>CM055128.1:74064414-76464414 GCA_029206835.1 Rana muscosa
CAGCTTTCTGTGGCAAGTTCACTTGGCACTCTCCTAAAAAACGTGCCAGCTATTCATCACTACTGCTTGTTGTTTTTTCTTTTTTTTTTTTTTGCTGTCTACACTTGAAATGTGAGTGTGGAATCTAGCTTACAGGAGTTCAGTTGGACTTGTTTTGTACCATTGATGACATTTCACTAGTCATCAGAAGTGTGCCCTTTGGAAGACTTCTCAAACAAAACATGCAATGAATGCAGTTTTTCTAATGCTGCTAAAGCACTGGAGATTTCAGTGTGTTGGGCAAGGAACAGCAGCAACATCAGAGATGCTTGAGGATAGGGATTTGTTAAAAGAGCTTGGCAGCAGTGGGATTTGAACCCACGCCTCCGAAGAGACTGGAGCCTTAATCCAGCACCCTTAGACCGCTCGGCCATGCTACCTGTAAAAGAAAGTTGGCTATCGATTAAAAAGCGGCGGGACATAGGCTACATTCCATGTTCAGCATTCATTGCTTGCGCTGGAGGTCTCAGAACTCTCAGCTCCAAGTGTTCACCACTTTATCCATTATGAATGGTTGTTGAAGTTTGACACAGATGGCCAAGATGCCAACTTATGTGCAGCATTCTGGCAAGTTCACTTGGCACTCTGCTAAAAAGTGTGCCAGCATTTCATTAGTGCTGCTTGTTTTTTGATGTCCACACTTAAAGTGTGAACGTGGAATCTAGCTTACAGGGGGTAGTCACATTCACTTGGACTTGTTTTGTAATGTTGATGATATTTCACTAGTCATCTAATCAGATGTGTGCCCTTGGAAAGACTTCTCAACCAAAACATGCAATTTCCTAATGCTGCTTTTCTGAGATTCCAGTGTGTTGAGCAAGGAACAGCAACAAAGTGCAGCAGAAACATGAAAGACGCTTGAGCCCTTGAGGATAGGCATTTGTTAAAAGAGTTTGGCAGCAGTGGGATTTGAACCCACGCCTCCGAAGAGACTGGAGCCTAAATCCAGCGCCTTAGACCGCTCGGCCATGCTACCCACAAAAAAGAACTCGCTTACGAATAAAAGGCGGATGGACACATTCTACATTCCATGGGTTGATGAGGCCGTGGCATATATAGGACACCTGGAATTCCCGCAGCTGGTCTGAAATGAGAGCCTGGGATGGATGAGCAAGACACAGCCCCAGCAGGACCACAAAATGTTGGCCGATTAGCTCAGTTGGTTAGAGTGTGGCGCTAATAACATCAAGGCCGTGGGTTTGATCCCTGTATGGGCCATCTGTGCGCTTGATCTTTAACTTTCTATGGTCTCGGCCATGGGGAAAAACGGTGTCTTTCTGCTGTCCGATGTTCTGCATTCATTGCTTGCGCTGGAGGCCTCCGAACTCTCAACTCCAAGTAGTCACCTCTTTATCCATTATGAAAGGTTGTTAAAGTTTGACACAGATGCCAACTTATGTGCTTCAGTCCTCCTTCTGAAGTTGTGGTCAATTTACGCTTGAGAAGTGGACTTTGGGTGCAGCTTTCTGTGGAAAGTTCACTTGGCACTCTCCTAAAAAACGTGCCAGCTATTCATCACTACTGCTTGTTGTTTTTTTTTTTTTTTTTTTGCTGTCTACACTTGAAATGTGAGTGTGGAATCTAGCTTACAGGAGTTCAGTTGGACTTGTTTTGTACCATTGATGACATTTCACTAGTCATCAGAAGTGTGCCCTTTGGAAGACTTCTCAAACAAAACATGCAATGAATGCAGTTTTTCTAATGCTGCTAAAGCAGAGAGGTAAGTGTTGTTTGAGATTTCAGTGTGTTGGGCAAGGAACAGCAGCAACATCAGAGATGCTTGAGGATAGGGATTTGTTAAAAGAGCTTGGCAGCAGTGGGATTTGAACCCACGCCTCCGAAGAGACTGGAGCCTTAATCCAGCGCCTTAGACCGCTCGGCCATGCTACCTGTAAAAGAGTGTTGGCTATCGATAAAAAAGCGGCGGGACATAGGCTACATTCCATGTTCAGCATTCATTGCTTGCGCTGGAGGTCTCAGAACCCTCAGCTCCAAGTGTTCACCACTTTATCCATTATGAATGGTTGTTGAAGTTTGACACAGATGGCCAAGATGCCAACTTATGTGCAGCATTCTGGCAAGTTCACTTGGCACTCTGCTAAAAAGTGTGCCAGCATTTCATTAGTGCTGCTTGTTTTTTGATGTCCACACTTAAAGTGTGAACGTGGAATCTAGCTTACAGGGGTAATCACATTCACTTGGACTTGTTTTGAAATGTTGATGATATTTCACTAGTCATCTAATCAGATGTGTGCCCTTGGAAAGACTTCTCAACCAAAACATGCAATTTCCTAATGCTGCTTTTCTGAGATTCCAGTGTGTTGAGCAAGGAACAGCAACAAAGTGCAGCAGAAACATGAAAGACGCTTGAGCCCTTGAGGATAGGCATTTGTTAAAAGAGTTTGGCAGCAGTGGGATTTGAACCCACGCCTCCGAAGAGACTGGAGCCTAAATCCAGCACCCTAGACCGCTCAGCCATGCTACCCACGAAAGAAAGCTCGCTTACGATTAAAAGGCGGATGGACACATTCTACATTCCATGGGTTGATGAGGCCGTGGCATATATAAGACACCTGGAATTCCCGCAGCTGGTCTGAAATGAGAGCCTGGGATGGATGAGCAAGACACAGCCCCAGCAGGACCACACAATGTTGGCCGATTAGCTCAGTTGGTTAGAGCGTGGTGCTAATAACGCCAAGGCCGTGGGTTCGATCCCCGTACGGGCCATCTGTGCGCTTGATCCTTAACTTTCTATGGTCTCGGCCATGGGGAAAAACGGTGTCTTTCTGCTGTCCGATGTTCTGCATTCATTGCTTGCGCTGGAGGCCTCAGAACTCTCAACTCCAAGTAGCCACCTCTTTATCCATTATGAAAGGTTGTTAAAGTTTGACACAGATGCCAACTTCTGTGCTTCAGTCCTCCTTCTGAAGTTGTGGTCAATTTACGCTTGAGAAGTGGACTTTGGGTGCAGCTTTCTGTGGCAAGTTCACTTGGCACTCTCCTAAAAAACGTGCCAGCTATTCATCACTACTGCTTGTTGTTTTTTCTTTTTTTTTTTTGCTGTCTACACTTGAAATGTGAGTGTGGAATCTAGCTTACAGGAGTTCAGTTGGACTTGTTTTGTACCATTGATGACATTTCACTAGTCATCAGAAGTGTGCCCTTTGGAAGACTTCTCAAACAAAACATGCAATGAATGCAGTTTTTCTAATGCTGCTAAAGCAGAGAGGTAAGTGTTGTTTGAGATTTCAGTGTGTTGGGCAAGGAACAGCAGCAACATCAGAGATGCTTGAGGATTTGTTAAAAGAGCTGGGCAGCAGTGGGATTTGAACCCACGCCTGCGAAGAGACTGGAGCCTTAATCCAGCGCCTTAGACCGCTCGGCCATGCTACCTGTAAAAGAGTGTTGGCTATCGATTAAAAAGCGGCGGGACATAGGCTACATTCCATGTTCAGCATTCATTGCTTGCGCTGGAGGTCTCAGAACTCTCAGCTCCAAGTGTTCACCACTTTATCCATTATGAATGGTTGTTGAAGTTTGACACAGATGGCCAAGATGCCAACTTATGTGCAGCATTCTGGCAAGTTCACTTGGCAATCTGCTAAAAAGTGTGCCAGCATTTCATTAGTGCTGCTTGTTTTTTGATGTCCACACTTAAAGTGTGAACGTGGAATCTAGCTTACAGGGGGTAGTCACATTCACTTGGACTTGTTTTGTAATGTTGATGATATTCCACTAGTCATCTAATCAGATGTGTGCCCTTGGAAAGACTTCTCAACCAAAACATGCAATTTCCTAATGCTGCTTTTCTGAGATTCCAGTGTGTTGAGCAAGGAACAGCAACAAAGTGCAGCAGAAACATGAAAGACGCTTGAGCCCTTGAGGATAGGCATTTGTTAAAAGAGTTTGGCAGCAGTGGGATTTGAACCCACGCCTCCGAGGAGACTGGAGCCTAAATCCAGCGCCTTAGCCCGCTCGGCCATGCTACCCACAAAAGAGAACTCGCTTACGATTAAAAGGCGGATGGACACATTCTACATTCCATGGGTTGATGAGGCCGTGGCATATATAGGACACCTGGAATTCCCGCAGCTGGTCTGAAATGAGAGCCTGGGATGGATGAGCAAGACACAGCCCCAGCAGGACCACAAAATGTTGGCCGATTAGCTCAGTTGGTTAGAGTGTGGAGCTAATAATGCCAAGGCCGTGGGTTTGATCCCCGTACGGGCCATCTGTGCGCTTGATCTTTAACTTTCTATGGTCTCGGCCATGGGGAAAAACGGTGTCTTTCTGCTGTCCGATGTTCTGCATTCATTGCTTGCGCTGGAGGCCTCAGAACTCTCAACTCCAAGTAGCCACCTCTTTATCCATTATGAAAGGTTGTTAAAGTTTGACACAGATGCCAACTTATGTGCTTCAGTCCTCCTTCTGAAGTTGTGGTCAATTTACGCTTGAGAAGTGGACTTTGGGTGCAGCTTTCTGTGGCAAGTTCACTTGGCACTCTCCTAAAAAACGTGCCAGCTATTCATCACTACTGCTTGTTGTTTTTTCTTTTTTTTTTTTTGCTGTCTACACTTGAAATGTGAGTGTGGAATCTAGCTTACAGGAGTTCAGTTGGACTTGTTTTGTACCATTGATGACATTTCACTAGTCATCAGAAGTGTGCCCTTTGGAAGACTTCTCGAACAAAACATGCAATGAATGCAGTTTTTCTAATGCTGCTAAAGCAGAGAGGTAAGTGTTGTTTGAGATTTCAGTGTGTTGGGCAAGGAACAGCAGCAACATCAGAGATGCTTGAGGATAGGGATTTGTTAAAAGAGCTTGGCAGCAGTGGGATTTGAACCCACGCCTGCGAAGAGACTGGAGCCTTAATCCAGCGCCTTAGACCGCTCGGCCATGCTACCTGTAAAAGAGTGTTGGCTATCGATTAAAAAGCGGCGGGACATAGGCTACATTCCATGTTCAGCATTCATTGCTTGCGCTGGAGGTCTCAGAACTCTCAGCTCCAAGTGTTCACCACTTTATCCATTATGAATGGTTGTTGAAGTTTGACACAGATGGCCAAGATGCCAACTTATGTGCAGCATTCTGGCAAGTTCACTTGGCAATCTGCTAAAAAGTGTGCCAGCATTTCATTAGTGCTGCTTGTTTTTTGATGTCCACACTTAAAGTGTGAACGTGGAATCTAGCTTACAGGGGGTAGTCACATTCACTTGGACTTGTTTTGTAATGTTGATGATATTTCACTAGTCATCTAATCAGATGTGTGCCCTTGGAAAGACTTCTCAACCAAAACATGCAATTTCCTAATGCTGCTTTTCTGAGATTCCAGTGTGTTGAGCAAGGAACAGCAACAAAGTGCAGCAGAAACATGAAAGACGCTTGAGCCCTTGAGGATAGGCATTTGTTAAAAGAGTTTGGCAGCAGTGGGATTTGAACCCATGCCTCCGAAGAGACTGGAGCCTAAATCCAGCGCCTTAGACCGCTCGGCCATGCTACCCACAAAAGAGAACCCACTTACGATTAAAAGGCGGATGGACACATTTTACATTCCATGGGTTGATGAGGCCGTGGCATATATAGGACACCTGGAATTCCCGCAGCTGGTCTGAAATGAGAGCCTGGGATGGATGAGCAAGACACAGCCCCAGCAGAACCACAAAATGTTGGCCGATTAGCTCAGTTGGTTAGAGTGTGGTGCTAATAATGCCAAGGCTGTGGGTTCGATCCCCGTACGGGCTATCTGTGTGCTTGACCTTTAACTTTCTATGGTCTCGACCATGGGGAAAAACTGAGTCGTTCTGCATTCATTGCTTGCGCTGGAGGCCTCAGAACTCTCAACTCCAAGTAGTCACCTCTTTATCCATTATGAAAGGTTGTTAAAGTTTGACACAGATGCCAACTTATGTGCTTCAGTCCTCCTTCTGAAGTTGTGGTCAATTTACGCTTGAGAAGTGGACTTTGGGTGCAGCTTTCTGTGGCAAGTTCACTTGGCACTCTCCTAAAAAACGTGCCAGCTATTCATCACTACTGCTCGTTGTTTTTTCTTTTTTTTTTTTTTGCTGTCTACACTTGAAATGTGAGTGTGGAATCTAGCTTACAGGAGTTCAGTTGGACTTGTTTTGTACCATTGATGACATTTCACTAGTCATCAGAAGTGTGCCCTTTGGAAGACTTCTCAAACAAAACATGCAATGAATGCAGTTTTTCTAATGCTGCTAAAGCAGAGAGGTAAGTGTTGTTTGAGATTTCAGTGTGTTGGGCAAGGAACAGCAGCAACATCAGAGATGCTTGAGGATAGGGATTTGTTAAAAGAGCTTGGCAGCAGTGGGATTTGAACCCACGCCTCCGAAGAGACTGGAGCCTTAATCCAGCGCCTTAGACCGCTCGGCCATGCTACCTGTAAAAGAGCGTTGGCTATCGATTAAAAAGCGGCGGGACATGGGCTACATTCCATGTTCAGCATTCATTGCTTGCGCTGGAGGTCTCAGAACTCTCAGCTCCAAGTGTTCACCACTTTATCCATTATGAATGGTTGTTGAAGTTTGACACAGATGGCCAAGATGCCAACTTATGTGCAGCATTCTGGCAAGTTCACTTGGCACTCTGCTAAAAAGTGTGCCAGCATTTCATTAGTGCTCCTTGTTTTTTGATGTCCACACTTAAAGTGTGAACGTGGAATCTAGCTTACAGGGGGTAGTCACATTCACTTGGACTTGTTTTGTAATGTTGATGATATTTCACAAGTCATCTAATCAGATGTGTGCCCTTGGAAAGACTTCTCAACCAAAACATGCAATTTCCTAATGCTGCTTTTCTGAGATTCCAGTGTGTTGAGCAAGGAACAGCAACAAAGTGCAGCAGAAACATGAAAGACGCTTGAGCCCTTGAGGATAGGCATTTGTTAAAAGAGTTTGGCAGCAGTGGGATTTGAACCCACGCCTCCGAAGAGACTGGAGCCTAAATCCAGCGCCTTAGACCGCTCGGCCATGCTACCCACAAAAGAGAACCCACTTACGATTAAAAGGCGGATGGACACATTCTACATTCCATGGGTTGATGAGGCCGTGGCATATATAGGACACCTGGAATTCCCGCAGCTGGTCTGAAATGAGAGCCTGGGATGGATGAGCAAGACACAGCCCCAGCAGTACCACAAAATGTTGGCCGATTAGCTCAGTTGGTTAGAGTGTGGTGCTAATAATGCCAAGGCCGTGGGTTCGATCCCCGTACGGGCCATCTGTGCGCTTGATCTTTAACTTTCTATGGTCTCGGCCATGGGGAAAAACGGAGTCTTTCTGCTGTCCGATGTTCTGCATTCATTGCTTGCGCTGGAGGCCTCAGAACTCTCAACTCCAAGTAGTCACCTCTTTATCCATTATGAAAGGTTGTTAAAGTTTGACACAGATGCCAACTTATGTGCTTCAGTCCTCCTTCTGAAGTTGTGGTCAATTTACGCTTGAGAAGTGGACTTTGGGTGCAGCTTTCTGTGGCAAGTTCACTTGGCACTCTCCTAAAAAACGTGCCAGCTATTCATCACTACTGCTTGTTGTTTTTTCTTTTTTTTTTTTTGCTGTCTACACTTGAAATGTGAGTGTGGAATCTAGCTTACAGAAGTTCAGTTGGACTTGTTTTGTACCATTGATGACATTTCACTAGTCATCAGAAGTGTGCCCTTTGGAAGACTTCTCAAACAAAACATGCAATGAATGCAGTTTTTCTAATGCTGCTAAAGCAGAGAGGTAAGTGTTGTTTGAGATTTCAGTGTGTTGGGCAAGGAACAGCAGCAACATCAGAGATGCTTGAGGATAGGGATTTGTTAAAAGAGCTTGGCAGCAGTGGGATTTGAACCCACGCCTCCGAAGAGACTGGAGCCTTAATCCAGCGCCTTAGACCGCTCGGCCATGCTACCTGTAAAAGAGTGTTGGCTATCGATTAAAAAGCGGCGGGACATAGGCTACATTCCATGTTCAGCATTCATTGCTTGCGCTGGAGGTCTCAGAACTCTCAGCTCCAAGTGTTCACCACTTTATCCATTATGAATGGTTGTTGAAGTTTGACACAGATGGCCAAGATGCCAACTTATGTGCAGCATTCTGGCAAGTTCACTTGGCACTCTGCTAAAAAGTGTGCCAGCATTTCATTAGTGCTGCTTGTTTTTTGATGTCCACACTTAAAGTGTGAACGTGGAATCTAGCTTACAGGGGGTAGTCACATTCACTTGGACTTGTTTTGTAATGTTGATGATATTTCACAAGTCATCTAATCAGATGTGTGCCCTTGGAAAGACTTCTCAACCAAAACATGCAATTTCCTAATGCTGCTTTTCTGAGATTCCAGTGTGTTGAGCAAGGAACAGCAACAAAGTGCAGCAGAAACATGAAAGACGCTTGAGCCCTTGAGGATAGGCATTTGTTAAAAGAGTTTGGCAGCAGTGGGATTTGAACCCACGCCTCCGAAGAGACTGGAGCCTAAATCCAGCGCCTTAGACTGCTCGGCCATGCTACCCACAAAAGAAAACCCACTTACGATTAAAAGGCGGATGGACACATTCTACATTCCATGGGTTGATGAGGCCGTGGCATATATAGGACACCTGGAATTCCCGCAGCTGGTCTGAAATGAGAGCCTGGGATGGATGAGCAAGACACAGCCCCAGCAGGACCACAAAATATTGGCCGATTAGCTCAGTTGGTTAGAGTGTGGTGCTAATAATGCCAAGGCCGTGGGTTCGATCCCCGTACGGGCCATCTGTGCGCTTCATCTTTAACTTTCTATGGTCTCGGCCATGGGGAAAAACGGAGTCTTTCTGCTGTCCGATGTTCTGCATTCATTGCTTGCGCTGGAGGCCTCAGAACTCTCAACTCCAAGTAGTCACCTCTTTATCCATTATGAAAGGTTGTTAAAGTTTGACACAGATGCCATCTTATGTGCTTCAGTCCTCCTTCTGAAGTTGTGGTCAATTTACGCTTGAGAAGTGGACTTTGGGTGCAGCTTTCTGTGGCAAGTTCACTTGGCACTCTCCTAAAAAACGTGCCAGCTATTCATCACTACTGCTTGTTGTTTTTTCTTTTTTTTTTTTTGCTGTCTACACTTGAAATGTGAGTGTGGAATCTAGCTTACAGGAGTTCAGTTGGACTTGTTTTGTACCATTGATGACATTTCACTAGTCATCAGAAGTGTGCCCTTTGGAAGACTTCTCAAACAAAACATGCAATGAATGCAGTTTTTCTAATGCTGCTAAAGCAGAGAGGTAAGTGTTGTTTGAGATTTCAGTGTGTTGGGCAAGGAACAGCAGCAACATCAGAGATGCTTGAGGATAGGGATTTGTTAAAAGAGCTTGGCAGCAGTGGGATTTGAACCCACGCCTCCGAAGAGACTGGAGCCTTAATCCAGCGCCTTAGACCGCTCGGCCATGCTACCTGTAAAAGAGTGTTGGCTATCGATAAAAAAGCGGCGGGACATAGGCTACATTCCATGTTCAGCATTCATTGCTTGCGCTGGAGGTCTCAGAACTCTCAGCTCCAAGTGTTCACCACTTTATCCATTATGAATGGTTGTTGAAGTTTGACACAGATGGCCAAGATGCCAACTTATGTGCAGCATTCTGGCAAGTTCACTTGGCACTCTGCTAAAAAGTGTGCCAGCATTTCATTAGTGCTGCTTGTTTTTTGATGTCCACACTTAAAGTGTGAACGTGGAATCTAGCTTACAGGGGGTAGTCACATTCACTTGGACTTGTTTTGTAATGTTGATGATATTTCACAAGTCATCTAATCAGATGTGTGCCCTTGGAAAGACTTCTCAACCAAAACATGCAATTTCCTAATGCTGCTTTTCTGAGATTCCAGTGTGTTGAGCAAGGAACAGCAACAAAGTGCAGCAGAAACATGAAAGACGCTTGAGCCCTTGAGGATAGGCATTTGTTAAAAGAGTTTGGCAGCAGTGGGATTTGAACCCACGCCTCCGAAGAGACTGGAGCCTAAATCCAGCGCCTTAGACCGCTCGGCCATGCTACCCACAAAAGAGAACCCACTTACGATTAAAAGGCGGATGGACACATTCTACATTCCATGGGTTGATGAGGCCGTGGCATATATAGGACACCTGGAATTCCCGCAGCTGGTCTGAAATGAGAGCCTGGGATGGATGAGCAAGACACAGCCCCAGCAAGACCACAAAATGTTGGCCGATTAGCTCAATTGGTTAGAGTGTGGTGCTAATAATGCCAAGGCCGTGGGTTCGATCCCCGTACGGGCCATCTGTGTGCTTGATCTTTAACTTTCTATGGTCTCGGCCATGGGGAAAAACGGAGTCTTTCTGCTGTCCGATGTTCTGCATTCATTGCTTGCGCTGGAGGCCTCAGAACTCTCAACTCCAAGTAGTCACCTCTTTATCCATTATGAAAGGTTGTTAAAGTTTGACACAGATGCCAACTTATGTGCTTCAGTCCTCCTTCTGAAGTTGTGGTCAATTTACGCTTGAGAAGTGGACTTTGGGTGCAGCTTTCTGTGGCAAGTTCACTTGGCACTCTCCTAAAAAACGTGCCAGCTATTCATCACTACTGCTTGTTGTTTTTTCTTTTTTTTTTTTTGCTGTCTACACTTGAAATGTGAGTGTGGAATCTAGCTTACAGGAGTTCAGTTGGACTTGTTTTGTACCATTGATGACATTTCACTAGTCATCAGAAGTGTGCCCTTTGGAAGACTTCTCAAACAAAACATGCAATGAATGCAGTTTTTCTAATGCTGCTAAAGCAGAGAGGTAAGTGTTGTTTGAGATTTCAGTGTGTTGGGCAAGGAACAGCAGCAACATCAGAGATGCTTGAGGATAGGGATTTGTTAAAAGAGCTTGGCAGCAGTGGGATTTGAACCCACGCCTCCGAAGAGACTAGAGCCTTAATCCAGCGCCTTAGACCGCTCGGCCATGCTACCTGTAAAAGAGTTTTGGCTATCGATTAAAAAGCGGCGGGACATAGGCTACATTCCATGTTCAGCATTCATTGCTTGCGCTGGAGGTCTCAGAACTCTCAGCTCCAAGTGTTCACCACTTTATCCATTATGAATGGTTGTTGAAGTTTGACACAGATGGCCAAGATGCCAACTTATGTGCAGCATTCTGGCAAGTTCACTTGGCACTCTGCTAAAAAGTGTGCCAGCATTTCATTAGTGCTGCTTGTTTTTTGTATTCAATATTTTTATTTCAAAATGCATAGGTTATACATAAAGCACAGGTCAGTCATATGTAAGCAATAGTAAACGGTCAGAGGAATTGAAACTGATTATAGCTGTGATAGCTAGAAGCAAGAGCAGTGGCCTATCGTCCGTCCAGAATCTATGTAGAGTAGTAACTGTCGGCATATCCGTAGGGAGATAAATTAAAGCAGGAAGCATGTTCCGCTCCCCCCAACACCTCGAATGGGAACTGACTGTGTTGGAAGGGGGATCCCAGAACCTCCCATTATTCCGATCCTCGTCAACTGGAGGAAGGCTTATACCAAAATTTTAGAATTCAGAACAGAATTAAAGTGTTGACTACTCATGCTCTACCTGAGATCTTGTGAACCTGACCTCTAAACCTAAAAAAACATTGGCAGCGATAAAAAAGGAAAAAAGTGGACAGATAAACACAGAGACTCAGAGTGAGCCGAAAGGAAAAAGAAAGAGGAATGAAGAGCTAGAACATCACCTGAAATGCTGAGGAAGCACTACACCTGCTTGGAAGGAGAACCAATGAGGATTCCCATCTGTTGGGCCCATGGTTCCCATACCTTTTCGAATTTGTCCGTTGTGTTTAGTAATATACTGGAAAGCTTTTCTTGCGACATTATCCAAGATATTTTCTTTGTAGCCGCAGGAAAAGAGATCTTTGGTTGTTTCCAGGCCTTTGCCACCGTAAGCTTTGCGCCCAACAATATAAAATGAGTTAACCTTCGGGAAGATTTGGGGATCTCTGGGATTTGAGCATTCAGTAGGGCAATCGTCGGGGTCCTGGGGATCCGAGTTCCAATCAGCTTGTTAATTAAATTAAAAATGTTCTTCCAGAAGGGGCGAATTCTGGGGCATTCCCACCATATGTGGGCCATTGTGCCTATATGTTGGCAACCTCTAAAACATAGAGGATCCGCTGTGGGGTAGATCGAGGCTAGTCTGGAAGGGGTATAGTACCACTGAGAAATCACTTTAAGGCTAGCCTCCATCAGTGCAGTGTTGAGGATACCTTTAAATGACCGAAAGCATGCATTCTGCCATCCCTCCAGATCCCACTGGAATTGGAAGTCAGATTCCCAGGCAGTCATAAAGGCCTCCTTAGAGGACGCAGATGCAAGCGACGAGTAGATCACCGAGATCCCCCCCCTCTGGTCCCTGGCCCGACCACACCACAACTCATAATTGGTAAACTTTGGCGGAATGGGCCTGTCTTTCCATAGGGAATGTAGAAAGTGAGATATTTGGCCAAACCTGAATTGTTCCGAGTCGGGCAGATCTAGTGTTTTGATACAGTGGTTTAGGGTGAAGGGGCCTGCTGCTGTAAAGAATTGCCCAATTCGGTAAAGTCCCTTGTCCAGCCACCATTTGAAAGCTAAGACATCTTTCCCGGGAGGAAAGTTCGGGTTGTTGAAAAGGTGAGTTAGGGGTCTGTATGAGGATACTAATGAAGTTGACGAACGCAGCCCATCCCATAGGGCGAAAGAGTGGGAAAGGGTAGGGGATAAAATCGGGGGTCTGTCTTTCGGGGGGTAGTTATTCATGTAGAGGAATTCTGTCTTAGATGTCAAGTTAATCCCCAAGTACCTAAGAGAGGATTCGCTCCAGGCAAACCGGAAGGATTGTTTTAGGAGAGCCACAGTGTCGTTTGGTAGTGAGATATTCATGGCTTGGGATTTGGTGTAATTCACGTGAAGGCCAGATACCGTTGCAAAGTCATCCAGAGTTTTACATAAGTTCGGGAGGGAAGTGATGGGGGAGGTTATAAACAGCAAAATGTCGTCCGCAAAGAGACCGCATTTATGTGTTTGGGGGCCACAGGAGACACCTTGTATGTTCGGGTTTTGGCGAATTGCGATGGCGAGTGTCTCAATAGCTATCGCGAAGATGAGCGGAGATAAAGGGCAACCTTGTCTAGTCCCTTTCTTTATATGTATGGGTTTCGAGTAACAGCCCTGGAGTCGTATGTATGCTGAAGGGTTGGAGTATAAGGCACGTATCAGTCCCAAAAACCGTGTGCCGAAACCCCAGCATTCTAAGAGAGCAAAGATATAGGGCCAGGACACCGAATCAAAGGCCTTGTGGAGGTCCAGCGAAAGGAGCATTCCCGATTGCTTGGGACCTCCCACCCAGTTTGTTTGGAGAATGGAAACTATATCTATTGCCCTCCTTATCTGATCAGGGCCCTGCCTGCCGGGGATAAACCCCACTTGGTCCTTATGGATATATGTGCTTATGAAAGAAGCCAAACGGATAGCTAGTATTTTAGTTAAGATTTTTAAATCATTATTTATTAGAGAAATGGGTCGATAATTTCCAATCTCTTCCGGATTCTTGTCCGGTTTAGGGATTACTGTAATATACGCAGTATTGAGTTGAGGATCGAGTGGGTCTCCCCTTGTTTTAGCATTAAGGAAATTAGTTAGATGCGGGGCTAGGGTCTCGGCAAACGTTTTATAATAGGGGTTCGAGAGCCCATCCGGCCCTGGGGCCGATCCCGTCTTTAGGTCTTTAATCACCTCCAAAACCTCTCCTTCAGTAAAGGGTGCTTCGAGCTCCCCTTTATGCTCCGGGGAGAGCGACGGTAAGGGAAGGCTATGCAGGAAGTTGCGTACGGAATCGTCATTACCGAGCGTGTGGGGACTATATAGATTTGTATAGAAAGCCTGGAAAGCGTCTAATATCTTGGATGGGTTGGCTGTAGAGCCCTGTCCAGGGATCCTAATCTGAGGCATTGCATATGTTCTGAAGCGTGGTGTTAGTCTAGCAGCCAACATGGAGCCCATCCTGTCCCCCATGGAGTAAAATCTATTTTTGCTCCATCTGATTTGTTTGTCTGCATTGGCCGTGAGAACAAGATTGAGCTCCAGTCTAGCCTTGTCTAGTTGCGCTGCCATTATGGGGGAGGGATTTAGTTTGTGCTGGGCTCTCAGCTTTGTGTATATCCCTTCTAACCTTACTCTGTCCGCTTCCCTCTCCCTCTTTATCTGGGCTCCCATCCTAATGAATTCCCCTTTCATGAAAGTTTTGTGAGCCGCCCACAGGGTTTCGGACGTTGTCCCATCTACGTTGTTAAGAATGAAGTATTCCTTCATAGCCTTATCTAGCATGGTGACTCGGATAGGGTCAGAGAGAATGGATTCGTTCAGTCTCCAGTGTCTCTGGCCCGGCCTTGAGCTTTGCATTGTAAGGGACATGCTCACAATGGAGTGGTCCGACAAAACCGTGTCCCAGATGTGGGATTTTACAACAAGTGGGATAGTGTGGTTTGAAACTAACAGGTGGTCAATTCGAGCATAGGAGTTGTGGGGATGGGAAAAGTGTGTATAATCTCGCTTAGACGGATTTAGTTCTCTCCACACATCGGTCAGACCCTGAGCGTGGATGAGTTTGGCGATTTTCAGGCTCTCTTTGGTCGGACGTGTCAGTTGGGCCGAGGGAGGTTTAGATCTATCCAGACCCTGATCAAATGCTGCGTTGGAGTCCCCACCAAAAATGATTGTGCCCTTCAATAGAGGAGCTAGCTTTTCAAATAGTTGTTTGAAGAAGGCTGCTTGACCTTTGTTGGGCGTGTAGTAGGATATCAGGGAGTATAAGTGGCCTTCGATCGTGCCCTTCACTAAGATGAACCTGCCCTCTGGATCTTTTACATCAGTGATCCAGGTGAAGTTGCACGTTTTTGCTAATAAGACGGCCACCCCCTTTGACTTATTAACCGCACTGGCCATATAGAAGTTCGGGAAGTGGGAGTGGAGGAACTTGGGACTGTACCGGGCCGGCAAATGGGTTTCCTGTATCATTACAATGTCCAGGCTTGACGATTTGTAGGTATTAAAGAGTTTCCTACGTTTGAGGGGGGAGTTTAGGCCCTGGACATTGTGTGTAGCGACCTTTAAGGCCGTGTGAGTGTGGTCAGCCATGGACCCCGAGGGGAGAAGCACTGCAATGTCCATCGCCACTTACCGCTGGGACCTCCGGCGACTCCAGAGCGACGATCGGATCGCCGGTACCGTACTTCTGGGATCCCGCAGACTTGAGAGGCTTACCGGTGGTAGTGTCTAAAAGAAACAAAAATGTCAGGTGATGCTCAAAAGAGAAAAAAGGGGATAGAAAGGAAGTTAGAAAGGACAGAACAGGAGGAAGGTTTCCCCCCGCGCAGGAGAATGCTCCCGGCGGGAGAGAAAAGTTCCTAACTGTCATCTCACCAAAAATCGTGAGATAAAAGTAGGAAGTCCAAATCTCCTGGCTAAAAGCCTTGGAGATCCTATCCCCCGAAGACCAACTGGGGTTCAAGGGATAGGTGGAGGCACATGTGAGCCACCCCAAACCAGGGCGCCCTGTAAATTTAAACAACTATGCTCCTAAAGCAACGTGAACCAATAAACAGACAGTAGCATTGAAGCAACTACCCAGGTATAAGCGGTCAGAGGCACCCCCCACCCCACCCGCACGGGCAGGAGGGAGGGGGAGGGAACCCCCGATCCACCGCCGCTAATGAGATGGAGTAAAGCATATTTACTTCAGTAAAGTGGCTATAGTATCGCCCTTGTCCCCCAGACGGGGGAGGCATAGTTAGGAAACCCATCTCTAGACGTAGGAGGGGAGAAACAACAAATAAAACCGTTTGTTAACATGTAAAGAGAGAACACCGGAGAAAACGATTTCCGGGGTAGTATGAGAGTCATCCTCTTAGGAGAAGAGAAAAGTCCGATGCGGGTGCATCAGTATGAGTCGAACCTAAACCTCGTGACAATCAAAGTCTCATGTAGGACCTGTATGCGACGATCTTCTGGCCTTGGGTTTGTTCCAGAGGGGATCCGGCGGACTTGTGGGAGGCGGGCGTTTATTCGAGCCTGATGACGACGTCTCCATGTCCGACTCCTGGGAAATGATCTTCAGGCTGAGAAGCAACTTTTCTCCCATGGCGAAGTTGGAGAAGGCATGGTCTCGGCCTTTGTAGGTGAACTTCACGGCGAAGGGGAATGCCCATCTGTATTTGACCTCCTTCTGTGTCAAAGCAGATAGTAGCGGTTTTAGGGTACGTCTGCGCTGTATGGTGGAAGGAGAGAGATCCGCAAAAATTTGCACCGGGTGCCCCTGGCAGATCACTTGATGCATTGAGCGGGTCTGTTTCATGACCGCCTCCTTGACAGCATAGTAGTGGGGCTTTACAATAATGTCCCTGGGGGAGCCATCTTTCCTGGGGGGTCCCAGCGCTCTATGTGCTCTGTCCAGCTCCAGGCGGGGTGTAGGGATGTTTGGGATCAGGGACCTCATAAGTTCTTGCGTGGCAGATTCAACATCGATAATTGATTCCGGGAGACCTCTGATTCTGAAATTATATCTCCTGGACCTATTCTCGAGGTCATCTATGCGGGAGAAAGCCGTGTCCAGTTGGTCATGTAAGGTCTGAATAAGATCAGAGTTCTGGTGAGAGGCAGCTGCAGTTTGATCGAGCTTAATTTCTATGGCTTCCATCCTGGACCCTATATTTTGGATGTCTGCTTTAATGTCCCCTGTGATTTTAGCAGCTGTGGAGGCTAGACCTGTCTCTAGAAGGGTAGAGAATTTGAGGAATAAGTCTGCTGCATTAAAGGATTGATCTGGGCCTGCAGCGCCATGGGGAGAGAATCCTGTGTGAGGAGAATCTGCAGGCCCAGCAGGAGAGTAAGCCTGTGCCCCAAAGGAGTGTCTCAGGAGGGATTCTGTGGAGGCTGGAGAGGGTGTCAAGGGCTGCTGATTGTGTCCCTTCATCTCCGGGGTATAGGAGAGGAGAGTGGGGGCCAGTACTTGCCTGCAATCCTGTGTCCCCTCCGTGGCTGTGTGAGGCTGTGAGGTCGCAGCAGCCGCGGCGGCCATCTTGGTATACCCGGGGAGTGTGGAGGCGGCGAATTGGCTTTCTAATTGCCGTCTGATGCCCGTTCGGCTCATACGAGGGCGTGCGCGGGTGTTGCGGGGTGTCGATTCCCCGTTCTCCGGTGTCGGAGCGTTGCGGGAGCGGGTGCTGTGGGCGCTGCTGGATCGGGATGGCGCGGAGCTCCGAGTTCAGGCAGCCATCTCGGAACTCTCGCGCATGCGCACTCCGCTGCTTGTTTTTTGATGTCCACACTTAAAGTGTGAACGTGGAATCTAGCTTACAGGGGGTAGTCACATTCACTTGGACTTGTTTTGTAATGTTGATGATATTTCACAAGTCATCTAATCAGATGTGTGCCCTTGGAAAGACTTCTCAACCAAAACATGCAATTTCCTAATGCTGCTTTTCTGAGATTCCAGTGTGTTGAGCAAGGAACAGCAACAAAGTGCAGCAGAAACATGAAAGACACTTGAGCCCTTGAGGATAGGCATTTGTTAAAAGAGTTTGGCAGCAGTGGGATTTGAACCCACGCCTCCGAAGAGACTGGAGCCTAAATCCAGCGCCTTAGACCGCTCGGCCATGCTACCCACAAAAGAGAACTCCCTTACGATTAAAAGGCGGATGGACACATTCTACATTCCATGGGTTGATGAGGCCATGGCATATATAGGACACCTGGAATTCCCGCAGCTGGTCTGAAATGAGAGCCTGGGATGGATGAGCAAGACACAGCCCCAGCATGACCACAAAAGGTTGGCCGATTAGCTCAGTTGGTTAGAGTGTGGTGCTAATAACGCCAAGGCCGCGGGTTTGATCCCCGTACAGGCCATCTGTGCGCTTGATCTTTAACTTTCTATGGTCTCGGCCATGGGGAAAAACGGAGTCTTTCTGCTGTCCGATGTTCTGCATTCATTGCTTGCGCTGGAGCCCTCAGAACTCTCAACTCCAAGTAGTCACCTCTTTATCCATTATGAAAGGTTGTTAAAGTTTGACACAGATGCCAACTTATGTGCTTCAGTCCTCTTTCTGAAGTTGTGGTCAATTTACGCTTGAAAAGTGGACTTTGGGTGCAGCTTTCTGTGGCAAGTTCACTTGGCACTCTCCTAAAAAACGTGCCAGCTATTCATCACTACTGCTTGTTGTTTTTTCTTTTTTTTTTTTTTGCTGTCTACACTTGAAATGTGAGTGTGGAATCTAGCTTACAGGAGTTCAGTTGGACTTGTTTTGTACCATTGATGACATTTCACTAGTCATCAGAAGTGTGCCCTTTGGAAGACTTCTCAAACAAAACATGCAATGAATGCAGTTTTTCTAATGCTGCTAAAGCAGAGAGGTAAGTGTTGTTTGAGATTTCAGTGTGTTGGGCAAGGAACAGCAGCAACATCAGAGATGCTTGAGGATAGGGATTTGTTAAAAGAGCTTGGCAGCAGTGGGATTTGAACCCACGCCTCCGAAGAGACTGGAGCCTTAATCCAGCGCCTTAGACCGCTCGGCCATGCTACCTGTAAAAGAGTGTTGGCTATCGATTAAAAAGCGGCGGGACATAGGCTACATTCCATGTTCAGCATTCATTGCTTGCGCTGGAGGTCTCAGAACTCTCAGCTCCAAGTGTTCACCACTTTATCCATTATGAATGGTTGTTGAAGTTTGACACAGATGGCCAAGATGCCAACTTATGTGCAGCATTCTGGCAAGTTCACTTGGCACTCTGCTAAAAAGTGTGCCAGCATTTCATTAGTGCTGCTTGTTTTTTGTATTCAATATTTTTATTTCAAAATGCATAGGTTATACATAAAGCACAGGTCAGTCATATGTAAGCAATAGTAAACGGTCAGAGGAATTGAAACTGATTATAGCTGTGATAGCTAGAAGCAAGAGCAGTGGCCTATCGTCCGTCCAGAATCTATGTAGAGTAGTAACTGTCGGCATATCCGTAGGGAGATAAATTAAAGCAGGAAGCATGTTCCGCTCCCCCCAACACCTCGAATGGGAACTGACTGTGTTGGAAGGGGGATCCCAGAACCTCCCATTATTCCGATCCTCGTCAACTGGAGGAAGGCTTATACCAAAATTTTAGAATTCAGAACAGAATTAAAGTGTTGACTACTCATGCTCTACCTGAGATCTTGTGAACCTGACCTCTAAACCTAAAAAAACATTGGCAGCGATAAAAAAGGAAAAAAGTGGACAGATAAACACAGAGACTCAGAGCAAGCCGAAAGGAAAAAGAAAGAGGAATGAAGAGCTAGAACATCACCTGAAATGCTGAGGAAGCACTACACCTGCTTGGAAGGAGAACCAATGAGGATTCCCATCTGTTGGGCCCATGGTTCCCATACCTTTTCGAATTTGTCCGTTGTGTTTAGTAATATACTGGAAAGCTTTTCTTGCGACATTATCCAAGATATTTTCTTTGTAGCCGCAGGAAAAGAGATCTTTGGTTGTTTCCAGGCCTTTGCCACCGTAAGCTTTGCGCCCAACAATATAAAATGAGTTAACCTTCGGGAAGATTTGGGGATCTCTGGGATTTGAGCATTCAGTAGGGCAATCGTCGGGGTCCTGGGGATCCGAGTTCCAATCAGCTTGTTAATTAAATTAAAAATGTTCTTCCAGAAGGGGCGAATTCTGGGGCATTCCCACCATATGTGGGCCATTGTGCCTATATGTTGGCAACCTCTAAAACATAGAGGATCCGCTGTGGGGTAGATCGAGGCTAGTCTGGAAGGGGTATAGTACCACCGAGAAATCACTTTAAGGCTAGCCTCCATCAGTGCAGTGTTGAGGATACCTTTAAATGACCGAAAGCATGCATTCTGCCATCCCTCCAGATCCCACTGGAATTGGAAGTCAGATTCCCAGGCAGTCATAAAGGCCTCCTTAGAGGACGCAGATGCAAGCGACGAGTAGATCACCGAGATCCCCCCCCTCTGGTCCCTGGCCCGACCACACTACAACTCGTAATTGGTAAACTTTGGCGGAATGGGCCTGTCTTTCCATAGGGAATGTAGAAAGTGAGATATTTGGCCAAACCTGAATCGTTCCGAGTCGGGCAGATCTAGTGTTTTGATACAGTGGTTTAGGGTGAAGGGGCCTGCTGCTGTAAAGAATTGCCCAATTCGGTAAAGTCCCTTGTCCAGCCACCATTTGAAAGCTAAGACATCTTTCCCGGGAGGAAAGTTCGGGTTGTTGAAAAGGTGAGTTAGGGGTCTGTATGAGGATACTAATGAAGTTGACGAACGCAGCCCATCCCATAGGGCAAAAGAGTGGGAAAGGGTATGGGATAAAATCGGGGGTCTGTCTTTCGGGGGGCTCCAGAGTAGGAAGTCTAGCGTGAAACGAGGGACGGCCTGTCTTTCTATATTCACCCAATCAGGTTTCTCAAATCGTGAATAGACTACAGATAACTGAGCTAACCTGGCTGCCTGGTAATATTTGTGAAGATGGGGCAAGCCGAGACCTCCTTTCCGTTTGTGAAGGTGTAGAGTCTTTTGAGGTAACCTAAATCCCCCCTTTCCCCAGATGAATTTCATTATTTTACTTTGGAATGATTTAATGTGATTCTTCCGTATGGGTATGGGAAGAGAGCGAAAAAGGTATAATAACCTCGGGAGTAACGTCATTTTTATAGAATGTACCCTTCCCAGCCAGGACAGATTATTTTTGGACCAAGTGAGTAGATCTGATTCTAGCTTACGATACATAGGGGGGTAGTTATTCATGTAGAGGAATTCTGTCTTAGATGTCAAGTTGATCCCCAAGTACCTAAGAGAGGATTCGCTCCAGGCAAACCGGAAGGATTGTTTTAGGAGAGCCACAGTGTCGTTTGGTAGTGAGATATTCATGGCTTGGGATTTGGTGTAATTCACGTGAAGGCCAGATACCGTTGCAAAGTCATCCAGAGTTTTACATAAGTTCGGGAGGGAAGTGATGGGGGAGGTTATAAACAGCAAAATGTTGTCCGCAAAGAGACCGCATTTATGTGTTTGGGGGCCACAGGAGACACCTTGTATGTTCGGGTTTTGGCGAATTGCGATGGCGAGTGTCTCAATAGCTATCGCGAAGATGAGCGGAGATAAAGGGCAACCTTGTCTAGTCCCTTTCTTTATATGTATGGGTTTCGAGTAACAGCCCTGGAGTCGTATGTATGCTGAAGGGTTGGAGTATAAGGCACGTATCAGTCCCAAAAACCGTGTGCCGAAACCCCAGCATTCTAAGAGAGCAAAGATATAGGGCCAGGACACCGAATCAAAGGCCTTGTGGAGGTCCAGCGAAAGGAGCATTCCCGATTGCTTGGGACCTCCCACCCAGTTTGTTTGGAGAATGGAAACTATATCTATTGCCCTCCTTATCTGATCAGGGCCCTGCCTGCCGGGGATAAACCCCACTTGGTCCTTATGGATATATGTGCTTATGAAAGAAGCCAAACGGATAGCTAGTATTTTAGTTAAGATTTTTAAATCATTATTTATTAGAGAAATGGGTCGATAATTTCCAATCTCTTCCGGATTCTTGTCCGGTTTAGGGATTACTGTAATATACGCAGTATTGAGTTGAGGATCGAGTGGGTCTACCCTTGTTTTAGCATTAAGGAAATTAGTTAGATGCGGGGCTAGGGTCTCGGCAAACGTTTTATAATAGGGGTTCGAGAGCCCATCCGGCCCTGGGGCCGATCCCGTCTTTAGGTCTTTAATCACCTCCAAAACCTCTCCTTCAGTAAAGGGTGCTTCGAGCTCCCCTTTATGCTCCGGGGAGAGCGACGGTAAGGGAAGGCTATGCAGGAAGTTGCGTACGGAATCGTCATTACCGAGCGTGTGGGGACTATATAGATTTGTATAGAAAGCCTGGAAAGCGTCTAATATCTTGGATGGGTTGGCTGTAGTGCCCTGTCCAGGGATCCTAATCTGAGGCATTGCATATGTTCTGAAGCGTGGTGTTAGTCTAGCAGCCAACATGGAGCCCATCCTGTCCCCCATGGAGTAAAATCTATTTTTGCTCCATCTGATTTGTTTGTCTGCATTGGCCGTGAGAACAAGATTGAGCTCCAGTCTAGCCTTGTCTAGTTGCGCTGCCATTATGGGGGAGGGATTTAGTTTGTGCTGGGCTCTCAGCTTTGTGTATATCCCTTCTAACCTTACTCTGTCCGCTTCCCTCTCCCTCTTTATCTGGGCTCCCATCCTAATGAATTCCCCTCTCATGAAAGTTTTGTGAGCCGCCCACAGGGTTTCGGACGTTGTCCCATCTACGTTGTTAAGAATGAAGTATTCCTTCATAGCCTTATCTAGCATGGTGACTCGGATAGGGTCAGAGAGAATGGATTCGTTCAGTCTCCAGTGTCTCTGGCCCGGCCTTGAGCTTTGCATTGTAAGGGACATGCTCACAATGGAGTGGTCCGACAAAACCGTGTCCCTGATGTGGGATTTTACAACAAGTGGGATAGTGTGGTTTGAAACTAACAGGTGGTCAATTCGAGCATAGGAGTTGTGGGGATGGGAAAAGTGTGTATAATCTCGCTTAGACGGATTTAGTTCTCTCCACACATCGGTCAGACCCTGAGCGTGGATGAGTTTGGCGATTTTCAGGCTCTCTTTGGTCGGACGTGTCAGTTGGGCCGAGGGAGGTTTAGATCTATCCAGACCCTGATCAAATGCTGCGTTGGAGTCCCCACCAAAAATGATTGTGCCCTCCAATAGAGGAGCTAGCTTTTTAAATAGTTGTTTGAAGAAGGCTGCTTGACCTTTGTTGGGCGTGTAGTAGGATATCAGGGAGTATAAGTGGCCTTCGATCGTGCCCTTCACTAAGATGAACCTGCCCTCTGGATCTTTTACATCAGTGATCCAGGTGAAGTTGCACGTTTTTGCTAATAAGACGGCCACCCCCTTTGACTTATTAACCGCACTGACCATATAGAAGTTCGGGAAGTGGGAGTGGAGGAACTTGGGACTGTACCGGGCCGGGAAATGGGTTTCCTGTATCATTACAATGTCCAGGCTTGACGATTTGTAGGTATTAAAGAGTTTCCTACGTTTGAGGGGGGAGTTTAGGCCCTGGACATTGTGTGTAGCGACCTTTAAGGCCGTGTGAGTGTGGTCAGCCATGGACCCCGAGGGGAGAAGCACTGCAATGTCCATCGCCACTTACCGCTGGGACCTCCGGCGACTCCAGAGCGACGATCGGATCGCCGGTACCGTACTTCTGGGATCCCGCAGACTTGAGAGGCTTACCGGTGGTAGTGTCTAAAAGAAACAAAAATGTCAGGTGATGCTCAAAAGAGAAAAAAGGGGATAGAAAGGAAGTTAGAAAGGACAGAACAGGAGGAAGGTTTCCCCCCGCGCAGGAGAATGCTCCCGGCGGGAGAGAAAAGTTCCTAACTGTCATCTCACCAAAAATCGTGAGATAAAAGTAGGAAGTCCAAATCTCCTGGCTAAAAGCCTTGGAGATCCTATCCCCCGAAGACCAACTGGGGTTCAAGGGATAGGTGGAGGCACATGTGAGCCACCCCAAACCAGGGCGCCCTGTAAATTTAAACAACTATGCTCCTAAAGCAACGTGAACCAATAAACAGACAGTAGCATTGAAGCAACTACCCAGGTATAAGCGGTCAGAGGCACCCCCACCCCACCCGCACGGGCAGGAGGGAGGGGGAGGGAACCCCCGATCCACCGCCGCTAATGAGATGGAGTAAAGCATATTTACTTCAGTAAAGTGGCTATAGTATCGCCCTTGTCCCCCAGACGGGGGAGGCATAGTTAGGAAACCCATCTCTAGACGTAGGAGGGGAGAAACAACAAATAAAACCGTTTGTTAACATGTAAAGAGAGAACACCGGAGAAAACGATTTCCGGGGTAGTATGAGAGTCATCCTCTTAGGAGAAGAGAAAAGTCCGATGCGGGTGCATCAGTATGAGTCGAACCTAAACCTCGTGACAATCAAAGTCTCATGTAGGACCTGTATGCGACGATCTTCTGGCCTTGGGTTTGTTCCAGAGGGGATCCGGCGGACTTGTGGGAGGCGGGCGTTTATTCGAGCCTGATGACGACGTCTCCATGTCCGACTCCTGGGAAATGATCTTCAGGCTGAGAAGCAACTTTTCTCCCATGGCGAAGTTGGAGAAGGCATGGTCTCGGCCTTTGTAGGTGAACTTCACGGCGAAGGGGAATGCCCATCTGTATTTGACCTCCTTCTGTGTCAAAGCAGATAGTAGCGGTTTTAGGGTACGTCTGCGCTGTATGGTGGAAGGAGAAAGATCCGCAAAAATTTGCACCGGGTGCCCCTGGCAGATCACTTGATGCATTGAGCGGGTCTGTTTCATGACCGCCTCCTTGACAGCATAGTAGTGGGGCTTTACAATAATGTCCCTGGGGGAGCCATCTTTCCTGGGGGGTCCCAGCGCTCTATGTGCTCTGTCCAGCTCCAGGCGGGGTGTAGGGATGTTTGGGATCAGGGACCTCATAAGTTCTTGCGTGGCAGATTCAACATCGATAATTGATTCCGGGAGACCTCTGATTCTGAAATTATATCTCCTGGACCTGTTCTCGAGGTCATCTATGCGGGAGAAAGCCGTGTCCAGTTGGTCATGTAAGGTCTGAATAAGATCAGAGTTCTGGTGAGAGGCAGCTGCAGTTTGATCGAGCTTAATTTCTATGGCTTCCATCCTGGACCCTATATTTTGGATGTCTGCTTTAATGTCCCCTGTGATTTTAGCAGCTGTGGAGGCTAGACCTGTCTCTAGAAGGGTAGAGAATTTGAGGAATAAGTCTGCTGCATTAAAGGATTGATCTGGGCCTGCAGCGCCATGGGGAGAGAATCCTGTGTGAGGAGAATCTGCAGGCCCAGCAGGAGAGTAAGCCTGTGCCCCAAAGGAGTGTCTCAGGAGGGATTCTGTGGAGGCTGGAGAGGGTGTCAAGGGCTGCTGATTGTGTCCCTTCATCTCCGGGGTATAGGAGAGGAGAGTGGGGGCCAGTACTTGCCTGCAATCCTGTGTCCCCTCCGTGGCTGTGTGAGGCTGTGAGGTCGCAGCAGCCGCGGCGGCCATCTTGGTATACCCGGGGAGTGTGGAGGCGGCGAATTGGCTTTCTAATTGCCGTCTGACGCCCGTTCGGCTCATACGAGGGCGTGCGCGGGTGTCGCGGGGTGTCGATTCCCCGTTCTCCGGTGTCTGAGCGTTGCGGGAGCGGGTGCTGTGGGCGCTGCTGGATCGGGATGGCGCGGCGCTCCGAGTTCAGGCAGCCATCTCGGAACTCTCGCGCATGCGCACTCCGCTGCTTGTTTTTTGATGTCCACACTTAAAGTGTGAACGTGGAATCTAGCTTACAGGGGGTAGTCACATTCACTTGGACTTGTTTTGTAATGTTGATGATATTTCACAAGTCATCTAATCAGATGTGTGCCCTTGGAAAGACTTCTCAACCAAAACATGCAATTTCCTAATGCTGCTTTTCTGAGATTCCAGTGTGTTGAGCAAGGAACAGCAACAAAGTGCAGCAGAAACATGAAAAACGCTTGAGCCCTTGAGGATAGGCATTTGTTAAAAGAGTTTGGCAGCAGTGGGATTTGAACCCACGCCTCCGAAGAGACTGGAGCCTAAATCCAGCGCCTTAGACCGCTCGGCCATGCTACCCACAAAAGAGAACTCACTTACGATTAAAAGGCGGATGGACACATTCTACATTCCATGGGTTGATGAGGCCGTGGCATATATAGGACACCTGGAATTCCCGCAGCTGGTCTGAAATGAGAGCCTGGGATGGATGAGCAAGACACAGCCCCAGCCGGACCACAAATTGTTGGCTCAGTTGGTTAGAGTGTGGTGCTAATAACGCCAAGGCCGTGGGTTTGATCTTTAACTTTCATGGGGAAAAACGGTGTCTTTCTGCTGTCCGATGTTCTGCATTCATTGCTTGCGCTGGAGGCCTCAGAACTCTCAACTCCAAGTAGTCACCTCTTTATCCATTATGAAAGGTTGTTAAAGTTTGACACAGATGCCAACTTATGTGCTTCAGTCCTCCTTCTGAAGTTGTGGTCAATTTACGCTTGAGAAGTGGACTTTGGGTGCAGCTTTCTGTGGCAAGTTCACTTGGCACTCTCCTAAAAAACGTGCCAGCTATTCATCACTACTGCTTGTTGTTTTTTCTTTTTTTTTTTTTGCTGTCTACACTTGAAATGTGAGTGTGGAATCTAGCTTACAGGAGTTCAGTTGGACTTGTTTTGTACCATTGATGACATTTCACTAGTCATCAGAAGTGTGCCCTTTGGAAGACTTCTCAAACAAAACATGCAATGAATGCAGTTTTTCTAATGCTGATAAAGCAGAGAGGTAAGTGTTGTTTGAGATTTCAGTGTGTTGGGCAAGGAACAGCAGCAACATCAGAGATGCTTGAGGATAGGGATTTGTTAAAAGAGCTTGGCAGCAGTGGGATTTGAACCCACGCCTCCGAAGAGACTGGAGCCTTAATCCAGCGCCTTAGACCGCTCGGCC
Organism: Rana muscosa; assembly: GCA_029206835.1. Taxonomy (NCBI): domain Eukaryota; kingdom Metazoa; phylum Chordata; class Amphibia; order Anura; family Ranidae; genus Rana; species Rana muscosa. Next base: position 74,090,994 of record CM055128.1, read on the forward strand.
ATGCTACCTGTAAAAGAGAGTTGGCTATCGATTAAAAAGCGGCGGGACATAGGCTACATTCCATGTTCAGCATTCATTGCTTGCGCTGGAGGTCTCAGAACTCTCAGCTCCAAGTGTTCACCACTTTATCCATTATGAATGGTTGTTGAAGTTTGACACAGATGGCCAAGATGCCAACTTATGTGCAGCATTCTGGCAAGTTCACTTGGCACTCTGCTAAAAAGTGTGCCAGCATTTCATTAGTGCTGCTTGTTTTTTGATGTCCACACTTAAAGTGTGAACGTGGAATCTAGCTTACAGGGGGTAGTCACATTCACTTGGACTTGTTTTGTAATGTTGATGATATTTCACAAGTCATCTAATCAGATGTGTGCCCTTGGAAAGACTTCTCAACCAAAACATGCAATTTCCTAATGCTGCTTTTCTGAGATTCCAGTGTGTTGAGCAAGGAACAGCAACAAAGTGCAGCAGAAACATGAAAGACGCTTGAGCCCTTGAGGATAGGCATTTGTTAAAAGAGTTTGGCAGCAGTGGGATTTGAACCCACACCTCCGAAGAGACTGGAGCCTAAATCCAGTGCCTTAGACCGCTCGGCCATGCTACCCACAAAAGAGAACTCACTTACGATTAAAAGGCGGATGGACACATTCTACATTCCATGGGTTGATGAGGCCGTGGCATATATAGGAGACCTGGAATTCCCGCAGCTGGTCTGAAATGAGAGCCTGGGATGGATGAGCAAGACACAGCCCCAGCAGGACCACAAAAGGTTGGCCGATTAGCTCAGTTGGTTAGAGTGTGGTGCTAATAATGCCAAGGCTGCGGGTTTGATCCCCATACGGGCCATCTGTGCGCTTGATCTTTAACTTTCTATGGTCTTGGCCATGGGGAAAAACTGTGTCTTTCTGCTGTCCGATGTTCTGCATTCATTGCTTGCGCTGGAGGCCTCAGAACTCTCAACTCCAAGTAGTCACCTCTTTATCCATTATGAAAGGTTGTTAAAGTTTGACACAGATGCCAACTTATGTGCTTCAGTCCTCCTTCTGAAGTTGTGGTCAATTTACGCTTGAGAAGTGGACTTTGGGTGCAGCTTTCTGTGGCAAGTTCACTTGGCACTCTCCTAAAAAACGTGCCAGCTATTCATCACTACTGCTTGTTGTTTTTTCTTTTTTTTTTTTTGCTGTCTACACTTGAAATGTGAGTGTGGAATCTAGCTTACAGGAGTTCAGTTGGACTTGTTTTGTACCATTGATGACATTTCACTAGTCATCAGAAGTGTGCCCTTTGGAAGACTTCTCAAACAAAACATGCAATGAATGCAGTTTTTCTAATGCTGCTAAAGCAGAGAGGTAAGTGTTGTTTGAGATTTCAGTGTGTTGGGCAAGGAACAGCAGCAACATCAGAGATGCTTGAGGATAGGGATTTGTTAAAAGAGCTTGGCAGCAGTGGGATTTGAACCCACGCCTCCGAAGAGACTGGAGCCTTAATCCAGCGCCTTAGACCGCTCGGCCATGCTACCTGTAAAAGAGAGTTGGCTATCGATTAAAAAGCGGCGGGACATAGGCTACATTCCATGTTCAGCATTCATTGCTTGCGCTGGAGGTCTCAGAACTCTCAGCTCCAAGTGTTCACCACTTTATCCATTATGAATGGTTGTTGAAGTTTGACACAGATGGCCAAGATGCCAACTTATGTGCAGCATTCTGGCAAGTTCACTTGGCACTCTGCTAAAAAGTGTGCCAGCATTTCATTAGTGCTGCTTGTTTTTTGATGTCCACTAGGGATGAGCCGAACACCCCCGGGTTCGGTTCGCACCAGAACCTTCGAACGGACCGAAAGTTCGCGCAAATTTTCGAACCCTATTCGTTATAATGGACGCGAACGTTCGAAATCAAAATTGCTAATTACAACGGCCAATATGCATGTTAATGTCATAAAACAGGTTTGGGGACCCGGGTCCTGCCCCAGGGGACATATATCAATGCAAAAAGAAATTTTAAAAACTAAAGTTTTTTCGGGAGCAGTCATTTTAATGATGCATAAAGTGAAAAAAAAAATAGTGAAATTTTCCTTTAAATATGGTACCTGGGGGGTGTCTAAAGTATGCCTGTGAAGTGGCATGTGTTTCCCGTGTTTAGAACTGTCCTTGCACAAAATGACATTTGTAAAGGAAAAAAAGAAGCCATTTAAAACCACTTGCGGCTTTAATGTCATGTCTTGTCCTGGCCGCCATATGGCTGAAAATCCTTGAGAAAAATGGCATGGCTACCCCATCACCCCCCCCCACCCCAGCCCCTTTGGGTCTTGTATGGATACTAAGGGGGACCCCGCACCCAAAATAAAACCCTATACCTACAACCCTATATACTCTGAACAGCAGTATATAGGTGGTGCAAACAAGACATGGACTGTAGGTTTGTTCTTAAGTAGAATCTGAACAGGTACATTATGAAGTGTAGCTACATCCCAAAAAAATCAATGTTTAAGCTTTTTGGAGAACATAGGGAGGGGTTATCACCCCCTGTAACATTTGCTGTCTTTGCACATCTGTTCAGAACATGTCACCTCACTTTCCGTCCCAATGACAAATGTTTTTGGAAAAGTGGGGTTTTAATTGAAACAAGGATTGGTGATAAAGCATCAGTAGAGAGGAGATACCTTTTTCCCAAATTAAATCTAACAGGATAGAATTTTCCTTCCTAGGGGTAGATTTCCTCTCACTTCCTGTTTTCTCTTGCCGTTTGCAAGTAGGAGTCGTTTGTAAGTTGGATGTTTGAAAGTAGGGGCCTGCCGTATATACTCTGCAGAAATTTGCCCTATTAGATGTTGGTGTAGCCACAAGACTGGTGGGCACAGGAATGGGCCCTGCTGTGAGTTAATAGATCAAGATTTGTACTTGCATGCACCTGTTGAACCGGGCAGAAAAATTGGGCCTTTGGTGGTGGTGGTGGACGGTGTTGCCACAAGACTGTAAGCCCTCACAGTTACTCTTGGTGGGTGCAGGAATGGGCCCTGCTGTGAGTTATTATATCAAGATTTGTAATTGCATGCACCTGTTGAACAGGGCAGAAAAATTGGGCCTTTGGTGGTGGTGGTGGTGGTGGACGGTGTTGCCACAAGACTGTAGGCCCTCATAGTTACTCTTGGTGGGCGCAGGAATGGGCCCTGCTGTGAACTATTAGATCAAGATTTGTAATTACACGCCCCTGTTAAACAGGGGCTGAAAAATTGTGCCTTAGGCATTGGTGCTGGTGCCACAACACTGCAACCCCTCACAGATACTGTACTTGGAGCACAGCAGTCACACCTGTTGCGAAGCATCTTTTTAAAAAATTGTAATTACACGCCCCTGTTATACAGGGGCTGAAAAATTGTGCCTTAGGCACTGGTGCTGGTGCCACAACACTGCAACCCCTCACAGATACTGTACTCTGAGCACAGCAATGAGACCTGTTGCAAAGCATTGCCTAAAAATTGTAATTACACGCCCCAACAGGGGCTGAAAAATTGTGCCTTAGGCACTGGTGCTGGTGCCACAACACTGCAACCCCTCACAGATACTGTACTCTGAGCACAGCAGTCACACCTGTTGCGAAGCATCTTTTTAAAAAATTGTAATTACACGCCCCTGTTATACAGGGGCTGAAAAATTGTGCCTTAGGCACTGGTGTGGTGGCATGGATCATTGAGGAGGAGGAAGAGGATAGTCAGTGAACATAACAGGACAGTCACTCAGCATCAGCATAGGCAGTCTTGAAGGGATGTGACATTATAAATTATTCCGTTATATCCGCTTCAGGTGTCTGGTAGCTGGTGGTGATCCAAGACTGATTCATTTTTATGAAGGTCAGTCAATCAACCGAGTCGGTGGACAGGCGCACCCTATGATCGGTGACAAATCCTCCAGCAGCACTGAATGTGCGTTCGGAAAGAACGCTGGATGCAGGACAGGCCAGTAGCTCAATTGCATACTGTGCAAGCTCTGGCCAGTGATCCATCCTCAGGACCCAGTAAGCCAGAGGATTTTCGGTGGGAAAGGTGTCCAAGTCTGACTTTGCCCCTAGGTATTCCTGCACCATGTATATCAGATGCTGGCGATGGTTGCTGGAACCGATCATACCTTGGGGCTGCGGACTAAAAAATTGTCTGAACGCATCGGTCAGACGTCCACCTTCCCCACCGCTCCTTCTGCTACTGACCGAAGCCTCAGCAACTCGTCGTCCAGGACCAGGAGTTTGTAACCTCCCAGTTTCTGGGAACGCGTTGCACAGACCTTTCTGCAAGGCCTCCCTGAGATGTCTCATCCTCTGCTCCCTCTGCGACGGCAAGATAAGGTCCGCAACCTTACCCTTGTACCGTGGATCAAGGAGAGTGGCCAGCCAGTAATGGTCACTCTCCTTGATCCGAAGAACACGAGGATCCTTCCGCAGGCTTTGCAGGATCAGGGAGGCCATGCAGCGTAGGTTAGCTGAGGCATTCGGTCCGGAGTCTTCTGGGTCACTGAGGATGACATGATCGCCAGCCACCTCCTCCCAGCCACGTACAAGTCCACTGGTTTGTTGGGACTGTACATCATCCCTAAAAGACTGCTGCTGCTGATGCTGAGTGCCAGGCTCCACCTCCATGCTCACACAATCCTCCTCCTCCTCCTCCTCCTCCTCCTCCTCCTCCTCTTCCTGTGTGATGGGTGGGACAGAAGGAACATTGTCTGGATAAAGGGGGCCTTGAGAGACAAGGAAGTCCTCCTCTTCCTGCCTCTGTTCTGCCTCAAGTGCCCTGTCCATTATCCCACGCAGCGTATGCTCCAACAGGTGGACAAGAGGTACAGTGTCACTGACGCATGCACTGTCACTGCTCACCATCCTCGTGGCCTCCTCAAATGGTGAGAGGACAGTGCATGCATCCCTGATCATGCTCCACTGGCGTGGGGAAAAAAAGCCAAGCTCCCCTGACCCTGTCCTGGTGCCGTAGTCGCAAAGGTACTCATTGATGGCCCTCTGCTGCGTGTGCAGTCGCTGCAGCATGGCCAACGTTGAGTTCCACCTGGTGGGCATGTCACATATTAGGCGGTTCTTGGGCAGGTTCAGCTCCTTTTGCAGCTCAGTCAGCCGAGCACTGGCATTATAAGATCGGCGGAAATGCACACAGACTTTCCTGGCATGCCTCAGGACATCCTGTAAGCCTGGGAACCTGCCCAAGAACCGCTGCACCACCAGGTTGAGGACGTGAGCCATACAGGGCACATGGGTGAGCTGCCCCTGTCGCAGGGCGGAGAGGAGGTTGGTGCCATTATCAGAAACGACCATTCCTGGCTTAAGCTGGCGTGGCGTCAACCACCTCTCGGCCTGCCCCTGCAGAGCTGCCAGAACCTCTGGCCCAGTGTGGCTCCTGTCCCCCAAACACACCAGCGCAAGCACGGCATGGCATCTTTTTGCCTGCGTACTCGCGTAGCCCCTTGTACGCCTACGGAGCACCGCTGGTTCCGAGGACAGAGCACTCGAAGAGGACATGGAGGAAGAAGAAGAGGAGGGGGTGGAGGAGAGAGGTGTGTCACAACCAGTAGTAGCATTTTGGAGGCGTGGTGGCGGAAAAACATCCAACACTACTGCACCTTGTCCTGCATCCCTCCCAGCTGCCAATAGAGTGACCCAATGGGCCGTGAAAGAAAGATAACGTCCCTGTCCATGCCTGCTGGACCATGAGTCAGCGGTAATATGCACCTTACCGCTGACCGCCCTGTCCAGCGAGGCATGGACATTGCCTTCCACATGCCAGTAGAGAGACGGAATCGCCTTCCGTGAGAAAAAGTGGCGTTTGGGAACCTGCCACTGAGGAACCGCACATTGAACAAACTCACGGAAGGGGGCCGAGTCTATCAACTGAAAAGGCAGCAGTTGAAGTGCTAGCAATTTAGCCAAGCTAGCATTCAACCGCTGGGCATGTGGATGGCTGGGAGTATACTTCTTTCGACGGTCCAGCAGCTGGGGCAGGGAAATTTGCCTGCTACAATCGGACGTCGGTGTACTGCAAGTACTTGGTTGTGACACACCTAATTCTACACCTTCAGTCCTCTCAGAGCAGCTTTCAGAGAGGACTGAAGATATAGTGGGGATGGAGATCTCAGCTGATGAGGAGCAAGGAGAGGTCCGCTTTGTTCTTTGGTGTGGGTCTTTTATGTGTGCTTGCCAACGAGCTGCATGGCAGGTCGACATATGTCTGCTCATGCTTGTGGTGCCCAAGCGGCTGATGTTTTGGCCACGCGAGATACGCTTGAGACAAATATTGCAAATAGCAGTGGTGCGATCTGATGCACTCGTCTCAAAAAAGGCCCACACCAAAGAACTTTTGTGATAACGTGCAGAGGCAGCGCCCTGCACAGGCGGAGCTCTGCGGTGTGGTACAGTTGCTGTGCTGGCCTCTAGCTGGCCTCCAGGGGGCATCCTGCCTCGTTGGACATGTGACGCTGCATCCTCCTCCTCCTCCTCCTCTCTCCCTTCAGGCACCCACGTGGAGTCAGTGACCTCATCATCCCCTCCCTCTTCACCACTAGAGCAAACCTGGCAGTAAGCTGCAGCTGGTGGAACACTACTGCCAGATTGCTGTCCTTCAGCATCCCCTCTCTCTGCGCGCACACTACTGACTTCCTCAAGCTGGGTATCATCATCCGAGCCTTCGAATCGTTGGGCATCCTCCTGGAGCATGTACCCAACACTGTGCTCAAACAGTTCGGGGGACTCCTCAGGAGGACATGGTGGGTCTAGGGAAGGGGTGGCTGATGATGCCATTGAGTACGCGTTGGCAGCTGCTCTGCCAGTACCCTGAGCCTGGGTGAGAGAGGATGAGGAGGATGAGGAGGGCTTGGTCATCCATTCTACCAAGCCTTCGGCATGATGCGGCTCCACATGTCCAGCTGCCGAAAACAAAGACAAGCGTGTCCCATGGCCACGTGCTGATGACGATGCACGACCACGTCCACGGCCAGCACTGTTGTCTCTAGAAACAGAGCCTGCCTGCCCTGTGTTCTTGCCTCGGCACGCTCTGCCTCTCCTTGGCGGTCTTCCAGCCATTGTAGTCGGTAGTGTATATAGTATAAAAAATAGAACTCCTATGTGTGCTCACAACACACTGTAGGTCCTATGGGTGCTGACACTAACACACTATAGGTACTATGTGTGCTGCTGACAAGAAAATATAGGAGCTCTGTTTGCTGCCACTAACACACTAGAAGTCCTATGGGTGCTGCTGAGAAGAAAATATAGGAGCTCTGTTTGCTGCCACTAACACACTAGAAGTCCTATGGGTGCTGCTGAGAAGAAAATATAGGAGCTCTGTGTGATGCCACTAACACACTAGAAGTCCTATGGGTGCTGCTGAGATGAAAATATAGGAACTCTGTGTGATGCCACTAACACATTAGAAGTCCTATGGGTGCTGCTGAGAAGAAAATATAGGAGCTCTGTTTGCTGCCACTAACACACTAGAAGTCCTATGGGTGCTGCTGAGAAGAAAATATAGGAGCTCTGTGTGATGCCACTAACACACTAGAAGTCCTATGGGTGCTGCTGAGAAGAAAATATAGGAGCTCTGTTTGCTGCCACTAACACACTAGAAGTCCTATGGGTGCTGCTGAGAAGAAAATATAGGAGCTCTGTGTGATGCCACTAACACACTAGAAGTCCTATGGGTGCTGCTGAGATGAAAATATAGGAACTCTGTGTGATGCCGCTAACACATTAGAAGTCCTATGGGTGCTGCTGAGAAGAAAATATAGGAGCTCTGTTTGCTGCCACTAACACACTAGAAGTCCTATGGGTGCTGCTGAGAAGAAAATATAGGAGCTCTGTGTGATGCCACTAACACACTAGAAGTCCTATGGGTGCTGCTGAGAAGAAAATATAGGAGCTCTGTTTGCTGCCACTAACACACTAGAAGTCCTATGGGTGCTGCTGAGAAGAAAATATAGGAGCTCTGTTTGCTGCCACTAACACACTAGAAGTCCTACGGGTGCTGCTGAGAAGAAAATATAGGAGCTCTGTGTGATGCCACTAACACACTAGAAGTCCTATGGGTGCTGCTGAGAAGAAAATATAGGAGCTCTGTTTGCTGCCACTAATAGGGATGAGCTTCGTGTTCGAGTCGAACATACGTTCGACTCGAACATTGGCTGTTCGATCGTTCGACGAAGATCGAACGATTTGGGCCGTTCGCGCCAAATTCGAGTGACGCGAACGGCCCACAATGCACTACGCCATCGCAGTGTCATCCAGGCGCTGTGATTGGCCAAGCATGCACTGTGACCCCGCATGCTTGGCCAATCACAGCGCCGGCAGCGAGGAGAGCAATGATTGGCCACAGGCAGGATGCCTGTGGCCAATTATTGCTGAGGGTGTTTAGTACACGCCCCACACTATAAAAGGCCGCCAGCACGGCGGCCTAGTGTAGTGTGTTCCGGAGCAGGGATAGAGTAGCATAGGCAGGGACAGTGACTGTTATTTCTTTCTTGCTTAACCTGGATTCCTTTAGTTTAGGGAAAGAGAAGGATAGGTAGGGAGAGTGTCAGTGTGTTTTGTGCTTCTGCTATAGTGTGCTTAAAAAAAACATTTATTCTAGGGACAGAAAACTCTAGGTAGGGACAGTGTCAGTTTCTTTCACTCTGCAAGTCCTTGTTTCCAGGGACCTGTAAGGACAGTGAGTTAATTGTCCTTGTGCTATATTGTGCTTAAAAAAAACATTTATTCTAGGGACAGAAAACTCTAGGTAGGGACAGTGTCAGTTTCTTTCACTCTGCAAGTCCTTGTTTACAGGGACCTGTAAGGACAGTGAGTTAATTGTCCTTGTGCTATATTGTGATTAAAAAAAACATTTATTCTAGGGACAGAAAACTCTAGGTAGGGACAGTGTCAGTTTCTTTCACTCTGCAAGTCCTTGTTTCCAGGGACCTGTAAGGACAGTGAGTTAATTTTCCTTGTGCTATATTGTGATTAAAAAAAACATTTTTTCTAGGGACAGAAAACTGTAGGTAGGGAGAGTGTTTTTTTTCTTTCACTCTGCAAGTCCTTGTTTCCAGGGACCTGTAAGGACAGTGAGTTAATTGTCCTTGTGCTATATTGTGCTTAAAAAAAACATTTATTCTAGGGACAGAAAACTCTAGGTAGGGACAGTGTCAGTTTCTTTCACTCTGCAAGTCCTTGTTTCCAGGGACCTGTAAGGACAGTGAGTTAATTTTCCTTGTGCTATATTGTGATTAAAAAAAACATTTATTCTAGGGACAGAAAACTCTAGGTAGGGACAGTGTCAGTTTCTTTCACTCTGCAAGTCCTTGTTTCCAGGGACCTGTAAGGACAGTGAGTTAATTTTCCTTGTGCTATATTGTGATTAAAAAAAACATTTATTCTAGGGACAGAAAACTCTAGGTAGGGACAGTGTCAGTTTCTTTCACTCTGCAAGTCCTTGTTTCCAGGGACCTGTAAGGACAGTGAGTTAATTTTCCTTGTGCTATATTGTGATTAAAAAAAACATTTATTCTAGGGACAGAAAACTCTAGGTAGGGACAGTGTCAGTTTCTTTCACTCTGCAAGTCCTTGTTTCCAGGGACCTGTAAGGACAGTGAGTTAATTTTCCTTGTGCTATATTGTGATTAAAAAAAACATTTTTTCTAGGGACAGAAAACTGTAGGTAGGGAGAGTGTTTTTTTTCTTTCACTCTGCAAGTCCTTGTTTCCAGGGACCTGTAAGGACAGTGAGTTAATTTTCCTTGTGCTATATTGTGATTAAAAAAAACATTTTTTCTAGGGACAGAAAACTGTAGGTAGGGAGAGTGTTTTTTTTCTTTCACTCTGCAAGTCCTTGTTTCCAGGGACCTGTAAGGACAGTGAGTTAATTTTCCTTGTGCTATATTGTGATTAAAAAAAACATTTTTTCTAGGGACAGAAAACTGTAGGTAGGGAGAGTGTTTTTTTTCTTTCACTCTGCAAGTCCTTGTTTCCAGGGACCTGTAAGGACAGTGAGTTAATTTTCCTTGTGCTATATTGTGATTAAAAAAAACATTTTTTCTAGGGACAGAAAACTGTAGGTAGGGAGAGTGTTTTTTTTCTTTCACTCTGCAAGTCCTTGTTTCCAGGGACCTGTAAGGACAGTGAGTTAATTGTCCTTGTGCTATATTGTGCTTAAAAAAAACATTTATTCTAGGGACAGAAAACTCTAGGTAGGGACAGTGTCAGTTTCTTTCACTCTGCAAGTCCTTGTTTCCAGGGACCTGTAAGGACAGTGAGTTAATTTTCCTTGTGCTATATTGTGATTAAAAAAAACATTTATTCTAGGGACAGAAAACTCTAGGTAGGGACAGTGTCAGTTTCTTTCACTCTGCAAGTCCTTGTTTCCAGGGACCTGTAAGGACAGTGAGTTAATTTTCCTTGTGCTATATTGTGATTAAAAAAAACATTTATTCTAGGGACAGAAAACTCTAGGTAGGGACAGTGTCAGTTTCTTTCACTCTGCAAGTCCTTGTTTCCAGGGACCTGTAAGGACAGTGAGTTAATTTTCCTTGTGCTATATTGTGATTAAAAAAAACATTTATTCTAGGGACAGAAAACTCTAGGTAGGGACAGTGTCAGTTTCTTTCACTCTGCAAGTCCTTGTTTCCAGGGACCTGTAAGGACAGTGAGTTAATTTTCCTTGTGCTATATTGTGATTAAAAAAAACATTTTTTCTAGGGACAGAAAACTGTAGGTAGGGAGAGTGTTTTTTTTCTTTCACTCTGCAAGTCCTTGTTTCCAGGGACCTGTAAGGACAGTGAGTTAATTTTCCTTGTGCTATATTGTGATTAAAAAAAACATTTTTTCTAGGGACAGAAAACTCTAGGTAGGGAGAGTGTTTTTTTTCTTTCACTCTGCAAGTCCTTGTTTCCAGGGACCTGTAAGGACAGTGAGTTAATTGTCCTTGTGCTATATTGTGCTTAAAAAAAACATTTTTTCTAGGGACAGAAGACTCTAGGTAGGGAGAGTGTTTTTTTTTTTTCACTCTGCAAGTCCTTGTTTCCAGGGACCTGTAAGGACAGTGAGTTAATTGTCCTTGTGCTATATTGTGCTTAAAAAAAACATTTATTCTAGGGACAGAAAACTCTAGGTAGGGACAGTGTCAGTTTCTTTCACTCTGCAAGTCCTTGTTTCCAGGGACCTGTAAGGACAGTGAGTTAATTTTCCTTGTGCTATATTGTGATTAAAAAAAACATTTATTCTAGGGACAGAAAACTCTAGGTAGGGACAGTGTCAGTTTCTTTCACTCTGCAAGTCCTTGTTTCCAGGGACCTGTAAGGACAGTGAGTTAATTTTCCTTGTGCTATATTGTGATTAAAAAAAACATTTTTTCTAGGGACAGAAAACTGTAGGTAGGGAGAGTGTTTTTTTTCTTTCACTCTGCAAGTCCTTGTTTCCAGGGACCTGTAAGGACAGTGAGTTAATTTTACTTGTGCTATATTGTGCTTAAAAAAAACATTTTTTCTAGGGACAGAAAACTGTAGGTAGGGAGAGTGTTTTTTTTCTTTCACTCTGCAAGTCCTTGTTTCCAGGGACCTGTAAGGACAGTGAGTTAATTGTCCTTGTGCTATATTGTGCTTAAAAAAAACATTTATTCTAGGGACAGAAAACTCTAGGTAGGGACAGTGTCAGTTTCTTTCACTCTGCAAGTCCTTGTTTCCAGGGACCTGTAAGGACAGTGAGTTAATTTTCCTTGTGCTATATTGTGATTAAAAAAAACATTTTTTCTAGGGACAGAAAACTGTAGGTAGGGAGAGTGTTTTTTTTCTTTCACTCTGCAAGTCCTTGTTTCCAGGGACCTGTAAGGACAGTGAGTTAATTGTCCTTGTGCTATATTGTGCTTAAAAAAAACATTTATTCTAGGGACAGAAAACTCTAGGTAGGGACAGTGTCAGTTTCTTTCACTCTGCAAGTCCTTGTTTCCAGGGACCTGTAAGGACAGTGAGTTAATTTTCCTTGTGCTATATTGTGATTAAAAAAAACATTTTTTCTAGGGACAGAAAACTGTAGGTAGGGAGAGTGTTTTTTTTCTTTCACTCTGCAAGTCCTTGTTTCCAGGGACCTGTAAGGACAGTGAGTTAATTTTCCTTGTGCTATATTGTGATTAAAAAAAACATTTATTCTAGGGACAGAAAACTCTAGGTAGGGAGAGTGTTTTTTTTCTTTCACTCTGCAAGTCCTTGTTTCCAGGGACCTGTAAGGACAGTGAGTTAATTGTCCTTGTGCTATATTGTGCTTAAAAAAAACATTTTTTCTAGGGACAGAAAACTGTAGGTAGGGAGAGTGTTTTTTTTTTTTTTCACTCTGCAAGTCCTTGTTTCCAGGGACCTGTAAGGACAGTGAGTTAATTGTCCTTGTGCTATATTGTGCTTAAAAAAAACATTTATTCTAGGGACAGAAAACTCTAGGTAGGGACAGTGTCAGTTTCTTTCACTCTGCAAGTCCTTGTTTCCAGGGACCTGTAAGGACAGTGAGTTAATTTTCCTTGTGCTATATTGTGATTAAAAAAAACATTTTTTCTAGGGACAGAAAACTGTAGGTAGGGAGAGTGTTTTTTTTCTTTCACTCTGCAAGTCCTTGTTTCCAGGGACCTGTAAGGACAGTGAGTTAATTTTCCTTGTGCTATATTGTGATTAAAAAAAACATTTTTTCTAGGGACAGAAAACTGTAGGTAGGGAGAGTGTTTTTTTTCTTTCACTCTGCAAGTCCTTGTTTCCAGGGACCTGTAAGGACAGTGAGTTAATTGTCCTTGTGCTATATTGTGCTTAAAAAAAACATTTTTTCTAGGGACAGAAAACTGTAGGTAGGGAGAGTGTTTTTTTTTTTTCACTCTGCAAGTCCTTGTTTCCAGGGACCTGTAAGGACAGTGAGTTAATTGTCCTTGTGCTATATTGTGCTTAAAAAAAACATTTATTCTAGGGACAGAAAACTCTAGGTAGGGACAGTGTCAGTTTCTTTCACTCTGCAAGTCCTTGTTTCCAGGGACCTGGAGAGACATTGAGTGAATTGTCCTTGTGCTATATTGTGATTAAAAAAAACATTTATTCTAGGGACAGAAAACTCTAGGTAGGGACAGTGTCAGTTTCTTTCACTGTGAAAGTCCTTGTTTCAAGGGACAGAGAAGGACACCTGAAGGTAGCCCTTATTGCTTTTTTCCCATCTCCCTGCAGGCCATCTATTAGAATGTCTGGAAGGCAAACAAGGAGAGGCAGACAGTCAGGAGGCAATAAAAGAGGGCAAGCAGGCTCTGTGTCTGGGGGCAACAGTGCTGGTCGTGGACGCGGTGCATTGTCATCAGCACATGGCCATGGGACACGCTTGTCCTTCTTTTCGGCAGCTGGACATGTTGAGCCACATCATGCCGAAGACTTGGTAGAGTGGATGACCAAGCCCTCCTCCTCCTCCTCATCCTCTCTCACCCAGGCTCAGGGTACTGGAAAAGCAGCTGCCAAAGCGTCGTCTTCCCTGGTATCAATGTCAGACAAATCATCAGTCACTCCTTCCCTAGACCCACCATGTCCTCCTCCTGAGGAGTCCCCCGAACTGTTTCAGCACAGTGTTGGGTACATGCTCCAGGAGGATGCCCAGCGTTTCGAAGGGTCTGATGATGAAACCCAGCTAGAGGAAGGCAGTAGCGTGAGAGCAGACAGAGGGGATGCTCAAGAAGGACACCAATCTGGCAGTCATGTTCCAGCAGCTGCAGCATACTGCCAGATTGGCTCCAGTGATGAGGAGGGAGGGGATGATGAGGTCAATGACTCCACGTGGGTGCCTAATAGGAGAGAGGAGGAGGAGGAGGATGAGGAGGAGGCACATCTCCAACGAGGCAGGATGCCCTTTGGTGGCCAGCGTAAGGGCAGTACACCGACGGAATCACACCGCAGAGCTCCGCCTGTGCAGGGCGCTGCCTCTGCCCGTCATTCAAAAAGTTCTTTGGTGTGGGCCTTTTTTGAGGCTAGTGCATCAGATCGCACAGCTGCTGTTTGCAACATATGTCTCAAGCGTATATCGCGTGGCCAAAACATCAGCCGCTTGGGTACCACATGCCTGACCAGACATATGTTGACCTGCCATGCAGCTCGTTGGCAAGCCTACCTCAAAGACCCACACCAAAGAACCAAGCGGACCTCTCCTTGCACCGCATCAGCTGGGATCTCCAACCCCACTATAACTTCAGTCCTCTCTGAAACATGCACTGAGAGGAATGAAGGTGTAGAATTAGGTGTGTCACAGCCAAGTACTTGCGCCCACTCTGCTAGCAGTACACCGACGTCCGATTCTAGCAGGCAAATTTCCCTGCCCCAGCTGCTGGACCGTCGAAAGAAGTTCACTCCCAGCCATCCACATGCCCAGCGGTTGAATGCTAGCTTGGCTAAATTGCTAGCGCTTCAACTGCTGCCTTTTCAGTTGGTAGACTCGGCCCCCTTCCGTGAGTTTGTGCAATGTGCGGTTCCTCAGTGGCAGGTTCCCAAACGCCACTTTTTCTCACGGAAGGCTATTCCGGCTCTCTACCGGCATGTGGAAGGCAATGTCTTGGCCTCGCTGGACAGGGCGGTCAGCGGTAAGGTGCATATTACCGCTGACTCATGGTCCAGCAGGCATGGACAGGGACGTTACCTTTCTTTCACGGCCCATTGGGTCACTCTTTTGGCAGCTGGGAAGGATTCAGGACAAGGTGCAGTAGTGTTGGAGGTTGTCCCACCGCCACGCCTCCAAAATGCTACTACTGGTTGTGACACACCTCTCTCCTCCACCCCCTCCTCTTCTTCTTCCTCCATGGCCTCTTCCTGTGGTTTGTCCTATGAACCAGCGGTGCTCCGTAGCCGTTCACGGGGCTACGCAAGTACGCAGGCAAAAAGATGCCATGCCGTGCTTGCGCTGGTGTGTTTGGGGGACAGAAGCCACACTGGGGCAGAGGTCCTGTCTGCTCTGCAGGGCCAGGCCGAGAGGTGGTTGACGCCACGCCAGCTTAAGCCAGGAATGGTGGTTTGCGACAATGGCACCAACCTCCTCTCCGCCCTCCGACAGGGACAACTGACCCATGTGCCCTGTGTGGCTCACGTCCTTAACCTGGTGGTGCAGCGCTTCTTGGGCAGGTACCCGGGCTTACAGGATGTCCTGAGGCAGGCCAGGAAAGTCTGTGTGCATTTCCGCAGATCTTATAATGCCAGTGCTCGCCTGGCTGAGCTGCAAAAGGAGTTGAACCTGCCCAAGAACCGCCTTATATGTGACATGCCCACCAGGTGGAACTCAACGTTGGCCATGCTGCAGCGGCTGCACACGCAGCAGAGGGCCATCAATGAGTACCTGTGCGACTACGGCACCAGGACAGGGTCAGGGGAGCTTGGTTTTTTTTCTCCACGCCAGTGGGGCATGATCAGGGATGCATGCACTGTCCTGGCACCATTTGAGGAGGCCACGAGGATGGTGAGCAGTGACAGTGCATGCATCAGTGACACTGTACCTCTTGTCCACCTGTTGGAGCACACGCTGCGTGGAATAATGGACAGGGCACTTGAGGCAGAACAGAGGCAGGAAGAGGAGGACTTCCTTGCCTCTCAAGGCCCCCTTTACCCAGACAGTGTTCCTTCTGTCCCACCCATCGCACAGGAAGAGGAGGAGGAGGAGGAGGAGGAGGAGGAGGAGGAGGAGGATTGTGTCAGCATGGAGGTGGAGGCTGGCACTCAGCATCATCAGCAGCAGTCTTTTAGGGATGATTTACAGTCCCAAGAAACCAGTGGACTTGTACGTGGCTGGGAGGAGGTGGCTGCGGATCATGTCGTCCTTAGTGACCCAGAGGACTCCGGAGCGAATGCCTCAGCAAACCTACGCTGCATGGCCTCCCTGATCCTGCAAAGTCTGCGGAAGGATCCTCGTATTCTTCGGATCAAGGAGAGGGACCATTACTGGCTGGCCACTCTCCTTGATCCACGGTACAAGGGTAAGGTTGCGGACCTTATGTTACCGTCGCAGAGGGAGCAGAGGATGAGACAACTCCGGGAGGCCTTGCAGAAAGGTCTGTGCAACGCGTTCCCAGAGACTGGGAGGTTGCAAACTCCTGGTCCTGGACAACGAGTTGCTGAGGCTTCGGCCAGTCAAAGAAGGAGCGGTGGGGAAGGTGGCCGTCTGACCGATGCGTTCAGACAATTCTTTAGTCCGCAGCCCCAAAGTATGATCGGTTCCAGCAACCATCGCCAGCGTCTGATAAACATGGTGCAGGAATATCTAGGGGCAAGGTCAGACTTGGACACCTTCCCCACCGAAAATCCTCTGGCTTACTGGGTCTTGAGGATGGATCACTGGCCAGAGCTTGCACAGTATGCAATTGAGCTACTGGCCTGTCCTGCATCCAGCGTTCTTTCGGAACGCACATTCAGTGCTGCTGGAGGATTTGTCACGGATCACAGGGTGCGCCTGTCCACCGACTCGGTTGATCGACTGACTTTCATCAAGATGAACCAGTCTTGGATCACCACCAGCTACCACACACCTGATGCTGATATAACAGACTAATTGATTTTAAAATGTCACATCCCTTCAAGACTGATGCTGATGCTGAGTGCCTGTGCTGTTATGTTGACTGGCTATCCTCCTCCTCCGAGTCCTCAATGATACGATTGATGATGATAGCTTGGAAGATCATTTTTGTTTATGGGTGCCGCCACCAGTGCCTAACGCCCAATTTTTCAGCCCCTGTTTAACAGGGGCGTGTAATTACAATTTTTGAAGCAATACTTTGCAACAGGGCTCATTGCTGTGCTCCAAGTACAGTATCTGTGAGGAGTTGCAGTGTTGTGCCACCAGTGCCTAAGGCCCAATTTTTCAGCCCCTGTTTAACAGGGGCGTGTCATTACAATTTTTGAAGCAATACTTTGCAACAGGGCTCATTGCTGTGCTCCAAGTACAGTATCTGTGAAGGGTTGCAGTGTTGTGCCACCAGTGCCTAAGGCCCAATTTTTCAGCCCCTGTTCAACAGGGGCATGTAATTACAATTCTTGATCTAATAATTCACAGCAGGGCCCATTGCTGCACCCACCAAGAGTAACTGTCAGGGCTTACAGTGTTGTGGCACCAGCACCACCATCAAAGGCCCAATTTTTACTACCACTGTTCAACAATTATATGTAATTAAAATTCCTGATATAATAGTTGACAGCAGGGCGTTCCAGCACCAACCAAGAGTAACTGTGAGTGCTTACAGTGTTGTGCCAACACCAACAACTAAGGGGCCTATTTCTGCAGAGTATATACGGCAGGTCCCTACTTTCAAACATCCAACTTACAAACGACTCCTACTTGCAAACGCAAGAAGACAACAGGAAGTGAGAGGAAATCTACCACTAGGAAGGAAAATTCTCTCCTGTAAGAATAAATATGGGAGAAAGGTGTCTCCTCTGTACTGATGCTTTATCAGCAATCCTTGTTTCAAGAAAAACACCACATTTCAAAAACAGTTGTCATTAGGACGGAAAGTGAGGTGAAATGTTCTGAACAGGGGCACAGACAGCAAAACAAATGTTACAGGGGTGATAACCCTTACCTATGTTTTCCAAAAAGTTTAAAAATAGATTTTTGGTCTGGAGCTACACTTCAACAATGTACCTGTTCAAAATTACAAACAGATTCTACATAAGAACAAACCTACAGTCCCTGTCTTGTATGCACCGCCTGTATACGGCTGTTCAGAGTATATAGGGCCTTTTTTATTTTATGTGCGGGGTTCCCCTTAATATCCATACAAGACCCAAAGGGGCTGGTAATGGGCTGGGGTAGGGGGGGGGTCATGGGGTAGCTATGCCATTTTTCTTAAAGATTTTCATCCATATTACCGGGACCAGACATTACATTAAAGCCGCAAGCAGTTTTAAATGGCTTTTTTTTCCTTTAGAAGTGTCATTTTGTGCAGGGACAGTTCTAAACACGGGAAACACGTGGCACTTCACAGGCATACTTTAGACACCCCCCAGGTACGATATTTAAAGGAATATTTGACTTTTTTTTTTTCACTTTATGCATCATTAAAATGACTGCTCCCGGAAAACGACCGTTTTTAAAACTTATTTTTGCATTGATACATGTCCCCTGGTGCAGAACCCGGGTTCCCAAACCCTTTTTAGGACAATAACATGCATAATAGTTTTTATAATTAGCACTTTAGAATTCGAACGTTCGCATCCATTGTATTTAATAGGGTTCTAATGTTCGTTCGAACTTTCGGTCCGTTCGCGGGTTCTGGTGCGAACCGAACCCGGGGGTGTTCGGCTCATCACTAGCCACTAACACACTAGAAGTCCTATGGGTGCTGCTGAGAAGAAAATATAGGAGCTCTGTTTGCTGCCACTAACACACTAGAAGTCCTATGGGTGCTGCTGAGAAGAAAATATAGGAGCTCTGTTTGCTGCCACTAACACACTAGAAGTCCTATGGGTGCTGCTGAGAAGAAAATATAGGAGCTCTGTGTGATGCCACTAACACACTAGAAGTCCTATGGGTGCTGCTGAGATGAAAATATAGGAACTCTGTGTGATGCCACTAACACATTAGAAGTCCTATGGGTGCTGCTGAGAAGAAAATATAGGAGCTCTGTTTGCTGCCACTAACACACTAGAAGTCCTATGGGTGCTGCTGAGAAGAAAATATAGGAGCTCTGTGTGATGCCACTAACACACTAGAAGTCCTATGGGTGCTGCTGAGAAGAAAATATAGGAGCTCTGTTTGCTGCCACTAACACACTAGAAGTCCTATGGCTGCTGCTGAGAAGAAAATATAGGAGCTCTGTGTGATGCCACTAACACACTAGAAGTCCTATGGGTGCTGCTGAGAAGAAAATATAGGAGCTCTGTTTGCTGCCACTAACACACTAGAAGTCCTATGGGTGCTGCTGAGAAGAAAATATAGGAGCTCTGTGTGATGCCACTAACACACTAGAAGTCCTATGGGTGCTGCTGAGATGAAAATATAGGAACTCTGTGTGATGCCACTAACACATTAGAAGTCCTATGGGTGCTGCTGAGAAGAAAATATAGGAGCTCTGTTTGCTGCCACTAACACACTAGAAGTCCTATGGGTGCTGCTGAGATGAAAATATAGGAGCTCTGTGTGATGCCACTAACACACTAGAAGTCCTATGGGTGCTGCTGAGAAGAAAATATAGGAGCTCTGTTTGCTGCCACTAACACACTAGAAGTCCTATGGGTGCTGCTGAGAAGAAAATATAGGAGCTCTGTGTGATGCCACTAACACACTAGAAGTCCTATGGGTGCTGCTGAGAAGAAAATATAGGAGCTCTGTTTGCTGCCACTAACACACTAGAAGTCCTATGGGTGCTGCTGAGAAGAAAATATAGGAGCTCTGTTTGCTGCCACTAACACACTAGAAGTCCTATGGGTGCTGCTGAGAAGAAAATATAGGAGCTCTGTGTGATGCCACTAACACACTAGAAGTCCTATGGGTGCTGCTGAGAAGAAAATATAGGAGCTCTGTTTGCTGCCACTAACACACTAGAAGTCCTATGGGTGCTGCTGAGAAGAAAATATAGGAGCTCTGTTTGCTGCCACTAACACACTAGAAGTCCTATGGGTGCTGCTGAGAAGAAAATATAGGAGCTCTGTTTGCTGCCACCAACACACTAGAAGTCCTATGGGTGCTGCTGAGAAGAAAATATAGGAGCTCTGTGTGATGCCACTAACACACTAGAAGTCCTATGGGTGCTGCTGAGAAGAAAATATAGGAGCTCTGTTTGCTGCCACTAACACACTAGAAGTCCTATGGGTGCTGCTGAGAAGAAAATATAGGAGCTCTGTTTGCTGCCACTAACACACTAGAAGTCCTATGGGTGCTGCTGAGAAGAAAATATAGGAGCTCTGTGTGATGCCACTAACACACTAGAAGTCCTATGGGTGCTGCTGAGAAGAAAATATAGGAGCTCTGTTTGCTGCCACTAACACACTAGAAGTCCTATGGGTGCTGCTGAGAAGAAAATATAGGAGCTCTGTTTGCTGCCACTAACACACTAGAAGTCCTATGGGTGCTGCTGAGAAGAAAATATAGGAGCTCTGTTTGCTGCCACTAACACACTAGAAGTCCTATGGGTGCTGCTGAGAAGAAAATATAGGAGCTCTGTGTGATGCCACTAACACACTAGAAGTCCTATGGGTGCTGCTGAGAAGAAAATATAGGAGCTCTGTTTGCTGCCACTAACACACTAGAAGTCCTATGGGTGCTGCTGAGAAGAAAATATAGGAGCTCTGTTTGCTGCCACTAACACACTAGAAGTCCTATGGGTGCTGCTGAGAAGAAAATATAGGAGCTCTGTGTGATGCCACTAACACACTAGAAGTCCTATGGGTGCTGCTGAGAAGAAAATATAGGAGCTCTGTTTGCTGCCACTAACACACTAGAAGTCCTATGGGTGCTGCTGAGAAGAAAATATAGGAGCTCTGTTTGCTGCCACTAACACACTAGAAGTCCTATGGGTGCTGCTGAGAAGAAAATATAGGAGCTCTGTTTGCTGCCACTAACACACTAGAAGTCCTATGGGTGCTGCTGAGAAGAAAATATAGGAGCTCTGTGTGATGCCACTAACACACTAGAAGTCCTATGGGTGCTGCTGAGAAGAAAATATAGGAGCTCTGTTTGCTGCCACTAACACACTAGAAGTCCTATGGGTGCTGCTGAGAAGAAAATATAGGAGCTCTGTTTGCTGCCACTAACACACTAGAAGTCCTATGGGTGCTGCTGAGAAGAAAATATAGGAGCTCTGTGTGATGCCACTAACACACTAGAAGTCCTATGGGTGCTGCTGAGAAGAAAATATAGGAGCTCTGTTTGCTGCCACTAACACACTAGAAGTCCTATGGGTGCTGCTGAGAAGAAAATATAGGAGCTCTGTGTGATGCCACTAACACACTAGAAGTCCTATGGGTGCTGCTGAGAAGAAAATATAGGAGCTCTGTTTGCTGCCACTAACACACTAGAAGTCCTATGGGTGCTGCTGAGAAGAAAATATAGGAGCTCTGTGTGATGCCACTAACACACTAGAAGTCCTATGGGTGCTGCTGAGAAGAAAATATAGGAGCTCTGTTTGCTGCCACTAACACACTAGAAGTCCTATGGGTGCTGCTGAGAAGAAAATATAGGAGCTCTGTTTGCTGCCACTAACACACTAGAAGTCCTATGGGTGCTGCTGAGAAGAAAATATAGGAGCTCTGTGTGATGCCACTAACACACTAGAAGTCCTATGGGTGCTGCTGAGAAGAAAATATAGGAGCTCTGTTTGCTGCCACTAACACACTAGAAGTCCTATGGGTGCTGCTGAGAAGAAAATATAGGAGCTCTGTTTGCTGCCACTAACACACTAGAAGTCCTATGGGTGCTGCTGAGAAGAAAATATAGGAGCTCTGTTTGCTGCCACCAACACACTAGAAGTCCTATGGGTGCTGCTGAGAAGAAAATATAGGAGCTCTGTGTGATGCCACTAACACACTAGAAGTCCTATGGGTGCTGCTGAGAAGAAAATATAGGAGCTCTGTTTGCTGCCACTAACACACTAGAAGTCCTATGGGTGCTGCTGAGAAGAAAATATAGGAGCTCTGTTTGCTGCCACTAACACACTAGAAGTCCTATGGGTGCTGCTGAGAAGAAAATATAGGAGCTCTGTGTGATGCCACTAACACACTAGAAGTCCTATGGGTGCTGCTGAGAAGAAAATATAGGAGCTCTGTTTGCTGCCACTAACACACTAGAAGTCCTATGGGTGCTGCTGAGAAGAAAATATAGGAGCTCTGTTTGCTGCCACTAACACACTAGAAGTCCTATGGGTGCTGCTGAGAAGAAAATATAGGAGCTCTGTGTGATGCCACTAACACACTAGAAGTCCTATGGGTGCTGCTGAGAAGAAAATATAGGAGCTCTGTTTGCTGCCACTAACACACTAGAAGTCCTATGGGTGCTGCTGAGAAGAAAATATAGGAGCTTTGTTTGCTGCCACTAACACACTAGAAGTCCTATGGGTGCTGCTGAGAAGAAAATATAGGAGCTCTGTTTGCTGCCACTAACACACTAGAAGTCCTATGGGTGCTGTTGGGTTGCAATGCTGTGCTAACAGCACTGCGGTTGGTACTACTGCAATACTGTACTAACAGTAAGCACGCACCAGACTAATCCCCAGCAGCAGCTAATAACACACTAACTGTGCAATCAGCAGCAATGAACGATCAATGACTTAGGTAGCAATGGTTTAGCAAAGAAATAGCCAATGGTTTAGCAAAGAAGAGCAAATCTTTCAGTATCAAGCAAAGACAGAATCAGCAGACTAATCTCTCCTAAAGCCGGAACTCATGTGACCGGGGCCGATGGCGTGGCGGCCTTTTAAATGGTGGGGCGTGTACTAAAGCCCCTGAGCTGTAATTGGCTACAGGCGTCCTGCCTGTAGCCAATTATTGCTCTCCGAGTTTCGGGCGCTGTGATTGGCCAAGCATGCGGGGTCACAGTGCATGCTTGGCCAATCATCAGCCAGCAATGCACTGCGCCGGCCGCGCCGGCCGCAATGCATTGCGGGGCCGCTCGCATCACACGAATGTGATGCGAACGGCCCAAATAGTTCTGGGCTCGACGAGCGAGCGAACGCCCGATGCTCGATTCGAACATGGGTTCGAATCGAGCACCGGGCCCATCCCTAATGTCCACACTTAAAGTGTGAACGTGGAATCTAGCTTACAGGGGGTAGTCACATTCACTTGGACTTGTTTTGTAATGTTGATGATATTTCACAAGTCATCTAATCAGATGTGTGCCCTTGGAAAGACTTCTCAACCAAAACATGCAATTTCCTAATGCTGCTTTTCTGAGATTCCAGTGTGTTGAGCAAGGAACAGCAACAAAGTGCAGCAGAAACATGAAAGACGCTTGAGCCCTTGAGGATAGGCATTTGTTAAAAGAGTTTGGCAGCAGTGGGATTTGATCCCACGCCTCCGAAGAGACTGGAGCCTAAATCCAGCACCTTAGACCGCTCGGCCATGCTACCCACAAAAGAGAACTCACTTACGATTAAAAGGCGGATGGACACATTCTACATTCCATGGGTTGATGAGGCCGTGGCATATATAGGACACCTGGAATTCCCGCAGCTGGTCTGAAATGAGAGCCTGGGATGGATGAGCAAGACACAGCCCCAGCATGACCACAAAAGGTTGGCCGATTAGCTCAGTTGGTTAGAGTGTGGTGCTAATAACGCCAAGGCCGTGGGTTTGATCCCCGTACGGGCCATCTGTGCGCTTGATCTTTAACTTTCTATGGTCTCGGCCATGGGGAAAAACGGTATCTTTCTGCTGTCCGATGTTCTGCATTCATTGCTTGCCCTGGAGGCCTCAGAACTCTCAACTCCAAGTAGTCACCTCTTTATCCATTATGAAAGGTTGTTAAAGTTTGACACAGATGCCAACTTATGTGCTTCAGTCCTCCTTCTGAAGTTGTGGTCAATTTACGCTTGAGAAGTGGACTTTGGGTGCAGCTTTCTGTGGCAAGTTCACTTGGCACTCTCCTAAAAAACGTGCCAGCTATTCATCACTACTGCTTGTTGTTTTTTCTTTTTTTTTTGCTGTCTACACTTGAAATGTGAGTGTGGAATCTAGCTTACAGGAGTTCAGTTGGACTTGTTTTGTACCATTGATGACATTTCACTAGTCATCAGAAGTGTGCCCTTTGGAAGACTTCTCAAACAAAACATGCAATGAATGCAGTTTTTCTAATGCTGCTAAAGCAGAGAGGTAAGTGTTGTTTGAGATTTCAGTGTGTTGGGCAAGGAACAGCAGCAACATCAGAGATGCTTGAGGATAGGGATTTGTTAAAAGAGCTTGGCAGCAGTGGGATTTGAACCCACGCCTCCGAAGAGACTGGAGCCTTAATCCAGCGCCTTAGACCGCTCGGCCATGCTACCTGTAAAAGTGTGTTGGCTATCGATTAAAAAGCAGCGGGACATAGGCTACATTCCATGTTCAGCATTCATTGCTTGCGCTGGAGGTCTCAGAACTCTCAGCTCCAAGTGTTCACCACTTTATCCATTATGAATGGTTGTTGAAGTTTGACACAGATGGCCAAGATGCCAACTTATGTGCAGCATTCTGGCAAGTTCACTTGGCACTCTGCTAAAAAGTGTGCCAGCATTTCATTAGTGCTGCTTGTTTTTTGATGTCCACACTTAAAGTGTGAACGTGGAATCTAGCTTACAGGGGGTAGTCACATTCACTTGGACTTGTTTTGTAATGTTGATGATATTTCACAAGTCATCTAATCAGATGTGTGCCCTTGGAAAGACTTCTCAACCAAAACATGCAATTTCCTAATGCTGCTTTTCTGAGATTCCAGTGTGTTGAGCAAGGAACAGCAACAAAGTGCAGCAGAAACATGAAAGACGCTTGAGCCCTTGAGGATAGGCATTTGTTAAAAGAGTTTGGCAGCAGTGGGATTTGAACCCACGCCTCCGAAGAGACTGGAGCCTAAATCCAGCGCCTTAGACCGCTCGGCCATGCTACCCACAAAAGAGAACTTACTTACGATTAAAAGGCGGATGGACACATTCTACATTCCATGGGTTGATGAGGCCGTGGCATATATAGGACACCTGGAATTCCCGCAGCTGGTCTGAAATGAGAGCCTGGGATGAATGAGCAAGACACAGCCCCAGCATGACCACAAAAGGTTGGCCGATTAGCTCAGTTGGTTAGAGTGTGGTGCTAATAACGCCAAGGCCGTGGGATTGATCCCCGTACGGGCCATCTGTGCGCTTGATCTTTAACTTTCTATGGTCTCGGCCATGGGGAAAAACGGTATCTTTCTGCTGTCCGATGTTCTGCATTCATTGCTTGCCCTGGAGGCCTCAGAACTCTCAACTCCAAGTAGTCACCTCTTTATCCATTATGAAAGGTTGTTAAAGTTTGACACAGATGCCAACTTATGTGCTTCAGTCCTCCTTCTGAAGTTGTGGTCAATTTACGCTTGAGAAGTGGACTTTGGGTGCAGCTTTCTGTGGCAAGTTCACTTGGCACTCTCCTAAAAAACGTGCCAGCTATTCATCACTACTGCTTGTTGTTTTTTCTTTTTTTTTTTTTTGCTGTCTACACTTGAAATGTGAGTGTGGAATCTAGCTTACAGGAGTTCAGTTGGACTTGTTTTGTACCATTGATGACATTTCACTAGTCATCAGAAGTGTGCCCTTTGGAAGACTTCTCAAACAAAACATGCAATGAATGCAGTTTTTCTAATGCTGCTAAAGCAGAGAGGTAAGTGTTGTTTGAGATTTCAGTGTGTTGAGCAAGGAACAGCAGCAACATCAGAGATGCTTGAGGATAGGGATTTGTTAAAAGAGCTTGGCAGCAGTGGGATTTGAACCCACGCCTCCGCAGAGACTGGAGCCTTAATCCAGCGCCTTAGACCGCTCGGCCATGCTACCTGTAAAAGAGTGTTGGCTATCGATTAAAAAGCGGCGGGACATAGGCTACATTCCATGTTCAGCATTCATTGCTTGCGCTGGAGGTCTCAGAACTCTCAGCTCCAAGTGTTCACCACTTTATCCATTATGAATGGTTGTTGAAGTTTGACACAGATGGCCAAGATGCCAACTTATGTGCAGCATTCTGGCAAGTTCACTTGGCACTCTGCTAAAAAGTGTGCCAGCATTTCATTAGTGCTGCTTGTTTTTTGATGTCCACACTTAAAGTGTGAACGTGGAATCTAGCTTACAGGGGGTAGTCACATTCACTTGGACTTGTTTTGTAATGTTGATGATATTTCACAAGTCATCTAATCAGATGTGTGCCCTTGGAAAGACTTCTCAACCAAAACATGCAATTTCCTAATGCTGCTTTTCTGAGATTCCAGTGTGTTGAGCAAGGAACAGCAACAAAGTGCAGCAGAAACATGAAAGACGCTTGAGCCCTTGAGGATAGGCATTTGTTAAAAGAGTTTGGCAGCAGTGGGATTTGAACCCACGCCTCCGAAGAGACTGGAGCCTAAATCCAGCGCCTTAGACCGCTCGGCCATGCTACCCACAAAAGAGAACTTACTTACGATTAAAAGGCGGATGGACACATTCTACATTCCATGGGTTGATGAGGCCGTGGCATATATAGGACACCTGGAATTCCCGCAGCTGGTCTGAAATGAGAGCCTGGGATGGATGAGCAAGACACAGCCCCAGCATGACCACAAAAGGTTGGCCGATTAGCTCAGTTGGTTAGAGTGTGGTGCTAATAACGCCAAGGCCGTGGGTTTGATCCCCGTACGGGCCATCTGTGCGCTTGATCTTTAACTTTCTATGGTCTCGGCCATGGGGAAAAACGGTATCTTTCTGCTGTCCGATGTTCTGCATTCATTGCTTGCCCTGGAGGCCTCAGAACTCTCAACTCCAAGTAGTCACCTCTTTATCCATTATGAAAGGTTGTTAAAGTTTGACACAGATGCCAACTTATGTGCTTCAGTCCTCCTTCTGAAGTTGTGGTCAATTTACGCTTGAGAAGTGGACTTTGGGTGCAGCTTTCTGTGGCAAGTTCACTTGGCACTCTCCTAAAAAACGTGCCAGCTATTCATCACTACTGCTTGTTGTTTTTTCTTTTTTTTTTGCTGTCTACACTTGAAATGTGAGTGTGGAATCTAGCTTACAGGAGTTCAGTTGGACTTGTTTTGTACCATTGATGACATTTCACTAGTCATCAGAAGTGTGCCCTTTGGAAGACTTCTCAAACAAAACATGCAATGAATGCAGTTTTTCTAATGCTGCTAAAGCAGAGAGGTAAGTGTTGTTTGAGATTTCAGTGTGTTGGGCAAGGAACAGCAGCAACATCAGAGATGCTTGAGGATAGGGATTTGTTAAAAGAGCTTGGCAGCAGTGAGATTTGAACCCACGCCTCCGAAGAGACTGGAGCCTTAATCCAGCGCCTTAGACCGCTCGGCCATGCTACCTGTAAAAGTGTGTTGGCTATCGATTAAAAAGCAGCGGGACATAGGCTACATTCCATGTTCAGCATTCATTGCTTGCGCTGGAGGTCTCAGAACTCTCAGCTCCAAGTGTTCACCACTTTATCCATTATGAATGGTTGTTGAAGTTTGACACAGATGGCCAAGATGCCAACTTATGTGCAGCATTCTGGCAAGTTCACTTGGCACTCTGCTAAAAAGTGTGCCAGCATTTCATTAGTGCTGCTTGTTTTTTGATGTCCACACTTAAAGTGTGAACGTGGAATCTAGCTTACAGGGGGTAGTCACATTCACTTGGACTTGTTTTGTAATGTTGATGATATTTCACAAGTCATCTAATCAGATGTGTGCCCTTGGAAAGACTTCTCAACCAAAACATGCAATTTCCTAATGCTGCTTTTCTGAGATTCCAGTGTGTTGAGCAAGGAACAGCAACAAAGTGCAGCAGAAACATGAAAGACGCTTGAGCCCTTGAGGATAGGCATTTGTTAAAAGAGTTTGGCAGCAGTGGGATTTGAACCCACGCCTCCGAAGAGACTGGAGTCTAAATCCAGCGCCTTAGACCGCTCGGCCATGCTACCCACAAAAGAGAACTTACTTACAATTAAAAGGCGGATGGACACATTCTACATTCCATGGGTTGATGAGGCCGTGGCATATATAGGACACCTGGAATTCCCGCAGCTGGCCTGAAATGAGAGCCTGGGATGGATGAGCAAGACACAGCCCCAGCATGACCACAAAAGGTTGGCCGATTAGCTCAGTTGGTTAGAGTGTGGTGCTAATAACGCCAAGGCCGCGGGTTTGATCCCTGTACGGGCCATCTGTGCGCTTGATCTTTAACTTTCTATGGTCTCGGCCATGGGGAAAAACGGTGTCTTTCTGCTGTCCGATGTTCTGCATTCATTGCTTGCGCTGGAGGCCTCAGAACTCTCAACTCCAAGTAGTCACCTCTTTATCCATTATGAAAGGTTGTTAAAGTTTGACACAGATGCCAACTTATGTGCTTCAGTCCTCCTTCTGAAGTTGTGGTCAATTTACGCTTGAGAAGTGGACTTTGGGTGCAGCTTTCTGTGGCAAGTTCACTTGGCACTCTCCTAAAAAACGTGCCAGCTATTCATCACTACTGCTTGTTGTTTTTTCTTTTTTTTTTTTGCTGTCTACACTTGAAATGTGAGTGTGGAATCTAGCTTACAGGAGTTCAGTTGGACTTGTTTTGTACCATTGATGACATTTCACTAGTCATCAGAAGTGTGCCCTTTGGAAGACTTCTCAAACAAAACATGCAATGAATGCAGTTTTTCTAATGCTGCTAAAGCAGAGAGGTAAGTGTTGTTTGAGATTTCAGTGTGTTGGGCAAGGAACAGCAGCAACATCAGAGATGCTTGAGGATAGGGATTTGTTAAAAGAGCTTGGCAGCAGTGGGATTTGAACCCACGCCTCCGAAGAGACTGGAGCCTTAATCCAGCGCCTTAGACCGCTCGGCCATGCTACCTGTAAAAGAGTGTTGGCTATCGATTAAAAAGCGGCGGGACATAGGCTACATTCCATGTTCAGCATTCATTGCTTGCGCTGGAGGTCTCAGAACTCTCAGCTCCAAGTGTTCACCACTTTATCCATTATGAATGGTTGTTGAAGTTTGACACAGATGGCCAAGATGCCAACTTATGTGCAGCATTCTGGCAAGTTCACTTGGCACTCTGCTAAAAAGTGTGCCAGCATTTCATTAGTGCTGCTTGTTTTTTGATGTCCACACCTAAAGTGTGAACGTGGAATCTAGCTTACAGGGGGTAGTCACATTCACTTGGACTTGTTTTGTAATGTTGATGATATTTCACAAGTCATCTAATCAGATGTGTGCCCTTGGAAAGACTTCTCAACCAAAACATGCAATTTCCTAATGCTGCTTTTCTGAGATTCCAGTGTGTTGAGCAAGGAACAGCAACAAAGTGCAGCAGAAACATGAAAGACGCTTGAGCCCTTGAGGATAGGCATTTGTTAAAAGAGTTTGGCAGCAGTGGGATTTGAACCCACGCCTCCGAAGAGACTGGAGCCTAAATCCAGCGCCTTAGACCGCTCGGCCATGCTACCCACAAAAAAGAACTCGCTTACGATTAAAAGGCGGATGGACACATTCTACATTCCATGGGTTGATGAGGCCGTGGCATATATAGGACACCTGGAATTCCCGCAGCTGGTCTGAAATGAGAGCCTGGGATGGATGAGCAAGACACAGCCCCAGCAGGACCACAAAAGGTTGGCCGATTAGCTCAGTTGGTTAGAGTGTGGTGCTAATAACGCCAAGGCCGTGGGTTTGATCCCCGTACGGGCCATCTGTGCGCTTGATCTTTAACTTTCTATGGTCTCGGCCATGGGGAAAAACGGTGTCTTTCTGCTGTCCGATGTTCTGCATTCATTGCTTGCGCTGGAGGCCTCAGAACTCTCAACTCCAAGTAGTCACCTCTTTATCCATTATGAAAGGTTGTTAAAGTTTGACACAGATGCCAAGTTATGTGCTTCAGTCCTCCTTCTGAAGTTGTGGTCAATTTACGCTTGAGAAGTGGACTTTGGGTGCAGCTTTCTGTGGCAAGTTCACTTGGCACTTTCCTAAAAAACGTGCCAGCTATTCATCACTACTGCTTGTTGTTTTTTCTTTTTTTTTTTTGCTGTCTACACTTGAAATGTGAGTGTGGAATCTAGCTTACAGGAGTTCAGTTGGACTTGTTTTGTACCATTGATGACATTTCACTAGTCAACAGAAGTGTGCCCTTTGGAAGACTTCTCAAACAAAACATGCAATGAATGCAGTTTTTCTAATGCTGCTAAAGCAGAGAGGTAAGTGTTGTTTGAGATTTCAGTGTGTTGGGCAAGGAACAGCAGCAACATCAGAAATGCTTGAGGATAGGGATTTGTTAAAAGAGCTTGGCAGCAGTGGGATTTGAACCCAAGCCTCCGAAGAGACTGGAGCCTTAATCCAGCGCCTTAGACCGCTCGGCCATGCTACCTGTAAAAGAGTGTTGGCTATCGATTAAAAAGCGGCGGGACATAGGCTACATTCCATGTTCAGCATTCATTGCTTGCGCTGGAGGTCTCAGAACTCTCAGCTCCAAGTGTTCACCACTTTATCCATTATGAATGGTTGTTGAAGTTTGACACAGATGGCCAAGATGCCAACTTATGTGCAGCATTCTGGCAAGTTCACTTGGCACTCTGCTAAAAAGTGTGCCAGCATTTCATTAGTGCTGCTTGTTTTTTGATGTCCACACTTAAAGTGTGAACGTGGAATCTAGCTTACAGGGGGTAGTCACATTCACTTGGACTTGTTTTGTAATGTTGATGATATTTCACAAGTCATCTAATCAGATGTGTGCCCTTGGAAAGACTTCTCAACCAAAACATGCAATTTCCTAATGCTGCTTTTCTGAGATTCCAGTGTGTTGAGCAAGGAACAGCAACAAAGTGCAGCAGAAACATGAAAGACGCTTGAGCCCTTGAGGATAGGCATTTGTTAAAAGAGTTTGGCAGCAGTGGGATTTGAACCCATGCCTCCGAAGAGACTGGAGCCTAAATCCAGCGCCTTAGACCGCTCGGCCATGCTACCCACGAAAGAGAACTCACTTACGATTAAAAGGCGGATGGACACATTCTACATTCCATGGGTTGATGAGGCCGTGGCATATATAGGACACCTGGAATTCCCGCAGCTGGTCTGAAATGAGCCTGGGATGGATGAGCAAGACACAGCCCCAGCATGACCACAAAAGGTTGGCCGATTAGCTCAGCTGGTTAGAGTGTGGTGCTTATAACGCCAAGGCCATGGGTTTGATCCCCGTACGGGCCATCTGTGCGCTTGATCTTTAACTTTCTATGGTCTCGGCCATGGGGAAAAATGGTATCTTTCTGCTGTCCGATGTTCTGCATTCATTGCTTGCGCTGGAGGCCTCAGAACTCTCAACTCCAAGTAGTCACCTCTTTATCCATTATGAAAGGTTGTTAAAGTTTGACACAGATGCCAACTTATGTGCTTCAGTCCTCCTTTTGAAGTTGTGGTCAATTTACGCTTGAGAAGTGGACTTTGGGTGCAGCTTTCTGTGGCAAGTTCACTTGGCACTCTCCTAAAAAACGTGCCAGCTATTCATCACTACTGCTTGTTGTTTTTTCTTTTTTTTTTTTTGCTGTCTACACTTGAAATGTGAGTGTGGAATCTAGCTTTCAGGAGTTCAGTTGGACTTGTTTTGTACCATTGATGACATTTCACTAGTTATCAGAAGTGTGCCCTTTGGAAGACTTCTCAAACAAAACATGCAATGAATGCAGTTTTTCTAATGCTGCTAAAGCAGAGAGGTAAGTGTTGTTTGAGATTTCAGTGTGTTGGGCAAGGAACAGCAGCAACATCAGAGATGCTTGAGGATAGGGATTTGTTAAAAGAGCTTGACAGCAGTGGGATTTGAACCCACGCCTCCGAAGAGACTGGAGCCTTAATCCAGCGCCTTAGACCGCTCGGCCATGCTACCTGTAAAAGAGTGTTGGCTATCGATTAAAAAGCGGCGGGACATAGGCTACATTCCATGTTCAGCATTCATTGCTTGCGCTGGAGGTCTCAGAACTCTCAGCTCCAAGTGTTCACCACTTTATCCATTATGAATGGTTGTTGAAGTTTGACACAGATGGCCAAGATGCCAACTTATGTGCAGCATTCTGGCAAGTTCACTTGGCACTCTGCTAAAAAGTGTGCCAGCATTTCATTAGTGCTGCTTGTTTTTTGATGTCCACACTTAAAGTGTGAACGTGGAATCTAGCTTACAGGGGGTAGTCACATTCACTTGGACTTGTTTTGTAATGTTGATGATATTTCACAAGTCATCTAATCAGATGTGTGCCCTTGGAAAGACTTCTCAACCAAAACATGCAATTTCCTAATGCTGCTTTTCTGAGATTCCAGTGTGTTGAGCAAGGAACAGCAACAAAGTGCAGCAGAAACATGAAAGACGCTTGAGCCCTTGAGGATAGGCATTTGTTAAAAGAGTTTGGCAGCAGTGGGATTTGAACCCACGCCTCCGAAGAGACTGGAGTCTAAATCCAGCGCCTTAGACCGCTCGGCCATGCTACCCACAAAAGAGAACTTACTTACAATTAAAAGGCGGATGGACACATTCTACATTCCATGGGTTGATGAGGCCGTGGCATATATAGGACACCTGGAATTCCCGCAGCTGGTCTGAAATGAGAGCCTGGGATGGATGAGCAAGACACAGCCCCAGCATGACCACAAAAGGTTGGCCGATTAGCTCAGTTGGTTAGAGTGTGGTGCTAATAACGCCAAGGCCGCGGGTTTGATCCCTGTACGGGCCATCTGTGCGCTTGATCTTTAACTTTCTATGGTCTCGGCCATGGGGAAAAACGGTGTCTTTCTGCTGTCCGATGTTCTGCATTCATTGCTTGCGCTGGAGGCCTCAGAACTCTCAACTCCAAGTAGTCACCTCTTTATCCATTATGAAAGGTTGTTAAAGTTTGACACAGATGCCAACTTATGTGCTTCAGTCCTCCTTCTGAAGTTGTGGTCAATTTACGCTTGAGAAGTGGACTTTGGGTGCAGCTTTCTGTGGCAAGTTCACTTGGCACTCTCCTAAAAAACGTGCCAGCTATTCATCACTACTGCTTGTTGTTTTTTCTTTTTTTTTTTTGCTGTCTACACTTGAAATGTGAGTGTGGAATCTAGCTTACAGGAGTTCAGTTGGACTTGTTTTGTACCATTGATGACATTTCACTAGTCATCAGAAGTGTGCCCTTTGGAAGACTTCTCAAACAAAACATGCAATGAATGCAGTTTTTCTAATGCTGCTAAAGCAGAGAGGTAAGTGTTGTTTGAGATTTCAGTGTGTTGGGCAAGGAACAGCAGCAACATCAGAGATGCTTGAGGATAGGGATTTGTTAAAAGAGCTTGGCAGTAGTGGGATTTGAACCCACGCCTCCGAAGAGACTGGAGCCTTAATCCAGCGCCTTAGACCGCTCGGCCATGCTACCTGTAAAAGAGTGTTGGCTATCGATTAAAAAGCGGCGGGACATAGGCTACATTCCATGTTCAGCATTCATTGCTTGCGCTGGAGGTCTCAGAACTCTCAGCTCCAAGTGTTCACCACTTTATCCATTATGAATGGTTGTTGAAGTTTGACACAGATGGCCAAGATGCCAACTTATGTGCAGCATTCTGGCAAGTTCACTTGGCACTCTGCTAAAAAGTGTGCCAGCATTTCATTAGTGCTGCTTGTTTTTTGATGTCCACACCTAAAGTGTGAACGTGGAATCTAGCTTACAGGGGGTAGTCACATTCACTTGGACTTGTTTTGTAATGTTGATGATATTTCACAAGTCATCTAATCAGATGTGTGCCCTTGGAAAGACTTCTCAACCAAAACATGCAATTTCCTAATGCTGCTTTTCTGAGATTCCAGTGTGTTGAGCAAGGAACAGCAACAAAGTGCAGCAGAAACATGAAAGACGCTTGAGCCCTTGAGGATAGGCATTTGTTAAAAGAGTTTGGCAGCAGTGGGATTTGAACCCACGCCTCCGAAGAGACTGGAGCCTAAATCCAGCGCCTTAGACCGCTCGGCCATGCTACCCACAAAAAAGAACTCGCTTACGATTAAAAGGCGGATGGACACATTCTACATTCCATGGGTTGATGAGGCCGTGGCATATATAGGACACCTGGAATTCCCGCAGCTGGTCTGAAATGAGAGCCTGGGATGGATGAGCAAGACACAGCCCCAGCAGGACCACAAAAGGTTGGCCGATTAGCTCAGTTTGTTAGAGTGTGGTGCTAATAACGCCAAGGCCGTGGGTTTGATCCCCGTACGGGCCATCTGTGCGCTTGATCTTTAACTTTCTATGGTCTCGGCCATGGGGAAAAACGGTGTCTTTCTGCTGTCCGATGTTCTGCATTCATTGCTTGCGCTGGAGGCCTCAGAACTCTCAACTCCAAGTAGTCACCTCTTTATCCATTATGAAAGGTTGTTAAAGTTTGACACAGATGCCAAGTTATGTGCTTCAGTCCTCCTTCTGAAGTTGTGGTCAATTTACGCTTGAGAAGTGGACTTTGGGTGCAGCTTTCTGTGGCAAGTTCACTTGGCACTCTCCTAAAAAACGTGCCAGCTATTCATCACTACTGCTTGTTGTTTTTTCTTCTTTTTTTTTTTGCTGTCTACACTTGAAATGTGAGTGTGGAATCTAGCTTACAGGAGTTCAGTTGGACTTGTTTTGTACCATTGATGACATTTCACTAGTCATCAGAAGTGTGCCCTTTGGAAGACTTCTCAAACAAAACATGCAATGAATGCAGTTTTTCTAATGCTGCTAAAGCAGAGAGGTAAGTGTTGTTTGAGATTTCAGTGTGTTGGGCAAGGAACAGCAGCAACATCAGAGATGCTTGAGGATAGGGATTTGTTAAAAGAGCTTGGCAGCAGTGGGATTTGAACCCACGCCTCCGAAGAGACTGGAGCCTTAATCCAGCGCCTTAGACCGCTCGGCCATGCTACCTGTAAAAGTGTGTTGGCTATCGATTAAAAAGCAGCGGGACATAGGCTACATTCCATGTTCAGCATTCATTGCTTGCGCTGGAGGTCTCAGAACTCTCAGCTCCAAGTGTTCACCACTTTATCCATTATGAATGGTTGTTGAAGTTTGACACAGATGGCCAAGATGCCAACTTATGTGCAGCATTCTGGCAAGTTCACTTGGCACTCTGCTAAAAAGTGTGCCAGCATTTCATTAGTGCTGCTTGTTTTTTGATGTCCACACTTAAAGTGTGAACGTGGAATCTAGCTTACAGGGGGTAGTCACATTCACTTGGACTTGTTTTGTAATGTTGATGATATTTCACAAGTCATCTAATCAGATGTGTGCCCTTGGAAAGACTTCTCAACCAAAACATGCAATTTCCTAATGCTGCTTTTCTGAGATTCCAGTGTGTTGAGCAAGGAACAGCAACAAAGTGCAGCAGAAACATGAAAGACGCTTGAGCCCTTGAGGATAGGCATTTGTTAAAAGAGTTTGGCAGCAGTGGGATTTGAACCCACGCCTCCGAAGAGACTGGAGTCTAAATCCAGCGCCTTAGACCGCTCGGCCATGCTACCCACAAAAGAGAACTTACTTACAATTAAAAGGCGGATGGACACATTCTACATTCCATGGGTTGATGAGGCCGTGGCATATATAGGACACCTGGAATTCCCGCAGCTGGTCTGAAATGAGAGCCTGGGATGGATGAGCAAGACACAGCCCCAGCATGACCACAAAAGGTTGGCCGATTAGCTCAGTTGGTTAGAGTGTGGTGCTAATAACGCCAAGGCCGCGGGTTTGATCCCTGTACGGGCCATCTGTGCGCTTGATCTTTAACTTTCTATGGTCTCGGCCATGGGGAAAAACAGTGTCTTTCTGCTGTCCGATGTTCTGCATTCATTGCTTGCGCTGGAGGCCTCAGAACTCTCAACTCCAAGTAGTCACCTCTTTATCCATTATGAAAGGTTGTTAAAGTTTGACACAGATGCCAACTTATGTGCTTCAGTCCTCCTTCTGAAGTTGTGGTCAATTTACGCTTGAGAAGTGGACTTTGGGTGCAGCTTTCTGTGGCAAGTTCACTTGGCACTCTCCTAAAAAACGTGCCAGCTATTCATCACTACTGCTTGTTGTTTTTTCTTTTTTTTTTGCTGTCTACACTTGAAATGTGAGTGTGGAATCTAGCTTACAGGAGTTCAGTTGGACTTGTTTTGTACCATTGATGACATTTCACTAGTCATCAGAAGTGTGCCCTTTGGAAGACTTCTCAAACAAAACATGCAATGAATGCAGTTTTTCTAATGCTGCTAAAGCAGAGAGGTAAGTGTTGTTTGAGATTTCAGTGTGTTGGGCAAGGAACAGCAGCAACATCAGAGATGCTTGAGGATAGGGATTTGTTAAAAGAGCTTGGCAGCAGTGGGATTTGAACCCACGCCTCCGAAGAGACTGGAGCCTTAATCCAGCACCTTAGACCGCTTGGCCATGCTACCTGTAAAAGAGTGTTGGCTATCGATTAAAAAGCGGCAGGACATAGGCTACATTCCATGTTCAGCATTCATTGCTTGCGCTGGAGGTCTCAGAACTCTCAGCTCCAAGTGTTCACCACTTTATCCATTATGAATGGTTGTTGAAGTTTGACACAGATGGCCAAGATGCCAACTTATGTATAGCATTCTGGCAAGTTCACTTGGCACTCTGCTAAAAAGTGTGCCAGCATTTCATTAGTGCTGCTTGTTTTTTGATGTCCACACTTAAAGTGTGAACGTGGAATCTAGCTTACAGGGGGTAGTCACATTCACTTGGACTTGTTTTGTAATGTTGATGATATTTCACTAGTCATCTAATCAGATGTGTGCCCTTGGAAAGACTTCTCAACCAAAACATGCAATTTCCTAATGCTGCTTTTCTGAGATTCCAGTGTGTTGAGCAAGGAACAGCAACAAAGTGCAGCAGAAACATGAAAGACGCTTGAGCCCTTGAGGATAGGCATTTGTTAAAAGAGTTTGGCAGCAGTGGGATTTGAACTCACGCCTCCAAAGAGACTGGAGCCTAAATCCAGCGCCTTAGACCGCTCAGCCATGCTACCCACAAAAGATAACTCGCTTACGATTAAAAGGCGGATGGACACATTCTACATTCCATGGGTTGATGAGGCCGTGGCATATATAGGACACCTGGAATTCCCGCAGCTGGTCTGAAATGAGAGCCTGGGATGGATGAGCAAGACACAGCCCCAGCAGAACCACAAAATGTTGGCCGATTAGCTCAGTTGGTTAGAGTGTGGTGCTAATAGCACCAAGGCCGCGGGTTTGATCCCCGTACGGGCCATCTGTGCGCTTGATCTTTAACTTTCTATGGTCTCGGCCATGGGGAAAAACGGTGTCTTTCTGCTGTCCGATGTTCTGCATTCATTGCTTGCGCTGGAGGCCTCAGAACTCTCAACTCCAAGTAGTCACCTCTTTATCCATTATGAAAGGTTGTTAAAGTTTGACACAGATGCCAACTTATGTGCTTCAGTCCTCCTTCTGAAGTTGTGGTCAATTTACGCTTGAGAAGTGGACTTTGGGTGCAGCTTTCTGTGGCAAGTTCACTTGGCACTCTCCTAAAAAACGTGCCAGCTATTCATCACTACTGCTTGTTGTTTTTTCTTTTTTTTTTTTTTTTGCTGTCTACACTTGAAATGTGAGTGTGGAATCTAGCTTACAGGAGTTCAGTTGGACTTGTTTTGTACCATTGATGACATTTCACTAGTCATCAGAAGTGTGCCCTTTGGAAGACTTCTGAAACAAAACATGCAATGAATGCAGTTTTTCTAATGCTGCTAAAGCAGAGAGGTAAGTGTTGTTTGAGATTTCAGTGTGTTGGGCAAGGAACAGCAGCAACATCAGAGATGCTTGAGGATAGGGATTTGTTAAAAGAGCTTGGCAGCAGTGGGATTTGAACCCACGCCTCCGAAGAGACTGGAGCCTTAATCCAGCGCCTTAGACCGCTCGGCCATGCTACCTGTAAAAGAGTGTTGGCTATCGATTAAAAAGCGGCGGGACATAGGCTACATTCCATGTTCAGCATTCATTGCTTGCGCTGGAGGTCTCAGAACTCTCAGCTCCAAGTGTTCACCACTTTATCCATTATGAATGGTTGTTGAAGTTTGACACAGATGGCCAAGATGCCAACTTATGTGCAGCATTCTGGCAAGTTCACTTGGCACTCTGCTAAAAAGTGTGTCAGCTTTTCATTAGTGTTGCTTGTTTTTTGGTCTCCACACTTAAAGTGTGAACGTGGAATCTAGCTTACAGGGGGTAGTCACATTCACTTGGACTTGTTTTGTAATGTTGATGATATTTCACTAGTCATCTAATCAGATGTGTGCCCTTGGAAAGACTTCTCAACCAAAACATGCAATTTCCTAATGCTGCTTTTCTGAGATTCCAGTGTGTTGAGCAAGGAACAGCAACAAAGTGCAGCAGAAACATGAAAGACGCTTGAGCCCTTGAGGATAGGCATTTGTTAAAAGAGTTTGGCAGCAGTGGGATTTGAACCCACGCCTCCAAAGAGACTGGAGCCTAAATCCAGCGCCTTAGACCGCTCAGCCATGCTACCCACAAAAGATAACTCGCTTACGATTAAAAGGCGGATGGACACATTCTACATTCCATGGGTTGATGAGGCCGTGGCATATATAGGACACCTGGAATTCCCGCAGCTGGTCTGAAATGAGAGCCTGGGATGGATGAGCAAGACACAGCCCCAGCAGAACCAGAAAATGTTGGCCGATTAGCTCAGTTGGTTAGAGTGTGGTGCTAATAGCACCAAGGCCGCGGGTTTGATCCCCGTACGGGCCATCTGTGCGCTTGATCTTTAACTTTCTATGGTCTCGGCCATGGGGAAAAACGGTGTCTTTCTGCTGTCCGATGTTCTGCATTCATTGCTTGCGCTGGAGGCCTCAGAACTCTCAACTCCAAGTAGTCACCTCTTTATCCATTATGAAAGGTTGTTAAAGTTTGACACAGATGCCAACTTATGTGCTTCAGTCCTCCTTCTGAAGTTGTGGTCAATTTACGCTTGAGAAGTGGACTTTGGGTGCAGCTTTCTGTGGCAAGTTCACTTGGCACTCTCCTAAAAAACGTGCCAGCTATTCATCACTACTGCTTGTTGTTTTTTCTTTTTTTTTTTTTTTTGCTGTCTACACTTGAAATGTGAGTGTGGAATCTAGCTTACAGGAGTTCAGTTGGACTTGTTTTGTACCATTGATGACATTTCACTAGTCATCAGAAGTGTGCCATTTGGAAGACTTCTGAAACAAAACATGCAATGAATGCAGTTTTTCTAATGCTGCTAAAGCAGAGAGGTAAGTGTTGTTTGAGATTTCAGTGTGTTGGGCAAGGAACAGCAGCAACATCAGAGATGCTTGAGGATAGGGATTTGTTAAAAGAGCTTGGCAGCAGTGGGATTTGAACCCACGCCTCCGAAGAGACTGGAGCCTTAATCCAGCGCCTTAGACCGCTCGGCCATGCTACCTGTAAAAGAGTGTTGGCTATCGATTAAAAAGCGGCGGGACATAGGCTACATTCCATGTTCAGCATTCATTGCTTGCGCTGGAGGTCTCAGAACTCTCAGCTCCAAGTGTTCACCACTTTATCCATTATGAATGGTTGTTGAAGTTTGACACAGATGGCCAAGATGCCAACTTATGTGCAGCATTCTGGCAAGTTCACTTGGCACTCTGCTAAAAAGTGTGTCAGCTTTTCATTAGTGTTGCTTGTTTTTTGGTCTCCACACTTAAAGTGTGAACGTGGAATCTAGCTTACAGGGGGTAGTCACATTCACTTGGACTTGTTTTGTAATGTTGATGATATTTCACTAGTCATCTAATCAGATGTGTGCCCTTGGAAAGACTTCTCAACCAAAACATGCAATTTCCTAATGCTGCTTTTCTGAGATTCCAGTGTGTTGAGCAAGGAACAGCAACAAAGTGCAGCAGAAACATGAAAGACGCTTGAGCCCTTGAGGATAGGCATTTGTTAAAAGAGTTTGGCAGCAGTGGGATTTGAACCCACGCCTCCGAAGAGACTGGAGCCTAAATCCAGCGCCTTAGACCGCTCGGCCATGCTTCCCACAAAAGAGAACTCGCTTACGATTAAAAGGCGGATGGACACATTCTACATTCCATGGGTTGATGAGGCCGTGGCATATATAGGACACCTGGAATTCCCGCAGCTGGTCTGAAATGAGAGCCTGGGATGGATGAGCAAGACACAGCCCCAGCAGGACCACAAAATGTTGGCCGATTAGCTCAGTTGGTTAGAGTGTGGTGTTAATAATACCAAGGCTGCAGGTTTGATCCTCGTACGGGCCATCTGTGTGCTTGATCTTTAACTTTCTATGGTCTCGGCCATGGGGAAAAACTGTGTCTTTCTGCTGTCCGATGTTCTGCATTCATTGCTTGCGCTGGAGGCCTCAGAACTCTCAACTCCAAGTAGTCACCTCTTTATCCATTATGAAAGGTTGTTAATAGTGATGAGCCGAACACCCCCGGGTTCGGTTCGCACCAGAACCCGCGAACGGACCGAAAGTTCGTACGAACATTAGAACCCTATTAAATACAATGGATGCGAACGTTCGAATTCTAAAGTGCTAATTATAACAACTATTATGCATGTTATTGTCCTAAAAAGGGTTTGGGAACCCGGGTTCTGCACCAGGGGACATGTATCAATGCAAAAAGAAGTTTTAAAAACGGTCGTTTTTCGGGAGCAGTCATTTTAATGATGCATAAAGTGAAAAAAAAAAAGTCAAATATTCCTTT
Organism: Rana muscosa; assembly: GCA_029206835.1. Taxonomy (NCBI): domain Eukaryota; kingdom Metazoa; phylum Chordata; class Amphibia; order Anura; family Ranidae; genus Rana; species Rana muscosa. Next base: position 74,131,358 of record CM055128.1, read on the forward strand.
AAATATCGTACCTGGGGGGTGTCTAAAGTATGCCTGTGAAGTGCCACGTGTTTCCCGTGTTTAGAACTGTCCCTGCACAAAATGACACTTCTAAAGGAAAAAAAAGCCATTTAAAACTGCTTGCGGCTTTAATGTAATGTCTGGTCCCGGTAATATGGATGAAAATCTTTAAGAAAAATGACATAGCTACCCCATGACCCCCCCCCCCTACCCCAGCCCATTACCAGCCCCTTTGGGTCTTGTATGGATATTAAGGGGAACCCCGCACATAAAATAAAAAAGGCCCTATATACTCTGAACAGCCGTATACAGGCGGTGCATACAAGACAGGGACTGTAGGTTTGTTCTTATGTAGAATCTGTTTGTAATTTTGAACAGGTACATTGTTTAAGTGTAGCTCCAGCCCAAAAATCTATTTTTAAACTTTTTGGAAAACATAGGTAAGGGTTATCACCCCTGTAACATTTGTTTTGCTGTCTGTGCCCCTGTTCAGAACATTTCACCTCACTTTCCGTCCCAATGACAACTGTTTTTGAAATGTGGTGTTTTTCTTGAAACAAGGATTGCTGATAAAGCATCAGTACAGAGGAGACACCTTTCTCCCATATTAATTCTTACAGGAGAGAATTTTCCTTCCTAGGGGTAGATTTCCTCTCACTTCCTGTTGTCTTCTTGCGTTTGGAAGTAGGAGTCGTTTGTAAGTTGGATGTTTGAAAGTAGGGACCTGCCGTAGATACTCTGCAGAAATAGGCCCCTTAGTTGTTGGTGTTGGCACAACACTGTAAGCACTCACAGTTACTCTTGGTTGGTGCTGGAACGCCCTGCTGTCAACTATTATATCAGGAATTGTAATTACATATAATTGTTGAACAGTGGTAGTAAAAATTGGGCCTTTGATGGTGGTGCTGGTGCCACAACACTGTAAGCCCTGACAGTTACTCTTGGTGGGTGCAGCAATGGGCCCTGCTGTGAATTATTAGATCAAGAATTGTAATTGCATGCCCCTGTTGAACAGGGGCTGAAAAATTGGGCCTTTGGTGGTGGTGGTGGTGTTGACACAACACTGTAAGCCCTCAGAGTTACTCTTGGTGGGTGCAGGAATGGGCCCTGCTGTGAATTATTAGATCAAGAATTGTAATTACATGCCCCTGTTGAACAGGGGCTGAAAAATTGGGCCTTAGGCACTGGTGGCACAACACTACAACCCCTCACAGATACTGTACTTGGAGCACAGCAATGAGCCCTGTTGCAAAGTATTGCTTCAAAAATTGTAATGACACGCCCCTGTTAAACAGGGGCTGAAAAATTGGGCCTTAGGCACTGGTGCCACAACACTCCAACCCCTCACAGATACTGTACTTGGAGCACAGCAATGAGCCCTATGGCAAATTATTGCTAAAAAAATTGTAATTACACGCCCCTGTAAAACAGGGGCTGAAAAATTGGGCCTTAGCCACTGGTGGCGGCACCCATAAACAAAAATGATCTTCCAAGCTATCATCATCAATCGTATCATTGAGGACTCGGAGGAGGAGGATAGCCAGTCAACATAACAGCACAGACACTCAGCATCAGCATCAGTCTTGAAGGGATGTGACATGTTAAAATCAATTAGTCTGTTATATCAGCATCAGGTGTGTGGTAGCTGGTGGTGATCCAAGACTGGTTCATCTTGATGAAAGTCAGTCGATCAACCGAGTCGGTGGACAGGCGCACCCTGTGATCCGTGACAAATCCTCCAGCAGCACTGAATGTGCGTTCCGAAAGAACGCTGGATGCAGGACAGGCCAGTAGCTCAATTGCATACTGTGCAAGCTCTGGCCAGTGATCCATCCTCAAGACCCAGTAAGCCAGAGGATTTTCGGTGGGGAAGGTGTCCAAGTCTGACCTTGCCCCTAGATATTCCTGCACCATGTTTATCAGACGCTGGCGATGGTTGCTGGAACCAATCATACTTTGGGGCTGCGGACTAAAGAATTGTCTGAACGCATCGGTCAGACGGCCACCTTCCCCACCGCTCCTTCTTTGACTGGCCGAAGCCTCAGCAACTCGTTGTCCTGGACCAGGAGTTTGTAACCTCCCAGTCTCTGGGAACGCGTTGCACAGACCTTTCTGCAAGGCCTCCCGGAGTTGTCTCATCCTCTGCTCCCTCTGCGACGGTAACATAAAGTCCGCAACCTTACCCTTGTACCGTGGATCAAGGAGAGTGGCCAGCCAGTAATGGTCCCTCTCCTTGATCCGAAGAATACGAGGATCCTTCCGCAGACTTTGCAGGATCAGGGAGGCCATGCAGCGTAGGTTTGCTGAGGCATTCGCTCCGGAGTCCTCTGGGTCACTAAGGACGACATGATCCGCAGTCACCTCCTCCCAGCCACGTACAAGTCCACTGGTTTCTTGGGACTGTAAATCATCCCTAAAAGACTGCTGCTGATGATGCTGAGTGCCAGCCTCCACCTCCATGCTGACACAATCCTCCTCCTCCTCCTCCTCCTCCTCCTCCTCTTCCTCTTCCTGTGCGATGGGTGGGACAGAAGGAACACTGTCTGGGTAAAGGGGGCCTTGAGAGGCAAGGAAGTCCTCCTCTTCCTGCCTCTGTTCTGCCTCAAGTGCCCTGTCCATTATTCCACGCAGCGTGTGCTCCAACAGGTGGACAAGAGGTACAGTGTCACTGATGCATGCACTGTCACTGCTCACCATCCTCGTGGCCTCCTCAAATGGTGCCAGGACAGTGCATGCATCCCTGATCATGCCCCACTGGCGTGGAGAAAAAAAACCAAGCTCCCCTGACCCTGTCCTGGTGCCGTAGTCGCACAGGTACTCATTGATGGCCCTCTGCTGCGTGTGCAGCCGCTGCAGCATGGCCAACGTTGAGTTCCACCTGGTGGGCATGTCACATATAAGGCGGTTCTTGGGCAGGTTCAACTCCTTTTGCAGCTCAGCCAGGCGAGCACTGGCATTATAAGATCTGCGGAAATGCACACAGACTTTCCTGGCCTGCCTCAGGACATCCTGTAAGCCCGGGTACCTGCCCAAGAACCGCTGCACCACCAGGTTAAGGACGTGAGCCACACAGGGCACATGGGTCAGTTGTCCCTGTCGGAGGGCGGAGAGGAGGTTGGTGCCATTGTCGCAAACCACCATTCCTGGCTTAAGCTGGCGTGGCGTCAACCACCTCTCGGCCTGGCCCTGCAGAGCAGACAGGACCTCTGCCCCAGTGTGGCTTCTGTCCCCCAAACACACCAGCGCAAGCACGGCATGGCATCTTTTTGCCTGCGTACTTGCGTAGCCCCGTGAACGGCTACGGAGCACCGCTGGTTCATAGGACAAACCACAGGAAGAGGCCATGGAGGAAGAAGAAGAGGAGGGGGTGGAGGAGAGAGGTGTGTCACAACCAGTAGTAGCATTTTGGAGGCGTGGCGGTGGGACAACCTCCAACACTACTGCACCTTGTCCTGCATCCTTCCCAGCTGCCAAAAGAGTGACCCAATGGGCCGTGAAAGAAAGGTAACGTCCCTGTCCATGCCTGCTGGACCATGAGTCAGCGGTAATATGCACCTTACCGCTGACCGCCCTGTCCAGCGAGGCCAAGACATTGCCTTCCACATGCCGGTAGAGAGCCGGAATAGCCTTCCGTGAGAAAAAGTGGCGTTTGGGAACCTGCCACTGAGGAACCGCACATTGCACAAACTCACGGAAGGGGGCCGAGTCTACCAACTGAAAAGGCAGCAGTTGAAGCGCTAGCAATTTAGCCAAGCTAGCATTCAACCGCTGGGCATGTGGATGGCTGGGAGTGAACTTCTTTCGACGGTCCAGCAGCTGGGGCAGGGAAATTTGCCTGCTAGAATCGGACGTCGGTGTACTGCTAGCAGAGTGGCCGCAAGTACTTGGCTGTGACACACCTAATTCTACACCTTCATTCCTCTCAGTGCATGTTTCAGAGAGGACTGAAGTTATAGTGGGGTTGGAAATCCCAGCTGATGCGGTGCAAGGAGAGGTCCGCTTTGTTCTTTGGTGTGGGTCTTTGAGGTAGGCTTGCCAACGAGCTGCATGGCAGGTCAACATATGTCTGGTCAGGCATGTGGTACCCAAGCGGCTGATGTTTTGGCCACGCGATATACGCTTGAGACATATGTTGCAAACAGCAGCTGTGCGATCTGATGCACTAGCCTCAAAAAAGGCCCACACCAAGGAACTTTTTGAATGACGGGCAGAGGCAGCGCCCTGCACAGGCGGAGCTCTGCGGTGTGATTCCGTCGGTGTACTGCCCTTACGCTGGCCACCAAAGGGCATCCTGTCTCGTTGGAGATGTGCCTCCTCCTCATCCTCCTCCTCCTCTCTCCTATTAGGCACCCACGTGGAGTCAGTGACCTCATCATCCCCTCCCTCCTCATCACTGGAGCCAATCTGGCAGTATGCTGCAGCTGCTGGAACATGACTGCCAGATTGGTGTCCTTCTTGATCATCCCCTCTGTCTGCTCTCACCCTACTGCCTTCCTGTAGCTGGGTTTCATCATCAGACCCTTCGAAACGCTGGGCATCCTCCTGGAGCATGTACCCAACACTGTGCTCAAACAGTTCGGGGGACTCCTCAGGAGGAGGACATGGTGGGTCTAGGGAAGGAGTGACTGATGATGAGTCTGACATTGATACCAGGGAAGAGGACGCTTTGGCAGCTGCTTTGCCAGTACCCTGAGCCTGAGTGAGAGAGGATGAGGAGGAGGAGGAGGGCTTGGTCATCCACTCTACCAAGTCTTCGGCATGATGTGGCTCAACATGTCCAGCTGCGGAAAAGAAGGACAAGCGTGTCCCATGGCCATGTGCTGATGACAATGCACCGCGTCCACGACCAGCACTGTTGCCCCCAGACACAGAGCCTGCTTGCCCTCTTTTATTGCCTCCTGACTGTCTGCCTCTCCTTGTTTGCCTTCCAGACATTCTAATAGATGGCCTGCAGGGAGATGGGAAAAAAGCAATAAGGGCTACCTTCAGGTGTCCTTCTCTGTCCCTTGAAACAAGGACTTGCACAGTGAAAGAAACTGACACTCTCCCTACCTACAGTTTTCTGTCCCTAGAAAAAATGTTTTTTTTAAGCACAATATAGCACAAGGAGAATTCACTCACTGTCCTTCCAGGTCCCTAGAAACAAGGACTTGCACAGTGAAAGAAACTGACACTCTCCCTACCTACAGTTTTCTGTCCCTAGAAAAAATGTTTTTTTTAAGCACAATATAGCACAAGGAGAATTCACTCACTGTCCTTCCAGGTCCCTAGAAACAAGGACTTGCACAGTGAAAGAAACTGACACTCTCCCTACCTACAGTTTTCTGTCCCTAGAAAAAATGTTTTTTTTAAGCACAATATAGCACAAGGAGAATTCACTCACTGTCCTTCCAGGTCCCTAGAAACAAGGACTTGCACAGTGAAAGAAACTGACACTCTCCCTACCTACAGTTTTCTGTCCCTAGAAAAAATGTTTTTTTTAAGCACAATATAGCACAAGGAGAATTCACTGACTGTCCTTCCAGGTCCCTAGAAACAAGGACTTGCACAGTGAAAGAAACTGACACTCTCCCTACCTACAGTTTTCTGTCCCTAGAAAAAATGTTTTTTTTAAGCACAATATAGCACAAGGAGAATGCACTCACTGTCCTTCCAGGTCCCTAGAAACAAGGACTTGCACAGTGAAAGAAACTGACACTCTCCCTACCTACAGTTTTCTGTCCCTAGAAAAAATGTTTTTTTTAAGCACAATATAGCACAAGGAGAATTCACTCACTGTCCTTCCAGGTCCCTAGAAACAAGGACTTGCACAGTGAAAGAAACTGACACTCTCCCTACCTACAGTTTTCTGTCCCTAGAAAAAATGTTTGTTTTAAGCACAATATAGCACAAGGAGAATTCACTCACTGTCCTTCCAGGTCCCTAGAAACAAGGACTTGCACAGTGAAAGAAACTGACACTCTCCCTACCTACAGTTTTCTGTCCCTAGAAAAAATGTTTTTTTTAAGCACAATATAGCACAAGGAGAATTCACTCACTGTCCTTCCAGGTCCCTAGAAACAAGGACTTACACAGTGAAAGAAACTGACACTCTCCCTACCTACAGTTTTCTGTCCCTAGAAAAAATGTTTTTTTTAAGCACAATATAGCACAAGGAGAATTCACTCACTGTCCTTCCAGGTCCCTAGAAACAAGGACTTGCACAGTGAAAGAAACTGACACTCTCCCTACCTACAGTTTTCTGTCCCTAGAAAAAATGTTTTTTTTAAGCACAATATAGCACAAGGAGAATGCACTCACTGTCCTTCCAGGTCCCTAGAAACAAGGACTTGCACAGTGAAAGAAACTGACACTCTCCCTACCTACAGTTTTCTGTCCGTAGAAAAAATGTTTTTTTAAGCACAATATAGCACAAGGAGAATTCACTCACTGTCCTTCCAGGTCCCTGGAAACAAGGACTTGCACAGTGAAAGAAACTGACACTCTCCCTACCTACAGTTTTCTGTCCCTAGAAAAAATGTTTTTTTTAAGCACAATATAGCACAAGGAGAATTCACTCACTGTCCTTCCAGGTCCCTAGAAACAAGGACTTACACAGTGAAAGAAACTGACACTCTCCCTACCTACAGTTTTCTGTCCCTAGAAAAAATGTTTTTTTTAAGCACAATATAGCACAAGGAGAATTCACTCACTGTCCTTCCAGGTCCCTAGAAACAAGGACTTGCACAGTGAAAGAAACTGACACTCTCCCTACCTACAGTTTTCTGTCCCTAGAAAAAATGTTTTTTTTAAGCACAATATAGCACAAGGAGAATTCACTCACTGTCCTTCCAGGTCCCTAGAAACAAGGACTTGCACAGTGAAAGAAACTGACACTCTCCCTACCTACAGTTTTCTGTCCCTAGAAAAAATGTTTGTTTTAAGCACAATATAGCACAAGGAGAATTCACTCACTGTCCTTCCAGGTCCCTAGAAACAAGGACTTGCACAGTGAAAGAAACTGACACTCTCCCTACCTACAGTTTTCTGTCCCTAGAAAAAATGTTTTTTTTAAGCACAATATAGCACAAGGAGAATTCACTCACTGTCCTTCCAGGTCCCTAGAAACAAGGACTTACACAGTGAAAGAAACTGACACTCTCCCTACCTACAGTTTTCTGTCCCTAGAAAAAATGTTTTTTTAAGCACAATATAGCACAAGGAGAATTCACTCACTGTCCTTCCAGGTCCCTAGAAACAAGGACTTGCACAGTGAAAGAAACTGACACTCTCCCTACCTACAGTTTTCTGTCCCTAGAAAAAATGTTTTTTTTAAGCACAATATAGCACAAGGAGAATTCACTCACTGTCCTTCCAGGTCCCTAGAAACAAGGACTTGCACAGTGAAAGAAACTGACACTCTCCCTACCTACAGTTTTCTGTCCCTAAAAAAAATGTTTTTTTTAAGCACAATATAGCACAAGGAGAATTCACTCACTGTCCTTCCAGGTCCCTAGAAACAAGGACTTACACAGTGAAAGAAACTGACACTCTCCCTACCTACAGTTTTCTGTCCCTAGAATTTTTTTTTTTTTAAGCACAATATAGCACAAGGAGAATTCACTCACTGTCCTTCCAGGTCCCTAGAAACAAGGACTTGCACAGTGAAAGAAACTGACACTCTCCCTACCTACAGTTTTCTGTCCCTAGAAAAAATGTTTTTTTTAAGCACAATATAGCACAAGGAGAATTCACTCACTGTCCTTCCAGGTCCCTAGAAACAAGGACTTGCACAGTGAAAGAAACTGACACTCTCCCTACCTACAGTTTTCTGTCCCTAGAAAAAATGTTTTTTTTAAGCACAATATAGCGCAAGGAGAATTCACTCACTGTCCTTCCAGGTCCCTAGAAACAAGGACTTACACAGTGAAAGAAACTGACACTCTCCCTACCTACAGTTTTCTGTCCCTAGAAAAAATGTTTTTTTTAAGCACAATATAGCACAAGGAGAATTCACTCACTGTCCTTCCAGGTCCCTAGAAACAAGGACTTGCACAGTGAAAGAAACTGACACTCTCCCTACCTACAGTTTTCTGTCCCTAGAAAAAATGTTTTTTTTAAGCACAATATAGCACAAGGAGAATTCACTCACTGTCCTTCCAGGTCCCTGGAAACAAGGACTTGCACAGTGAAAGGAACTGACACTCTCCCTACCTACAGTTTTCTGTCCCTAGAAAAAATGTTTTTTTTAAGCACAATATAGCACAAGGAGAATTCACTCACTGTCCTTCCAGGTCCCTAGAAACAAGGACTTACACAGTGAAAGAAACTGACACTCTCCCTACCTACAGTTTTCTGTCCCTAGAAAAAATGTTTTTTTTAAGCACAATATAGCACAAGGAGAATTCACTCACTGTCCTTCCAGGTCCCTGGAAACAAGGACTTGCACAGTGAAAGAAACTGACACTCTCCCTACCTACAGTTTTCTGTCCCTAGAAAAAATGTTTTTTTTTAGCACAATATAGCACAAGGAGAATTCACTCACTGTCCTTCCAGGTCCCTAGAAACAAGGACTTACACAGTGAAAGAAACTGACACTCTCCCTACCTACAGTTTTCTGTCCCTAGAAAAAATGTTTTTTTTTAAGCACAATATAGCACAAGGAGAATTCACTCACTGTCCTTCCAGGTCCCTAGAAACAAGGACTTGCACAGTGAAAGAAACTGACACTCTCCCTACCTACAGTTTTCTGTCCCTAGAAAAAATGTTTTTTTTAAGCACAATATAGCACAAGGAGAATTCACTCACTGTCCTTCCAGGTCCCTAGAAACAAGGACTTGCACAGTGAAAGAAACTGACACTCTCCCTACCTACAGTTTTCTGTCCCTAGAAAAAATGTTTGTTTTAAGCACAATATAGCACAAGGAGAATTCACTCACTGTCCTTCCAGGTCCCTAGAAACAAGGACTTGCACAGTGAAAGAAACTGACACTCTCCCTACCTACAGTTTTCTGTCCCTAGAAAAAATGTTTTTTTTAAGCACAATATAGCACAAGGAGAATTCACTCACTGTCCTTCCAGGTCCCTAGAAACAAGGACTTGCACAGTGAAAGAAACTGACACTCTCCCTACCTACAGTTTTCTGTCCCTAGAAAAAATGTTTTTTTTAAGCACACTATAGCACAAGGAGAATTCACTCACTGTCCTTCCCAGTCCCTAGAAACAAGGACTTGCACAGTGAAAGAAACTGACACTCTCCCTACCTACAGTTTTCTGTCCCTAGAAAAAATGTTTTTTTTAAGCACAATATAGCACAAGGAGAATTCACTCACTGTCCTTCCAGGTCCCTAGAAACAAGGACTTGCACAGTGAAAGAAACTGACACTCTCCCTACCTACAGTTTTCTGTCCCTAGAAAAAATGTTTTTTTTAAGCACAATATAGCACAAGGAGAATTCACTCACTGTCCTTCCAGGTCCCTGGAAACAAGGACTTGCACAGTGAAAGAAACTGACACTCTCCCTACCTACAGTTTTCTGTCCCTAGAAAAAATGTTTTTTTTTAAGCACAATATAGCACAAGGAGAATTCACTCACTGTCCTTCCAGGTCCCTAGAAACAAGGACTTACACAGTGAAAGAAACTGACACTCTCCCTACCTACAGTTTTCTGTCCCTAGAAAAAATGTTTTTTTTAAGCACACTATAGCACAAGCACAAAACACACTGACACTCTCCCTACCTATCCTTCTCTTTTCCTAAACTAAAGGAATCCAGGTTAAGCAAGAAAGAAATAAAAGTCACTGTCCCTGCCTATGCTGCTCTATCCCTGCTCCGGAACACACTACACTAGGCCGCCGTGCTGGCGGCCTTTTATAGTGTGGGGCGTGTACTAAACACCCTCAGCAATAATTGGCCACAGGCATCCTGCCTGTGGCCAATCATTGCTCTCCTCGCTGCCGGCGCTGTGATTGGCCAAGCATGCGGGGTCACAGTGCATGCTTGGCCAATCACAGCGCCTGGATGACACTGCGATGGCGTAGTGCATTGTGGGCCGTTCGCGTCACTCGAATTTGGCGCGAACGGCCCAAATCGTTCGATCTTCGTCGAACGATCGAACAGCCGATGTTCGAGTCGAACGTATGTTCGATTCGAACACGAAGCTCATCCCTAGTTGTTAAAGTTTGACACAGATGCCAACTTATGTGCTTCAGTCCTCCTTCTGAAGTTGTGGTCAATTTACGCTTGAGAAGTGGACTTTGGGTGCAGCTTTCTGTGGCAAGTTCACTTGGCACTCTCCTAAAAAACGTGCCAGCTATTCATCACTACTGCTTGTTGTTTTTTCTTTTTTTTTTTGCTGTCTACACTTGAAATGTGAGTGTGGAATATAGCTTACAGGAGTTCAGTTGGACTTGTTTTGTACCATTGATGACATTTCACTAGTCATCAGAAGTGTGCCCTTTGGAAGACTTCTCAAACAAAACATGCAATGAATGCAGTTTTTCTAATGCTGCTAAAGCAGAGAGGTAAGTGTTGTTTGAGATTTCAGTGTGTTGGGCAAGGAACAGCAGCAACATCAGAGATGCTTGAGGATAGGGATTTGTTAAAAGAGCTTGGCAGCAGTGGGATTTGAACCCACGCCTCCGAAGAGACTGGAGCCTTAATCCAGCGCCTTAGACCGCTCGGCCATGCTACCTGTAAAAGAGCGTTGGCTATCGATTAAAAAGCGGCGGGACATAGGCTACATTCCATGTTCAGCATTCATTGCTTGCGCTGGAGGTCTCAGAACTCTCAGCTCCAAGTGTTCACCACTTTATCCATTATGAATGGTTGTTGAAGTTTGACACAGATGGCCAAGATTCCAACTTATGTGCAGCATTCTGGCAAGTTCACTTGGCACTCTGCTAAAAAGTGTGCCAGCATTTCATTAGTGCTGCTTGTTTTTTGATGTCCACACTTAAAGTGTGAACGTGGAATCTAGCTTACAGGGGGTAGTCACATTCACTTGGACTTGTTTTGTAATGTTGATGATATTTCACTAGTCATCTAATCCAGTGTTTCTCAACTCCAGTCCTCAAGGCGCACCAACAGGTCATGTTTTCAGGATTTCCCTCAGATGAAACAGCTGTGGTAATTACTAAGGCAGTGAAACTGATTACATCCCCTGTGCAAAATAATGGAAAGCCTGAAAACATGACCTGTTGGGGCGCCGTGAGGACTGGAGTTGAGAAACCCTGATCTAATCAGATGTGTGCTCTTGGAAAGACTTCTCAACCAAAACATGCAATTTCCTAATGCTGCTTTTCTGAGATTCCAGTGTGTTGAGCAAGGAACAGCAACAAAGTGCAGCAGAAACATGAAAGACGCTTGAGCCCTTGAGGATAGGCATTTGTTAAAAGAGTTTGGCAGCAGTGGGAATTGAACCCACGCCTCCGAAGAGACTGGAGCCTAAATCCAGCGCCTTAGACCGCTCGGCCATGCTACCCACAAAAGAGACCTCGCTTACGATTAAAAGGCGGATGGACACATTCTACATTCCATGGGTTGATGAGGCCGTGGCATATATAGGACACCTGGAATTCCCGCAGCTGGTCTGAAATGAGAGCCTGGGATGGATGAGCAAGACACAGCCCCAGCAGAACCACAAAATGTTGGCCGATTAGCTCAGTTGGTTAGAGTGTGGTGCTAATAGCGCCAAGGCCGCGGGGTCGATCCCCGTACGGGCCATCCGTGCGCTTTATCTTTAACTTTCTATGGTCTCGGCCATGGGGAAAAACGGTGTCTTTCTGCTGTCCGATGTTCTGCATTCATTGCTTGCGCTGGAGGCCTCAGAACTCTCAACTCCAAGTAGTCACCTCTTTATCCATTATGAAAGGTTGTTAAAGTTTGACACAGATGCCAACTTATGTGCTTCAGTCCTCCTTCTGAAGTTGTGGTCAATTTACGCTTGAGAAGTGGACTTTGGGTGCAGCTTTCTGTGGCAAGTTCACTTGGCACTCTCCTAAAAAACGTGCCAGCTATTCATCACTACTGCTTGTTGTTTTTTCTTTTTTTTTTTTGCTGTCTACACTTGAAATGTGAGTGTGGAATCTAGCTTACAGGAGTTCAGTTGGACTTGTTTTGTACCATTGATGACATTTCACTAGTCATCAGAAGTGTGCCCTTTGGAAGACTTCTCAAACAAAACATGCAATGAATGCAGTTTTTCTAATGCTGCTAAAGCAGAGAGGTATGTGTTGTTTGAGATTTCAGTGTGTTGGGCAAGGAACAGCAGCAACATCAGAGATGCTTGAGGATAGGGATTTGTTAAAAGAGCTTGGCAGCAGTGGGATTTGAACCCACGCCTCCGAAGAGACTGGAGCCTTAATCCAGCGCCTTAGACCGCTCGGCCATGCTACCTGTAAAAGAGTGTTGGCTATCGATTAAAAAGCGGCGGGACATAGGCTACATTCCATTAGGCTTGTGCAATTCGTTTCGTAACGAATCAAAATTCGTCCGAATTTAGCAACTTTCGGACATTCGGAAGCATTCGAATTTCCGAACAGAGCAATTACGAATAAAACCGAATCCGAAATAAATTATACCGCAAAATAGCGAATGCCCGAAGGTCTTCGGCATAATTCGTTATGAAAAAAGTTACGAATGTACGAATCCATTCGAAGCACAATAACACTCACTCTGCTCTCTGCTTCTCCCTCACCATGCTGAACTCCCTCTCAAAATGGTGTACAGGGGCGGAGGCTATAGCCGCATGAAAAAACGAAAGTAAAATACGAGATTTCAAATCCATTCGAAGCACAATAACACTCACTCTGCTCTGCTCTCTGCTTCTCCCTCACCGTGCTGAACCCTCTCAAAATGGTGTACAGGGGCGGAGCCTATAGCCGCATGTAAAAAACGAAAGTAAAATACGAGATTTCGAATCGTTACAAATAACCGCTATGTATTTAGAAAAGTACAAATCCATTCGAAGCACATTAGGCATAATAGGCAGCGTCGTTGTGAGAGAGACACGGAAAATTACGAATCAACAAACCCAAAAAAAGTTACGAAAGTAGGAGTTGTGTCCAGAATCAACTAAAAACAACGTACTCTACCGAAAGTACGAACCCAAAAAAAGTTACGAAAGTAGGAGTTGTGTCCAGAATCAACGAAAAACAACGTACTCTACCGAAAGTACGAATTATAAAGCAACAAAAAATTCAACGAAAAATGTCGCTTGCAAAAATACGAATGAGTCCGAACACGAAAAATCCCGTCTAGCAAAATTACGAATGATTACGAATCAACAGGACCGGAAAGAAACGAACCGAAACGGAACGAATTTTTCCGTTGTGCACAAGTCTACATTCCATGTTCAGCATTCATTGCTTGCGCTGGAGGTCTCAGAACTCTCAGCTCCAAGTGTTCACCACTTTATCGATTATGAATGGTTGTTGAAGTTTGACACAGATGGCCAAGATGCCAACTTATGTGCAGCATTCTGGCAAGTTCACTTGGCACTCTGCTAAAAAGTGTGCCAGCATTTCATTAGTGCTGCTTGTTTTTTGATGTCCACACTTAAAGTGTGAACGTGGAATCTAGCTTACAGGGGGTAGTCACATTCACTTGGACTTGTTTTGTAATGTTGATGATATTTCACTAGTCATCTAATCAGATGTGTGCCCTTGGAAAGACTTCTCAACCAAAACATGCAATTTCCTAATGCTGCTTTTCTGAGATTCCAGTGTGTTGAGCAAGGAACAGCAACAAAGTGCAGCAGAAACATGAAAGACGCTTGAGCCCTTGAGGATAGGCATTTGTTAAAAGAGTTTGGCAGCAGTGGGATTTGAACCCACGCCTCCGAAGAGACTGGAGCCTAAATCCAGCGCCTTAGACCGCTCGGCCATGCTACCCACAAAAGCGAACTCGCTTACGATTAAAAGGCAGATGGACACATTCTACATTCCATGGGTTGATGAGGCCGTGGCATATATAGGACACCTGGAATTCCCGCAGCTGGTCTGAAATGAGAGCCTGGGATGGATGAGCAAGACACAGCCCCAGCAGGACCACAAAATGTTGGCCGATTAGCTCAGTTGGTTAGAGTGTCGTGCTAATAATGCCAAGGCCGCGGGTTTGATCCCCGTACGGGCCATCTGTGCGCTTGATCTTTAACTTTCTATGGTCTCGGCCATGGGGAAAAACGGTGTCTTTCTGCTGTCCGATGTTCTGCATTCATTGCTTGCGCTGGAGGCCTCAGAACTCTCAACTCCAAGTAGTCACCTCTTTATCCATTATGAAAGGTTGTTAAAGTTTGACACAGATGCCAACTTATGTGCTTCAGTCCTCCTTCTGAAGTTGTGGTCAATTTACGCTTGAGAAGTGGACTTTGGGTGCAGCTTTCTGTGGCAAGTTCACTTGGCACTCTCCTAAAAAACGTGCCAGCTATTCATCACTACTGCTTGTTGTTTTTTCTTTTTTTTTTTTGCTGTCTACACTTGAAATGTGAGTGTGGAATCTAGCTTACAGGAGTTCAGTTGGACTTGTTTTGTACCATTGATGACATTTCACTAGTCATCAGAAGTGTGCCCTTTGGAAGACTTCTCAAACAAAACATGCAATGAATGCAGTTTTTCTAATGCTGCTAAAGCAGAGAGGTAAGTGTTGTTTGAGATTTCAGTGTGTTGGGCAAGGAACAGCAGCAACATCAGAGATGCTTGAGGATAGGGATTTGTTAAAAGAGCTTGGCAGCAGTGGGATTTGAACCCACGCCTCCAAAGAGACTGGAGCCTTAATCCAGCGCCTTAGACCGCTCGGCCATGCTACCTGTAAAAGAGTGTTGGCTATCGATTAAAAAGCGGCGGGACATAGGCTACATTCCATGTTCAGCATTCATTGCTTGCGCTGGAGGTCTCAGAACTCTCAGCTCCAAGTGTTCACCACTTTATCGATTATGAATGGTTGTTGAAGTTTGACACAGATGGCCAAGATGCCAACTTATGTGCAGCATTCTGGCAAGTTCACTTGGCACTCTGCTAAAAAGTGTGCCAGCATTTCATTAGTGCTGCTTGTTTTTTGATGTCCACACTTAAAGTGTGAACGTGGAATCTAGCTTACAGGGGGTAGTCACATTCACTTGGACTTGTTTTGTAATGTTGATGATATTTCACTAGTCATCTAATCAGATGTGTGCCCTTGGAAAGACTTCTCAACCAAAACATGCAATTTCCTAATGCTGCTTTTCTGAGATTCCAGTGTGTTGAGCAAGGAACAGCAACAAAGTGCAGCAGAAACATGAAAGACGCTTGAGCCCTTGAGGATAGGCATTTGTTAAAAGAGTTTGGCAGCAGTGGGATTTGAACCCACGCCTCCGAAGAGACTGGAGCCTAAATCCAGCGCCTTAGACCGCTCGGCCATGCTACCCACAACAAAGAACTCGCTTACGATTGAAAGGCGGATGGACACATTCTACATTCCATGGGTTGATGAGGCCGTGGCATATATAGGACACCTGGAATTCCCGCAGCTGGTCTGAAATGAGAGCCTGGGATGGATGAGCAAGACACAGCCCCAGCAGGACCACAAAATGTTGGCCGATTAGCTCAGTTGGTTAGAGTGTCGTGCTAATAATGCCAAGGCCGCGGGTTTGATCCCCGTACGGGCCATCTGTGCGCTTGAACTTTATCTTTCTATGGTCTCGGCCATGGGGAAAAACGGTGTCTTTCTGCTGTCCGATGTTCTGCATTCATTGCTTGCGCTGGAGGCCTCAGAACTCTCAACTCCAAGTAGTCACCTCTTTATCCATTATGAAAGGTTGTTAAAGTTTGACACAGATGCCAACTTATGTGCTTCAGTCCTCCTTCTGAAGTTGTGGTCAATTTACGCTTGAGAAGTGGACTTTGGGTGCAGCTTTCTGTGGCAAGTTCACTTGGCACTCTCCTAAAAAACGTGCCAGCTATTCATCACTACTGCTTGTTGTTTTTTCTTTTTTTTTTTTTGCTGTCTACACTTGAAATGTGAGTGTGGAATCTAGCTTAAAGGAGTTCAGTTGGACTTGTTTTGTACCATTGATGACATTTCACTAGTCATCAGAAGTGTGCCCTTTGGAAGACTTCTCAAACAAAACATGCAATGAATGCAGTTTTTCTAATGCTGCTAAAGCAGAGAGGTAAGTGTTGTTTGAGATTTCAGTGTGTTGGGCAAGGAACAGCAGCAACATCAGAGATGCTTGAGGATAGGGATTTGTTAAAAGAGCTTGGCAGCAATGGGATTTGATCCCACGCCCCCGAAGAGACTGGAGCCTTAATCCAGCGCCTTAGACCGCTCGGCCATGCTACCTGTAAAATAGTGTTGGCTATCGATTAAAAAGCGGCGGGACATAGGCTACATTCCATGTTCAGCATTCATTGCTTGCGCTGGAGGTCTCAGAACTCTCAGCTCCAAGTGTTCACCACTTTATCGATTATGAATGGTTGTTGAAGTTTGACACAGATGGCCAAGATGCCAACTTATGTGCAGCATTCTGGCAAGTTCACTTGGCACTCTGCTAAAAAGTGTGCCAGCATTTCATTAGTGCTGCTTGTTTTTTGATGTCCACACTTAAAGTGTGAACGTGGAATCTAGCTTACAGGGGGTAGTCACATTCACTTGGACTTGTTTTGTAATGTTGATGATATTTCACTAGTCATCTAATCAGATGTGTGCCCTTGGAAAGACTTCTCAACCAAAACATGCAATTTCCTAATGCTGCTTTTCTGAGATTCCAGTGTGTTGAGCAAGGAACAGCAACAAAGTGCAGCAGAAACATGAAAGACGCTTGAGCCCTTGAGGATAGGCATTTGTTAAAAGAGTTTGGCAGCAGTGGGATTTGAACCCACGCCTCCGAAGAGACTGGAGCCTAAATCCAGCGCCTTAGACCGCTCGGCCATGCTACCCACAAAAGAGAACTCGCTTACGATTAAAAGGCGGATGGACACATTCTACATTCCATGGGTTGATGAGGCCGTGGCATATATAGGACACCTGGAATTCCCGCAGCTGGTCTGAAATGAGAGCCTGGGATGGATGAGCAAGACACAGCCCCAGCAGAACCACAAAATGTTGGCCGATTAGCTCAGTTGGTTAGAGTGTGGTGCTAATAGTGCCAAGGCTGCGGGTTTGATCCCCGTACGGGCCATCTGTGCGCTTGATCTTTAACTTTCTATGGTCTCGGCCATGGGGAAAAACGGTGTCTTTCTGCTGTCCGATGTTCTGCATTCATTGCTTGCGCTGGAGGCCTCAGAACTCTCAACTCCAAGTAGTCACCTCTTTATCCATTATGAAAGGTTGTTAAAGTTTGACACAGATGCCAACTTATGTGCTTCAGTCCTCCTTCTGAAGTTGTGGTCAATTTACGCTTGAGAAGTGGACTTTGGGTGCAGCTTTCTGTGGCAAGTTCACTTGGCACTCTCCTAAAAAACGTGCCAGCTATTCATCACTACTGCTTGTTGTTTTTTCTTTTTTTTTTTTGCTGTCTACACTTGAAATGTGAGTGTGGAATCTAGCTTACAGGAGTTCAGTTGGACTTGTTTTGTACCATTGATGACATTTCACTAGTCATCAGAAGTGTGCCCTTTGGAAGACTTCTCAAACAAAACATGCAATGAATGCAGTTTTTCTAATGCTGCTAAAGCAGAGAGGTAAGTGTTGTTTGAGATTTCAATGTGTTGGGCAAGGAACAGCAGCAACATCAGAGATGCTTGAGGATAGGGATTTGTTAAAAGAGCTTGGCAGCAGTGGGATTTGAACCCACGCCTCCAAAGAGACTGGAGCCTTAATCCAGCGCCTTAGACCGCTCGGCCATGCTACCTGTAAAAGAGTGTTGGCTATCGATTAAAAAGCGGCGGGACATAGGCTACATTCCATGTTCAGCATTCATTGCTTGCGCTGGAGGTCTCAGAACTCTCAGCTCCAAGTGTTCACCACTTTATCCATTATGAATGGTTGTTGAAGTTTGACACAGATGGCCAAGATGCCAACTTATGTGCAGCATTCTGGCAAGTTCACTTGGCACTCTGCTAAAAAGTGTGCCAGCATTTCATTAGTGCTGCTTGTTTTTTGATGTCCACACTTAAAGTGTGAACGTGGAATCTAGCTTACAGGGGGTAGTCACATTCACTTGGACTTGTTTTGTAATGTTGATGATATTTCACTAGTCATCTAATCAGATGTGTGCCCTTGGAAAGACTTCTCAACCAAAACATGCAATTTCCTAATGCTGCTTTTCTGAGATTCCAGTGTGTTGAGCAAGGAACAGCAACAAAGTGCAGCAGAAACATGAAAGACGCTTGAGCCCTTGAGGATAGGCATTTGTTAAAAGAGTTTGGCAGCAGTGGGATTTGAACCCACGCCTCCGAAGAGACTGGAGCATAAATCCAGCGCCTTAGACCGCTCGGCCATGCTACCCACAAAAGAGAACTCGCTTACGATTAAAAGGCGGATGGACACATTCTACATTCCATGGGTTGATGAGGCCGTGGCATATATAGGACATCTGGAATTCCCGCAGCTGGTCTGAAATGAGAGCCTGGGATGGATGAGCAAGACATAGCCCCAGCAAGACACAGCCCCAGAAAGACCTCAAAATGTTGGCCGATTAGCTCAGTTCATTAGAGCGTGATGCTAATAACGCCAAGGCTGCGGGTTTGATCCCTGTATGGGCCATCTGTGCGCTTGATCTTTAACTTTCTATGGTCTCGGCCATGGGGAAAAACGGTGTCTTTCTGCTGTCCGATGTTCTGCATTCATTGCTTGCACTGGAGGCCTCAGAACTCTCAACTCCAAGTAGTCACCTCTTTATCCATTATGAAAGGTTGTTAAAGTTTGACACAGATGCCAACTTATGTGCTTCAGTCCTCCTTCTGAAGTTGTGGTCAATTTACGCTTGAGAAGTGGACTTTGGGTGCAGCTTTCTGTGGCAAGTTCACTTGGCACTCTCCTAAAAAACGTGCCAGCTATTCATCACTACTGCTTGTTGTTTTTTCTTTTTTTTTTTTGCTGTCTACACTTGAAATGTGAGTGTGGAATCTAGCTTACAGGAGTTCAGTTGGACTTGTTTTGTACCATTGATGACATTTCACTAGTCATCAGAAGTGTGCCCTTTGGAAGACTTCTCAAACAAAACATGCAATGAATGCAGTTTTTCTAATGCTGCTAAAGCAGAGAGGTAAGTGTTGTTTGAGATTTCAGTGTGTTGGGCAAGGAACAGCAGCAACATCAGAGATGCTTGAGGATAGGGATTTGTTAAAAGAGCTTGGCAGCAGTGGGATTTGAACCCACGCCTCCAAAGAGACTCAAACCTTAATCCAGCGCCTTAGACCGCTCGGCCATGCTACCTGTAAAAGAGTGTTGGCTATCGATTAAAAAGTGGCGGGACATAGGCTACATTCCATGTTCAGCATTCATTGCTTGCGCTGGAGGTCTCAGAACTCTCAGCTCCAAGTGTTCACCACTTTATCCATTATGAATGGTTGTTGAAGTTTGACACAGATGGCCAAGATGCCAACTTATGTGCAGCATTCTGGCAAGTTCACTTGGCACTCTGCTAAAAAGTGTGCCAGCATTTCATTAGTGCTGCTTGTTTTTTGATGTCCACACTTAAAGTGTGAACGTGGAATCTAGCTTACAGGGGGTAGTCACATTCACTTGGACTTGTTTTGTAATGTTGATGATATTTCACTAGTCATCTAATCAGATGTGTGCCCTTGGAAAGACTTCTCATCCAAAACATGCAATTTCCTAATGCTGCTTTTCTGAGATTCCAGTGTGTTGAGCAAGGAACAGCAACAAAGTGCAGCAGAAACATGAAAGACGCTTGAGCCCTTGAGGATAGGCATTTGTTAAAAGAGTTTGGCAGCAGTGGGATTTGAGCCCACGCCTCCGAAGAGACTGGAGCCTAAATCCAGCGCCTTAGACAGCTCGGCCATGCTACCCACGAAAGAGAACTCGCTTACGATTAAAAGGCGGATGGACACATTCTACATTCCATGGGTTGATGAGGCCGTGGCATATATAGGACACCTGGAATTCCCGCAGCTGGTCTGAAATGAGAGCCTGGGATGAATGAGCAAGACACAGCCCCAGCAGAACCACAAAATGTTGGCCGATTAGCTCAGTTGGTTAGAGTGTGGTGCTAATAGCGCCAAGGCTGCGGGTTTGATCCCCGTACGGGCCATCTGTGCGTTTGATCTTTAACTTTCTATGGTCTCGGCCATGGGGAAAAACAGTGTCGTTCTGCATTCATTGCTTGCACTGGAGGCCTCAGAACTCTCAACTCCAAGTAGTCACCTCTTTATCCATTATGAAAGGTTGTTAAAGTTTGACACAGATGCCAACTTATGTGCTTCAGTCCTCCTTCTGAAGTTGTGGTCAATTTACGCTTGAGAAGTGGACTTTGGGTGCAGCTTTCTGTGGCAAGTTCACTTGGCACTCTCCTAAAAAACGTGCCAGCTATTCATCACTACTGCTTGTTGTTTTTTCTTTTTTTTTTTTGCTGTCTACACTTGAAATGTGAGTGTGGAATCTAGCTTACAGGAGTTCAGTTGGACTTGTTTTGTACCATTGATGACATTTCACTAGTCATCAGAAGTGTGCCCTTTGGAAGACTTCTCAAACAAAACATGCAATGAATGCAGTTTTTCTAATGCTGCTAAAGCAGAGAGGTAAGTGTTGTTTGAGATTTCAGTGTGTTGGGCAAGGAACAGCAGCAACATCAGAGATGCTTGAGGATAGGGATTTGTTAAAAGAGCTTAGCAGCAGTGGGATTTGAACCCACGCCTCCGAAGAGACTGGAGCCTTAATCCAGCGCCTTAGACCGCTCGGCCATGCTACCTGTAAAAGAGTGTTGGCTATCGATTAAAAAGCGGCGGGACATAGGCTACATTCCATGTTCAGCATTCATTGCTTGCGCTGGAGGTCTCAGAACTCTCAGCTCCAAGTGTTCACCATTTTATCCATTATGAATGGTTGTTGAAGTTTGACACAGATGGCCAAGATGCCAACTTATGTGCAGCATTCTGGCAAGTTCACTTGGCACTCTGCTAAAAAGTGTGCCAGCATTTCATTAGTGCTGCTTGTTTTTTGATGTCCACACTTAAAGTGTGAACGTGGAATCTAGCTTACAGGGGGTAGTCACATTCACTTGGACTTGTTTTGTAATGTTGATGATATTTCACTAGTCATCTAATCAGATGTGTGCCCTTGGAAAGACTTCTCAACCAAAACATGCAATTTCCTAATGCTGCTTTTCTGAGATTCCAGTGTGTTGAGCAAGGAACAGCAACAAAGTGCAGCAGAAACATGAAAGACGCTTGAGCCCTTGAGGATAGGCATTTGTTAAAAGAGTTTGGCGGCAGTGGGATTTGAACCCACGCCTCCGAAGAGACTGGAGCCTAAATCCAGCGCCTTAGACCGCTCGGCCATGCTACCCACAAAAGAGAACTCGCTTACGATTAAAAGGCGGATGGACACATTCTACATTCCATGGGTTGATGAGGCCGTGGCATATATAGGACATCTGGAATTCCCGCAGCTGGTCTGAAATGAGAGCCTGGGATGGATGAGCAAGACACAGCCCCAGCAAGACCTCAAAATGTTGGCCGATTAGCTCAGTTGATTAGAGCGTGATGCTAATAATGCCAAGGCCACGGGTTTGATCCCCGTACGGGCCATCTGTGCGCTTGATCTTTAACTTTCTATGGTCTCGGCCATGGGGAAAAACGGTGTCTTTCTGCTGTCCGATGTTCTGCATTCATTGCTTGCACTGGAGGCCTCAGAACTCTCAACTCCAAGTAGTCACCTCTTTATCCATTATGAAAGGTTGTTAAAGTTTGACACAGATGCCAACTTATGTCCTTTAGTCCTCCTTCTGAAGTTGTGGTCAATTTACGCTTGAGAAGTGGACTTTGGGTGCAGCTTTCTGTGGCAAGTTCACTTGGCACTCTCCTAAAAAACGTGCCAGCTATTCATCACTACTGCTTGTTGTTTTTTCTTTTTTTTTTTTGCTGTCTACACTTGAAATGTGAGTGTGGAATCTAGCTTACAGGAGTTCAGTTGGACTTGTTTTGTACCATTGATGACATTTCACTAGTCATCAGAAGTGTGCCCTTTGGAAGACTTCTCAAACAAAACATGCAATGAATGCAGTTTTTCTAATGCTGCTAAAGCAGAGAGGTAAGTGTTGTTTGAGATTTCAGTGTGTTGGGCAAGGAACAGCAGCAACATCAGAGATGCTTGAGGATAGGGATTTGTTAAAAGAGCTTGGCAGCAGTGGGATTTGAACCCACGCCTCCGAAGAGACTGGAGCCTTAATCCAGCGCCTTAGACCGCTCGGCCATGCTACCTGTAAAAGAGTGTTGGCTATCGATTAAAAAGCGGCGGGACATAGGCTACATTCCATGATCAGCATTCATTGCTTGCGCTGGAGGTCTCAGAACTCTCAGCTCCAAGTGTTCACCATTTTATCCATTATGAATGGTTGTTGAAGTTTGACACAGATGGCCAAGATGCCAACTTATGTGCAGCATTCTGGCAAGTTCACTTGGCACTCTGCTAAAAAGTGTGCCAGCATTTCATTAGTGCTGCTTGTTTTTTGATGTCCACACTTAAAGTGTGAACGTGGAATCTAGCTTACAGGGGGTAGTCACATTCACTTGGACTTGTTTTGTAATGTTGATGATATTTCACTAGTCATCTAATCAGATGTGTGCCCTTGGAAAGACTTCTCAACCAAAACATGCAATTTCCTAATGCTGCTTTTCTGAGATTCCAGTGTGTTGAGCAAGGAACAGCAACAAAGTGCAGCAGAAACATGAAAGACGCTTGAGCCCTTGAGGATAGGCATTTGTTAAAAGAGTTTGGCAGCAGTGGGATTTGAACCCACGCCTCCGAAGAGACTGGAGCCTAAATCCAGCGCCTTAGACCGCTCGGCCATGCTACCCACAAAAGTGAACTTGCTTACGATTAAAAGGCGGATGGACACATTCTACATTCCATGGGTTGATGAGGCCGTGGCATATATAGGACATCTGGAATTCCCGCAGCTGGTCTGAAATGAGAGCCTGGGATGGATGAGCAAGACACAGCCCCAGCAAGACCACAAAATGTTGGCCGATTAGCTCAGTTGGTTAGAGTGTGGTGCTAATAACGCCAAGGCCGCGGTTTGATCCCCGTACGGGCCATCTGTGCGCTTGATCTTTAACTTTCTATGGTCTCGGCCATGGGGAAAAACGGTGTCTTTCTGCTGTCCGATGTTCTGCATTCATTGCTTGCGCTGGAGGCCTCAGAACTCTCAACTCCAAGTTGTCACCTCTTTATCCATTATGAAAGGTTGTTAAAGTTTGACACAGATGCCAACTTATGTGCTTCAGTCCTCCTTCTGAAGTTGTGGTCAATTTACGCTTGAGAAGTGGACTTTGGGTGCAGCTTTCTGTGGCAAGTTCACTTGGCACTCTCCTAAAAAACGTGCCAGCTATTCATCACTACTGCTTGTTGTTTTTTCTTTTTTTTTTTTTGCTGTCTACACTTGAAATGTGAGTGTGGAATCTAGCTTACAGGAGTTCAGTTGGACTTGTTTTGTACCATTGATGACATTTCACTAGTCATCAGAAGTGTGCCCTTTGGAAGACTTCTCAAACAAAACATGCAATGAATGCAGTTTTTCTAATGCTGCTAAAGCAGAGAGGTAAGTGTTGTTTGAGATTTCAGTGTGTTGGGCAAGGAACAGCAGCAACATCAGAGATGCTTGAGGATAGGGATTTGTTAAAAGAGCTTGGCAGCAGTGGGATTTGAACCCACGCCCCCGAAGAGACTGGAGCCTTAATCCAGCGCCTTAGACCGCTCGGCCATGCTACCTGTAAAATTGTGTTGGCTATCGATTAAAAAGCGGCGGGACATAGGCTACATTCCATGTTCAGCATTCATTGCTTGCGCTGGAGGTCTCAGAACTCTCAGCTCCAAGTGTTCACCACTTTATCCATTATGAATGGTTGTTGAAGTTTGACACAGATGGCCAAGATGCCAACTTATGTGCAGCATTCTGGCAAGTTCACTTGGCACTCTGCTAAAAAGTGTGCCAGCATTTCATTAGTGCTGCTTGTTTTTTGATGTCCACACTTAAAGTGTTAAAGTGGAATCTAGCTTACAGGGGGTAGTCACATTCACTTGGACTTGTTTTGTAATGTTGATGATATTTCACTAGTCATCTAATCAGATGTGTGCCCTTGGAAAGACTTCTCAACCAAAACATGCAATTTCCTAATGCTGCTTTTCTGAGATTCCAGTGTGTTGAGCAAGGAACAGCAACAAAGTGCAGCAGAAACATGAAAGACGCTTGAGCCCTTGAGGATAGGCATTTGTTAAAAGAGTTTGGCAGCAGTGGGAGTTGAACCCACGCCTCCGAAGAGACTGGAGCCTAAATCCAGCGCCTTAGACCGCTCGGCCATGCTACCCACAAAAGAGAACTCGCTTACGATTAAAAGGCGGATGGACACATTCTACATTCCATGGGTTGATGAGGCCGTGGCATATATAGGACACCTGGAATTCCCGCAGCTGGTCTGAAATGAGAGCCTGGGATGGATGAGCAAGACACAGCCCCAGCAGGACCACAAAATGTTGGCCGATTAGCTCAGTTGGTTAGAGTGTGGTGCTAATAATGCCAAGGCCGCGGGTTTGATCTCTGTACGGGCCATCTGTGCGCTTGATCTTTAACTTTCTATGGTCTCGGCCATGGGGAAAAACGGTGTCTTTCTGCTGTCCGATGTTCTGCATTCATTGCTTGCGCTGGAGGCCTCAGAACTCTCAACTCCAAGTTGTCACCTCTTTATCCATTATGAAAGGTTGTTAAAGTTTGACACAGATGCCAACTTATGTGCTTCAGTCCTCCTTCTGAAGTTGTGGTCAATTTACGCTTGAGAAGTGGACTTTGGGTGCAGCTTTCTGTGGCAAGTTCACTTGGCACTCTCCTAAAAAACGTGCCAGCTATTCATCACTACTGCTTGTTGCTTTTTCTTTTTTTTTTTTGCTGTCTACACTTGAAATGTGAGTGTGGAATCTAGCTTACAGGAGTTCAGTTGGACTTGTTTTGTACCATTGATGACATTTCACTAGTCATCAGAAGTGTGCCCTTTGGAAGACTTCTCAAACAAAACATGCAATGAATGCAGTTTTTCTAATGCTGCTAAAGCAGAGAGGTAAGTGTTGTTTGAGATTTCAGTGTGTTGGGCAAGGAACAGCAGCAACATCAGAGATGCTTGAGGATAGGGATTTGTTAAAAGAGCTTGGCAGCAGTGGGATTTGAACCCACGCCTCCGAAGAGACTGGAGCCTTAATCCAGCGCCTTAGACCGCTCGGCCATGCTACTTGTAAAAGAGTGTTGGCTATCGATTAAAAAGCGGCGGGACATAGGCTACATTCCATGTTCAGCATTCATTGCTTGCGCTGGAGGTCTCAGAACTCTCAGCTCCAAGTGTTCACCACTTTATCCATTATGAATGGTTGTTGAAGTTTGACACAGATGGCCAAGATGCCAACTTATGTGCAGCATTCTGGCAAGTTCACTTGGCACTCTGCTAAAAAGTGTGCCAGCATTTCATTAGTGCTGCTTGTTTTTTGATGTCCACACTTAAAGTGTGAACGTGGCATCTAGCTTACAGGGGGTAGTCACATTCACTTGGACTTGTTTTGTAATGTTGATGATATTTCACTAGTCATCTAATCAGATGTGTGCCCTTGGAAAGACTTCTCAACCAAAACATGCAATTTCCTAATGCTGCTTTTCTGAGATTCCAGTGTGTTGAGCAAGGAACAGCAACAAAGTGCAGCAGAAACATGAAAGACGCTTGAGCCCTTGAGGATAGGCATTTGTTAAAAGAGTTTGGCAGCAGTGGGATTTGAACCCACGCCTCCAAAGAGACTGGAGCCTAAATCCAGCGCCTTAGACCGCTCGGCCATGCTACCCACGAAAGCGAACTTGCTTACGATTAAAAGGCGGATGGACACATTCTACATTCCATGGGTTGATGAGGCCGTGCCATATATAGGACACCTGGAATTCCCGCAGCTGGTCTGAAATGAGAGCCTGGGATGGATGAGCAAGACACAGCCCCAGCAGGACCACAAAATGTTGGCCGATTAGCTCAGTTGGTTAGAGTGTCGTGCTAATAACACCAAGGCCGTGGGTTTGATCCCCGTACGGGCCATCTGTGCGCTTGATCTTTAACTTTCTATGGTCTCGGCCATGGGGAAAAACGGTGTCTTTCTGCTGTCCGATGTTCTGCATTCATTGCTTGCGCTGGAGGCCTCAGAACTCTCAACTCCAAGTAGTCACCTCTTTATCCATTATGAAAGGTTGTTAAAGTTTGACACAGATGCCAACTTATGTGCTTCAGTCCTCCTTCTGAAGTTGTGGTCAATTTACGCTTGAGAAGTGGACTTTGGGTGCAGCTTTCTGTGGCAAGTTCACTTGGCACTCTCCTAAAAAACGTGCCAGCTATTCATCACTACTGCTTGTTGTTTTTTCTTTTTTTTTTTTTGCTGTCTACACTTGAAATGTGAGTGTGGAATCTAGCTTACAGGAGTTCAGTTGGACTTGTTTTGTACCATTGATGACATTTCACTAGTCATCAGAAGTGTGCCCTTTGGAAGACTTCTCAAACAAAACATGCAATGAATGCAGTTTTTCTAATGCTGCTAAAGCAGAGAGGTAAGTGTTGTTTGAGATTTCAGTGTGTTGGGCAAGGAACAGCAGCAACATCAGAGATGCTTGAGGATAGGGATTTGTTAAAAGAGCTTGGCAGCAGTGGGATTTGAACCCACGCCCCCGAAGAGACTGGAGCCTTAATCCAGCGCCTTAGACCGCTCGGCCATGCTACCTGTAAAATTGTGTTGGCTATCGATTAAAAAGCGGCGGGACATAGGCTACATTCCATGTTCAGCATTCATTGCTTGCGCTGGAGGTCTCAGAACTCTCAGCTCCAAGTGTTCACCACTTTATCCATTATGAATGGTTGTTGAAGTTTGACACAGATGGCCAAGATGCCAACTTATGTGCAGCATTCTGGCAAGTTCACTTGGCACTCTGCTAAAAAGTGTGCCAGCATTTCATTAGTGCTGCTTGTTTTTTGATGTCCACACTTAAAGTGTTAAAGTGGAATCTAGCTTACAGGGGGTAGTCACATTCACTTGGACTTGTTTTGTAATGTTGATGATATTTCACTAGTCATCTAATCAGATGTGTGCCCTTGGAAAGACTTCTCAACCAAAACATGCAATTTCCTAATGCTGCTTTTCTGAGATTCCAGTGTGTTGAGCAAGGAACAGCAACAAAGTGCAGCAGAAACATGAAAGACGCTTGAGCCCTTGAGGATAGGCATTTGTTAAAAGCGTTTGGCAGCAGTGGGATTTGAACCCATGCCTCCGAAGAGACTGGAGCCTAAATCCAGCGCCTTAGACCGCTCGGCCATGCTACCCACAAAGGAGAACTCGCTTACGATTAAAAGGCGGATGGACACAATCTACATTCCATGGGTTGATGAGGCCGTGGCATATATAGGACACCTGGAATTCCCGCAGCTGGTCTGAAATGAGAGCCTGGGATGGATGAGCAAGACACAGCCCCAGCAGAAGCACTAAATGTTGGCCGATTAGCTCAGTTGGTTAGAGTGTCGTGCTAATAACGCCAAGGCCGCGGGTTTGATCCCTGTACGGGCCATCTGTGCGCTTGATCTTTAACTTTCTATGGTCTCGGCCATGGGGAAAAACTGTGTCTTTCTGCTGTCCGATGTTCTGCATTCATTGCTTGCGCTGGAGGCCTCAGAACTCTCAACTCCAAGTAGTCACCTCTTTATCCATTATGAAAGGTTGTTAAAGTTTGACACAGATGCCAACTTATGTGCTTCAGTCCTCCTTCTGAAGTTGTGGTCAATTTACGCTTGAGAAGTGGACTTTGGGTGCAGCTTTCTGTGGCAAGTTCACTTGGCACTCTCCTAAAAAACGTGCCAGCTATTCATCACTACTGCTTGTTGTTTTTTCTTTTTTTTTTTTTGCTGTCTACACTTGAAATGTGAGTGTGGAATCTAGCTTACAGGAGTTCAGTTGGACTTGTTTTGTACCATTGATGACATTTCACTAGTCATCAGAAGTGTGCCCTTTGGAAAACTTCTCAAACAAAACATGCAATGAATGCAGTTTTTCTAATGCTGCTAAAGCAGAGAGGTAAGTGTTGTTTGAGATTTCAGTGTGTTGGGCAAGGAACAGCAGCAACATCAGAGATGCTTGAGGATAGGGATTTGTTAAAAGAGCTTGGCAGCAGTGGGATTTGAACCCACGCCTCCGGAGAAACTGGAGCCTTAATCCAGCGCCTTAGCCCGCTCGGCCATGCTACCTGTAAAAGAGTGTTGGCTATCGATTAAAAAGCGGCGGGACATAGGCTACATTCCATGTTCAGCATTCATTGCTTGCGCTGGAGGTCTCAGAACTCTCAGCTCCAAGTGTTCACCACTTTATCCATTATGAATGGTTGTTGAAGTTTGACACAGATGGCCAAGATGCCAACTTATGTGCAGCATTCTGGCAAGTTCACTTGGCACTCTGCTAAAAAGTGTGCCAGCATTTCATTAGTGCTGCTTGTTTTTTGATGTCCACACTTAAAGTGTGAACGTGGCATCTAGCTTACAGGGGGTAGTCACATTCACTTGGACTTGTTTTGTAATGTTGATGATATTTCACTAGTCATCTAATCAGATGTGTGCCCTTGGAAAGACTTCTCAACCAAAACATGCAATTTCCTAATGCTGCTTTTCTGAGATTCCAGTGTGTTGAGCAAGGAACAGCAACAAAGTGCAGCAGAAACATGAAAGACGCTTGAGCCCTTGAGGATAGGCATTTGTTAAAAGCGTTTGGCAGCAGTGGTATTTGAACCCACGCCTCCGAAGAGACTGGAGCCTAAATCCAGCGTCTTAGACCACTCGGCCATGCTACCCACAAAAGAGAACTCGCTTACGATTAAAAGGCGGATGGACACATTCTACATTCCATGGGTTGATGAGGCCGTGGCATATGTAGGACACCTGGAATTCCCGCAGCTGGTCTGAAATGAGAGCCTGGGATGGATGAGCAAGACACAGCCCCAGCAGGACCACAAAATGTTGGCCGATTAGCTCAGTTGGTTAGAGTGTGGTGCTAATAGCGCCAAGGCCGCGGGGACGATCCCCGTACGGGCCATCCGTGCGCTTTATCTTTAACTTTCTATGGTCTCGGCCATGGGGAAAAACGGTGTCTTTCTGCTGTCCGATGTTCTGCATTCATTGCTTGCGTTGGAGGCCTCAGAACTCTCAACTCCAAGTAGTCACCTCTTTATCCATTATGAAAGGTTGTTAAAGTTTGACACAGATGCCAACTTATGTGCTTCAGTCCTCCTTCTGAAGTTGTGGTCAATTTACGCTTGAGAAGTGGACTTTGGGTGCAGCTTTCTGTGGCAAGTTCACTTGGCACTCTCCTAAAAAACGTGCCAGCTATTCATCACTACTGCTTGTTGTTTTTTCTTTTTTTTTTTTGCTGTCTACACTTGAAATGTGAGTGTGGAATCTAGCTTACAGGAGTTCAGTTGGACTTGTTTTGTACCATTGATGACATTTCACTAGTCATCAGAAGTGTGCCCTTTGGAAGACTTCTCAAACAAAACATGCAATGAATGCAGTTTTTCTAATGCTGCTAAAGCAGAGAGGTAAGTGTTGTTTGAGATTTCAGTGTGTTGGGCAAGGAACAGCAGCAACATCAGAGATGCTTGAGGATAGGGATTTGTTAAAAGAGCTTGGCAGCAGTGGGATTTGAACCCACGCCTCCAAAGAGACTGGAGCCTTAATCCAGCGCCTTAGACCGCTCGGCCATGCTACCGATAAAAGAGTGTTGGCTATCGATTAAAAAGCGGCGGGACATAGGCTACATTCCATGTTCAGCATTCATTGCTTGCGCTGGAGGTCTCAGAACTCTCAGCTCCAAGTGTTCACCACTTTATCCATTATGAATGGTTGTTGAAGTTTGACACAGATGGCCAAGATGCCAACTTATGTGCAGCATTCTGGCAAGTTCACTTGGCACTCTGCTAAAAAGTGTGCCAGCATTTCATTAGTGCTGCTTGTTTTTTGATGTCCACACTTAAAGTGTGAACGTGGAATCTAGCTTACAGGGGGTAGTCACATTCACTTGGACTTGTTTTGTAATGTTGATGATATTTCACTAGTCATCTAATCAGATGTGTGCCCTTGGAAAGACTTCTCAACCAAAACATGCAATTTCCTAATGCTGCTTTTCTGAGATTCCAGTGTGTTGAGCAAGGAACAGCAACAAAGTGCAGCAGAAACATGAAAGACGCTTGAGCCCTTGAGGATAGGCATTTGTTAAAAGCGTTTGGCAGCAGTGGGATTTGAACCTACGCCTCCAAAGAGACTGGAGCCTAAATCCAGCGCCTTAGACCGCTCGGCCATGCTACCCACAAAAAAGAACCCGCGTACGATTAAAAGGCGGATGGACACATTCTACATTCCATGGGTTGATGAGGCCGTGGCATATATAGGACACCTGGAATTCCCGCAGCTGGTCTGAAATGAGAGCCTGGGATGGATGAGCAAGACACAGCCCCAGCAGGACCACAAAATGTTGGCCGATTAGCTCAGTTGGTTAGAGTGTGGTGCTAATATCGCCAAGGCCGCGGGATTGATCCCCGTACGGGCCATCTGTGCGCTTGATCTTTAACTTTCTATGGTCTCGGCCATGGGGAAAAACGGTGTCTTTCTGCTGTCCGATGTTCTGCATTCATTGCTTGCACTGGAGGCCTCAGAACTCTCAACTCCAAGTAGTCACCTCTTTATCCATTATGAAAGGTTGTTCAAGTTTGACACAGATGCCAACTTATGTGCTTCAGTCCTCCTTCTGAAGTTGTGGTCAATTTATGCTTGAGAAGTGGACTTTGGGTGCAGCTTTCTGTGGCAAGTTCACTTGGCACTCTCCTAAAAAACGTGCCAGCCATCACTACTGCTTGTTGTTTTTTCTTTTTTTTTTGCTGTCTACACTTGAAATGTGAGTGTGGAATCTAGCTTACAGGAGTTCAGTTGGACTTGTTTTGTACCGTTGATGACATTTCACTAGTCATCAGAAGTGTGCCCTTTGGAAGACTTCTCAAACAAAACATGCAATGAATGCAGTTTTTCTAATGCTGCTAAAGCAGAGAGGTAAGTGTTGTTTGAGATTTCAGTGTGTTGGGCAAGGAACAGCAGCAACATCAGAGATGCTTGAGGATAGGGATTTGTTAAAAGAGCTTGGCAGCAGTGGGATTTGAACCCACGCCTCCGAAGAGACTGGAGCCTTAATCCAGTGCCTTAGACCGCTCGGCCATGCTACCTGTAAAAGAGTGTTGGCTATCGATTAAAAAGTGGCGGGACATAGGCTACATTCCATGTTCAGCATTCATTGCTTGCGCTGGAGGTCTCAGAACTCTCAGCTCCAAGTGTTCACCACTTTATCCATTATGAATGGTTGTTGAAGTTTGACACAGATGGCCAAGATGCCAACTTATGTGCAGCATTCTGGCAAGTTCACTTGGCACTCTGCTAAAAAGTGTGCCAGCATTTCATTAGTGCTGCTTGTTTTTTGATGTCCACACTTAAAGTGTGAACGTGGAATCTAGCTTACAGGGGGTAGTCACATTCACTTGGACTTGTTTTGTAATGTTAATGATATTTCACTAGTCATCTAATCAGATGTGTGCCCTTGGAAAGACTTCTCAACCAAAACATGCAATTTCCTAACTCTGCTTTTCTGAGATTCCAGTGTGTTGAGCAAGGAACAGCAACAAAGTGCAGCAGAAACATGAAAGACGCTTGAGCCCTTGAGGATAGGCATTTGTTAAAAGAGTTTGGCAGCAGTGGGATTTGAACCCACGCCTCCGAAGAGACTGGAGCCTAAATCCAGCGCCTTAGACCGCTCGGCCATGCTACCCACAAAAGAGAACTCGCTTACGATTAAAAGGTGGATGGACACATTCTGCATTCCATGGGTTGATGAGGCCGTGGCATATATAGGACACCTGGAATTCCCGCAGCTGGTCTGAAATGAGAGCCTGGGATGGATGAGCAAGACACAGCCCCAGCAGGACCACAAAATGTTGGCCGATTAGCTCAGTTGGTTAGAGTGTGGTGCTAATAATGCCAAGGCTGTGGGTTTGATCTTTAACTTTCTATGGTCTCGGCCATGGGGAAAAACGGTGTCTTTCTGCTGTCCGATGTTCTGCATTCATTGCTTGCGCTGGAGGCCTCAGAACTCTCAACTCCAAGTAGTCACCTCTTTATCCATTATGAAAGGTTGTTAAAGTTTGACACAGATGCCAACTTATGTGCTTCAGTCCTCCTTCTGAAGTTGTGGTCAATTTACGCTTGAGAAGTGGACTTTGGGTGCAGCTTTCTGTGGCAAGTTCACTTGGCACTCTCCTAAAAAACATTTCATTAGTGCTGCTTGTTTTTTGATGTCCACACTTAAAGTGTGAACGTGGAATCTAGCTTACAGGGGGTAGTCACATTCACTTGGACTTGTTTTGTAATGTTGATGATATTTCACTAGTAGTGATGAGCCGAACACCCCCGGGTTCGGTTCGCACCAGAACCCGCGAACGGACCGAAAGTTCGTACGAACATTAGAACCCTATTAAATACAATGGATGCGAACGTTCGAATTCTAAAGTGCTAATTATAACAACTATTATGCATGTTATTGTCCTAAAAAGGGTTTGGGAACCCGGGTTCTGCACCAGGGGACATGTATCAATGCAAAAAGAAGTTTTAAAAACGGTCGTTTTTCGGGAGCAGTCATTTTAATGATGCATAAAGTGAAAAAAAAAAGTCAAATATTCCTTTAAATATCGTACCTGGGGGGTGTCTAAAGTATGCCTGTGAAGTGCCACGTGTTTCCCGTGTTTAGAACTGTCCCTGCACAAAATGACACTTCTAAAGGAAAAAAAAAGCCATTTAAAACTGCTTGCGGCTTTAATGTAATGTCTGGTCCCGGTAATATGGATGAAAATCTTTAAGAAAAATGGCATAGCTACCCCATGACCCCCCCCCTACCCCAGCCCATTACCAGCCCCTTTGGGTCTTGTATGGATATTAAGGGGAACCCCGCACATAAAATAAAAAAGGCCCTATATACTCTGAACAGCCGTATACAGGCGGTGCATACAAGACAGGGACTGTAGGTTTGTTCTTATGTAGAATCTGTTTGTAATTTTGAACAGGTACATTGTTTAAGTGTAGCTCCAGCCCAAAAATCTATTTTTAAACTTTTTGGAAAACATAGGTAAGGGTTATCACCCCTGTAACATTTGTTTTGCTGTCTGTGCCCCTGTTCAGAACATTTCACCTCACTTTCCGTCCCAATGACAACTGTTTTTGAAATGTGGTGTTTTTCTTGAAACAAGGATTGCTGATAAAGCATCAGTACAGAGGAGACACCTTTCTCCCATATTAATTCTTACAGGAGAGAATTTTCCTTCCTAGGGGTAGATTTCCTCTCACTTCCTGTTGTCTTCTTGCGTTTGCAAGTAGGAGTCGTTTGTAAGTTGGATGTTTGAAAGTAGGGACCTGCCGTAGATACTCTGCAGAAATAGGCCCCTTAGTTGTTGGTGTTGGCACAACACTGTAAGCACTCACAGTTACTCTTGGTTGGTGCTGGAACGCCCTGCTGTCAACTATTATATCAGGAATTGTAATTACATATAATTGTTGAACAGTGGTAGTAAAAATTGGGCCTTTGATGGTGGTGCTGGTGCCACAACACTGTAAGCCCTGACAGTTACTCTTGGTGGGTGCAGCAATGGGCCCTGCTGTGAATTATTAGATCAAGAATTGTAATTGCATGCCCCTGTTGAACAGGGGCTGAAAAATTGGGCCTTTGGTGGTGGTGGTGGTGTTGACACAACACTGTAAGCCCTCAGAGTTACTCTTGGTGGGTGCAGGAATGGGCCCTGCTGTGAATTATTAGATCAAGAATTGTAATTACATGCCCCTGTTGAACAGGGGCTGAAAAATTGGGCCTTAGGCACTGGTGGCACAACACTACAACCCCTCACAGATACTGTACTTGGAGCACAGCAATGAGCCCTGTTGCAAAGTATTGCTTCAAAAATTGTAATGACACGCCCCTGTTAAACAGGGGCTGAAAAATTGGGCCTTAGGCACTGGTGCCACAACACTCCAACCCCTCACAGATACTGTACTTGGAGCACAGCAATGAGCCCTATGGCAAATTATTGCTAAAAAAATTGTAATTACACGCCCCTGTAAAACAGGGGCTGAAAAATTGGGCCTTAGCCACTGGTGGCGGCACCCATAAACAAAAATGATCTTCCAAGCTATCATCATCAATCGTATCATTGAGGACTCGGAGGAGGAGGATAGCCAGTCAACATAACAGCACAGACACTCAGCATCAGCATCAGTCTTGAAGGGATGTGACATGTTAAAATCAATTAGTCTGTTATATCAGCATCAGGTGTGTGGTAGCTGGTGGTGATCCAAGACTGGTTCATCTTGATGAAAGTCAGTCGATCAACCGAGTCGGTGGACAGGCGCACCCTGTGATCCGTGACAAATCCTCCAGCAGCACTGAATGTGCGTTCCGAAAGAACGCTGGATGCAGGACAGGCCAGTAGCTCAATTGCATACTGTGCAAGCTCTGGCCAGTGATCCATCCTCAAGACCCAGTAAGCCAGAGGATTTTCGGTGGGGAAGGTGTCCAAGTCTGACCTTGCCCCTAGATATTCCTGCACCATGTTTATCAGACGCTGGCGATGGTTGCTGGAACCAATCATACTTTGGGGCTGCGGACTAAAGAATTGTCTGAACGCATCGGTCAGACGGCCACCTTCCCCACCGCTCCTTCTTTGACTGGCCGAAGCCTCAGCAACTCGTTGTCCTGGACCAGGAGTTTGTAACCTCCCAGTCTCTGGGAACGCGTTGCACAGACCTTTCTGCAAGGCCTCCCGGAGTTGTCTCATCCTCTGCTCCCTCTGCGACGGTAACATAAGGTCCGCAACCTTACCCTTGTACCGTGGATCAAGGAGAGTGGCCAGCCAGTAATGGTCCCTCTCCTTGATCCGAAGAATACGAGGATCCTTCCGCAGACTTTGCAGGATCAGGGAGGCCATGCAGCGTAGGTTTGCTGAGGCATTCGCTCCGGAGTCCTCTGGGTCACTAAGGACGACATGATCCGCAGTCACCTCCTCCCAGCCACGTACAAGTCCACTGGTTTCTTGGGACTGTAAATCATCCCTAAAAGACTGCTGCTGATGATGCTGAGTGCCAGCCTCCACCTCCATGCTGACACAATCCTCCTCCTCCTCCTCCTCTTCCTCTTCCTGTGCGATGGGTGGGACAGAAGGAACACTGTCTGGGTAAAGGGGGCCTTGAGAGGCAAGGAAGTCCTCCTCTTCCTGCCTCTGTTCTGCCTCAAGTGCCCTGTCCATTATTCCACGCAGCGTGTGCTCCAACAGGTGGACAAGAGGTACAGTGTCACTGATGCATGCACTGTCACTGCTCACCATCCTCGTGGCCTCCTCAAATGGTGCCAGGACAGTGCATGCATCCCTGATCGTGCCCCACTGGCGTGGAGAAAAAAAACCAAGCTCCCCTGACCCTGTCCTGGTGCCGTAGTCGCACAGGTACTCATTGATGGCCCTCTGCTGCGTGTGCAGCCGCTGCAGCATGGCCAACGTTGAGTTCCACCTGGTGGGCATGTCACATATAAGGCGGTTCTTGGGCAGGTTCAACTCCTTTTGCAGCTCAGCCAGGCGAGCACTGGCATTATAAGATCTGCGGAAATGCACACAGACTTTCCTGGCCTGCCTCAGGACATCCTGTAAGCCCGGGTACCTGCCCAAGAACCGCTGCACCACCAGGTTAAGGACGTGAGCCACACAGGGCACATGGGTCAGTTGTCCCTGTCGGAGGGCGGAGAGGAGGTTGGTGCCATTGTCGCAAACCACCATTCCTGGCTTAAGCTGGCGTGGCGTCAACCACCTCTCGGCCTGGCCCTGCAGAGCAGACAGGACCTCTGCCCCAGTGTGGCTTCTGTCCCCCAAACACACCAGCGCAAGCACGGCATGGCATCTTTTTGCCTGCTTACTTGCGTAGCCCCGTGAACGGCTACGGAGCACCGCTGGTTCATAGGACAAACCACAGGAAGAGGCCATGGAGGAAGAAGAAGAGGAGGGGGTGGAGGAGAGAGGTGTGTCACAACCAGTAGTAGCATTTTGGAGGCGTGGCGGTGGGACAACCTCCAACACTACTGCACCTTGTCCTGCATCCTTCCCAGCTGCCAAAAGAGTGACCCAATGGGCCGTGAAAGAAAGGTAACGTCCCTGTCCATGCCTGCTGGACCATGAGTCAGCGGTAATATGCACCTTACCGCTGACCGCCCTGTCCAGCGAGGCCAAGACATTGCCTTCCACATGCCGGTAGAGAGCCGGAATAGCCTTCCGTGAGAAAAAGTGGCGTTTGGGAACCTGCCACTGAGGAACCGCACATTGCACAAACT
This sequence comes from Rana muscosa, assembly GCA_029206835.1. Classification (NCBI taxonomy): domain Eukaryota; kingdom Metazoa; phylum Chordata; class Amphibia; order Anura; family Ranidae; genus Rana; species Rana muscosa. The sequence goes on from CM055128.1 coordinate 74,167,934, forward strand.
CACGGAAGGGGGCCGAGTCTACCAACTGAAAAGGCAGCAGTTGAAGCGCTAGCAATTTAGCCAAGCTAGCATTCAACCGCTGGGCATGTGGATGGCTGGGAGTGAACTTCTTTCGACGGTCCAGCAGCTGGGGCAGGGAAATTTGCCTGCTAGAATCGGACGTCGGTGTACTGCTAGCAGAGTGGCCGCAAGTACTTGGCTGTGACACACCTAATTCTACACCTTCATTCCTCTCAGTGCATGTTTCAGAGAGGACTGAAGTTATAGTGGGGTTGGAGATCTCAGCTGATGCGGTGCAAGGAGAGGTCCGCTTTGTTCTTTGGTGTGGGTCTTTGAGGTAGGCTTGCCAACGAGCTGCATGGCAGGTCAACATATGTCTGGTCAGGCATGTGGTACCCAAGCGGCTGATGTTTTGGCCACGCGATATACGCTTGAGACATATGTTGCAAACAGCAGCTGTGCGATCTGATGCACTAGCCTCAAAAAAGGCCCACACCAAGGAACTTTTTGAATGACGGGCAGAGGCAGCGCCCTGCACAGGCGGAGCTCTGCGGTGTGATTCCGTTGGTGTACTGCCCTTACGCTGGCCACCAAAGGGCATCCTGTCTCGTTGGAGATGTGCCTCCTCCTCATCCTCCTCCTCCTCTCTCCTATTAGGCACCCACGTGGAGTCAGTGACCTCATCATCCCCTCCCTCCTCATCACTGGAGCCAATCTGGCAGTATGCTGCAGCTGCTGGAACATGACTGCCAGATTGGTGTCCTTCTTGAGCATCCCCTCTGTCTGCTCTCACCCTACTGCCTTCCTGTAGCTGGGTTTCATCATCAGACCCTTCGAAACGCTGGGCATCCTCCTGGAGCATGTACCCAACACTGTGCTCAAACAGTTCGGGGGACTCCTCAGGAGGAGGACATGGTGGGTCTAGGGAAGGAGTGACTGATGATGAGTCTGACATTGATACCAGGGAAGAGGACGCTTTGGCAGCTGCTTTGCCAGTACCCTGAGCCTGGGTGAGAGAGGATGAGGAGGAGGAGGAGGGCTTGGTCATCCACTCTACCAAGTCTTCGGCATGATGTGGCTCAACATGTCCAGCTGCGGAAAAGAAGGACAAGCGTGTCCCATGGCCATGTGCTGATGACAATGCACCGCGTCCACGACCAGCACTGTTGCCCCCAGACACAGAGCCTGCTTGCCCTCTTTTATTGCCTCCTGACTGTCTGCCTCTCCTTGTTTGCCTTCCAGACATTCTAATAGATGGCCTGCAGGGAGATGGGAAAAAAGCAATAAGGGCTACCTTCAGGTGTCCTTCTCTGTCCCTTGAAACAAGGACTTGCACAGTGAAAGAAACTGACACTCTCCCTACCTACAGTTTTCTGTCCCTAGAAAAAATGTTTTTTTTAAGCACAATATAGCACAAGGAGAATTCACTCACTGTCCTTCCAGGTCCCTAGAAACAAGGACTTGCACAGTGAAAGAAACTGACACTCTCCCTACCTACAGTTTTCTGTCCCTAGAAAAAATGTTTTTTTTAAGCACAATATAGCACAAGGAGAATTCACTCACTGTCCTTCCAGGTCCCTAGAAACAAGGACTTGCACAGTGAAAGAAACTGACACTCTCCCTACCTACAGTTTTCTGTCCCTAGAAAAAATGTTTTTTTTAAGCACAATATAGCACAAGGAGAATTCACTCACTGTCCTTCCAGGTCCCTAGAAACAAGGACTTGCACAGTGAAAGAAACTGACACTCTCCCTACCTACAGTTTTCTGTCCCTAGAAAAAATGTTTTTTTTAAGCACAATATAGCACAAGGAGAATTCACTCACTGTCCTTCCAGGTCCCTAGAAACAAGGACTTGCACAGTGAAAGAAACTGACACTCTCCCTACCTACAGTTTTCTGTCCCTAGAAAAAATGTTTTTTTTAAGCACAATATAGCACAAGGAGAATGCACTCACTGTCCTTCCAGGTCCCTAGAAACAAGGACTTGCACAGTGAAAGAAACTGACACTCTCCCTACCTACAGTTTTCTGTCCCTAGAAAAAATGTTTTTTTTAAGCACAATATAGCACAAGGAGAATTCACTCACTGTCCTTCCAGGTCCCTAGAAACAAGGACTTGCACAGTGAAAGAAACTGACACTCTCCCTACCTACAGTTTTCTGTCCCTAGAAAAAATGTTTGTTTTAAGCACAATATAGCAAAAGGAGAATTCACTCACTGTCCTTCCAGGTCCCTAGAAACAAGGACTTACACAGTGAAAGAAACTGACACTCTCCCTACCTACAGTTTTCTGTCCCTAGAAAAAATGTTTTTTTTAAGCACAATATAGCACAAGGAGAATTCACTCACTGTCCTTCCAGGTCCCTAGAAACAAGGACTTGCACAGTGAAAGAAACTGACACTCTCCCTACCTACAGTTTTCTGTCCCTAGAAAAAATGTTTTTTTTAAGCACAATATAGCACAAGGAGAATTCACTCACTGTCCTTCCAGGTCCCTAGAAACAAGGACTTGCACAGTGAAAGAAACTGACACTCTCCCTACCTACAGTTTTCTGTCCCTAGAAAAAATGTTTTTTTAAGCACAATATAGCACAAGGAGAATTCACTCACTGTCCTTCCAGGTCCCTGGAAACAAGGACTTGCACAGTGAAAGAAACTGACACTCTCCCTACCTACAGTTTTCTGTCCCTAGAAAAAATGTTTTTTTTAAGCACAATATAGCACAAGGAGAATTCACTCACTGTCCTTCCAGGTCCCTAGAAACAAGGACTTACACAGTGAAAGAAACTGACACTCTCCCTACCTACAGTTTTCTGTCCCTAGAAAAAATGTTTTTTTTAAGCACAATATAGCACAAGGAGAATTCACTCACTGTCCTTCCAGGTCCCTAGAAACAAGGACTTGCACAGTGAAAGAAACTGACACTCTCCCTACCTACAGTTTTCTGTCCCTAGAAAAAATGTTTTTTTTAAGCACAATATAGCACAAGGAGAATTCACTCACTGTCCTTCCAGGTCCCTAGAAACAAGGACTTGCACAGTGAAAGAAACTGACACTCTCCCTACCTACAGTTTTCTGTCCCTAGAAAAAATGTTTTTTTTAAGCACACTATAGCACAAGGACAATTCACTCACTGTCCTTCCCAGTCCCTAGAAACAAGGACTTGCACAGTGAAAGAAACTGACACTCTCCCTACCTACAGTTTTCTGTCCCTAGAAAAAATGTTTTTTTTAAGCACAATATAGCACAAGGAGAATTCACTCACTGTCCTTCCAGGTCCCTGGAAACAAGGACTTGCACAGTGAAAGAAACTGACACTCTCCCTACCTACAGTTTTCTGTCCCTAGAAAAAATGTTTTTTTTAAGCACAATATAGCACAAGGAGAATTCACTCACTGTCCTTCCAGGTCCCTAGAAACAAGGACTTACACAGTGAAAGAAACTGACACTCTCCCTACCTACAGTTTTCTGTCCCTAGAAAAAATGTTTTTTTTAAGCACAATATAGCACAAGGAGAATTCACTCACTGTCCTTCCAGGTCCCTAGAAACAAGGACTTGCACAGTGAAAGAAACTGACACTCTCCCTACCTACAGTTTTCTGTCCCTAGAAAAAATGTTTTTTTTAAGCACAATATAGCACAAGGAGAATTCACTCACTGTCCTTCCAGGTCCCTAGAAACAAGGACTTGCACAGTGAAAGAAACTGACACTCTCCCTACCTACAGTTTTCTGTCCCTAGAAAAAATGTTTTTTTTAAGCACAATATAGCACAAGGAGAATTCACTCACTGTCCTTCCAGGTCCCTGGAAACAAGGACTTGCACAGTGAAAGAAACTGACACTCTCCCTACCTACAGTTTTCTGTCCCTAGAAAAAATGTTTTTTTTAAGCACAATATAGCACAAGGAGAATTCACTCACTGTCCTTCCAGGTCCCTAGAAACAAGGACTTGCACAGTGAAAGAAACTGACACTCTCCCTACCTACAGTTTTCTGTCCCTAGAAAAAATGTTTTTTTTAAGCACAATATAGCACAAGGAGAATTCACTCACTGTCCTTCCAGGTCCCTAGAAACAAGGACTTGCACAGTGAAAGAAACTGACACTCTCCCTACCTACAGTTTTCTGTCCCTAGAAAAAATGTTTTTTTTAAGCACAATATAGCACAAGGAGAATTCACTCACTGTCCTTCCAGGTCCCTGGAAACAAGGACTTGCACAGTGAAAGAAACTGACACTCTCCCTACCTACAGTTTTCTGTCCCTAGAAAAATTTTTTTTTTAAGCACAATATAGCACAAGGAGAATTCACTCACTGTCCTTCCAGGTCCCTAGAAACAAGGACTTACACAGTGAAAGAAACTGACACTCTCCCTACCTACAGTTTTCTGTCCCTAGAAAAAATGTTTTTTTTAAGCACAATATAGCACAAGGAGAATTCACTCACTGTCCTTCCAGGTCCCTAGAAACAAGGACTTGCACAGTGAAAGAAACTGACACTCTCCCTACCTACAGTTTTCTGTCCCTAGAAAAAATGTTTTTTTTAAGCACAATATAGCACAAGGAGAATTCACTCACTGTCCTTCCAGGTCCCTAGAAACAAGGACTTGCACAGTGAAAGAAACTGACACTCTCCCTACCTACAGTTTTCTGTCCCTAGAAAAAATGTTTTTTTTAAGCACAATATAGCACAAGGAGAATTCACTCACTGTCCTTCCAGGTCCCTAGAAACAAGGACTTGCACAGTGAAAGAAACTGACACTCTCCCTACCTACAGTTTTCTGTCCCTAGAAAAAATGTTTTTTTTAAGCACACTATAGCACAAGGAGAATTCACTCACTGTCCTTCCCAGTCCCTAGAAACAAGGACTTGCACAGTGAAAGAAACTGACACTCTCCCTACCTACAGTTTTCTGTCCCTAGAAAAAATGTTTTTTTTAAGCACAATATAGCACAAGGAGAATTCACTCACTGTCCTTCCAGGTCCCTAGAAACAAGGACTTGCACAGTGAAAGAAACTGACACTCTCCCTACCTACAGTTTTCTGTCCCTAGAAAAAATGTTTTTTTTAAGCACAATATAGCACAAGGAGAATTCACTCACTGTCCTTCCAGGTCCCTGGAAACAAGGACTTGCACAGTGAAAGAAACTGACACTCTCCCTACCTACAGTTTTCTGTCCCTAGAAAAAATGTTTTTTTTAAGCACAATATAGCACAAGGAGAATTCACTCACTGTCCTTCCAGGTCCCTAGAAACAAGGACTTACACAGTGAAAGAAACTGACACTCTCCCTACCTACAGTTTTCTGTCCCTAGAAAAAATGTTTTTTTTAAGCACACTATAGCACAAGCACAAAACACACTGACACTCTCCCTACCTATCCTTCTCTTTCCCTAAACTAAAGGAATCCAGGTTAAGCAAGAAAGAAATAAAAGTCACTGTCCCTGCCTATGCTGCTCTATCCCTGCTCCGGAACACACTACACTAGGCCGCCGTGCTGGCGGCCTTTTATAGTGTGGGGTGTGTACTAAACACCCTCAGCAATAATTGGCCACAGGCATCCTGCCTGTGGCCAATCATTGCTCTCCTCGCTGCCGGCGCTGTGATTGGCCAAGCATGCGGGGTCACAGTGCATGCTTGGCCAATCACAGCGCCTGGATGACACTGCGATGGCGTAGTGCATTGTGGGCCGTTCGCGTCACTCGAATTTGGCGCGAACGGCCCAAATCGTTTGATCTTCGTTGAACGATCGAACAGCCGATGTTCGAGTCGAACGTATGTTCGATTCGAACACGAAGCTCATCCCTATTCACTAGTCATCTAATCAGATGTGTGCCCTTGGAAAGACTTCTCAACCAAAACATGCAATTTCCTAATGCTGCTTTTCTGAGATTCCAGTGTGTTGAGCAAGGAACAGCAACAAAGTGCAGCAGAAACATGAAAGACGCTTGAGCCCTTGAGGATAGGCATTTGTTAAAAGAGTTTGGCAGCTGTGGGATTTGAACCCACGCCTCCGAAGAGACTGGAGCCTAAATCGAGCGCCTTAGACCGCTCGGCCATGCTACCCACAAAAGAGAACTCGCTTACGATTAAAAGGCGGATGGACACATTCTACATTCCATGGGTTGATGAGGCCGTGGCATATATAGGACACCTGGAATTCCCGCAGCTGGTCTGAAATGAGAGCCTGGGATGGATGAGCAAGACAGAGCCCCAGCAGGACCACAAAATGTTGGCTGATTAGCTCAGTTGGTTAGAGCGTGGTGCTAATAATGCCAAGGCTGTGGGTTTGATCCCCGTACGGGCCATCCGTGCGCTTGCTCTTTAACTTTCTATGGTCTCGGCCATGGGGAAAAACGGTGTCTTTCTGCTGTCCGATGTTCTGCATTCATTGCTTGCGCTGGAGGCCTCAGAACTCTCAACTCCAAGTAGTCACCTCTTTAGCCATTATGAAAGGTTGTTAAAGTTTGACACAGATGCCAACTTATGTGCTTCAGTCCTCCTTCTGAAGTTGTGGTCAATTTACGCTTGAGAAGTGGACTTTGGGTGCAGCTTTCTGTGGCAAGTTCACTTGGCACTCTCCTAAAAAACGTGCCAGCTATTCATCACTACTGCTTGTTGTTTTTTCTTTTTTTTTTTTGCTGTCTACACTTGAAATGTGAGTGTGGAATCTAGCTTACAGGAGTTCAGTTGGACTTGTTTTGTACCGTTGATGACATTTCACTAGTCATCAGAAGTGTGCCCTTTGGAAGACTTCTCAAACAAAACATGCAATGAATGCAGTTTTTCTAATGCTGCTAAAGCAGAGAGGTAAGTGTTGTTTGAGATTTCAGTGTGTTGGGCAAGGAACAGCAGCAACATCAGAGATGCTTGAGGATAGGGATTTGTTAAAAGAGCTTGGCAGCAGTGGGATTTGAACCCACGCCTGCGAAGAGACTGGAGCCTTAATCCAGCGCCTTAGACCGCTCGGCCATGCTACCTGTAAAAGAGTGTTGGCTATTGCGCTGGAGGTCTCAGAACTCTCAGCTCCAAGTGTTCACCACTTTATCCATTATGAATGGTTGTTGAAGTTTGACACAGATGGCCAAGATGCCAACTTATGTGCAGCATTCTGGCAAGTTCACTTGGCAATCTGCTAAAAAGTGTGCCAGCATTTCATTAGTGCTGCTTGTTTTTTGATGTCCACACTTAAAGTGTGAACGTGGAATCTAGCTTACAGGGGGTAGTCACATTCACTTGGACTTGTTTTGTAATGTTGATGATATTTCACTAGTCATCTAATCAGATGTGTGCCCTTGGAAAGACTTCTCAACCAAAACATGCAATTTCCTAATGCTGCTTTTCTGAGATTCCAGTGTGTTGAGCAAGGAACAGCAACAAAGTGCAGCAGAAACATGAAAGACGCTTGAGCCCTTGAGGATAGGCATTTGTTAAAAGAGTTTGGCAGCAGTGGGATTTGAACCCACGCCTCCGAAGAGACTGGAGCCTAAATCCAGCGCCTTAGACCGCTCGGCCATGCTACCCACAAACGAGAACTCGCTTACGATTAAAAGGCGGATGGACACATTCTACATTCCATGGGTTGATGAGGCCGTGGCATATATAGGACACCTGGAATTCCCGCAGCTGGTCTGAAATGAGAGCCTGGGATGGATGAGCAAGACACAGCCCCAGCAAGACCACAAAATGTTGGCCGATTAGCTCAGTTGGTTAGAGTGTGGTGCTAACAACGCCAAGGCTGTGGGTTTGATCCCCGTACGGGCCATCTGTGCGCTTGATCTTTAACTTTCTATGGTCTCGGCCATGGGGAAAAACGGTGTCTTTCTGCTGTCCGATGTTCTGCATTCATTGCTTGCGCTGGAGGCCTCAGAACTCTCAACTCCAAGTAGCCACCTCTTTATCCATTATGAAAGGTTGTTAAAGTTTGACACAGATGCCAACTTATGTGCTTCAGTCCTCCTTCTGAAGTTGTGGTCAATTTACGCTTGAGAAGTGGACTTTGGGTGCAGCTTTCTGTGGCAAGTTCACTTGGCACTCTCCTAAAAAACGTGCCAGCTATTCATCACTACTGCTTGTTGTTTTTTCTTTTTTTTTTTTGCTGTCTACACTTGAAATGTGAGTGTGGAATCTAGCTTACAGGAGTTCAGTTGGACTTGTTTTGTACCATTGATGACATTTCACTAGTCATCAGAAGTGTGCCCTTTGGAAGACTTCTCAAACAAAACATGCAATGAATGCAGTTTTTCTAATGCTGCTAAAGCAGAGAGGTAAGTGTTGTTTGAGATTTCAGTGTGTTGGGCAAGGAACAGCAGCAACATCAGAGATGCTTGAGGATAGGGATTTGTTAAAAGAGCTGGGCAGCAGTGGGATTTGAACCCACGCCTGCGAAGAGACTGGAGCCTTAATCCAGCGCCTTAGACCGCTCGGCCATGCTACCTGTAAAAGAGTGTTGGCTATCGATTAAAAAGCGGCGGGACATAGGCTACATTCCATGTTCAGCATTCATTGCTTGCGCTGGAGGTCTCAGAACTCTCAGCTCCAAGTGTTCACCACTTTATCCATTATGAATGGTTGTTGAAGTTTGACACAGATGGCCAAGATGCCAACTTATGTGCAGCATTCTGGCAAGTTCACTTGGCAATCTGCTAAAAAGTGTGCCAGCATTTCATTAGTGCTGCTTGTTTTTTGATGTCCACACTTAAAGTGTGAACGTGGAATCTAGCTTACAGGGGGTAGTCACATTCACTTGGACTTGTTTTGTAATGTTGATGATATTTCACTAGTCATCTAATCAGATGTGTGCCCTTGGAAAGACTTCTCAACCAAAACATGCAATTTCCTAATGCTGCTTTTCTGAGATTCCAGTGTGTTGAGCAAGGAACAGCAACAAAGTGCAGCAGAAACATGAAAGACGCTTGAGCCCTTGAGGATAGGCATTTGTTAAAAGAGTTTGGCAGCAGTGGGATTTGAACCCACGCCTCCGAAGAGACTGGAGCCTAAATCCAGCGCCTTAGACCGCTCGGCCATGCTACCCACAAACGAGAGCTCGCTTACGATTAAAAGGCGGATGGACACATTCTACATTCCATGGGTTGATGAGGCCGTGGCATATATAGGACACCTGGAATTCCCGCAGCTGGTCTGAAATGAGAGCCTGGGATGGATGAGCAAGACACAGCCCCAGCAGGACCACAAAATGTTGGCCGATTAGCTCAGTTGGTTAGAGTGTGGTGCTAATAACGCCAAGGCCGTGGGTTTGATCCCCGTACGGGCCATCTGTGCGCTTGATCTTTAACTTTCTATGGTCTCGGCCATGGGGAAAAACTGTGTCGTTCTGCTGTCCGATGTTCTGCATTCATTGCTTGCGCTGGAGGCCTCAGAACTCTCAACTCCAAGTAGGTCACCTCTTTATCCATTATGAAAGGTTGTTAAAGTTTGACACAGATGCCAACTTATGTGCTTCAGTCCTCCTTCTGAAGTTGCGGTCAATTTACGCTTGAGAAGTGGACTTTGGGTGCAGCTTTCTGTGGCAAGTTCACTTGGCACTCTCCTAAAAAACATGCCAGCTATTCATCACTACTGCTTGTTGTTTTTTCTTTTTTTTTTTTGCTGTGTACACTTGAAATGTGAGTGTGGAATCTAGCTTACAGGAGTTCAGTTGGACTTGTTTTGTACCATTGATGACATTTCACTAGTCATCAGAAGTGTGACCTTTGGAAGACTTCTCAAACAAAACATGCAATGAATGCAGTTTTTCTAATGCTGCTAAAGCAGAGAGGTAAGTGTTGTTTGAGATTTCAGTGTGTTGGGCAAGGAACAGCAGCAACATCAGAGATGCTTGAGGATAGGGATTTGTTAAAAGAGCTTGGCAGCAGTGGGATTTGAACCCACGCCTCCGAAGAGACTGGAGCCTTAATCCAGCACCTTAGACCGCTCGGCCATGCTACCTGTAAAAGAGTGCTGGCTATCGATTAAAAAGCGGCGGGACATAGGCTACATTCCATGTTCAGCATTCATTGCTTGCGCTGGAGGTCTCAGAACTCTCAGCTCCAAGTGTTCACCACTTTATCCATTATGAATGGTTGTTGAAGTTTGACACAGATGGCCAAGATGCCAACTTATGTGCAGCATTCTGGCAAGTTCACTTGGCACTCTGCTAAAAAGTGTGCCAGCATTTCATTAGTGCTGCTTGTTTTTTGATGTCCACACTTAAAGTGTGAACGTGGAATCTAGCTTACAGGGGGTAGTCACATTCACTTGGACTTGTTTTGTAATGTTGATGATATTTCACTAGTCATCTAATCAGATGTGTGCCCTTGGAAAGACTTCTCAACCAAAACATGCAATTTCCTAATGCTGCTTTTCTGAGATTCCAGTGTGTTGAGCAAGGAACAGCAACAAAGTGCAGCAGAAACATGAAAGACGCTTGAGCCCTTGAGGATAGGCATTTGTTAAAAGAGTTTGGCAGCAGTGGGATTTGAACACACGCCTCCGAGGAGACTGGAGCCTAAATCCAGTGCCTTAGACCGCTGGGCCATGCTACCCACAAAAGAGAACTTGCTTACGATTAAAAGGCGGATGGACACATTCTACATTCCATGGGTTGATGAGGCCGTGGCATATATAGGACACCTGGAATTCCCGCAGCTGGTCTGAAATGAGAGCCTGGGATGGATGAGCAAGACACAGCCCCAGCAGGACCACAAAATGTTGGCCGATTAGCTCAGTTGGTTAGAGTGTGGTGCTAATAACACCAAGGCCGTGGGTTTGATCCCCGTACGGGCCACCTGTGCGCTTGATCTTTAACTTTCTATGGTCTCGGCCATGGGGAAAAACGGTGTCTTTCTGCTGTCCGATGTTCTGCATTCATTGCTTGCGCTGGAGGCCTCAGAACTCTCAACTCCAAGTAGTCACCTCTTTATCCATTATGAAAGGTTGTTAAAGTTTGACACTTATGTGCTTCAGTCCTCCTTCTGAAGTTGTGGTCAATTTACGCTTGAGAAGTGGACTTTGGGTGCAGCTTTCTGTGGCAAGTTCACTTGGCACTCTCCTAAAAAATGTGCCAGCTATTCATCACTACTGCTTGTTGTTTTTTCTTTTTTTTTTTTTGCTGTCTACACTTGAAATGTGAGTGTGGAATCTAGCTTACAGGAGTTCAGTTGGACTTGTTTTGTACCATTGATGACATTTCACTAGTCATCAGAAGTGTGCCCTTTGGAAGACTTCTCAAACAAAACATGCAATGAATGCAGTTTTTCTAATGCTGCTAAAGCAGAGAGGTAAGTGTTGTTTGAGATTTCAGTGTGTTGGGCAAGGAACAGCAGCAACATCAGAGATGCTTGAGGATAGGGATTTGTTAAAAGTGCTTGGCAGCAGTGGGATTTGAACCCACGCCTCTGAAGAGACTGGAGCCTTAATCCAGCGCCTTAGACCGCTCGGCCATGCTACCCACAAAAGAGAGCTCGCTTACGATTAAAAGGCGGATGGACACATTCTACATTCCATGGGTTGATGAGGCCGTGGCATATATAGGACACCTGGAATTCCCGCAGCTGGTCTGAAATGAGAGCCTGGGATGGATGAGCAAGACACAGCCCCAGCAGGACAACAAAATGTTGGCCGATTAGCTCAGTTGGTTAGAGTGTGGTGCTAATAACACCAAGGCTGCGGTTTTGATCCCCGTACGGGCCATCTGTGCGCTTGATCTTTAACTTTCTATGGTCTCGGCCATGGGGAAAAACGGTGTCTTTCTGCTGTCCGATGTTCTGCATTCATTGCTTGCGCTGGAGGCCTCAGAACTCTCAACTCCAAGTAGTCACCTCTTTATCCATTATGAAAGGTTGTTAAAGTTTGACACAGATGCCAACTTATGTGCTTCAGTCCTCCTTCTGAAGTTGTGGTCAATTTACGCTTGAGAAGTGGACTTTGGGTGCAGCTTTCTGTGGCAAGTTCACTTGGCACTCTCCTAAAAAACGTGCCAGCTATTCATCACTACTGCTTGTTGTTTTTTCTTTTTTTTTTTTTTTTGCTGTCTACACTTGAAATGTGAGTGTGGAATCTAGCTTACAGGAGTTCAGTTGGACTTGTTTTGTACCATTGATGACATTTCACTAGTCATCAGAAGTGTGCCCTTTGGAAGACTTCTCAAACCAAACATGCAATGAATGCAGTTTTTCTAATGCTGCTAAAGCAGAGAGGTAAGTGTTGTTTGAGATTTCAGTGTGTTGGGCAGGAACAGCAGCAACATCAGAGATGCTTGAGGATAGGGATTTGTTAAAAGAGCTTGGCAGCAGTGGGATTTGAACCCACGCCTCCGAAGAGACTGGAGCCTTAATCCAGCGCCTTAGACCGCTCGGCCATGCTACCTGTAAAAGAGTGTTGGCTATCGATTAAAGAGCGGCGGGACATAGGCTACATTCCATGTTCAGCATTCATTGCTTGCGCTGGAGGTCTCAGAACTCTCAGCTCCAAGTGTTCACCACTTTATCCATTATGAATGGTTGTTGAAGTTTGACACAGATGGCCAAGATGCCAACTTATGTGCAGCATTCTGGCAAGTTCACTTGGCACTCTGCTAAAAAGTGTGCAAGCATTTCATTAGTGCTGCTTGTTTTTTGATGTCCACACTTAAAGTGTGAACGTGGAATCTAGCTTACAGGGGGTAGTCACATTCACTTGGACTTGTTTTGTAATGTTGATGATATTTCACTAGTCATCTAATCAGATGTGTGCCCTTGGAAAGACTTCTCAACCAAAACATGCAATTTCCTAATGCTTCTTTTCTGAGATTCCAGTGTGTTGAGCAAGGAACAGCAACAAAGTGCAGCAGAAACATGAAAGACGCTTGAGCCATTGAGGATAGGCATTTGTTAAAAGAGTTTGGCAGCAGTGGGATTTGAACCCACGCCTCCGAAGAGACTGGAGCCTAAATCCAGCGCCTTAGACCGCTCGGCCATCCTACCCACAAAAGAGATCTCGCTTACGATTAAAAGGCGGATGGACACATTCTACATTCCATGGGTTGATGAGGCCGTGGCATATATAGGACACCTGGAATTCCCGCAGCTGGTCTGAAATGAGAGCCTGGGATGGATGAGCAAGACACAGCCCCAGCAGGACCACAAAATGTTGGCCGATTAGCTCAGTTGGTTAGAGTGTGGTGCTAATAACGCTAAGGCCGCGGGTTTGATCCCCGTATGGGCCATCTGTGCGCTTGATCTTTAACTTTCTATGGTCTCGGCCATTGGGAAAAACGGTGTCTTTCCGATGTTCTGCATTCATTGCTTGCGCTGGAGGCCTCAGAACTCTCAACTCCAAGTAGTCACCTCTTTATCCATTATGAAAGGTTGTTAAAGTTTGACACAGATGCCATCTTATGTGCTTCAGTCCTCCTTCTGAATTTGTGGTCAATTTACGCTTGAGAAGTGGACTTTGGGTGCAGCTTTCTGTGGCAAGTTCACTTGGCACTCTCCTAAAAAACGTGCCAGCTATTCATCACTACTGCTTGTTGTTTTTTCTTTTTTTTTTTTTTGCTGTCTACACTTGAAATGTGAGTGTGGAATCTAGCTTACAGGAGTTCAGTTGGACTTGTTTTGTACCATTGATGACATTTCACTAGTCATCAGAAGTGTGCCCTTTGGAAGACTTCTCAAACAAAACATGCAATGAATGCAGTTTTTCTAACGCTGCTTAAGCAGAGAGGTAAGTGTTGTTTGAGATTTCAGTGTGTTGGGCAAGGAACAGCAGCAACATCAGAGATGCTTGAGGATAGGGATTTGTTAAAAGAGCTTGGCAGCAATGGGATTTGAACCCATGCCTCCGAAGAGACTGGAGCCTTAATCCAGCGCCTTAGACCGCTCGGCCATGCTACCTGTAAAAGAGTGTTGGCTATCGATTAAAAAGCGGCGGGACATAGGCTACATTCCATGTTCAGCATTCATTGCTTGCGCTGGAGGTCTCAGAACTCTCAGCTCCAAGTGTTCACCACTTTATCCATTATGAATGGTTGTTGAAGTTTGACACAGATGGCCAAGATGCCAACTTATGTGCAGCATTCTGGCAAGTTCACTTGGCACTCTGCTAAAAAGTGTGCCAGCATTTCATTAGTGCTGCTTGTTTTTTGATGTCCACACTTAAAGTGTGAACGTGGAATCTAGCTTACAGGGGGTAGTCACATTCACTTGGACTTGTTTTGTAATGTTGATGATATTTCACTAGTCATCTAATCAGATGTGTGCCCTTGGAAAGACTTCTCAACCAAAACATGCAATTTCCTAATGCTGCTTTTCTGAGATTCCAGTGTGTTGAGCAAGGAACAGCAACAAAGTGCAGCAGAAACATGAAAGACGCTTGAGCCCTTGAGGATAGGCATTTGTTAAAAGAGTTTGGCAGCAGTGGGATTTGAACCCATGCCTCCGAAGAGACTGGAGCCTAAATCCAGCGCCTTAGCCCGCTGGGCCATGCTACCCACAAAAGAGAACTTGCTTACGATTAAAAGGCGGATGGACACATTCTACATTCCATGGGTTGATGAGGCCGTGGCATATATAGGACACCTGGAATTCCCGCAGCTGGTCTGAAATGAGAGCCTGGGATGGATGAGCAAGACACAGCCCCAGCAGGACCACAAAATGTTGGCCGATTAGCTCAGTTGGTTAGAGTGTGGTGCTAATAACGCCAAGGCCGCGGGTTTGATCCCCGTATGGGCCATCTGTGCGCTTGATCTTTAACTTTCTATGGTCTCGGCCATGGGGAAAAACGGTGTCTTTCTGCTGTCCGATGTTCTGCATTCATTGCTTGCGCTGGAGGCCTCAGAACTCTCAACTCCAAGTAGTCACCTCTTTATCCATTATGAAAGGTTGTTAAAGTTTGACACAGATGCCAACTTATGTGCTTCAGTCCTCCTTCTGAAGTTGTGGTCAATTTACGCTTGAGAAGTGGACTTTGGGTGCAGCTTTCTGTGGCAAGTTCACTTGGCACTCTCCTAAAAAACGTGCCAGCTATTCATCACTACTGCTTGTTGTTTTTTCTTTTTTTTTTTTGCTGTCTACACTTGAAATGTGAGTGTGGAATCTAGCTTACAGGAGTTCAGTTGGACTTGTTTTGTACCATTGATGACATTTCACTAGTCATCAGAAGTGTGCCCTTTGGAAGACTTCTCAAACAAAACATGCAATGAATGCAGTTTTTCTAATGCTGCTAAAGCAGAGAGGTAAGTGTTGTTTGAGATTTCAGTGTGTTGGGCAGGAACAGCAGCAACATCAGAGATGCTTGAGGATAGGGATTTGTTAAAAGAGCTTGGCAGCAGTGGGATTTGAACCCACGCCTCCGAAGAGACTGGAGCCTTAATCCAGCACCTTAGACAGCTCGGCCATGCTACCTGTAAAAGAGTGCTGGCTATCGATTAAAAAGCGGCGGGACATAGGCTACATTCCATGTTCAGCATTCATTGCTTGCGCTGGAGGTCTCAGAACTCTCAGCTCCAAGTGTTCACCACTTTATCCATTATGAATGGTTGTTGAAGTTTGACACAGATGGCCAAGATGCCAACTTATGTGCAGCATTCTGGCAAGTTCACTTGGCACTCTGCTAAAAAGTGTGCCAGCATTTCATTAGTGCTGCTTGTTTTTTGATGTCCACACTTAAAGTGTGAACGTGGAATCTAGCTTACAGGGGGTAGTCACATTCACTTGGACTTGTTTTGTAATGTTGATGATATTTCACTAGTCATCTAATCAGATGTGTGCCCTTGGAAAGACTTCTCAACCAAAACATGCAATTTCCTAATGCTGCTTTTCTGAGATTCCAGTGTGTTGAGCAAGGAACAGCAACAAAGTGCAGCAGAAACATGAAAGACGCTTGAGCCCTTGAGGATAGGCATTTGTTAAAAGAGTTTAGCAGCAGTGGGATTTGAACCCACGCCTCCGAAGAGACTGGAGCCTAAATCCAGCGCCTTAGACCGCTCGGCCATGCTACCCACAAAAGCGAACTCGCTTACGATTAAAAGGCGGATGGACACATTCTACATTCCATGGGTTGATGAGGCCGTGGCATATATAGGACACCTGGAATTCCCGCAGCTGGTCTGAAATGAGAGCCTGGGATGGATGAGCAAGACACAGCCCCAGCAGGACCACAAAATGTTGGCCGATTAGCTCCGTTGGTTAGAGTGTGGTGCTAATAACACCAAGGCCGTGGGTTTGATCCCCGTACGGGCCATCTGTGCGCTTGATCTTTAACTTTCTATGGTCTCGGCCATGGGGAAAAACGGTGTCTTTCTGCTGTCCGATGTTCTGCATTCATTGCTTGCGCTGGAGGCCTCAGAACTCTCAACTCCAAGTAGTCACCTCTTTATCCATTATGAAAGGTTGTTAAAGTTTGACACAGATGCCAACTTATGTGCTTCAGTCCTCCTTCTGAAGTTGTGGTCAATTTACGCTTGAGAAGTGGACTTTGGGTGCAGCTTTCTGTGGCAAGTTCACTTGGCACTCTCCTAAAAAACGTGCCAGCTATTCATCACTACTGCTTGTTGTTTTTTCTTTTTTTTTTTGCTGTCTACACTTGAAATGTGAGTGTGGAATCTAGCTTACAGGAGTTCAGTTGGACTTGTTTTGTACCATTGATGACATTTCACTAGTCATCAGAAGTGTGCCCTTTGGAAGACTTCTCAAACAAAACATGCAATGAATGCAGTTTTTCTAATGCTGCTAAAGCAGAGAGGTAAGTGTTGTTTGAGATTTCAGTGTGTTGGGCAAGGAACAGCAGCAACATCAGAGATGCTTGAGGATAGGGATTTGTTAAAAGAGCTTGGCAGCAGTGGGATTTGAACCCACACCTCCAAAGAGACTGGAGCCTTAATCCAGCGCCTTAGACCGCTCGGCCATGCTACCTGTAAAAGAGTGTTGGCTATCGATTAAAAAGCGGCGGGACATAGGCTACATTCCATGTTCAGCATTCATTGCTTGCGCTGGAGGTCTCAGAACTCTCAGCTCCAAGTGTTCACCACTTTATCCATTATGAATGGTTGTTGAAGTTTGACACAGATGGCCAAGATGCCAACTTATGTGCAGCATTCTGGCAAGTTCACTTGGCACTCTGCTAAAAAGTGTGCCAGCATTTCATTAGTGCTGCTTGTTTTTTGATGTCCACACTTAAAGTGTGAACGTGGAATCTAGCTTACAGGGGGTAGTCACATTCACTTGGACTTGTTTTGTAATGTTGATGATATTTCACTAGTCATCTAATCAGATGTGTGCCCTTGGAAAGACTTCTCAACCAAAACATGCAATTTCCTAATGCTGCTTTTCTGAGATTCCAGTGTGTTGAGCAAGGAACAGCAACAAAGTGCAGCAGAAACATGAAAGACGCTTGAGCCCTTGAGGATAGGCATTTGTTAAAAGAGTTTGGCAGCAGTGGGATTTGAACCCACGCCTCCGAAGAGACTGGAGCCTAAATCCAGCGCCTTAGACCGCTGGGCCATGCTACCCACAAAAGAGAACTTGCTTACGATTAAATGGCGGATGGACACATTCTACATTCCATGGGTTGATGAGGCCGTGGCATATATAGGACACCTGGAATTCCCGCAGCTGGTCTGAAATGAGAGCCTGGGATGGATGAGCAAGACACAGCCCCAGCAGGACCACAAAATGTTGGCCGATTAGCTCAGTTGGTTAGAGTGTGGTGCTAATAATGCCAAGGCCGCAGGTTTGATCCCCGCACGGGCCATCTGTGCGCTTGATCTTTAACTTTCTATGGTCTCGGCCATGGGGAAAAACGGTGTCTTTCTGCTGTCCGATGTTCTGCATTCATTGCTTGCGCTGGAGGCCTCAGAACTCTCAACTCCAAGTAGTCACCTCTTTATCCATTATGAAAGGTTGTTAAAGTTTGACACAGATGCCAACTTATGTGCTTCAGTCCTCCTTCTGAAGTTGTGGTCAATTTACGCTTGAGAAGTGGACTTTGGGTGCAGCTTTCTGTGGCAAGTTCACTTGGCACTCTCCTAAAAAACGTGCCAGCTATTCATCACTACTGCTTGTTGTTTTTTCTTTTTTTTTTTGCTGTCTACACTTGAAATGTGAGTGTGGAATCTAGCTTACAGGAGTTCAGTTGGACTTGTTTTGTACCATTGATGACATTTCAATAGTCATCAGAAGTGTGCCCTTTGGAAGACTTCTCAAACAAAACATGCAATGAATGCAGTTTTTCTAATGCTGCTAAAGCAGAGAGGTAAGTGTTGTTTGAGATTTCAGTGTGTTGGGCAAGGAACAGCAGCAACATCAGAGATGCTTGAGGATAGGGATTTGTTAAAAGAGCTTGGCAGCAGTGGGATTTGAACCCACGCCTCCAAAGAGACTGGAGCCTTAATCCAGCGCCTTAGACCGCTCGGCCATGCTACCTGTAAAAGACTGTTGGCTATCGATTAAAAAGCGGCGGGACATAGGCTACATTCCATGTTCAGCATTCATTGCTTGCGCTGGAGGTCTCAGAACTCTCAGCTCCAAGTGTTCACCACTTTATCCATTATGAATGGTTGTTGAAGTTTGACACAGATGGCCAAGATGCCAACTTATGTGCAGCATTCTGGCACGTTCACTTGGCACTCTGCTAAAAAGTGTGCCAGCATTTCATTAGTGCTGCTTGTTTTTTGATGTCCACACTTAAAGTGTGAACGTGGAATCTAGCTTACAGGGGGTAGTCACATTCACTTGGACTTGTTTTGTAATGTTGATGATATTTCACTAGTCATCTAATCAGATGTGTGCCCTTGGAAAGACTTCTCAACCAAAACATGTGTAGCGGGGTGTTTCCCCTTTAATTAGGAGAAAGAACTATGGTTCCCAGAGCTCCACTGGTTCACAGGATGTTTTGGGTTATGCCCCAGAGACTCATGGGGGAAGTGATATAAGGAGGGGGCGAGGCCTAGCTCGCTTTCTTTTGGACACGGGACGGCTGAGACTGATCCACCTGTGCGGAGCTGTGCTGTGTGAGGGCCTGAAGCCTGGGGACTTCTTACAGCGAACCAAAGAGCCTTCCACCCTCTGAAAGCCTGGGTGGCATCCAACATCTCCTGCCTGCAGCCTAGATTGGATCGGAGACCCGATTGCAGCAACCGCTGTGTGCGAGTGACGATACAGCCGGTGGAAGTCCCGGACGGGTCGCGTCCGGAGGGTGAGCTGAGCGAAAGCTCATCCAATAACCTGTTTACAGTACTGTGCCTATAGACTGCCGAGGCCTACCACCTCACTTTAAGTCTCTCACTGGAGATCCGCAGCAGGACTGATCCAGAGGATCTCTAGTGAAGTCTGTCAGTTGTTCAGATTCTCCCTGTTGGATTACAAAGTGTTTATTGTTCTTATGTGCACCACCTCTACAGCGAGCCGGTGAAGAATCCATCATTCTTACAGGACTAAGTTTTAGAGTAAGGGATCAGGCCTGATCCGTTAGGTATACATTTAGCTGTTGTGCCACAGGGCACCTAGTTAACGGTCGCCCCACGTGGCGTTCCTTTACCCCCCCTTTATTCTTATGGTGTAATGTGACTGTCATTGCAGGGCTCTGCATACAAGTTAGAAATCATATTGTCATTGCTGTGTGTTTTCTTTGCATAACAAGAAGTAAAATCCGTTATCCCCTTATCACTGTTCTATGTTTGAATCTCTCTCTTAAAGTATAAGGATATATGTGTGTATCCCTTAGACTAGCTGTGCCAGAGTGGGTAGAGCCGATTGCCGGGGGGGGTTGGAGAGCTGTGCTCAGGGCCCAATTCAAACCTTGCGGCCCGCTTAAGCTGCGGGTATCGCTACACGTGGGTGCTCGTACATCCGGGATTACTGAGACAGCGGTGAGAGCCCGCCAAGACTTACCGGCATAGACCCGAAAGACATCAGAACGTGGTGTGAAGTAACTAAGACAGATCCAAGCCAGTCAGTGGTCATTAACATTCCGGGTCAGGAATGGTCGACCGAAACGGTGGAAGGGTTAATGAAGTCAGACCCAGACACCTCACACCAGTATACGCTAGTGGAATATTCAGATGGGAAGCCAGAGGCTTGTAAATGCAAATATGCGCGGATGCCGGATAACAGATCTTATAGTTTGGCGCACGCTATTAAGAAAGAGCTATCACCAACGGGATCACCGCAAGTTGCGGCCCGTACCCCGCCAGAGAGGAAAGACGGAGCGACACCTCCGGTGACGCCTGCACCTGCCACGGCCATATCACCCGAACTGATAAAGGCAAGGGGATCTACTAACAAACTGTCAGAAGACAAGCACAGTGCACGTAGAGACTAGCTACCGGAGACTAAAAACATTCTCGGGGCAGCTCCCCGTCCCTGCGGGGGAGGAAGATTTTGACACTTGGGTGGAACAGGCATTACAAGCAGTAGAGTCATGGGAGGTGCCTGAAGCACAGAAAAGACAACGAGTTTTAGAAAGTTTGAAAGGTGCCACGGCAGAAGCGGTGAAGAGCTTCCGTTTTGGAAATGCAAACTGTACAGCTCAAGATTGTCTGGCCATGCTGCAGGAAGAGTTTGGACAGCTGGAGAAGGTGACAGAGATGGTCTACCAATTTGAACATACTTTCCAGCAGCCGAATGAGAAACTGTCAGAGTATGTTAGAAGGTTGAACAGGCTGTTATGCAAGATCGTCCTGAAGAAGGGAATGCTGCCCAAAGATGCAGATGAAGCACGAATGAAGCAGATCATGAGGGGAGCGCGGCGCTCAGACCCAGTCTGGCTGCACCTGAAAACCTCAGGAGGAGGAATGTCACTAACCTACTCTGATCTAATAAAAATTATTAGGGACGAAGAGGCGCTGCAGAGAGATCAGCAGGTGGCCAGGGTGAGTGTCACCCCTGTACCAGTGTTGGTCAGTTCAGTCAAGAGCCCGGAAAGAGATGCAGAAGTCGACACTTTGAAATCACAAATGTCCCAAGTGTTGGAGATGCTGACCTCTTTGATGGAGAAAGATCAAAGAAGAGCAGAGAAACCAAGTCCAAGAAAGGAGTTGTTCCCGAATACCTCAGAACCAGCCTCCATACAGGACCGAGAAGAGATGCTATGTTACAACTGCGGGGGCAGTGGCCACTTTGCCAGTAGGTGTTCCAGTCCCAAGAAGAAGAAAATGGATAATCGCCAGCCGGCGGGAAACTCCAGAGGGCCCCGGTGAGGGAGTCAACCGGGTGCCCATCTCTTTCAGTGAGCTCCAAACTGAATGGAAGGAAGCAAAAGAGAGGGGACAAGACCCCTCAGAAGGAATCTAGGGTCTCTCAACCAAGATACACACCAGAGAGAGGGGACAAGACCCCTCAGAAGAAATTTAGCACTCCCAAGAAGGAATGTCTACAACCAAGAGACAATAACATCCCTCAGCGGGTTTGTACTCCCATTAGGGTGGGGAAGGTCAATGCATACCGGGCTCAAGAGAGAATAAAGTCAAAAACAAACTGGATGAAGACAAGTCCTCAGAAGAAAGTGACCTCAACCCGGCCGTACCCAGAAGAATTGGTCGGCCCGTCCCCCACTGTATCTATCCAGGTGGAAGGAGTATATACGAAGGCCCTCCTGGACACTGGAGCTCAAGTGACTTTGTTGTACAGAGACTTCTACGATAGGCACTTAAGCCATTTGCCTATACAGAAGATAGAAGAGCTGGAGATATGGGGCCTGGGAACGCAGAGGTTCCCCTATGATGGTTATCTGCCCATAAAGCTGACATTCGACCCCTCTGTGGCTGGGAAGACAGAAGTGTTCGACACCCTGGCAGTTGTGTGTCCTAGACCACCCGGGGCCAGCAAGATGTCCCTCATCATAGGCACCAATACGGATCTAGTGAGAAGACTTCTGACCCCCCTGGTGAAGATGAGGAGCCATCAAGATCCAAACATCCATCCCATGCTGAAGACAGCCTACCAACGGTTAGTGTTGGAGCAGAAGACCCCAGGAGAGGGGATAGGGAAGGTGTGGAGACTGGGGAGAGAAGGAGTGGTGCTGCAGCCCGGACAGGTGGCTTGCCTCAGGGCCACTGTGAAGCTCACCTGGGAGCAGCCTGGTCCCTTTGTCATGCTGGAATCCGATCCAAGGGAAGATCACTCAGGCCTGGAAGTGATACCGGAAGTGATTCCAATCAAGGCCCTGAAGAAAGCCAGGGGAAGAGTCCCGGTGAGTGTGAGGAACTCTACAGAAAGGGCCATAGAGATCCCTGCCCGGATGCTGTTGGGACAGGTGAGTCCTGCTGTCCCAGTCAGCTGGTCAGAAGTAAAGGGGACGGGTGAAGAAGGAGATGTTTGGGAAAAACTTTCCATGGAGAACCCGAATTTACCTGGAGCCTGGAAAGAGAGAGCCAAGGCCCAGCTGACTAGATGGGAGAAGATTTTCTCCAAAGATGAGTTCGATGTGGGGTGTGCGAGGAGTGCTACCCACCGCATCCGCCTGCAAGAAGACAAACCGTTCAGGGAGAGAGTCAGGCGGGTTCCGCTGGCAGATCTGGAGGATCTGAGGGAGCAGCTTGCAGAACTGAAAAAGACTGGGGTGATTCGAGAATCCAGAAGCCCCTATGCCTCTCCAATAGTGGTGGTCAGGAAGAAGAATGGGTCGTTGAGGCTCTGCATTGACTACAGAACTCTCAACAGGAGGACCACCCCTGATCAGTACACCACGCCAAGGATAGAGGACGCCTTACAGAGTTTGTCTGGAGCCAAGTGGTTCAGCGTGATGGACCTCAAGAGCGGGTACTATCAAATCCCCATGCACCCAGAGGATAGAGAAAAGACCGCTTTCATAACTCCTGTGGGATTCTTTGAGTTTAACAGAATGCCTCAGGGCCTATCTGGGGCCCCAGCTACTTTTCAACGTCTCATGGAGAAGACTGTCGGAGATATGAACCTCATAGAAGTCCTCGTGTACCTGGACGATGTCATTGTCTTCGGGAGAACTTTGGAGGAACATGAGGCCCGATTGGAGAAAGTGTTGAGAAGGCTTAGTGAAGAGGGACTAAAGCTTTCCCCCGAGAAGTGTCGGTTCTATCAGTCTTCGGTGAACTATCTGGGACACATAGTGTCTGAAAAGGGGGTGGCTACTGATCCTGAGAAGTTGGAGGCAGTTACCTCCTGGCCAAGACCCACAACAGTCACCGAACTTAGATCTTTCCTGGGCTTCTGCTCCTACTATAGGAGGTTTGTGGATGGGTTTGCCCGTATTGCCAAGCCCCTAAATGAACTGCTCAAGACTGAAGGGGAAGAGGATGGCTTGGGACCCAGAAGACCCGGGGAGTCGGTTCAAGATCAGTGGACCCCCAGGTGTGAAGAGGCCTTCAGAACCCTGAAGAGGAGCCTCACCACAGCCCCAGTATTGGCCTATGCTGATCCCACCAGACCATACGAGTTACATGTTGATGCTAGTCATGAAGGCCTAGGTGGAGTGCTCTACCAAGAGTATGAAGAGCAACTGCGACCAGTGGCCTATGTGAGTCGGAGTCTGACCCCCTCGGAGAAGAACTACCCCACTCATAAGTTGGAGTTCTTGGCCCTCAAATGGGCAGTGGTGGACAAACTAAGAGACTACCTCTATGGGGCAGAGTTTACAGTAAAAACAGATAACAACCCTCTGACTTATCTATTCACCACTGCCAAGTTGGATGCCACAGGACATAGGTGGCTGGCTGCATTATCTGGGTTCAACTTCAGTCTTAAATACAGACCAGGGACTGGAAATAGGGATGCAGATGCCCTGTCCCGAAGATCTCATACCATGGCTGATGACTGGGAGGACTGGACTCAGGTAGCACCGGAGGGAGTGCGAGCCCTTTGTCAGGGGGCTGAATTTCAAGCCAGAGGGGGCTCCAGAGCCGAGGAGATAGGAGTTACCACAGTGGGAGTCCCAAAACACTACTGCGGGGTGACTCAACTTGAAGAGGAATGCTTGCCGAAGCTGTCTAAGAAGGAGCTGAGGTGCGACCAATTGGAAGACCCCATGGGGAGATTGGTCTTTGAAGCATTGGAAAACGAGAGTCCAGAGAAACTTCGACATCACCCCTCCAAGGAGGCTCGTCTGCTATGGAGGGAGCTAGACAAGCTACAGGTCCATCAGGGAGTGGTCTACCGAAGGGGCCCCTCTGATGACTCCGAGGATAAATGGCAGTTGTTTCTCCCAGAGAAGCACCGAGAGACTGTGC
This sequence comes from Rana muscosa, assembly GCA_029206835.1. Classification (NCBI taxonomy): domain Eukaryota; kingdom Metazoa; phylum Chordata; class Amphibia; order Anura; family Ranidae; genus Rana; species Rana muscosa. Next base: position 74,192,105 of record CM055128.1, read on the forward strand.
TGGTTGCCTTACATGACCAGCATGGTCACCTGGGAGCTGAAAGAACCTTCCAACTTGTCAGAAGCCGGTTCTATTGGCCCTGTATGAGGGCTGAAGTGGAGGAGTATTGCCACTCCTGTGCACGATGCATCCAGAGGAAGACTCTACCCCATCAAGCTGCCCCAATGGGCCACCTACAGAGTCAAGGCCCAATGGATCTGGTATGCATTGACTTTCTCTGCCTCGAACCCGATTTGAGTGGATTGGGAAATGTTCTGGTGGTAACCGATCATTTCACCCGTTATGCACAGGCGTTCCCCACTAGAGACCAGAAGGCTTCCACTGTAGCTAAGGTGCTTGTAGAAAAATACTTCGTCCACTATGGATTACCACAGAGAATCCACTCCGACCAAGGAAGGGTCTTTGAGAGTCGCCTGATCCGGAACCTACTGGACTCCCTGGGAGTGGAAAAGACCAGGACTACCCCTTATCATCCACAAGGAGATGCCCAGCCTGAGAGATTTAACCGGACTTTGCTAAACATGCTTGGGACTCTGGAGACAGAGAAGAAGCAGCATTGGAGTCAACATATATCCGCTTTGGTGCATGCCTACAACTGTACCACAAGTGATGTGACGGGTTACTCTCCCTACCGCCTCATGTTTGGGAGAGAAGCAAGATTGCCGGTGGATCTGGCCTTTGGCATTTCCCTAGACTTTACCTCTGCTACCTCCCACAAAGGATATGTGGATCGACTTAGGTATAATCTGAAAGCGGCCTATGAACAAGCCCAAGCGGCCTCAGACCGGAGAGGGGTCAGAAATAAAAGGAACTTTGACCTGAAGGTTCGAGTGCAAGACCTGCAGCCTGGAGACCGTGTGCTGCTACGCAACCTAGGGATCCCAGGGAAGCATAAACTTGCTGATAGATGGAGGTCCGAGCCTTATGTCATTTGTAGAAAACTTCCTGGACTACCGGTGTATAAGTTAAAGCCAGAGGGGAGAGTGGGACCCTTGAAGACCTGGCACAGAAATCACTTACTCCCACTTAAAGAGGCAGTCAGGATACCTTCAGTGAAGAACCTGCCGGAATCTGTTTCCATCTTGGATACCCCCAGACCCAACACTCGGTCTCAGACCCTCCGAGCTAGGGATGGACAGGCTTCCCAACCAAGTGAAGATGGGAGGGGAGAACTTGAGTGGCTATGGCCCTCCTCAACTCCAGGGAGTTCCACCATAGACCTTCCACCCACTGAAGTTACACAGGATGGGACCCTGAACCCAGAGGCTACAGAGTTCATTCCATCCAGTGATGTGCCTGAATGCTGGGAAAATAATCCGGGCCTTTATCAGAAGCAGAGGAGGAAGAGGCCCCAGAATCAGTGATGATGTCAGAAAGTGTTCCTGACACAGAGCCTGTGGTACCTGAGCCTGAAGTCCCAAGGGAGCAAAGAACTTACAGAGTCGTGAGGCCTCCCAGGAAATTAACCTACCCTCAATTGGGAAAAAGCTCAGAGGACACTGTTGCCACTGCCAGAAGAAGTACTAAGTGCTCAGATCCTTCCACTGTTCATTTGGTGGAAGGCAACCCCAGCTCACTCTCTGGCACAGTTAGACAGGCCACCCATGCTAGTGTGACCTGTGGTACAGGGAACCCCACCTCTGAGTTTTGGTGGAAATTCCCTGTACCAACATCATACTCCGCATTCAGTAGATTGGTTCAGAATTGTTGTTAAATTGTTTATCTTTGGGGACCAAAGAGTTTTAGTGGGGGGAGTGTGTAGCGGGGTGTTTCCCCTTTAATTAGGAGAAAGAACTACGGTTCCCAGAGCTCCACTGGTTCACAGGATGTTTTGGGTTATGCCCCAGAGACTCATGGGGGAAGTGATATAAGGAGGGGGCGAGGCCTAGCTCGCTCTCTTTTGGACACGGGACGGCTGAGACTGATCCACCTGTGCGGAGCTGTGCTGTGTGAGGGCCTGAAGCCTGGGGACTTCTTACAGCGAACCAAAGAGCCTTCCACCCTCTGAAAGCCTGGGTGGCATCCAACATCTCCTGCCTGCAGCCTAGATTGGATCGGAGACCCGATTGCAGCAACCGCTGTGTGCGAGTGACGATACAGCCGGTGGAAGTCCCGGACGGGTCGCGTCCGGAGGGTGAGCTGAGCGGAAGCTCATCCAATAACCTGTTTACAGTACTGTGCCTATAGACTGCCGAGGCCTACCACCTCACTTTAAGACTCTCACTGGAGATCCGCAGCAGGACTGATCCAGAGGATCTCTAGTGAAGTCTGTCAGTTGTTCAGATTCTCCCTGTTGGATTACAAAGTGTTTATTGTTCTTATGTGCACCACCTCTACAGCGAGCCGGTGAAGAATCCATCAGTCTTACAGGACTAAGTTTTAGAGTAAGGGATCAGGCCTGATCCGTTAGGTATACATTTAGCTGTTGTGCCACAGGGCACCTAGTTAACGGTCGCCCCACGTGGCGTTCCTTTACCCCCCCCTTTATTCTTATGGTGTAATGTGACTGTCATTGCAGGGCTCTGCATACAAGTTAGAAATCATATTGTCATTGCTGTGTGTTTTCTTTGCATAACAAGAAGTAAAATCCGTTATCCCCTTATCACTGTTCTATGTTTGAATCTCTCTCTTAAAGTATAAGGATATATGTGTGTATCCCTTAGACTAGCTGTGCCAGAGTGGGTAGAGCCGATTGCCGGGGGGGTTGGAGAGCTGTGCTCAGGGTCCAATTCAAACCTTGCGGCCCGCTTAAGCTGCGGGTATCGCTACACATGCAATTTCCTAATGCTGCTTTTCTGAGATTCCAGTGTGTTGAGCAAGGAACAGCAACAAAGTGCAGCAGAAACATGAAAGACGCTTGAGCCCTTGAGGATAGGCATTTGTTAAAAGAGTTTGGCAGCAGTGGGATTTGAACCCACGCCTCTGAAGAGACTGGAGCCTAAATCCAGCACCTTAGACCGCTCGGCCATGCTACCCACAAAAGAGAGCTCGCTTACGATTAAAAGGCGGATGGACACATTCTACATTCCATGGGTTGATGAGGCCGTGGCATATATAGGACACCTGGAATTCCCGCAGCTGGTCTGAAATGAGAGCCTGGGATGGATGAGCAAGACACAGCCCCAGCAGGACCACGAAATGTTGGCCGATTAGCTCAGTTGGTTAGAGTGTGGTGTTAATAATGCCAAGGCTGTGGGTTTGATTCCCGTACGGGCCATCTGTGCGCTTGATCTTTAACTTTCTATGGTCTCGGCCATGGGGAAAAACGGTGTCTTTCTGCTGTCCGATGTTCTGCATTCATTGCTTGCGCTGGAGGCCTCAGAACTCTCAACTCCAAGTAGTCACCTCTTTATCCATTATGAAAGGTTGTTAAAGTTTGACACAGATGCCAACTTATGTGCTTCAGTCCTCCTTCTGAAGTTGTGGTCAATTTACGCTTGAGAAGTGGACTTTGGGTGCAGCTTTCTGTGGCAAGTTCACTTGGCACTCTCCTAAAAAACGTGCCAGCTATTCATCACTACTGCTTGTTGTTTTTTATTTTTTTTTTTGCTGTCTACACTTGAAATGTGAGTGTGGCATCTAGCTTACAGGAGTTCAGTTGGACTTGTTTTGTACCGTTGATGACATTTCACTAGTCATCAGAAGTGTGCCCTTTGGAAGACTTCTCAAACAAAACATGCAATGAATGCAGTTTTTCTAATGCTGCTAAAGCAGAGAGGTAAGTGTTGTTTGAGATTTCAGTGTGTTGGGCAAGGAACAGCAGCAACATCAGAGATGCTTGAGGATAGGGATTTGTTAAAAGAGCTTGGCAGCAGTGGGATTTGAACCCACGCCTCCAAAGAGACTGGAGCCTTAATCCAGCGCCTTAGACCGCTCGGCCATGCTACCTTTAAAACAGTGTTGGCTATCAATTAAAAAGCGGCGGGACATAGGCTACATTCCATGTTCAGCATTCATTGCTTGCGCTGGAGGTCTCAGAACTCTCAGCTCCAAGTGTTCACCACTTTATCCATTATGAATGGTTGTTGAAGTTTGACACAGATGGCCAAGATGCCAACTTATGTGCAGCATTCTGGCAAGTTCACTTGGCACTCTGCTAAAAAGTGTGCCAGCATTTCATTAGTGCTGCTTGTTTTTTGATGTCCACACTTAAAGTGTGAACGTGGAATCTAGCTTACAGGGGGTAGTCACATTCACTTGGACTTGTTTTGTAATGTTGATGATATTTCACTAGTCATCTAATCAGATGTGTGCCCTTGGAAAGACTTCTCAACCAAAACATGCAATTTCCTAATGCTGCTTTTCTGAGATTCCAGTGTGTTGAGCAAGGAACAGCAACAAAGTGCAGCAGAAACATGAAAGACGCTTGAGCCCTTGAGGATAGGCATTTGTTAAAAGAGTTTGGCAGCAGTGGGATTTGATCCCATGCCTCCGAAGAGACTGGAGCCTAAATCCAGCGCCTTAGACCACTCGGCCATGCTACCCACAAAAGAGAACTCGCTTACGATTAAAAGGCGGATAGACACATTCTACATTCCATGGGTTGATGAGGCCGTGGCATATATAGGACACCTGGAATTCCCGCAGCTGGTCTGAAATGAGAGCCTGGGATGAATGAGCAAGACACAGCCCCAGCAGGACCACAAAATGTTGGCCGATTAGCTCAGTTGGTTAGAGCGTGGTGCTAATAACGCCAAGGCCGTGGGTTCGATCTCCGTGCGCTTGATCTTTAACTTTCTATGGTCTCGGCCATGGGGAAAAACGGTGTCTTTCTGCTGTCCGATGTTCTGCATTTATTGCTTGCGCTGGAGGCCTCAGAACTCTCAACTCCAAGTAGTCACCTCTTTATCCATTATGAAAGGTTGTTAAAGTTTGACACAGATGCCAACTTATGTGCTTCAGTCCTCCTTCTGAAGTTGTGGTCAATTTACGCTTGAGAAGTGGACTTTGGGTGCAGCTTTCTGTGGCAAGTTCACTTGGCACTCTCCTAAAAAACGTGCCAGCTATTCATCACTACTGCTTGTTGTTTTTTCTTTTTTTTTTTTTGCTGTCTACACTTGAAATGTGAGTGTGGAATCTAGCTTACAGGAGTTCAGTTGGACTTGTTTTGTACCATTGATGACATTTCACTAGTCATCAGAAGTGTGCCCTTTGGAAGACTTCTCAAACAAAACATGCAATGAATGCAGTTTTTCTAATGCTGCTAAAGCAGAGAGGTAAGTGTTGTTTGAGATTTCAGTGTGTTGGGCAAGGAACAGCAGCAACATCAGAGATGCTTGAGGATAGGGATTTGTTAAAAGAGCTTGGCAGCAGTAGGATTTGAACCCACGCCTCCGAAGAGACTCGAGCCTTAATCCAGCGCCTTAGACCGCTCGGCCATGCTACCTGTAAAAGAGTGTTGGCTATCGATTAAAAAGCGGCGGGACATAGGCTACATTCCATGTTCAGCATTCATTGCTTGCGCTGGAGGTCTCAGAACTCTCAGCTCCAAGTGTTCACCACTTTATCCATTATGAATGGTTGTTGAAGTTTGACACAGATGGCCAAGATGCCAACTTATGTGCAGCATTCTGGCAAGTTCACTTGGCACTCTGCTAAAAAGTGTGCCAGCATTTCATTAGTGCTGCTTGTTTTTTGATGTCCACACTTAAAGTGTGAACGTGGAATCTAGCTTACAGGGGGTAGTCACATTCACTTGGACTTGTTTTGTAATGTTGATGATATTTCACTAGTCATCTAATCAGATGTGTGCCCTTGGAAAGACTTCTCAACCAAAACATGCAATTTCCTAATGCTGCTTTTCTGAGATTCCAGTGTGTTGAGCAAGGAACAGCAACAAAGTGCAGCAGAAACATGAAAGACGCTTGAGCCCTTGAGGATAGGCATTTGTTAAAAGGGTTTGGCAGCAGTGGGATTTGAACCCACACCTCCGAAGAGACTGGAGCCTAAATCCAGCGCCTTAGACCGCTCGGCCATGCTACCCACAAAAGAGAACTCGCTTACGATTAAAAGGCGGATGGACACATTCTACATTCCATGGGTTGATGAGGCCGTGGCATATATAGGACACCTGGAATTCCCGCAGCTGGTCTGAAATGAGAGCCTGGGATGGATGAGCAAGACACAGCCCCAGCAGGACCACAAAATGTTGGCCGATTAGCTCAGTTGGTTAGAGTGTGGTGCTAATAATGCCAAGGCCACAGGTTTGATCCCCGTACGGGCCATCTGTGCGCTTGATCTTTAACTTTCTATGGTCTCGGCCATGGGGAAAAACGGTGTCTTTCTGCTGTCCGATGTTCTGCATTCATTGCTTGCGCTGGAGGCCTCAGAACTCTCAACTCCAAGTAGTCACCTCTTTATCCATTATGAAAGGTTGTTAAAGTTTGACACAGATGCCAACTTATGTGCTTCAGTCCTCCTTCTGAAGTTGTGGTCAATTTACGCTTGAGAAGTGGACTTTGGGTGCAGGTTTCTGTGGCAAGTTCACTTGGCACTCTCCTAAAAAACGTGCCAGCTATTCATCACTACTGCTTGTTGTTTTTTTTTTTTGTTTTTTTTGCTGTCTACACTTGAAATGTGAGTGTGGAATCTAGCTTACAGGAGTTCAGTTGGACTTGTTTTGTACCATTGATGACATTTCACTAGTCATCAGAAGTGTGCCCTTTGGAAGACTTCTCAAACAAAACATGCAATGAATGCAGTTTTTCTAATGCTGCTAAAGCAGAGAGGTAAGTGTTGTTTGAGATTTCAGTGTGTTGGGCAAGGAACAGCAGCAACATCAGAGATGCTTGAGGATAGGGATTTGTTAAAAGAGCTTGGCAGCAGTGGGATTTGAACCCACGCCTCCAAAGAGACTGGAGCCTTAATCCAGCGCCTTAGACCGCTCGGCCATGCTACCTGTAAAAGACTGTTGGCTATCGATTAAAAAGCGGCGGGACATAGGCTACATTCCATGTTCAGCATTCATTGCTTGCGCTGGAGGTCTCAGAACTCTCAGCTCCAAGTGTTCACCACTTTATCCATTATGAATGGTTGTTGAAGTTTGACACAGATGGCCAAGATGCCAACTTATGTGCAGCATTCTGGCACGTTCACTTGGCACTCTGCTAAAAAGTGTGCCAGCATTTCATTAGTGCTGCTTGTTTTTTGATGTCCACACTTAAAGTGTGAACGTGGAATCTAGCTTACAGGGGGTAGTCACATTCACTTGGACTTGTTTTGTAATGTTGATGATATTTCACTAGTCATCTAATCAGATGTGTGCCCTTGGAAAGACTTCTCAACCAAAACATGTGTAGCGGGGTGTTTCCCCTTTAATTAGGAGAAAGAACTATGGTTCCCAGAGCTCCACTGGTTCACAGGATGTTTTGGGTTATGCCCCAGAGACTCATGGGGGAAGTGATATAAGGAGGGGGCGAGGCCTAGCTCGCTTTCTTTTGGACACGGGACGGCTGAGACTGATCCACCTGTGCGGAGCTGTGCTGTGTGAGGGCCTGAAGCCTGGGGACTTCTTACAGCGAACCAAAGAGCCTTCCACCCTCTGAAAGCCTGGGTGGCATCCAACATCTCCTGCCTGCAGCCTAGATTGGATCGGAGACCCGATTGCAGCAACCGCTGTGTGCGAGTGACGATACAGCCGGTGGAAGTCCCGGACGGGTCGCGTCCGGAGGGTGAGCTGAGCGAAAGCTCATCCAATAACCTGTTTACAGTACTGTGCCTATAGACTGCCGAGGCCTACCACCTCACTTTAAGTCTCTCACTGGAGATCCGCAGCAGGACTGATCCAGAGGATCTCTAGTGAAGTCTGTCAGTTGTTCAGATTCTCCCTGTTGGATTACAAAGTGTTTATTGTTCTTATGTGCACCACCTCTACAGCGAGCCGGTGAAGAATCCATCATTCTTACAGGACTAAGTTTTAGAGTAAGGGATCAGGCCTGATCCGTTAGGTATACATTTAGCTGTTGTGCCACAGGGCACCTAGTTAACGGTCGCCCCACGTGGCGTTCCTTTACCCCCCCTTTATTCTTATGGTGTAATGTGACTGTCATTGCAGGGCTCTGCATACAAGTTAGAAATCATATTGTCATTGCTGTGTGTTTTCTTTGCATAACAAGAAGTAAAATCCGTTATCCCCTTATCACTGTTCTATGTTTGAATCTCTCTCTTAAAGTATAAGGATATATGTGTGTATCCCTTAGACTAGCTGTGCCAGAGTGGGTAGAGCCGATTGCCGGGGGGGTTGGAGAGCTGTGCTCAGGGCCCAATTCAAACCTTGCGGCCCGCTTAAGCTGCGGGTATCGCTACACGTGGGTGCTCGTACATCCGGGATTACTGAGACAGCGGTGAGAGCCCGCCAAGACTTACCGGCATAGACCCGAAAGACATCAGAACGTGGTGTGAAGTAACTAAGACAGATCCAAGCCAGTCAGTGGTCATTAACATTCCGGGTCAGGAATGGTCGACCGAAACGGTGGAAGGGTTAATGAAGTCAGACCCAGACACCTCACACCAGTATACGCTAGTGGAATATTCAGATGGGAAGCCAGAGGCTTGTAAATGCAAATATGCGCGGATGCCGGATAACAGATCTTATAGTTTGGCGCACGCTATTAAGAAAGAGCTATCACCAACGGGATCACCGCAAGTTGCGGCCCGTACCCCGCCAGAGAGGAAAGACGGAGCGACACCTCCGGTGACGCCTGCACCTGCCACGGCCATATCACCCGAACTGATAAAGGCAAGGGGATCTACTAACAAACTGTCAGAAGACAAGCACAGTGCACGTAGAGACTAGCTACCGGAGACTAAAAACATTCTCGGGGCAGCTCCCCGTCCCTGCGGGGGAGGAAGATTTTGACACTTGGGTGGAACAGGCATTACAAGCAGTAGAGTCATGGGAGGTGCCTGAAGCACAGAAAAGACAACGAGTTTTAGAAAGTTTGAAAGGTGCCGCGGCAGAAGCGGTGAAGAGCTTCCGTTTTGGAAATGCAAACTGTACAGCTCAAGATTGTCTGGCCATGCTGCAGGAAGAGTTTGGACAGCTGGAGAAGGTGACAGAGATGGTCTACCAATTTGAACATACTTTCCAGCAGCCGAATGAGAAACTGTCAGAGTATGTTAGAAGGTTGAACAGGCTGTTATGCAAGATCGTCCTGAAGAAGGGAATGCTGCCCAAAGATGCAGATGAAGCACGAATGAAGCAGATCATGAGGGGAGCGCGGCGCTCAGACCCAGTCTGGCTGCACCTGAAAACCTCAGGAGGAGGAATGTCACTAACCTACTCTGATCTAATAAAAATTATTAGGGACGAAGAGGCGCTGCAGAGAGATCAGCAGGTGGCCAGGGTGAGTGTCACCCCTGTACCAGTGTTGGTCAGTTCAGTCAAGAGCCCGGAAAGAGATGCAGAAGTCGACACTTTGAAATCACAAATGTCCCAAGTGTTGGAGATGCTGACCTCTTTGATGGAGAAAGATCAAAGAAGAGCAGAGAAACCAAGTCCAAGAAAGGAGTTGTTCCCGAATACCTCAGAACCAGCCTCCATACAGGACCGAGAAGAGATGCTATGTTACAACTGCGGGGGCAGTGGCCACTTTGCCAGTAGGTGTTCCAGTCCCAAGAAGAAGAAAATGGATAATCGCCAGCCGGCGGGAAACTCCAGAGGGCCCCGGTGAGGGAGTCAACCGGGTGCCCATCTCTTTCAGTGAGCTCCAAACTGAATGGAAGGAAGCAAAAGAGAGGGGACAAGACCCCTCAGAAGGAATCTAGGGTCTCTCAACCAAGATACACACCAGAGAGAGGGGACAAGACCCCTCAGAAGAAATTTAGCACTCCCAAGAAGGAATGTCTACAACCAAGAGACAATAACATCCCTCAGCGGGTTTGTACTCCCATTAGGGTGGGGAAGGTCAATGCATACCGGGCTCAAGAGAGAATAAAGTCAAAAACAAACTGGATGAAGACAAGTCCTCAGAAGAAAGTGACCTCAACCCGGCCGTACCCAGAAGAATTGGTCGGCCCGTCCCCCACTGTATCTATCCAGGTGGAAGGAGTATATACGAAGGCCCTCCTGGACACTGGAGCTCAAGTGACTTTGTTGTACAGAGACTTCTACGATAGGCACTTAAGCCATTTGCCTATACAGAAGATAGAAGAGCTGGAGATATGGGGCCTGGGAACGCAGAGGTTCCCCTATGATGGTTATCTGCCCATAAAGCTGACATTCGACCCCTCTGTGGCTGGGAAGACAGAAGTGTTCGACACCCTGGCAGTTGTGTGTCCTAGACCACCCGGGGCCAGCAAGATGTCCCTCATCATAGGCACCAATACGGATCTAGTGAGAAGACTTCTGACCCCCCTGGTGAAGATGAGGAGCCATCAAGATCCAAACATCCATCCCATGCTGAAGACAGCCTACCAACGGTTAGTGTTGGAGCAGAAGACCCCAGGAGAGGGGATAGGGAAGGTGTGGAGACTGGGGAGAGAAGGAGTGGTGCTGCAGCCCGGACAGGTGGCTTGCCTCAGGGCCACTGTGAAGCTCACCTGGGAGCAGCCTGGTCCCTTTGTCATGCTGGAATCCGATCCAAGGGAAGATCACTCAGGCCTGGAAGTGATACCGGAAGTGATTCCAATCAAGGCCCTGAAGAAAGCCAGGGGAAGAGTCCCGGTGAGTGTGAGGAACTCTACAGAAAGGGCCATAGAGATCCCTGCCCGGATGCTGTTGGGACAGGTGAGTCCTGCTGTCCCAGTCAGCTGGTCAGAAGTAAAGGGGACGGGTGAAGAAGGAGATGTTTGGGAAAAACTTTCCATGGAGAACCCGAATTTACCTGGAGCCTGGAAAGAGAGAGCCAAGGCCCAGCTGACTAGATGGGAGAAGATTTTCTCCAAAGATGAGTTCGATGTGGGGTGTGCGAGGAGTGCTACCCACCGCATCCGCCTGCAAGAAGACAAACCGTTCAGGGAGAGAGTCAGGCGGGTTCCGCTGGCAGATCTGGAGGATCTGAGGGAGCAGCTTGCAGAACTGAAAAAGACTGGGGTGATTCGAGAATCCAGAAGCCCCTATGCCTCTCCAATAGTGGTGGTCAGGAAGAAGAATGGGTCGTTGAGGCTCTGCATTGACTACAGAACTCTCAACAGGAGGACCACCCCTGATCAGTACACCACGCCAAGGATAGAGGACGCCTTACAGAGTTTGTCTGGAGCCAAGTGGTTCAGCGTGATGGACCTCAAGAGCGGGTACTATCAAATCCCCATGCACCCAGAGGATAGAGAAAAGACCGCTTTCATAACTCCTGTGGGATTCTTTGAGTTTAACAGAATGCCTCAGGGCCTATCTGGGGCCCCAGCTACTTTTCAACGTCTCATGGAAAAGACTGTCGGAGATATGAACCTCATAGAAGTCCTCGTGTACCTGGACGATGTCATTGTCTTCGGGAGAACTTTGGAGGAACATGAGGCCCGATTGGAGAAAGTGTTGAGAAGGCTTAGTGAAGAGGGACTAAAGCTTTCCCCCGAGAAGTGTCGGTTCTACCAGTCTTCGGTGAACTATCTGGGACACATAGTGTCTGAAAAGGGGGTGGCTACTGATCCTGAGAAGTTGGAGGCAGTTACCTCCTGGCCAAGACCCACAACAGTCACCGAACTTAGATCTTTCCTGGGCTTCTGCTCCTACTATAGGAGGTTTGTGGATGGGTTTGCCCGTATTGCCAAGCCCCTAAATGAACTGCTCAAGACTGAAGGGGAAGAGGATGGCTTGGGACCCAGAAGACCCGGGGAGTCGGTTCAAGATCAGTGGACCCCCAGGTGTGAAGAGGCCTTCAGAACCCTGAAGAGGAGCCTCACCACAGCCCCAGTATTGGCCTATGCTGATCCCACCAGACCATACGAGTTACATGTTGATGCTAGTCATGAAGGCCTAGGTGGAGTGCTCTACCAAGAGTATGAAGAGCAACTGCGACCAGTGGCCTATGTGAGTCGGAGTCTGACCCCCTCGGAGAAGAACTACCCCACTCATAAGTTGGAGTTCTTGGCCCTCAAATGGGCAGTGGTGGACAAACTAAGAGACTACCTCTATGGGGCAGAGTTTACAGTAAAAACAGATAACAACCCTCTGACTTATCTATTCACCACTGCCAAGTTGGATGCCACAGGACATAGGTGGCTGGCTGCATTATCTGGGTTCAACTTCAGTCTTAAATACAGACCAGGGACTGGAAATAGGGATGCAGATGCCCTGTCCCGAAGATCTCATACCATGGCTGATGACTGGGAGGACTGGACTCAGGTAGCACCGGAGGGAGTGCGAGCCCTTTGTCAGGGGGCTGAATTTCAAGCCAGAGGGGGCTCCAGAGCCGAGGAGATAGGAGTTACCACAGTGGGAGTCCCAAAACACTACTGCGGGGTGACTCAACTTGAAGAGGAATGCTTGCCGAAGCTGTCTAAGAAGGAGCTGAGGTGCGACCAATTGGAAGACCCCATGGGGAGATTGGTCTTTGAAGCATTGGAAAACGAGAGTCCAGAGAAACTTCGACATCACCCCTCCAAGGAGGCTCGTCTGCTATGGAGGGAGCTAGACAAGCTACAGGTCCATCAGGGAGTGGTCTACCGAAGGGGCCCCTCTGATGACTCCGAGGATAAATGGCAGTTGTTTCTCCCAGAGAAGCACCGAGAGACTGTGCTGGTTGCCTTACATGACCAGCATGGTCACCTGGGAGCTGAAAGAACCTTCCAACTTGTCAGAAGCCGGTTCTATTGGCCCTGTATGAGGGCTGAAGTGGAGGAGTATTGCCACTCCTGTGCACGATGCATCCAGAGGAAGACTCTACCCCATCAAGCTGCCCCAATGGGCCACCTACAGAGTCAAGGCCCAATGGATCTGGTATGCATTGACTTTCTCTGCCTCGAACCCGATTTGAGTGGATTGGGAAATGTTCTGGTGGTAACCGATCATTTCACCCGTTATGCACAGGCGTTCCCCACTAGAGACCAGAAGGCTTCCACTGTAGCTAAGGTGCTTGTAGAAAAATACTTCGTCCACTATGGATTACCACAGAGAATCCACTCCGACCAAGGAAGGGTCTTTGAGAGTCGCCTGATCCGGAACCTACTGGACTCCCTGGGAGTGGAAAAGACCAGGACTACCCCTTATCATCCACAAGGAGATGCCCAGCCTGAGAGATTTAACCGGACTTTGCTAAACATGCTTGGGACTCTGGAGACAGAGAAGAAGCAGCATTGGAGTCAACATATATCCGCTTTGGTGCATGCCTACAACTGTACCACAAGTGATGTGACGGGTTACTCTCCCTACCGCCTCATGTTTGGGAGAGAAGCAAGATTGCCGGTGGATCTGGCCTTTGGCATTTCCCTAGACTTTACCTCTGCTACCTCCCACAAAGGATATGTGGATCGACTTAGGTATAATCTGAAAGCGGCCTATGAACAAGCCCAAGCGGCCTCAGACCGGAGAGGGGTCAGAAATAAAAGGAACTTTGACCTGAAGGTTCGAGTGCAAGACCTGCAGCCTGGAGACCGTGTGCTGCTACGCAACCTAGGGATCCCAGGGAAGCATAAACTTGCTGATAGATGGAGGTCCGAGCCTTATGTCATTTGTAGAAAACTTCCTGGACTACCGGTGTATAAGTTAAAGCCAGAGGGGAGAGTGGGACCCTTGAAGACCTGGCACAGAAATCACTTACTCCCACTTAAAGAGGCAGTCAGGATACCTTCAGTGAAGAACCTGCCGGAATCTGTTTCCATCTTGGATACCCCCAGACCCAACACTCGGTCTCAGACCCTCCGAGCTAGGGATGGACAGGCTTCCCAACCAAGTGAAGATGGGAGGGGAGAACTTGAGTGGCTATGGCCCTCCTCAACTCCAGGGAGTTCCACCATAGACCTTCCACCCACTGAAGTTACACAGGATGGGACCCTGAACCCAGAGGCTACAGAGTTCATTCCATCCAGTGATGTGCCTGAATGCTGGGAAAATAATCCGGGCCTTTATCAGAAGCAGAGGAGGAAGAGGCCCCAGAATCAGTGATGATGTCAGAAAGTGTTCCTGACACAGAGCCTGTGGTACCTGAGCCTGAAGTCCCAAGGGAGCAAAGAACTTACAGAGTCGTGAGGCCTCCCAGGAAATTAACCTACCCTCAATTGGGAAAAAGCTCAGAGGACACTGTTGCCACTGCCAGAAGAAGTACTAAGTGCTCAGATCCTTCCACTGTTCATTTGGTGGAAGGCAACCCCAGCTCACTCTCTGGCACAGTTAGACAGACCACCCATGCTAGTGTGACCTGTGGTACAGGGAACCCCACCTCTGAGTTTTGGTGGAAATTCCCTGTACCAACATCATACTCCGCATTCAGTAGATTGGTTCAGAATTGTTGTTAAATTGTTTATCTTTGGGGACCAAAGAGTTTTAGTGGGGGGAGTGTGTAGCGGGGTGTTTCCCCTTTAATTAGGAGAAAGAACTACGGTTCCCAGAGCTCCACTGGTTCACAGGATGTTTTGGGTTATGCCCCAGAGACTCATGGGGGAAGTGATATAAGGAGGGGGCGAGGCCTAGCTCGCTCTCTTTTGGACACGGGACGGCTGAGACTGATCCACCTGTGCGGAGCTGTGCTGTGTGAGGGCCTGAAGCCTGGGGACTTCTTACAGCGAACCAAAGAGCCTTCCACCCTCTGAAAGCCTGGGTGGCATCCAACATCTCCTGCCTGCAGCCTAGATTGGATCGGAGACCCGATTGCAGCAACCGCTGTGTGCGAGTGACGATACAGCCGGTGGAAGTCCCGGACGGGTCGCGTCCGGAGGGTGAGCTGAGCGGAAGCTCATCCAATAACCTGTTTACAGTACTGTGCCTATAGACTGCCGAGGCCTACCACCTCACTTTAAGACTCTCACTGGAGATCCGCAGCAGGACTGATCCAGAGGATCTCTAGTGAAGTCTGTCAGTTGTTCAGATTCTCCCTGTTGGATTACAAAGTGTTTATTGTTCTTATGTGCACCACCTCTACAGCGAGCCGGTGAAGAATCCATCAGTCTTACAGGACTAAGTTTTAGAGTAAGGGATCAGGCCTGATCCGTTAGGTATACATTTAGCTGTTGTGCCACAGGGCACCTAGTTAACGGTCGCCCCACGTGGCGTTCCTTTACCCCCCCTTTATTCTTATGGTGTAATGTGACTGTCATTGCAGGGCTCTGCATACAAGTTAGAAATCATATTGTCATTGCTGTGTGTTTTCTTTGCATAACAAGAAGTAAAATCCGTTATCCCCTTATCACTGTTCTATGTTTGAATCTCTCTCTTAAAGTATAAGGATATATGTGTGTATCCCTTAGACTAGCTGTGCCAGAGTGGGTAGAGCCGATTGCCGGGGGGGTTGGAGAGCTGTGCTCAGGGCCCAATTCAAACCTTGCGGCCCGCTTAAGCTGCGGGTATCGCTACACATGCAATTTCCTAATGCTGCTTTTCTGAGATTCCAGTGTGTTGAGCAAGGAACAGCAACAAAGTGCAGCAGAAACATGAAAGACGCTTGAGCCCTTGAGGATAGGCATTTGTTAAAAGAGTTTGGCAGCAGTGGGATTTGAACCCACGCCTCCGAAGAGACTGGAGCCTAAATCCAGCGCCTTAGACCGCTCGGCCATGCTACCCACAAAAGAGAACTCGCTTACGATTAAAAGGCGGATGGACACATTCTACATTCCATGGGTTGATGAGGCCGTGGCATATATAGGACACCTGGAATTCCCGCAGCTGGTCTGAAATGAGAGCCTGGGATGGATGAGCAAGACACAGCCCCAGCATGAGACACAAAATGTTGGCCGATTAGCTCAGTTGGTTAGAGTGTGGTGCTAATAACGCCAAGGCCGTGGCCATCTGTGCGCTTGATCTTTAACTTTCTATGGTCTCGGCCATGGGGAAAAACGGTGTCTTTCTGCTGTCCGATGTTCTGCATTCATTGCTTGCGCTGGAGGCCTCAGAACTCTCAACTCCAAGTAGTCACCTCTTTATCCATTATGAAAGGTTGTTAAAGTTTGACACAGATGCCAACTTATGTGCTTCAGTCCTCCTTCTGAAGTTGTGGTCAATTTACGCTTGAGAGGTGGACTTTGGGTGCAGCTTTCTGTGGCAAGTTCACTTGGCACTCTCCTAAAAAACGTGCCAGCTATTCATCACTACTGCTTGTTGTTTTTTTTGGTTTTTTTGCTGTCTACACTTGAAATGTGAGTGTGGAATCTAGCTTACAGGAGTTCAGTTGGACTTGTTTTGTACCATTGATGACATTTCACTAGTCATCAGAAGTGTGCCCTTTGGAAGACTTCTCAAACAAAACATTAGGGATGAGCTTCGTGTTCGAGTCGAACATACGTTCGACTCGAACATCGGCTGTTCGATCGAACGATTTGGGCCGTTCGCGCCAAATTCGAGTGACGCGAACGGCCCACAATGCTCTACGCCATCGCAGTGTCATCCAGGCGCTGTGATTGGCCAAGCATGCACTGTGACCCCGCATGCTTGGCCAATCACAGCGCCGGCAGCGAGGAGAGCAATGATTGGCCACAGGCAGGATGCCTGTGGCCAATTATTGCTGAGGGTGTTTAGTACACGCCCCACACTATAAAAGGCCGCCAGCACGGCGGCCTAGTGTAGTGTGTTCCGGAGCAGGGAAAGAGCAGCATAGGCAGGGACAGTGACTTTTATTTCTTTCTTGCTTAACCTGGATTCCTTTAGTTTAGGGAAAGAGAAGGATAGGTAGGGAGAGTGTCAGTGTGTTTTGTGCTTGTGCTATAGTGTGCTTTAAAAAAACATTTTTTCTAGGGACAGAAAACTCTAGGTAGGGAGAGTGTCAGTTTCTTTCACTGTGCAAGTCCTTGTTTCCAGGGACAGGGAAGGACAGTGAGTGAATTCTCCTTGTGCTATAGTGTGCTTAAAAAAAAACATTTTTTCTAGGGACAGAAAACTCTAGGTAGGGAGAGTGTCAGTTTCTTTCACTGTGCAAGTCCTTGTTTCCAGGGACAGGGAAGGACAGTGAGTGAATTCTCCTTGTGCTATAGTGTGCTTAAAAAAAACATTTTTTCTAGGGACAGAAAACTCTAGGTAGGGAGAGTGTCAGTTTCTTTCACTGTGCAAGTCCTTGTTTCCAGGGACAGGGAAGGACAGTGAGTGAATTCTCCTTGTGCTATAGTGTGCTTAAAAAAAACATTTTTTCTAGGGACAGAAAACTCTAGGTAGGGAGAGTGTCAGTTTCTTTCACTGTGCAAGTCCTTGTTTCCAGGGACAGGGAAGGACAGTGAGTGAATTCTCCTTGTGCTATAGTGTGCTTAAAAAAAACATTTTTTCTAGGGACAGAAAACTCTAGGTAGGGAGAGTGTCAGTTTCTTTCACTGTGCAAGTCCTTGTTTCCAGGGACAGGGAAGGACAGTGAGTGAATTCTCCTTGTGCTATAGTGTGCTTAAAAAAAACATTTTTTCTAGGGACAGAAAACTCTAGGTAGGGAGAGTGTCAGTTTCTTTCACTGTGCAAGTCCTTGTTTCCAGGGACAGGGAAGGACAGTGAGTGAATTCTCCTTGTGCTATAGTGTGCTTAAAAAAAACATTTTTTCTAGGGACAGAAAACTCTAGGTAGGGAGAGTGTCAGTTTCTTTCACTGTGCAAGTCCTTGTTTCCAGGGACAGGGAAGGACAGTGAGTGAATTCTCCTTGTGCTATAGTGTGCTTAAAAAAAACATTTTTTCTAGGGACAGAAAACTCTAGGTAGGGAGAGTGTCAGTTTCTTTCACTGTGCAAGTCCTTGTTTCCAGGGACAGGGAAGGACAGTGAGTGAATTCTCCTTGTGCTATAGTGTGCTTAAAAAAAAACATATTTTCTAGGGACAGAAAACTCTAGGTAGGGAGAGTGTCAGTTTCTTTCACTGTGCAAGTCCTTGTTTCCAGGGACAGGGAAGGACAGTGAGTGAATTCTCCTTGTGCTATAGTGTGCTTTAAAAAAACATTTTTTCTAGGGACAGAAAACTCTAGGTAGGGAGAGTGTCAGTTTCTTTCACTGTGCAAGTCCTTGTTTCCAGGGACAGGGAAGGACAGTGAGTGAATTCTCCTTGTGCTATAGTGTGCTTAAAAAAAACATTTTTTCTAGGGACAGAAAACTCTAGGTAGGGAGAGTGTCAGTTTCTTTCACTGTGCAAGTCCTTGTTTCCAGGGACAGGGAAGGACAGTGAGTGAATTCTCCTTGTGCTATAGTGTGCTTAAAAAAAACATTTTTTCTAGGGACAGAAAACTCTAGGTAGGGAGAGTGTCAGTTTCTTTCACTGTGCAAGTCCTTGTTTCCAGGGACAGGGAAGGACAGTGAGTGAATTCTCCTTGTGCTATAGTGTGCTTAAAAAAAACATATTTTCTAGGGACAGAAAACTCTAGGTAGGGAGAGTGTCAGTTTCTTTCACTGTGCAAGTCCTTGTTTCCAGGGACAGGGAAGGACAGTGAGTGAATTCTCCTTGTGCTATAGTGTGCTTAAAAAAAACATTTTTTCTAGGGACAGAAAACTCTAGGTAGGGAGAGTGTCAGTTTCTTTCACTGTGCAAGTCCTTGTTTCCAGGGACAGGGAAGGACAGTGAGTGAATTCTCCTTGTGCTATAGTGTGCTTAAAAAAAACATTTTTTATAGGGACAGAAAACTCTAGGTAGGGAGAGTGTCAGTTTCTTTCACTGTGCAAGTCCTTGTTTCCAGGGACAGGGAAGGACAGTGAGTGAATTCTCCTTGTGCTATAGTGTGCTTAAAAAAAAACATTTTTTCTAGGGACAGAAAACTCTAGGTAGGGAGAGTGTCAGTTTCTTTCACTGTGCGAGTCCTTGTTTCTAGGGACAAAGAAGGAAAGTGAGGGGAATTCTCCTTGTGCAATAGTGTGCTAAAGCATTCCTCATCAACCATCTTTGAAATCCTTGATTTTTGGACAGTCAGGGAAATTGTCGTTGTGCTATTCTGTGCAAAAGCAATCATCCTCAACCATATTTAGAAATCCTTAAGTAAAGGGACAGAGAAGGACACCTGAAGGTAGCCCTTATTGCTTTTTTCCCATCTCCCTGCAGGCCATCTATTAGAATGTCTGGAAGGCAAACAAGGAGAGGCAGACAGTCAGGAGGCAATAAAAGAGGGCAAGCAGGCTCTGTGTCTGGGGGCAACAGTGCTGGTCGTGGACGCGGTGCATTGTCATCAGCACATGGCCATGGGACACGCTTGTCCTTCTTTTCGGCAGCTGGACATGTTGAGCCACATCATGCCGAAGACTTGGTAGAGTGGATGACCAAGCCCTCCTCCTCCTCCTCATCCTCTCTCACCCAGGCTCAGGGTACTGGCAAAGCAGCTGCCAAAGCGTCCTCTTCCCTGTTATCAATGTCAGACTCATCATCAGTCACTCCTTCCCTAGACCCACCATGTCCTCCTCCTGAGGAGTCCCCCAAACTGTTTGAGCACAGTGTTGGGTACATGCTCCAGGAGGATGCCCAGCGTTTCGAAGGGTCTGATGATGAAACCCAGCTACAGGAAGGCAGTAGGGTGAGAGCAGACAGAGGGGATGCTCAAGAAGGACACCAATCTGGCAGTCATGTTCCAGCAGCTGCAGCATACTGCCAGATTGGCTCCAGTGATGAGGAGGGAGGGGATGATGAGGTCACTGACTCCACGTGGGTGCCTAATAGGAGAGAGGAGGAGGAGGATGAGGAGGAGGCACATCTCCAACGGATGCCCTTTGGTGGCCAGCGTAAGGGCAGTACACCGACGGAATCACACCGCAGAGCTCCGCCTGTGCAGGGCGCTGCCTCTGCCCGTCATTCAAAAAGTTCCTTGGTGTGGGCCTTTTTTGAGGCTAGTGCATCAGATCGCACAGCTGCTGTTTGCAACATATGTCTCAAGCGTATATCGCGTGGCCAAAACATCAGCCGCTTGGGTACCACATGCCTGACCAGACATATGTTGACCTGCCATGCAGCTCGTTGGCAAGCCTACCTCAAAGACCCACACCAAAGAACAAAGCGGACCTCTCCTTGCACCGCATCAGCTGGGATCTCCAACCCCACTATAACTTCAGTCCTCTCTGAAACATGCACTGAGAGGAATGAAGGTGTAGAATTAGGTGTGTCACAGCCAAGTACTTGCGGCCACTCTGCTAGCAGTACACCGACGTCCGATTCTAGCAGGCAAATTTCCCTGCCCCAGCTGCTGGACCGTCGAAAGAAGTTCACTCCCAGCCATCCACATGCCCAGCGGTTGAATGCTAGCTTGGCTAAATTGCTAGCGCTTCAACTGCTGCCTTTTCAGTTGGTAGACTCGGCCCCCTTCCGTGAGTTTGTGCAATGTGCGGTTCCTCAGTGGCAGGTTCCCAAACGCCACTTTTTCTCACGGAAGGCTATTCCGGCTCTCTACCGGCATGTGGAAGGCAATGTCTTGGCCTCGCTGGACAGGGCGGTCAGCGGTAAGGTGCATATTACCGCTGACTCATGGTCCAGCAGGCATGGACAGGGACGTTACCTTTCTTTCACGGCCCATTGGGTCACTCTTTTGGCAGCTGGGAAGGATGCAGGACAAGGTGCAGTAGTGTTGGAGGTTGTCCCACCGCCACGCCTCCAAAATGCTACTACTGGTTGTGACACACCTCTCTCCTCCACCCCCTCCTCTTCTTCTTCCTCCATGGCCTCTTCCTGTGGTTTGTCCTATGAACCAGCGGTGCTCCGTAGCCGTTCACGGGGCTACGCAAGTACGCAGGCAAAAAGATGCCATGCCGTGCTTGCGCTGGTGTGTTTGGGGGACAGAAGCCACACTGGGGCAGAGGTCCTGTCTGCTCTGCAGGGCCAGGCCGAGAGGTGGTTGACGCCACGCCAGCTTAAGCCAGGAATGGTGGTTTGCGACAATGGCACCAACCTCCTCTCCGCCCTTCGACAGGGACAACTGACCCATGTGCCCTGTGTGGCTCACGTCCTTAACCTGGTGGTGCAGCGGTTCTTGGGCAGGTACCCGGGCTTACAGGATGTCCTGAGGCAGGCCAGGAAAGTCTGTGTGCATTTCCGCAGATCTTATAATGCCAGTGCTCGCCTGGCTGAGCTGCAAAAGGAGTTGAACCTGCCCAAGAACCGCCTTATATGTGACATGCCCACCAGGTGGAACTCAACGTTGGCCATGCTGCAGCGGCTGCACACGCAGCAGAGGGCCATCAATGAGTACCTGTGCGACTACGGCACCAGGACAGGGTCAGGGGAGCTTGTTTTTTTTTCTCCACGCCAGTGGGGCATGATCAGGGATGCATGCACTGTCCTGGCACCATTTGAGGAGGCCACGAGGATGGTGAGCAGTGACAGTGCATGCATCAGTGACACTGTACCTCTTGTCCACCTGTTGGAGCACACGCTGCGTGGAATAATGGACAGGGCACTTGAGGCAGAACAGAGGCAGGAAGAGGAGGACTTCCTTGCCTCTCAAGGCCCCCTTTACCCAGACAGTGTTCCTTCTGTCCCACCCATCGCACAGGAAGAGGAAGAAGAGGAGGAGGAGGAGGAGGAGGAGGATTGTGTCAGCATGGAGGTGGAGGCTGGCACTCAGCATCATCAGCAGCAGTCTTTTAGGGATGATTTACAGTCCCAAGAAACCAGTGGACTTGTACGTGGCTGGGAGGAGGTGACTGCGGATCATGTCGTCCTTAGTGACCCAGAGGACTCCGGAGCGAATGCCTCAGCAAACCTACGCTGCATGGCCTCCCTGATCCTGCAAAGTCTGCGGAAGGATCCTCGTATTCTTCGGATCAAGGAGAGGGACCATTACTGGCTGGCCACTCTCCTTGATCCACGGTACAAGGGTAAGGTTGCGGACCTTATGTTACCGTCGCAGAGGGAGCAGAGGATGAGACAACTCCGGGAGGCCTTGCAGAAAGGTCTGTGCAACGCGTTCCCAGAGACTGGGAGGTTACAAACTCCTGGTCCTGGACAACGAGTTGCTGAGGCTTCGGCCAGTCAAAGAAGGAGCGGTGGGGAAGGTGGCCGTCTGACCGATGCGTTCAGACAATTCTTTAGTCCGCAGCCCCAAAGTATGATCGGTTCCAGCAACCATCGCCAGCGTCTGATAAACATGGTGCAGGAATATCTAGGGGCAAGGTCAGACTTGGACACCTTCCCCACCGAAAATCCTCTGGCTTACTGGGTCTTGAGGATGGATCACTGGCCAGAGCTTGCACAGTATGCAATTGAGCTACTGGCCTGTCCTGCATCCAGCGTTCTTTCTGAACGCACATTCAGTGCTGCTGGAGGATTTGTCACGGATCACAGGGTGCGCCTGACCACCGACTCGGTTGATCGACTGACTTTCATCAAGATGAACCAGTCTTGGATCACCACCAGCTACCACACACCTGATGCTGATATAACAGACTAATTGATTTTAACATGTCACATCCCTTCAAGACTGATGCTGATGCTGAGTGCCTGTGCTGTTATGTTGACTGGCTATCCTCCTCCTCCGAGTCCTCAATGATACGATTGATGATGATAGCTTGGAAGATCATTTTTGTTTATGGGTGCCGCCACCAGTGGCTAAGGCCCAATTTTTCAGCCCCTGTTTTACAGGGGCGTGTACTTACAATTTTTTTAGCAATAATTTGCCATAGGGCTCATTGCTGTGCTCCAAGTACAGTATCTGTGAGGGGTTGGAGTGTTGTGGCACCAGTGCCTAAGGCCCAATTTTTCAGCCCCTGTTTAACAGGGGCGTGTCATTACAATTTTTGAAGCAATACTTTGCAACAGGGCTCATTGCTGTGCTCCAAGTACAGTATCTGTGAGGGGTTGTAGTGTTGTGCCACCAGTGCCTAAGGCCCAATTTTTCAGCCCCTGTTTAACAGGGGCGTGTCATTACAATTTTTGAAGCAATACTTTGCAACAGGGCTCATTGCTGTGCTCCAAGTACAGTATCTGTGAGGGGTTGTAGTGTTGTGCCACCAGTGCCTAAGGCCCAATTTTTCAGCCCCTGTTCAACAGGGGCATGCAATTACAATTCTTGATGTAATAATTCACAGCAGGGCCCATTCCTGCACCCACCAAGAGTAAGTCTGAGGGCTTACAGTGTTGTGGCAACGCCACCACCACCACCACCACGAAAGGCCCAATTTTTCAGCCCCTGTTCAAAAGGGGCATGTAATTACAATTCTTGATCTAATAATTCACAGCAGGGCCCATTCCTGCACCCACCAAGAGTAAGTCTGAGGGCTTACAGTGTTGTGGCAACGCCACCACCACCACCACCACGAAAGGCCCAATTTTTCAGCCCCTGTTCAAAAGGGGCATGTAATTACAATTCTTGATCTAATAATTCACAGCAGGGCCCATTGCTGCACCCACCAAGAGTAACTGTCAGGGCTTACAGTGTTGTGGCACCAGCACCACCATCAAAGCCCCAATTTTTACTACCACTGTTCAACAATTATATGTAATTAAAATTCCTGATATAATAGTTGACAGCAGGGCGTTCCAGCACCAACCAAGAGTAACTGTGAGTGCTTACAGTGTTGTGCCAACACCAACAACTAAGGGGCCTATTTCTGCAGAGTATATACGGCAGGTCCCTACTTTCAAACATCCAACTTACAAACGACTCCTACTTGCAAACGCAAGAAGACAACAGGAAGTGAGAGGAAATCTACCCCTAGGAAGGAAAATTCTCTCCTGTAAGAATAAATATGGGAGAAAGGTGTCTCCTCTGTACTGATGCTTTATCAGCAATCCTTGTTTCAAGAAAAACACCACATTTCAAAAACAGTTGTCATTGGGACGGAAAGTGAGGTGAAATGTTCTGAACAGGGGCACAGACAGCAAAACAAATGTTACAGGGGTGATAACCCTTACCTATGTTTTCCAAAAAGTTTAAAAATAGATTTTTGGGCTGGAGCTACACTTCAACAATGTACCTGTTCAAAATTACAAACACATTCTACATAAGAACAAACCTACAGTCCCTGTCTTGTATGCACCGCCTGTATACGGCTGTTCAGAGTATATAGGGCCTTTTTTATTTTATGTGCGGGGTTCCCCTTAATATCCATACAAGACCCAAAGGGGCTGGTAATGGGCTGGGGTAGGGGGGGGGGTCATGGGGTAGCTATGCCATTTTTCTTAAAGATTTTCATCCATATTACCGGGACCAGACATTACATTAAAGCCGCAAGCAGTTTTAAATGGCTTTTTTTTCCTTTAGAAGTGTCATTTTGTGCAGGGACAGTTCTAAACACGGGAAACACGTGGCACTTCACAGGCATACTTTAGACACCCCCCAGGTACGATATTTAAAGGAATATTTGACTTTTTTTTTTTTCACTTTATGCATCATTAAAATGACTGCTCCCGAAAAACGACCGTTTTTAAAACTTCTTTTTGCATTGATACATGTCCCCTGGTGCAGAACCCGGGTTCCCAAACCCTTTTTAGGACAATAACATGCATAATAGTTGTTATAATTAGCACTTTAGAATTCGAACGTTCGCATCCATTGTATTTAATAGGGTTCTAATGTTCGTACGAACTTTCGGTCCGTTCGCGGGTTCTGGTGCGAACCGAACCCGGGGGTGTTCGGCTCATCACTACAAAACATGCAATGAATGCAGTTTTTCTAATGCTGCTAAAGCAGAGAGGCAAGTGTTGTTTGAGATTTCAGTGTGTTGGGCAAGGAACAGCAGCAACATCAGAGATGCTTGAGGATAGGGATTTGTTAAAAGAGCTTGGCAGCAGTGGGATTTGAACCCACGCCTCCGAAGAGACTGGAGCCTTAATCCAGCGCCTTAGACCGCTCGGCCATGCTACCTGCAAAAGAGTGTTGGCTATCGATTAAAAAGCGGCGGGACATAGGCTACATTCCATGTTCAGCATTCATTGCTTGCGCTGGAGGTCTCAGAACTCTCAGCTCCAAGTGTTCACCACTTTATCCATTATGAATGGTTGTTGAAGTTTGACACAGATGGCCAAGATGCCAACTTATGTGCAGCATTCTGGCAAGTTCACTTGGCACTCTGCTAAAAAGTGTGCCAGCATTTCATTAGTGCTGCTTGTTTTTTGATGTCCACACTTAAAGTGTGAACGTGGAATCTAGCTTACAGGGGGTAGTCACATTCACTTGGACTTGTTTTGTAATGTTGATGATATTTCACTAGTCATCTAATCAGATGTGTGCCCTTGGAAAGACTTCTCAACCAAAACATGCAATTTCCTAATGCTGCTTTTCTGAGATTCCAGTGTGTTGAGCAAGGAACAGCAACAAAGTGCAGCAGAAACATGAAAGACGCTTGAGCCCTTGAGGATAGGCATTTGTTAAAAGAGTTTGGCAGCAGTGGGATTTGAACCCACGCCTCCGAAGAGACTGCAGCCTAAATCCAGCGCCTTAGACCGCTCGGCCATGCTACCCACAAAAGAGAACTCACTTACGATTAAAAGGCGGATGGACACATTCTACATTCCATGGGTTGATGAGGCCGTGGCATATATAGGACACCTGGAATTCCCGCAGCTGGTCTGAAATGAGAGCCTGGGATGGATGAGCAAGACACAGCCCCAGCAGGACCACAAAAGGTTGGCCGATTAGCTCAGTTGGTTAGAGTGTGGTGCTAATAACACCAAGGCCGTGGGTTTGATCCCCGTACGGGCCATCTGTGCGCTTGATCTTTAACTTTCTATGGTCTCGGCCATGGGGAAAAACGGTGTCTTTCTGCTGTCCGATGTTCTGCATTCATTGCTTGCGCTGGAGGCCTCAGAACTCTCAACTCCAAGTAGTCACCTCTTTATCCATTATGAAAGGTTGTTAAAGTTTGACACAGATGCCAACTTATGTGCTTCAGTCCTCCTTCTGAAGTTGTGGTCAATTTACGCTTGAGAAGTGGACTTTGGGTGCAGCTTTCTGTGGCAAGTTCACTTGGCACTCTCCTAAAAAACGTGCCAGCTATTCATCACTACTGCTTGTTGTTGTTTCTTTTTTTTTTTGCTGTCTACACTTGAAATGTGAGTGTGGAATCTAGCTTACAGGAGTTCAGTTGGACTTGTTTTGTACCATTGATGACATTTCACTAGTCATCAGAAGTGTGCCCTTTGGAAGACTTCTCAAACAAAACATGCAATGAATGCAGTTTTTCTAATGCTGCTAAAGCAGAGAGGTAAGTGTTGTTTGAGATTTCAGTGTGTTGGGCAAGGAACAGCAGCAACATCAGAGATGCTTGAGGATAGGGATTTGTTAAAAGAGCTTGGCAGCAGTGGGATTTGAACCCACGCCTCCGAAGAGACTGGAGCCTTAATCCAGCGCCTTAGACCGCTCAGCCATGCTACCTGTAAAAGAGTGTTGGCTATCGATTAAAAAGCGGCGGGACATAGGCTACATTCCATGTTCAGCATTCATTGCTTGCGCTGGAGGTCTCAGAACTCTCAGCTCCAAGTGTTCACCACTTTATCCATTATGAATGGTTGTTGAAGTTTGACACAGATGGCCAAGATGCCAACTTATGTGCAGCATTCTGGCAAGTTCACTTGGCACTCTGCTAAAAAGTGTGCCAGCATTTCATTAGTGCTGCTTGTTTTTTGATGTCCACACTTAAAGTGTGAACGTGGAATCTAGCTTACAGGGGGTAGTCACATTCACTTGGACTTGTTTTGTAATGGTGATGATATTTCACTAGTCATCTAATCAGATGTGTGCCCTTGGAAAGACTTCTCAACCAAAACATGCAATTTCCTAATGCTGCTTTTCTGAGATTCCAGTGTGTTGAGCAAGGAACAGCAACAAAGTGCAGCAGAAACATGAAAGACGCTTGAGCCCTTGAGGATAGGCATTTGTTAAAAGAGTTTGGCAGCAGTAGGATTTGAACCCACGCCTCCGAAGAGACTGGAGCCTAAATCCAGCGCCCTAGACTGCTCGGCCATGCTACCCACAAAAGAGAACTCGCTTACGATTAAAAGGCGGATGGACACATTCTACATTCCATGGGTTGATGAGGCCGTGGCATATATAGGACACCTGGAATTCCCGCAGCTGGTCTGAAATGAGAGCCTGGGATGGATGAGCAAGACACAGCCCCAGCAGGACCACAAAACGTTGGCCGATTAGCTCAGTTGGTTAGAGTGTGGTGCAAATAACGCCAAGGCTGCGGGTTTAATCCCCGTATGGGCCATCTGTGCGCTTGATCTTTAACTTTCTATGGTCTCGGCCATGGGGAAAAACGGTGTCTTTCTGCTGTCCGATGTTCTGCATTCATTGCTTGCGCTGGAGGCCTCAGAACTCTCAACTCCAAGTAGTCACCTCTTTATCCATTATGAAAGGTTGTTAAAGTTTGACACAGATGCCAACTTATGTGCTTCAGTCCTCCTTCTGAAGTTGTGGTCAATTTACGCTTGAGAAGTGGACTTTGGGTGCAGCTTTCTGTGGCAAGTTCACTTGGCACTCTCCTAAAAAACGTGCCAGCTATTCATCACTACTGCTTGTTGTTTTTTCTTTTTTTTTTTTTGCTGTCTACACTTGAAATGTGAGTGTGGAATCTAGCTTACAGGAGTTCAGTTGGACTTGTTTTGTACCATTGATGACATTTCACTAGTCATCAGAAGTGTGCCCTTTGGAAGACTTCTCAAACAAAACATGCAATGAATGCAGTTTTTCTAATGCTGCTAAAGCAGAGAGATAAGTGTTGTTTGAGATTTCAGTGTGTTGGGCAAGGAACAGCAGCAACATCAGAGATGCTTGAGGATAGGGATTTGTTAAAAGAGCTTGGCAGCAGTGGGATTTGAACCCACGCCTCCGAAAAGACTGGAGCCTTAATCCAGCGCCTTAGACCGCTCGGCCATGTTACCTGTAAAAGAGTGTTGGCTATCGATTAAAAAGCGGCGGGACATAGGCTACATTCCATGTTCAGCATTCATTGCTTGCGCTGGAGGTCTCAGAACTCTCAGCTCCAAGTGTTCACCACTTTATCCATTATGAATGGTTGTTGAAGTTTGACACAGATGGCCAAGATGCCAACTTATGTGCAGCATTCTGGCAAGTTCACTTGGCACTCTGCTAAAAAGTGTGCCAGCATTTCATTAGTGCTGCTTGTTTTTTGATGTCCACACTTAAAGTGTGAACGTGGAATCTAGCTTACAGGGGGTAGTCACATTCACTTGGACTTGTTTTGTAATGTTGATGATATTTCACTAGTCATCTAATCAGATGTGTGCCCTTGGAAAGACTTCTCAACCAAAACATGCAATTTCCTAATGCTGCTTTTCTGAGATTCCAGTGTGTTGAGCAAGGAACAGCAACAAAGTGCAGCAGAAACATGAAAGACGCTTGAGCCCTTGAGGATAGGCATTTGTTAAAAGAGTTTGGCAGCAGTGGGATTTGAACCCACGCCTCCGAAGAGACTGGAGCCTAAATCCAGCGCCTTAGACCGCTCGGCCATGCTACCCACAAAAGAGAACTCACTTACGATTAAAAGGCGGATGGACACATTCTACATTCCATGGGTTGATGAGGCCGTGGCATATATAGGACACCTGGAATTCCCGCAGCTGGTCTGAAATGAGAGCCTGGGATGGATGAGCAAGACACAGCCCCAGTAGGACCACAAAAGGTTGGCCGATTAGCTCAGTTGTTTAGAGTGTGGTGCTAATAACGCCAAGGCCGTGGGTTTGATCTTTAACTTTCTATGGTCTCGGCCATGGGGAAAAACAGTGTCTTTCTGCTGTCCGATGTTCTGCATTCATTGCTTGCGCTGGAGGCCTCAGAACTCTCAACTCCAAGTAGTCACCTCTTTATCCATTATGAAAGGTTGTTAAAGTTTGACACAGATGCCAACTTATGTGCTTCAGTCCTCCTTCTGAAGTTGTGGTCAATTTACGCTTGAGAAGTGGACTTTGGGTGCAGCTTTCTGTGGCAAGTTCACATGGCACTCTCCTAAAAAACGTGCCAGCTATTCATCACTACTGCTTGTTGTTTTTTCTTTTTTTTTTTTTGCTGTCTACACTTGAAATGTGAGTGTGGAATCTAGCTTACAGGAGTTCAGTTGGACTTGTTTTGTACCATTGATGACATTTCACTAGTCATCAGAAGTGTGCCCTTTGGAAGACTTCTCAAACAAAACATGCAATGAATGCAGTTTTTCTAATGCTGCTAAAGCAGAGAGGTAAGTGTTGTTTGAGATTTCAGTGTGTTGGGCAAGGAACAGCAGCAACATCAGAGATGCTTGAGGATAGGGATTTGTTAAAAGAGCTTGGCAGCAGTGGGAATTGAACCCACGCCTCCGAAGAGACTGGAGCCTTAATCCAGCGCCTTAGACCGCTCAGCCATGCTACCTGTAAAAGAGTGTTGGCTATCGATTAAAAAGCGGCGGGACATAGGCTACATTCCATGTTCAGCATTCATTGCTTGCGCTGGAGGTCTCAGAACTCTCAGCTCCAAGTGTTCACCACTTTATCCATTATGAATGGTTGTTGAAGTTTGACACAGATGGCCAAGATGCCAACTTATGTGCAGCATTCTGGCAAGTTCACTTGGCACTCTGCTAAAAAGTGTGCCAGCATTTCATTAGTGCTGCTTGTTTTTTGATGTCCACACTTAAAGTGTGAACGTGGAATCTAGCTTACAGGGGGTAGTCACATTCACTTGGACTTGTTTTGTAATGTTGATGATATTTCACTAGTCATCTAATCAGATGTGTGCCCTTGGAAAGACTTCTCAACCAAAACATGCAATTTCCTAATGCTGCTTTTCTGAGATTCCAGTGTGTTGAGCAAGGAACAGCAACAAAGTGCAGCAGAAACATGAAAGACGCTTGAGCCCTTGAGGATAGGCATTTGTTAAAAGAGTTTGGCAGCAGTGGGATTTGAACCCACGCCTCCGAAGAGACTGGAGCCTAAATCCAGCGCCTTAGACCGCTCGGCCATGCTACCCACAAAAGAGAACTCACTTACGATTAAAAGGCGGATGGACACATTCTACATTCCATGGGTTGATGAGGCCGTGGCATATATAGGACACCTGGAATTCCCGCAGCTGGTCTGAAATGAGAGCCTGGGATGGATGAGCAAGACACAGCCCCAGTAGGACCACAAAAGGTTGGCCGATTAGCTCAGTTGTTTAGAGTGTGGTGCTAATAACGCCAAGGCTGTGGGTTTGATCTTTAACTTTCTATGGTCTCGGCCATGGGGAAAAACAGTGTCTTTCTGCTGTCCGATGTTCTGCATTCATTGCTTGCGCTGGAGGCCTCAGAACTCTCAACTCCAAGTAGTCACCTCTTTATCCATTATGAAAGGTTGTTAAAGTTTGACACAGATGCCAACTTATGTGCTTCAGTCCTCCTTCTGAAGTTGTGGTCAATTTACGCTTGAGAAGTGGACTTTGGGTGCAGCTTTCTGTGGCAAGTTCACTTGGCACTCTCCTAAAAAACGTGCCAGCTATTCATCACTACTGCTTGTTGTTTTTTCTTTTTTTTTTTTGCTGTCTACACTTGAAATGTGAGTGTGGAATCTAGCTTACAGGAGTTCAGTTGGACTTGTTTTGTACCATTGATGACATTTCACTAGTCATCAGAAGTGTGCCCTTTGGAAGACTTCTCAAACAAAACATGCAATGAATGCAGTTTTTCTAATGCTGCTAAAGCAGAGAGGTAAGTGTTGTTTGAGATTTCAGTGTGTTGGGCAAGGAACAGCAGCAACATCAGAGATGCTTGAGGATAGGGATTTGTTAAAAGAGCTTGGCAGCAGTGGGAATTGAACCCACGCCTCCGAAGAGACTGGAGCCTTAATCCAGCGCCTTAGACCGCTCAGCCATGCTACCTGTAAAAGAGTGTTGGCTATCGATTAAAAAGCGGCGGGACATAGGCTACATTCCATGTTCAGCATTCATTGCTTGCGCTGGAGGTCTCAGAACTCTCAGCTCCAAGTGTTCACCACTTTATCCATTATGAATGGTTGTTGAAGTTTGACACAGATGGCCAAGATGCCAACTTATGTGCAGCATTCTGGCAAGTTCACTTGGCACTCTGCTAAAAAGTGTGCCAGCATTTCATTAGTGCTGCTTGTTTTTTGATGTCCACACTTAAAGTGTGAACGTGGAATCTAGCTTACAGGGGGTAGTCACATTCACTTGGACTTGTTTTGTAATGGTGATGATATTTCACTAGTCATCTAATCAGATGTGTGCCCTTGGAAAGACTTCTCAACCAAAACATGCAATTTCCTAATGCTGCTTTTCTGAGATTCCAGTGTGTTGAGCAAGGAACAGCAACAAAGTGCAGCAGAAACATGAAAGACGCTTGAGCCCTTGAGGATAGGCATTTGTTAAAAGAGTTTGGCAGCAGTGGGATTTGAACCCACGCCTCCGAAGAGACTGGAGCCTAAATCCAGCGCCTTAGACCGCTCGGCCATGCTACCCACGAAAGAGAACTCGCTTATGATTAAAAGGCGGATGGACACATTCTACATTCCATGGGTTGATGAGGCCGTGGCATATATAGGACACCTGGAATTCCCGCAGCTGGTCTGAAATGAGAGCCTGGGATGGATGAGCAAGACACAGCCCCAGCAGGACCACAAAATGTTGGCCGATTAGCTCAGTTGGTTAGAGTGTGGTGCTAATAATGCCAAGGCCGCGGGTTTAATCCCCGTACGGGCCATCTGTGGGCTTGATCTTTAACTTTCTATGGTCTCGGCCATGGGGAAAAACGGTGTCTTTCTGCTGTCCGATGTTCTGCATTCATTGCTTGCGCTGGAGGCCTCAGAACTCTCAACTCCAAGTAGTCACCTCTTTATCCATTATGAAAGGTTGTTAAAGTTTGACACAGTTGCCAACTTATGTGCTTCAGTCCTCCTTCTGAAGTTGTGGTCAATTTACTCTTGAGAAGTGGACTTTGGGTGCAGCTTTCTGTGGCAAGTTCACTTGGCACTCTCCTAAAAAACGTGCCAGCTATTCATCACTACTGCTTGTTGTTTTTTCTTTTTGCTGTCTACACTTGAAATGTGAGTGTGGAATCTAGCTTACAGGAGTTCAGTTGGACTTGTTTTGTACCATTGATGACATTTCACTAGTCATCAGAAGTGTGCCCTTTGGAAGACTTCTCAAACAAAACATGCAATGAATGCAGTTTTTCTAATGCTGCTAAAGCAGAGAGATAAGTGTTGTTTGAGATTTCAGTGTGTTGGGCAAGGAGCAGCAGAAACATGAAAGACGCTTGAGCCCTTGAGGATAGGCATTTGTTAAAAGAGTTTGGCAGCAGTGGGATTTGAACCCACGCCTCCGAAGAGACTGGAGCCTAAATCCAGCGCCTTAGACCGCTCGGCCATGCTACCCACAAAAGAGAACTCACTTACGATTAAAAGGCGGATGGACACATTCTACATTCCATGGGTTGATGAGGCCGTGGCATATATAGGACACCTGGAATTCCCGCAGCTGGTCTGAAATGAGAGCCTGGGATGGATGAGCAAGACACAGCCCCAGTAGGACCACAAAAGGTTGGCCGATTAGCTCAGTTGTTTAGAGTGTGGTGCTAATAACGCCAAGGCCGTGGGTTTGATCTTTAACTTTCTATGGTCTCGGCCATGGGGAAAAACAGTGTCTTTCTGCTGTCCGATGTTCTGCATTCATTGCTTGCGCTGGAGGCCTCAGAACTCTCAACTCCAAGTAGTCACCTCTTTATCCATTATGAAAGGTTGTTAAAGTTTGACACAGATGCCAACTTATGTGCTTCAGTCCTCCTTCTGAAGTTGTGGTCAATTTACGCTTGAGAAGTGGACTTTGGGTGCAGCTTTCTGTGGCAAGTTCACTTGGCACTCTCCTAAAAAACGTGCCAGCTATTCATCACTACTGCTTGTTGTTTTTTCTTTTTTTTTTTTTTGCTGTCTACACTTGAAATGTGAGTGTGGAATCTAGCTTACAGGAGTTCAGTTGGACTTGTTTTGTACCATTGATGACATTTCACTAGTCATCAGAAGTGTGCCCTTTGGAAGACTTCTCAAACAAAACATGCAATGAATGCAGTTTTTCTAATGCTGCTAAAGCAGAGAGGTAAGTGTTGTTTGAGATTTCAGTGTGTTGGGCAAGGAGCAGCAGCAACATCAGAGATGCTTGAGGATAGGGATTTGTTAAAAGAGCTTGGCAGCAGTGGGATTTGAACCCACGCCTCCGAAGAGACTGGATCCTTAATCCAGCGCCTTAAACCGCTCGGCCATGCTACCTGTGAAAGAGTGTCGGCTATCGATTAAAAAGCGGCGGGACATAGGCTACATTCCATGTTCAGCATTCATTGCTTGCGCTGGAGGTCTCAGAACTCTCAGCTCCAAGTGTTCACCACTTTATCCATTATGAATGGTTGTTGAAGTTTGACACAGATGGCCAAGATGCCAACTTATGTGCAGCATTCTGGCAAGTTCACTTGGCACTCTGCTAAAAAGTGTGCCAGCATTTCATTAGTGCTGCTTGTTTTTTGATGTCCACACTTAAAGTGTGAACGTAGAATCTAGCTTACAGGGGGTAGTCACATTCACTTGGACTTGTTTTGTAATGTTGATGATATTTCACTAGTCATCTAATCAGATGTGTGCCCTTGGAAAGACTTCTCAACCAAAACATGCAATTTCCTAATGCTGCTTTTCTGAGATTCCAGTGTGTTGAGCAAGGAACAGCAACAAAGTGCAGCAGAAACATGAAAGACGCTTGAGTCCTTGAGGATAGGCATTTGTTAAAACAGTTTGGCAGCAGTGGGATATGAACCCACGCCTCCGAAGAGACTGGAGCCTAAACCCAGCGCCTTAGACCGCTCGGCCATGCTACCCACGAAAGATAACTCGCTTACGATTAAAAGGCGGATGGACACATTCTACATTCCATGGGTTGATGAGGCCGTGGCATATATAGGACACCTGGAATTCCCGCAGCTGGTCTGAAATGAGAGCCTGGGATGGATGAGCAAGACACAGCCCCAGCAGGACCACAAAATGTTGGCCGATTAGCTCAGTTGGTTAGAGTGTGGTGCTAATAATGCCAAAGCCGTGGGTTTGATCCCCGTACGGGCCATCTGTGTGCTTGATCTTTAACTTTCTATGGTCTCGGCCATGGGGAAAAACGGTGTCTTTCTGCTGTCCGATGTTCTGCATTCATTGCTTGCGCTGGAGGCCTCAGAACTCTCAACTCCAAGTAGTCACCTCTTTATCCATTATGAAAGGTTGTTAAAGTTTGACACAGATGCCAACTTATGTGCTTCAGTCCTCCTTCTGAAGTTGTGGTCAATTTACGCTTGAGAAGTGGACTTTGGGTGCAGCTTTCTGTGGCAAGTTCACATGGCACTCTCCTAAAAAACGTGCCAGCTATTCATCACTACTGCTTGTTGTTTTTTCTTTTTTTTTTTTTGCTGTCTACACTTGAAATGTGAGTGTGGAATCTAGCTTACAGGAGTTCAGTTGGACTTGTTTTGTACCATTGATGACATTTCACTAGTCATCAGAAGTGTGCCCTTTGGAAGACTTCTCAAACAAAACATGCAATGAATGCAGTTTTTCTAATGCTGCTAAAGCAGAGGGGTAAGTGTTGATTGAGATTTCAGTGTGTTGGGTAAGGAGCAGCAGCAACATCAGAGATGCTTGAGGATAGGGATTTGTTAAAAGAGCTTGGCAGCAGTGGGATTTGAACCCACGCCTCCGAAGAGACTGGAGCCTTAATCCAGCGCCTTAGACCGCTCGGCCATGCTACCTGTAAAAGAGTGTTGGCTATCGATTAAAAAGCGGCGGGACATAGGCTACATTCCATGTTCAGCATTCATTGCTTGCGCTGGAGGTCTCAGAACTCTCAGCTCCAAGTGTTCACCACTTTATCCATTATGACTGGTTGTTGAAGTTTGACACAGATGGCCAAGATGCCAACTTATGTGCAGCATTCTGGCAAGTTCACTTGGCACTCTGCTAAAAAGTGTGCCAGCATTTCATTAGTGCTGCTTGTTTTTTGATGTCCACACTTAAAGTGTGAACGTGGAATCTAGCTTACAGGGGGTAGTCACATTCACTTGGACTTGTTTTGTAATGTTGATGATATTTCACTAGTCATCTAATCAGATGTGTGCCCTTGGAAAGACTTCTCAACCAAAACATGCAATTTCCTAATGCTGCTTTTCTGAGATTCCAGTGTGTTGAGCAAGGAACAGCAACAAAGTGCAGCAGAAACATGAAAGACGCTTGAGTCCTTGAGGATAGGCATTTGTTAAAAGAGTTTGGCAGCAGTGGGATTTGAACCCACGCCTCCAAAGAGACTGGAGCCTAAATCCAGCGCCTTAGACCGCTCGGCCATGCTACCCACAAAAGAGAACACGCTTACGATTAAAAGGCGGATGGACACATTCTACATTCCATGGGTTGATGAGGCCGTGGCATATATAGGACACCTGGAATTCCCGCAGCTGGTCTGAAATGAGAGCCTGGGATGGATGAGCAAGACACAGCCCCAGCAGGACCACAAAATGTTGGCCGATTAGCTCAGTTGGTTAGAGTGTGGTGCTAATAACGCCAACGCCGTGGGTTTGATCTTTAACTTTCTATGGTCTCGGCCATGGGGAAAAACGGTGTCTTTCCGATGTTCTGCATTCATTGCTTGCGCTGGAGGCCTCAGAACTCTCAACTCCAAGTAGTCACCTCTTTATCCATTATGAAAGGTTGTTAAAGTTTGACACAGATGCCAACTTATGTGCTTCAGTCCTCCTTCTGAAGTTGTGGTCAATTTACGCTTGAGAAGTGGACTTTGGGTGCAGCTTTCTGTGGCAAGTTCACTTGGCACTCTCCTAAAAAACGTGCCAGCTATTCATCACTACTGCTTATTGTTTTTTTTTTTTTGCTGTCTACACTTGAAATGTGAGTGTGGAATCTAGCTTACAGGAGTTCAGTTGGACTTGTTTTGTACCATTGATGACATTTCACTAGTCATCAGAAGTGTGCCCTTTGGAAGACTTCTCAAACAAAACATGCAATGAATGCAGTTTTTCTAATGCTGCTAAAGCAGAGAGGTAAGTGTTGTTTGAGATTTCAGTGTGTTGGGCAAGGAGCAGCAGCAACATCAGAGATGCTTGAGGATAGGGATTTGTTAAAAGAGCTTGGCAGCAGTGGGATTTGAACCCACGCCTCCGAAGAGACTGGATCCTTAATCCAGCGCCTTAGACCGCTCGGCCATGCTACCTGTGAAAGAGTGTTGGCTATCGATTAAAAAGCGGCGGGATATAGGCTACATTCCATGTTCAGCATTCATTGCTTGCGCTGGAGGTCTCAGAACTCTCAGCTCCAAGTGTTCACCACTTTATCCATTATGAATGGTTGTTGAAGTTTGACACAGATGGCCAAGATGCCAACTTATGTGCAGCATTCTGGCAAGTTCACTTGGCACTCTGCTAAAAAGTGTGCCAGAATTTCATTAGTGCTGCTTGTTTTTTGATGTCCACACTTAAAGTGTGAACGTAGAATCTAGCTTACAGGGGGTAGTCACATTCACTTGGACTTGTTTTGTAATGTTGATGATATTTCACTAGTCATCTAATCAGATGTGTGCCCTTGGAAAGACTTCTCAACCAAAACATGCAATTTCCTAATGCTGCTTTTCTGAGATTCCAGTGTGTTGAGCAAGGAACAGCAACAAAGTGCAGCAGAAACATGAAAGACGCTTGAGTCCTTGAGGATAGGCATTTGTTAAAACAGTTTGGCAGCAGTGGGATATGAACCCACGCCTCCGAAGAGACTGGAGCCTAAACCCAGCGCCTTAGACCGCTCGGCCA
The DNA here is from genome assembly GCA_029206835.1 of Rana muscosa. Lineage (NCBI taxonomy): Eukaryota > Metazoa > Chordata > Amphibia > Anura > Ranidae > Rana > Rana muscosa. The sequence goes on from CM055128.1 coordinate 74,228,875, forward strand.
TGCTACCCACGAAAGATAACTCGCTTACGATTAAAAGGCGGATGGACACATTCTACATTCCATGGGTTGATGAGGCCGTGGCATATATAGGACACCTGGAATTCCCGCAGCTGGTCTGAAATGAGAGCCTGGGATGGATGAGCAAGACACAGCCCCAGCAGGACCACAAAATGTTGGCCGATTAGCTCAGTTGGTTAGAGTGTGGTGCTAATAATGCCAAAGCCGTGGGTTTGATCCCCGTACGGGCCATCTGTGTGCTTGATCTTTAACTTTCTATGGTCTCGGCCATGGGGAAAAACGGTGTCTTTCTGCTGTCCGATGTTCTGCATTCATTGCTTGCGCTGGAGGCCTCAGAACTCTCAACTCCAAGTAGTCACCTCTTTATCCATTATGAAAGGTTGTTAAAGTTTGACACAGATGCCAACTTATGTGCTTCAGTCCTCCTTCTGAAGTTGTGGTCAATTTACGCTTGAGAAGTGGACTTTGGGTGCAGCTTTCTGTGGCAAGTTCACATGGCACTCTCCTAAAAAACGTGCCAGCTATTCATCACTACTGCTTGTTGTTTTTTCTTTTTTTTTTTTTGCTGTCTACACTTGAAATGTGAGTGTGGAATCTAGCTTACAGGAGTTCAGTTGGACTTGTTTTGTACCATTGATGACATTTCACTAGTCATCAGAAGTGTGCCCTTTGGAAGACTTCTCAAACAAAACATGCAATGAATGCAGTTTTTCTAATGCTGCTAAAGCAGAGGGGTAAGTGTTGATTGAGATTTCAGTGTGTTGGGCAAGGAGCAGCAGCAACATCAGAGATGCTTGAGGATAGGGATTTGTTAAAAGAGCTTGGCAGCAGTGGGATTTGAACCCACGCCTCCGAAGAGACTGGAGCCTTAATCCAGCGCCTTAGACCGCTCGGCCATGCTACCTGTAAAAGAGTGTTGGCTATCGATTAAAAAGCGGCGGGACATAGGCTACATTCCATGTTCAGCATTCATTGCTTGCGCTGGAGGTCTCAGAACTCTCAGCTCCAAGTGTTCACCACTTTATCCATTATGACTGGTTGTTGAAGTTTGACACAGATGGCCAAGATGCCAACTTATGTGCAGCATTCTGGCAAGTTCACTTGGCACTCTGCTAAAAAGTGTGCCAGCATTTCATTAGTGCTGCTTGTTTTTTGATGTCCACACTTAAAGTGTGAACGTGGAATCTAGCTTACAGGGGGTAGTCACATTCACTTGGACTTGTTTTGTAATGTTGATGATATTTCACTAGTCATCTAATCAGATGTGTGCCCTTGGAAAGACTTCTCAACCAAAACATGCAATTTCCTAATGCTGCTTTTCTGAGATTCCAGTGTGTTGAGCAAGGAACAGCAACAAAGTGCAGCAGAAACATGAAAGACGCTTGAGTCCTTGAGGATAGGCATTTGTTAAAAGAGTTTGGCAGCAGTGGGATTTGAACCCACGCCTCCAAAGAGACTGGAGCCTAAATCCAGCGCCTTAGACCGCTCGGCCATGCTATCCACAAAAGAGAACTCGCTTACGATTAAAAGGCGGATGGACACATTCTACATTCCATGGGTTGATGAGGCCGTGGCATATATAGGACACCTGGAATTCCCGCAGCTGGTCTGAAATGAGAGCCTGGGATGGATGAGCAAGACACAGCCCCAGCAGGACCACAAAATGTTGGCCGATTAGCTCAGTTGGTTAGAGTGTGGTGCTAATAACGCCAACGCCGTGGGTTTGATCCCCGTACGGGCCATCTGTGCGCTTGATCTTTAACTTTCTATGGTCTCGGCCATGGGGAAAAACGGTGTCTTTCTGCTGTCCGATGTTCTGCATTCATTGCTTGCGCTGGAGGCCTCAGAACTCTCAACTCCAAGTAGTCACCTCTTTATCCATTATGAAAGGTTGTTAAAGTTTGACACAGATGCCAACTTATGTGCTTCAGTCCTCCTTCTGAAGTTGTGGTCAATTTACGCTTGAGAAGTGGACTTTGGGTGCAGCTTTCTGTGGCAAGTTCACTTGGCACTCTCCTAAAAAACGTGCCAGCTATTCATCACTACTGCTTGTTGTTTTTTCTTTTTTTTTTTTTGCTGTCTACACTTGAAATGTGAGTGTGGAATCTAGCTTACAGGAGTTCAGTTGGACTTGTTTTGTACCATTGATGACATTTCACTAGTCATCAGGAGTGTGCCCTTTGGAAGACTTCTCAAACAAAACATGCAATGAATGCAGTTTTTCTAATGCTGCTAAAGCAGAGAGGTAAGTAGAGTTGAGCGGGTAGCTGGATATTCGGGTCCGGCGGGTTCGGCCGAACTTCGTAAAAAAGTTCGGATTCGGGACCGAACTTTAACCCGAACCCGGACCCGGACCCGGACCCCATTGAAGTCAATGGGGACCTGGACTTCTGACGACTAAAAAGGCTCTAAAAAGTAATGGAAAGGGCTAGAGGGCTGCAAATGGCAGCAAAATGTTGTTAAGAACATGGCAAGTGCTCTGCAAACAAATGTGGATAGGAAATAACTTAAAAGAACATAAAAAAAATAAAAAAATAAAAAAATATGCTGGAGGCCCCCTTTTCAGCAGAAGAGGTACAGGAAGTCATTAAGAACCTCAGAAACTCAACGGCACGATGCCACACATATGGTGGGAATGCCCCAGAATACGCCCTTTCTGGAATAAATTATTTAATTTAATGGATAAGCTAGTGGGAAAATAAAATACTTTGAAATAAAAATGTAGCGGGGTGCTAAATTTAAGGAAAGTGTTTGAGTGGTAAATAGGCTCAAATACCCTAATTCTGTAGGATTCATGGACCATTTTGTCCTCGGGGGACAGTATTGGTGTGCAGTTCCCTGCGGCCTACAGGTGGCGCCTTTTGTGTCCCCTCTTGGCAGTAGTACAGCGGGGCGGGGAACCTGCTGTGCATGCCGGGAGAGCATATAAAAGGGGCAGACCTTTGGCCTGGGGGCTGATGTCCAGTGGGGTCCGCGCCCAGGTGCCTTCGGCCTGGGTGCATGTGTTCCTGTTCCATCTCGGGCACCTTTAGCCCGGGGTGAGGTACTATCCTGGAGTTCTTGCTGCCCTGGGTATGGAGGCCTAGGGGCGGGAGTAAAGCCTGGAGTCCAGAGCCGCCTCGTGTAGGGGACCCTGTTCCAGGGAAGGGAGGATCATTCTGATGGACCGATGCGGGAGTCACGGTGAAGGAATGGTCTGTTGACTCCCTGGAGAGATGTCTTCCCCTTGATATGGGCTAGGTTCGTAGAAGGAGAAGCTCAAGGTCACCTTGACTGTATCAGAGGCCTTATTCAACCGGCCCGTGGCAGGGGCCTTATACACCCTGGTCTGTGGCTGAGACCAAAGTTCTCCAGGCCCGTGGCAGGGGCCTTGTACACCCGGTCTGTGGCAGAGACCAACCTCAATGTCTGTGGCAGAGACCGTGCGCCAAAAACTGTTTGAGAAACCTAAGCAGTGAAGTGAATGTGCTACGTTTGTGCCTGGACCTCCTCCACACCTTAAGCTGTCCTGTTTCTTTGCTCTAACCTTTTCTATCTGAGTACAGTTTATTTTGCCATGAGAGAATAAGAGTTGGAGTTTCAGCTGGTGTGGACATTGACTTTACTGGCAATTAAAGGACTTGCCTCTACCTACAGTAGAGGTGAGAATCATCCTCTGGAGGAGTTTTGACTCCGGCTGTGGACACGGCCCGTCAAGTACACCGCTCAACCTCTTTATATAGGAGGATACGGGCTGGTAGTGCGGTGTGCCTTTCTCCCTCCTGCGAAGAGCCAACAACATAAAGGCAGGTAAGGGGGAAAGGATCTGTGCGCTACAAAAAATAAAATAAAAATTTTAATCTTGGCCTAACAGGACGAGGTCCATATGGAGTAGGAGGTTGAGGTGGCGGTGGATGTGGCTGTGTAGGTGGAAGCGGCGGTGGAGGAGGACGAGGTAGCCAACACTGGTTCAAAAATACAACAATGGCTGGGTAAGGCCGGTGATGTGTCGAATTCTGTCCCCTGTCGAATAGTGTCCGCCCTGTACTGCGCTTGCTGAGTATGTAGGACAAGGGGATTTCAAAAATCTCCCAAGACTAACGGCGCCTGCGTGTTGAGTTCAGGTGAAGGCCACACCATCCGTGGTTCAAGCCGAGCCAAGCAAGGCCGCGATCGAAGCGAGCCCGTGAGGGGCCCTGTTACTATGTGCTACCGTATGTCCTCTTGGATGGTGGGGCTTGAACCTGCACTCACAGCGCAGGCGCCGTTCATCTTCGGAGATTTTGTGAATCTCCTTGTCCTCTGTACTGCGCAAGCGCTGCGCCTGCGCAGTACGGGCCGGGCACAATCCGATGGCCGGACAGTTTTTGTCACAACACCGGTATACATGTCTATTCTGCACAAGGTACGGACAAGTCCTGTGGGATCCATGCCTGGTTCATTTTAATGAACGTGAGCTTGTCCACATTGGCTCTGGACAGGCGGCTGCGCTTGTCTGTGATAACGCCCCCTGCCGTGCTAAATACACGTTCAGATAATACACTGGCTGCAGGGCAGGCCAGCACCTCCAAGGCATAAACGGCAAGCTCAGGCCATGTGCCCAATTTGGAGACCCAGAAGTTAAAGGGGGCAGACCCGCCATCCAGTACGTGTAGGCCTGTGGACACATACTGCTCAACCATGTTGGTGAAATGCTGCCTCCTGCTAAGACGTTCCATCTCAGCTGGTGGTGCTGGTTGTTGTGGCGTGCTGACAAAGCTTTTCCACATTTCGGCCATGCTAACCCTGCCTTCTGAGGTGCTACCGGTGCCCCGGCTGCGTTGGCGACCTCTTCCTCCTCCTCTGCCTTCGCCTTGTGCTTCCACTGTACGCCCGCTGTCAGGTGGGAATGCCACCAGCAGCGCGTCTACCAGCGTGCGCTTGTACTCGCGCATCTTACGATCCCGCTCCAGTGAGGGAATTAAGGACGGTACGTTGTCCTTGTAACGGGGATCCAGCAGGGTGGCCACCCAGTAATCAGCACCAGTTAAAATGTGGGCAACTCGGCTGTCGTTGCGGAAACACTGCAGCATGTAATCGCTCATGTGTGCCAGGCTGCCCAGAGGCAAAGAAAAGCTGTCCTCTGTGGGAGGTGTATCGTCTGTGTCCTCTGTATCCCCCCAGCCACGCACCAGTAATGGCCACGAGCTGGTCTGAGTGCCACCCTGCTGTGAACATGGCTCCTCCTCCTCCTCCTCCTCCTCCATCTCCTCCTCCACCTCGTCATCCTCCAGAACTGTGCCCTTTCTGCCGGACAATTGTGTACCTGGCGTTTGTTGGTGCAGGAACCCACCCTCGTAGCCACTTGTGAAAGACTGCCCTGAAAGCCTTTGAAATGATCCCGCTTCCTCCTCCTCCTCCTCATCCTCCTGTGCCACATCCTCTTCCATCATCGCACAAAGCGTTTTTTCAAGGAGGCATAGAACTGGGATAGTAACGCTGAGAACGGCGTCATTGGCACTGGCCATGTTGGTGGAGTACTCGAAACAGCGCAACAAGGCACACAGGTCTCGCATGGAGGCCCAGTTATTGGTGGTGAAGTGGTGCTGTTCCGCAGAGCGACTCACGCGTGATTGCTGCAGCTGAAACTCCACTATTGCCTGCTGCTGCTCACACAGTCTGGCCAGCATGTGCAAGGTGGAGTTCCACCTTGTGGGCACGTCACATATGAGGCGGTGAGCGGGAAGGCCGAAGTTACGCTGCAGCGCTGACAGGCGAGCAGCAGCAGGGTGAGAACGCCGAAAGTGCGCACAGACAGCCCGCACTTTCTGCAGCAGCTCTGGCATATTGGGGTAATTTTTAAGGAACCTCTGGACCACCAAGTTCAGCACATGCGCCAGGCAAGGGATGTGCGTCAAACCGGCTAGACCCAGAGCTGCTACGAGATTTCGCCCATTATCGCACACCACCAGGCCGGGCTTGAGGCTCACTGACAGCAACCACTCATCGGTCTGTTGTTCCATGTCCCTCCACAACTCCTGCGCGGTGTGGGGATTTTCCCCCAAACAGGAAAGTTTTAAAACTGCCTGCTGTCGTTTACCCCTGGCTGTGCTGAAGTTGGTGGTGAAGGTGTTACGCTGAATGGATGAGGAGGCGGTAGAGGATGAGGAAGCGGAGAAGGAGGAGTTAGCAACAGGAGGCAAACTGAAGCGCCCTGCAATCCTCGGTGGTGGAAGGACATGCGCCAAACCGCTATCTGCCTCAGGCCCAGCCGCCACTGCATTTACCCAGTGTGCTGTTAGGGAGATATAACGTCCCTGACCGTGCTTACTGGTCCACGCATCCGTAGTTAGGTGGACCTTGCCACAGATGGCGTTGCGCAGTGCACACCTGATTTTGTCCCCCACCTGGTTGTGCAGGGAAGGGATGGCTCGCCTGGAAAAGTAGTGGCGGCTGGGCACGACGTACTGCGGGACAGCCAATGCCATCAGGCTTTTAAAACTCTGCGTCTCCACCAGACAGAATGACAGCATTTCAAAGGCCAGGAATTTTGAAATGCTGGCATTCAGGGCCAGGGATCGCGGGTGGCTAGGGGGGTACTTCCTCTTCTGCTCCAATGTTTGGGAGATAGAGAGCTGAACGCTTCCATGGGACATTGTGGAGATGGTTGGTGACCCAGGTGGTAGTGTTGCTGGCAGATCCTCTGTTTGCGGGGTGACAGGTGCCACTGTCACTACAGAGGTGGATGAAGAGGCCGAGACTGCAGCAGAAGAGGAAGCAGGAGGAGCCAGAGACCTTTCTTGGTTTTTGAGGTGTCTACTCCACTGCAGCTCGTGCTTTGCACTTAGATGCCTGGTCATGCAGCTTGTGCTCAGGTTGAGAACGTTTATGCCTCGCTTCAGGCTCTGATTGCACAGCGTGCAAACCACTCGTGTCTTGTCATCAACACACTGTGTGAAGAACTGCCACGCTAGGGAAGTCCTTGGACCTGGCTTTGGTGTGCTCGGTCCCTTGCTGCGTTGGGCAGTAGCAGATGTACTGTCTAGGGGACGAATGCTCCGTTTTTGCACCCTGCTCCCGCTTCTGCTGTGCTGGTGGCTCTGTGCGACCACCGCCTCTTCCTCCGAACTACACTGGTCACCTGCATAACGTTGATTCCATGTGGGGTCGAGGACCTCATCGTCCTCCACATCATCTTCCACCCAGTCTTCACCCCTGCCCTCCATGTCTGTCTGCACAATTGCGAAAGCAGCAGCAGTTGGCACCTGTGTTTCGTCATCATCCGAGACGTGCTGCGATGGTCCTCCCATGTACCCATCATGAAACATAAGTGGTTGGGCATCGGTGCACTCAATCTCTTCCACTTCTGGGGCAGGGCTAGGTGGATGGCCCTGGGAAACCCTGCTAACAGAGTCATCGAAAAGCAGAAGAGACTGCTGCATGATTTGGGGCTCAGACTGCTTGGCTGATTTGCAAGGGGGTGAGGTGAAAGACTGATGGACATGGGCTTCAGGTGCCAACTCTGATCTTTCATCAGAAGAGTGGGTGGGAGACAATGTGAAGGAACCCGAGGCACTGTCAGCAACCCAATCTACTATCGCCTGTACTTGTCCTGGCCTAAACATTGGTACAGCCTCATTAGGCGCGACAAAATACCGCCGCAGGCTCGGTCGCCTACTCGCACCTGAGGAAGGTGTTTCACTTGTGCGTGTAGCTGGCACAGATCCACCACGTCCTCTCCCTGCAACAGGAGCTCCACCAGCAGCACCACGACCGGGGCCACCACGTCCCTTTGACCTTCCCCTCATATTTTCCAAATTTAGGATCTTGCCCTAAATGGCGTTTTTTGGAAGACCACAACACACCCACAGTACGTAATGGCTGAAACGCACAGCTACAGAACTGCAGAAAATGCTATTCAAAAAAAAAAAAGGTTGTTTTTTTTAGTATAGCACAGTACAAGGAAAATATATAGAAATTGTTTATTTCACACACCTCCAGATGTGTATTTCACACTGCAAAATATTTTCTGTGGCCCTAAATGGCGTTTTTTGGAAGAGCACAACACAACCACAGTATTTAACCACTGAATCGCACAGCTATAGAAGTGCAGAGAATGCTATTCAAAAAAAATGTTGTTTTTTTTAGTATAGCACTGTACAATATATAGAAATTGTTTATTTTACACACCTCCACATGTGTATTTCACACTGCAATTTATTTTCTGTGGCACTAAATGGCGTTTTTTGGAAGAGCACAACAACCCCAACAGTATATAACCGCTGAATCGCACAGCTGCAGAGGCCAGAGAATGCTTTTTAAAAATAATGTTGTTTTTTCACACACCTCCAGATGTGTATTTCACACTGCAAAATATTTTCTGTGGCCCTAAATGGCGTTTTTTACAAGAGCACAACAACCCCAACAGTATATAACCGCTGAATCGCACAGCTGCAGAGGCCAGAGAATGCTTTTTAAAAATAATGTTGTTTTTTCACACACCTCCAGATGTGTATTTCACACTGCAAAATATTTTCTGCGGCCCTAAATGGCGTTTTTTGGAAGAGCACAACACAACCACAGTATTTAACCACTGAATCGCACAGCTATAGAAGTGCAGAGAATGCTATTCAAAAAAAATTTTGTTTTTTTTATTAAAGCACTGTACAATATATAGAAATTGTTTATTTTACACACCTCCAGATGTGTATTTCACACTGCAAAATATTTTCTGTGGCCCTAAATGGCGTTTTTTGCCAGACCACAACACACCCACAGCACGTAACCGCTGAATCGCACAGCTACAGAAAATGCTATTCAAAAAAAAAGGTTGTTTTTTTTAGTATAGCACTGTACAAGAAGAATATATAGAAATTGTTTATTTTACACACCTCCAGATGTGTATTTCACACTGCAAAATATTTTCTGTGGCCCTAAATGGCGTTTTTTGCCAGACCACAACACACCCACAGCACGTAACCGCTGAATCGCACAGCTACAGAAAATGCTATTCAAAAAAAAAGGTTGTTTTTTTAGTATAGCACTGTACAAGAAGAATATATAGAAATTGTTTATTTTACACACCTCCAGATGTGTATTTCACACTGCAAAATATTTTCTGTGGCCCCAAAGTAGCGTTTTTTGGAAGAGCACAACACACCCACAGTATTTAACCACTGAATCGCACAGCTATAGAAGTGCAGAGAATGCTATTCAAAAAAAATGTTTTTTTTTTTAGTATAGCACTGTACAATATATAGAAATTGTTTATTTTACACACCTCCACATGTGTATTTCACACTGCAATTTATTTTCTGTGGCCCTAAATGGCGTTTTTTGGAAGAGCACAACAACCCCAACAGTATATAACCGCTGAATCGCACAGCTGCAGAGGCCAGAGAATGCTATTCAAAAATAATGTTGTTTTTTCACACACCTCCAGATGTGTATTTCACACTGCAAAATATTTTCTGTGGCCCTAAATGGCGTTTTTTGCAAGAGCACAACAACCCCAACAGTATATAACCGCTGAATCGCACAGCTGCAGAGGCCAGAGAATGCTTTTTAAAAATAATGTTGTTTTTTCACACACCTCCAGATGTGTATTTCACACTGCAAAATATTTTCTGTGGCCCTAAATGGCGTTTTTTGGAAGAGCACAACACAACCACAGTATTTAACCACTGAATCGCACAGCTATAGAAGTGCAGAGAATGCTATTCAAAAAAAATGTTTTTTTTTTTAGTATAGCACTGTACAATATATAGAAATTGTTTATTTTACACACCTCCACATGTGTATTTCACACTGCAATTTATTTTCTGTGGCCCTAAATGGCGTTTTTTGGAAGAGCACAACAACCCCAACAGTATATAACCGCTGAATCGCACAGCTGCAGAGGCCAGAGAATGCTATTCAAAAATAATGTTGTTTTTTCACACACCTCCAGATGTGTATTTCACACTGCAAAATATTTTCTGTGGCCCTAAATGGCGTTTTTTGCAAGAGCACAACAACCCCAACAGTATATAACCGCTGAATCGCACAGCTGCAGAGGCCAGAGAATGCTTTTTAAAAATAATGTTGTTTTTTCACACACCTCCAGATGTGTATTTCACACTGCAAAATATTTTCTGTGGCCCTAAATGGCGTTTTTTGGAAGAGCACAACACAACCACAGTATTTAACCACTGAATCGCACAGCTATAGAAGTGCAGAGAATGCTATTCAAAAAAAATGTTGTTTTTTTTAGTATAGCACTGTACAATATATAGAAATTGTTTATTTTACACACCTCCACATGTGTATTTCACACTGCAATTTATTTTCTGTGGCCCTAAATGGCGTTTTTTTGAAGAGCACAACAACCCCAACAGTATATAACTGCTGAATCGCACAGCTGCAGAGGCCAGAGAATGCTATTCAAAAATAATGTTGTTTTTTCGCACACCTCCAGATGTGTATTTCACACTGCAAAATATTTTCTGTGGCCCTAAATGGCGTTTTTTGGAAGAGCACAACACACCCACAGTATATAATCGCTGAATCGCACAGCTGCAGAGAATGCTATTCAAAAAAAAGTTGTTTTTTTTTTTTTTAGTATAGCATAGTACAAGAAAAATATATAGAAATTGGTTATTTCACACAACTAGAGATATACACTGCAAAATATTTTTTTTGCCCAAAAATAGGTCTTTTTTGCGCACAACAAAGTGCCTTTTTTTTTTTTTGCAACAGCACAATAAAGTGCCTTTTTTTTTATGGGGCCCAAAAATGGGTCTTTTTAGCAAAAGCACAATAAAGTGCCTTTTTTTTTTTTTTCTGCCCGAAATGGGTCTTTTAGCAAGAGCACAATACAGCCACAGTATGGAATAGGTGTATCACTCAACGTAATGCAGTGCTGGTGCACTGAGCTTGCAACACAAACAGATAAACCTATGCAGATCGCTGAGCTATTATATCTCTCAATCTGGACTCCTATCTAAATCTCTCTCCCTGAAAGCACAAACAGGATCCTGCCCCTACACTACACTACACTGTCTCTCTATCTTTTCTATCAGTAGATTGCAGAATCAGGACTAACTTCTATCATATAATTCTCTCCCTCACAGCAACAGCAGCCAGGATCCTTTCCCTACACTGTCTAAAAGCAGAGTGACGATCTGTGCTGTGTGCCTCTTGCTTATATAGAAGCTGGTCACATGCTGGGTCACATGTTGCACTGACCAATCACAGCCATGCCATTAGTAGGCATGGCTATGATGGCTTCTAAGGGCACACCAGCTAATCAAATGGTGATTGGCTGGCCCCTGAAGCATTTCTAACTGCGCCATTAAATTCCCGAATCCGGACCCGAACCCGGACTTTAGCGCAAAATCCGGGTCCGGGTCCGGGGTCGGGAAAACGCCAAAATTCGCTACGGACCCGAACTTTACACTAGAGGTAAGTGTTGCTCAACACTAGAGGTCCGCTCAACACTAGATGTAAGTGTTGTTTGAGATTTCAGTGTGTTGGGCAAAGAACAGCAGTAACATCAGAGATGCTTGAGGATAGGGATTTGTTAAAAGAGCTTGGCAGCAGTGGGATTTGAACCCACGCCTCCGAAGAGACTGGAGCCTTAATCCAGCGCCTTAGACCGCTCGGCCATGCTACCTGTAAAAGAGTGTTGGCTATTGATTAAAAAGTGGCGGGACATAGGCTACATTCCATGTTCAGCATTCATTGCTTGCGCTGGAGGTCTCAGAACTCTCAGCTCCAAGTGTTCACCACTTTATCCATTATGAATGGTTGTTGAAGTTTGACACAGATGGCCAAGATGCCAACTTATGTGCAGCATTCTGGCAAGTTCACTTGGCACTCTGCTAAAAAGTGTGGCAGCATTTCATTAGTGCTGCTTGTTTTTTGATGTCCACACTTAAAGTGTGAACGTGGAATCTAGCTTACAGGGGGTAGTCACATTCACTTGGACTTGTTTTGTAATGTTGATGATATTTCACTAGTCATCTAATCAGATGTGTGCCCTTGGAAAGACTTCTCAACCAAAACATGCAATTTCCTAATGCTGCTTTTCTGAGATTCCAGTGTGTTGAGCAAGGAACAGCAACAAAGTGCAGCAGAAACATGAAAGACGCTTGAGCCCTTGAGGATAGGCATTTGTTAAAAGAGTTTGGCAGCAGTGGGATTTGAACCCACGCCTCCGAAGAGACCGGAGCCTAAATCCAGCGCCTTAGACCGCTCGGCCATGCTACCCACAAAAGAGAACTCGCTTACGATTAAAAGGCGGATGGACACATTCTACATTCCATGGGTTGATGAGGCCGTGGCATATATAGGACACCTGGAATTCCCACAGCTGGTCTGAAATGAGAGCCTGGGATGGATGAGCAAGACACAGCCCCAGCAGGACCACAAAATGTTGGCCGATTAGCTCAGTTGGTTAGAGTGTGGTGCTAATAATGCCAAGGCTGAGGGTTTGATCCCCGTACGGGCCATCTGTGCGCTTGATCTTTAACTTTCTATGGTCTCGGCCATGGGGAAAAACGGTGTCTTTCTGCTGTCCGATGTTCTGCATTCATTGCTTGCGCTGGAGGCCTCAGAACTCTCAACTCCAAGTAGTCACCTCTTTATCCATTATGAAAGGTTGTTAAAGTTTGACACAGATGCCAACTTATGTGCTTCAGTCCTCCTTCTGAATTTGTGGTCAATTTACGCTTGAGAAGTGGACTTTGGGTGCAGCTTTCTGTGGCAAGTTCACTTGGCACTCTCCTAAAAAACGTGCCAGCTATTCATCACTACTGCTTGTTGTTTTTTCATAAATTTTTTTGCTGTCTACACTTGAAATGTGAGTGTGGAATCTAGCTTACAGGAGTTCAGTTGGACTTGTTTTGTACCATTGATGACATTTCACTAGTCATCAGAAGTGTGCCCTTTGGAAGACTTCTCAAACAAAACATGCAATGAATGCAGTTTTTCTAATGCTGCTAAAGCAGAGAGGTAAGTGTTGTTTGAGATTTCAGTGTGTTGGGCAAGGAACAGCAGCAACATCAGAGATGCTTGAGGATAGGGATTTGTTAAAAGAGCTTGGCAGCAGTGAGATTTGAACCCACGCCTGCGAAGAGACTGGAGCCTTAATCCAGCGCCTTAGACCGCTCGGCCATGCTACCTATAAAAGAGTGTTGGCTATCGATTAAAAAGCGGCGGGACATAGGCTACATTCCATGTTCAGCATTCATTGCTTGCGCTGGAGGTCTCAGAACTCTCAGCTCCAAGTGTTCACCACTTTATCCATTATGAATGGTTGTTGAAGTTTGACACAGATGGCCAAGATGCCAACTTATGTGCAGCATTCTGGCAAGTTCACTTGGCACACTGCTAAAAAGTGTGCCAGCATTTCATTAGTGCTGCTTGTTTTTTGATGTCCACACTTAAAGTGTGAACGTGGAATCTAGCTTACAGGGGGTAGTCACATTCACTTGGACTTGTTTTGTAATGTTGATGATATTTCACTAGTCATCTAATCAGATGTGTGCCCTTGGAAAGACTTCTCAACCAAAACATGCAATTTCCTAATGCTGCTTTTCTGAGATTCCAGTGTGTTGAGCAAGGAACAGCAACAAAGTGCAGCAGAAACATGAAAGACGCTTGAGCCCTTGAGGATAGGCATTTGTTAAAAGAGTTTGGCAGCAGTGGGATTTGAACCCATGCCTCCGAAGAGACTGAAGCCTAAATCCAGCGCCTTTGACCGCTCGGCCATGCTACCCACAAAAGAGAACTCGCTTACGATTAAAAGGCGGATGGACACATTCTACATTCCATGGGTTGATGAGGCCGTGGCATATATAGGACACCTGGAATTCCCGCAGCTGGTCTGAAATGAGAGCCTGGGATGGATGAGCAAGACACAGCCCCAGCCGGTCCACAAAATGTTGGCCGATTAGCTCAGTTGGTTAGAGTGTGGTGCTAATAATGCCAAGGCTGCGGGTTTGATCCCCGCACGGGCCATCTGTGTGCTTGATCTTTAACTTTCTATGGTCTCGGCCATGGGGAAAAACGGTGTCTTTCTGCTGTCCGATGTTCTGCATTCATTGCTTGCGCTGGAGGCCTCAGAACTCTCAACTCCAAGTAGTCACCTCTTTATCCATTATGAAAGGTTGTTAAAGTTTGACACAGATGCCAACTTATGTGCTTCAGTCCTCCTTCTGAATTTGTGGTCAATTTACGCTTGAGAAGTGGACTTTTGATGCAGATTTCTGTGGCAAGTTCACTTGGCACTCTCCTAAAAAACGTGCCAGCTATTCATCACTACTGCTTGTTGTTTTTTCTTTTTTTTTTTTTGCTGTCTACACTTGAAATGTGAGTGTGGAATCTAGCTTACAGGAGTTCAGTTGGACTTGTTTTGTACCATTGATGACATTTCACTAGTCATCAGAAGTGTGCCCTTTGGAAGACTTCTCAAACAAAACATGCAATGAATGCAGTTTTTCTAATGCTGCTAAAGCAGAGAGGTAAGTGTTGTTTGAGATTTCAGTGTGTTGGGCAAGGAACAGCAGCAACATCAGAGATGCTTGAGGATAGGGATTTGTTAAAAGAGCTTGGCAGCATTGGGATTTGAACCCACGCCTCCGAGGAGACTGGAGCCATAACCCAGCGCCTTAGACCGCTCGGCCATGCTACCTGTAAAAGAGAGTTGGCTATCGATTAAAAAGCGGCGGGACATAGGCTACATTCCATGTTCAGCATTCATTGCTTGCGCTGGAGGTCTCAGAACTCTCAGCTCCAAGTGTTCACCACTTTATCCATTATGAATGGTTGTTGAAGTTTGACACAGATGGCCAAGATGCCAACTTATGTGCAGCATTCTGGCAAGTTCACTTGTACCATTGATGACATTTCACTAGTCATCAGAAGTGTGCCCTTTGGAAGACTTCTCAAACAAAACATGCAATGAATGCAGTTTTTCTAATGCTGCTAAAGCAGAGAGGTAAGTGTTGTTTGAGATTTCAGTGTGTTGGGCAAGGAACAGCAGCAACATCAGAGATGCTTGAGGATAGGGATTTGTTAAAAGAGCTTGGCAGCAGTGGGATTTGAACCCACGCCTCCGAAGAGACTGGAGCCTTAATCCAGCGCCTTAGACCGCTCGGCCATGCTACCTGTAAAAGAGTGTTGGCAATCGATTAAAAAGCAGCGGGACATAGGCTACATTCCATGTTCAGCATTCATTGCTGGCAGCTTGGCAGCAGTGGGATTTGAACCCACGCCTCCGAAGAGACTGGAGCCTTAATCCAGCGCCTTAGACCGCTCGGCCATGCTACCTGTAAAAGACTGTTGGCTATCGATTAAAAAGCGGCGGGACATAGGCTACATTCCATGTTCAGCATTCATTGCTTGCGCTGGAGGTCTCAGAACTCTCAGCTCCAAGTGTTCACCACTTTATCCATTATGAATGGTTGTTGAAGTTTGACACAGATGGCCAAGATGCCAACTTATGTGCAGCATTCTGGCAAGTTCACTTGGCACTCTGCTAAAAAGTGTGCCAGCATTTCATTAGTGCTGCTTGTTTTTTGATGTCCACACTTAAAGTGTGAACGTGGAATCTAGCTTACAGGGGGTAGTCACATTCACTTGGACTTGTTTTGTAATGTTGATGATATTTCACTAGTCATCTAATCAGATGTGTGCCCTTGGAAAGACTTCTCAACCAAAACATGCAATTTCCTAATGCTGCTTTTCTGAGATTCCAGTGTGTTGAGCAAGGAACAGCAACAAAGTGCAGCAGAAACATGAAAGACGCTTGAGCCCTTGAGGATAGGCATTTGTTAAAAGAGTTTGGCAGCAGTGGGATTTGAACCCACGCCTCCAAAGAGACTGGAGCCTAAATCCAGCGCCTTAGACCGCTCGGCCATGCTTCCCACAAAAGAGAACTCGCTTACGATTAAAAGGCGGATGGACACATTCTACATTCCATGGGTTGATGAGGCCGTGGCATATATAGGACACCTGGAATTCCCGCAGCTGGTCTGAAATGAGAGCCTGGGATGGATGAGCAAGACACAGCTCCAGCAGGACCACAAAACGTTGGCCGATTAGCTCAGTTGGTTAGAGTGTGGTGCTAATAAAACCAAGGCCGTGGGTTTGATCCCCGTATGGGCCATCTGTGCGCTTGATCTTTAACTTTCTATGGTCTCGGCCATGGGGAAAAACGGTGTCTTTCTGCTGTCCGATGTTCTGCATTCATTGCTTGCGCTGGAGGCCTCAGAACTCTCAACTCCAAGTAGTCACCTCTTTATCCATTATGAAAGGTTGTTAAAGTTTGACACAGATGCCAACTTATGTGCTTCAGTCCTCCTTCTGAATTTGTGGTCAATTTACGCTTGAGAAGTGGACTTTGGGTGCAGCTTTCTGTGGCAAGTTCACTTGGCACTCTCCTAAAAAACGTGCCAGCTATTCATCACTACTGCTTGTTGTTTTTTCATAAATTTTTTTGCTGTCTACACTTGAAATGTGAGTGTGGAATCTAGCTTACAGGAGTTCAGTTGGACTTGTTTTGTACCATTGATGACATTTCACTAGTCATCAGAAGTGTGCCCTTTGGAAGACTTCTCAAACAAAACATGCAATGAATGCAGTTTTTCTAATGCTGCTAAAGCAGAGAGGTAAGTGTTGTTTGAGATTTCAGTGTGTTGGGCAAGGAACAGCAGCAACATCAGAGATGCTTGAGGATAGGGATTTGTTAAAAGAGCTTGGCAGCAGTGGGATTTGAACCCACGCCTCCGAAGAGACTGGAGCCTTAATCCAGCGCCTTAGACCGCTCGGCCATGCTACCTGTAAAAGAGTGTTGGCTATCGATTAAAAAGCGGCGGGACATAGGCTACATTCCATGTTCAGCATTCATTGCTTGCGCTGGAGGTCTCAGAACTCTCAGCTCCAAGTGTTCACCACTTTATCCATTATGAATGGTTGTTGAAGTTTGACACAGATGGCCAAGATGCCAACTTATGTGCAGCATTCTGGCAAGTTCACTTGGCACTCTGCTAAAAAGTGTGCCAGCATTTCATTAGTGCTGCTTGTTTTTTGATGTCCACACTTAAAGTGTGAACGTGGAATCTAGCTTACAGGGGGTAGTCACATTCACTTGGACTTGTTTTGTAATGTTGATGATATTTCACTAGTCATCTAATCAGATGTGTGCCCTTGGAAAGACTTCTCAACCAAAACATGCAATTTCCTAATGCTGCTTTTCTGAGATTCCAGTGTGTTGAGCAACGAACAGCAACAAAGTGCAGCAGAAACATGAAAGACGCTTGAGCCCTTTAGGATAGGCATTTGTTAAAAGAGTTTGGCAGCAGTGGGATTTGAACCCATGCCTCCGAAGAGACTGGAGCCTAAATCCAGCACCTTAGACCGCTCGGCCATGCTACCCACAAAAGAGAACTCGCTTACGATTAAAAGGCGGATGGACACATTCTACATTCCATGGGTTGATGAGGCCGTGGCATATATAGGACACCATTCCCGCAGCTGGTCTGAAATGAGAGCCTGGGATGGATGAGCAAGACACAGCCCCAGCAAAAACAACAAAATGTTGGCAGATTAGCTCAGTTGGTTAGAGTGTGGTGCTAATAATGCCAAGGCTGTGGGTTTGATCCCCGTACGGGCCATCTGTGCGCTTGATCTTTAACTTTCTATGGTCTCGGCCATGGGGAAAAACGGTGTCTTTCTGCTGTCCGATGTTCTGCATTCATTGCTTGCGCTGGAGGCCTCAGAACTCTCAACTCCAAGTAGTCACCTCTTTATCCATTATGAAAGGTTGTTAAAGTTTGACACAGATGCCAACTTATGTGCTTCAGTCCTCCTTCTGAAGTTGTGGTCAATTTACGCTTGAGAAGTGGACTTTGGGTGCAGCTTTCTGTGGCAAGTTCACTTGGCACTCTCCTAAAAAACGTGCCAGCTATTCATCACTACTGCTTGTTGTTTTTTCTTTTTTTTTTTTTGCTGTCTACACTTGAAATGTGAGTGTGGAATCTAGCTTACAGGAGTTCAGTTGGACTTGTTTTGTACCATTGATGACATTTCACTAGTCATCAGAAGTGTGCCCTTTGGAAGACTTCTCAAACAAAACATGCAATGAATGCAGTTTTTCTAATGCTGCTAAAGCAGAGAGGTAAGTGTTGTTTGAGATTTCAGTGTGTTGGGCAAGGAACAGCAGCAACATCAGAGATGCTTGAGGATAGGGATTTGTTAAAAGAGCTTGGCAGCAGTGGGATTTGAACCCACGCCTCCGAAGAGACTGGAGCCTTAATCCTGCGCCTTAGACCGCTCGGCCATGCTACCTGTAAAAGAGAGTTGGCTATCGATTAAAAAGCGGAGGGACATAGGCTACATTCCATGTTCAGCATTCATTGCTTGCACTGGAGGTCTCAGAACTCTCAGCTCCAAGTGTTCACCACTTTATCCATTATGAATGGTTGTTGAAGTTTGACACAGATGGCCAAGATGCCAACTTATGTGCAGCATTCTGGCAAGTTCACTTGGCACTCTGCTAAAAAGTGTGCCAGCATTTCATTAGTGCTGCTTGTTTTTTGATGTCCACACTTAAAGTGTGAACGTGGAATCTAGCTTACAGGGGGTAGTCACATTCACTTGGACTTGGACTTGTTTTGTAATGTTGATGATATTTCACTAGTCATCTAATCAGATGTGTGCCCTTGGAAAGACTTCTCAACCAAAACATGCAATTTCCTAATGCTGCTTTTCTGAGATTCCAGTGTGTTGAGCAAGGAACAGCAACAAAGTGCAGCAGAAACATGAAAGACGCTTGAGCCCTTGAGGATAGGCATTTGTTAAAAGAGTTTGGCAGCAGTGGGATTTGAACCCACGCCTCCAAAGAGACTGGAGCCTAAATCCAGCGCCTTAGACCGCTCGGCCATGCTACCCACAAAAGACAACTCGCTTACGATTAAAAGGCGGATGGACACATTCTACATTCCATGGGTTGATGAGGCCGTGGCATATATAGGACACCTGGAATTCCCGCAGCTGGTCTGAAATGAGAGCCTGGGATGGATGAGCAAGACACAGCCCCAGCAGGACCACAAAATGTTGGCCGATTAGCTCAGTTGGTTAGAGTGTGGTGCTAATAACGCCAAGGCCGTGGGTTTGATCCCTGTACGGGCCATCTGTGCGCTTGATCTTTAACTTTCTATGGTCTCGGCCATGGGGAAAAACGGTGTCTTTCTGCTGTCCGATGTTCTGCATTCATTGCTTGCGCTGGAGGCCTCAGAACTCTCAACTCCAAGTAGTCACCTCTTTATCCATTATGAAAGGTTGTTAAAGTTTGACACAGATGCCAACTTATGTGCTTCAGTCCTCCTTCTGAAGTTGTGGTCAATTTACGCTTGAGAAGTGGACTTTGGGTGCAGCTTTCTGTGGCAAGTTCACTTGGCACTCTCCTAAAAAACGTGCCAGCTATTCATCACTACTGCTTGTTGTTTTTTCTTTTTTTTTTTTTGCTGTCTACACTTGAAATGTGAGTGTGGAATCTAGCTTACAGGAGTTCAGTTGGACTTGTTTTGTACCATTGATGACATTTCACTAGTCATCAGAAGTGTGCCCTTTGGAAGACTTCTCAAACAAAACATGCAATGAATGCAGTTTTTCTAATGCTGCTAAAGCAGAGAGGTAAGTGTTGTTTGAGATTTCAGTGTGTTGGGCAAGGAACAGCAGCAACATCAGTGATGCTTGAGGATAGGGATTTGTTAAAAGAGCTTGGCAGCAGTGGGATTTGAACCCACGCCTCCGAAGAGACTGGAGCCTTAATCCAGCGCCTTAGACCGCTCGGCCATGCTACCTGTAAAAGAGAGTTGGCTATCGATTAAAAAGCGGCGGGACATAGGCTACATTCCATGTTCAGCATTCATTGCTTGCGCTGGAGGTCTCAGAACTCTCAGCTCCAAGTGTTCACCACTTTATCCATTATGAATGGTTGTTGAAGTTTGACACAGATGGCCAAGATGCCAACTTATGTGCAGCATTCTGGCAAGTTCACTTGGCACTCTGCTAAAAAGTGTGCCAGCATTTCATTAGTGCTGCTTGTTTTTTGATGTCCACACTTAAAGTGTGAACGTGGAATCTAGCTTACAGGGGGTAGTCACATTCACTTGGACTTGTTTTGTAATGTTGATGATATTTCACTAGTCATCTAATCAGATGTGTGCCCTTGGAAAGACTTCTCAACCAAAACATGCAATTTCCTAATGCTGCTTTTCTGAGATTCCAGTGTGTTGAGCAAGGAACAGCAACAAAGTGCAGCAGAAACATGAAAGACGCTTGAGCCCTTGAGGATAGGCATTTGTTAAAAGAGTTTGGCAGCAGTGGGATTTGAACCCACGCCTCCGAGGAGACTAGAGCCTAAATCCAGCGCCTTAGACCGCTCGGCCATGCTACCCACAAAAGAGAACTCGCTTACGATTTAAAGGCGGATGGACACATTCTACATTCCATGGGTTGATGAGGCCGTGGCATATATAGGACACCTGGAATTTCCGCAGCTGGTCTGAAATGAGAGCCTGGGATGGATGAGCAAGACACAGCCCCAGCAAAACCACAAAATGTTGGCCGATTAGCTCAGTTGGTTAGAGCGTGGTGCTAATAATGCCAAGGCTGTGGGTTTGATCTCTGTACGGGCCATCTGTGCGCTTGATCTTTAACTTTCTATGGTCTCGGCCATGGGGAAAAACGGTGTCTATCTGCTGTCCGATGTTCTGCATTCATTGCTTGCGCTGGAGGCCTCAGAACTCTCAACTCCAAGTAGTCACCTCTTTATCCATTATGAAAGGTTGTTAAAGTTTGACACAGATGCCAACTTATGTGCTTCAGTCCTCCTTCTGAAGTTGTGGTCAATTTACGCTTGAGAAGTGGACTTTGGGTGCAGCTTTCTGTGGCAAGTTCACTTGGAACTCTCCTAAAAAACGTGCCAGCTATTCATCACTACTGCTTGTTGTTTTTTCTTTTTTTTTTTTTGCTGTCTACACTTGAAATGTGAGTGTGGAATCTAGCTTACAGGAGTTCAGTTGGACTTGTTTTGTACCATTGATGACATTTCACTAGTCATCAGAAGTGTGCCCTTTGGAAAACTTCTCAAACAAAACATGCAATGAATGCAGTTTTTCTAATGCTGCTAAAGCAGAGAGGTAAGTGTTGTTTGAGATTTCAGTGTGTTGGGCAAGGAACAGCAGCAACATCAGAGATGCTTGAGGATAGGGATTTGTTAAAAGAGCTTGGCAGCAGTGGGATTTGAACCCACGCCTCCGAAGAGACTGGAGCCTTAATCCAGCGCCTTAGACCGCTCGGCCATGCTACCTGTAAAAGAGTGTTGGCTATCGATTAAAAAGCGGCGGGACATAGGCTACATTCCATGTTCAGCATTCATTGCTTGCGCTGGAGGTCTCAGAACTCTCAGCTCCAAGTGTTCACCACTTTATCCATTATGAATGGTTGTTGAAG
This sequence comes from Rana muscosa, assembly GCA_029206835.1. Classification (NCBI taxonomy): domain Eukaryota; kingdom Metazoa; phylum Chordata; class Amphibia; order Anura; family Ranidae; genus Rana; species Rana muscosa. The sequence continues at coordinate 74,250,352 of CM055128.1, forward strand.
TTTGACACAGATGGCCAAGATGCCAACTTATGTGCAGCATTCTGGCAAGTTCACTTGGCACTCTGCTAAAAAGTGTGCCAGCATTTCATTAGTGCTGCTTGTTTTTTGATGTCCACACTTAAAGTGTGAACGTGGAATCTAGCTTACAGGGGGTAGTCACATTCACTTGGACTTGTTTTGTAATGTTGATGATATTTCACTAGTCATCTAATCAGATGTGTGCCCTTGGAAAGACTTCTCAACCAAAACATGCAATTTCCTAATGCTGCTTTTCTGAGATTCCAGTGTGTTGAGCAACGAACAGCAACAAAGTGCAGCAGAAACATGAAAGACGCTTGAGCCCTTTAGGATAGGCATTTGTTAAAAGAGTTTGGCAGCAGTGGGATTTGAACCCATGCCTCCGAAGAGACTGGAGCCTAAATCCAGCGCCTTAGACCGCTCGGCCATGCTACCCACAAAAGAGAACTCGCTTACGATTAAAAGGCGGATGGACACATTCTACATTCCATGGGTTGATGAGGCCGTGGCATATATAGGACACCATTCCCGCAGCTGGTCTGAAATGAGAGCCTGGGATGGATGAGCAAGACACAGCCCCAGCAAAAACAACAAAATGTTGGCCGATTAGCTCAGTTGGTTAGAGTGTGGTGCTAATAATGCCAAGGCTGTGGGTTTGATCCCCGTACGGGCCATCTGTGCGCTTGATCTTTAACTTTCTATGGTCTCGGCCATGGGGAAAAACGGTGTCTTTCTGCTGTCCGATGTTCTGCATTCATTGCTTGCGCTGGAGGCCTCAGAACTCTCAACTCCAAGTAGTCACCTCTTTATCCATTATGAAAGGTTGTTAAAGTTTGACACAGATGCCAACTTATGTGCTTCAGTCCTCCTTCTGAAGTTGTGGTCAATTTACGCTTGAGAAGTGGACTTTGGGTGCAGCTTTCTGTGGCAAGTTCACTTGGCACTCTCCTAAAAAACGTGCCAGCTATTCATCACTACTGCTTGTTGTTTTTTCTTTTTTTTTTTTTGCTGTCTACACTTGAAATGTGAGTGTGGAATCTAGCTTACAGGAGTTCAGTTGGACTTGTTTTGTACCATTGATGACATTTCACTAGTCATCAGAAGTGTGCCCTTTGGAAGACTTCTCAAACAAAACATGCAATGAATGCAGTTTTTCTAATGCTGCTAAAGCAGAGAGGTAAGTGTTGTTTGAGATTTCAGTGTGTTGGGCAAGGAACAGCAGCAACATCAGAGATGCTTGAGGATAGGGATTTGTTAAAAGAGCTTGGCAGCAGTGGGATTTGAACCCACGCCTCCGAAGAGACTGGAGCCTTAATCCAGCGCCTTAGACCGCTCGGCCATGCTACCTGTAAAAGAGAGTTGGCTATCGATTAAAAAGCGGAGGGACATAGGCTACATTCCATGTTCAGCATTCATTGCTTGCGCTGGAGGTCTCAGAACTCTCAGCTCCAAGTGTTCACCACTTTATCCATTATGAATGGTTGTTGAAGTTTGACACAGATGGCCAAGATGCCAACTTATGTGCAGCATTCTGGCAAGTTCACTTGGCACTCTGCTAAAAAGTGTGCCAGCATTTCATTAGTGCTGCTTGTTTTTTGATGTCCACACTTAAAGTGTGAACGTGGAATCTAGCTTACAGGGGGTAGTCACATTCACTTGGACTTGTTTTGTAATGTTGATGATATTTCACTAGTCATCTAATCAGATGTGTGCCCTTGGAAAGACTTCTCAACCAAAACATGCAATTTCCTAATGCTGCTTTTCTGAGATTCCAGTGTGTTGAGCAAGGAACAGCAACAAAGTGCAGCAGAAACATGAAAGACGCTTGAGCCCTTGAGGATAGGCATTTGTTAAAAGAGTTTGGCAGCAGTGGGATTTGAACCCACGCCTCCGAAGAGACTGGAGCCTAAATCCAGCGCCTTAGACCGCTCGGCCATGCTACCCACAAAAGAGAACTCGCTTACGATTAAAAGGCGGATGGACACATTCTATATTCCATGGGTTGATGAGGCCGTGGCATATATAGGACACCTGGAATTCCCGCAGCTGGTCTGAAATGAGAGCCTGGGATGGATGAGCAAGACACAGCCCCAGCAGGACCACAAAATGTTGGCCGATTAGCTCAGTTGGTTAGAGTGTGGTGCTAAGAACACCAAGGCCGTGGGTTTGATCCCCGTATGGGCCATCTGTGCGCTTGATCTTTAACTTTCTATGGTCTCGGCCATGGGGAAAAACGGTGTCTTTCTGCTGTCCGATGTTCTGCATTCATTGCTTGCGCTGGAGGCCTCAGAACTCTCAACTCCAAGTAGTCACCTCTTTATCCATTATGAAATGTTGTTAAAGTTTGACACAGATGCCAACTTATGTGCTTCAGTCCTCCTTCTGAAGTTGTGGTCAATTTACGCTTGAGAAGTGGACTTTGGGTGCAGCTTTCTGTGGCAAGTTCACTTGGCACTCTCCAAAAAAACGTGCCAGCTATTCATCACTACTGCTTGTTGTTTTTTCTTTTTTTTTTTTGCTGTCTACACTTGAAATGTGAGTGTGGAATCTAGCTTACAGGAGTTCAGTTGGACTTGTTTTGTACCGTTGATGACATTTCACTAGTCATCAGAAGTGTGCCCTTTGGAAGACTTCTCAAACAAAACATGCAATGAATGCAGTTTTTCTAATGCTGCTAAAGCAGAGAGGTAAGTGTTGTTTGAGATTTCAGTGTGTTGGGCAAGGAACAGCAGCAACATCAGAGATGCTTGAGGATAGGGATTTGTTAAAAGAGCTTGGCAGCAGTGGGATTTGAACCCACGCCTCCGAAGAGACTGGAGCCTTAATCCAGCGCCTTAGACCGCTCGGCCATGCTACCTGTAAAAGAGTGTTGGCTATCGATTAAAAAGCGGCGGGACATAGGCTACATTCCATGTTCAGCATTCATTGCTTGCGCTGGAGGTCTCAGAACACTCAGCTCCAAGTGTTCACCACTTTATCCATTATGAATGGTTGTTGAAGTTTGACACAGATGGCCAAGATGCCAACTTATGTGCAGCATTCTGGCAAGTTCACTTGGCACTCTGCTAAAAAGTGTGCCAGCATTTCATTAGTGCTGCTTGTTTTTTGATGTCCACACTTAAAGTGTGAACGTGGAATCTAGCTTACAGGGGGTAGTCACATTCACTTGGACTTGTTTTGTAATGTTGATGATATTTCACTAGTCATCTAATCAGATGTGTGCCCTTGGAAAGACTTCTCAACCAAAACATGCAATTTCCTAATGCTGCTTTTCTGAGATTCCAGTGTGTTGAGCAAGGAACAGCAACAAAGTGCAGCAGAAACATGAAAGACGCTTGAGCCCTTGAGGATAGGCATTTGTTAAAAGAGTTTGGCAGCAGTGGGATTTGAACCCACGCCTCCGAAGAGACTGGAGCCTAAATCCAGCGCCTTAGACCGCTCGGCCATGCTACCCACAAAAGAGAACTCGCTTACGATTAAAAGGCGGATGGACACATTCTACATTCCATGGGTTGATGAGGCCGTGGCATATATAGGACACCTGGAATTCCCGCAGCTGGTCTGAAATGAGAGCCTGGGATGGATGAGCAAGACACAGCCCCAGCAGGAGCACAAAATGTTGGCCGATTAGCTCAGTTGGTTAGAGTGTGGTGCTAATAAGACCAAGGCTGTGGGTTTGATCCCCGTACGGGCCATCTGTGCGCTTGATCTTTAACTTTCTATGGTCTCGGCCATGGGGAAAAACTGTGTCTTTCTGCTGTCCGATGTTCTGCATTTATTGCTTGCGCTGGAGGCCTCAGAACTCTCAACTCCAAGTAGTCACCTCTTTATCCATTATGAAAGGTTGTTAAAGTTTGACACAGATGCCAACTTATGTGCTTCAGTCCTCCTTCTGAAGTTGTGGTCAATTTACGCTTGAGAAGTGGACTTTGGGTGCAGCTTTCTGTGGCAAGTTCACTTGGCACTCTCCTAAAAAACGTGCCAGCTATTCATCACTACTGCTTGTTGTTTTTTCTTTTTTTTTTTTTGCTGTCTACACTTGAAATGTGAGTGTGGAATCTAGCTTACAGGAGTTCAGTTGGACTTGTTTTGTACCGTTGATGACATTTCACTAGTCATCAGAAGTGTGCCCTTTGGAAGACTTCTCAAACAAAACATGCAATGAATGCAGTTTTTCTAATGCTGCTAAAGCAGAGAGGTAAGTGTTGTTTGAGATTTCAGTGTGTTGGGCAAGGAACAGCAGCAACATCAGAGATGCTTGAGGATAGGGATTTGTTAAAAGAGCTTGGCAGCAGTGGGATTTGAACCCACACCTCCGAAGAGACTGGAGCCTTAATCCAGCGCCTTAGACCGCTCGGCCATGCTACCTGTAAAAGAGTGTTGGCTATCGATTAAAAAGCGGCGGGACATAGGCTACATTCCATGTTCAGCATTCATTGCTTGCGCTGGAGGTCTCAGAACTCTCAGCTCCAAGTGTTCACCACTTTATCCATTATGAATGGTTGTTGAAGTTTGACACAGATGGCCAAGATGCCAACTTATGTGCAGCATTCTGGCAAGTTCACTTGGCACTCTGCTAAAAAGTGTGCCAGCATTTCATTAGTGCTGCTTGTTTTTTGATGTCCACACTTAAAGTGTGAACGTGGAATCTAGCTTACAGGGGGTAGTCACATTCACTTGGACTTGTTTTGTAATGTTGATGATATTTCACTAGTCATCTAATCAGATGTGTGCCCTTGGAAAGACTTCTCAACCAAAACATGCAATTTCCTAATGCTTCTTTTCTGAGATTCCAGTGTGTTGAGCAAGGAACAGCAACAAAGTGCAGCAGAAACATGAAAGACGCTTGAGCCCTTGAGGATAGGCATTTGTTAAAAGAGTTTGGCAGCAGTGGGATTTGAACCCACGCCTCCGAAGAGACTGGAGCCTAAATCCAGCGCCTTAGACCGCTCAGCCATGCTACCCACAAAAGAGAACTCGCTTACGATTAAAAGGCGGATGGACACATTTTACATTCCATGGGTTGATGAGGCCGTGGCATATATAGGACACCTGGAATTCCCGCAGCTGGTCTGAAATGAGAGCCTGGGATGGATGAGCAAGACACAGCCCCAGCAGAACCGCAAAATGTTGGCTGATTAGCTCAGTTGGTTAGAGCGTGGTGCTAATAACGCCAAGGCCGCGGGTTCGATCCCCGTATGGGCCATCCGTGCGCTTGATCTTTAACTTTCTATGGTCTCGGCCATGGGGAAAAACGGTGTCTTTCTGCTGTCCGATGTTCTGCATTTATTGCTTGCGCTGGAGGCCTCAGAACTCTCAACTCCAAGTAGTCACCTCTTTATCCATTATGTAAGGTTGTTAAAGTTTGACACAGATGCCAACTTATGTGCTTCAGTCCTCCTTCTGAAGTTGTGGTCAATTTACGCTTGAGAAGTGGACTTTGGGTGCAGCTTTCTGTGGCAAGTTCACTTGGCACTCTCCAAAAAAACGTGCCAGCTATTCATCACTACTGCTTGTTGTTTTTTCTTTTTTTTTTTGCTGTCTACACTTGAAATGTGAGTGTGGAATCTAGCTTACAGGAGTTCAGTTGGACTTGTTTTGTACCGTTGATGACATTTCACTAGTCATCAGAAGTGTGCCCTTTGGAAGACTTCTCAAACAAAACATGCAATGAATGCAGTTTTTCTAATGCTGCTAAAGCAGAGAGGTAAGTGTTGTTTGAGATTTCAGTGTGTTGGGCAAGGAACAGCAGCAACATCAGAGATGCTTGAGGATAGGGATTTGTTAAAAGAGCTTGGCAGCAGTGGGATTTGAACCCACACCTCCGAAGAGACTGGAGCCTTAATCCAGCGCCTTAGACCGCTCGGCCATGCTACCTGTAAAAGAGTGTTGGCTATCGATTAAAAAGTGGCGGGACATAGGCTACATTCCATGTTCAGCATTCATTGCTTGCGCTGGAGGTCTCAGAACTCTCAGCTCCAAGTGTTCACCACTTTATCCATTATGAATGGTTGTTGAAGTTTGACACAGATGGCCAAGATGCCAACTTATGTGCAGCATTCTGGCAAGTTCACTTGGCACTCTGCTAAAAAGTGTGCCAGCATTTCATTAGTGCTGCTTGTTTTTTGATGTCCACACTTAAAGTGTGAACGTGGAATCTAGCTTACAGGGGGTAGTCACATTCACTTGGACTTGTTTTGTAATGTTGATGATATTTCACTAGTCATCTAATCAGATGTGTGCCCTTGGAAAGACTTCTCAACCAAAACATGCAATTTCCTAATGCTGCTTTTCTGAGATTCCAGTGTGTTGAGCAAGGAACAGCAACAAAGTGCAGCAGAAACATGAAAGACGCTTGAGCCCTTGAGGATAGGCATTTGTTAAAAGAGTTTGGCAGCAGTGGGATTTGAACCCACGCCTCCGAAGAGACTGGAGCCTAAATTCAGCGCCTTAGACCGCTCGGCCATGCTACCCACAAAAGAGAACTCGCTTACGATTAAAAGGCGGATGGACACATTCTACATTCCATGGGTTGATGAGGCCGTGGCATATATAGGACACCTGGAATTCCCGCAGCTGGTCTGAAATGAGAGCCTGGGATGGATGAGCAAGACACAGCCCCAGCAGAACCACAAAATGTTGGCCGATTAGCTCCGTTGGTTAGAGTGTGGTGCTAATAACGCCAAGGCCGCGGGTTTGATCCCCGTACAGGCCATCTGTGCGCTTGATCTTTAACTTTCTATGGTCTCGGCCATGGGGAAAAACGGTGTCGTTCTGCTGTCCGATGTTCTGCATTCATTGCTTGCGCTGGAGGCCTCAGAACTCTCAACTCCAAGTAGTCACCTCTTTATCCATTATGAAAGGTTGTTAAAGTTTGACACAGATGCCAACTTATGTGCTTCAGTCCTCCTTCTGAAGTTGTGGTCAATTTACGCTTGAGAAGTGGACTTTGGGTGCAGCTTTCTGTGGCAAGTTCACTTGGCACTCTCCTAAAAAACGTGCCAGCTATTCATCACTACTGCTTGTTGTTTTTTCTTTTTTTTTTTTTTTGCTGTCTACACTTGAAATGTGAGTGTGGAATCTAGCTTACAGGAGTTCAGTTGGACTTGTTTTGTACCATTGATGACATTTCACTAGTCATCAGAAGTGTGCCCTTTGGAAGACTTCTCAAACAAAACATGCAATGAATGCAGTTTTTCTAATGCTGCTAAAGCAGAGAGGTAAGTGTTGTTTGAGATTTCAGTGTGTTGGGCAAGGAACAGCAGCAACATCAGAGATGCTTGAGGATAGGGATTTGTTAAAAGAGCTTGGCAGCTGTGGGATTTGAACCCACGCCTCCGAAGAGACTGGAGCCTTAATCCAGCGCCTTAGACCACTCGGCCATGCTACCTGTGAAAGAGTGTTGGCTATCGATTAAAAAGCGGCGGGACATAGGCTACATTCCATGTTCAGCATTCATTGCTTGCGCTGGAGGTCTCAGAACTCTCAGCTCCAAGTGTTCACCACTTTATCCATTATGAATGGTTGTTGAAGTTTGACACAGATGGCCAAGATGCCAACTTATGTGCAGCATTCTGGCAAGTTCACTTGGCACTCTGCTAAAAAGTGTGCCAGCATTTCATTAGTGCTGCTTGTTTTTTGATGTCCACACTTAAAGTGTGAACGTGGAATCTAGCTTACAGGGGGTAGTCACATTCACTTGGACTTGTTTTGTAATGTTGATGATATTTCACTAGTCATCTAATCAGATGTGTGCCCTTGGAAAGACTTCTCAACCAAAACATGCAATTTCCTAATGCTGCTTTTCTGAGATTCCAGTGTGTTGAGCAAGGAACAGCAACAAAGTGCAGCAGAAACATGAAAGACGCTTGAGCCCTTGAGGATAGGCATTTGTTAAAAGAGTTTGGCAGCAGTGGGATTTGAACCCACGCCTCCGAAGAGACTGGAGCCTAAATTCAGCGCCTTAGACCGCTCGGCCATGCTACCCACAAAAGAGAACTCGCTTACGATTAAAAGGCGGATGGACACATTCTACATTCCATGGGTTGATGAGGCCGTGGCATATATAGGACACCTGGAATTCCCGCAGCTGGTCTGAAATGAGAGCCTGGGAAGGATGAGCAAGACACAGCCCCAGCAGAACCACAAAATGGTGGCCGATTAGCTCCGTTGGTTAGAGTGTGGTGCTAATAACGCCAAGGCCGCGGGTTTGATCCCCGTACGGGCCATCTGTGCGCTTGATCTTTAACTTTCTATGGTCTCGGCCATGGGGAAAAACGGTGTCTTTCTGCTGTCCGATGTTCTGCATTCATTGCTTGCGCTGGAGGCCTCAGAACTCTCAACTCCAAGTAGTCACCTCTTTATCCATTATGAAAGGTTGTTAAAGTTTGACACAGATGCCAACTTATGTGCTTCAGTCCTCCTTCTGAAGTTGTGGTCAATTTACGCTTGAGAAGTGGACTTTGGGTGCAGCTTTCTGTGGCAAGTTCACTTGGCACTCTCCTAAAAAACGTGCCAGCTATTCATCACTACTGCTTGTTGTTTTTTCTTTTTGTTTTTTTTTGCTGTCTACACTTGAAATGTGAGTGTGGAATCTAGCTTACAGGAGTTCAGTTGGACTTGTTTTGTACCATTGATGACATTTCACTAGTCATCAGAAGTGTGCCCTTTGGAAGACTTCTCAAACAAAACATGCAATGAATGCAGTTTTTCTAATGCTGCTAAAGCAGAGAGGTAAGTGTTGTTTGAGATTTCAGTGTGTTGGGCAAGGAACAGCAGCAACATCAGAGATGCTTGAGGATAGGGATTTGTTAAAAGAGCTTGGCAGCAGTGGGATTTGAACCCACGCCTCAGAAGAGACTGGAGCCTTAATCCAGCGCCTTAGACCGCTCGGCCATGCTACCTGTAAAAGAGTGCTGGCTATCGATTAAAAAGTGGCGGGACATAGGCTACATTCCATGTTCAGCATTCATTGCTTGCGCTGGAGGTCTCAGAACTCTCAGCTCCAAGTGTTCACCACTTTATCCATTATGAATGGTTGTTGAAGTTTGACACAGATGGCCAAGATGCCAACTTATGTGCAGCATTCTGGCAAGTTCACTTGGCACTCTGCTAAAAAGTGTGCCAGCATTTCATTAGTGCTGCTTGTTTTTTGATGTCCACACTTAAAGTGTGAACGTGGAATCTAGCTTACAGGGGGTAGTCACATTCACTTGGACTTGTTTTGTAATGTTGATGATATTTCACTAGTCATCTAATCAGATGTGTGCCCTTGGAAAGACTTCTCAACCAAAACATGCAATTTCCTAATGCTGCTTTTCTGAGATTCCAGTGTGTTGAGCAAGGAACAGCAACAAAGTGCAGCAGAAACATGAAAGACGCTTGAGCCCTTGAGGATAGGCATTTGTTAAAAGAGTTTGGCAGCAGTGGGATTTGAACCCACGCCTCCGAAGAGACTGGAGCCTAAATCCAGCGCCTTAGACCGCTCGGCCATGCTACCCACAAAAGAGAACTCGCTTACGATTAAAAGGCGGATGGACACATTCTACATTCCATGGGTTGATGAGGCCGTGGCATATATAGGACACCTGGAATTCCCGCAGCTGGTCTGAAATGAGAGCCTGGGATGGATGAGCAAGACACAGCCCCAGCAGGACCACAAAATGTTGGCCGATTAGCTCAGTTGGTTAGAGTGTGGTGCTAATAAGACCAAGGCTGTGGGTTTGATCCCTGTACGGGCCATCTGTGCGCTTGATCTTTAACTTTCTATGGTCTCGGCCATGGGGAAAAACGGTGTCTTTCTGCTGTCCGATGTTCTGCATTTATTGCTTGCGCTGGAGGCCTCAGAACTCTCAACTCCAAGTAGTCACCTCTTTATCCATTATGAAAGGTTGTTAAAGTTTGACACAGATGCCAACTTATGTGCTTCAGTCCTCCTTCTGAAGTTGTGGTCAATTTACGCTTGAGAAGTGGACTTTGGGTGCAGCTTTCTGTGGCAAGTTCACTTGGCACTCTCCTAAAAAACGTGCCAGCTATTCATCACTACTGCTTGTTGTTTTTTCTTTTTTTTTTTTTGCTGTCTACACTTGAAATGTGAGTGTGGAATCTAGCTTACAGGAGTTCAGTTGGACTTGTTTTGTACCGTTGATGACATTTCACTAGTCATCAGAAGTGTGCCCTTTGGAAGACTTCTCAAACAAAACATGCAATGAATGCAGTTTTTCTAATGCTGCTAAAGCAGAGAGGTAAGTGTTGTTTGAGATTTCAGTGTGTTGGGCAAGGAACAGCAGCAACATCAGAGATGCTTGAGGATAGGGATTTGTTAAAAGAGCTTGGCAGCAGTGGGATTTGAGCCCACACCTCCGAAGAGACTGGAGCCTTAATCCAGCGCCTTAGACCGCTCGGCCATGCTACCTGTAAAAGAGTGTTGGCTATCGATTAAAAAGCGGCGGGACATAGGCTACATTCCATGTTCAGCATTCATTGCTTGCGCTGGAGGTCTCAGAACTCTCAGCTCCAAGTGTTCACCACTTTATCCATTATGAATGGTTGTTGAAGTTTGACACAGATGGCCAAGATGCCAACTTATGTGCAGCATTCTGGCAAGTTCACTTGGCACTCTGCTAAAAAGTGTGCCAGCATTTCATTAGTGCTGCTTGTTTTTTGATGTCCACACTTAAAGTGTGAACGTGGAATCTAGCTTACAGGGGGTAGTCACATTCACTTGGACTTGTTTTGTAATGTTGATGATATTTCACTAGTCATCTAATCAGATGTGTGCCCTTGGAAAGACTTCTCAACCAAAACATGCAATTTCCTAATGCTTCTTTTCTGAGATTCCAGTGTGTTGAGCAAGGAACAGCAACAAAGTGCAGCAGAAACATGAAAGACGCTTGAGCCCTTGAGGATAGGCATTTGTTAAAAGAGTTTGGCAGCAGTGGGATTTGAACCCACACCTCCGAAGAGACTGGAGCTTAAATCAAGCGCCTTAGACCGCTCGGCCATGCTACCCACAAAAGAGAACTCGCTTACGATTAAAAGGCGGATGGACACATTCTACATTCCATGGGTTGATGAGGCCATGGCATATATAGGACACCTGGAATTCCCACAGCTGGTCTGAAATGAGAGCCTGGGAAGGATGAGCAAGACACAGCCCCAGCAGAACCACAAAATGGTGGCCGATTAGCTCCGTTGGTAAGAGTGTGGTGCTAATAACGCCAAGGCCGTGGGTTTGATCCCTGTACGGGCCATCTGTGCGCTTGATCTTTAACTTTCTATGGTCTCGGCCATGGGGAAAAACGGTGTCTTTCTGCTGTCCGATGTTCTGCATTCATTGCTTGCGCTGGAGGCCTCAGAACTCTCAACTCCAAGTAGTCACCTCTTTATCCATTATGAAAGGTTGTTAAAGTTTGACACAGATGCCAACTTATGTGCTTCAGTCCTCCTTCTGAAGTTGTGGTCAATTTACGCTTGAGAAGTGGACTTTGGGTGCAGCTTTCTGTGGCAAGTTCACTTGGCACTCTCCTAAAAAACGTGCCAGCTATTCATCACTACTGCTTGTTGTTTTTTCTTTTTTTTTTTTTTGCTATCTACACTTGAAATGTGAGTGTGGAATCTAGCTTACAGGAGTTCAGTTGGACTTGTTTTGTACCATTGATGACATTTCACTAGTCATCAGAAGTGTGCCCTTTGGAAGACTTCTCAAACAAAACATGCAATGAATGCAGTTTTTCTAATGCTGCTAAAGCAGAGAGGTAAGTGTTGTTTGAGATTTCAGTGTGTTGGGCAAGGAACAGCAGCAACATCAGAGATGCTTGAGGATAGGGATTTGTTAAAAGAGCTTGGCAGCAGTGGGATTTGAACCCACGCCTCCGAAGAGACTGGAGCCTTAATCCAGCGCCTTAGACCGCTCGGCCATGCTACCTGTGAAAGAGTGTTGGCTATCGATTAAAAAGCGGCGGGACATAGGCTACATTCCATGTACAGCATTCATTGCTTGCGCTGGAGGTCTCAGAACTCTCAGCTCCAAGTGTTCACCACTTTATCCATTATGAATGGTTGTTGAAGTTTGACACAGATGGCCAAGATGCCAACTTATGTGCAGCATTCTGGCAAGTTCACTTGGCACTCTGCTAAAAAGTGTGCCAGCATTTCATTAGTGCTGCTTGTTTTTTGATGTCCACACTTAAAGTGTGAACGTGGAATCTAGCTTACAGGGGGTAGTCACATTCACTTGGACTTGTTTTGTAATGTTGATGATATTTCACTAGTCATCTAATCAGATGTGTGCCCTTGGAAAGACTTCTCAACCAAAACATGCAATTTCCTAATGCTGCTTTTCTGAGATTCCAGTGTGTTGAGCAAGGAACAGCAACAAAGTGCAGCAGAAACATGAAAGACGCTTGAGCCCTTGAGGATAGGCATTTGTTAAAAGAGTTTGGCAGCAGTGGGATTTGAACCCACGCCTCCGAAGAGACTGGAGCCTAAATTCAGCGCCTTAGACCGCTCGGCCATGCTACCCACAAAAGAGAACTCGCTTACGATTAAAAGGCGGATGGACACATTCTACATTCCATGGGTTGATGAGGCCGTGGCATATATAGGACACCTGGAATTCCCGCAGCTGGTCTGAAATGAGAGCCTGGGAAGGATGAGCAAGACACAGCCCCAGCAGAACCACAAAATGGTGGCCGATTAGCTCCGTTGGTTAGAGTGTGGTGCTAATAACACCAAGGCCACGGGTTTGATCCCCGTACGGGCCATCTGTGCGCTTGATCTTTAACTTTCTATGGTCTCGGCCATGGGGAAAAACGGTGTCTTTCTGCTGTCCGATGTTCTGCATTCATTGCTTGCGCTGGAGGCCTCAGAACTCTCAACTCCAAGTAGTCACCTCTTTATCCATTATGAAAGGTTGTTAAAGTTTGACACAGATGCCAACTTATGTGCTTCAGTCCTCCTTCTGAAGTTGTGGTCAATTTACGCTTGAGAAGTGGACTTTGGGTGCAGCTTTCTGTGGCAAGTTCACTTGGCACTCTCCTAAAAAACGTGCCAGCTATTCATCACTACTGCTTGTTGTTTTTTCTTTTTTTTTTTTTTGCTGTCTACACTTGAAATGTGAGTGTGGAATCTAGCTTACAGGAGTTCAGTTGGACTTGTTTTGTACCATTGATGACATTTCACTAGTCATCAGAAGTGTGCCCTTTGGAAGACTTCTCAAACAAAACATGCAATGAATGCAGTTTTTCTAATGCTGCTAAAGCAGAGAGGTAAGTGTTGTTTGAGATTTCAGTGTGTTGGGCAAGGAACAGCAGCAACATCAGAGATGCTTGAGGATAGGGATTTGTTAAAAGAGCTTGGCAGCAGTGGGATTTGAACCCACGCCTCCGAAGGGACTGGAGCCTTAATCCAGCGCCTTAGACCGCTCGGCCATGCTAACTGTAAAAGAGTGTTGGCTATCGATTAAAAAGCGGCGGGACATAGGCTACATTCCATGTTCAGCATTCATTGCTTGCGCTGGAGGTCTCAGAACTCTCAGCTCCAAGTGTTCACCACTTTATCCATTATGAATGGTTGTTGAAGTTTGACACAGATGGCCAAGATGCCAACTTATGTGCAGCATTCTGGCAAGTTCACTTGGCACTCTGCTAAAAAGTGTGCCAGCATTTCATTAGTGCTGCTTGTTTTTTGATGTCCACACTTAAAGTGTGAACGTGGAATCTAGCTTACAGGGGGTAGTCACATTCACTTGGACTTGTTTTGTAATGTTGATGATATTTCACTAGTCATCTAATCAGATGTGTGCCCTTGGAAAGACTTCTCAACCAAAACATGCAATTTCCTAATGCTGCTTTTCTGAGATTCCAGTGTGTTGAGCAAGGAACAGCAACAAAGTGCAGCAGAAACATGAAAGACGCTTGAGCCCTTGAGGATAGGCATTTGTTAAAAGAGTTTGGCAGCAGTGGGATTTGAACCCACGCCTCCGAAGAGACTGGAGCCTAAATTCAGCGCCTTAGACCACTCGGCCATGCTACCCACAAAAGAGAACTCGCTTACGATTAAAAGGCGGATGGACACATTCTACATTCCATGGGTTGATGAGGCCGTGGCATATATAGGACACCTGGAATTCCTGCAGCTGGTCTGAAATGAGAGCCTGGGATGGATGAGCAAGACACAGCCCCAGCAGGACCACAAAATGGTGGCCGATTAGCTCCGTTGGTTAGCGTGTGGTGCTAATAACGCCAAGGCTGCGGGTTTGATCCCCGTACGGGCCATCTGTGCGCTTGATCTTTAACTTTCTATGGTCTCGGCCATGGGGAAAAACGGTGTCTTTCTGCTGTCCGATGTTCTGCATTCATTGCTTGCGCTGGAGGCCTCAGAACTCTCAACTCCAAGTAGTCACCTCTTTATCCATTATGAAAGGTTGTTAAAGTTTGACACAGATGCCAACTTATGTGCTTCAGTCCTCCTTCTGAAGTTGTGGTCAATTTACGCTTGAGAAGTGGACTTTGGGTGCAGCTTTCTGTGGCAAGTTCACTTGGCACTCTCCTAAAAAACGTGCCAGCTATTCATCACTACTGCTTGTTGTTTTTTCTTTTTTTCTTTTTTGCTGTCTACACTTGAAATGTGAGTGTGGAATCTAGCTTACAGGAGTTCAGTTGGACTTGTTTTGTACCATTGATGACATTTCACTAGTCATCAGAAGTGTGCCCTTTGGAAGACTTCTCAAACAAAACATGCAATGAATGCAGTTTTTCTAATGCTGCTAAAGCAGAGAGGTAAGTGTTGTTTGAGATTTCAGTGTGTTGGGCAAGAAACAGCAGCAACATCAGAGATGCTTGAGGATAGGGATTTGTTAAAAGAGCTTGGCAGCAGTGGGATTTGAACCCACACCTCCGAAGAGACTGGAGCCTTAATCCAGCGCCTTAGACCGCTCGGCCATGCTACCTGTAAAAGAGTCTTGGCTATCGATTAAAAAGCGGCGGGACATAGGCTACATTCCATGTTCAGCATTCATTGCTTGCGCTGGAGGTCTCAGAACTCTCAGCTCCAAGTGTTCACCACTTTATCCATTATGAATGGTTGTTGAAGTTTGACACAGATGGCCAAGATGCCAACTTATGTGCAGCATTCTGGCAAGTTCACTTGGCACTCTGCTAAAAAGTGTGCCAGCATTTCATTAGTGCTGCTTGTTTTTTGATGTCCACACTTAAAGTGTGAACGTGGAATCTAGCTTACAGGGGGTAGTCACATTCACTTGGACTTGTTTTGTAATGTTGATGATATTTCACTAGTCATCTAATCAGATGTGTGCCCTTGGAAAGACTTCTCAACCAAAACATGCAATTTCCTAATGCTGCTTTTCTGAGATTCCAGTGTGTTGAGCAAGGAACAGCAACAAAGTGCAGCAGAAACATGAAAGACGCTTGAGCCCTTGAGGATAGGCATTTGTTAAAAGAGTTTGGCAGCAGTGGGATTTGAACCCACGCCTCCGAAGAGACTGGAGCCTAAATCCAGCGCCTTAGACCGCTCGGCCATGCTACCCACAAAAGAGAGCTCGCTTACGATTAAAAGGCGGATGGACACATTCTACATTCCATGGGTTGATGAGGCCGTGGCATATATAGGACACCTGGAATTCCCGCAGCTGGTCTGAAATGAGAGCCTGGGATGGATGAGCAAGACACAGCCCCAGCAGGACCACAAAATGTTGGCCGATTAGCTCAGTTGGTTAGAGTGTGGTGCTAATATCGCCAAGGCCGTGGGTTTGATCCCCGTACGGGCCATCTGTGCGCTTGATCTTTAACTTTCTATGGTCTCGGCCATGGGGAAAAATTGTGTCTTTCTGCTGTCCGATGTTCTGCATTCAATGCTTACGCTGGAGGCCTCAGAACTCTCAACTCCAAGTAGTCTCCTCTTTATCCATTATGAAAGGTTGTTAAAGTTTGACACAGATGCCAACTTATGTGCTTCAGTCCTCCTTCTGAAGTTGTGGTCAATTTACGCTTGAGAAGTGGACTTTGGGTGCAGGTTTCTGTGGCAAGTTCACTTGGCACTCTCCTAAAAAACGTGCCAGCTATTCATCACTACTGCTTGTTGTTTTTTCTTTTTTTTTTTTTGCTGTCTACACTTGAAATGTGAGTGTGGAATCTAGCTTACAGGAGTTCAGTTGGACTTGTTTTGTACCATTGATGACATTTCACTAGTCATCAGAAGTGTGCCGTTTGGAAGACTTCTCAAACAAAACATGCAATTTTTCTAATGCTGCTAAAGCAGAGAGGTAAGTGTTGTTTGAGATTTCAGTGTGTTGGGCAAGGAACAGCAGCAACATCAGAGATGCTTGAGGATAGGGATTTGTTAAAAGAGCTTGGCAGCAGTGGGATTTGAACCCACGCCTCCGAAGAGACTGGAGCCTTAGACCGCTCGGCCATGCTACCTGTAAAAGAGTGTTGGCTATCGATTAAAAAGCGGCGGGACATAGGCTACATTCCATGTTCAGCATTCATTGCTTGCGCTGGAGGTCTCAGAACTCTCAGCTCCAAGTGTTCACCACTTTATCCATTATGAATGGTTGTTGAAGTTTGACACAGATGGCCAAGATGCCAACTTATGTGCAGCATTCTGGCAAGTTCACTTGGCACTCTGCTAAAAAGTGTGCCAGCATTTCATTAGTGCTGCTTGTTTTTTGATGTCCACACTTAAAGTGTGAACGTGGAATCTAGCTTACAGGGGGTAGTCACATTCACTTGGACTTGTTTTGTAATGTTGATGATATTTCACTAGTCATCTAATCAGATGTGTGCCCTTGGAAAGACTTCTCAACCAAAACATGCAATTTCCTAATGCTGCTTTTCTGAGATTCCAGTGTGTTGAGCAAGGAACAGCAACAAAGTGCAGCAGAAACATGAAAGACGCTTGAGCCCTTGAGGATAGGCATTTGTTAAAAGAGTTTGGCAGCAGTGGGATTTGAACCCACGCCTCCGAAGAGACTGGAGCCTAAATCCAGCGCCTTGGACCGCTCGGCCATGCTACCCACAAAAGAGAACGCGCTTACGATTAAAAGGCGGATGGACACATTCTACATTCCATGGGTTGATGAGGCCGTGGCATATATAGGACGCCTGGCATTCCCGCAGCTGGTCTGAAATGAGAGCCTGGGATGGATGAGCAAGACACAGCCCCAGCAGGACCACAAAATGTTGGCCGATTAGCTCAGTTGGTTAGAGTGTGGTGCTAATAACGCCAAGGCTGTGGGTTTGATCCCCGTACGGGCCATCTGTGCGCTTGATCTTTAACTTTCTATGGTCTCGGCCATGGGGAAAAACGGTGTCTTTCTGCTGTCCGATGTTCTGCATTCATTGCTTGCGCTGGAGGCCTCAGAACTCTCAACTCCAAGTAGTCTCCTCTTTATCCATTATGAAAGGTTGTTAAAGTTTGACACAGATGCCAACTTATGTGCTTCAGTCCTCCTTCTGAAGTTGTGGTCAATTTACGCTTGAGAAGTGGACTTTGGGTGCAGCTTTCTGTGGCAAGTTCACTTGGCACTCTCCTAAAAAGTGTGCCAGCATTTCATTAGTGCTGCTTGTTTTTTGATGTCCACACTTAAGGTGTGAACGTGGAATCTAGCTTACAGGGGGTAGTCACATTCACTTGGACTTGTTTTGTAATGTTGATGATATTTCACTAGTCATCTAATCAGATGTGTGCCCTTGGAAAGACTTCTCAACCAAAACATGCAATTTCCTAATGCTGCTTTTCTGAGATTCCAGTGTGTTGAGCAAGGAACAGCAACAAAGTGCAGCAGAAACATGAAAGACGCTTGAGCCCTTGAGGATAGGCATTTGTTAAAAGAGTTTGGCAGCAGTGGGATTTGAACCCACGCCTCCGAAGAGACTGGAGCCTAAATCCAGCGCCTTAGACCACTCGGCCATTCTACCCACAAAAGAGAACTCGCTTACGATTAAAAGGCGGATGGACACATTCTACATTCCATGTGTTGATGAGGCCGTGGCATATATAGGACGCCTGGAATTCCCGCAGCTGGTCTGAAATGAGAGCCTGGGATGGATGAGCAAGACACAGCCCCAGCAGGACCACAAAATGTTGGCCGATTAGCTCAGTTGGTTAGAGTGTGGTGCTAATAACGCCAAGGCTGTGGGTTTGATCCCCGTACGGGCCATCTGTGCGCTTGATCTTTAACTTTCTATGGTCTCGGCCATGGGGAAAAACGGTGTCTTTCTGCATTCATTGCTTGCGCTGGAGGCCTCAGAACTCTCAACTCCAAGTAGTCTCCTCTTTATCCATTATGAAAGGTTGTTAAAGTTTGACACAGATGCCAACTTATGTGCTTCAGTCCTCCTTCTGAAGTTGTGGTCAATTTACGCTTGAGAAGTGGACTTTGGGTGCAGCTTTCTGTGGCAAGTTCACTTGGCACTCTCCTAAAAAACGTGCCAGCTATTCATCACTACTGCTTGTTGTTTTTTCTTTTTTTTTTTTTGCTGTCTACACTTGAAATGTGAGTGTGGAATCTAGCTTACAGGAGTTCAGTTGGACTTGTTTTGTACCATTGATGACATTTCACTAGTCATCAGAAGTGTGCCCTTTGGAAGACTTCTCAAACAAAACATGCAATGAATGCAGTTTTTCTAATGCTGCTAAAGCAGAGAGGTAAGTGTTGTTTGAGATTTCAGTGTGTTGGGCAAGGAACAGCAGCAACATCAGAGATGCTTGAGGATAGGGATTTGTTAAAAGAGCTTGGCAGCAGTGGGATTTGAACCCACGCCTCCGAAAAGACTGGAGCCTTAGACCGCTCGGCCATGCTACCTGTAAAAGAGTGTTGGCTATCGATTAAAAAGCGGCGGGACATAGGCTACATTCCATGTTCAGCATTCATTGCTTGCGCTGGAGGTCTCAGAACTCTCAGCTCCAAGTGTTCACCACTTTATCCATTATGAATGGTTGTTGAAGTTTGACACAGATGGCCAAGATGCCAACTTATGTGCAGCATTCTGGCAAGTTCACTTGGCACTCTGCTAAAAAGTGTGCCAGCATTTCATTAGTGCTGCTTGTTTTTTGATGTCCACACTTAAAGTGTGAACGTGGAATCTAGCTTACAGGGGGTAGTCACATTCACTTGGACTTGTTTTGTAATGTTGATGATATTTCACTAGTCATCTAATCAGATGTGTGCCCTTGGAAAGACTTCTCAACCAAAACATGCAATTTCCTAATGCTGCTTTTCTGAGATTCCAGTGTGTTGAGCAAGGAACAGCAACAAAGTGCAGCAGAAACATGAAAGACGCTTGAGCCCTTGAGGATAGGCATTTGTTAAAAGAGTTTGGCAGCAGTGGGATTTGAACCAACGCCTCCGAAGAGACTGGAGCCTAAATCCAGCGCCTTAGACCGCTCGGCCATGCTACCCACAAAAGAGAACCCGCTTACGATTAAAAGGCGGATGGACACATTCTACATTCCATGGGTTGATGAGGCCGTGGCATATATAGGACGCCTGGAATTCCCGCAGCTGGTCTGAAATGAGAGCCTGGGATGGATGAGCAAGACACAGCCCCAGCAGGACCACAAAATGTTGGCCGATTAGCTCAGTTGGTTAGAGTGTGGTGCTAATAACGCCAAGGCCGTGGGTTTGATCCCCATACGGGCCATCTGTGCGCTTGATCTTTAACTTTCTATGGTCTCGGCCATGGGGAAAAACGGTGTCTTTCTGCTGTCCGATGTTCTGCATTCATTGCTTGCGCTGGAGGCCTCAGAACTCTCAACTCCAAGTAGTCTCCTCTTTATCCATTATGAAAGGTTGTTAAAGTTTGACACAGATGCCAACTTATGTGCTTCAGTCCTCCTTCTGAAGTTGTGGTCAATTTACGCTTGGGAAGTGGACTTTGGGTGCAGCTTTCTGTGGCAAGTTCACTTGGCACTCTCCTAAAAAGTGTGCCAGCATTTCATTAGTGCTGCTTGTTTTTTGATGTCCACACTTAAAGTGTGAACGTGGAATCTAGCTTACAGGGGGTAGTCAGATTCACTTGGACTTGTTTTGTAATGTTGATGATATTTCACTAGTCATCTAATCAGATGTGTGCCCTTGGAAAGACTTCTCAACCAAAACATGCAATTTCCTAATGCTGCTTTTCTGAGATTCCAGTGTGTTGAGCAAGGAACAGCAACAAAGTGCAGCAGAAACATGAAAGACGCTTGAGCCCTTGAGGATAGGCATTTGTTAAAAGAGTTTGGCAGCAGTGGGATTTGAACCCACGCCTCCGAAGAGACTGGAGCCTAAATCCAGCGCCTTAGACCGCTCGGCCATGCTACCCACAAAAGAGAACTCGCTTACGATTAAAAGGCGGATGGACACATTCTACATTCCATGGGTTGATGAGGCCATGGCATATATAGGACGCCTGGAATTCCCGCAGCTGGTCTGAAATGAGAGCCTGGGATGGATGAGCAAGACACAGCCCCAGCATGACCATAAAATGTTGGCCGATTAGCTCAGTTGGTTAGAGTATGGTGCTAATAACGCCAAGGCTGTGGGTTTGATCTTTAACTTTCTATGGTCTCGGCCATGGGGAAAAACGGTGTCTTTCTGCTGTCCGATGTTCTGCATTCATTGCTTGCGCTGGAGGCCTCAGAACTCTCAACTCCAAGTAGTTTCCTCTTTATCCATTATGAAAGGTTGTTAAAGTTTGACACAGATGCCAACTTATTTGCTTCAGTCCTCCTTCTGAAGTTGTGGTCAATTTACGCTTGAGAAGTGGACTTTGGGTGCAGCTTTCTGTGGCAAGTTCACTTGGCACTCTCCTAAAAAGTGTGCCAGCATTTCATTAGTGCTGCTTGTTTTTTGATGTCCACACTTAAAGTGTGAACGTGGAATCTAGCTTACAGGGGGTAGTCACATTCACTTGGACTTGTTTTGTAATGTTGATGATATTTCACTAGTCATCTAATCAGATGTGTGCCCTTGGAAAGACTTCTCAACCAAAACATGCAATTTCCTAATGCTGCTTTTCTGAGATTCCAGTGTGTTGAGCAAGGAACAGCAACAAAGTGCAGCAGAAACATGAAAGACGCTTGAGCCCTTGAGGATAGGCATTTGTTAAAAGAGTTTGGCAGCAGTGGGATTTGAACCCAAGCCTCCGAAGATACTGGAGCCTAAATCCAGCGCCTTAGACCGCTCGGCCATGCTACCCACAAAAGAGAACTCGCTTACGATTAAAAGGCGGATGGACACATTCTACATTCCATGGGTTGATGAGGCCGTGGCATATATAGGACACCTGGAATTCCCGCAGCTGGTCTGAAATGAGAGCCTGGGATGGATGAGCAAGACACAGCCCCAGCAGGACGACAAAATGTTGGCCGATTAGCTCAGTTGGTTAGAGTGTGGTGCTAATAACGCCAAGGCTGTGGGTTTCATCCCCGTACGGGCCATCTGTGCGCTTGATCTTTAACTTTCTATGGTCTCGGCCATGGGGAAAAACGGTGTCTTTCTGCTGTCCGATGTTCTGCATTCATTGCTTGCGCTGGAGGCCTCAGAACTCTCAACTCCAAGTAGTCTCCTCTTTATCCATTATGAAAGGTTGTTAAAGTTTGACACAGATGCCAACTTATGTGCTTCAGTCCTCCTTCTGAAGTTGTGGTCAATTTACGCTTGAGAAGTGGACTTTGGGTGCAGCTTTCTGTGGCAAGTTCACTTGGCACTCTCCTAAAAAGTGTGCCAGCATTTCATTAGTGCTGCTTGTTTTTTGATGTCCACACTTAAAGTGTGAACGTGGAATCTAGCTTACAGGGGGTAGTCACATTCACTTGGACTTGTTTTGTAATGTTGATGATATTTCACTAGTCATCTAATCAGATGTGTGCCCTTGGAAAGACTTCTCAACCAAAACATGCAATTTCCTAATGCTGCTTTTCTGAGATTCCAGTGTGTTGAGCAAGGAACAGCAACAAAGTGCAGCAGAAACATGAAAGACGCTTGAGCCCTTGAGGATAGGCATTTGTTAAAAGAGTTTGGCAGCAGTGGGATTTGAACCCACGCCTCCGAAGAGACTGGAGCCTAAATCCAGCGCCTTAGACCGCTTGGCCATGCTACCCACAAAAGAGGACTCGCTTACGATTAAAAGGCGGATGGACACATTCTACATTCCATGGGTTAATGAGGCCGTGGCATATATAGGACACCTGGAATTCCCGCAGCTGGTCTGAAATGAGAGCCTGGGATGGATGAGCAAGACACAGCCCCAGCAGGACCACAAAATGTTGGCCGATTAGCTCAGTTGGTTAGAGTGTGGTGCTAATAACACCAAGGCTGTGGGTTTGATCCCTGTACGGGCCATCTGTGCGCTTGATCTTTAACTTTCTATGGTCTCGGCCATGGGGAGAAACGGTGTCTTTCTGCTGTCCGATGTTCTGCATTCATTGCTTGCGCTGGAGGCCTCAGAACTCTCAACTCCAAGTAGTCACCTCTTTATCCATTATGAAAGGTTGTTAAAGTTTGACACAGATGCCAACTTATGTGCTTCAGTCCTCCTTCTGAAGTTGTGGTCAATTTACGCTTGAGAAGTGGACTTTGGGTGCAGCTTTCTGTGGCAAGTTCACTTGGCACTCTCCTAAAAAACGTGCCAGCTATTCATCACTACTGCTTGTTGTTTTTTCTTTTTTTTTTTTTTGCTGTCTACACTTGAAATGTGAGTGTGGAATCTAGCTTACAGGAGTTCAGTTGGACTTGTTTTGTACCATTGATGACATTTCACTAGTCATCAGAAGTGTGCCCTTTGGAAGACTTCTCAAACAAAACATGCAATGAATGCAGTTTTTCTAATGCTGCTAAAGCAGAGAGGTAAGTGTTGTTTGAGATTTCAGTGTGTTGGGCAAGGAACAGCAGCAACATCAGAGATGCTTGAGGATAGGGATTTGTTAAAAGAGCTTGGCAGCAGTGGGATTTTAACCCACGCCTCCGAAGAGACTGGAGCCTTAATCCAGCGCCTTAGACCGCTCGGCCATGCTACCTGTAAAAGAGTGTTGGCTATCGATTAAAAAGCGGCGGGACATAGGCTACATTCCATGTTCAGCATTCATTGCTTGCGCTGGAGGTCTCAGAACTCTCAGCTCCAAGTGTTCACCACTTTATCCATTATGAATGGTTGTTGAAGTTTGACACAGATGGCCAAGATGCCAACTTATGTGCAGCATTCTGGCAAGTTCACTTGGCACTCTGCTAAAAAGTGTGCCAGCATTTCATTAGTGCTGCTTGTTTTTTGATGTCCACACTTAAAGTGTGAACGTGGAATCTAGCTTACAGGGGGTAGTCACATTCACTTGGACTTGTTTTGTAATGTTGATGATATTTCACTAGTCATCTAATCAGATGTGTGCCCTTGGAAAGACTTCTCAACCAAAACATGCAATTTCCTAATGCTGCTTTTTTGAGATTCCAGTGTGTTGAGCAAGGAACAGCAACAAAGTGCAGCAGAAACATGAAAGACGCTTGAGCCCTTGAGGATAGGCATTTGTTAAAAGAGTTTGGTAGCAGTGGGATTTGAACCCACGCCTCCGAAGAGACTGGAGCCTAAATCCAGCGCCTTAGACCGCTCGGCCATGCTACCCATAAAAAAGAACTCGCTTACGATTAAAAGGCGGATGGACACATTCTACATTCCATGGGTTGATGAGGCCGTGGCATATATAGGACACCTGGAATTCCCGCAGCTGGTCTGAAATGAGAGCCTGGGATGGATGAGCAAGACACAGCCCCAGCAGGACCACAAAATGTTGGCTGATTAGCTCAGTTGGTTAGAGTGTGGTGCTAATAATGCCAAGGCCGTGGGTTTGATCTTTAACTTTCTATGGTCTCGGCCATGGGGAGAAACGGTGTCTTTCTGCTGTCCGATGTTCTGCATTCATTGCTTGCGCTGGAGGCCTCAGAACTCTCAACTCCAAGTAGTCACCTCTTTATCCATTATGAAAGGTTGTTAAAGTTTGACACAGATGCCAACTTATGTGCTTCAGTCCTCCTTCTGAAGTTGTGGTCAATTTACGCTTGAGAAGTGGACTTTGGGTGCAGCTTTCTGTGGCAAGTTCACTTGGCACTCTCCTAAAAAACGTGCCAGCTATTCATCACTACTGCTTGTTGTTTTTTCTTTTTTTTTTTTTTGCTGTCTACACTTGAAATGTGAGTGTGGAATCTAGCTTACAGGAGTTCAGTTGGACTTGTTTTGTACCATTGATGACATTTCACTAGTCATCAGAAGTGTGCCCTTTGGAAGACTTCTCAAACAAAACATGCAATGAATGCAGTTTTTCTAATGCTGCTAAAGCAGAGAGGTAAGTGTTGTTTGAGATTTCAGTGTGTTGGGCAAGGAACAGCAGCAACATCAGAGATGCTTGAGGATAGGGATTTGTTAAAAGAGCTTGGCAGCAGTGGGATTTGAACCCACGCCTCCGAAGAGACTGGAGCCTTAATCCAGCGCCTTAGACCGCTCGGCCATGCTACCTGTAAAAGAGTCTTGGCTATCGATTAAAAAGCGGCGGGACATAGGCTACATTCCATGTTCAGCATTCATTGCTTGCGCTGGAGGTCTCAGAACTCTCAGCTCCAAGTGTTCACCACTTTATCCATTATGAATGGTTGTTGAAGTTTGACACAGATGGCCAAGATGCCAACTTATGTGCAGCATTCTGGCAAGTTCACTTGGCACTCTGCTAAAAAGTGTGTCAGCTTTTCATTAGTGTTGCTTGTTTTTTGGTCTCCACACTTAAAGTGTGAACGTGGAATCTAGCTTACAGGGGGTAGTCACATTCACTTGGACTTGTTTTGTAATGTTGATGATATTTCACTAGTCATCTAATCAGATGTGTGCCCTTGGAAAGACTTCTCAACCAAAACATGCAATTTCCTAATGCTGCTTTTCTGAGATTCCAGTGTGTTGAGCAAGGAACAGCAACAAAGTGCAGCAGAAACATGAAAGACACTTGAGCCCTTGAGGATAGGCATTTGTTAAAAGAGTTTGGCAGCAGTGGGATTTGATCCCACGCCTCCGAAGAGACTGGAGCCTAAATCCAGCGCCTTAGACCGCTCGGCCATGCTACCCACAAAAGAGAACTCGCTTACGATTAAAAGGCGGATGGACACATTCTACATTCCATGGGTTGATGAGGCCGTGGCATATATAGGACACCTGGAATTCCCGCAGCTGGTCTGAAATGAGAGCCTGGGATGGATGAGCAAGACACAGCCCCAGCAGGACCACAAAATGTTGGCCGATTAGCTCAGTTGGTTAGAGTGTGGTGCTAATAACACCAAGGCTGTGGGTTTGATCCCCGTATGGGCCATCTGTGCGCTTGATCTTTAACTTTCTATGGTCTCGGCCATGGGGAAAAACGGTGTCTTTCTGCTGTCCGATGTTCTGCATTCATTGCTTGCGCTGGAGGCCTCAGAACTCTCAACTCCAAGTAGTCTCCTCTTTATCCATTATGAAAGGTTGTTAAAGTTTGACACAGATGCCAACTTATGTGCTTCAGTCCTCCTTCTGAAGTTGTGGTCAATTTACGCTTGAGAAGTGGACTTTGGGTGCAGCTTTCTGTGGCAAGTTCACTTGGCACTCTCCTAAAAAACGTGCCAGCTATTCATCACTACTGCTTGTTGTTTTTTCTTTTTTTTTTTTTGCTGTCTACACTTGAAATGTGAGTGTGGAATCTAGCTTACAGGAGTTCAGTTGGACTTGTTTTGTACCATTGATGACATTTCACTAGTCATCAGAAGTGTGCCCTTTGGAAGACTTCTCAAACAAAACATGCAATGAATGCAGTTTTTCTAATGCTGCTAAAGCAGAGAGGTAAGTGTTGTTTGAGATTTCAGTGTGTTGGGCAAGGAACAGCAGCAACATCAGAGATGCTTGAGGATAGGGATTTGTTAAAAGAGCTTGGCAGCAGTGGGATTTGAACCCACGCCTCCGAAAAGACTGGAGCCTTAGACCGCTCGGCCATGCTACCTGTAAAAGAGTGTTGGCTATCGATTAAAAAGCGGCGGGACATAGGCTACATTCCATGTTCAGCATTCATTGCTTGCGCTGGAGGTCTCAGAACTCTCAGCTCCAAGTGTTCACCACTTTATCCATTATGAATGGTTGTTGAAGTTTGACACAGATGGCCAAGATGCCAACTTATGTGCAGCATTCTGGCAAGTTCACTTGGCACTCTGCTAAAAAGTGTGCCAGCATTTCATTAGTGCTGCTTGTTTTTTGATGTCCACACTTAAAGTGTGAACGTGGAATCTAGCTTACAGGGGGTAGTCACATTCACTTGGACTTGTTTTGTAATGTTGATGATATTTCACTAGTCATCTAATCAGATGTGTGCCCTTGGAAAGACTTCTCAACCAAAACATGCAATTTCCTAATGCTGCTTTTCTGAGATTCCAGTGTGTTGAGCAAGGAACAGCAACAAAGTGCAGCAGAAACATGAAAGACGCTTGAGCCCTTGAGGATAGGCATTTGTTAAAAGAGTTTGGCAGCAGTGGGATTTGAACCAACGCCTCCGAAGAGACTGGAGCCTAAATCCAGCGCCTTAGACCGCTCGGCCATGCTACCCACAAAAGAGAACCCGCTTACGATTAAAAGGCGGATGGACACATTCTACATTCCATGGGTTGATGAGGCCGTGGCATATATAGGACGCCTGGAATTCCCGCAGCTGGTCTGAAATGAGAGCCTGGGATGGATGAGCAAGACACAGCCCCAGCAGGACCACAAAATGTTGGCCGATTAGCTCAGTTGGTTAGAGTGTGGTGCTAATAACGCCAAGGCCGTGGGTTTGATCCCCATACGGGCCATCTGTGCGCTTGATCTTTAACTTTCTATGGTCTCGGCCATGGGGAAAAACGGTGTCTTTCTGCTGTCCGATGTTCTGCATTCATTGCTTGCGCTGGAGGCCTCAGAACTCTCAACTCCAAGTAGTCTCCTCTTTATCCATTATGAAAGGTTGTTAAAGTTTGACACAGATGCCAACTTATGTGCTTCAGTCCTCCTTCTGAAGTTGTGGTCAATTTACGCTTGGGAAGTGGACTTTGGGTGCAGCTTTCTGTGGCAAGTTCACTTGGCACTCTCCTAAAAAGTGTGCCAGCATTTCATTAGTGCTGCTTGTTTTTTGATGTCCACACTTAAAGTGTGAACGTGGAATCTAGCTTACAGGGGGTAGTCAGATTCACTTGGACTTGTTTTGTAATGTTGATGATATTTCACTAGTCATCTAATCAGATGTGTGCCCTTGGAAAGACTTCTCAACCAAAACATGCAATTTCCTAATGCTGCTTTTCTGAGATTCCAGTGTGTTGAGCAAGGAACAGCAACAAAGTGCAGCAGAAACATGAAAGACGCTTGAGCCCTTGAGGATAGGCATTTGTTAAAAGAGTTTGGCAGCAGTGGGATTTGAACCCACGCCTCCGAAGAGACTGGAGCCTAAATCCAGCGCCTTAGACCGCTCGGCCATGCTACCCACAAAAGAGAACTCGCTTACGATTAAAAGGCGGATGGACACATTCTACATTCCATGGGTTGATGAGGCCATGGCATATATAGGACGCCTGGAATTCCCGCAGCTGGTCTGAAATGAGAGCCTGGGATGGATGAGCAAGACACAGCCCCAGCATGACCATAAAATGTTGGCCGATTAGCTCAGTTGGTTAGAGTATGGTGCTAATAACGCCAAGGCTGTGGGTTTGATCCCCGTACGGGCCATCTGTGCGCTTGATCTTTAACTTTCTATGGTCTCGGCCATGGGGAAAAACGGTGTCTTTCTGCTGTCCGATGTTCTGCATTCATTGCTTGCGCTGGAGGCCTCAGAACTCTCAACTCCAAGTAGTTTCCTCTTTATCCATTATGAAAGGTTGTTAAAGTTTGACACAGATGCCAACTTATTTGCTTCAGTCCTCCTTCTGAAGTTGTGGTCAATTTACGCTTGAGAAGTGGACTTTGGGTGCAGCTTTCTGTGGCAAGTTCACTTGGCACTCTCCTAAAAAGTGTGCCAGCATTTCATTAGTGCTGCTTGTTTTTTGATGTCCACACTTAAAGTGTGAACGTGGAATCTAGCTTACAGGGGGTAGTCACATTCACTTGGACTTGTTTTGTAATGTTGATGATATTTCACTAGTCATCTAATCAGATGTGTGCCCTTGGAAAGACTTCTCAACCAAAACATGCAATTTCCTAATGCTGCTTTTCTGAGATTCCAGTGTGTTGAGCAAGGAACAGCAACAAAGTGCAGCAGAAACATGAAAGACGCTTGAGCCCTTGAGGATAGGCATTTGTTAAAAGAGTTTGGCAGCAGTGGGATTTGAACCCAAGCCTCCGAAGATACTGGAGCCTAAATCCAGCGCCTTAGACCGCTCGGCCATGCTACCCACAAAAGAGAACTCGCTTACGATTAAAAGGCGGATGGACACATTCTACATTCCATGGGTTGATGAGGCCGTGGCATATATAGGACACCTGGAATTCCCGCAGCTGGTCTGAAATGAGAGCCTGGGATGGATGAGCAAGACACAGCCCCAGCAGGACGACAAAATGTTGGCCGATTAGCTCAGTTGGTTAGAGTGTGGTGCTAATAACGCCAAGGCTGTGGGTTTCATCCCCGTACGGGCCATCTGTGCGCTTGATCTTTAACTTTCTATGGTCTCGGCCATGGGGAAAAACGGTGTCTTTCTGCTGTCCGATGTTCTGCATTCATTGCTTGCGCTGGAGGCCTCAGAACTCTCAACTCCAAGTAGTCTCCTCTTTATCCATTATGAAAGGTTGTTAAAGTTTGACACAGATGCCAACTTATGTGCTTCAGTCCTCCTTCTGAAGTTGTGGTCAATTTACGCTTGAGAAGTGGACTTTGGGTGCAGCTTTCTGTGGCAAGTTCACTTGGCACTCTCCTAAAAAGTGTGCCAGCATTTCATTAGTGCTGCTTGTTTTTTGATGTCCACACTTAAAGTGTGAACGTGGAATCTAGCTTACAGGGGGTAGTCACATTCACTTGGACTTGTTTTGTAATGTTGATGATATTTCACTAGTCATCTAATCAGATGTGTGCCCTTGGAAAGACTTCTCAACCAAAACATGCAATTTCCTAATGCTGCTTTTCTGAGATTCCAGTGTGTTGAGCAAGGAACAGCAACAAAGTGCAGCAGAAACATGAAAGACGCTTGAGCCCTTGAGGATAGGCATTTGTTAAAAGAGTTTGGCAGCAGTGGGATTTGAACCCACGCCTCCGAAGAGACTGGAGCCTAAATCCAGCGCCTTAGACCGCTTGGCCATGCTACCCACAAAAGAGGACTCGCTTACGATTAAAAGGCGGATGGACACATTCTACATTCCATGGGTTAATGAGGCCGTGGCATATATAGGACACCTGGAATTCCCGCAGCTGGTCTGAAATGAGAGCCTGGGATGGATGAGCAAGACACAGCCCCAGCAGGACCACAAAATGTTGGCCGATTAGCTCAGTTGGTTAGAGTGTGGTGCTAATAACACCAAGGCTGTGGGTTTGATCCCTGTACGGGCCATCTGTGCGCTTGATCTTTAACTTTCTATGGTCTCGGCCATGGGGAGAAACGGTGTCTTTCTGCTGTCCGATGTTCTGCATTCATTGCTTGCGCTGGAGGCCTCAGAACTCTCAACTCCAAGTAGTCACCTCTTTATCCATTATGAAAGGTTGTTAAAGTTTGACACAGATGCCAACTTATGTGCTTCAGTCCTCCTTCTGAAGTTGTGGTCAATTTACGCTTGAGAAGTGGACTTTGGGTGCAGCTTTCTGTGGCAAGTTCACTTGGCACTCTCCTAAAAAACGTGCCAGCTATTCATCACTACTGCTTGTTGTTTTTTCTTTTTTTTTTTTTTGCTGTCTACACTTGAAATGTGAGTGTGGAATCTAGCTTACAGGAGTTCAGTTGGACTTGTTTTGTACCATTGATGACATTTCACTAGTCATCAGAAGTGTGCCCTTTGGAAGACTTCTCAAACAAAACATGCAATGAATGCAGTTTTTCTAATGCTGCTAAAGCAGAGAGGTAAGTGTTGTTTGAGATTTCAGTGTGTTGGGCAAGGAACAGCAGCAACATCAGAGATGCTTGAGGATAGGGATTTGTTAAAAGAGCTTGGCAGCAGTGGGATTTTAACCCACGCCTCCGAAGAGACTGGAGCCTTAATCCAGCGCCTTAGACCGCTCGGCCATGCTACCTGTAAAAGAGTGTTGGCTATCGATTAAAAAGCGGCGGGACATAGGCTACATTCCATGTTCAGCATTCATTGCTTGCGCTGGAGGTCTCAGAACTCTCAGCTCCAAGTGTTCACCACTTTATCCATTATGAATGGTTGTTGAAGTTTGACACAGATGGCCAAGATGCCAACTTATGTGCAGCATTCTGGCAAGTTCACTTGGCACTCTGCTAAAAAGTGTGCCAGCATTTCATTAGTGCTGCTTGTTTTTTGATGTCCACACTTAAAGTGTGAACGTGGAATCTAGCTTACAGGGGGTAGTCACATTCACTTGGACTTGTTTTGTAATGTTGATGATATTTCACTAGTCATCTAATCAGATGTGTGCCCTTGGAAAGACTTCTCAACCAAAACATGCAATTTCCTAATGCTGCTTTTTTGAGATTCCAGTGTGTTGAGCAAGGAACAGCAACAAAGTGCAGCAGAAACATGAAAGACGCTTGAGCCCTTGAGGATAGGCATTTGTTAAAAGAGTTTGGTAGCAGTGGGATTTGAACCCACGCCTCCGAAGAGACTGGAGCCTAAATCCAGCGCCTTAGACCGCTCGGCCATGCTACCCACAAAAAAGAACTCGCTTACGATTAAAAGGCGGATGGACACATTCTACATTCCATGGGTTGATGAGGCCGTGGCATATATAGGACACCTGGAATTCCCGCAGCTGGTCTGAAATGAGAGCCTGGGATGGATGAGCAAGACACAGCCCCAGCAGGACCACAAAATGTTGGCTGATTAGCTCAGTTGGTTAGAGTGTGGTGCTAATAATGCCAAGGCCGTGGGTTTGATCTTTAACTTTCTATGGTCTCGGCCATGGGGAGAAACGGTGTCTTTCTGCTGTCCGATGTTCTGCATTCATTGCTTGCGCTGGAGGCCTCAGAACTCTCAACTCCAAGTAGTCACCTCTTTATCCATTATGAAAGGTTGTTAAAGTTTGACACAGATGCCAACTTATGTGCTTCAGTCCTCCTTCTGAAGTTGTGGTCAATTTACGCTTGAGAAGTGGACTTTGGGTGCAGCTTTCTGTGGCAAGTTCACTTGGCACTCTCCTAAAAAACGTGCCAGCTATTCATCACTACTGCTTGTTGTTTTTTCTTTTTTTTTTTTTTGCTGTCTACACTTGAAATGTGAGTGTGGAATCTAGCTTACAGGAGTTCAGTTGGACTTGTTTTGTACCATTGATGACATTTCACTAGTCAT
The DNA here is from genome assembly GCA_029206835.1 of Rana muscosa. Taxonomy (NCBI): domain Eukaryota; kingdom Metazoa; phylum Chordata; class Amphibia; order Anura; family Ranidae; genus Rana; species Rana muscosa. The sequence continues at coordinate 74,281,833 of CM055128.1, forward strand.
CAGAAGTGTGCCCTTTGGAAGACTTCTCAAACAAAACATGCAATGAATGCAGTTTTTCTAATGCTGCTAAAGCAGAGAGGTAAGTGTTGTTTGAGATTTCAGTGTGTTGGGCAAGGAACAGCAGCAACATCAGAGATGCTTGAGGATAGGGATTTGTTAAAAGAGCTTGGCAGCAGTGGGATTTTAACCCACGCCTCCGAAGAGACTGGAGCCTTAATCCAGCGCCTTAGACCGCTCGGCCATGCTACCTGTAAAAGAGTGTTGGCTATCGATTAAAAAGCGGCGGGACATAGGCTACATTCCATGTTCAGCATTCATTGCTTGCGCTGGAGGTCTCAGAACTCTCAGCTCCAAGTGTTCACCACTTTATCCATTATGAATGGTTGTTGAAGTTTGACACAGATGGCCAAGATGCCAACTTATGTGCAGCATTCTGGCAAGTTCACTTGGCACTCTGCTAAAAAGTGTGCCAGCATTTCATTAGTGCTGCTTGTTTTTTGATGTCCACACTTAAAGTGTGAACGTGGAATCTAGCTTACAGGGGGTAGTCACATTCACTTGGACTTGTTTTGTAATGTTGATGATATTTCACTAGTCATCTAATCAGATGTGTGCCCTTGGAAAGACTTCTCAACCAAAACATGCAATTTCCTAATGCTGCTTTTTTGAGATTCCAGTGTGTTGAGCAAGGAACAGCAACAAAGTGCAGCAGAAACATGAAAGACGCTTGAGCCCTTGAGGATAGGCATTTGTTAAAAGAGTTTGGTAGCAGTGGGATTTGAACCCACGCCTCCGAAGAGACTGGAGCCTAAATCCAGCGCCTTAGACCGCTCGGCCATGCTACCCACAAAAAAGAACTCGCTTACGATTAAAAGGCGGATGGACACATTCTACATTCCATGGGTTGATGAGGCCGTGGCATATATAGGACACCTGGAATTCCCGCAGCTGGTCTGAAATGAGAGCCTGGGATGGATGAGCAAGACACAGCCCCAGCAGGACCACAAAATGTTGGCTGATTAGCTCAGTTGGTTAGAGTGTGGTGCTAATAATGCCAAGGCCGTGGGTTTGATCTTTAACTTTCTATGGTCTCGGCCATGGGGAGAAACGGTGTCTTTCTGCTGTCCGATGTTCTGCATTCATTGCTTGCGCTGGAGGCCTCAGAACTCTCAACTCCAAGTAGTCACCTCTTTATCCATTATGAAAGGTTGTTAAAGTTTGACACAGATGCCAACTTATGTGCTTCAGTCCTCCTTCTGAAGTTGTGGTCAATTTACGCTTGAGAAGTGGACTTTGGGTGCAGCTTTCTGTGGCAAGTTCACTTGGCACTCTCCTAAAAAACGTGCCAGCTATTCATCACTACTGCTTGTTGTTTTTTCTTTTTTTTTTTTTTGCTGTCTACACTTGAAATGTGAGTGTGGAATCTAGCTTACAGGAGTTCAGTTGGACTTGTTTTGTACCATTGATGACATTTCACTAGTCATCAGAAGTGTGCCCTTTGGAAGACTTCTCAAACAAAACATGCAATGAATGCAGTTTTTCTAATGCTGCTAAAGCAGAGAGGTAAGTGTTGTTTGAGATTTCAGTGTGTTGGGCAAGGAACAGCAGCAACATCAGAGATGCTTGAGGATAGGGATTTGTTAAAAGAGCTTGGCAGCAGTGGGATTTGAACCCACGCCTCCGAAGAGACTGGAGCCTTAATCCAGCGCCTTAGACCGCTCGGCCATGCTACCTGTAAAAGAGTCTTGGCTATCGATTAAAAAGCGGCGGGACATAGGCTACATTCCATGTTCAGCATTCATTGCTTGCGCTGGAGGTCTCAGAACTCTCAGCTCCAAGTGTTCACCACTTTATCCATTATGAATGGTTGTTGAAGTTTGACACAGATGGCCAAGATGCCAACTTATGTGCAGCATTCTGGCAAGTTCACTTGGCACTCTGCTAAAAAGTGTGTCAGCTTTTCATTAGTGTTGCTTGTTTTTTGGTCTCCACACTTAAAGTGTGAACGTGGAATCTAGCTTACAGGGGGTAGTCACATTCACTTGGACTTGTTTTGTAATGTTGATGATATTTCACTAGTCATCTAATCAGATGTGTGCCCTTGGAAAGACTTCTCAACCAAAACATGCAATTTCCTAATGCTGCTTTTCTGAGATTCCAGTGTGTTGAGCAAGGAACAGCAACAAAGTGCAGCAGAAACATGAAAGACACTTGAGCCCTTGAGGATAGGCATTTGTTAAAAGAGTTTGGCAGCAGTGGGATTTGAACCCACGCCTCCGAAGAGACTGGAGCCTAAATCCAGCGCCTTAGACCGCTCGGCCATGCTACCCACAAAAGAGAACTCGCTTACGATTAAAAGGCGGATGGACACATTCTACATTCCATGGGTTGATGAGGCCGTGGCATATATAGGACACCTGGAATTCCCGCAGCTGGTCTGAAATGAGAGCCTGGGATGGATGAGCAAGACACAGCCCCAGCAGGACCACAAAATGTTGGCCGATTAGCTCAGTTGGTTAGAGTGTGGTGCTAATAACACCAAGGCTGTGGGTTTGATCCCCGTATGGGCCATCTGTGCGCTTGATCTTTAACTTTCTATGGTCTCGGCCATGGGGAAAAACGGTGTCTTTCTGCTGTCCGATGTTCTGCATTCATTGCTTGCGCTGGAGGCCTCAGAACTCTCAACTCCAAGTAGTCTCCTCTTTATCCATTATGAAAGGTTGTTAAAGTTTGACACAGATGCCAACTTATGTGCTTCAGTCCTCCTTCTGAAGTTGTGGTCAATTTACGCTTGAGAAGTGGACTTTGGGTGCAGCTTTCTGTGGCAAGTTCACTTGGCACTCTCCTAAAAAACGTGCCAGCTATTCATCACTACTGCTTGTTGTTTTTTCTTTTTTTTTTTTTGCTGTCTACACTTGAAATGTGAGTGGGGAATCTAGCTTACAGGAGTTCAGTTGGACTTGTTTTGTACCATTGATGACATTTCACTAGTCATCAGAAGTGTGCCCTTTGGAAGACTTCTCAAACAAAACATGCAATGAATGCAGTTTTTCTAATGCTGCTAAAGCAGAGAGGTAAGTGTTGTTTGAGATTTCAGTGTGTTGGGCAGGAACAGCAGCAACATCAGAGATGCTTGAGGATAGGGATTTGTTAGAAGAGCTTGGCAGCAGTGGGATTTGAACCCACACCTCCGAAGAGACTGGAGCCTTAATCCAGCGCCTTAGACCGCTCGGCCATGCTACCTGTAAAAGAGTGTTGGCTATCGATTAAAAAGCGGCGGGACATAGGCTACATTCCATGTTCAGCATTCATTGCTTGCGCTGGAGGTCTCAGAACTCTCAGCTCCAAGTGTTCACCACTTTATCCATTATGAATGGTTGTTGAAGTTTGACACAGATGGCCAAGATGCCAACTTATGTGCAGCATTCTGGCAAGTTCACTTGGCACTCTGCTAAAAAGTGTGCCAGCATTTCATTAGTGCTGCTTGTTTTTTGATGTCCACACTTAAAGTGTGAACGTGGAATCTAGCTTACAGGGGGTAGTCACATTCACTTGGACTTGTTTTGTAATGTTGATGATATTTCACTAGTCATCTAATCAGATGTGTGCCCTTGGAAAGACTTCTCAACCAAAACATGCAATTTCCTAATGCTGCTTTTCTGAGATTCCAGTGTGTTGAGCAAGGAACAGCAACAAAGTGCAGCAGAAACATGAAAGACGCTTGAGCCCTTGAGGATAGGCATTTGTTAAAAGAGTTTGGCAGCAGTGGGATTTGAACCAACGCCTCCGAAGAGACTGGAGCCTAAATCCAGCGCCTTAGACCGCTCGGCCATGCTACCCACAAAAGAGAACCCGCTTACGATTAAAAGGCGGATGGACACATTCTACATTCCATGGGTTGATGAGGCCGTGGCATATATAGGACGCCTGGAATTCCCGCAGCTGGTCTGAAATGAGAGCCTGGGATGGATGAGCAAGACACAGCCCCAGCAGGACCACAAAATGTTGGCCGATTAGCTCAGTTGGTTAGAGTGTGGTGCTAATAACGCCAAGGCCGTGGGTTTGATCCCCATACGGGCCATCTGTGCGCTTGATCTTTAACTTTCTATGGTCTCGGCCATGGGGAAAAACGGTGTCTTTCTGCTGTCCGATGTTCTGCATTCATTGCTTGCGCTGGAGGCCTCAGAACTCTCAACTCCAAGTAGTCTCCTCTTTATCCATTATGAAAGGTTGTTAAAGTTTGACACAGATGCCAACTTATGTGCTTCAGTCCTCCTTCTGAAGTTGTGGTCAATTTACGCTTGGGAAGTGGACTTTGGGTGCAGCTTTCTGTGGCAAGTTCACTTGGCACTCTCCTAAAAAGTGTGCCAGCATTTCATTAGTGCTGCTTGTTTTTTGATGTCCACACTTAAAGTGTGAACGTGGAATCTAGCTTACAGGGGGTAGTCAGATTCACTTGGACTTGTTTTGTAATGTTGATGATATTTCACTAGTCATCTAATCAGATGTGTGCCCTTGGAAAGACTTCTCAACCAAAACATGCAATTTCCTAATGCTGCTTTTCTGAGATTCCAGTGTGTTGAGCAAGGAACAGCAACAAAGTGCAGCAGAAACATGAAAGACGCTTGAGCCCTTGAGGATAGGCATTTGTTAAAAGAGTTTGGCAGCAGTGGGATTTGAAACCACGCCTCCGAAGAGACTGGAGCCTAAATCCAGCGCCTTAGACCGCTCGGCCATGCTACCCACAAAAGAGAACTCGCTTACGATTAAAAGGCGGATGGACACATTCTACATTCCATGGGTTGATGAGGCCATGGCATATATAGGACGCCTGGAATTCCCGCAGCTGGTCTGAAATGAGAGCCTGGGATGGATGAGCAAGACACAGCCCCAGCAGGACCACAAAATGTTGGCCGATTAGCTCAGTTGGTTAGAGTATGGTGCTAATAACGCCAAGGCTGTGGGTTTGATCCCCGTACGGGCCATCTGTGCGCTTGATCTTTAACTTTCTATGGTCTCGGCCATGGGGAAAAACGGTGTCTTTCTGCTGTCCGATGTTCTGCATTCATTGCTTGCGCTGGAGGCCTCAGAACTCTCAACTCCAAGTAGTTTCCTCTTTATCCATTATGAAAGGTTGTTAAAGTTTGACACAGATGCCAACTTATTTGCTTCAGTCCTCCTTCTGAAGTTGTGGTCAATTTACGCTTGAGAAGTGGACTTTGGGTGCAGCTTTCTGTGGCAAGTTCACTTGGCACTCTCCTAAAAAGTGTGCCAGCATTTCATTAGTGCTGCTTGTTTTTTGATGTCCACACTTAAAGTGTGAACGTGGAATCTAGCTTACAGGGGGTAGTCACATTCACTTGGACTTGTTTTGTAATGTTGATGATATTTCACTAGTCATCTAATCAGATGTGTGCCCTTGGAAAGACTTCTCAAACAAAACATGCAATTTCCTAATGCTGCTTTTCTGAGATTCCAGTGTGTTGAGCAAGGAACAGCAACAAAGTGCAGCAGAAACATGAAAGACGCTTGAGCCCTTGAGGATAGGCATTTGTTAAAAGAGTTTGGCAGCAGTGGGATTTGAACCCAAGCCTCCGAAGATACTGGAGCCTAAATCCAGCGCCTTAGACCGCTCGGCCATGCTACCCACAAAAGAGAACTCGCTTACGATTAAAAGGCGGATGGACACATTCTACATTCCATGGGTTGATGAGGCCGTGGCATATATAGGACACCTGGAATTCCCGCAGCTGGTCTGAAATGAGAGCCTGGGATGGATGAGCAAGACACAGCCCCAGCAGGACGACAAAATGTTGGCCGATTAGCTCAGTTGGTTAGAGTGTGGTGCTAATAACGCCAAGGCTGTGGGTTTCATCCCCGTACGGGCCATCTGTGCGCTTGATCTTTAACTTTCTATGGTCTCGGCCATGGGGAAAAACGGTGTCTTTCTGCTGTCCGATGTTCTGCATTCATTGCTTGCGCTGGAGGCCTCAGAACTCTCAACTCCAAGTAGTCTCCTCTTTATCCATTATGAAAGGTTGTTAAAGTTTGACACAGATGCCAACTTATGTGCTTCAGTCCTCCTTCTGAAGTTGTGGTCAATTTACGCTTGAGAAGTGGACTTTGGGTGCAGCTTTCTGTGGCAAGTTCACTTGGCACTCTCCTAAAAAGTGTGCCAGCATTTCATTAGTGCTGCTTGTTTTTTGATGTCCACACTTAAAGTGTGAACGTGGAATCTAGCTTACAGGGGGTAGTCACATTCACTTGGACTTGTTTTGTAATGTTGATGATATTTCACTAGTCATCTAATCAGATGTGTGCCCTTGGAAAGACTTCTCAACCAAAACATGCAATTTCCTAATGCTGCTTTTCTGAGATTCCAGTGTGTTGAGCAAGGAACAGCAACAAAGTGCAGCAGAAACATGAAAGACGCTTGAGCCCTTGAGGATAGGCATTTGTTAAAAGAGTTTGGCAGCAGTGGGATTTGAACCCACGCCTCCGAAGAGACTGGAGCCTAAATCCAGCGCCTTAGACCGCTTGGCCATGCTACCCACAAAAGAGAACTCGCTTACGATTAAAAGGCGGATGGACACATTCTACATTCCATGGGTTAATGAGGCCGTGGCATATATAGGACACCTGGAATTCCCGCAGCTGGTCTGAAATGAGAGCCTGGGATGGATGAGCAAGACACAGCCCCAGCAGGACCACAAAATGTTGGCCGATTAGCTCAGTTGGTTAGAGTGTGGTGCTAATAACACCAAGGCTGTGGGTTTGATCCCTGTACGGGCCATCTGTGCGCTTGATCTTTAACTTTCTATGGTCTCGGCCATGGGGAGAAACGGTGTCTTTCTGCTGTCCGATGTTCTGCATTCATTGCTTGCGCTGGAGGCCTCAGAACTCTCAACTCCAAGTAGTCACCTCTTTATCCATTATGAAAGGTTGTTAAAGTTTGACACAGATGCCAACTTATGTGCTTCAGTCCTCCTTCTGAAGTTGTGGTCAATTTACGCTTGAGAAGTGGACTTTGGGTGCAGCTTTCTGTGGCAAGTTCACTTGGCACTCTCCTAAAAAACGTGCCAGCTATTCATCACTACTGCTTGTTGTTTTTTCTTTTTTTTTTTTTTGCTGTCTACACTTGAAATGTGAGTGTGGAATCTAGCTTACAGGAGTTCAGTTGGACTTGTTTTGTACCATTGATGACATTTCACTAGTCATCAGAAGTGTGCCCTTTGGAAGACTTCTCAAACAAAACATGCAATGAATGCAGTTTTTCTAATGCTGCTAAAGCAGAGAGGTAAGTGTTGTTTGAGATTTCAGTGTGTTGGGCAAGGAACAGCAGCAACATCAGAGATGCTTGAGGATAGGGATTTGTTAAAAGAGCTTGGCAGCAGTGGGATTTTAACCCACGCCTCCGAAGAGACTGGAGCCTTAATCCAGCGCCTTAGACCGCTCGGCCATGCTACCTGTAAAAGAGTGTTGGCTATCGATTAAAAAGCGGCGGGACATAGGCTACATTCCATGTTCAGCATTCATTGCTTGCGCTGGAGGTCTCAGAACTCTCAGCTCCAAGTGTTCACCACTTTATCCATTATGAATGGTTGTTGAAGTTTGACACAGATGGCCAAGATGCCAACTTATGTGCAGCATTCTGGCAAGTTCACTTGGCACTCTGCTAAAAAGTGTGCCAGCATTTCATTAGTGCTGCTTGTTTTTTGATGTCCACACTTAAAGTGTGAACGTGGAATCTAGCTTACAGGGGGTAGTCACATTCACTTGGACTTGTTTTGTAATGTTGATGATATTTCACTAGTCATCTAATCAGATGTGTGCCCTTGGAAAGACTTCTCAACCAAAACATGCAATTTCCTAATGCTGCTTTTTTGAGATTCCAGTGTGTTGAGCAAGGAACAGCAACAAAGTGCAGCAGAAACATGAAAGACGCTTGAGCCCTTGAGGATAGGCATTTGTTAAAAGAGTTTGGTAGCAGTGGGATTTGAACCCACGCCTCCAAAGAGACTGGAGCCTAAATCCAGCGCCTTAGACCACTCGGCCATGCTACCCACAAAAAAGAACTCGCTTACGATTAAAAGGCGGATGGACACATTCTACATTCCATGGGTTGATGAGGCCGTGGCATATATAGGACACCTGGAATTCCCGCAGCTGGTCTGAAATGAGAGCCTGGGATGGATGAGCAAGACACAGCCCCAGCAGGACCACAAAATGTTGGCTGATTAGCTCAGTTGGTTAGAGTGTGGTGCTAATAATGCCAAGGCCGTGGGTTTGATCTTTAACTTTCTATGGTCTCGGCCATGGGGAGAAACGGTGTCTTTCTGCTGTCCGATGTTCTGCATTCATTGCTTGCGCTGGAGGCCTCAGAACTCTCAACTCCAAGTAGTCACCTCTTTATCCATTATGAAAGGTTGTTAAAGTTTGACACAGATGCCAACTTATGTGCTTCAGTCCTCCTTCTGAAGTTGTGGTCAATTTACGCTTGAGAAGTGGACTTTGGGTGCAGCTTTCTGTGGCAAGTTCACTTGGCACTCTCCTAAAAAACGTGCCAGCTATTCATCACTACTGCTTGTTGTTTTTTCTTTTTTTTTTTTTTGCTGTCTACACTTGAAATGTGAGTGTGGAATCTAGCTTACAGGAGTTCAGTTGGACTTGTTTTGTACCATTGATGACATTTCACTAGTCATCAGAAGTGTGCCCTTTGGAAGACTTCTCAAACAAAACATGCAATGAATGCAGTTTTTCTAATGCTGCTAAAGCAGAGAGGTAAGTGTTGTTTGAGATTTCAGTGTGTTGGGCAAGGAACAGCAGCAACATCAGAGATGCTTGAGGATAGGGATTTGTTAAAAGAGCTTGGCAGCAGTGGGATTTGAACCCACGCCTCCGAAGAGACTGGAGCCTTAATCCAGCGCCTTAGACCGCTCGGCCATGCTACCTGTAAAAGAGTCTTGGCTATCGATTAAAAAGCGGCGGGACATAGGCTACATTCCATGTTCAGCATTCATTGCTTGCGCTGGAGGTCTCAGAACTCTCAGCTCCAAGTGTTCACCACTTTATCCATTATGAATGGTTGTTGAAGTTTGACACAGATGGCCAAGATGCCAACTTATGTGCAGCATTCTGGCAAGTTCACTTGGCACTCTGCTAAAAAGTGTGTCAGCTTTTCATTAGTGTTGCTTGTTTTTTGGTCTCCACACTTAAAGTGTGAACGTGGAATCTAGCTTACAGGGGGTAGTCACATTCACTTGGACTTGTTTTGTAATGTTGATGATATTTCACTAGTCATCTAATCAGATGTGTGCCCTTGGAAAGACTTCTCAACCAAAACATGCAATTTCCTAATGCTGCTTTTCTGAGATTCCAGTGTGTTGAGCAAGGAACAGCAACAAAGTGCAGCAGAAACATGAAAGACACTTGAGCCCTTGAGGATAGGCATTTGTTAAAAGAGTTTGGCAGCAGTGGGATTTGAACCCACGCCTCCGAAGAGACTGGAGCCTAAATCCAGCGCCTTAGACCGCTCGGCCATGCTACCCACAAAAGAGAACTCGCTTACGATTAAAAGGCGGATGGACACATTCTACATTCCATGGGTTGATGAGGCCGTGGCATATATAGGACACCTGGAATTCCCGCAGCTGGTCTGAAATGAGAGCCTGGGATGGATGAGCAAGACACAGCCCCAGCAGGACCACAAAATGTTGGCCGATTAGCTCAGTTGGTTAGAGTGTGGTGCTAATAACGCCAAGGCTGTGGGTTTGATCCCCGTATGGGCCATCTGTGCGCTTGATCTTTAACTTTCTATGGTCTCGGCCATGGGGAAAAACGGTGTCTTTCTGCTGTCCGATGTTCTGCATTCATTGCTTGCGCTGGAGGCCTCAGAACTCTCAACTCCAAGTAGTCTCCTCTTTATCCATTATGAAAGGTTGTTAAAGTTTGACACAGATGCCAACTTATGTGCTTCAGTCCTCCTTCTGAAGTTGTGGTCAATTTACGCTTGAGAAGTGGACTTTGGGTGCAGCTTTCTGTGGCAAGTTCACTTGGCACTCTCCTAAAAAACGTGCCAGCTATTCATCACTACTGCTTGTTGTTTTTTCTTTTTTTTTTTTTGCTGTCTACACTTGAAATGTGAGTGGGGAATCTAGCTTACAGGAGTTCAGTTGGACTTGTTTTGTACCATTGATGACATTTCACTAGTCATCAGAAGTGTGCCCTTTGGAAGACTTCTCAAACAAAACATGCAATGAATGCAGTTTTTCTAATGCTGCTAAAGCAGAGAGGTAAGTGTTGTTTGAGATTTCAGTGTGTTGGGCAAGGAACAGCAGCAACATCAGAGATGCTTGAGGATAGGGATTTGTTAAAAGAGCTTGGCAGCAGTGGGATTTGAACCCACACCTCCAAAGAGACTGGAGCCTTAATCCAGCGCCTTAGACCGCTCGGCCATGCTACCCGTAAAAGAGTGTTGGCTATCGATTAAAAAGCGGCGGGACATAGGCTACATTCCATGTTCAGCATTCATTGCTTGCGCTGGAGGTCTCAGAACTCTCAGCTCCAAGTGTTCACCACTTTATCCATTATGAATGGTTGTTGAAGTTTGACACAGATGGCCAAGATGCCAACTTATGTGCAGCATTCTGGCAAGTTCACTTGGCACTCTGCTAAAAAGTGTGCCAGCATTTCATTAGTGCTGCTTGTTTTTTGATGTCCACACTTAAAGTGTGAACGTGGAATCTAGCTTACAGGAGGTAGTCACATTCACTTGGACTTGTTTTGTAATGTTGATGATATTTCACTAGTCATCTAATCAGATGTGTGCCCTTGGAAAGACTTCTCAACCAAAACATGCAATTTCCTAATGCTGCTTTTCTGAGATTCCAGTGTGTTGAGCAAGGAACAGCAACAAAGTGCAGCAGAAACATGAAAGACGCTTGAGCCCTTGAGGATAGGCATTTGTTAAAAGAGTTTGGCAGCAGTGGGATTTGAACCCACGCCTCTGAAGAGACTGGAGCCTAAATCCAGCGCCTTAGACCGCTCGGCCATGCTACCCACAAAAGAGTACTCGCTTACGATTAAAAGGCGGATGGACACATTCTACATTCCATGGGTTGATGAGGCCGTGGCATATATAGGACACCTGGAATTCCCGCAGCTGGTCTGAAATGAGAGCCTGGGATGGATGAGCAAGACACAGCCCCAGCAGGAACACAAAATGTTGGCCGATTAGCTCAGTTGGTTAGAGTGTGGTGCTAAAAACACCAAGGCTGCGGGTTTGATCTCCGTACGGGCCATCTGTGCGCTTGATCTTTAACTTTCTATGGTCTCGGCCATGGGGAAAAACTGTGTCTTTCTGCTGTCCGATGTTCTGCATTCATTGCTTGCGCTGGAGGCCTCAGAACTCTCAACTCCAAGTAGTCACCTCTTTATCCTTTATGAAAGGTTGTTAAAGTTTGACACAGATGCCAACTTATGTGCTTCAGTCCTCCTTTTGAATTTGTGGTCAATTTACGCTTGAGAAGTGGACTTTGGGTGCAGCTTTCTGTGGCAAGTTCACTTGGCACTCTCCTAAAAAACGTGCCAGCTATTCATCACTACTGCTTGTTGTTTTTTCTTTTTTTTTTTTGCTGTCTACACTTGAAATGTGAGTGTGGAATCTAGCTTACAGGAGTTCAGTTGGACTTGTTTTGTACCATTGATGACATTTCACTAGTCATCAGAAGTGTGCCCTTTGGAAGACTTCTCAAACAAAACATGCAATGAATGCAGTTTTTCTAATGCTGCTAAAGCAGAGAGGTAAGTGTTGTTTGAGATTTCAGTGTGTTGGGCAAGGAACAGCAGCAACATCAGAGATGCTTGAGGATAGGGATTTGTTAAAAGAGCTTGGCAGCAGTGGGATTTGAACCCACACCTCCAAAGAGACTGGAGCCTTAATCCAGCGCCTTAGACCGCTCGGCCATGCTACCTGTAAAAGAGTGTTGGCTATCGATTAAAAAGCGGCAGGACGGCATTTACTCTTATGTGTCATATGGGTCAGGTGTCACATAAATGTAATGCCCTGTACACCCAATCGTTTTTTCCGATTAAAAAAGTCTGATGGACTTTGGAAGAGCTCCGGGTCTCCGGGAGTCCATCCGTCGCCATCCGGACCGTTAAAATATCTATTCGGGTCCCAAACACTCACCGGCCTGCTCGCCTTGCCCCGCCGCGGTGTCCTGGACCGTTGTTCCGGTGTGGATCGGTCGGGAGACGCCCGAGATCCGACGCCTTCAGCACCTATAGCAGCCGCCATCTTCTAGGCCTAAAGCCTCCCGGAGGATCCGGACCCCAGCTCTCTTGGAGGTAAGGGACCGCCATCCGTCCCTACCCGCCACTCATCCTCTTGCCTTGAGACTACCTGGAGGCAGAGCCGGATCCCGGAAACATCTGGGGGGGTCGTTGCTCCACGCGGCCTAGTGAGACCTTGAATCCCCAGCCTCTCCTGCGGCTGTGCCCCCGCGGGCATGTAGTGCGGCCGGCTCGGTCTGAATTTGAGGGCCGGGATCTCCACTTGGCATCCGCCCAGACCCCCATCCTGGGCCCTGTCTTCGGCTGAGGGAGCCGTCTGGGCTGCTTCCGTCCGCGAGGGCCCCGCCGCCATCTTGAGGCCTGCGGGGGCTCCGAATCCCCAGCGCTCGAGTATCGCGACCGCGAGGCGAGCGGTGAGCACCGCAGGATACACCCGAGCAAGCCTCCTTGGCCTAACGGGACAGACCTGAGGAGGTCCGAGGGCCGGCAGAGGCATCCTGTGGCAGACGGCGTACTGAGCATTGAGGTGAGCGGCGGCCATCTTGCTGCACCCTGGGCATACTAATAGCCTCTCCATCCCCCCATAATCCACAACCAAACCCCAAAATAACATCCGGGCCGCACGGGGGGAGACCCAGGCTGCAGGGTGGGAGAACTTGTCTAACACCAGCGTTCATCCAGTACCTGTCCCCATAGACACCTGAATCGGCCATCTTGCTACACTCAACAGCAGTGTAATTGGGGCTCCATGTATTCTTTCAAGTCATACTTCAGAGGCTCCTGAACTACCCAGCAGATTGGTCTACCAAGCTCAATCCCCTTCATTAGATCTCATTACTTCTAAATTCAAAAGACGCTGCATTCTGCATCACTATACTCCTAGGAGCGGCCATCTTGCTACGCCACATTAACCTGTTCTCCCGGGTTCCTAATTGGTTTCTTCTTACTCTGATGGTCCCGCACCCCCCTCATCAGGAAGTTCATGTCATTATTGCAGTCCTGTAATGAATCTTTAACTTACGATACACGAGATAGGATGTACTAAAAGACATGGTGGGGGGCACATACGCAGCTCGTAGGATGGCGAACGAATCTGACTAGAGCCCCGGCCTCACCTCCTGCATCCGAAGCTCCCGCTCCGCTACACTAGAGACTTTTGCTCCGGGAGCCATCCCCACTGAACCGAGAACCCCTCAGCTACCTGCCGAACGTTATATGGGTAAGATCGGCGACCAGAGGCGCATATACCAGACACGATCCTCACAGGCCGCATCGCAACCCGCGTGCCACATGGAAAAATACCTGCTTAGGCCGCAGTCCCCGGCCTCAATCTCTACGACAGAAGCTGCAGATCAGCCAGACGCACTCCCGCTGGTCGATCCCTCATTGTTTATAGATAACCCCCCTGCCTTCTCACACAACAGCTCCTCGCAGCACTCTCCAATGACGTCCCTGGTAACTGTAGATGTCCTGGACCTGAAACTGCAGACATTGCTCCAGAGTATCACTCACAACGTTGCAAAGGAGGTTAATAAACTAGCTCACGAACTGAGAGGGGAGATTGACCAGCTAGGGGAAAGAACAGACACCCTTGAAACAAAACTGGATGAGGTGGTGAATTATGTACAAGCCTTAGAGGAGGAGAATGCTAACCTAAAGAATGCAGTACTACAACTGCAGGTGCAGCAAGAGGACCTCGAGAACAGAGAACGTAGGCAAAACCTCCGCATACGGGGAGTCCCTGAGTCTGTTGTTGACAAGGACATTAGGCCATACTTGCTAGCCCTGTTTAACTCCCTGGCACCCGATATTCCGGACATTGATCTACGTTTCGACAGAGCACATAGATCACTGGCCCCTAAACCTCCTCAGGGTGCTAATCCCAGGGACATCATAGTTCGCTTTCATTTCTACGAAAGTAAAGAGGCCCTGACAATCGCTACGAGAAACAAACCTAGAGTGGACTTTAGGGGGGCAAAGATACAAATCTTCAGCGACCTATCGCCCATAACGTTAAATAAAAGACGCAACCTTCGCCCTATTACTGCCCACTTACAGCGCCACCACGTACCCTATAGATGGGGCTTCCCCTTTCGTCTGATGGTGACCAAGGATGGCGCGCAACACACCCTGAGGGACCTCCAGGAAGGTGAGTCCTTTGTCAGGAGCCTGGGACTTCCCCCTGTTCCTGAGGAGGATCTGCAAGCCCAATTTCCATCCTCTAGACCTCTGTCAACACCCGGGAAGATGTGGACCCCGGTCCGTCACAGACCCAGAAAAACCACATGCACCCCACAAGGGAACACATCTTCTAAAGGCCCCACCTGAAGCATCCATGGACCCCCACGTCTGGTATGTGATTCTTTTTCTCCTGTCCCCCGATCTACTTAAATCACAGAGGCCCTGAAGTTGGGCCTATACAATCCCTTTGAAAAGTCTCTGGGCTCAGAGACCGGGGTTTTTTCCCCCTTCTACTTGTTCACCCATGGGCGCCTGCCCTCAGGGACAACTACAGTTCTACGGTTCCCACTTAACTTTGACTTTTTCTACATTTGCTTTTTCGGATCAGGTTGAGGCCGGTTAGCTCGGCCATGCGGGCTGCTGTGTTTCCCCCAGTATGGTCGTGTTTTTTTTTTTTTTTTTGACCATAACCCCTCGGAGATGAGTTTCTCCTCGGGCACTCTACCTATATGGTATGTCGTTTTTTTTTTACTCTTTTCTCTTTTTGTTTTCACATGTTTTTTGGGGATCCTTTTTGATCCCATATTTACCTACGTTAGAATCTTCTATTCACGAATGTATGTTATATTACATGTTTTCATATCGTTAGGGTTGCGCGGAGGTCTATTTTTCGAACTGCTCAGAAAATGTTTCTATGTTTTTATTCCCATGTCCTTTCTATATGGGTTTAAACATACAATTGTGCGAAGTCTTTTGTCTACAATATGGTATACGTTTAATGCATTTTACACGAATGTAATGTCAGATTTTTCCCCACTCTGCACCTATGGCAGTTAGTGTCTTCTCATGTAACGTTAAAGGTCTAAATTCCGTCCGGAAGAGATGGCTTGCCCTTAAAGAGTTCAAAGCATCTAATGCTGAGGTGATCATGGTCCAGGAGACACATTTTAGGGCGGGGGGCTCTTTCAAATTTGCTTCTAAGCACTACCCCACAACTTTTGTGGCGTCTTCTCCCTCTGGAAAAGCTGGAGTGGCGATTCTCCTTAAACGCTCATCCACCATACAGGTGAAATCCTCGTATTTGGACCCCCAAGGTCGCTTTATCCTCCTGGACTGTGGTCACCAAAATACTTCTTTCACTTTAGCGAATGTATATGTTCCCAACACAGGCCAAATTGGTTTTCTTGACACTTTCTTTGACAAACTACACAAATATGCCCAACCCTTTCAGATTATTGGGGGTGATTTTAACTTGTGCATGTCTCCAATTCGGGATAGGGCCGCCCTTTTTCAAGACAAACCTCCACTACAGGCACATAAATCTTCCTCCTCGTTCCGCAAACTAATTAGAACAAATAGACTGTTTGATTCTTGGAGGGTAAAACACCCGACAGCCAAACAGTTCACCTTCTTTTCTCCACCCCACAAGCTGTACACGAGACTTGACTATTTTTTCATCTCTGCACCCCTATTGCCATACCTGGTCGACGCCAACATTCTCCCAATTACTTGGTCTGACCATGCTCCCATCACTATAGACCTCTTATTGTCCTCACCCACGCCTAGGAGATGTTACTGGCGCCTCAATGAGTCACTCCTAAACTCATCTAAGACCCATTTACCACTACAAGACAAACTGAATGAATATTTTCAGATAAATAAAGACTCAGTGTCGGAGATCTCTGTTCTGTGGGAGGCACATAAGGCGTTCTTCAGAGGTGAATGCATCGCAACTGGATCTCGCCTTAAAAAAGACCGTGTTTTGCAGAGATCGACTTTACTGACTCAGTTATTAGAAGCTGAACAAAAACTTCTCGGACGCCCCACGATGGAGGGCCTCAGAGTCGTAACAGCACTACGGAATCGTATCAAAACATTAGATTCGGCAAGAATCACTAAATCCATGCTCTGGGCAAAGCAAAAATTTTATGAATTTGCCAATAGACCCCATAGGATGCTTGTCCAAATGCTGAAACCACGGCCCCATTCATCTTTACCCGACTTCTTAACACAACAAGATGGTAAGCCCACATATTGCCCTAGAATTATGGCTAATGTATTCGGAGACTTCTATAAGAAACTATATAATTGCCTATCCACAGACCCGACCACTCAATTCACACAAGATAAATTTAACAATTTTATGGACTCCTTTAAGCTCCCCACTCTGTCCCCTGACGATCGCTCAAGTCTAAACGCACACGTGTCGGTTGAAGAGATCACTGCAGTTATCAAACAGCTACCGACTAATAAAACCCCAGGGCCGGATGGTCTTCCCTACTCCTACTATAAAAAATTCCTCCCCACCATCTTACCCTACATGGAACAACTCTATGCCTCTTTAATGAACGGAAAAATCCCCCACGCTCAATTTCTACATGCGTTCGTCACGGTGATCCCCAAACCAGGGAAAGACCCATCCTTACCTGACAACTACCGCCCCATTGCTCTCCTAAATTCTGACTATAAAATTTTTACAAAAATACTTGCCAACAGACTGTCCCTGCTCCTCCCCAAACTAATCCACAGAGACCAAGTCGGTTTTGTGCCATCCAGACATGCTGGGGACAATACTAGACGAACCATAGATTTGATAGACCTCCTGACCAAAACCAAGCGACCGGCTATAATTCTCAGTTTAGACGCACAAAAAGCGTTCGATCGCCTGAATTGGTCATTTTTGTTCGCTACACTCTCAAGATTTGGTTTCTCGGGTCCATTTATACAAGCATTGAAAGCACTATACTCTACTCCTACGTCTCAGGTACAGTTGGCCTCCCACGCCTCAGCGTCATTCCCCCTTAGCAACGGTACTAGGCAAGGTTGCCCACTATCGCCCCTGCTCTTTATTTTAAGCCTTGAGCCCTTGGCAGCAGCCATACGCGTCCACCCAGACATTAGGGGAGTGACGTTGAGGCGTCTGGAATACAAATTATCTCTTTTTGCAGATGATGTGCTGCTGACAATTACCCACCCACACATTTCTCTCCCCTCTCTCCATTCAACCTTACAAATCTTTGGCCATATCTCCGGATTCAAAATTAACCCGACTAAAACCGAAGCTTTACCCATTAATATTCCGGCTGACCTTCTTCTAACCCTGCAAACCAACTTCAAGTATAGATGGTGCATACAGTCCCTTCAGTATTTCGGTGTACATATATCTCGATCGTACTCCACTCTCTACCAAGAAAATTTCCCCCCCCTCTTCTCAGACATCAACAAACTACTTAAAAAATGGACAACACTCCCTGTCTCTCTAATTGGTAGAATCAACGTTTTGAAGATGTCTATTCTCCCCAAGCTGCTGTATATTTTCGAAACACTCCCTGTAGCAATCCCATTGACCCAACTTAAATTACTTCATAGGAACTTTCTGAATTTTATATGGAATAACAAGTCCCACAGGATTGCCAGTTCGGTTCTCTTGGCTCCCCGCTCACGTGGGGGGCTGGGGGCACCGGATGTAATCAAATATTATTATGCTACTCACCTCAGAGTCATTTCCTCGTGGACATCTCGCTATGCATCAAGCAGATGGTCAGAAATCGAGATAAATATTACTTCCCCTGCACACCCATGTAGTCTACTTTGGCCCTCTTCAGATAAATTTACGTCTCAAATACGGAAGATCTGCCTGAGCCCTATGATATTCACACTCTCAATCTGGAGACGCTGCTCAAGTAAATATGCTCTATCTTCCCAATGCCCCCCACTGATAAACATTTTATTTAACCCAGAAATTCCCGACAGCTTATCCTATGACTCCATGATGCCGTGGACCCAGGCAGGCATATTTCAATTGCGACATCTGGTGCATCCAGTAACACGCACTTTACTCCCTTTTTCGGAACTGCAAGCCAAACATAACTTACCGAACACACTACTCTTTTCTTACTTGCAGGTAAAACATTATTTTGTATCTAGATCACCCCAATTGACTCTGGTGGTTCCTACAGAATTTGAAAAGCTATGCTCGTATGGCCCACATGAACCTCAACAAATATCTTGCATCTACAAAATCCTCCAGAGCATTGATCACATTTCTGAACAGACCCACTCATATATGAGGAAATGGGCCCAGGTCCTTCATAGTCCTATCTCTATAGCTCAGTGGGGGACGATATGGGATGCTACCTCCAAAGTCTCCAGATGCGTGGCCCAGAGGGAAACGGCGTACAAAATCTTAATGTTTTGGTACAGGACCCCTGAATTTCTAGCAACTCATAAACTAGCTCCATTTAGTCACTGTTGGAGGTGTGGCTCCTCTGTGGGCTCGCACTTCCACATATTTTGGGAATGCCCTGTTTTGTCCCCCTTTTGGACCAATGTTCATGCCTTGCTGGAAAAGATATTGGAGATCCAGATCCCTTTCCAACCCATACACCTGCTATTAGGCTTACCTCTTCGGAATACCACCAAAACTATTAACAAACTACTGACATTCATCTTACTAGCAGCTAAACGAGTGATCCCGCAACATTGGCGTTCCACTGTTCCACCTACCTTTACGCAATTCCTTTCTGCGGTCACTGATATTCGTAAAATGGAACATATCACGGCAATCATGGAGGATGCACTACCAAAATTTGAGGTCATTTGGGAAAAATGGGATACATCGGAATATAATAATTCGGAATACTAGACCCTCACACCGAGATAGGGTAATGGTCTTTCTAGGATCACACTGTATGTTCAGGAAATTTTAGCTCCAGTTCCCATCACTGATTGCCTTCGTGTTAATATGATATCTTGATATGCTATTAAATACCACATTACCTCCCCTTTACGTGACCCTTACAATGTCTAATGGTTCACTCGAACGACTTGTTTTCTACCCTTGTTATGTAACTTTATGTCTGCACATGCAAGTTGTACAATTTTCATATTTGCTGAATGTGATATATGCTTGTAATGCCTCATAAAAATTTACATAAATAAACAATTTATAAAAAAAAAAGCGGCGGGACATAGGCTACATTCCATGTTCAGCATTCATTGCTTGCGCTGGAGGTCTCAGAACTCTCAGCTCCAAGTGTTCACCACTTTATCCATTATGAATGGTTGTTGAAGTTTGACACAGATGGCCAAGATGCCAACTTATGTGCAGCATTCTGGCAAGTTCACTTGGCACTCTGCTAAAAAGTGTGCCAGCATTTCATTAGTGCTGCTTGTTTTTTGATGTCCACACTTAAAGTGTGAACGTGGAATCTAGCTTACAGGGGGTAGTCACATTCACTTGGACTTGTTTTGTAATGTTGATGATATTTCACTAGTCATCTAATCAGATGTGTGCCCTTGGAAAGACTTCTCAACCAAAACATGCAATTTCCTAATGCTGCTTTTCTGAGATTCCAGTGTGTTGAGCAAGGAACAGCAACAAAGTGCAGCAGAAACATGAAAGACGCTTGAGCCCTTGAGGATAGGCATTTGTTAAAAGAGTTTGGCAGCAGTGGGATTTGAACCCACGCCTCCGAAGAGACTGGAGCCTAAATCCAGCGCCTTAGACCGCTCGGCCATGCTACCCACAAAAGAGATCTCGCTTACGATTAAAAGGCGGATGGACACATTCTACATTCCATGGGTTGATGAGGCCGTGGCATATATAGGACACCTGGAATTCCCGCAGCTGGTCTGAAATGAGAGCCTGGGATGGATGAGCAAGACACAGCCCCAGCAGGAACACAAAATGTTGGCCGATTAGCTCAGTTGGTTAGAGTGTGGTGCTAAAAACACCAAGGCTGCGGGTTTGATCTCCGTACGGGCCATCTGTGCGCTTGATCTTTAACTTTCTATGGTCTCGGCCATGGGGAAAAACTGTGTCTTTCTGCTGTCCGATGTTCTGCATTCATTGCTTGCGCTGGAGGCCTCAGAACTCTCAACTCCAAGTAGTCACCTCTTTATCCTTTATGAAAGGTTGTTAAAGTTTGACACAGATGCCAACTTATGTGCTTCAGTCCTCCTTTTGAATTTGTGGTCAATTTACGCTTGAGAAGTGGACTTTGGGTGCAGCTTTCTGTGGCAAGTTCACTTGGCACTCTCCTAAAAAACGTGCCAGCTATTCATCACTACTGCTTGTTGTTTTTTCTTTTTTTTTTTTGCTGTCTACACTTGAAATGTGAGTGTGGAATCTAGCTTACAGGAGTTCAGTTGGACTTGTTTTGTACCATTGATGACATTTCACTAGTCATCAGAAGTGTGCCCTTTGGAAGACTTCTCAAACAAAACATGCAATGAATGCAGTTTTTCTAATGCTGCTAAAGCAGAGAGGTAAGTGTTGTTTGAGATTTCAGTGTGTTGGGCAAGGAACAGCAGCAACATCAGAGATGCTTGAGGATAGGGATTTGTTAAAAGAGCTTGGCAGCAGTGGGATTTGAACCCACACCTCCAAAGAGACTGGAGCCTTAATCCAGCGCCTTAGACCGCTCGGCCATGCTACCTGTAAAAGAGTGTTGGCTATCGATTAAAAAGCGGCAGGACGGCATTTACTCTTATGTGTCATATGGGTCAGGTGTCACATAAATGTAATGCCCTGTACACCCAATCGTTTTTTCCGATTAAAAAAGTCTGATGGACTTTGGAAGAGCTCCGGGTCTCCGGGAGTCCATCCGTCGCCATCCGGACCGTTAAAATATCTATTCGGGTCCCAAACACTCACCGGCCTGCTCGCCTTGCCCCGCCGCGGTGTCCTGGACCGTTGTTCCGGTGTGGATCGGTCGGGAGACGCCCGAGATCCGACGCCTTCAGCACCTATAGCAGCCGCCATCTTCTAGGCCTAAAGCCTCCCGGAGGATCCGGACCCCAGCTCTCTTGGAGGTAAGGGACCGCCATCCGTCCCTACCCGCCACTCATCCTCTTGCCTTGAGACTACCTGGAGGCAGAGCCGGATCCCGGAAACATCTGGGGGGGTCGTTGCTCCACGCGGCCTAGTGAGGCCTTGAATCCCCAGCCTCTCCTGCGGCTGTGCCCCCGCGGGCATGTAGTGCGGCCGGCTCGGTCTGAATTTGAGGGCCGGGATCTCCACTTGGCATCCGCCCAGACCCCCATCCTGGGCCCTGTCTTCGGCTGAGGGAGCCGTCTGGGCTGCTTCCGTCCGCGAGGGCCCCGCCGCCATCTTGAGGCCTGCGGGGGCTCCGAATCCCCAGCGCTCGAGTATCGCGACCGCGAGGCGAGCGGTGAGCACCGCAGGATACACCCGAGCAAGCCTCCTTGGCCTAACGGGACAGACCTGAGGAGGTCCGAGGGCCGGCAGAGGCATCCTGTGGCAGACGGCGTACTGAGCATTGAGGTGAGCGGCGGCCATCTTGCTGCACCCTGGGCATACTAATAGCCTCTCCATCCCCCCATAATCCACAACCAAACCCCAAAATAACATCCGGGCCGCACGGGGGGAGACCCAGGCTGCAGGGTGGGAGAACTTGTCTAACACCAGCGTTCATCCAGTACCTGTCCCCATAGACACCTGAATCGGCCATCTTGCTACACTCAACAGCAGTGTAATTGGGGCTCCATGTATTCTTTCAAGTCATACTTCAGAGGCTCCTGAACTACCCAGCAGATTGGTCTACCAAGCTCAATCCCCTTCATTAGATCTCATTACTTCTAAATTCAAAAGACGCTGCATTCTGCATCACTATACTCCTAGGAGCGGCCATCTTGCTACGCCACATTAACCTGTTCTCCCGGGTTCCTAATTGGTTTCTTCTTACTCTGATGGTCCCGCACCCCCCTCATCAGGAAGTTCATGTCATTATTGCAGTCCTGTAATGAATCTTTAACTTACGATACACGAGATAGGATGTACTAAAAGACATGGTGGGGGGCACATACGCAGCTCGTAGGATGGCGAACGAATCTGACTAGAGCCCCGGCCTCACCTCCTGCATCCGAAGCTCCCGCTCCGCTACACTAGAGACTTTTGCTCCGGGAGCCATCCCCACTGAACCGAGAACCCCTCAGCTACCTGCCGAACGTTATATGGGTAAGATCAGCGACCAGAGGCGCATATACCAGACACGATCCTCACAGGCCGCATCGCAACCCGCGTGCCACATGGAAAAATACCTGCTTAGGCCGCAGTCCCCGGCCTCAATCTCTACGACAGAAGCTGCAGATCAGCCAGACGCACTCCCGCTGGTCGATCCCTCATTGTTTATAGATAACCCCCCTGCCTTCTCACACAACAGCTCCTCGCAGCACTCTCCAATGACGTCCCTGGTAACTGTAGATGTCCTGGACCTGAAACTGCAGACATTGCTCCAGAGTATCACTCACAACGTTGCAAAGGAGGTTAATAAACTAGCTCACGAACTGAGAGGGGAGATTGACCAGCTAGGGGAAAGAACAGACACCCTTGAAACAAAACTGGATGAGGTGGTGAGTTATGTACAAGCCTTAGAGGAGGAGAATGCTAACCTAAAGAATGCAGTACTACAACTGCAGGTGCAGCAAGAGGACCTCGAGAACAGAGAACGTAGGCAAAACCTCCGCATACGGGGAGTCCCTGAGTCTGTTGTTGACAAGGACATTAGGCCATACTTGCTAGCCCTGTTTAACTCCCTGGCACCCGATATTCCGGACATTGATCTACGTTTCGACAGAGCACATAGATCACTGGCCCCTAAACCTCCTCAGGGTGCTAATCCCAGGGACATCATAGTTCGCTTTCATTTCTACGAAAGTAAAGAGGCCCTGACAATCGCTACGAGAAACAAACCTAGAGTGGACTTTAGGGGGGCAAAGATACAAATCTTCAGCGACCTATCGCCCATAACGTTAAATAAAAGACGCAACCTTCGCCCTATTACTGCCCACTTACAGCGCCACCACGTACCCTATAGATGGGGCTTCCCCTTTCGTCTGATGGTGACCAAGGATGGCGCGCAACACACCCTGAGGGACCTCCAGGAAGGTGAGTCCTTTGTCAGGAGCCTGGGACTTCCCCCTGTTCCTGAGGAGGATCTGCAAGCCCAATTTCCATCCTCTAGACCTCTGTCAACACCCGGGAAGATGTGGACCCCGGTCCGTCACAGACCCAGAAAAACCACATGCACCCCACAAGGGAACACATCTTCTAAAGGCCCCACCTGAAGCATCCATGGACCCCCACGTCTGGTATGTGATTCTTTTTCTCCTGTCCCCCGATCTACTTAAATCACAGAGGCCCTGAAGTTGGGCCTATACAATCCCTTTGAAAAGTCTCTGGGCTCAGAGACCGGGGTTTTTTCCCCCTTCTACTTGTTCACCCATGGGCGCCTGCCCTCAGGGACAACTACAGTTCTACGGTTCCCACTTAACTTTGACTTTTTCTACATTTGCTTTTTCGGATCAGGTTGAGGCCGGTTAGCTCGGCCATGCGGGCTGCTGTGTTTCCCCCAGTATGGTCGTGTTTTTTTTTTTTTTTTTGACCATAACCCCTCGGAGATGAGTTTCTCCTCGGGCACTCTACCTATATGGTATGTCGTTTTTTTTTTACTCTTTTCTCTTTTTGTTTTCACATGTTTTTTGGGGATCCTTTTTGATCCCATATTTACCTACGTTAGAATCTTCTATTCACGAATGTATGTTATATTACATGTTTTCATATCGTTAGGGTTGCGCGGAGGTCTATTTTTCGAACTGCTCAGAAAATGTTTCTATGTTTTTATTCCCATGTCCTTTCTATATGGGTTTAAACATACAATTGTGCGAAGTCTTTTGTCTACAATATGGTATACGTTTAATGCATTTTACACGAATGTAATGTCAGATTTTTCCCCACTCTGCACCTATGGCAGTTAGTGTCTTCTCATGTAACGTTAAAGGTCTAAATTCCGTCCGGAAGAGATGGCTTGCCCTTAAAGAGTTCAAAGCATCTAATGCTGAGGTGATCATGGTCCAGGAGACACATTTTAGGGCGGGGGGCTCTTTCAAATTTGCTTCTAAGCACTACCCCACAACTTTTGTGGCGTCTTCTCCCTCTGGAAAAGCTGGAGTGGCGATTCTCCTTAAACGCTCATCCACCATACAGGTGAAATCCTCGTATTTGGACCCCCAAGGTCGCTTTATCCTCCTGGACTGTGGTCACCAAAATACTTCTTTCACTTTAGCGAATGTATATGTTCCCAACACAGGCCAAATTGGTTTTCTTGACACTTTCTTTGACAAACTACACAAATATGCCCAACCCTTTCAGATTATTGGGGGTGATTTTAACTTGTGCATGTCTCCAATTCGGGATAGGGCCGCCCTTTTTCAAGACAAACCTCCACTACAGGCACATAAATCTTCCTCCTCGTTCCGCAAACTAATTAGAACAAATAGACTGTTTGATTCTTGGAGGGTAAAACACCCGACAGCCAAACAGTTCACCTTCTTTTCTCCACCCCACAAGCTGTACACGAGACTTGACTATTTTTTCATCTCTGCACCCCTATTGCCATACCTGGTCGACGCCAACATTCTCCCAATTACTTGGTCTGACCATGCTCCCATCACTATAGACCTCTTATTGTCCTCACCCACGCCTAGGAGATGTTACTGGCGCCTCAATGAGTCACTCCTAAACTCATCTAAGACCCATTTACCACTACAAGACAAACTGAATGAATATTTTCAGATAAATAAAGACTCAGTGTCGGAGATCTCTGTTCTGTGGGAGGCACATAAGGCGTTCTTCAGAGGTGAATGCATCGCAACTGGATCTCGCCTTAAAAAAGACCGTGTTTTGCAGAGATCGACTTTACTGACTCAGTTATTAGAAGCTGAACAAAAACTTCTCGGACGCCCCACGATGGAGGGCCTCAGAGTCGTAACAGCACTACGGAATCGTATCAAAACATTAGATTCGGCAAGAATCACTAAATCCATGCTCTGGGCAAAGCAAAAATTTTATGAATTTGCCAATAGACCCCATAGGATGCTTGTCCAAATGCTGAAACCACGGCCCCATTCATCTTTACCCGACTTCTTAACACAACAAGATGGTAAGCCCACATATTGCCCTAGAATTATGGCTAATGTATTCGGAGACTTCTATAAGAAACTATATAATTGCCTATCCACAGACCCGACCACTCAATTCACACAAGATAAATTTAACAATTTTATGGACTCCTTTAAGCTCCCCACTCTGTCCCCTGACGATCGCTCAAGTCTAAACGCACACGTGTCGGTTGAAGAGATCACTGCAGTTATCAAACAGCTACCGACTAATAAAACCCCAGGGCCGGATGGTCTTCCCTACTCCTACTATAAAAAATTCCTCCCCACCATCTTACCCTACATGGAACAACTCTATGCCTCTTTAATGAACGGAAAAATCCCCCACGCTCAATTTCTACATGCGTTCGTCACGGTGATCCCCAAACCAGGGAAAGACCCATCCTTACCTGACAACTACCGCCCCATTGCTCTCCTAAATTCTGACTATAAAATTTTTACAAAAATACTTGCCAACAGACTGTCCCTGCTCCTCCCCAAACTAATCCACAGAGACCAAGTCGGTTTTGTGCCATCCAGACATGCTGGGGACAATACTAGACGAACCATAGATTTGATAGACCTCCTGACCAAAACCAAGCGACCGGCTATAATTCTCAGTTTAGACGCACAAAAAGCGTTCGATCGCCTGAATTGGTCATTTTTGTTCGCTACACTCTCAAGATTTGGTTTCTCGGGTCCATTTATACAAGCATTGAAAGCACTATACTCTACTCCTACGTCTCAGGTACAGTTGGCCTCCCACGCCTCAGCGTCATTCCCCCTTAGCAACGGTACTAGGCAAGGTTGCCCACTATCGCCCCTGCTCTTTATTTTAAGCCTTGAGCCCTTGGCAGCAGCCATACGCGTCCACCCAGACATTAGGGGAGTGACGTTGAGGCGTCTGGAATACAAATTATCTCTTTTTGCAGATGATGTGCTGCTGACAATTACCCACCCACACATTTCTCTCCCCTCTCTCCATTCAACCTTACAAATCTTTGGCCATATCTCCGGATTCAAAATTAACCCGACTAAAACCGAAGCTTTACCCATTAATATTCCGGCTGACCTTCTTCTAACCCTGCAAACCAACTTCAAGTATAGATGGTGCATACAGTCCCTTCAGTATTTCGGTGTACATATATCTCGATCGTACTCCACTCTCTACCAAGAAAATTTCCCCCCCCTCTTCTCAGACATCAACAAACTACTTAAAAAATGGACAACACTCCCTGTCTCTCTAATTGGTAGAATCAACGTTTTGAAGATGTCTATTCTCCCCAAGCTGCTGTATATTTTCGAAACACTCCCTGTAGCAATCCCATTGACCCAACTTAAATTACTTCATAGGAACTTTCTGAATTTTATATGGAATAACAAGTCCCACAGTATTGCCAGTTCGGTTCTCTTGGCTCCCCGCTCACGTGGGGGGCTGGGGGCACCGGATGTAATCAAATATTATTATGCTACTCACCTCAGAGTCATTTCCTCGTGGACATCTCGCTATGCATCAAGCAGATGGTCAGAAATCGAGATAAATATTACTTCCCCTGCACACCCATGTAGTCTACTTTGGCCCTCTTCAGATAAATTTACGTCTCAAATACGGAAGATCTGCCTGAGCCCTATGATATTCACACTCTCAATCTGGAGACGCTGCTCAAGTAAATATGCTCTATCTTCCCAATGCCCCCCACTGATAAACATTTTATTTAACCCAGAAATTCCCGACAGCTTATCCTATGACTCCATGATGCCGTGGACCCAGGCAGGCATATTTCAATTGCGACATCTGGTGCATCCAGTAACACGCACTTTACTCCCTTTTTCGGAACTGCAAGCCAAACATAACTTACCGAACACACTACTCTTTTCTTACTTGCAGGTAAAACATTATTTTGTATCTAGATCACCCCAATTGACTCTGGTGGTTCCTACAGAATTTGAAAAGCTATGCTCGTATGGCCCACATGAACCTCAACAAATATCTTGCATCTACAAAATCCTCCAGAGCATTGATCACATTTCTGAACAGACCCACTCATATATGAGGAAATGGGCCCAGGTCCTTCATAGTCCTATCTCTATAGCTCAGTGGGGGACGATATGGGATGCTACCTCCAAAGTCTCCAGATGCGTGGCCCAGAGGGAAACGGCGTACAAAATCTTAATGTTTTGGTACAGGACCCCTGAATTTCTAGCAACTCATAAACTAGCTCCATTTAGTCACTGTTGGAGGTGTGGCTCCTCTGTGGGCTCGCACTTCCACATATTTTGGGAATGCCCTGTTTTGTCCCCCTTTTGGACCAATGTTCATGCCTTGCTGGAAAAGATATTGGAGATCCAGATCCCTTTCCAACCCATACACCTGCTATTAGGCTTACCTCTTCGGAATACCACCAAAACTATTAACAAACTACTGACATTCATCTTACTAGCAGCTAAACGAGTGATCCCGCAACATTGGCGTTCCACTGTTCCACCTACCTTTACGCAATTCCTTTCTGCGGTCACTGATATTCGTAAAATGGAACATATCACGGCAATCATGGAGGATGCACTACCAAAATTTGAGGTCATTTGGGAAAAATGGGATACATCGGAATATAATAATTCGGAATACTAGACCCTCACACCGAGATAGGGTAATGGTCTTTCTAGGATCACACTGTATGTTCAGGAAATTTTAGCTCCAGTTCCCATCACTGATTGCCTTCGTGTTAATATGATATCTTGATATGCTATTAAATACCACATTACCTCCCCTTTACGTGACCCTTACAATGTCTAATGGTTCACTCGAACGACTTGTTTTCTACCCTTGTTATGTAACTTTATGTCTGCACATGCAAGTTGTACAATTTTCATATTTGCTGAATGTGATATATGCTTGTAATGCCTCATAAAAATTTACATAAATAAACAATTTATAAAAAAAAAAGCGGCGGGACATAGGCTACATTCCATGTTCAGCATTCATTGCTTGCGCTGGAGGTCTCAGAACTCTCAGCTCCAAGTGTTCACCACTTTATCCATTATGAATGGTTGTTGAAGTTTGACACAGATGGCCAAGATGCCAACTTATGTGCAGCATTCTGGCAAGTTCACTTGGCACTCTGCTAAAAAGTGTGCCAGCATTTCATTAGTGCTGCTTGTTTTTTGATGTCCACACTTAAAGTGTGAACGTGGAATCTAGCTTACAGGGGGTAGTCACATTCACTTGGACTTGTTTTGTAATGTTGATGATATTTCACTAGTCATCTAATCAGATGTGTGCCCTTGGAAAGACTTCTCAACCAAAACATGCAATTTCCTAATGCTGCTTTTCTGAGATTCCAGTGTGTTGAGCAAGGAACAGCAACAAAGTGCAGCAGAAACATGAAAGACGCTTGAGCCCTTGAGGATAGGCATTTGTTAAAAGAGTTTGGCAGCAGTGGGATTTGAACCCACGCCTCCGAAGAGACTGGAGCCTAAATCCAGCGCCTTAGACCGCTCGGCCATGCTACCCACAAAAGAGATCTCGCTTACGATTAAAAGGCGGATGGACACATTCTACATTCCATGGGTTGATGAGGCCGTGGCATATATAGGACACCTGGAATTCCCGCAGCTGGTCTGAAATGAGAGCCTGGGATGGATGAGCAAGACACAGCCCCAGCAGGAACACAAAATGTTGGCCGATTAGCTCAGTTGGTTAGAGTGTGGTGCTAAAAACACCAAGGCTGCGGGTTTGATCTCCGTACGGGCCATCTGTGCGCTTGATCTTTAACTTTCTATGGTCTCGGCCATGGGGAAAAACGGTGTCTTTCTGCTGTCCGATGTTCTGCATTCATTGCTTGCGCTGGAGGCCTCAGAACTCTCAACTCCAAGTAGTCACCTCTTTATCCATTATGAAAGGTTGTTAAAGTTTGACACAGATGCCAACTTATGTGCTTCAGTCCTCCTTCTGAAGTTGTGGTCAATTTACGCTTGAGAAGTGGACTTTGGGTGCAGCGTTCTGTGGCAAGTTCACTTGGCACTCTCCTAAAAAACGTGCCAGCTATTCATCATTACTGCTTGTTGTTTTTTCTTTTTTTTTTTTTTGCTGTCTACACTTGAAATGTGAGTGTGGAATCTAGCTTACAGGAGTTCAGTTGGACTTGTTTTGTACCATTGATGACATTTCACTAGTCATCAGAAGTGTGCCCTTTGGAAGACTTCTCAAACAAAACATGCAATGAATGCAGTTTTTCTAATGCTGCTAAAGCAGAGAGGTAAGTGTTGTTTGAGATTTCAGTGTGTTGGGCAGGAACAGCAGCAACATCAGAGATGCTTGAGGATAGGGATTTGAACCCACGCCTCCGAAGAGACTGGAGCCTTAATCCAGCGCCTTAGACCATTCGGCCATGCTACCTGTAAAAGAGCGTTGGCTATCGATTAAAAAGCGGCGGGACATAGGCTACATTCCATGTTCAGCATTCATTGCTTGCGCTGGAGGTCTCAGAACTCTCAGCTCCAAGTGTTCACCACTTTATCCATTATGAATGGTTGTTGAAGTTTGACACAGATGGCCAAGATGCCAACTTATGTGCAGCATTCTGGCAAGTTCACTTGGCACTCTGCTAAAAAGTGTGCCAGCTTTTCATTAGTGCTGCTTGTTTTTTGGTGTCCACACTTAAAGTGTGAACGTGGAATCTAGCTTACAGGGGGTAGTCACATTCACTTGGACTTGTTTTGTAATGTTGATGATATTTCACTAGTCATCTAATCAGATGTGTGCCCTTGGAAAGACTTCTCAACCAAAATATGCAATTTCCTAATGCTGCTTTTCTGAGATTCCAGTGTGTTGAGCAAGGAACAGCAACAAAGTGCAGTAGAAACATGAAAGACGCTTGAGCCCTTGAGGATAGGCATTTGTTAAAAGAGTTTGGCAGCAGTGGGATTTGAACCAACGCCTCCGAAGAGACTGGAGCCTAAATCCAGCGCCTTAGACCGCTCGGCCATGCTACCCACAAAAAAGCACTTGCTTACGATTAAAAGGCAGATAGGCACATTCTACATTCCATGGGTTGATGAGGCCGTGGCATATATAGGACACCTGGAATTCCCGCAGCTGGTCTGAAATGAGAGCCTGGGATGGATGAGCAAGACACAGCCCCAGCAGCACCACAAAATGTTGACCGGTTAGCTCAGTTGGTTAGAGCGTGGTGCTTATAACGCCAAGGGCGTGGGTTTGATCCCCGTATGGGCCATCTGTGCACTTGATCTTTAACTTTCTATGGTCTCGGCCATGGGGAAAAACGGTGTCTTTCTGCTGTCCGATGTTCTGCATTCATTGCTTGCGCTGGAGGCCTCAGAACTCTCAACAACAAGTAGTCACCTCTTTATCCATTTTAAAGGTTGTTAAAGTTTGACACAGATGCCAACTTATGTGCTTCAGTCCTCCTTCTGAAGTTGTGGTCAATTTACGCTTGAGAAGTGGACTTTGGGTGCAGCGTTCTGTGGCAAGTTCACTTGGCACTCTCCTAAAAAACGTGCCAGCTATTCATCACTACTGCTTGTTGTTTTTTTTTTGTTTTTTTTTGCTGTCTACACTTGAAAAGTGAGTGTGGAATCTAGCTTACAGGAGTTGGCCACATTCAGTTGGACTTGTTTTGTACCATTGATGACATTTCACTAGTCATCAGAAGTGTGCCCTTTGGAAGACTTCTCAAACAAAACATGCAATGAATGCAGTTTTTCTAATGCTGCTAAAGCAGAGAGGTAAGTGTTGTTTGAGATTTCAGTGTGTTGGGCAAGAAACAGCAGCAACATCAGAGATGCTTGAGGATAGGGATTTGTTAAAAGAGCTTGGCAGCAGTGGGATTTGAACCCACGCCTCCGAAGAGACTGGAGCCTTAATCCAGCGCCTTAGACCGCTCGGCCATGCTACCTGTAAAGAGTGTTCGCTATCGATTAAAAAGCGGCGGGACATAGGCTACATTCCATGTTCAGCATTCATTGCTTGCGCTGGAGGCCTCAGAACTCTCAGCTCCAAGTGTTCACCACTTTATCCATTATGAATGGTTGTTGAAGTTTGACACAGATGGCCAAGATGCCAACTTATGTGCAGCATTCTGGCAAGTTCACTTGGCACTCTGCTAAAAAGTGTGCCAGCTTTTCATTAGTGCTGCTTGTTTTTTGGTGTCCACACTTAAAGTGTGAACGTGGAATCTAGCTTACAGGGGGTAGTCACATTCACTTGGACTTGTTTTGTAATGTTGATGATATTTCACTAGTCATCTAATCAGATGTGTGCCCTTGGAAAGACTTCTCAATCAAAATATGCAATTTCCTAATGCTGCTTTTCTGAGATTCCAGTGTGTTGAGCAAGGAACAGCAACAAAGTGCAGTAGAAACATGAAAGACGCTTGAGCCCTTGAGGATAGGCATTTGTTAAAAGAGCTTGGCAGCAGTGGGATTTGAACCAACGCCTCCAAAGAGACTGGAGCCGATTAGCTCAGTTGGTTAGAGCGTGGTGCTAATAACACCAAGGTCGCGGGTTCGATCCCCTTACGGGCCATCCGTGCGCATGATTTTTAACTTTCTATGGTCTCGGCCATGGGGAAAAACGGTGTCTTTCTGCTGTCCGATGTTCTGCATTCATTGCTTGCGCTGGAGGCCTCAGAACTCTCAACTCCAAGTAGTCACCTCTTTATCCATTATGAAAGGTTGTTAAAGTTTGACACAGATGCCAACTTATGTGCTTCAGCCCTCCTTCTGAAGTTGTGGTCAATTTACGCTTGAGAAGTGGACTTTGGGTGCAGCGTTCTGTGGCAAGTTCACTTGGCACTCTCCTAAAAAACGTGCCAGCTATTCATCACTACTGCTTGTTGTTTTTATTTTTTTATTTTTTTGCTGTCTACACTTGAAATGTGAGTGTGGAATCTAGCTTACAGGAGTTGGCCACATTCAGTTGGACTTGTTTTGTACCGTTGATGACATTTCACTAGTCATCAGAAGTGTGCCCTTTGGAAGACTTCTCAAACAAAACATGCGCTGTAGGCCTCAGAACTCTCAGCTCCAAGTGTTCACCACTTTATCCATTATGAATGGTTGTTGAAGTTTGACACAGATGGCCAAGATGCCAACTTATGTGCAGCATTCTGGCAAGTTCACTTGGCACTCTGCTAAAAAGTGTGCCAGCTTTTCATTAGTGCTGCTTGTTTTTTGGTGTCCACA
Source organism: Rana muscosa (assembly GCA_029206835.1). Lineage (NCBI taxonomy): Eukaryota > Metazoa > Chordata > Amphibia > Anura > Ranidae > Rana > Rana muscosa. Next base: position 74,314,470 of record CM055128.1, read on the forward strand.
CTTAAAGTGTGAACGTGGAATCTAGCTTACAGGGGGTAGTCACATTCACTTGGACTTGTTTTGTAATGTTGATGATATTTCACTAGTCATCTAATCAGATGTGTGCCCTTGGAAAGACTTCTCAACCAAAACATGCAATTTCCTAATGCTGCTTTTCTGAGATTCCAGTGTGTTGAGCAAGGAACAGCAACAAAGTGCAGTAGAAACATGAAAGACGCTTGAGCCCTTGAGGATAGGCATTTGTTAAAAGAGTTTGGCAGCAGTGGGATTTGAACCAACGCCTCCAAAGAGACTGGAGCCTAAATCCAGCGCCTTAGACCGCTCGGCCATGCTACCCACAAAAGAGCACTCGCTTACGATTAAAAGGCGGATGGACACATTCTACATTCCATGGGTTGATGAGGCCGTGGCATATATAGGACACCTGGAATTCCCGCAGCTGGTCTGAAATGAGAGCCTGGGATGAATGAGCAAGACACAGCCCCAGCAAAGCCACAAAATGTTGGCCGGTTAGCTCAGTTGGTTAGAGCGTGGTGCTAATAACACCAAGGTTGTGGGTTCAATCCCCTTACGGGCCATCCGTGCGCATGATTTTTAACTTTCTATGGTCTCGGCCATGGGGAAAAACGGTGTCTTTCTGCTGTCCGATGTTCTGCATTCATTGCTTGCGCTGGAGGCCTCAGAACTCTCAACTCCAAGTAGTCACCTCTTTATCCATTATGAAAGGTTGTTAAAGTTTGACACAGATGCCAACTTATGTGCTTCAGTCCTCCTTCTGAAGTTGTGGTCAATTTACGCTTGAGAAGTGGACTTTGGGTGCAGCGTTCCGTGGCAAGTTCACTTGACACTCTCCTAAAAAACGTGCCAGCTATTCATCACTGCTGCTTGTTGTTTTTTCTTTTTTTTTTTTTTCGCTGTCTACACTTGAAATGTGAGTGTGGAATCTAGCTTTCAGGAGTTGGCCACATTCAGTTGGACTTGTTTTGTACCGTTGATGACATTTCACTAGTCATCAGAAGTGTGCCCTTCGGAAGACTTCTCAAACAAAACATGCAATGAATGCAGTTTTTCTAATGCTGCTAAAGCAGAGAGGTAAGTGTTGTTTGAGATTTCAGTGTGTTCGGCAAGGAACAGTAGCAACATCAGAGATGCTTGAGGAAAGGGATTTGTTGAAAGAGCTTGGCAGCAGTGGTATTTGAACCCACGCCTCCAAAAAGACTGGAACCTTAATCCAGCACCTTAGACCGCTCGGCCATGCTACCTGTAAAAGAGAGTTCGCTATCGATTAAAAAGCAGCGGGACATAGGCTACATTCCATGTTCAGCATTCATTGCTTGCGCTGGAGGCCTCAGAACTCTCAACTCCAAGTGTTCACCACTTTATCCATTATGAATGGTTGTTGAAGTTTGACACAGATGGCCAAGATGCCAAATTATGTGCAGCATTCTGGCAAGTTCACTTGGCACTCTGCTAAAAAGTGTGCCAGCTTTTCATTAGTGCTGCTTGTTTTTTGGTGTCCACACTTAAAGTGTGAACGTGTAATCTAGCTTACAGGGGGTAGTCACATTCAGTTGGACTTGTTTTGTAATGTTGATGATATTTCACTAGTCATCTAATCAGATGTGTGCCCTTGGAAAGACTTCTCAACCAAAACATGCAATTTCCTAATGCTGCTTTTCTGAGATTCCAGTGTGTTGAGCAAGGAACAGCAACAAAGTGCAGCAGAAACATGAAAGACGCTTGAGCCCTTGAGGATAGGCATTTGTTAAAAGAGCTTGGCAGCAGTGGGATTTGAACCCATGTTTCCGAAGAGACTGGAGCCTTAATCCAGCGCCTTAGACCGCTCGGCCATGCTACCTGTAAAAGAGCGTTCGCTATCGATTAAAAAGTGGAGGGACATAGGCTACATTCCATGTTCAGCATTCATTGCTTGCGCTGTAGGCCTCAGAACTCTCAGCTCCAAGTGTTCACCACTTTATCCATTATGAATGGTTGTTGAAGTTTGACACAGATGGCCAAGATGCCAACTTATGTGCAGCATTCTGGCAAGTTCACTTGGCACTCTGCTAAAAAGTGTGCCAGCTTTTCATTAGTGCTGCTTGTTTTTTGGTGTCCACACTTAAAGTGTGAACGTGGAATCTAGCTTACAGGGGGTAGTCACATTCACTTGGACTTGTTTTGTAATGTTGATGATATTTCACTAGTCATCTAATCAGATGTGTGCCCTTGGAAAGACTTCTCAACCAAAACATGCAATTTCCTAATGCTGCTTTTCTGAGATTCCAGTGTGTTGAGCAAGGAACAGCAACAAAGTGCAGTAGAAACATGAAAGACGCTTGAGCCCTTGAGGATAGGCATTTGTTAAAAGAGTTTGGCAGCAGTGGGATTTGAACCAACGCCTCCAAAGAGACCGGAGCCTAAATCCAGCGCCTTAGACCGCTCGGCCATGCTACCCACAAAAGAGCACTCGCTTACGATTAAAAGGCGGATGGACACATTCTACATTCCATGGGTTGATGAGGCCGTGGCATATATAGGACACCTGGAATTCCCGCAGCTGGTCTGAAATGAGAGCCTGGGATGGATGAGCAAGACACAGCCCCAGCAAAACCACAAATTGTTGGCCGGTTAGCTCAGTTGGTTAGAGCGTGGTGCTAATAACGCCAAGGTTGTGGGTTCAATCCCCTTACGGGCCATCCGTGCGCATGATTTTTAACTTTCTATGGTCTCGGCCATGGGGAAAAACGGTGTCTTTCTGCTGTCCGATGTTCTGCATTCATTGCTTGCGCTGGAGGCCTCAGAACTCTCAACTCCAAGTAGTCACCTCTTTATCCATTATGAAAGGTTGTTAAAGTTTGACACAGATGCCAACTTATGTGCTTCAGTCCTCCTTCTGAAGTTGTGGTCAATTTACGCTTGAGAAGTGGACTTTGGGTGCAGCGTTCCGTGGCAAGTTCACTTGACACTCTCCTAAAAAACGTGCCAGCTATTCATCACTGCTGCTTGTTGTTTTTTCTTTTTTTTTTTTTCGCTGTCTACACTTGAAATGTGAGTGTGGAATCTAGCTTTCAGGAGTTGGCCACATTCAGTTGGACTTGTTTTGTACCGTTGATGACATTTCACTAGTCATCAGAAGTGTGCCCTTCGGAAGACTTCTCAAACAAAACATGCAATGAATGCAGTTTTTCTAATGCTGCTAAAGCAGAGAGGTAAGTGTTGTTTGAGATTTCAGTGTGTTGGGCAAGGAACAGCAGCAACATCAGAGATGCTTGAGGATAGGGATTTGTTAAAAGAGCTTGGCAGCAGTGGGATTTGAACCCAAGCCTCCGAAGAGACTGGAGCCTTAATCCAGCGCCTTAGACCGCTCGGCCATGCTACCCACAAAAGAGCCCTCGCTTACGATTAAAAGGCGGATGGACACATTCTACATTCCATGGGTTGATGAGGCCGTGGCATATATAGGACACCTGGAATTCCCGCAGCTGGTCTGAAATGAGAGCCTGGGATGGATGAGCAAGACACAGCCCTTGTTTTGTAATGTTGATGATATTTCACTAGTCATCTAATCAGATGTGTGCCCTTGGAAAGACTTCTCAACCAAAACATGCAATTTCCTAATGCTGCTTTTCTGAGATTCCAGTGTGTTGAGCAAGGAACAGCAACAAAGTGCAGCAGAAACATGAAAGACTCTTGAGCCCTTGAGGATAGGCATTTGTGCAGGTGCGGCCAATGTTTGTATAATGTTTCTAATTATTTCAGCTGTTTAGCCCTGCTGCGTTGTCATTGGTTAACAGGACTGGGTTTTTGGGTATTTATGTGGGCGTGCTTGTATCATTGGCCATGCCTCTGATGATATCCACATAGGATGAAACATGTCAGGCTGGCCGATGCAAGCACGCTGAGAGCTGCGGAACTGTTTTTTATATGCCTTGATGTTTTCTGCTATCTGTAAGTAGACTACAATAAATGTTTGTGCCTTTTACCTATGGGCTTCACTATGCTGCCTTTTTTCCTTACATTGGGTAAAATTTTCTGGCTGAGATTTGCTCTACACGCATATTCGCCTGCTGAGATTTGGAAATTTCCTTGATGTTGGTTTTTTCTATGATTACCTGATCTGGAGTTTCTGCTGTCATCGTTTGACCCTCTACATCATTTGAATACATTGTCTACTTATTTCCACCTTCTGGTAAGCAGATTGTGAGCACGTTGGTGTGGTGTGCTTCAAAAACCTTTTTGCACACTGAAGTTTGATGGTGGGACTACATCATTTTCACGTTCATCCAATATTGATTGGTTTCAATTTTTTGGACTCTTTTCACTTTTTTATATAGCGTTGCATTTTGGACTTTGTTATTTGTGTTTGCTATCTACAGACTGTGCTAGCTGCTATTTATTCATTTACATTTATATTTACATTTCATTTCACTATTAGCGCACATATTTTTCACTGTTTATATTTTGTATTTCGATATTTGATATTTGCTGCTTACTGTTTTTCATTAACATGGATATATTCGATTTTCGCAATTCACGATCTTTGAATTTTAAAGATATTTTCAACAATGTGGAGGTTCAACAAAATCTCGACGTTGGGGGTCTCTTTGTCCGTTTGAAGAATTTAATGGTCTCAGAGATTCATGGCCATTGGGACATAGCTTTCCTAGAAAAATACTTGGATGACACTATGGTCCCTAGGAGTCTTAGATTTGAAATCACCCCACAAGAGGATGAAACAGACCTCTTGGGTTGGTTTAAATATTTCAACGATGTAGGTCTAGACCTATTACGATTTCTAATTACCAGGAAGAGACGTAAATTGGTCAAATTAGATGAGGAGTTATCCGAGGTCAAGGAAAAATTATCCTCTTATAAGGACTCGGAGGAATATAAAAATAAATCCGAATCTCTGAAAAAGGTCCTTGAAAAAGAGGACCTTGATCAGAAGATAAAAAAGAAAAAGAAGTTTACCAGGGATCTGGAGGATTACACCAGTAGTCAGGTGTTCAAATGGCAGGTCAAGGGATTGGCCAAAGCTGAGGGAGGAGCAGGGCGTTCCTCTGGGCCTGCCATACAACCAAAACCTCCAGTTCCCCCTGCTTTGCATATCCATCATAATGCAAACACTGCAAATACTACCCATACACCTAGAGGGAGCTGGAGGCGAGTTGTTAATAACAACCATAAGCCTACATCCTACAGGCACCCTTATAATAAGGGAGCTCATCCAAGAAATCAAGGACATGTTTATCATGATCATCCACGGGGTGATCACTATGAAGATTTTCCAGTATATAATCAATATGTACCTTTGGAAGATTACCAGGGGGAGTATGATGATTATGATGAACAGGGTTTTGATTATCGTTATATTGTTCAACACCCTTCTGGTCCTAATCCAAGAAATACACGTCCAGAACGTAAACAATCTGTTTGGGATAGTCCAAGGCCCTATTCACCTAGGAGACCATATCCCTCTAATCAGGGTCCCTCCCACCACTCAGGTCCGTCAGGTTCGTCAGCCCCCTCTTCTTCTTTTTTTCCCAGGGTCCCACAGAAAGACAAGAGGGGGGGAGAACCAGGAGAGGGACCAGAGTGGGGAGGAGGAGCCGATCGAAAAAGGCAAAGAGTGTAAGGGATGCCGGCATTTTCAATCTTAGTAAACAGACACTCACAGATAATGAAAAATTTGTGTTGGGTCATGGATTGAAATTTGCCCCGGATAAACCCTTGAACAAATTTGGAGCTTTTATGGATATTCAAAAATATATTCGTAAGGTCAATATTAAAAGATATTTTTTGACCCAGAAAGTTGCTACCTCTTTGGAGGACACCAATGGAGTGAGACATTCGGGGCTTTCTAATGCTTCTCTTTTCAACCCGCCTGGGTTCATACCCCCATCCATTTCAGTTTTCAAGGAACTTGTCCTAAAAGACCTTGATCAATTAAAAATTAAGAGAAATTATCAGGACTCTCGCTTTTGTGAGGGATTAAAATCCCTGAAAGAGAGAAGTGACATCATTGTCCGTCCTGCTGACAAGGGGGGAGGGATAGTGGTGATGGATAAAAGTGCTTACATTTCAGAAATGGAAAGAATATTATCAGACACTGAAACCTATTTACCATTAAACCATGATCCCATTTTTAAATATAAACGGGAACTCACATTCCTTGTAGAGAAGGGTTATGTGAATAACCTCCTAAATAAAAAAGAGAAGGATTTTTTGATTCCGCTGGCCCCCAGAAAGCCAGTTATGTATTTCCTTCCCAAGGTGCATAAGAGTTTAATTAACCCCCCTGGGAGGCCCATTATCAGTGGGTTGGACTCGGTCACTTCTCGTATCGTTAAATATATAGATGGATTTTTACAGCCTTTAGTGTCTGGTACACTATCTTATATCAAGGATTCTGCACAAGTAATCTGAACCTTTGAGAGTTTGGAGTGGAGGGATGGTTACATCTTGGCCACCGCTGATGTGGCCTCCCTCTACACTATCATCTCTCATTCTGATGGGCTGAAAGCCGTGGAGACTTTCCTTGGAAGGGACTCTGAATTGATTGGGTCCCAACAGGAATTCATTTTGGATTTATTGAGATATGCCATGACCCATAATTACTTCTGGTTTGGAGGGACTCATTACCTCCAGGACAGAGGGGTCGCCATGGGCGCCAAATTTGCGCCCAGCATGGCTAATCTCTTTATGGCCAAATGGGAGGAGGATGTCGTCTATACCAATAGGAGACCGGAGTTGATCTTTTGGGGTCGCTATATAGACAACATCCTCCTCCTATGGGATGGGGACTTGGCATCTCTTACTTCCTTTATGCAATATCTTAATGTTAATCCATTGGGCATTGTGTTGGATTTTGTGATGAGCACGGATAACATTAATTTCTTAGATCTCATCATCCGAGTCATGAGTGGTGCTTTTCACATATCCACCTTTTTTAAGAGCACGGATCGCAATGGCTACATTGGACAGGGTAGTTGCCATCACCCCTCTTGGTTAAAATCTGTCCCCAAGAGTCAATTTCTTCGCTTGAGGCGGAATTGTACCTTGAAAGAGGATTTCATTCTACAGCCTAACGTTTTAAAAAAGAGATTTATAGAAAAGGGCTATCGAATTAGCGACCTTGATACTGTAATTGATGAAATAAATATAGATCGGACTTCTATTCTTCAGAGCAAAGTCAAGGCACCTTCGAATGACAAGTACAATTTTGCCATGGTTACTACCTTTTCACAACAATTTGGTGATATTAAGAGAATCTTTGCCAAACATTGGAGCGTTCTAAAAAATGACAAATTTCTGGGTCCGGTTCTTCCTGATCGACCCCAGATAGTTTTTAGGGGTGTTCCTCCCCTTAAGCTTCAAATCGCTCCCAACATTCTGGATGCTCCTAACAGAGTATCGTTTTTCCAGAAATCTAAAGGGTACTATCCATGTCATAATTGCAATGTATGTGCCATCAACAAAGACAGGAGGAGAAAAATATGCCAGTTCAATTCTCATACCACTGGCAGGGTTTATGATATTAACACCTTCATCACCTGCACATCTTTGAACGTGGTTTACCTCCTGATTTGTCCTTGTGGTCTTCAGTACGTAGGACGCACTACGCATGCGATGCATGTTCGCGTTAATGAACATATCACGAACATTAGGAAAGGTTTTCCTAAGCACACGGTGTCCAGACATTATTTGGCGTGTCATAAAAAGAATCCCAAAGGCACCACTTTTTTGGCCATCGACCGTTTTAATCCTCACTGGCGGGGTAGTATGTCCAAGCGAGAGATTTCCAGGCTTGAAACTCGCTGGATATACAACCTCAAATGCTACACCCCTTTCGGCATGAATGTCGATTGGGATGTGAATTGTTTTATAAACAATAGCTAGTGTCTGTGTTGTGTGTTTCATGCCACTAGTGGGCAGGGCATGTACACATACACAGTCATGGCTATATGTGTATATTTTATTATATTTAATTTTATATATATATATATTTTTTTGTCCCATTGATATTTTCTTCATTATATACCTTTGGGGACTCGGTATTTGAAACACCAATCGATTGTATATTTGACATGTTTGTATACTTGATTTGGTTGTTTTGAGGTAAATGTGTAATTATGTTGTTTTTCACTAGGGGGCACATTCTCCCTTTTCTCCACATTTTGACTTCAGGGGTTTTTTGGCTGATTGTGAGCCTCCCCTTTTTCCTCCCTTCAGCCAGATGCTCTTATCGTGATCTATTTGTGGAGACATATATATATATATATATATATATATATATCTGTTGGACATTTTCATCTGTTCATTACATTTGTTAATGTCGATCGGTATAGGAATAACATTTTATTCACATGAGCAGTTGGATTCACTGCTATTTTAGCTTTGCTCCATATACATGTCCTTGATTTCATTGAAGAGCGTGTCTATCCAATGTTTGCGCTTCACTGACATCACTTCCGGTTTCGGGGAATCAACACGCTAACCGGAAGTGGATGTTTTTTTGTGTGTGGAGCGCATCTCTTCATTGTTTGCGCTTCACTGATGTCATTTCCGGTTTCGGCGGCTGGATCCGCTGACCGAATATGGATTTCTATAGAGTGAAATTATCCTCCTATCAGAATAGGAGTTTCCATCCACTTCCAGGGGATGCAGAGTCTGTTTGTCCTTCCCGGGAATAGGGATGAGCTTCGTGTTCGAGTCGAACATACGTTCGACTCGAACATTGGCTGTTCGATCGTTCGACGAAGATCGAACGATTTGGGCCGTTCGCGCCAAATTCGAGTGACGCGAACGGCCCACAATGCACTACGCCATCGCAGTGTCATCCAGGCGCTGTGATTGGCCAAGCATGCACTGTGACCCCGCATGCTTGGCCAATCACAGCGCCGGCAGCGAGGAGAGCAATGATTGGCCACAGGCAGGATGCCTGTGGCCAATTATTGCTGAGGGTGTTTAGTACACGCCCCACACTATAAAAGGCCACCAGCACGGCGGCCTAGTGTAGTGTGTTCCGGAGCAGGGATAGAGTAGCATAGGCAGGGACAGTGACTGTTATTTCTTTCTTGCTTAACCTGGATTCCTTTAGTTTAGGGAAAGAGAAGGATAGGTAGGGAGAGTGTCAGTGTGTTTTGTGCTTCTGCTATAGTGTGCTTAAAAAAAACATTTATTCTAGGGACAGAAAACTCTAGGTAGGGACAGTGTCAGTTTCTTTCACTCTGCAAGTCCTTGTTTCCAGGGACCTGTAAGGACAGTGAGTTAATTGTCCTTGTGCTATATTGTGCTTAAAAAAAACATTTATTCTAGGGACAGAAAACTCTAGGTAGGGACAGTGTCAGTTTCTTTCACTCTGCAAGTCCTTGTTTCCAGGGACCTGTAAGGACAGTGAGTTAATTTTCCTTGTGCTATATTGTGATTAAAAAAAACATTTTTTCTAGGGACAGAAAACTCTAGGTAGGGAGAGTGTTTTTTTTCTTTCACTCTGCAAGTCCTTGTTTCCAGGGACCTGTAAGGACAGTGAGTTAATTGTCCTTGTGCTATATTGTGCTTAAAAAAAACATTTTTTCTAGGGACAGAAAACTCTAGGTAGGGAGAGTGTTTTTTTTTTTTTCACTCTGCAAGTCCTTGTTTCCAGGGACCTGTAAGGACAGTGAGTTAATTGTCCTTGTGCTATATTGTGCTTAAAAAAAACATTTATTCTAGGGACAGAAAACTCTAGGTAGGGACAGTGTCAGTTTCTTTCACTCTGCAAGTCCTTGTTTCCAGGGACCTGGAGAGACATTGAGTGAATTGTCCTTGTGCTATATTGTGATTAAAAAAAACATTTATTCTAGGGACAGAAAACTCTAGGTAGGGACAGTGTCAGTTTCTTTCACTGTGAAAGTCCTTGTTTCAAGGGACAGAGAAGGACACCTGAAGGTAGCCCTTATTGCTTTTTTCCCATCTCCCTGCAGGCCATCTATTAGAATGTCTGGAAGGCAAACAAGGAGAGGCAGACAGTCAGGAGGCAATAAAAGAGGGCAAGCAGGCTCTGTGTCTGGGGGCAACAGTGCTGGTCGTGGACGCGGTGCATTGTCATCAGCACATGGCCATGGGACACGCTTGTCCTTCTTTTCGGCAGCTGGACATGTTGAGCCACATCATGCCGAAGACTTGGTAGAGTGGATGACCAAGCCCTCCTCCTCCTCCTCATCCTCTCTCACCCAGGCTCAGGGTACTGGAAAAGCAGCTGCCAAAGCGTCGTCTTCCCTGGTATCAATGTCAGACAAATCATCAGTCACTCCTTCCCTAGACCCACCATGTCCTCCTCCTGAGGAGTCCCCCGAACTGTTTCAGCACAGTGTTGGGTACATGCTCCAGGAGGATGCCCAGCGTTTCGAAGGGTCTGATGATGAAACCCAGCTAGAGGAAGGCAGTAGCGTGAGAGCAGACAGAGGGGATGCTCAAGAAGGACACCAATCTGGCAGTCATGTTCCAGCAGCTGCAGCATACTGCCAGATTGGCTCCAGTGATGAGAAGGGAGGGGATGATGAGGTCAATGACTCCACGTGGGTGCCTAATAGGAGAGAGGAGGAGGAGGAGGATGAGGAGGAGGCACATCTCCAACGAGGCAGGATGCCCTTTGGTGGCCAGCGTAAGGGCAGTACACCGACGGAATCACACCGCAGAGCTCCGCCTGTGCAGGGCGCTGCCTCTGCCCGTCATTCAAAAAGTTCTTTGGTGTGGGCCTTTTTTGAGGCTAGTGCATCAGATCGCACAGCTGCTGTTTGCAACATATGTCTCAAGCGTATATCGCGTGGCCAAAACATCAGCCGCTTGGGTACCACATGCCTGACCAGACATATGTTGACCTGCCATGCAGCTCGTTGGCAAGCCTACCTCAAAGACCCACACCAAAGAACCAAGCGGACCTCTCCTTGCACCGCATCAGCTGGGATCTCCAACCCCACTATAACTTCAGTCCTCTCTGAAACATGCACTGAGAGGAATGAAGGTGTAGAATTAGGTGTGTCACAGCCAAGTACTTGCGCCCACTCTGCTAGCAGTACACCGACGTCCGATTCTAGCAGGCAAATTTCCCTGCCCCAGCTGCTGGACCGTCGAAAGAAGTTCACTCCCAGCCATCCACATGCCCAGCGGTTGAATGCTAGCTTGGCTAAATTGCTAGCGCTTCAACTGCTGCCTTTTCAGTTGGTAGACTCGGCCCCCTTCCGTGAGTTTGTGCAATGTGCGGTTCCTCAGTGGCAGGTTCCCAAACGCCACTTTTTCTCACGGAAGGCTATTCCGGCTCTCTACCGGCATGTGGAAGGCAATGTCTTGGCCTCGCTGGACAGGGCGGTCAGCGGTAAGGTGCATATTACCGCTGACTCATGGTCCAGCAGGCATGGACAGGGACGTTACCTTTCTTTCACGGCCCATTGGGTCACTCTTTTGGCAGCTGGGAAGGATGCAGGACAAGGTGCAGTAGTGTTGGAGGTTGTCCCACCGCCACGCCTCCAAAATGCTACTACTGGTTGTGACACACCTCTCTCCTCCACCCCCTCCTCTTCTTCTTCCTCCATGGCCTCTTCCTGTGGTTTGTCCTATGAACCAGCGGTGCTCCGTAGCCGTTCACGGGGCTACGCAAGTACGCAGGCAAAAAGATGCCATGCCGTGCTTGCGCTGGTGTGTTTGGGGGACAGAAGCCACACTGGGGCAGAGGTCCTGTCTGCTCTGCAGGGCCAGGCCGAGAGGTGGTTGACGCCACGCCAGCTTAAGCCAGGAATGGTGGTTTGCGACAATGGCACCAACCTCCTCTCCGCCCTCCGACAGGGACAACTGACCCATGTGCCCTGTGTGGCTCACGTCCTTAACCTGGTGGTGCAGCGCTTCTTGGGCAGGTACCCGGGCTTACAGGATGTCCTGAGGCAGGCCAGGAAAGTCTGTGTGCATTTCCGCAGATCTTATAATGCCAGTGCTCGCCTGGCTGAGCTGCAAAAGGAGTTGAACCTGCCCAAGAACCGCCTTATATGTGACATGCCCACCAGGTGGAACTCAACGTTGGCCATGCTGCAGCGGCTGCACACGCAGCAGAGGGCCATCAATGAGTACCTGTGCGACTACGGCACCAGGACAGGGTCAGGGGAGCTTGGTTTTTTTTCTCCACGCCAGTGGGGCATGATCAGGGATGCATTCACTGTCCTGGCACCATTTGAGGAGGCCACGAGGATGGTGAGCAGTGACAGTGCATGCATCAGTGACACTGTACCTCTTGTCCACCTGTTGGAGCACACGCTGCGTGGAATAATGGACAGGGCACTTGAGGCAGAACAGAGGCAGGAAGAGGAGGACTTCCTTGCCTCTCAAGGCCCCCTTTACCCAGACAGTGTTCCTTCTGTCCCACCCATCGCACAGGAAGAGGAGGAGGAGGAGGAGGAGGAGGAGGAGGAGGAGGAGGAGGATTGTGTCAGCATGGAGGTGGAGGCTGGCACTCAGCATCATCAGCAGCAGTCTTTTAGGGATGATTTACAGTCCCAAGAAACCAGTGGACTTGTACGTGGCTGGGAGGAGGTGGCTGCGGATCATGTCGTCCTTAGTGACCCAGAGGACTCCGGAGCGAATGCCTCAGCAAACCTACGCTGCATGGCCTCCCTGATCCTGCAAAGTCTGCGGAAGGATCCTCGTATTCTTCGGATCAAGGAGAGGGACCATTACTGGCTGGCCACTCTCCTTGATCCACGGTACAAGGGTAAGGTTGCGGACCTTATGTTACCGTCGCAGAGGGAGCAGAGGATGACACAACTCCGGGAGGCCTTGCAGAAAGGTCTGTGCAACGCGTTCCCAGAGACTGGGAGGTTGCAAACTCCTGGTCCTGGACAACGAGTTGCTGAGGCTTCGGCCAGTCAAAGAAGGAGCGGTGGGGAAGGTGGCCGTCTGACCGATGCGTTCAGACAATTCTTTAGTCCGCAGCCCCAAAGTATGATCGGTTCCAGCAACCATCGCCAGCGTCTGATAAACATGGTGCAGGAATATCTAGGGGCAAGGTCAGACTTGGACACCTTCCCCACCGAAAATCCTCTGGCTTACTGGGTCTTGAGGATGGATCACTGGCCAGAGCTTGCACAGTATGCAATTGAGCTACTGGCCTGTCCTGCATCCAGCGTTCTTTCGGAACGCACATTCAGTGCTGCTGGAGGATTTGTCACGGATCACAGGGTGCGCCTGTCCACCGACTCGGTTGATCGACTGACTTTCATCAAGATGAACCAGTCTTGGATCACCACCAGCTACCACACACCTGATGCTGATATAACAGACTAATTGATTTTAAAATGTCACATCCCTTCAAGACTGATGCTGATGCTGAGTGCCTGTGCTGTTATGTTGACTGGCTATCCTCCTCCTCCGAGTCCTCAATGATACGATTGATGATGATAGCTTGGAAGATCATTTTTGTTTATGGGTGCCGCCACCAGTGCCTAACGCCCAATTTTTCAGCCCCTGTTTAACAGGGGCGTGTAATTACAATTTTTGAAGCAATACTTTGCAACAGGGCTCATTGCTGTGCTCCAAGTACAGTATCTGTGAGGAGTTGCAGTGTTGTGCCACCAGTGCCTAAGGCCCAATTTTTCAGCCCCTGTTTAACAGGGGCGTGTCATTACAATTTTTGAAGCAATACTTTGCAACAGGGCTCATTGCTGTGCTCCAAGTACAGTATCTGTGAAGGGTTGCAGTGTTGTGCCACCAGTGCCTAAGGCCCAATTTTTCAGCCCCTGTTCAACAGGGGCATGTAATTACAATTCTTGATCTAATAATTCACAGCAGGGCCCATTGCTGCACCCACCAAGAGTAACTGTCAGGGCTTACAGTGTTGTGGCACCAGCACCACCATCAAAGGCCCAATTTTTACTACCACTGTTCAACAATTATATGTAATTAAAATTCCTGATATAATAGTTGACAGCAGGGCGTTCCAGCACCAACCAAGAGTAACTGTGAGTGCTTACAGTGTTGTGCCAACACCAACAACTAAGGGGCCTATTTCTGCAGAGTATATACGGCAGGTCCCTACTTTCAAACATCCAACTTACAAACGACTCCTACTTGCAAACGCAAGAAGACAACAGGAAGTGAGAGGAAATCTACCACTAGGAAGGAAAATTCTCTCCTGTAAGAATAAATATGGGAGAAAGGTGTCTCCTCTGTACTGATGCTTTATCAGCAATCCTTGTTTCAAGAAAAACACCACATTTCAAAAACAGTTGTCATTAGGACGGAAAGTGAGGTGAAATGTTCTGAACAGGGGCACAGACAGCAAAACAAATGTTACAGGGGTGATAACCCTTACCTATGTTTTCCAAAAAGTTTAAAAATAGATTTTTGGTCTGGAGCTACACTTCAACAATGTACCTGTTCAAAATTACAAACAGATTCTACATAACAACAAACCTACAGTCCCTGTCTTGTATGCACCGCCTGTATACGGCTGTTCAGAGTATATAGGGCCTTTTTTATTTTATGTGCGGGGTTCCCCTTAATATCCATACAAGACCCAAAGGGGCTGGTAATGGGCTGGGGTAGGGGGGGGGTCATGGGGTAGCTATGCCATTTTTCTTAAAGATTTTCATCCATATTACCGGGACCAGACATTACATTAAAGCCGCAAGCAGTTTTAAATGGCTTTTTTTTCCTTTAGAAGTGTCATTTTGTGCAGGGACAGTTCTAAACACGGGAAACACGTGGCACTTCACAGGCATACTTTAGACACCCCCCAGGTACGATATTTAAAGGAATATTTGACTTTTTTTTTTTCACTTTATGCATCATTAAAATGACTGCTCCCGGAAAACGACCGTTTTTAAAACTTATTTTTGCATTGATACATGTCCCCTGGTGCAGAACCCGGGTTCCCAAACCCTTTTTAGGACAATAACATGCATAATAGTTTTTATAATTAGCACTTTAGAATTCGAACGTTCGCATCCATTGTATTTAATAGGGTTCTAATGTTCGTTCGAACTTTCGGTCCGTTCGCGGGTTCTGGTGCGAACCGAACCCGGGGGTGTTCGGCTCATCACGGGCCGGGAATCGAATGTTGATTATTCACAGGTTCTGTTCTTTCTGTGGTAATTATTGTCGTTTGGTGTATGCGCAATGAACTGGACTTTTAACATCAGCATGTCCGCACTGTGCAGGTGCGGCCAATGTTTGTATAATGTTTCTAATTATTTCAGCTGTTTAGCCCTGCTGCGTTGTCATTGGTTAACAGGACTGGGTTTTTGGGTATTTATGTGGGCGTGC
The DNA here is from genome assembly GCA_029206835.1 of Rana muscosa. Taxonomy (NCBI): domain Eukaryota; kingdom Metazoa; phylum Chordata; class Amphibia; order Anura; family Ranidae; genus Rana; species Rana muscosa. The sequence continues at coordinate 74,329,761 of CM055128.1, forward strand.
TTGTATCATTGGCCACGCCTCTGATGATATCCACATAGGATGAAACATGTCAGGCTGGCCGATGCAAGCACGCTGAGAGCCGCGGAACAGTTTTTTATATGCCTTGATGTTTTCTGCTATCTGTAAGTAGACTACAATAAATGTTTGTGCCTTTTTTCTTTACATTGGGTAACATTTTCTGGTTGAGATTTGCTCTACACGCATATTCGCCTGCTGAGATTTGGAAATTTCCTTGATGTTGGTTTTTTCTATGATTACCTGATCTGGAGTTTCTGCTGTCATCGTTTGACCCTCTACATCATTTGAATACATTGTCTACTTATTTCCACCTTCTGGTAAGCAGATTGTGAGCACGTTGGTGTGGTGTGCTTCAAAAACCTTTTTGCACACTGAAGTTTGGTGGTGGGACTACATCATTTTCACGTTCATCCAATATTGATTGGTTTAAATTTTTTGGACTCTTTTCACTTTTTCATATAGCGCTGCATTTTGGACTTTATTATTTGTGTTTGCTATCTACAGACTGTGCTAGCTGCTATTTATTCATTTACATTTATATTTACATTTTATTTCACTATTAGCGCAGATATTTTTCACTGTTTATATTTGTTAAAAGAGCTTGGCAGCAGTGGGATTTGAACCCACGCCTCCGAAGAGACTGGAGCCTAAATCCAGCGCCTTAGACCGCTCGGCCATGCTACCCACAAAAGAGCAATCATTACGATTAAAAGGCAGATGGACACATTCTACATTCCATGGGTTGATGAGGCCGTGGCATATATAGGACACCTGGAATTCCCGCCACTGGTCTGAAATGAGAGCCTGGGATGGATGAGCAAGACACAGCCCCAGCAGGACCACAAAATGTTGGCCGGTTAGCTCAGTTGGTTAGAGTGTGGTGCTAATAACGCCAATGTCGTGTGTTCGATCCCCGTACGGGCCATCCGTGCACTTGATCTTTAACTTTCTATGGTCTTGGCCATGGGGAAAAACTGTCTTTCTGCTGTCCGATGTTCTGCATTCATTGCTTGCGCTGGAGGCCTCAGAACTCTCAAAATAACTTGTTAAAGTTTGACACAGATGCCAACTTATGTGCTTCAGTCCTCCTTCTGAAGTTGTGGTCAATTTACGCTCGAGAAGTGGACATTGGGTGCAGCGTTCTGTGGCAAGTTCACTAGGCACTCTCCTAAAAAACGTGCCAGCTATTCATCACTACTGCTTGTTGTTTTTTCTTTTTTTTTTTTTTTTGCTGTCTACACTTGAAATGTGAGTGTGGAATCTAGCTTACAGGAGTTGGCCACATTCAGTTGGACTTGTTTTGTACCGTTGATGACATTTCACTAGTCATCAGAAGTGTGCCCTTTGGAAGACTTCTCAAACAAAACATGCAATGAATGCAGTTTTTCTAATGCTGCTAAAGCAGAGAGGTAAGTGTTGTTTGAGATTTCAGTGTGTTGGGCAAGGAACAGCAGCAACATCAGAGATGCTTGAGGATAGGGATTTGTTAAAAGAGCTTGGCAGCAGTGGGATTTGAACCCACGCCTCCGAAGAGACTGGAGCCTTAATCCAGTGCCTTAGACCGCTCGGCCATGCTACCTGTAAAAGAGTGCTCGCTATCGATTAAAAAGCGGCGGGACATAGGCTACATTCCATGTTCAGCATTCATTACTTGCGCTGGAGGCCTCAGAACTTTACCATTATGAATGGTTGTTCACCACTTTATCCATTATAAATGGTTGTTGAAGTTTGACACAGATGGCCAAGATGCCAAATTATGTGCAGCATTCTGGCAAGTTCACTTGGCAGTCTGCTAAAAGTGTGCCAGCTTTTCGTTAGTGCTGCTTGTTTTTTGGTGTCCACACTTAAAGTGTGAACGTGTAATCTAGCTTACAGGGGGTAGTCACATTTAGTTGGACTTGTTTTGTAATGTTGACGATATTTCACTAGTCATCTAATCAGATGTGTGCCCTTGGAAAGACTTCTCAACCAAAACATGCAATTTCCTAATGCTGCTTTTCTGAGATTCCAGTGTGTTGAGCAACAAAGTGCAGCAGAAACATGAAAGACGTTTGAGCCCTTGAGGATAGGCATTTGTTAAAAGAGCTTGGCAGCAGTGGGATATGAACCCACGCCTCCGAAGAGACTGGAGCCTAAATCCAGCACCTTAGACCGCTCGGCCATGCTACCCACGAAAGAGCACTCGCTTACGATTAAAAGGCGGATGGACACATTCTACATTCCATGGGTTGATGAGGCCGTGGCATATATAGGACACCTGGAATTCTCGCAGCTGGTCTGAAATGAGAGCCTGGGATGGATGAGCAAGACACAGCCCCAGCAGGACCACAGTATGTTGGCCGGTTAGCTCAGTTGGTTAGAGCGTGGTGCTAATAGCGCCAAGGTTGCGGGTTCGATATCCGTGTGCTTGATCTTTAACTTTCTATGGTCTCGGCCATGGGGAAAAATGGTGTCTTTCTGCTGTCCGATGTTCTGCATTCATTGCTTGCGCTGGAGGCCTCAGAACTCTCAACTCCAAGTAGTCACCTCTTTATCCATTATGAAAGGTTGTTAAAGTTTGACACAGATGCCAACTTATGTGCTTCAGTCCTCCTTCTGAAGTTGTGGTCAATTTACGCTTGAGAAGTGGACATTGGGTGCAGCGTTCTGTGGCAAGTTCACTTGGCACTCTCCAACAAAACGTGCCAGCTATTCATCACTACTGCTTGTTTTTTTTTTTGTTTTTTTTTTTTTGCTGTCTACACTTGAAATGTGAGTGTGGAATCTAGCTTACAGGAGTTGGCCACATTCAGTTGGACTTGTTTTGTACCGTTGATGACATTTCACTAGTCATCAGAAGTGTGCCCTTTGGAAGACTTCTCAAGCAAAACATGCAATGAATTCAGTTTTTCTAATGCTGCTAAAGCAGAGAGGTATGTGTTTGAGATATCAGTGTGTTGGGCAAGGAACAGCAGCAACATCAGAGATGCTTGAGGATAGGGATTTGTTAAAATAGCTTGGCAGCAGTGGGATGTGAACCCACACCTCCGAAGAGACTGGAGCCTTAATCCAGTGCCTTAGACCGCTCGGCCATGCTATCTGTAAAAGAGAGTTCGCTATCGATTAAAAAGCGGTGGGACATAGGCTACATTCCATGTTCAGCATTCATTGCTTGTGCTGGAGGCCTCAGAACTCTCAACTCCAAGTGTTCACCACTTTATCCATTATGAATGGTTGTTGAAGTTTGACACAGATGGCCAAGATGCCAACTTATGTGCAGCATTCTGGCAAGTTCACTTGGCACTCTGCTAAAAAGTGTGCCAGCTTTTCATTAGTGCTGCTTGTTTTTTGGTGTCCACACTTTGGTGTAGCACTCTTTTACAGGTAGCATGGCCGAGCGGTCTAAGGCGCTGGATTAAGGCTCCAGTCTCTTTGGAGGCGTGGGTTCAAATCCCACTGCTGCTAAGCTCTTTTAACAAATCCCTATCCTCAAGCATCTCTGATGTTGCTGCTGTTCCTTGCCCAACACACTGAAATCTCAAACAACACTTACTATCTGCTTTAGCAGCATTGGAAAAACTGCATTCATTGCATGTTTTGTTTGAGAAGTCTTCCAAAGGGCACACTTCTTATGATTAGTGAAATGTCATCAACGGTACAAAACAAGTCCAACTGAATGTGGCCAACTCCTGTAAGTTAGATTCCACACTCACATTTCAAGTGTAGACAGCAAAAAAAAAAAAGAAAAAACAACAAGCAGCAGTGATGAATAGCTGGCACGTTTTTTAGGAGAGTGCCAAGTGAACTTGCCACAGAACGCTGCACCCAAAGTCCACTTCTCAAGCGTAAATTGACCACAACTTCAGAAGGAGGACTGAAGCACATAAGTTGGCATCTATGTCAAACTTTAACAACCTTTCATAATGGATAAAAAGGTGACTACTTGGAGTTGAGAGTTCTGAGGCCTCCAGCGCAAGCAATGAATGCTGAACATGGAATGTAGCCTATGTCCCGCTGCTTTTAAATCGATAGCAACAGTGGCGGCTGGTGCTCAAAATTTTTAGGGGGGTGCAAACAAACTGAAAAAAAAAAATCAATTGCCGCCACTGTGCCCAAACGCCACCAGTTTGCCCCCTCAAATACAGCCAGTTTGTTTCCATATATATATATAACCAGTGTGCCCCCATATATACAGCCAGTGTGCCCCCATATACAGCCAGTGTGCCCCCATATACAGCCAGTTCCCCCCAAATGCAGCCAGCGTGTCCCCCATATACAGCCAGTTCCCCCCAAATGCAGCCAGTATGTCCCCATATACAGCCAGTTCCCCCCAAATGCAGCCAGCGTGTCCCCCATATACAGCCAGTTCCCCCCATATTCAGCCAGTTTGTCCCCCCATATTCAGCCAGTTTGTCCCCCCATATTCAGCCAGTTTGTCCCCCCATATTCAGCCAGTTTGTCCCCCATATTCAGCCAGTTTGTGCCCCATATTCAGCCAGTTTGTCCCCCAAATGCAGCCAGTTCCCCCCCAGCTCTGCACTTACCTTCCTCGGGTCCGCGCCGTCCTCGGTGTGTTCTCCCGCCCTCGATGTCGCTTCAGCCAATCAGGTTACCGGTAACCAGATCCGGTGAACCTGATTGGCTGAAACCTCCACAGTCTTCTCCCAGGAACGCACCCCCGTGCGTACCTGGGAGGAGTTTTTGGAAGCCGAATACAGCGTGAGAGCTGTATTCGGAAAGCCTACCAGAGCCGTTGGCTCTGATAGGCACTTCCAAGTTACACCCACCGCCGGCCGCCGCTCTAATTCATATGGCCGGCGCTCACCAGGAGGCCGGCCATATGAATAGTGGGCAGCGCGGCAGCGGTGACAATACATAGATTCATGTAATGCATGAATCTGTGTATTGTCTTTCAGTGGCGGTGCGGGAGCGAGAGGGGGCGGCGCTCCGGCGCCCTCTATGGACGCACCGCCACTGGATAGCAAATCCTCTTTTACAGGTAGCATGGCCGAGTGGTCTAAGGTGCTGGATTAAGGCTCCAATCTCTTCGGAGTGTTCAAATCCCACTGCTGCCAAGCTCTTTTAACAAATCCCTATCCTCAAGCATCTCTGATGTTGCTGCTGTTCCTTGCCCAACACACTGAAATCTCAAACAACACTTACCTCTCTGCTTTAGCAGCATTAGAAAAACTGCATTCATTGCATGTTTTGTTTGAGAAGTCTTCCAAAGGGCACACTTCTGATGACTAGTGAAATGTCATCAACGGTACAAAACAAGTCCAACTGAATGTGGCCAACTCCTGTAAGCTAGATTCCACACTCACATTTCAAGTGTAGACAGCAAAAAAAAAAAGAAAAAACAACAAGCAGCAGTGATGAATAGCTGGCACGTTTTTTAGGAGAGTGCCAAATGAACTTGCCACAGAACACTGCACCCAAAGTCCACTTCTCAAGCGTAAATTGACCACAACTTCAGAAGGAGGACTGAAGCACATAAGTTGGCATCTGTGTCAAACTTTAACAACCTTTCATAAAGGATAAAGAGGTGACTACTTGGAGTTGAGAGTTCTGAGGCCTCCAGCGCAAGCAATGAATGCAGAACATCGGACAGCAGAAAGACACAGTTTTTCCCCATGGCCGAGACCATAGAAAGTTAAAGATCAAGCGCACAGATGGCCCTTACAGGGGTTGAACCCACAACCTTGGTGTTATTAGCACCACACTCGAACCAACTGAGCTAACCGGCCAACATGTTGTGGTCCTGCTGGGGCTGTATCCTGCTCATCCATCCCAGGCTCTCATTTCAGACCAGCTGCAGGAATTCCAGGTGTCCTCTATATGCCACGGCCTCATCAACCCATGGAATGTAGAATGTGTCCCTCCGCCTTTTAATCGTAAGCAAGTGCTCTTTTGTGGGTAGCAGGGCCGAGCGGTCTAAGGCGCTGGATTTAGGCTCCAGTCTCTTCGGAGGCGTGGGTTCAAATCCCACTGCTGCCAAGCTTTTTTTACAAATGCCTATCCTCAAGGGCTCAAGCGTCTTTCATGTTTCCGCTGCACTTTGTTGCTGTTCCTTGCTCAACACACTGGAATCTCAGAAAAGCAGCATTAGGAAATTGCATGTTTTGGTTGAGAAGTCTTTCCAAGGGCACACATCTGATTAGATGACTAGTTAAATGTCATCAACATTACAAAACAAGTCCAACTGAATGTGACTACCCCCTGTAAGCTAGATTCCACGTTCACACTTTAAGTGGCATATATAGGACACCTGGAATTCCCGCAGCTGGTCTGAAATGAGAGCCTGGGATGGATGAGCAAGACACAGCCCCAGCAGGACCACAACATGTTGGCCGGTTAGCTCAGTTGGTCAGAGCGTGGTGCTAATAACGCCAAGGTCGTGGGTTAGATCCCTGTACGGGCCATCCGTGCGCTTGATCTTTAACTTTCTATGGTCTCGGCCATGGGGAAAAACTGTGTCTTTCTGCTGTCCGATGTTCTGCATTCATTGCTTGCGCTGGAGGCCTCAGAACTCTCAACTCCAAGTAGTCACCTCTTTATCCATTATGAAAGGTTGTTAAAGTTTGACACAGATGCCAACTTATGTGCTTCAGCCCTCCTTCTGAACTTGTGGTCAATTTACGCTTGAGAAGTGGACTTTGGGTGCAGCGTTCTGTGGCAAGTTCACATGGCACTCTCCTAAAAAACGTGCCAGCTATTCATCACTACTGCTTGTTGTTTTTTCTTTTTTGCTGTCTACACTTGAAATGTGAGTGTGGAATCTAGCTTACAGGAGTTGGCCACATTCAGTTGGACTTGTTTTGTACCGTTGATGACATTTCACTAGTCATCAGAAGTGTGCCCTTTGGAAGATTTCTCAAACAGAACATGCAATGAATGCAGTTTTTCTAATGCTGCTAAAGCAGAGAGGTAAGTGTTGTTCGAGATTTCAGTGTGTTGGGCTAGGAACAGCAGCAACATCAGAGATGCTTGAGGATAGGGATTTGTTAAAAGAGCTTGGCAGCAGTGGGATTTGAACCCACGCCTCTGAAGAGCCTGGAGCCTTAATCCAGCGCCTTAGACTGCGCAGCCATGCTACCTGTAAAAGAGTGTTCGCTATTGATTAAAAAGCGGCGGGACATAGGCTACATTCCATGTTCAGCATTCATTGCTTGCGCTGGAGGCCTCAGAACTCTCAACTCCAAGTGTTCACCACTTTATCCATTATGAATGGTTGTTGAAGTTTGACACAGATGGCCAAGATGCCAACTTATGTGCAGCATTCTGGCAAGTTCACTTGGCACTCTGCTAAAAAGTGTGCCAGCTTTTCATTAGTGCTGCTTGTTTTTTGGTGTCCACACTTAAAGTGTGAATGTGGAATCTAGCTTACAGGGGGTAGTCACATTCAGTTGGACTTGTTTTGTAATGTTTTTTTATTTTTTTTATTATTTATTCTTTATTGGAAAGTTATTCGACATGCAATTACATACACCCACATTTGTGTGGAAATTTTTTTCGTACAAAAATTACTTAACATGCATTCTTACTTCCCCTTTTACCTGTTACCCTCCCTATCTTCTCTTCCCCCCTCCCCCCCCACCTCCTCATCCCTTCCCTCCCTCCCTGATCTGTCCCTTTCCTATCTTATTCCTCATCTTTTCCTGTCATTCCCTGAACATATTTATCTGACTGTTTAAAGTTTCTCCATTTTTCCCATGTTGTTCTGTAGTTTTCCCCTTTTCCCTGCTCTCCCTGGCTCAGATATTCCATTTCCGAAATATACTCTACCCGCTGTATCCATTCTTTAATAGTCGTTTTTTTTTTTGTAGATATCCAATTTCTTGGAATTAACCCTTTTGCCGCGTTGAGTAATGGTGGGACTAGTGTTTTCTGATATTGCTTTTTTGTTTTATTTGTACCGTGAAAAAGGCATATCCAGGCATTTTGTATTATTTTTTTTCCCCCGTAACTACTTCTATATATTCCAGGATCTCTGTCCAGTACTCCGCTATTATTGGGCATTCCCACCACATATGCATCGTTGTTCCCAGTTGCTTACAACCCCTCACACATAGTGGGGAGTTATTAGGATGAATTTTATTCATTCTTTCTGGCGTCAAGTGCCAGCGTACCATGTTCTTATAGTTTGCTTCTATTGTGGTTACGTCTGTTGCGTAGCTATACACTGCCTCAATAAATTGCTTCTCGTTTATTTCTCTACCCAGATCTTGCCCCCGTTTTTCCATGAAGGGTAGTGGTCCTTCTGTTTCTAATTCTGTTAGTATTTTATACACCTGTGAAATGCCATGTCTCAAAGGCTTTTTGCTGCATATCTTTTCCAGTGAGGTTAGTGCTTTTTCATTTCTAATTGGTTGTGGGATGGTGCTTACTAGGTGCGTTAATTGAACGTATTCCCAATCGCTCAACTGACTCCATCCCTGACTCGTGATTAAATCTTGTTTTGTTTTTATTTTACTTAGTGTAATTATATCTTTTAATTGTGCAGTTCCCATTAGTTTTCCTAATCTTGTCCCATTACCTGGTGTGAAGAACTTCGTGCCTGCTAATGAAATTAGTGGAGAATTATATTTCCAATTTTCGTGTCGGTGCAATGTGTCCCAAGTTTTGAATACCATCCTTATGTGTATCTACACCTAATGCTCTAAATTTTGGTGGTATCCATATGTTGTTTTGTAGATGTGTCGTACTTAGCGTGTTTTCTATTTGTGCCCACTTCTTTTTTGTTTGTGGATTTGCCCATTCTACTAATCTGGCTAAGATTATCGCTTTATGGTATCTTTTTATGTCCGGTACAGCCATGCCCCCGTTTTTTTCCCCGCGTGTTAGTAGTGTGTATTTTATTCTGGCCTTTTTGCCCTGCCATATGTATTTCAAGATCATTGATTTTATCGCCTTAAAGAACGGTTGGGGTATTTCTATTGGTAGCATCTGCAACCTGTATGTTACTTTCGGGAGGATCATCATTTTTAACATGTTGATCCTTCCTGTCCATCCAACAGGTCTCCCTGAAAAATCTTTTAATTCTCTTTTGATTTCGTTTATTAGTGGAATAAAATTAGCAGGGTACAGTTCTTCTAGTGTTGTAGTTATTTTAATGCCTAGGTATGTTAAAGCTTTTGTCTCCCAGGTGAACGGGAATTCTTTTTGTAGTAACCTTTCTTCCTTTTTATCTATTCCTTGATTCAAGATTACTGTCTTTACTGGGTAAATCATAAAGTTTGCAAGTTCCCCATATTTTTTTATTTCCTTTACCACATTGGGGAGAGACGACCTTGGTTTCGTCAAATATAAGAGTATGTCATCTGCGTATGCCGCCACTTTATGTTCTTCCCTGCCTATTCTCACCCCTCCTATATTTGGGTTATTCCGTATGCTTTGCAACAAGGGTTCTATTGCTAGCACATACAGGAGGGGTGAGAGCGGGCACCCCTGTCTCGTTCCATTACGCATCTCAAACACCGACGACACATTCCCATTTACTTTTACCCTGGCTGTCAGGTAGGTATATACGTTTTTAACCCATTTCATGAATTATGGTCCAAGCCCTACATAGCGAAGTGTGTCCATCATAAACCCCCAGTCGACTCAGTCGAACGCTTTTTCTGCATCTATCGACATGAGTACGACTGGGGGTTTCTTCTCCTTCCCTTTCTGAATTAACAGGGGGGTTCTTATGGTGTTGTCTCTCCCAGCCACGAAGCCCGCTTGGTCTGCGTTAATTAGTTCCGGTTTTAATGTTTTTAGTCTCGTTGCCAATATTTTTGCATATAACTTGATGTCTGTGTTCAATAACGCTATGGGGCGATAATTGGAGCATATTGTTGCATCTTTTCCTATTTTAGGTATAATGGTAATATTGGCAAGGAGAGATTATTTTCTTATCTCCAAGTCTCCCACCAGTCTATTGAAGTATTTACATAGTTCTGGGACTAACTGATCTTTAAACTTCTTATAGTATTTAATCTGAAACCCGTCCGGTCCTGGACTTTTCCCCCTGTTGTTTCTTGAAGGGCTTTATTTATTTCATCCTGTGAAATTGATTTCTCCAGGAGCTCTACACTTTCCGGTGTAATCCTTGGTAGGGTAGTTTTTCCTAAGTATTCTTGTATTTTTCCTTTCCTGTTTTCTACTTCTTGTATTGTCTCATTTCCTCTGATGTCGTATAGTGCACTATAATATGACTTAAACGCTTCTGCGATTTCCGATGTTTTAAATTTCATCTCTCCTCTCTGGTTCTTTATTTTATCTATATAGTTTAGTGTTTTTTTCTTTTTTGCTATTCTTGCGAGGTACTTCCCGGGTTTGTTCCCCCATTTATATCTTTCTTTTGCTGCGTTTTTAAATACTTTCCTGGTTTCTTGTTCCATCAGATCTCTGAGTTGACCCCTCTTAATTATTATTTTTTGATGTGTTTCCTTATCTTGTTGTGTTTTATCTTTTTGTTCCAAGTCAAATAATTCTTTTAACAGATTTTCCCTCTTTTGATCCCTTTCCTTCTTTTTCCACGCCCCTATGGAGATCAGTTTACCCCTTATACACGCTTTGTGTGCTTACCATATTGTTGCCACGCTAACTTCTGGTGTGTTATTTATTCTGAAATATTCTTCGATTTCTCTCGAAATTATCGCACCTACTTCTTTATTATCTAGCAGGTCTTCGTTTAAGCTCCACGTGCCCTTTCTTTGTTCTACATTGTTGAATCTTATTTTTACCATAACTGGGGTGTGGTCTGAGATTGATTTTACTCCTATCGAAGTGTCTACTAGATGTTCCAGGAGCCCATGGTCCACCAGCATGTAGTCCAATCTTGAATACGTGTTGTGCACCGCTGAGTAATACGTGTAATCTTTTTTGCTTGGGTTTGTCACTCTCCAAGAGTCTATTAATTGATGGTTGTATATTTTTTTTTTGACCAATTTTAATTGTTTACTATCTCGTATCGGTGCACCAGACATATTGTCTAACCTTTGATCCATTGGGAAATTGAAATCCCCGGCGAGAATTACATAGCCTTGTTTAAGACGAATCAAAATATTTAAGATTCCATTTAGGTATCTTTTGGGGTGATTATTTGGACAGTAGACGTTGGCTAATGTACATTTCTTCCCCTGAAGATTCCCTTTTAGGAACAAATATCGTCCCTCTGGGTCGACTCTTCTATCCTCTACTGTAAAGTTTATGTTCTTTCCAATCCCTATAGCTACACCTTTAGCTCTTTTATTTGGGGAATCTCGGTAGTACCAAGTGGGAATCGCACGCGAATAGATTTTTGTGTTAGGTGTGTCTCCTGTAGGAATACAACTTCTGCGGCATACCTTTCAAGCTCCCTTAGTGTCATGTGCCTTTTTTCAGGGGAATTCAGCCCTCTTATATTATATGTGATAAAATTTATGTCAGTCATATGTTTTCCTCTTTGTTTCATCCTCTCTTTTCGTTCCTCTCATCTCTCCCTTACTAGGGTGGACAGATCCTATTTCCCCATTCCCACCCTTCCCTCCTCCCCTCGCTCCCCCCTCCCTCTCCCCCTTCCCCCCCCTCCCAGTAGAACCTCGACCTCTTGGTCTTAGTGCAGAGTTTTTTTCTTTCTCTCTTTTAGCGCCATTTTAGGCACTTCTGCACTCTTAGGCCTGAGGTGGAGTTCTGTTTGGGCACCGTCAATCCCATTGGCATTCGGATGAGTCCCGGTCTCCTCTCCCTCCCCCTACCTTTCCATTTTTGTTTTGTTCACCCCCTTAACCCCCGCCCCCACCCTTCACCCCCTCCGTTTACAAAGCCAAGAGCAACAGTCATAGGAAGAACAGTAATCATTGGAACCGGGGGGGGAAGAGGAAGGAAAAAAAAAAGGGGGGTCCATCTCCTTCCTACCCCCTCTCCGCTCCCCCACCCCCCCCCCCCCACTCAAACTCATATCAGGAGTTGGAATTTCCAGTTTTTTGCAGAATTCCGGTGTTTCCTCTATGAATCTCAGTCTTGCCGAGATACCGTTTTTCCTTCCTATCAAGCAGGCTGGGAAACCCCAATTATACTGGATCTCGTGTTCCTGGAGTAACTTTAGTAATGGTCTTAAATTTCTTCTTCTTTGTAACGTTTCTTGGGATAGGTCTTGAAAAATTTGAATTTGGCTCTCCTCCCATTTTATTGGTGACTTCCATCTCAGGTTTCTCCATAGTTGATTTTTTTCCTCCCAACTTTCAAATCGAACGATAATGTCTCTCGGTTTATCCTGAGCTATTTCTCTTGGCCTTCTTATTCTATGTGCTCTCTCTATTTTTAGTGGAGATGTTATTTCTCTATCCAATAGTGGGTTACAAATTTTCCTTATTAGCTCTGGTAGGTTCTCTGGCTGGGGTGATTTAGGTATCCCTCGAATTCCTATGTTCTTCCTTCTGACTCTATTCTCCTGGTCCTCCCGTTTGTATGCCTGTTCCTGCTGTTCTTTCCTTGTCTTTATCTCTCCCTTTCTTTCTATGGCAGTTTCATTATTGTCTGATTTCCTTTCCACTCCCTCCTCTCTTTCGCGCAAGTACCCCATATTTTCCTGTATCACCTCCATTTGTACCTTTAGTGATTTTTCCAGGGCAGCAAACATCCCCTCAATTTCTATTTTTGTTGGTAGTAGCGCCCTGTTTTGTTGTTCCTCTTCTCCAGTTCTATTTCGGTTTCTGGTTCTATCCTAGACTCTGATAATGTATCTGTCTCTGCCGGGTTTTTATTTTGCGCCTTTTTCTTTTATTTTTTTATTTTTTTCCTCCTTACTCTCCATCTGGCTGCTCTTAGCTCCCTGCTGCTTTTCCACCGCCAGTTTGTCGCTATCTCCGCCATAAGTTACATACTTGTTCATTGGGCCTGGGCTGGGGATCAGACTTAAGCGGGGTGATTTTGGGATTGCTCCCCCTCTTGCTCCTTTTCCCCTTGAGCTCATTCTGTTTCTTTTCCGTACTGTCCTTATACTTCCCAAGTACTTTTTATGTACTCACCGGTATCTTGTTTGGGGAAAAAGGGGGGAACATTCACTGTTATCAGGTGGAGGCAAGTGGGGTTAATGGGAAGTTACTGTGTAGCCCCCAGAATATGAATATGAGGGGGGGACTCCTATAGTGTTTTAATACAGTCGGGGGTACGGCTCCGACCTTAGGCTCTATCTGCTTTCTCTGCGGGACCCGAATCCAATGCGACGCCCCCGCTCTGCGCAGCTCCATCTGTCAGACTCCTAGGATCCTCTCCTTCACCCTCTGAGTCATTTCACTGCCAAAGCGTCTCCTCATGCCCGCAGTGGGCAGTAGTTGCAGTAATTGCAGTTTATCTATGTTTCCTAGTACTCAGTGCCTGCATATCATTTCACTCCAGCACTGCTCGAAAACATAGGTACAAAGAGGAGCAGCCGGCCGTCTTTTTTTTATACTCTCTGCCAGTTCAGAGTTCACCTTCAGTAATTTACAAGGGAATGCGGAGGGGGGAGAAGAAACAACAAAGTAAATATTTCCTCTTCCTATTTGGGGCTTGTTATCACATTCCTCTAATTCAGGACTTTGCAAGAGAGTGTAGATAGACAGTTTTTAACCCGTTTTCAGTGCTTTTGCTCTGTTTGCAGTTCATAGTTCATTTACATGTCTCAGTGAGTGCAGGCAGGTGTTAATCAGTCATACATTTAGAATGCTCTGCTTTACTCACCGCCGCTATCTTCGGGAGAGGAGAAAGGGAATCCACACAGAATAATGGGTGCGCGAGGGGTTAACAGAAGCCAGAGACCACGTCAGTGGGGTGCGCCCCTGTGTTTTCCTCTTGGGTTAGGGGCTCCAGGCTTCGGCTCCCCCTGATGTCCATTAATGTCAGCGGTCGGCAGTCAGCATTCTTTGGGCTCCTTCCAGGTCTTCCTCGGTCCCGTGCAGACCACCATGAGCGCCCCTCCCTCAGAATCCTCCTCCGCTGGACGGGTCTCCCCCCGGTGGTTCTCCTGGTTGTTTTTTCTCCTGAGACTGGCTGTTCTTTAGATGAGGCTATCCAAGCCTCGGCCGGTGGGGAGGGGGTAGAGGGTAGGTGCAGTGCAGTGCGGGGCGGCAGTGTTCAGGCTCGGCTGGTCATTATCCTGGAGTGGGGTTGGAGACCGGGTGTCTCACCTACGTGCTCCGGCGGGGTGCCTGCGCCATTACTAGACTCCTCGCTTCCCAAACTGGGTTGTTTTGTAATGTTGACGACATTTCACTAGTCATCTAATCAGATGTGTGCCCTTGGAAAGACTTCTCAACCAAAACATGCAATTTCCTAATGCTGCTTTTCTGAGATTCCAGTGTGTTGAGCAAGGAACAGCAACAAAGTGCAGCAGAAACATGAAAGACGCTTGAGCCCTTGAGGATAGGCATTTGTTAAAAAAGCTCGGCAGCAGTGGGGTTTGATCCCACGCCTCTGAAGAGACTAGCGCCTAACTCCAGCGCCTTAGACCACTCGGCCATGCTACCCACAAAAGAGCTCTTGCTTACAATTAAAAGGCGGAGGGACACATTCTACATTCCATGGGTTGATGAGGCCGTGGCATATATAGGACACCTGGAATTCCGGCAGCTGGTCTAAATTGAGAGCCTGGGATGGATGAGCAAGACACAGCCCCAGCAGGACCACAACATGTTGGCTGGTTAGCTCAGTTGGTTAGAGCGTGGTGCTAATAACACCAATGTTGTGAGTTCGGGCCATCTGTGTGCTTGATCTTTAACTTTCTATGGTCTCGGCCATGGGGAAAAACGGTGTCTTTCTGCTGTCCGATGTTCTGCATTCATTGCTTGCGCTGGAGGCCTCAGAACTCTCAACTCCAAGTAGTCACCTCTTTATCCATTATGAAAGGTTGTTAAAGTTTGACACAGATGCCAACTTATGTGCTTCAGTCTTCTGAAGTTGTGGTCAATTTACGCTTGAGGTGGATTTTGGGTGCAGCGTTCTGTGGCAAGTTCACTTGGCACTCTCCTAAAAAACGTGCCAGCTATTCATCACTGCTGCTTGTTTTTTTTTTTTGTTTTTTTTGCTGTCTACACTTGAAATGTAGTGTGGAATCTAGCTTACAGGAGTTGACCACATTCAGTTGGACTTGTTTTGTACCGTTGATGACATTTCACTAGTCATCAGAAGTGTGCCCTTTGGAAGACTTCTCAAACAAAACATGCAATGAATGCAGTTTTTCTAATGCTGCTAAAGCAGAGTGGTAAGTGTTTGAGATTTCAGTGTGTTAGGCAAGGAATAGCAGCAACATCAGAGATGCTTGAGGATAGGGATTTGTAAAAAGCGCTTAGCAGCAGTGGGATTTGAACCCACACCTCTGAAGATACTGGAGCCTTAATTCAGCGACTTAGACCGCTCGGCCATGCTACCTGTAAACAAGTGTTCGCTATCAATTAAAAAGCGGTGGGACATAGGCTACATTCCATGTTCAGCATTCATTGCTTGCGCTGGAGGCCTCAGAACTCTCAATTCCAAGTGTTCACCACTTTATCCATTATGAATGGTTGTTGAAGTTTGACACAGATGGCCAAGATGCCAACTTATGTGCAGCATTCTGGCAAGTTCACTTGGCACTCTGCTAAAAAGTGTGCCAGCTTTTCATTAGTGCTGCTTGTTTTTTGGTGTCCACACTTAAAGTGTGAACGTGGAATCTAGCTTACAGGGGGTAGTCACATTCAGTTGGACTTGTTTTGTAATGTTGATGACATTTCACTGGTCTGAAATGAGAGCCTGGGATGGATGAGCAAGACACAGCAAGACAACAACATGTTGGCTGGTTAGCTCAGTTTGTTAGAGCGTGGTGCTAATAATGCCAAGGTCGTGGTTTTGGTCCCCATACGGGCCATCCGTGCGCTTGATCTTTAACTTTCTATGTTCTCGGCTATGGGGGAAAACGGTGTCTTTCTGCTGTCCGATGTTCTGCATTCATTGCTTGCGCTGGAGGCCTCAGAACTCTCAACTCCAAGTAGTCACCTCTTTATCCATTATGAAAGGTTGTTAAATTTTGACACAGATGCCAACTTATGTGCTTCAGTCCTCCTTCTGAAGTTGTGGTCAATTTACGCTTGAGAAGTGGACTTTGGGTGCAGCGTTCTGTGGCAAGTTCACTTGGCACTCTCCTAAAAAACGTGCCAGCTATTCATCACTGCTGCTTGTTGTTTTTTTTTGCTGTCTACACTTGAAATGTGAGTGTGGAATCTAGCTTACAGGAGATGGCCACATTCAGTTGGACTTGTTTTGTACCGTTGATGACATTTCACTAGTCATTAGGGATGAGCTCGGTGTTCGAGTCGAACATACGTTCGACTCGAACATCGGCTGTTCGATCGTCGGCGAACATCGAACGATTTGGGCCGTTCGCGCCAAATTCGAGTGACGCAAACGGCCCACAATACACTGCGCCATCGCAGTGCAATCCCAGCGCTGTAATTGGCCAAGCATGCACTGTGACCCCGCATGCTTGGCCAATCACAGCGCCGGCAGCTAGGAGAGCCATAATTGGCCACAGGCAGGTTGCCTGTGGCCAATTATAGCTATGGGGGTTTAGCACACGCCCCACACTATAAAAGGCCGCCAGCGCGGCGGCCTTGTGTAGTGTGTTCCGGCGCAGGGAAAGAGAAGGATAGGCAGGGACAGTGTTGATATTCTTTGTGCTATTCTTGTGTGCAGGGAAAGAGAAGGATAGGCAGGGAGAGTGTCAGTGTCATATTCTTTGCTAAACCTTGTGTGCAGGGAGAGAGAAGGATAGGCAGGGGACAGTGTCAGTGTCATTGTTGCTAAGCCTCCTGCACAGTATACACCTGAAGCTAGCCTTATTGCTGTGTTTTCCTGGTGTGTTACACTAATAGGCATTTGCAGCACTTACAGCGGGCGGAGTGTGCCTCCTGCACATTATACACCTGAAGCTAGCCCTTATTGCTGTGTTTTCCTGGTGTGTTACACCAACAGGCATTTGCAGCACTTACAGCAGGTGTAGTGTGATTCCTGCAAAATATACTCCTGAAGCTAGGCCTTATTGCTGTGTTTTCCTAGTGTGTTACACCAACAGACATTTGCAGCACTTACAGCAGGCGTAGTGTGATTCCTGCAAAATATACTTTTGAAGCTAGCCCGTATTGCTGTGTTTTCCTGGTGTGTTACACCAACAGGCATTTTCAGCACTTACAGCAGGCATAGTGTGATTCCTGCAAAATATACTCCTGAAGCTAGCCCGTATTGCTGTGTTTTCCTAGTGTGTTACACCAACAGGCATTTGCAGCACTTGCAGCAGGCGTAGTGTGATTCCTGCAAAATATACTTCTGAAGCTAGCCCGTATTGCTGTGTTTTCCTGGTGTGTTACACTAACAGGCATTTGCAGCACTTACAGCCAGGGATGAGCCGAACACCCCCCTGTTCGGTTCGCACCAGAACCTGCGAACAGACAGAATGTTCCTGTGAACTTTAGAACCCTATTAAATACAATGGACTCGAACGTTCGAAATCTAAAGTGCTAATTATAAAGGCTAATATGCAATTTATTGTCCTAAAAAGTGTTTGGGGACCCGGGTCCTGCCCCAGGGGACATGTATCAATGCAAAAAAAGGTTTAAAAAATAGACGTTTTTACGGGACCAGTGATTTTAATAATGCTTAAAATGAAAAAATAAAAGTGAAATATTCCTTTAAATTTCGTACCTGGGGGGTGTGTATGATATACATGTAAAGTGGCGCATGTTTCCCGTGCTTAGAACTGTCCCTGCACAAAGTGTCATTTTTGAAGGAAAAAAAGTCATTTAAAACTCACTCGCGGCTATTAATGAATTGTCGGCTTTTATCAATACATAGAAAAGTCATTGATAAAAAAAATTTAAAAAAAGCGTGGGGGTTCCCCCAAATTCAATTACCAGGCCCTTTAGGAACTCCACCCCAAATTATCCGAGCACGCAACCTGGCTGGCCGCAGGGGAAGAGGGGGGGACAAGAGAGCAGCCTTCCCTCCCTCCTGAACCGTACCAGGCCACATGCCCTTAACATGGGGAGGATGTCCCCATGTTGATGGGGACAAGGGCCTCATCCCCACAACCCTTGCCCGGTGGTTGTTGGGGTCTGCGGGCAGGGGGCTTATCCGAATCTGGAAGACCCCTTTAACAAACATTGTACCCCTACCATTTCACGAAGAAAGTGTCAAAAAATGTAAATAAAAACACACAAACACCTTGAAAAAGTCCTTTATTAAAAAAAAACAAAAAAAACATTCCAGCGATGAAATCCAGTGTCCCGCGGCGATCCCGATGTCCAGCGCTGTCCGTCATTGGTTGTGCCTGTGCGGACCTGATGGGTAACTTCCTCCGCTGTGTTTTAAATGTATAGACCCGCCCCTTCTAAAGTTCCGCATCAGGTCCGCTCAGCGGATCAGATGCGGAACGAGAGAAGGGGCGGGTCTATTCATGTATTACACAGCGAACAAAGTTCCCCATCAGGTCCGCCCCCTCGGTATGTCCGACCCCGCCTATGTCATTGGCCTGAGCGGGGAACTTCCTTCACTGTGTAATTTAAATTTACATGAATAGACCCGCCCCTTCTCTCGTTCCGCATCTGGTCTTTTTCAAGGTGTTTGTGTGTTTTTTTTTTTTTTTTGATACTTTCTTCGTGAAATGGTAGGGGTACAATGTACCCCTTACCAATTCACATAGGGGGGGGCCGGGATCTGGGGGTCCCCTTTGTTAAAGGGGTCTTCCAGATTCCGATAAGACCGCTCGGCCATGCTACCCCCAAAAGAGCACTCGCTTACGATTAAAAGGCGGAGGGACACATTCTACATTCCATGGGTTGATGAGGCCGTGGCATATATAGGACACCTGGAATTCCTGCAGCTGATCTGAAATGAGAGCCTGGGATGGATGAGCAAGACACAGCCCCAGCAGGACCACAACATGTTGGCCGGTTAGCTCAGTTGGTTAGAGTGTGGTGCTAATAACGCCAAGGTTGCGGGTTTGTTCCCCATACGGGCCATCTGTGCGCTTGATCTTTAACTTTCTATGGTCTCGGCCATGGGGAAAAACTGTGTCTTTCTGCTGTCCGATGTTCTGCATTCATTGCTTGCGCTGGAGGCCTCAGAACTCTCAACTCCAAGTAGTCACCTCTTTATCCATTATGAAAGGTTGTTAAAGTTTGACACAGATGCCAAATTATGTGCTTCAGTCCTCCTTCTGAAGTTGTGGTCAATTTACGCTTGAGAAGTGGACTTTGGGTGCAGCGTTCTGTGGCAAGTTCACTTGGCACTCTCCTAAAAAACGTGCCAGCTATTCATCACTGCTGCTTGTTGTTTTTTTTTTTTTTTTTGCTGTCTACACTTGAAATGTGAGTGTGGGGGGGCATGACCGGAAGCCGACCTGGACGGACGCTCAGCCTGAGAGCTCTCCTCCAGCCCACAGCTATTAGGCCTAATATCGGGGGAATATCCACTCATCCATGAGCCTGACTCGCACCACCCGCTCCTCCTCAGCCAGGGGATCATCCCTGCCGCCGCCGGGGGCTTCCACATCCTTCAGGGACTATTTCAGGTTCCCTGACATGCCGGGCGGACACAGCAAAATGGCACCGGACGCCGAGGCACACCACCACAGAGCCTCCACACCGCCTTCCCCGCAGAATCGCCACCAACCTCAGGATCTGCCTGCATCCTCTTCCCGGGCACCGAGCTCCGCTGAGCCTCCACAACTGGTGAGTGCCCGCCAATCCCCCACACACATCCCGCCCACTCCGTGCGGAGAGAAGGTCGCAGCTCAGCCTCCATCGCAGTACACGCAGTGTACCGAGGCCCTCCCCAGGCTGCTGAGAACAGCCCCGGAATGGGAACCGCAGGATGCCGGCTCTCTCTCCCCTTCCCCCCTGGGGGACTCACATGACTTTCCGGCGCTCCCGAGCCCCGTACATCAATCGGGGGCCCCGAGGCTTGGGGGGGATGGGAGGCCCTCCCCCACCTTCGGGGGGGATCTGGCGCTGCCAAAGGCCCAGAGGCCTTCCCACTTGGGGGACAGCAGCCGCACCGAAGGACACCTAACGGCTCCGTCACCCCTCTCTGGGGCCCAGATGGCACAGACCAGGCCTCCATCTTCAAGGCCGGACTCCCCTGCACCCACCCCGAGCCCCCCCCCCACGCTGCTTCATGGTCTGAGCCTTGGGATCCGCTGTCTGTGCAGCATGCTGCCGAGGCTCGGGGGGACCCTGCTGGGGCTCATCACCTACACCCCCTGTACACTCACCCACCCTGGGATCAGGAAGGAGGGGGACACCCCTCCTGGCATTCATATTTTCAAGCAATTCCCACTAAGGAGGACTTTAAACAATTAATAGCAGATGTAAAGGCCACCTGCCGAACAGAAATTCAGACCATACAAGCAGGCCTCAAACACTTAGCGGATAGGGTGGAAATGGCGGAGGAAGAGATACAGGAGACCAAGCTGGCGGTCCATTGCACCCAAATCCAGGGCTCGGACCACCGTCTCATGCTACGTGACATGCAACGCCAGGTGGAGGACCTGGACAATAGGGGGCGCAGGAACAATATCCGAGTGCGAGGTCTACCCGAGTCAGAGGAAGCCGAAGATCTACAGACCACGCTACAGGTGATGTTCAACAACCTCTTGGGAGCCCCAGCGGATACACATATCGGTATGGACAGAGCCCACAGAGCCCTTCGCCCGAAAGGCCCTCCCTCTAAACCAAGAGACATTATTTGCCGGCTACAATCATACCCGCTGAAAGAGGACATTATGCGTAAAGCACGCTCTATCCGCAATCTGGTCTTTGACAACTCCCAAGTGCAGATCTACCCAGACCTATCGTGGATCACGCTCCAGAAGCGCAGGCTCCTGCAACCGCTGCTGCGCTCATTGCAAGAAAACGACATTCCTTACAGATGGGGCTTTCCCTTCAGCTTGAGCGCCCGGCATCAAGGAAAATCTGCTGCCCTACGCTACCCAGAGGATCTGGACTCCTGTGACGCCTTGCGGATCTCCGTCCCCCAACTGCCGGACTGGGATTTGGTGGCCACCCCCCCCCACCTCCGGTATTATGGCAAAAGGTCCTGCCGACCAAGCGCTCCAGAGGACGGGAGCCCCTGCGCAAATCACCCAAACATAAGGCACCCAGTTAATCTGCCCGTGTCCCTCTCTCTGCCTGGCCAGGCAATGCTGAGAGCCATTCACTGCTCATGGACGACTACAAGCCTTCTTTATGTGACTATCCCCCCGATGGCCCTTGCTTTGTTTTTGTTTTTGATGCCCGGGCTGTGTTGGTTCAGCCCTCCCTAGTTGGTTGACTTCACGGTTACAGACCCCCCCCCCCCCCCCCGTGGTTTTACCACCAGTTAGTTCCTTCTTGGACCTTGGTCCATCCGAGTCTCCCCGACCTGGGCCTTCTTGACCCCCAGTCAGGGAGTCCAATCGGAACTGTATAGGCCCTGTGACCCCTCGGTCTATTAGTGCCTATTTGCAAAATGTTTGATTTGTTTGTTATTACTGTTCTTACCCTCTTTTTTTCCCTTTTTTGTAGATTTCTCTGTTTTTCTCCTCCGCAGTCTGCCTCCCGGCCCTATTGGCTCCTGGCCCTCCTCGTGTGGACGCCGCCCTCCTCAGCCTGGTCGAAACATCAGCCTCACCAGATAAGTACCGCTATAGCACACCCCTCACTGTACAATGGCTAGGATCTTCTCACTGAACGTACACGGACTTAACTCCAACAAAAAAAGACATTTGGTGCTCCGGGAATTTAGGCAGTCATGGGCGGACATTATTATGGTGCAGGAAACGCACTTTAACAAGGGGGACTCCTTCACGTTTGCCTCTAGACACTTCCCTCAAGTATTCCAGGCCTTCGGCCAGCATAAGCGGGCGGGCGTCGCCATCCTGTTTAGGAAGGGAACCCCCTTTACTTGCTCCTCCTCCTACCTGGATCCACGGGGACACTTTCTCATACTTCGAGGTCTCCGGCGGACACAGGCCATTACCCTTTGCGTCGTATATGCCCCGAATACGCGACAAAACCGCTTCCTCAGCAGGGTTCAAGCCCGCCTCTCCCGAGAGCCCCATGGCTTCCTGGTGATCGGGGGAGACTTTAACCTGGCCCACTCCGCAACCTACGACCGCCTAGTGGCAAGCCCCCGTGCACCACAACCCCGTACCCTCAGGGACTCAAAGATGTTTCGACATCTTACTAGGAGACACGCCTGGTTCGATGCCTGGAGGGCCCTTCACCCGGGAGACCGCCAATACACGTTCTACTCGGCCCCCCACCGCACCCACTCGCGCATAGACTATTTCTTCGTGAATAATAACACACTGCGTATCACTGAATCGGCGCACATACTGCCCATCTCCTGGTCCGATCATGCCCCCATCACGCTCTCACTAAACCTAGACACCCCCCTACGCCGACCCTACAACTGGAGGATGAACACCTTCCTTCTACAGCACACCCCCTCGAAAGTTGAGTTAGAGACCACCCTACGGCACTACTTTGTCGAAAACGACACTCCGGACGTCACCCCCTCCATACTGTGGGCTGCCCACAAGGCTGTTCTGCGGGGACGATGCTTGGCTCTCTCCTCAGCTATGAAGAGGGATGCCAACGCGGCTAGACTGCTGGCAGAAAAACAACTGAGAGACCTTGAGGCCCAACTCCCGCGCTTGCCGACCACCTCACTCCTACGTTGTATAGTGCGGGTTCGCATGACACTTCGAGACCTTGCGATGGGCCAAGTGGAAAAGGCGTTGATACGTCTAAAACAGCTTTACTATGATAAAGGCAACAAGGCGCAATCACTCTTGGCTCGGAAATTGGCAGATCGGGCACTAGCATCTACCCCTCCGCAAATACGGAACAGAGGGGGCGACCTGATTACCCACCCCCAGGACATAGCAAATACCTTTGCTGACTTTTACGCAGACCTCTACAACAAAGCAGAGATCCCACACTATCCCCCCTCACCCGATTTGACAGATCGGATGACTCAATACCTAGAACAGGCGGGACTACCCCGACTCCGCGAGGAAGACATACGGGACCTTAACGCCCCAATTTCGGCAGAGGAACTAGCGGCGACTGTTAAAGACCTACCAGCCCATAAGTCCCCTGGCCCGGACGGGTTGCCGTACGAATACTATAAAACCTTCTTACCACTCTTGAGTCCCCATATGACCAGGTTATATAACGCCTTTCTCCAACAGACTCCCATTCCGAGTGACATCCAGGGTTCCTTTTTGACCCTCATTCCGAAGCCGGATAAGGACCCTGCCTCATGCGCCAGTTACAGGCCTATAGCCCTACTGAATTCAGACCTGAAGATTTTCACTAAACTTCTATCGATCAGGCTGAATGCTATCCTCCCCTCCCTGATACATCTGGATCAGGTGGGATTTGTCCCCCTACGTCAGGCAGGTGACAACACAAGGAAGGTCATTGACTTGATAGATGTCGCTAGAAGAGATAAAGTAGAAGCCCTAATCCTCAGTCTTGACGCGGAGAAGGCCTTCGATCGCTTGAGTTGGCCCTTTATGTTAGCCACCCTGTGACATATGGGTTTCAGGGGCCCGTTCCTGCAGCCGGTGCAACACCTCTACACAAATCCCACCTCCCAAGTCAAAACCCCCTTTGCCTCATCCCCCTCCTTCTCAATAGCTAATGGTACATGCCAGGGCTGCCCGCTCTCGCCATTGCTCTTTGCCCTGTGTGTGGAGCCCCTGGCGGCGACCATCAGGGGGAATCTGGACATCAAGGGCGTTTCGGTGAGGGGGAAGGAATTTAAAATTTCCCTATTCGCGGATGATATCATCCTTACCCTAACTCACCCCGAGATATCCCTGCCTAACCTCCACGCTGAATTAGATAAATACGGGTTGCTTTCGGGGTATAAAACGAACGTGTCGAAGTCCACGGCCCTCCCAGTTAACATCCCGGTAGAGGGGGTCCATCAGTTAAAGTTGAACTTTCCCTATAAGTGGGAAGAGTCCTCTCTTAGATATCTGGGGGTCTGTCTGACCCCATCCTTTAGCTCCCTTTACCAAGCCAACTTCCCCCCATTGTATCAAACAATCAGAGAGCTCCTTCAAAAATGGAAAGCCCATCGTATTTCCCTCTTGGGACGAATAACGTCCATCAAAATGGTCATTCTCCCCATGCTCCTATATCTATTTCAGACGTTACCCATCCCTATCTCATACGCCCAGCTACGCAGGCTCCAGAGCGATATCCTCCGGTATGTCTGGAACTATAAAAAGCACAGGATACCGTGCTCGGTCATGATGGCATCACGTAGGGAGGGGGGTCTGGCGTTCCCTAACTTTGTCCGCTACTATCAAGCAGCACAGCTCCGTGCGGTTGTCTCCTGGTTTCCCCAGAGGTCCTACAATAAATGGACGGAGGTGGAGAAGATTTGGTTAGCCCCAATACACCCTAACAGCCTTCTATGGGATGCAGACGTGAAGGTGGACCCCGTTCGCCTATTAGGCTCCATGTCCTTGCTTCGAGGGCTCTGGCGCAAGCTGTCCCGTGAAACAGACCTCATGTCAAAATGTTCACTGATGAACTCTTTCATCTACAACCCTAAAATACCAGACAGCCTAACCCACCAGATGTCCTGGCCCTGGGCCTCGCGGAACTTATTCCACTTCGGCCATCTAGTTGACCCAAGATTCCGTAGGCTGATGACATTCTCGGAGCTCCAAACCAAACACGACCTGCCACGACAGGCGTTCTATAGTTACCTGCAGATCAGGCATTTCGCCCAGACCATAGCCCCACAACTTCAATTCTCGCCCCCCTCCACGTTTGAACGTATTGTTCTGGAGGGACGTCACAGGAGGGGACAGATCACGGACATGTACCAGATTTTGAATGAGTTTAACATCCCGGCTCACGGGAAACATGCCTACATGCTGCGATGGGAGAGAGAGCTGGGAGAGGTGCTGTCGGAGGAGGCATGGCAGGCCGTCTGGAGGCAAGCTGCTAAAAGCTCCCTGTGCACCCTGTACAAGGAAAACTCGTACAAGTTTCTTTTTTTTTGGTACCAGACCCCAGATATACTCCATAAAATTTACCCCTCCACATCCGATCGCTGCTGGCGCTGCCTGCAGGACAGAGGCTCTCTCTTCCACGTGTACTGGTCCTGTCCCCTCTTGGTCCCGTTCTGGCAATCCACACAACAACTACTGACCCGTCTCCTGGAGGTACCAATTCCCCTGACACCCAAACTGTTTTTGCTGGGCCTTGAGCAGCCTAAAGTTGCCAAACCCTACAAAAAACTACTTAGACATATTTTGACGGCAGCCAGATGCCTAGTGGCCCTCAACTGGAAAAAGTCCGTACCCCCGTCCCAGAAGGCCCTGTACTCCAGGATCAAAGACGTGGAGCTCATGGAGAGGATGACGGCCAGGATACGTGATAGGCTAGAGGACCATGATGAGGTCTGGAGGGAGTGGCGCCGGCAGGAGGACATCCCGGGAGCGGGCGTAGGAGCAGACGTGGTAACTTAGACCTTCTCTACACTGTCTCTTCTCTTAATTTCTCCCCCCTTTTCTCTCTCTTTCTTCTCTCCCCCCCTTTTTCCTTTTCCTCCCCTCTGAACTTTTCCTTTTCTAATGTTGCAGAATACTGATGCAGTCGTGTTGGTGCTCCTCACTGTTTGATACTGCCCATTGTATTATGTTTGTAGACTTTGCCACTGACGGGGTGGGCCCTTCCATTTCCTATTTGCATCTTCCGGCCCACGGGCCCTTGCCCCACTATGCTTGCTTCTTGTATGACATAAGCTGCTGTCTATTGGCATATGTCCATTACCTTTTTTATTTTTTTTGATCTTTTGGTATCTCTGTATTCTTATGACCTGTGAACTGCTTCATATAAATAATAAAAAAACGTTAATTGGAAAAAAAAAGAAATGTGAGTGTGGAATCTAGCTTACAGGAGTTGGCCACATTCAGTTGGACTTGTTTTGTACCGTTGATGACATTTCACTAGTCATCAGAAGTGTGCCCTTTGGAAGACTTCTCAAACAAAACATGCAATGAATGCAGTTTTTCTAATACTGCTAAAGCAGAGAGGTAAGTGTTGTTTGAGATTTCAGTGTGTTGGGCAAGGAACAACAGCAACATCAGAGATGCTTGAGGATAGGGATTTGTTAAAAGAGCTTAACAGCAGTGGGATTTGAACCCTCACCTCCGAAGAGACTGCAGCCTAAATCCAGCGCCTTAGACCGCTCGGCCATGCTACCCACAAAAGAGCACTTGCTTATGATTAAAAGGCGGAGGGACACATTCTACATTCCATGGGTTGATGAGGCCGTGGCATATATAGCACACCTGGAATTCCCGCAGCTGGTCTGAAATGAGAGCCTGGGATGGATGAGCAAGACACAGCCCCAGCAGTAACCCAGCATGTTGGCTGGTTATCTCAGTTGGTTAAAGCATGGTGCTGAAAACACCAAGGTCGTGGGTACGGTCCCTGTCTGGGCCATCTGTGTGCTTGATCTTTAACTTTCTACGGTCCCGTCTAGGGGAAAAACTGTGTCTTTCTGCTGTCCGATGTTCTGCATTCATTGCTTGCGCTGGAGGCCTCAGAACTTTCAACTCCAAGTAGTCACCTCTTTATCTATTATGAAAGGTTGTTAAAGTTTGACACAGATGCCAACTTATGTGCTTCAGTCCTCCTTCTGAGGCTGTGGTCAATTTACACTTGAGAAGTGGACTTTGGGTGCAGCATTCTGTGGCAAGTTCACTTGGCACTCTCCTAAAAAAGGTGCCAGCAATTTATCACTGCTGCTTGTTGTTTTTCCATTTTTTTTTTTTGCTGTCTACACTTGAAGTGTGAGTGTGGAATCTAGCTTACAGGAGTTGGCCACATTTAGTTGGACTTGTTTTGTACCGTTGATGACATTTCACTAGTCATCAGAAGTGTGCTCTTTGGAAGACTTCTCAAACAAAACATGCAATGAATTCAGTTCTTCTAATGTTGCTAAAGCAGAGAGGCAAGTGTTCTTTGAGATTTCAGTGTGTTGGGCAAGGAACAGCAGCAAAGTGCAACAGAAACATCAAAGACGCTTGAGCCCTTGAGGATAGACATTTGTTAAAAGAGCTTGGCAGCAGTGTGATTTGAACCAACGCCCCCGATGAGACTGGAGCCTAAATCCAGCACCTTAGCTTGCTCGGCCATGCTACCCACAAAAAAGCACTTGCTAATGATTAAAAGGCAGAGTCTACATTCCATGGGTTGATGAGGCCATGCCATATATAGCACACCTGGAATTCCCGCAGCTGGTCTGAAATGAGAGCCTGGGATGGATGAGCAAGACACAGCCCCAGCATGACTGGAGCATGTTGGCTGGTTAGCTCAGTTGGTTAGAGTGTGGTGCTAATAACATCAAGGTCACGGGTTCGATCTCTGTATGGGCCATCCTTGCGCTTGATCTTTGTTTTTACAGTCTCAGCCAGGGGAAAAACTGTGTCTTTCTGCTGTCCGGTGTTCTGCGTTCATTGCTTGTGCTGGAGGCCTCAGAACTCTCAACCCCAAGTAGTCACAGTTTTATCCATTATGAAAGGTTGTTAAAGTTTGACACAGATGCCGACTTATGTGCTTCAGTCCACTTTCTAAAGCAGCAGGTTGTGGTCACTTTACGCTTGAGAGTGGACTTTGGGTGCAGAATTCTGTGGCAAGCAGTGGCGGTGCATTCATAGAGGGCGCAGGAGTGCCAGCCCCTCTCTCCTGCACCCGTCAATCAACAATAGATAGATAGATGCATGAATCTATTGTCACTGTTGCCGCCCCCTATTTAGGTGTCCGACCCCTTGTCGTGTTTTGGAATTGCCTGATTAGAGTCGTTGTTACCCGTCTCAAAATATAAATTAAGAGAGCCAATGATTGTAGACACGATGAGGTAATGTGATCAGCTCGGTGGGTACTGCAAAGAAATACACAAACAGGGGAAGATATGACCATACATCTTTATGGCTGAAGCAGTTTCGCTTTTACATAACAATACATATATTACACTTTTTCATAGTCACATGTTTATAACCGTTAATCATAATACTAGTACAGATTTTGACTGAAATACTTTAAAACATAGTTACAAAAATAAACATTATTATATTTTAATAAACATATATTTTCCGTTTATTCAGTATAGATAATTATATTTATATCTCTGGTACACTTTAGCTGTGCATATAATGATAATTGCATTGTATCGCTTTAATACTATTTTAATGCAAATACCTTTCGGTAGTTCTCTTTTTTTGACCACTAGATGGTGCACATTGCATGTCTGTACGAAGCAATGTATAACCTTTACAATACAATGGATTCTTAACCATTTAATAGTTTTTAGACATGTGGCTTCTAATTGATGTAACTTTGCATAAACCAGGTTTAAATATACCTCTGTATAACAGTTTAGTGCTTATAATAAACATTTGCTCTGACTAATACAGTAATTTTATGATTTTGCGCCCTTTTCACTGTTCCTCACACATGCTGTTCTGAATCTCCAATTACAGCAAAACTATTTCATAAAATCTGCTGAAACCTTTCCTGCTTCTGCTCAAGATGTTTAGGAATCTTTCTAGCACAGTTTAACAAGGATTAGAAACTATTTAAAGTACATACCTGCAAAGAAATACACTAACAGTAGCAGATATGACCACTCATCTTTATGGCTCAAGCAGTTTCACTTTCAGTCACATGGTGTGTGTGGTCTTATAAAGACTCTGTTTGTGTGCCTTCTCTGCCATCTACTGGTTGTTGATAGAATAGGATAGCAGGATAGCAATTCCA
Organism: Rana muscosa; assembly: GCA_029206835.1. NCBI lineage: Eukaryota > Metazoa > Chordata > Amphibia > Anura > Ranidae > Rana > Rana muscosa. The sequence goes on from CM055128.1 coordinate 74,358,569, forward strand.
TTTTCTTTGCTTAGAAATAAAAAAAATGAATATGGACTTTGGGGTGTCTGTTTTGTCTTTTTATGTGACCATGAAAAACCCCAGTCCGTAACACTCTCCCCTCCTTTAGTTAATGGCTCCCGACATTACTCTCAATTGTTATCTGAACACTATTTAGTGATTTAAGCAACCCAAATAGGTACTTGTTGCCACCAAGGAGCTATGTTAACTACCTGTTATGTCATGGGGGTAGCTAGCATTGTAGGAGTTTGTATGGTGTGAATCTGACTTGGTCTGTATGTTGGTTGACCTAGTGTGTCATATGTAAAAATCTCTTTAGGCTTAGCTTGTCTGGTAGATCTTCTTACAGGAGGTGAGTCTTCTCCATCAACATCATTCTCCATTTGCATATCTTGGCTCACATGCAAGTCTTGACTTAATGGGGGTAATTCTGCAGTGTCTAGTCCCACCATGTCTGTAGCCCAGATTTGGTCGCCAACTACTGTTCCATCATTTTGTTCTTGTTCAAGATTGGGTGTGGTAGTTGTAGGATAGAATTCTTCAGCAGAAACTCTTAATGGGGGTTTCTGTAAGTTTTGAGAGTTTTGTTGAGGCACAACACGATCATGACTTTCTGTAGTCTCTGGTATATAAGAATAATACCATCTTTCTTCATCTGAACATTCCTCCTCCTGGTCCAGATCCATTCTGGTCTCCTTTCTGTTACTTGATTATCTTTGGTTCATCTGTACTCTTGGAATGTGTCCTTCAATTGGTAGGTCATTTACTGTTAGTAAGAAATTTCTGTGCAGTACTCGAATAGTCTTTTTTACCACTTTCAGGCTGAATTTTGTACACAGGCCCATTTTTGATTCTTTCTACCACTTTGTGTACTGATTCTTCCCAGTATGAATGAAGTTTACCAGGTCCTCCTCTTTCAGAGAGATTTCGTACTAATCACCCGGTTGAAGAGGTTCTCCTTTTATCTTCTTGTCATAGTACTTCTTCCCTTTAGCAGATTTGTAAGCGTCTTGCATTCTGGATGCCCATTTCTGCGTAAATGTTGGTTGACTTTCTGATTCTTTTTCCAAATTTAGGTTGAGCATTAGGTCAATTGGCAAACAAGATCTCCCGTATAATAGAAAAAATGGCGAGTATCCAGTGGCTTCATGCCTGGTGCAATTGTATGCATGAACCATATGTGGAAGATGTTCTTTGCAATCAGACTTTTTCTCTTCCTCTAAGGTGCGAAGCATCTGTAACAAAGTACAGTTCAGTCTCTCCACTGGGTTACCCTGTGGATGGTATGGAGTAGTTCTTGAATGAGAAATCCCTGCTAATCATTGCAATGTCTGAAACAAGTTGTTTTCAAATTATTTTCTTTGGTCATGGTGGAGTTTCTCTGGATATCCAAAACGTGGTATGAAATTGAAAGATCTTTTCTGTTGCCGTTTTTCCAGATTTGTTCTTAGTTGGATACACTTTTGCAAAGTGTGTGAAATGGTCTACTATTACAAGTATATACTCATATCCTCCTTTGCTTCTCTCCAAATGAAGATAATCATTGGATACTAACTCCAAGGGTGAACTGGTAGTAATCGAACCCATGGGTGCCCTTTCGGAGATATTTGGACACTTTTGTTTGATGCAGTTGCACTTCTTCAGCACATATTCATCAATGTCTCTTTGCAAAAATGGCCAGTAAAATCGTTCACGTGCTAGGTGGGTTACCTTGTCAGTGCCAATGTGACCCATGTCATCATGAAGATTTCTTAAGACCATAGGCGTGCGCACAGGGTGTGCTGGGTGTGCCTGGGCACACCCTAATCACCCTGTGCGATGCAGATTTCCACTGCTAAACACCTTTACCTCTGTGGCAGCTGAGGCTACCGAGAAAGGTACTGGGGTATCTCTGTCCTCAGTCCCCTTCTCGGCCATTTCATCAAAGCCCCTCAATGGGGCTCCTAAAATTATATTGTAAAAAATAAATAAAAATAAAATAATAAAAACAAAAAACTATTGACACCAATATCATCCCTACTTATACTGTCCACTGCTCTACTGCACATGTGTGTTTGTGCTTTGGGGTGCACACCCTAGTGCAATAGGCTGCGCACACCTATGCTTAAGACCAACGGTTTTAGCTTTTCTGGTTAGAACTAGCTGTTTCCGGATTCCAGAGTGTTGGTAGAGGATTCCTTCCTCAACTCTGAGTTTGTTCCATTCGTGTATTAATCGTCTTGTTTTACTGGTCATACTCTCCTTTTCTTTGTGGTTTGGAATCCAATCGTTCTCCTTAAGCCAGACCACTTCTCTAATGTTGGTATTGTCTTGTTGTAATGCTCTGATATTCTCCTGAGTCATTGGGCAGATTGTCTGTCCTTTTAGCAATTCTTCTGCCACATCACTTTCTGAGTGAAGAGTCAATGAAGCCACCCATGGTGCCTCTTCTTTGTCACCAGCTTTGCTCCCTTGCCACATAGCTGACACAATCTCAGGTTGTACAAGCTCTGTGTACTCACTCAGATTCTCAGTGAGTTCCACCGGAAACCGTGACAGTGTATCCGCGTCTGCATTCTGTTTACCTGGCCTGTACTTGATATCGAAGTGGAAATCGGCCAACTCACCAACCCAGCGATGACCCACAGCATTCAGTCTGGCAGTACTCAATACATATGTCAATGGGTTGTTGTCTGTGTAGACTGTGAATGTTGGAGCGTAGTACAAGTAATCTCTGAATTTGTCACAGATTCCCCACTTGAGAGCTAAAACTCAAGTTTACCAGAGCAAAGATGGTAATTGCGCTCTGCTGGAGTCAATGTTCTGGAGCCGAATCCAATAACACAAAGTTTTCCTCCTTGTCGTCGGTACAGTACAGCACCAAGGCCTTCGTTGGAAGCATCAGTGTGTAAGATGAAGGGTAAGTCAAAATCAGGTATGCTAGTATTGGTGGATTGGTTAGCATGTCCAGAAATCTGGAGACCACAGCTTGATGATTGGATGTCCATTGGATCAGTGTTTTAGATGGCACTTGTGATTTATTCCCATTTTTCTTTGTAGGTTTCCCCTGATTGTTTCTGGTGATGGGTGTAGCAGATTCTTTCTCAGTGTTCTGCAAAAGTTCATACAGTGGTTTAGCAAATCTTGAATGAAGGACCTGTTGTAGCTCAGGAATCCTAACAAAGATCTGACTCCTCCCACTGTTTTTGGTTCTTTCCTTTTCAACTGTAATACCGCTTCAAGATCATTTGGGTCAATTTTTATGCCTTCTTCTGACACCATTCGTCCAAGGCATCAAATCTGTCGTTTAAAGAGTTCACACTTCTTCGGTCTAAGTTTGATACCATGCTCGCGCATTCGACTAAGCACTTGCCTAATATCATTGACATGTTCCTGAAAAGTTTTGGGAGTAACAAAGTACATCATCCAGGTATGGAGAACAACATTTGTCTCTGATGCCCTCTAGTACATTCTCCATGCATCTCTGAAAAGCTGCTGGGGCATTAGTTAATCCGAACGGAATACGATTCCACTCCAGGAGTCCCCAAGGGGTGCTGAAATCCGTCAGTTGTCTGGAGTCTTCAGGCACAAAGCCTTGATGATACGCACTACCCTGGTCAAGGATTGAGAACCATGTAAATCCTCCTAAGATATCCAGAAGATCTTGTATTCTAGGTAGTGGATGTCTATCTGGGATAGTCTTTCAGTTTAACTACCTAAAGTCAACACATAGTCGTAGGCTACTCTCCTTCTTTCGAACACAGACAACTGGTGATGAGTATGCGGAAGAAGATTTTGTTACCCAACCTTGGTCAAGAAGGTTTTGGATATATTCTTTCACTTCCTTGTATATTGGTTTCGGTATCGAATTGTACCGTTTCTGGACAGGAGTTTCATATTTCAGATTTACCCTCAGTTTCAGGTTAGGAATGCATCCTATGTCTCCCTCATCTCGAGCAAAGACATCTGATTCGTCATATAACATTTGTCTCACTATCTCCTGTTCTTCATCTGAGAGATCTTCCAGATTGACAGGTAGATGTCACTTAACAGATTTGTTAATGGGTAGCTGATTTCCAGTGTCCACTTGATTCAACTGGTTTACATGAAACACCCTTTTCTTCTGATCAATTCCCTTTACATCGTCTTTGTTTGGAGACAACGGTAGAATCTCAGCTGCTGGAGAAATGGTACCCAATACTGTTCTGGGCGGAAGGTAGATATCATGTTGAGCACGGTTCAGTATAAGTATCTTCACCAGTTTAGAGAAACCGTTTGGCACATCTACCACTGAAGGAAATACCGTAGTTCAAGTCCTTCTTCAACTGGATATTCTGGAAGTGGTTCAAATGGCATGATTCCTCCTTTCGGCCATGCTCTAGTTCTGCATTTGACTTCACAGAGCTCGCCTCCTTTAATCTGGAGTCCCTTCTTCCCCACTTTGACCACACGACTATCGGATATTTCTCCTGGGTTGACAATGTTATTCGCTACACTGTCTTACTTTCATAGCTTCACTCAGCAAGATAGTCAGGTTTTTTGTGCTGTTTGGTCGGTCACGGTTTCTCTGATCAATTCTTCAATAACATTAAACCCAAGAATTGGATTGTCATTACAGCAGTCGCTCACCAGCATTGGTACATAGATGGCTGAGTTTCCATGTCCACTACTTTCGAATTCCAGGAGGACTTCAATCCATCCGACTAATGGAATGATAGAACCATTTGCAGCTGTAATGGATAAGTTGTCACAAAGTAATTATTGTATGTACCTAATGGAGACACTGACTGGATAGAAGCTTTTCTAACCATGCCTTCCCGACAATGCTGACCTGAGCTCCTGTGTCCATCAACATGTCAACCGGAACACCATTTATCCGACATGACAATAGGCACTTTCCTCCAATTAATTGTGCTACGCATTGTTTGGAGTAGGGATGAGCTCGGTGTTCGAGTCGAACATACGTTCGACTCGAACATCGGCTGTTCGATCGTTCGACGAAGATCGAACGTTTTGGGCCATTCGCACCAAATTCGAGTGACGCGAACGGCCCACAATACACTGCGCCATCGCAGTGCAATCCCGGCGCTGTGATTTGCCAAGCATGCACTGTGACCCCGCATGCTCGGCCAATCACAGCGCCGGCAGCGAGGAGAGCCATAATTGGCCACAGGCAGGATGCCTGTGGCCAATTATAGCTCAGGGGGGTTTAGTACACGCCCCACACTATAAAAGTCCGCCAGTGTGGTGGCCTTGTGTAGTGTGTTCTGGTTCAGGGAGAGAGAAGGATAGGCAGGGACAGTGTTAGTGATATTTGTTCATTTACCTTGTGTGTAGGGAGAGAGAAGGATAGGCAGGGACAGTGTCAGTGATATTCTGCTAAACCTTGTGTGCAGGGAGAGAGAAGGATAGGCAGGGACAGTGTCAGTCATATTCTGCTAAACCTTGTGTGCAGGGAGAGAGAAGGTAAGGCAGGGGACAGTGTCAGTGATATTTTTGCTAAGCCTCCTGCACAGTATACACCTGAAGCTAGCCCTTATTGCTGTGTTTTCCTGTTGTGTAACACAGGCCGGCATCTGCAGCACTTAAAGCAGGCGTAGTGTGATTCCTGCAAAATATACACCTGAAGCTAGCCCTTATTGCTGTGTTTTCCTGTTGTGTAACACAGGCAGGCATCTGCAGCACTTAAAGCAGGCATAGTGTGATTCCTGCACATTATACACCTGAAGCTACCCCTTATTGCTCGTAGTTTTTTTTCTTTTGTGTTACACTAACAGGCATCTGCAGCACTTAAAGCAGGTGTAGTGTGATTCCTGAAAAATATACACCTGAAGCTAGGCCTTATTGCTGTGTTTTTCTGTTGTGTAACACAGGCTGGCATCTGCAGCACTTACAGCGGGCGTAGTGTGCTTCTTGCAAAATATACACCTGAAGCTACCCCTTATTGCTGATTTTCCCATCTCCCTGCAGGCCTTTAGAATGTCTGGAAGGCAAGCAAGGAGAGGCAGACAGTCAGGAGCCAATAAAAGAGGGCAAGCAGGCTCTGTGTCTAGAGACAACAGTGCTGGTCGTGGACGCGGTGCATCGTCATCAGCACGTGGCCATGGGACACGCTTGTCCTTATTTTCGGCAGCTGGACGTGTTGAGCCGCATCATGCCTCATCCTCTCTCACCCAGGCTCAAGGTACTGGCAAAGCAGCTGCCAAAGCGTCCTCAATGTCATCATCAGTCACTCCTTCCCTAGACCCACCGTGTCCTCCTGAGGAGTCCCCCGAACTGTTTGAGCACAGTGTTGGGTACATGCTCCAGGAGGATGCCCAGCGTTTCGAAGGGTCTGAAGATGATACCCAGCTAGAGGAAGGCAGTATTGTGATAGCAGAGAGAGGAGATGCTCAAGAAGGACATCAATCTGGCAGTCATGTTCCAGCAGCTGCAGCATACTGCCAGATTGGTTCCAGTGATGAGGAGGGAGGGGATGATGAGGTCACTGACTCCACGTGGGTGCCTGATAGGAGAGAGGAGGAGGCACATCTCCAATGAGGCAGGATGCCCTCCGGGGGCCAGCGTAAGGGCAGCACACTGACTGAATCACACCGCAGAGCTCCGCCTGTGCAGGGCGCTGCCTCTGCCCGTTATTCCAAAAGTTCTTTGGTGTGGGCCTTTTTTGAGTCGAGTGCATCAGATCGCACCGCTGCTGTTTGCAACATATATCTGAAGCGCTTTTTGTGACCAAAACATCAGCCGCTTGGGCACCACATGCTTGACCAGACATATGTTGACCTGCCATGCAGCTCGTTGGCAAGCCTACCTTAAAGACCCACACCAAAGAACAAAGCGGACCTCTCCTTGCTCCGCATCAGCTGGGATCTCCAACCCCACTATACCTTCAGTCCTCTCTGAAACCTGCACTGAGAGGAATTAAGGTGTAGAATTAGGTGTGTCACAGCCAAGTACTTGTGGGCACTCTGCTAGCAGTACACCGACGTCTGATTCTAGCAGGCAAATTTCCCTGCCCCAGCTGCTGGACCGTCGAAAGAAGTTCACTCCCAGCCATCCACATGCCCAGCGGTTGAATGCTAGCTTGGCTAAATTGCTAGCACTTCAACTGCTGCCTTTTCAGTTGGTAGACTCAGCCCCCTTCCGTGAGTTTGTGCAATGTGCGGTTCCTCAGTGGCAGGTTCCCAAACGCCACTTTTTCTCACAGAAGGCGATTGCAGCTCTCTACCGACATGTGGAAGGCAATGTCCATGCCTCGCTGGACAGAGCGGTCAGCGGTAAGGTGCATATTACCGCTGACTCATGGTCCAGCAGGCATGGACAGGGACGTTACCTTTCTTTCACGGCCCATTGGGTCACTCTTTTGGCAGCTGGGAAGGATGCAGGACAAGGTGCTGTAGTGTTGGAGGTTGTTCCGCCGCCACGCCTCCAAAATACTACTACTGGTTGTGACACACCTCTCTCCTCCACCCCCTCTTCTTCTTCCTCCATGGCCTCTTCCTGTGCTTTGTCCTCAGAACCAGCGGTGCTCCGTAGGCATTCAAGGGGCTATGCAAGTACGCAGGCAAAAAGATGCCATGCCGTGCTTGCGCTGGTGTGTTTGGGGGACAGGAGCCACACTGGGGCAGAGGTTCTGTCAGTTCTGCAGAGGCAGGCCGAGAGGTGGTTGACACCACGCCAGCTTAAGCCAGGAATGGTGGAATGGTGGTTTGCGACAATGGCACCAACCTCCTCTCCGCCCTCCGACAGGGACAACTGACCCATGTGCCCTGTGTGGCTCACGTCCTTAACCTGGTGGTGCAGCGGTTCTTGGGCAGGTACAGGGCTTACAGGATGTCCTGAGGCAGGCCAGGAAAGTCTGTGTGCATTTCCGCAGATCATATAATGCCAGTGCTCGGCTGGCTGAGCTGCAAAAGGAGTTGAACCTGCCCAAGAACCGCCTTATATGTGACATGCCCACCAGGTGGAACTCAACGTTGGCCATGCTGCAGCGGCTGCACACGCAGCAGAGAGCCATCAATGAGAACCTGTGCGACTACGGCACCAGGACAGGGTCAGGGGAGCTCGGGTTTTTTTCACCACGCTAGTGGGGCATGATCAGGGATGCATTCACTGTCCTGGCACCATTTGAGGAGGCCACGAGGATGGTGAGCAGTGACAGTGCATGCATCAGTGACACTGTACCTCTTGTCCACCTGTTGGAGCATACGCTGCGTGGAATAATGGACAGGGCACTTGAGGCAGAACAGAGGCAGGAAGAGGAGGACTTCCTTGCCTCTCAAGGCCCCCTTTACCCAGACAGTGTTCCTTCTGTCCCATCCATCCCACAGGAAGAGGACGAGGAGGAGGAGGAGGAGGATTGTGTCAGCATGGAGGTGGAGCCTGGCACTCAGCAGCAGTCTTTTAGGGATGATTTACAGTCCCAAGAAACACGTGGAGTTGTACGTGGCTGGGAGGAGGTGGCTGCGGATCATGTCATCCTTAGTGACCCAGAGGACTCTGGACCGAATGCCTCAGCTAACCTACGCTGCATGGCCTCCCTGATCCTGCAAAGTCTGCGGAAGGATCCTCGTATTCTTTGGATCCAGGAGAGGGACCATTACTGGCTGGCCACTCTCCTTGATCCACGGTACAAGGCTAAGGTTGCGGACCTTATCTTACCGTCGCAGAGGGAGCAGAGGATGAGACAACTCCGGGAGGCCTTGCAGAAAGGTCTGTGCAACGCGTTCCCAGAGACTGGGAGGTTAAAAACTCCTGGTCCGGGACAACGAGTTGCTGAGGCTTCGGTCAGTCAAAGAAGGAGCGGTGGGGAAGGTGGCCGTCTGACCGATGCATTCAGACAATTCTTTAGTCCGCAGCCCCAAGGTATGATCGGTTCCAGCAACCATCGCCAGCATCTGATATACATGGTGCAGGAATACCTAGGGGCAAGGTCAGATTTGGACACCTTTACCACCGAAAATCCTCTGGCTTACTGGGTCTTGAGGATGGATCACTGGCCAGAGCTTGCACAGTATACAATTGAGCTACTGGCCTGTCCTGCATCCAGCGTTCTTTCGGAACGCACATTCAGTGCTGCTGGAGGATTTGTCACGGATCACAGTGTGCGCCTGTCCACTGACTCGGTTGATGGACTGACCTTCATAAAGATGAACCAGTCTTGGATCACCACCAGCTACCAAGCACTTGAAGCTGATATAACAGAATAATTTATTTTCAAATGTCACATCCCTTCAAGACTGATGCTGATGCTGAGTGACTGGCCTGTTATGTTGACTGACTATCCTCCTCCTCCTCCTCAATGATCCGATTCATGATGATATCTTGGAAAAACATTTTTGTTTCTGGGTGCCGCCACCAGTGGCTAAGGCCCAATTTTTCAGCCCCTGTTTAACAGGGGCATGTAATTACAATTTTTAATGCAATGATTTGCAGCAGGACTCATTCCTGCACTCCAACTAGAGTATCTGTGAGAGGTTGCAGTGTCGTGGCACCAGCACCAGTGCCTAAGGCCCAATTTTTCAGCCCCTGTTTAACAGGGGCGTGTAATTACAATTTTTGATGCAATACTTTGCAACAGGGCTCATTGCTGTGCTCCAAATACAGTATCTGTGAGGGGTTGCAGTGTTGTGGCACCAGTGGCTAAGGCCCAATTTTTCAGCCCCTGTTCTACAGGGGAATGTAATTACAATTCTTGATATAATAGTTGACAGCAGGGCGTTCCAGCGCCCACCAAGAGTAACTGTGAGTGCTTACAGTGTTGTGCCAACACCAACACCTAAGGGGCCAATTTCTGCAGAGTATATACGGCAGGCCCCTACTTTCAAACATCCAACTTACAAACGACTCCTACTTGCAAACGGAAGGAGACAACAGGAAGTGAGAGGAAATCTACCCCTAGGAAGGGAAATTCTCTCCTGTAAGGGTTAATATGGGAAAAAGGTGTCTCCTCTCTACTGATGCTTTATCACCAATCCTTGTTTCAATAAAAACCCAAAATTTTCAAAAACAGTTGTCATTGGGACGGAAAGTGAGGTGAAATGTTCTGAATAGGGGCACAGACAGCAAAACAAATGTTACAGGGGTGATAACCCTTCCCTATGTTTTCCAAAAAGCTTAAAAATAGATTTTTTGGCTGGAGATACACTTAAACAATGTACGTGTTCAAAATTACAAACAGATTCTACTTAAGAACAAACCTACAGTCCCTGTCTTGTTTGCACCGCCTGTATACTGCTGTTCAGAGTATATAGGGCCTTTTTTTAATTTTGGGTGCGGGGCTCCCCTTAATATCCATACAAGACCCAAAGGGGCTGGTAGTGGGGTGGGGGGTACCCATGCCATTTTTCTCAAAGATTTCCATCCATATTACCGGGACCAGACATGACATTAAAGCCGCAAGCAGTTTTAAATGGCTTTTTTTCCTTTACAAATGTCATTTTATGCAGGGACAGTTCTAAACATAGGAAACACGTGCCACTTCACAGACATACTTTAGACACACCCCCCCCCCCCCCAGGTACGATATTTAAAGGAATATTTGACTTTTTTTTCACTTTATGCATCATTAAAATCACTGCTGCCGAAAAACGGCCGTTTTTAACTACTTCAGCCCCACAGGACGTCATATGACGTCCTCGGGCTTGTGGGGGTATATCTGAATGATGCCTGCAGCTACAGGCATCATTCAGATATTGCCAGTTTCAGCCAGCGATTCCCTACACCATGAGAATGATCATAGTGGCTGTTCTGCCGCTTGATCGTTCTTACGGGCAGCGGAAGGGGACGTCCCCCCCCTCCCGCCGCCCTCCGGTGCTTCTACCGACTCACCTGTGCGATCGGTGAGTCGGTGACAGGATCCGCCGGCCCGGATATAGATCATAGAGATTTACAGCGGACCAGATGGTCGCCGGAGTCTCTATGATCGTCGGAGGTCGGGCGCGATATTATGACGTCACGCCCGGCCTCTGCATTCAAAAAAACGGCGCCGCTTCGGCTTTGAAGCAGTGATCGTTGTTTTGTTTTGTTTTTTAGGCTTCCAAGCCTAGAGGTGAGATGTGGGGTCTTATTGACCCCATATCTCACTGTTAAGAGGACCTGTCATGCTTATTCCTATTACAAGGGATGTTTACATTCCTTGTAATAGGAATAAAAGTGATCAATTTTTTTTTTTTTTAAGTGTCAAAATAAAAAAAAACAAGTAAAATTAACAATAAAAAAAAAAAAATTTAAGTGCCACCGTCCCCATGTGCTCGCATGCACAAGTGAACGCATACGCAAGTCCCGCCCACGTATGAAAACGGTGTTCAAACCACACATGTGAGGTGTCGCAGCGAACGTTAGAGCGAGAGCAATAATTCTAGCTCTAGAACTCCTCTGTAACTCCAAAAATTTTGCCAGTAAATTTTTTTAAAGCGTCGCCTATGGGGATTTTTAAGTACCAAAGTTTGGCGCCATTCCACGAGCGTGTGCAAATTTGAAGCATGACATGTTAGGTATCTATTTACTCGGCGTAACTTCATCTTTCACATTATGCAAAAAAATTGGGCTAACTTTACTGTTTTTTTTTTTTTAAAGCATGAAACATTTTTTTTCCCCAAAAAAACGCGTTTGAAAAATTCCTGCGCAAATACCGTGCGAGATAAAAAGTTGCAATGACCGCCATTGTATTCTCTAGGGTCTTTGCTAAAAAAAACATATATAGTGTTTGGGGGTTCCAAGTAATTTTCTAGCAAAAAAATTATGATTTTTACATGTAGGAGCGAAGTGTCAGAATTGGCCCGGGCCTCAAGTGGTTAAAACTTCGTTTTGCATTGATACATGTCCCCTGGGGCAGAACCTGGGTTCCCAAACCCTTTTTAGGACAATAACATGCATATTAGTCGTTATAATTAGCACTTTAGATTTCGAACAATCGCATCCATTGTATTTAATAGGGTTCTAACGTTCGTGCGAACTTTCGGTCCGTTCGCAGGTTCTGGTGCGAACCGAACCCGGGGGTGTTCGGCTCATCCCTAGTTTGGAGAATCTATTCTCTTTTGGGAGTGTTCTAGTTGCCTGGTGGGTGAATACCCTGTCTATCTTAGCATGGGACAGATCATTTGAGGTGGTCACTGGTTGTCCCATTCCCAGTGACCGTCTGTCATTTCCCGACTGCCTTCTTTTCTTCAAGCAATCAACCGCTCTGTGTCCTGTCCAACCACAGTAGAAACAATGGTAGCAGTTCTGACTCTCTCGTTTGAGACAATCATCACACCTGGGCTTGTAGTGAGCTGTATCTGGAACTTGAACATTGGTTAGTGGCTTAGTCATTCGGTTTCCAACAAAAATTATAATCTTGACCTAGGAGGACGAGGTCCATATGAAGTAGGAGGTTGAGGTGGCGGTGGATGTGGCTGTGTAGGTGGAAGCGGCGGGGGAGGAGGACGAGGTAGCCAACACTGGTTCAAAAATACAACAATGTCTGGGTAAGGTCGGTGATGTGTCGAATTCTGTCCCCCGTCGGATAGTGTCCGCCCTGTTCTGCGCTTGCTCAGTACGTAGGACAAGGGGTTTTATAAAATCTCCGAAGACGAACGGCGCCTGCGCGGTGAGTCCAGGTTCAAGCCACACCATCCGAGGTTCAAGCCGAGCCAAGCGAGGCCGTCCCCGAAGCGCGGCGAGCGAAGCGAGCCCGTGAGGGGCCCTGTTACTATGTGCTACCGTATGTCCACTTGGATGGTGGGGCTTGAACCTGCACTCACGGCGCAGGCGCCGTTCATCTTTGGAGATTTTGTGAATCTCCTTGTCCTCCGTACTGCGCAAGCGCTGCGCCTGCGAAGTACGGGCCGGACACTATCCGATGGCCGGACAGTTTTTGTCAGAACACCGGTATACATGTCTATTCTGCATAAGGTATGGACAAGTCCTGTGGGATCCATGCCTGGTTCATTTTAATGAACGTGAGCTTGTCCACATTGGCTCTGGACAGGCGGCTGCGCTTGTCTGTGATAACGCTCCCTGCCGTGCTAAATACACGTTCAGATAATACACTGAATGCAGGGCAGGCCAGCACCTCCAAGGCGTAAAGGGCAAGCTCAGGCCATGTGCCCAATTTGGAGACCCAGAAGTTGAAGGGGGCAGACCCGTCATTCAGTACGTGTAGGCGTGTGCACACATACTGCTCCACCATGTTGGTGAAATGCTGCCTCCTGCTAAGACGTTCCATCTCAGCTGGTGGTGCTGGTTGTTGTGGCTGACAAAGCTTTTCCATATTTCGGCCATGCTAACCCTGCCTTCTGAGGTGCTGTCGGTGTCCCGGCTGCGCTGGCGACCTCTTCCTCCTCCTCTGCCTTCGCCTTGTGCTTCCACCGTACCCCCGCTGTCAGGTGGGAATTCCACCAGCAGCGCGTCTACCAGCGTGCGCTTGTACTCGCGCATCTTACGATCACGCTCCAGTGAGGGAATTAAGGACGGTACGTTGTCCTTGTAACGGGGATCCAGCAGGGTGGCCACCCAGTAATCGGCACCAGTTAGAATGTGGGCAACTCGGAAGGTCGTTGCGGAGACACTGCAGCATGTAATCGCTCATGTGTGCCAGGCTGCCCAGAGGCAACAAAAAGCTGTCCTCTGTGGGAGGTGTATCGTCTGTGCCCTCTGTATCCCCCCAGTCACGCACCAGTGATGGCCACGAGCTGGTCTGGGTGCCACCCTGCTGTGAACATGGTTCCTCCTCCTCCATCTCCTCCTCATCATCCTCCAGAACTGTGCCCTTGCTGCCGGACAATTGTGTACCTGGCGTTTGTTGGTGCAGGAACCCACCCTCGTAGCCACTTCTGAATGACTGCCCTGAAAGCCTTGGAAATGATCCCGGTTCCTTCTCCTCCTCCGCCTCCTCCGCCAAATCCTCTTCCATCATCGCCCAAAGCGTTTTTTCAAGGAGGCATAGAACTGGGATAGTAACGCTGAGAACGGAGTCTTCGGCACTGGCCATGTTGGTGGAGTACTCAAAACAGCGCAACAAGGCACACAGGTCTCGCATGGAGGCCCAGTTATTGGTGGTGAAGTGGTGCTGTTCCGCAGAGCGACTCACGCGTGCGTGCTGCAGCTGAAACTCCACTATCGCCTGCTGCTGCTTGCACAGTCTGGCCAGCATGTGCAAGGTGGAGTTCCAACTTGTGGGCATGTCACATATGAGGCGGTGAGCGGGAAGGCCGAAGTTATGCTGCAGCGCTGACAGGCGAGCAGCAGCAGGGTGAGAACGCCGAAAGTGCGCACAGACGACCCGCACTTTCTGCAGCAGCTCTGGCATATCGGGGTAATTTTTCAGGAACCTCTGGACCACCAAGTTCAGCACATGCATCAGGCAAGGGATGTGTGTCAAACCGGCTAGGCCCAGAGCTGCTTAGAGATTTCGCCCATTATCGCACACCACCAGGCCGGGCTTGAGGCTCACTGCCACCAACCACTCATCGGTCTGTTGTTCCATGTCCCTACACAACTCCTGCGTGGTGTGGCGTTTTTCCCCCAAACAGGAAAGTTTAAAACTGCCTGCTGTCGTTTACCCCTGGCTGTGCTGAAGTTGGTGGTGAAGGTGTTACGCCGACTGGATGAGGAGGCAGTAGAGGATGAGGAAGCAGAGTAGGAGGAGTTAGCAACAGGAGGCAAACTGAAGCGCCCTGCAATCCTCGGTGGTGGAAGGACATGCGCCAAACTGCTATCTGCCTCAGGCCCAGCCGCCACTGCATTTACCCAGTGTGCTGTTAGGGAGATATAACATCCCTGACCATGCTTACTGGTCCACGCATCCGTTGTTAGGTGGACCTTGCCACAGATGGCATTGTGCAGTGCACACCTGATTTTGTCCCCCACTTGGTTGTGCAGGGAAGGGATGGCTCGCCTGGAAAAGTAGTGGCGGCTGGGCACGACGTACTGTGGGACAGCCAATGCCATCAGGCTTTTAAAATTCTGCGTCTCCACCAGACGGAAAGACAGCATTTCAAAGGCGAGGAATTTTGAAATGCTGGCATTCAGGGCCAGGGATCGCGGGTGGCTAGGGGGGTACTTCCTCTTCCGCTCCAGTGTTTGGAAGATAGAGAGCTGAACGCTTCCATGGGACATTGTGGAGATGGTTGGTGACCCAGGTGCTAGTGTTGCTGGCAGATCCTCTGTTTGCGGGTTGGCAGGTGCCACTGTCACTACAGAGGTGGATGAAGAGGCCGAGACTGCAGCAGAAGAGGAAGCAGGAGGAGCCAGAGACCTTTCTTGGTTTTTGAGGTGTCTACTCCACTGCAGCTCGTGCTTTGCACTTAGATGCCTGGTCATGCAGGTTGTGCTCAGGTTGAGAACGTTTATGCCTCCCTTCAGGCTCTGATTGCACAGCGTGCAAACCACTCGCGTTTTGTCATCAGCACATTGTCTGAAGAACTGCCACGCTAGGGAACTCCTTGGACCTGGCTTTGGTGTGCTCGGTCCCTTGCTGCATTGGGCAGTAGCAGACATAATGTCTAGGGGACGGACGCTCCGCTTTTGCACTCTGCTCCCTCTTCTGCTGTGCTGGTGGCTCTGTGCGACCACCGCCTCTTCCTCCGAACCACACTAGTCACCTGCATGACGTTGATTCCATGTGGGGTCGAGGACCTCATCGTCCTCCACATCATCTTCCACCCAGTCTTCACCCCTGCCCTCCTTGTCTGTCTGCACAATTGCGAAAGCAGCAGCAGTTGGTACCTGTGTTTCGTCATCATCCGAGACGTGCTGCGATGTTCCTCCCATGTACTCATCATGAAACATAAGTGGTTCGGCATCGGTGCACACAATATCTTCCTCTTCTGGGGCAGGGCTAGGTGGATGGCCCTGGGAAACCCTGCTAACAGAGTCATCGAAATGCAGAAGAGACTGCTGCATGATTTGGGGCTCAGACTGCTTGGCTGATTTGCAAGGGGGTGAGGTGAAAGACTGATGGACATCGGCTGCAGGTGCCAACTCTGATCTTTCATCAGGAGACTGGGTGGGAGACAATGTGAAGGAACCCGAGGCACTGTCAGCAACCCAATCTACTATCGCCTGTACTTGTCCTGGCCTCAACATTCGTACAGCCTCATTAGGCGCGACCAAATACCGCTGCAGGCTCTGTCGCCTACTCGCACCTGAGGAAGGTGTTTCACTTGTGCGTGTAGCTGGCACAGATCGACCACGTCCTCTCCCTGCAACAAGAGCTCCACCAGCAGCACCACAACCGGGGCCACGTCCTTTCTTTAAAGTTCTCCTCATATTTTCCAAATTTAGGATCTCGCCCTAAATGGGTGTTTTTGCAATAGCAGAGTACACCCACAGTATGTAAACGGTGTATCTCACACCTACAGATTTTTTTTTATTATTTGAATAGTACAATAGAAGAAAAATATATAAATGGTGTATCTCACACCTGCAGATATGCAGAAAACACTGCAAAATATATATTTTTTGCACTAAATGTGTGTTTTTGCAATAGCAGAATACACCCAGAGTATGTAAATGGTGTATCTCAAAACCTACAGAAATGCAAAAAATGCTATTCAAAAAAAATGTTTTTGCCCTAAATTTTTTTTATTTGAATAGCACAATAGAAGAAAAATCTATAAATTGTGTATCTCACACCTGCAGATATGCAGAAAACACTACAATTTTTTTTTTTTTGCCCTAAATGGGTGTTTTTGGAAGAGCAGAATACACCCACAGTATGTACAGGGTGTATCTCACAGTAACATATGCAGTGCTGGTGCACTGAGCTTGCAGATAAAAGTTATATTTTCTCTGGCACTGGGCTCATGGCAGTGTAAAAAGACTGTGCACTGCAACCCAACCAGGTAAATCTATGTAGATCGTTGAGTTATTAGAATAGATTTCTGAATCTGGACTCCTAGATAATTCTCTCTCCCTAAAAGCAGCAACAGGAACCTTGCCCTACACTGTCTATCTTTTCTCTCAGTGCAGTGTAAAAAGCTTGTGCAGTGCACCCACACAACTAAATCTATGTAGATCGCTGACTAATTAGAATATATTTCAGAATCAGGACTGACTCCTATCATGTAATTCTCTCCCTCACAGCAACAGCAGCCAGGAACCTTTCCCTACACTGCCTAATGCAGAGTGACGTGCTGTGCTGTGTGCCTCTAGCTTATATAGAGGCTGGGTCACATGCTGCACTGCAGCTTTTAAAAATGCGCCATTACATCGCCGAACACCGAACCCGAACATACAGTCAATTGTTCGGGTGCGGGTCCGGGACCCAAAAACCCAAAAGTCCGGTACGAACCCGAACTTTACAGTTCGGGTTCGCTCAACCCTAGTCTCTACCTTTCTGTTTCCTCATCAACTGATCTGGTGACCTGCTCTATGATATCCGTTACTGTCAAATCAGACACGTAAGGCTTGATATCTCTTCTAACATTAGAATTTTTCTCGTTTAGTCCCTGATACAGTGCATGAAGGAATACGCCTTGCACCAGTTTTTTGTCATAGTTAAGCTCTAGCCTATCATGTTGTGATGTAGACAGAACTTTTTGTTTTAACCCCACTAGCCTGTAAACAAATTGTTGTGCTGTTTCTTTTTCTTGCTGTGTAGCATTGCTAAGGTCTTGAAATAACTCAGTACCACTTTGTTCTCTCATATGTGACTTCAAAAACCTTTTCAATTCAGCAACAGTAAGATCATCTTTGTCAGTCAACATATCTTTAAATAGGGATGAGCCGAACACCCCCCGGTTCGGTTTGCACCAGAACATGCGAACAGGCAAAACATTTTTTCGAACACGCGACCACCGTTAAAGTCTACGGGACACGGGCGTGGCGACCGAGCACCAACCTGGACGCTTGATCTGAGAGCTCCACTCGGCCGCCGGAGAGAATCCACCATCATCCACGTCTACCGCATACCTAAGGCGCCTTCCCTGTCTCCCCGAGACCCGGTACACCAGGGGAGATGACCCGCCAACGGAAAAACCTGCAGAATCCGAAGAAAATGAAGAACTTCTTCACAACGCGCGGACCCAATCAAAATGGCGCCGGTGCTCCGGGAACTCTGACAGAGCCGCGACCGTATCTAGCGGTCACCCCGGGTCATCCAAACACCCGCACCCAGCTCACCTACAAAGCGGATCCTTCTCTGGGACATCTAGTCCCTCTACCAGGAGTCGGGCCAAACAGAAACAAAGAATCGCCTCACCTGAACGGCCACTGAAAGATCCGGACATGGAGGTAAGCAGGCCTCACAATGCGGAGGTGCCGACGCTGCACAACACACCAGATCCTATAGCAGCATTCCCCACGTCTGACAGGCCGGTGTCAGACACAGTTCTTCAGGACATGTTACTGTCTATTAAAGCCTCACTACACGCTGACATGACTGCAGGAATCAACCACTGCCAGAGGGTGGTGAAGGCCCTAGGTAACAGGGTGGATCAGGTTGAACAATGTATGAGTGACTATACCTCATCCTATAATACATTGGTAGATGCCCATAGCAACCACAGTGAGGAAATAACCTGGCTGAAAAGCAAGGTGGCAGATTTAGAGGACCGTTCCAGGAGGAACAACATAAAAGTTAGGGGATCCCTGAAACCATACCTGCCACGCAGCTGCTGTCCTACACACAGGCGTTCTTCTCCACCTTGCTACCATCCCTGTCACCACAGGATCTCATTGTAGACCGCATCCATCGCATTCCCAAACCCTCTTTTCTGCCAGATAACACCCCTAGGGATGTGCTGCTCAGGATACACTTTTACCACATTAAGGAACAGATCATGGTAGCTTCCCGCAGAACCGACAACAGGCACCCTCAGTATGCTGACCTTCAACTACTCCCAGACCTATCAAGACACACTCTCCAACAACGCCGCAACTTAGCGACCATAACTAAGGCTTTGAGGAACCACAACATCATCCACAAATGGAAGTATCCTGCCAAGCTGTCAGTCACCCATAACAGCACTTCTGTCCTGATCTCCACCCTAGATGAAGGCATAGCAGCACTACGTCAGTGGGGCATTCTACCTAACCACACACCGCCAGATGCTCTGGTTCCAACGCCTAACCCTCTAAAAGAGGACTGGCAAGTGGTCTCACGCAAACGTTCCTCTAAGACAAATGCTGGTAGATAGGGATGAGCCGAACACCCCCGGGTTCGGTTCGCACCAGAACCTTCGAACGGACCGAAAGTTCGCGCGAATTTTCGAACCCTATTCGTTATAATGGACGCGAACGTTCGAAATCAAAATTGCTAATTACAACGGCCAATATGCATGTTAATGTCATAAAACAGGTTTGGGGACCCGGGTCCTGTCCCAGGGGACATATATCAATGCAAAAAGAAATTTTAAAAACTAAAGTTTTTTCGGGAGCAGTCATTTTAATGATGCATAAAGTGAAAAAAAAAAAAGTGAAATTTTCCTTTAAATATGGTACCTGGGGGGTGTCTAAAGTATGCCTGTGAAGTGGCATGTGTTTCCCGTGTTTAGAACTGTCCTTGCACAAAATGACATTTGTAAAGGAAAAAAAGAAGCCATTTAAAACCACTTGCGGCTTTAATGTCATGTCTTGTCCTGGCCGCCATATGGCTGAAAATCCTTGAGAAAAATGGCATGGCTACCCCATCACCCCCCCCTCCCACCCCAGCCCCTTTGGGTCTTGTATGGATACTAAGGGGGACCCCGCACCCAAAATAAAACCCTATACCTACAACCCTATATACTCTGAACAGCAGTATATAGGTGGTGCAAACAAGACATGGACTGTAGGTTTGTTCTTAAGTAGAATCTGAACAGGTACATTATGAAGTGTAGCTACATCCCAAAAAAATCAATTTTTATGTTTTTTGGAGAACATAGGGAGGGGTTATCACCCCTGTAACATTTGCTGTCTTTGCACATCTGTTCAGAACATGTCACCTCACTTTCCGTCCCAATGACAAATGTTTTTGGAAAAGTGGGGTTTTAATTGAAACAAGGATTGGTGATAAAGCATCAGTAGAGAGGAGATACCTTTTTCCCAAATTAAATCTAACAGGATAGAATTTTCCTTCCTAGGGGTAGATTTCCTCTCACTTCCTGTTTTCTCTTGCCGTTTGCAAGTAGGAGTCGTTTGTAAGTTGGATGTTTGAAAGTAGGGGCCTGCCGTATATACTCTGCAGAAATTTGCCCTATTAGATGTTGGTGTAGCCACAAGACTGGTGGGCACAGGAATGGGCCCTGCTGTGAGTTAATAGATCAAGATTTGTACTTGCATGCACCTGTTGAACCGGGCAGAAAAATTGGGCCTTTGGTGGTGGTGGTGGTGGTGGTGGACGGTGTTGCCACAAGACTGTAAGCCCTCACAGTTACTCTTGGTGGGTGCAGGAATGGGCCCTGCTGTGAGTTATTAGATCAAGATTTGTAATTGCATGCACCTGTTGAACAGGGCAGAAAAATTGGGCCTTTGGTGGTGGTGGTGGTGGTGGACGGTGTTGCCACAAGACTGTAGGCCCTCATAGTTACTCTTGGTGGGCGCAGGAATGGGCCCTGCTGTGAACTATTAGATCAAGATTTGTAATTACACGCCCCTGTTAAACAGGGGCTGAAAAATTGTGCCTTAGGCATTGGTGCTGGTGCCACAACACTGCAACCCCTCACAGATACTGTACTTGGAGCACAGCAGTCACACCTGTTGCGAAGCATCTTTTTAAAAAATTGTAATTACACGCCCCTGTTATACAGGGGCTGAAAAATTGTGCCTTAGGCACTGGTGCTGGTGCCACAACACTGCAACCCCTCACAGATACTGTACTCTGAGCACAGCAATGAGACCTGTTGCAAAGCATTGCCTAAAAATTTTAATTACACGCCCCAACAGGGGCTGAAAAATTGTGCCTTAGGCACTGGTGCTGGTGCCACAACACTGCAACCCCTCACAGATACTGTACTCTGAGCACAGCAGTCACACCTGTTGCGAAGCATCTTTTTAAAAAATTGTAATTACACGCCCCTGTTATACAGGGGCTGAAAAATTGTGCCTTAGGCACTGGTGTGGTGGCATGGATCATTGAGGAGGAGGAAGAGGATAGTCAGTGAACATAACAGGACAGTCACTCAGCATCAGCATAGGCAGTCTTGAAGGGATGTGACATTATAAATTATTCCGTTATATCCGCTTCAGGTGTCTGGTAGCTGGTGGTGATCCAAGACTGATTCATTTTTATGAAGGTCAGTCGATCAACCGAGTCGGTGGACAGGCGCACCCTATGATCGGTGACAAATCCTCCAGCAGCACTGAATGTGCGTTCGGAAAGAACGCTGGATGCAGGACAGGCCAGTAGCTCAATTGCATACTGTGCAAGCTCTGGCCAGTGATCCATCCTCAGGACCCAGTAAGCCAGAGGATTTTCGGTGGGAAAGGTGTCCAAGTCTGACCTTGCCCCTAGGTATTCCTGCACCATGTATATCAGACGCTGGCGATGGTTGCTGGAACCGATCATACCTTGGGGCTGCGGACTAAAAAATTGTCTGAACGCATCGGTCAGACGTCCACCTTCCCCACCGCTCCTTCTGCTACTGACCGAAGCCTCAGCAACTCGTCGTCCAGGACCAGGAGTTTGTAACCTCCCAGTTTCTGGGAACGCGTTGCACAGACCTTTCTGCAAGGCCTCCCTGAGATGTCTCATCCTCTGCTCCCTCTGCGACGGCAAGATAAGGTCCGCAACCTTACCCTTGTACCGTGGATCAAGGAGAGTGGCCAGCCAGTAATGGTCACTCTCCTTGATCCGAAGAACACGAGGATCCTTCCGCAGGCTTTGCAGGATCAGGGAGGCCATGCAGCGTAGGTTAGCTGAGGCATTCGGTCCGGAGTCTTCTGGGTCACTGAGGATGACATGATCGCCAGCCACCTCCTCCCAGCCACGTACAAGTCCACTGGTTTGTTGGGACTGTACATCATCCCTAAAAGACTGCTGCTGCTGATGCTGAGTGCCAGGCTCCACCTCCATGCTCACACAATCCTCCTCCTCCTCCTCCTCCTCCTCCTCTTCCTGTGTGATGGGTGGGACAGAAGGAACATTGTCTGGATAAAGGGGGCCTTGAGAGACAAGGAAGTCCTCCTCTTCCTGCCTCTGTTCTGCCTCAAGTGCCCTGTCCATTATCCCACGCAGCGTATGCTCCAACAGGTGGACAAGAGGTACAGTGTCACTGATGCATGCACTGTCACTGCTCACCATCCTCGTGGCCTCCTCAAATGGTGAGAGGACAGTGCATGCATCCCTGATCATGCTCCACTGGCGTGGGGAAAAAAAGCCAAGCTCCCCTGACCCTGTCCTGGTGCCGTAGTCGCAAAGGTACTCATTGATGGCCCTCTGCTGCGTGTGCAGTCGCTGCAGCATGGCCAACGTTGAGTTCCACCTGGTGGGCATGTCACATATTAGGCGGTTCTTGGGCAGGTTCAGCTCCTTTTGCAGCTCAGTCAGCCGAGCACTGGCATTATAAGATCGGCGGAAATGCACACAGACTTTCCTGGCCTGCCTCAGGACATCCTGTAAGCCTGGGAACCTGCCCAAGAACCGCTGCACCACCAGGTTGAGGACGTGAGCCATACAGGGCACATGGGTGAGCTGCCCCTGTCGGAGGGCGGAGAGGAGGTTGGTGCCATTATCAGAAACGACCATTCCTGGCTTAAGCTGGCGTGGCGTCAACCACCTCTCGGCCTGCCCCTGCAGAGCTGCCAGAACCTCTGGCCCAGTGTGGCTCCTGTCCCCCAAACACACCAGCGCAAGCACGGCATGGCATCTTTTTGCCTGCGTACTCGCGTAGCCCCTTGTACGCCTACGGAGCACCGCTGGTTCCGAGGACAGAGCACTCGAAGAGGACATGGAGGAAGAAGAAGAGGAGGGGGTGGAGGAGAGAGGTGTGTCACAACCAGTAGTAGCATTTTGGAGGCGTGGTGGCGGAACAACCTCCAACACTACTGCACCTTGTCCTGCATCCCTCCCAGCTGCCAATAGAGTGACCCAATGGGCCGTGAAAGAAAGATAACGTCCCTGTCCATGCCTGCTGGACCATGAGTCAGCGGTAATATGCACCTTACCGCTGACCGCCCTGTCCAGCGAGGCATGGACATTGCCTTCCACATGGCAGTAGAGAGACGGAATCGCCTTCCGTGAGAAAAAGTGGCGTTTGGGAACCTGCCACTGAGGAACCGCACATTGAACAAACTCACGGAAGGGGGCCGAGTCTATCAACTGAAAAGGCAGCAGTTGAAGTGCTAGCAATTTAGCCAAGCTAGCATTCAACCGCTGGGCATGTGGATGGCTGGGAGTATACTTCTTTCGACGGTCCAGCAGCTGGGGCAGGGAAATTTGCCTGCTACAATCGGACGTCGGTGTACTGCAAGTACTTGGTTGTGACACACCTAATTCTACACCTTCAGTCCTCTCAGAGCAGCTTTCAGAGAGGACTGAAGATATAGTGGGGATGGAGATCCCAGCTGATGAGGAGCAAGGAGAGGTCCGCTTTGTTCTTTGGTGTGGGTCTTTTATGTGTGCTTGCCAACGAGCTGCATGGCAGGTCGACATATGTCTGCTCATGCTTGTGGTGCCCAAGCGGCTGATGTTTTGGCCACGCGAGATACGCTTGAGACAAATATTGCAAATAGCAGTGGTGCGATCTGATGCACTCGTCTCAAAAAAGGCCCACACCAAAGAACTTTTGTGATAACGTGCAGAGGCAGCGCCCTGCACAGGCGGAGCTCTGCGGTGTGGTACAGTTGCTGTGCTGGCCTCTAGCTGGCCTCCAGGGGGCATCCTGCCTCGTTGGACATGTGACGCTGCATCCTCCTCCTCCTCCTCCTCTCTCCCTTCAGGCACCCACGTGGAGTCAGTGACCTCATCATCCCCTCCCTCTTCACCACTAGAGCAAACCTGGCAGTAAGCTGCAGCTGGTGGAACACTATTGCCAGATTGCTGTCCTTCAGCATCCCCTCTCTCTGCGCGCACACTACTGACTTCCTCAAGCTGGGTATCATCATCCGAGCCTTCGAATCGTTGGGCATCCTCCTGGAGCATGTACCCAACACTGTGCTCAAACAGTTCGGGGGACTCCTCAGGAGGACATGGTGGGTCTAGGGAAGGGGTGGCTGATGATGCCATTGAGTACGCGTTGGCAGCTGCTCTGCCAGTACCCTGAGCCTGGGTGAGAGAGGATGAGGAGGATGAGGAGGGCTTGGTCATCCATTCTACCAAGCCTTCGGCATGATGCGGCTCCACATGTCCAGCTGCCGAAAACAAAGACAAGCGTGTCCCATGGCCACGTGCTGATGACGATGCACGACCACGTCCACGGCCAGCACTGTTGTCTCTAGAAACAGAGCCTGCCTGCCCTGTGTTCTTGCCTCGGCACGCTCTGCCTCTCCTTGGCGGTCTTCCAGCCATTGTAGTCGGTAGTGTATATAGTATAAAAAATAGAACTCCTATGTGTGCTCACAACACACTGTAGGTCCTATGGGTGCTGACACTAACACACTATAGGTACTATGTGTGCTGCTGACAAGAAAATATAGGAGCTCTGTTTGCTGCCACTAACACACTAGAAGTCCTATTGGTGCTTCTGAGATGAAAATATAGGAGCTCTGTGTGATGCCACTAACACACTAGAAGTCCTATGGGTGCTGCTGAGAAGAAAATATAGGAGCTCTGTGTGATGCCACTAACACACTAGAAGTCCTATGGGTGCTTCTGAGATGAAAATATAGGAACTCTGTGTGATACCACTAACACACTAGAAGTCCTATGGGTGCTTCTGAGAAGAAAATATAGGAGCTCTGTTTGCTGCCACTAACACACTAGAAGTCCTATGGGTGCTGCTGAGAAGAAAATATAGGAGCTCTGTGTGATGCCACTAACACACTAGAAGTCCTATGGGTGCTTCTGAGATGAAAATATAGGAGCTCTGTGTGATGACACTAACACACTAGAAGTCCTATGGGTGCTGCTGAGAAGAAAATATAGGAGCTATGTGTGATGCCACTAACACACTAGAAGTCCTATGGGTGCTTCTGAGATGAAAATATAGGAGCTCTGTGTGATGCCACTAACACACTAGAAGTCCTATGGGTGCTTCTGAGATGAAAATATAGGAGCTCTGTTTGCTGCCACTAACACACTAGAAGTCCTATGGGTGCTGCTGAGAAGAAAATATAGGAGCTCTGTGTGATGCCACTAACACACTAGAAGTCCTATGGGTGCTTCTGAGATGAAAATATAGGAGCTCTGTGTGATGCCACTAACACACTAGAAGTCCTATGGGTGCTGCTGAGAAGAAAATATAGGAGCTCTGTTTGCTGCCACTAACACACTAGAAGTCCTATGGGTGCTGCTGAGAAGAAAATATAGGAGCTCTGTGTGATGCCACTAACACACTAGAAGTCCTATGGGTGCTGCTGAGAAGAAAATATAGGAGCTCTGTTTGCTGCCACTAACACACTAGAAGTCCTATGGGTGCTGCTGAGAAGAAAATATAGGAGCTCTGTGTGATGCCACTAACACACTAGAAGTCCTATGGGTGCTTCTGAGATGAAAATATAGGAGCTCTGTGTGATGCCACTAACACACTAGAAGTCCTATGGGTGCTGCTGAGAAGAAAATATAGGAGCTCTGTGTGATGCCACTAACACACTAGAAGTCCTATGGGTGCTTCTGAGATGAAAATATAGGAGCTCTGTGTGATGCCACTAACACACTAGAAGTCCTATGGGTGCTGCTGAGAAGAAAATATAGGAGCTCTGTGTGATGCCACTAACACACTAGAAGTCCTATGGGTGCTTCTGAGATGAAAATATAGGAACTCTGTGTGATGCCACTAACACACTAGAAGTCCTATGGGTGCTGCTGAGAAGAAAATATAGGAGCTCTGTTTGCTGCCACTAACACACTAGAAGTCCTATGGGTGCTTCTGAGAAGAAAATATAGGAGCTCTGTGTGATGCCACTAACACACTAGAAGTCCTATGGGTGCTTCTGAGATGAAAATATAGGAACTCTGTGTGATGCCACTAACACATTAGAAGTCCTATGGGTGCTGCTGAGAAGAAAATATAGGAGCTCTGTTTGCTGCCACTAACACACTAGAAGTCCTATGGGTGCTGCTGAGAAGAAAATATAGGAGCTCTGTGTGATGCCACTAACACACTAGAAGTCCTATGGGTGCTTCTGAGATGAAAATATAGGAGCTCTGTGTGATGCCACTAACACACTAGAAGTCCTATGGGTGCTGCTGAGAAGAAAATATAGGAGCTCTGTGTGATGCCACTAACACACTAGAAGTCCTATGGGTGCTTCTGAGATGAAAATATAGGAACTCTGTGTAATGCCACTAACACATTAGAAGTCCTATGGGTGCTGCTGAGAAGAAAATATAGGAGCTCTGTTTGCTGCCACTAACACACTAGAAGTCCTATGGGTGCTTCTGAGAAGAAAATATAGGAGCTCTGTGTGATGCCACTAACACACTAGAAGTCCTATGGGTGCTTCTGAGATGAAAATATAGGAACTCTGTGTGATGCCACTAACACATTAGAAGTCCTATGGGTGCTGCTGAGAAGAAAATATAGGAGCTCTGTTTGCTGCCACTAACACACTAGAAGTCCTATGGGTGCTGCTGAGAAGAAAATATAGGAGCTCTGTGTGATGCCACTAACACACTAGAAGTCCTATGGGTGCTTCTGAGATGAAAATATAGGAGCTCTGTGTGATGCCACTAACACACTAGAAGTCCTATGGGTGCTGCTGAGAAGAAAATATAGGAGCTCTGTGTGATGCCACTAACACACTAGAAGTCCTATGGGTGCTTCTGAGATGAAAATATAGGAACTCTGTGTGATGCCACTAACACACTAGAAGTCCTATGGGTGCTGCTGAGAAGAAAATATAGGAGCTCTGTTTGCTGCCACTAACACACTAGAAGTCCTATGGGTGCTTCTGAGAAGAAAATATAGGAGCTCTGTGTGATGCCACTAACACACTAGAAGTCCTATGGGTGCTTCTGAGATGAAAATATAGGAACTCTGTGTGATGCCACTAACACATTAGAAGTCCTATGGGTGCTGCTGAGAAGAAAATATAGGAGCTCTGTTTGCTGCCACTAACACACTAGAAGTCCTATGGGTGCTGCTGAGAAGAAAATATAGGAGCTCTGTGTGATGCCACTAACACACTAGAAGTCCTATGGGTGCTGCTGAGAAGAAAATATAGGAGCTCTGTGTGATACCACTAACACACTAGAAGTCCTATGGGTGCTTCTGAGAAGAAAATATAGGAGCTCTGTTTGCTGCCACTAACACACTAGAAGTCCTATGGGTGCTGCTGAGAAGAAAATATAGGAGCTCTGTGTGATGCCACTAACACACTAGAAGTCCTATGGGTGCTTCTGAGATGAAAATATAGGAGCTCTGTGTGATGCCACTAACACACTAGAAGTCCTATGGGTGCTGCTGAGAAGAAAATATAGGAGCTATGTGTGATGCCACTAACACACTAGAAGTCCTATGGGTGCTTCTGAGATGAAAATATAGGAGCTCTGTGTGATGCCACTAACACACTAGAAGTCCTATGGGTGCTGCTGAGAAGAAAATATAGGAGCTCTGTTTGCTGCCACTAACACACTAGAAGTCCTATGGGTGCTGCTGAGAAGAAAATATAGGAGCTCTGTTTGCTGCCACTAACACACTAGAAGTCCTATGGGTGCTGCTGAGAAGAAAATATAGGAGCTCTGTGTGATGCCACTAACACACTAGAAGTCCTATGGGTGCTTCTGAGATGAAAATATAGGAACTCTGTGTGATGCCACTAACACACTAGAAGTCCTATGGGTGCTGCTGAGAAGAAAATATAGGAGCTCTGTTTGCTGCCACTAACACACTAGAAGTCCTATGGGTGCTTCTGAGAAGAAAATATAGGAGCTCTGTGTGATGCCACTAACACACTAGAAGTCCTATGGGTGCTTCTGAGATGAAAATATAGGAACTCTGTGTGATGCCACTAACACATTAGAAGTCCTATGGGTGCTGCTAAGAAGAAAATATAGGAGCTCTGTTTGCTGCCACTAACACACTAGAAGTCCTATGGGTGCTTCTGAGAAGAAAATATAGGAGCTCTGTATGATGCCACTAACACACTAGAAGTCCTATGGGTGCTTCTGAGATGAAAATATAGGAACTCTGTGTGATGCCACTAACACATTAGAAGTCCTATGGGTGCTGCTGAGAAGAAAATATAGGATCTCTGTTTGCTGCCACTAACACACTAGAAGTCCTATGGGTGCTGCTGAGAAGAAAATATAGGAGCTCTGTGTGATGCCACTAACACACTAGAAGTCCTATGGGTGCTGCTGAGAAGAAAATATAGGAGCTCTGTGTGATGCCACTAACACACTAGAAGTCCTATGGGTGCTTCTGAGATGAAAATATAGGAGCTCTGTGTGATGCCACTAACACACTAGAAGTCCTATGGGTGCTGCTGAGAAGAAAATATAGGAGCTCTGTGTGATGCCACTAACACACTAGAAGTCCTATGGGTGCTTCTGAGATGAAAATATAGGAACTCTGTGTGATGCCACTAACACATTAGAAGTCCTATGGGTGCTGCTAAGAAGAAAATATAGGAGCTCTGTTTGCTGCCACTAACACACTAGAAGTCCTATGGGTGCTTCTGAGAAGAAAATATAGGAGCTCTGTGTGATGCCACTAACACATTAGAAGTCCTATGGGTGCTGCTGAGATGAAAATATAGGAGCTCTGTGTGATGCCACTAACACACTAGAAGTCCTATGGGTGCTTCTGAGATGAAAATATAGGAACTCTGTGTGATGCCACTAACACATTAGAAGTCCTATGGGTGCTGCTGAGAAGAAAATATAGGAGCTCTGTTTGCTGCCACTAACACACTAGAAGTCCTATGGGTGCTGCTGAGAAGAAAATATAGGAGCTCTGTGTGATGCCACTAACACACTAGAAGTCCTATGGGTGCTGCTGAGAAGAAAATATAGGAGCTCTGTTTGCTGCCACTAACACACTAGAAGTCCTATGGGTGCTGCTGAGAAGAAAATATAGGAGCTCTGTTTGCTGCCACTAACACACTAGAAGTCCTATGGGTGCTGCTGAGAAGAAAATATAGGAGCTCTGTGTGATGCCACTAACACACTAGAAGTCCTATGGGTGCTGCTGAGAAGAAAATATAGGAGCTCTGTTTGCTGCCACTAACACACTAGAAGTCCTATGGGTGCTGCTGAGAAGAAAATATAGGAGCTCTGTTTGCTGCCACTAACACACTAGAAGTCCTATGGGTGCTGTTGGGGTGCAATGCTGTGCTAACAGCACTGCGGTTGGTACTACTGCAATACTGTACTAACAGTAAGCACGCACCAGACTAATCCCCAGCAGCAGCTAATAACACGCTAACTGTGCAATCAGCAGCAATGAACGATCAATGACTTAGGTAGCAATGGTTTAGCAAAGAAATACCCAATGGTTTAGCAAAGAAGAGCAAATCTTTCAGTATCAAGCAAAGACAGAATCAGCAGACTGATCTCTCCTAAAGCCGGAACTCATGTGACCGGGGCCGATGGCGTGGCGGCCTTTTAAATGGTGGGGCATGTACTAAAGCCCCTGAGCTGTAATTGGCTACAGGCGTCCTGCCTGTAGCCAATTATTGCTCTCCGAGTTTCGGGCGCTGTGATTGGCCAAGCATGCGGGGTCACAGTGCATGCTTGGCCAATCATCAGCCAGCAATGCACTGCGCCGGCCGCGCCGGCCGCAATGCATTGCGGGGCCGCTCGCATCACACGAATGTGATGCGAACGGCCCAAATAGTTCTGGGCTCGACGAGCGAGCGAACGCCCGGTGCTCGATTCGAACATGGGTTCGAATCGAGCACCGGGCCCATCCCTACTGGTAGACATGTGTAAGTACAACACAGTCCAGGTCAAACAGTTCTCTCCGGACACAGGGGTTCCAAGTTTTAATCCCTGTTTTCTCCCTCCAGGAATTAAATAGCAGCTACGCCTGCACATGGATCAGTTCATTGATCCCTTTCTTATTGTGCCCCTTGTTCATGCACCATTAACTTTGTTCTTTTTTTGCTATTTCTATTTTTATTTTGTTCGATTTCTGTTTGAAGCACGTAGACCAGCAACAAACTCCTATCCCAGCCTGGACACAGCCAGGACTGATGCTCCCTCCCAGGATATAGACTTCGGCCACAGTAAGTACATGCACCGCATGACACAGCAGACTACTCAACGCTCTCCTCATGCCAATTAACTGTTTATCTATCAATGCAAGGGGACTAAATCACCCTGCCAAAAGATTCTCCATGTGGTCTGAAGCCAAGAAATATAGGGCGGATATCCTATGTGTTCAAGAAACTCATTTCCAGGAATCCATGGCACCAACATGCTCTCACAAAGACTACCCACATGTGTTCTTGGCCTGCACACCCGGTCATAAAAAAGGAGGAGTACTAATTGCACTAAGGAATACCCTATCCTTCCAACTCAAGGAATCCATCCTTGACTCTAATGGTAGATATGTCATCCTGAAGGGAGATATTAACTCACACCCATATACGTTGGTGTCTCTATATGCCCCTAACTCACATCAGATCCGCTTTCTGAGCAGACTACTACGAAAAATTAAATCTCAACAATATGGCAGTCTCATTGTATGCAGTGATTTCAACCTCATTGTTGACCTGAAACTGGATACGTCTGCACAGAAATCGAATAGCTCCATACACCTGAGCAAAACGATCCACAACGCAGAACTGTTTGGTTTGATGTGTGGAGATGCATTCATGCAAACTCAAGGGACTATACTTTTTTCTCCAACAGGCACTGTTCATATTCCCGCATTGACTTATTTCTAACTGATAAATGGTTACTACAAAAAACCTCTTTGGCACAGATTCACGACATCACGTGGTCTGATCACGCGGCTATTACTATGTCTATTAACGACCAGGTTGTCTCCTCCCATCTGGCGAAACAATGTAAGATTACTACAAGAACCCCAAACTACCGCAATAATCTCCCAACACATCAACAATTTTTTTCCTACACAATGCGGATTCAGTGTCGAATCCTTTCACTCTCTGGAATGCCCACAAGGCATACATGAGGGGCATACTAATTCAACTCGGCGCTAGGGAAAGGAAACATCACACGGCCAAAGTTAACTCTATTCTCACTGACATACACAACCTAGAAACTCAAAACAAGCAGGTGCCCAATCTCACCCTTACCCAAAAAATTTCCCACCTAAGAGAGTCACTGCGAGAACTATTATCCCAACAATATGACTACCACCTCATACGCCAACGCCAATAGAGCAGGCAAATATTTAGCCAATAGAATAAAGGCGGCACGCACCAAAACGAGAATCGCCCACTTGATTCACCCCACACTCAAACATAAAATTAGCAACCCTCAAGATATCGCAAATCAATTTGCCGCTTACTACGGAAATTTATATAATATTAAGGATGACCCTTCTACCCACCAGCCCACGACTGCAAATATTCTAGACTTCCTAAAGAAATTACATTTACCCTCTCTCTCAGATTCCCAAATTCTTTCCTTAAACTCCCAGTTCACTAACTCTGAGATAGAAGATACTATAGCTACTCTACCTATCGGCAAGTCGCCCGGACCTGACGGGTTCTCAAATGAATACTTCAAAACTTTTAGCTCTCTTCTAGCGCCGCATATGCAAACAGTTTTTACAAAGGCTGCGGACACTGCAACGTTTCCCCCAGAAATGCTACAAGAATTTATAGTAACCCTTCCTAAACCAGGGAAAGACCCAACTACATCCTCTAACTTTAGGCCTATCTCCCTCCTAAATACTGATATCAAAATTTACGCTAAACTACTAGCTAAACGACTAGCAGACTTCATTCCATCCGTTATTCAGCGTGATCAGATGGGCTTTGTGAAGGGGAGACAAACCTCGGACGCCACAAGGAGAGTCATCAATGTAATACACCATGCTGAAAAAACCCAAACGCCTTCTCTGCTGCTATCCATAGACGCAGAGAAGGCGTTTGACAGAGTTCATTGGGAATTCATGTCACTGACGTTGTCTAAATTTGGATTTAGGGGTCATATTTTGACTGCAATACTGGCTTTGTACTCTTGCCCTTCAGCACGGGTTTACACATCCAGTATGTTATCCATTCCCTTTCAGATAACAAACGGAACCCGCCAGGGATGCCCGCTTTCCCCGACTATCTTTAATCTTATGATTGAACCCTTGGCGGAGGCCATCAGAACACATAATTGTATAACGGGTTTCCGTTTTGGCTCTACTTCCCATGTTATAAACTTAATCGCAGATGACGTGATCTTGCTATTAACAAATCCACTTACCTCACTTCCTATGGCTCATGATACACTGAAATCCTTCGGAGAGGTCTCCTACTACAAGGTGAATTTCACAAAATCCCTCATCCTTAACTTGGGACTGCCAACCAAAGACTGTCTCAGGTTACAACAATCACTTCTGTACTTATGGAATGATAAAGGTATATCTTACTTGGGCATTACATTAACTAGGACCACCAGATTACTAGTAGATGCTAACCTAAAACCACTCCTAAACAAAATAGAGGTCCAAACCAGAAATATGGCCAAGAGTGAAATATCCTGGCTGGGCAGGCTAGCAGTATTCAAGATGCTTATATTACCACAAGTCTTATATATTTTTAGGGTGCTCCCGATCGCCATTCCACTACACTACCTTAAGGCCCTATTTACTATCCAATGGAAATTCCTGTGGGGCGCAAAGAAGGCCAGATGCTCACGTAAAAACTTAATTCCCCACAAAAACGTAGGGGGGGTAGGACTTGTAGATTTCCACGACTATATGTGGGCAACTAGACTTGACCAGCTCAAATTCTGGTTCTCCTCCTCCGATACACTAATATGGGTAGTAATTGAAAAATTCCTAGCCCCTATACCTGACCTCCAGTCAGTCCTTCTAGGGGACAATTGGATACCCTGGGATACTAAACATATGCCCCCAACTATCGCCATATCACTTCAGGCTTGGAGATTTCTTCTGACTCGCCAACTTGCTAACAGTAGTACCATAGATTTTCGAAATTCCCCTTAGTTGGATTGAAGCTCACATACCAATGCTATCCTTACAAGCATTTGCCTCCCGAGGGATAAACACGGTACACAAACTTTTACAAAACAACCGCCCTAAATCAGTAGACTGTTTAATGAGGGAATATAACATGCCGACTCACATGATCTTCACATGCATGAGAGTGGTCCACTTTCTGCGAACTCACCCACCACATCCAATCCACCTTCCAATAGTGGTTTAGCAACACTTAACGAGAGGCCCATCACACAACAAATGCATAGCAATATACTATAATCTGCTTCAGCATAAAAAGATGTTCCAAAAATCAGCAGCACATATAAAATGGGAAACAGACGTGGGATCAATAATCACGGAAGCTCAATGGAAGTTTGCGTTTAAAACTATCCAAAACGCATCACATTGCACTAGTCATTGGGAATCAACAATCAAAATAATTAATCGTTGGCAATACACCGCCTGCAGAATCGCAAACATGTTTCCTAGTGCCTCATCTCAATGTTGGAGGGAATGTGGACATAAAGGCCATCTTATTCACATGTTCTGGGAATGCCCCAGCTTAACCAGTTTCTGGAACCAAACATTCAAACTCATATCGCACATTACAGGAATACTCACACCCCCTAACCCATCGCTAGCTATCCTACACATTGGACTATAAAACTTTCCTTACAACATGAGACAGGTGGTATCGCATATCCTATTAGCTGCTAAGTCCCTAATACTTCAGAACTGGAAAAACTCACCTACAGTTAACGTTTCTGATTTAACCAGAAAAGTTCAGCAACACTACACATTCGAACGACTCTTGGCAATTAATTCACTCAAATGTAATACCTTCGACAAACTTTGGGAAATTTGGACAAGTAAATATAATAATGCGTAAACACCCTTATGTATAAACTGGATAAAATTACACATTTGCTTTGATCAAGTGCTTCTCTATGTGCTGTGTCTTATACTGTTATTTTTATTTTATATTATTTTGTTACTTCACTTTCCATGTTTTCTTGTAATTTGTGAAAAATTCTATAAAAACTCTTTCATTGAAAAAAAAAAAAAAAGTCTACGGGACACGAACATGAAAGATCAAAAGTGCTAATTTTAAAGGTTAATATGCAAGTTTTTGTCATAAAAAGTGTTTTGGACCCGGGTCCTGCCCCAGGGGACATGTATCAATGCAAAAAAAGTTTTAAAAACTGTTTTTTCGGGAGCAGTGATTTTAATAATGCTTAAAGTGAAACAATAAAAGTGAAATATTCCTTTAAATTTCGTACCTGGGGCCTGTATAGTATGCCTGTAAAGTAGCGCAGGTTTCCCGTGGTTAGAACTGTCCCTGTACAAAATGTAATGAATTGTCAGGTCTCGGCAATACAGAGAAATATCATTGAAAGTCATTGAAAAAATTTTAATAAAATGCGTGGGGGTCCCCCAAAATTCAATTAACAGGCCCTTCAGGTCTGGTATTGATATTAAGGGGAACTCCGCGCCAAAATAAAAAAAATGGCGTGGGGTCCCCCCAAAAATCCACACCAGACGCTTATCTGAGTACGCAGCCTGGCAGGCCACAGGAAAAGAGGGGGGGCGAGAGAGCGCCCCCCCCCCTCCTGAACCGTACCAGGCCACATGCCCTGAACATGGGTGGGGATGTCCCCATGTTAATGGGGACAAGGGCCTCATCCCCACAACCCTTGCCCGGTGGTTGTGGGGATCTGTGGGCAGGGGGCTTATCGGAATCTGGAAGCCCCCCTATGTGAATTGGTAACGGGGTACATTGTACCCCTACCATTTCACAAAAGAAAGTGTAAACATTTTTAAAAATCACACAGACACCATTGTGAAAAGTCCTTTATTAAAAATAAAAAATAAAAAAAGCCATTCCAGCGTTGTAATGCAGTCTTTCCAACGATGATCCATGAATCTTCAGCGGTGAGTCTCCAGCGATAAACGACGCACATCTTCCCTGCACCGTAGCCTCCTGGCTAATGACGCGCAAGCAGTGTTGACAGTTCTTTTCTAACCAAGGTCGGGGCCACCCATGACGTGATGGGTAACCCCAACCCCTCTAACACGTCACGGGGTTTCCGACCTCGGTTATAAAAGAACTGTCAACACTGCTTGCGCATCATTAGCCGGGAGGCTCCGGTGCAGGGAAGATGCGCGTTGTTCATCGCTGGAGACTCGCCGCATCGCTGGAGAATCATGGATCATCGCTGGACAGACTGCATTACAACGCTGGAATAGCTTCTTTTTTTTTTTTTTTTTTTAATAAAGGACTTTTAACAACGGTGTCTGTGTGGTTTTTAAAAATGTTTACACTTTCTTTTGTGAAATGGTAGGGCTACAATGTACCCCATTACCAATTCACATAGGGGGGCCGGAATATGGGGGTTCCCATTTGTTAAAGGGGCTTCCAGATTCTGATAAGCCCCCCGCCCGCAGACCCCCACAACCACCGGGCAAGGGTTGTGGGGATGAGGCCCTTGTCCCCATCAACATGGAGACATCCCCCCCATGTTGAGGGCATGTGGCCTGGTACGGTTCAGGAGGGGAGGCGCTCTCTCGTCCCCCCCTCTTTTCCTGCGGCCTGCCAGGTTGCGTGCTCGGATAAGGGTCTGGTATGGATCTTTGGGGGAACCCCACGCCATTTTTTTTTATTTTGGCGTGGAGCTCCCCTTAATATCCATACCAGACCTGAATGGCCTGTTAATGGAATTTTGGGGGACTCCCACGCATTTTTTTTTTTCAATGACTTTTAATTACTTTTCTCTGTATTGCCGGGACCGACAATTCATTACAGCCGCGAGTAGTTTTAAATGACTTTTTTTTTCTTCAGAAATGAAATTTTGTGCAGGGACAGTTCTAAGCACAGGAAACATGCGTTACTTTACAGGCATACTTTAGACACCCCCCAGGTATGACATTTAAAGGAATATTTCACTTTTATTGTTTCACTTTAAGCATTATTAAAATCACTGATCCCGAAAAAAACTTCAGTCTTTAAAACTTTATTTTGCAATGATACATGTCCCCTGGGGCAGGACCCTGGTCCCCAAACACTTTTTATGACAATAACTTGCATATTAACTTTTAAAATTAGCACTTTAGATTTCTCCCATAGACTTTTAAAGGGTGTTCCGCGGCTTTTCGAATTTGCCGCGAACACCCCAAATTGTTCGCTGTTCGCCGAACGGGCGAACAGCCAATGTTCGAGTCTAACTCATGTTCGATGATTGTAGATGGGATGAAGTTTTGTGATCAGCTCGGTGGGTACTGCAAAAAAAATACACAAACATGTTCATAACCATTAATCATAATACTAGTACAGATTTTGACTGAAATACTTTAAAACATAGTTACAACAATTAACATTATTATATTTTAACCACTTGACAACTGGGCACTAAACCCCCTTCGTGCCCGGACCAATTTTTAGCTTTCAGTGCTGACGCACTTTGAATGACAATTGCGCGGCCATACAACACTGTACCCAAATGATATTTTTATCATTTTTTCCCCACAAATAGAGCTTTCTTTTGGTGGTATTTGATCACCTCTGCGGTTTTTATTTTTTGCGCTATAAACAAAAAAAGACAGAAATTTTAAAAAAAAAACACAATATTTTTTTACTTTTTGTTATAATAATATCCCAATTTTTTTAAAAAAAAATTTTTTAGGCCGATACGTATTCTTCTATATTTTTTTGGTAAAAAAAATTGCAATAAGCTTATAGTGATTGGTTTGCGAAAATGTTATAGCGCCTACAAAATAGGGGATAGAATGATGACATTTTTATTATATTTTTTTTTTTTTACTAGTAATGGCGGCGATCTGCGATTTTTTGTCAGGCCTGCAATATTGCGGCGGACATATCGGACACTTTTGACACTATTTGGGGACCATTCACATTTATACAGCGAATAGTGCTATAAAAATGCACTGATTACTGTATAAATGTGACTGGCAGGGAAGGGGTTAACACTAGGGGAAGGGGATTCTTACTGTGTGGGGAAGGGGACTGACAGGGGGAGGTGACCGATCTGTGTCCCTATGTACAAGGTACACAGCATCGGTCTCCTCTCTCCCTGACAGGACATGGATCTCTGTGTTTACACACAGAGATCCACGTCCTGCCTCTGTCACAGCCAATCACGGGTGCCTGGCGGACATCGCGGCCGCCAGGCACGCGCATCGGCATCACGTGACCACGGCGGGCGCAGCTGTTCCCCCGTCGCGCGCCCTCGGCGGCGCGCAGGGGAGAGAAACCGCAGGACGTCCATGGACGTCCACTCAGCACTTGAGAGCCGCGCTGCAGACGTCTTTTGTCTATAGCGCGGGTCTCAAGTGGTTAATAAACATATATTTTCCTTTTATTCAGTATAGATAATTATCTTTATCTCTCTGGTACACTTTAGCTGTGCATATAATGATAATTGCATTGTATTGCTTTAATACTGTGTAGCGCCCTTTCACTTTTTAAGGGTGTTATGTGCCTAAATTTAGGGGCTGGTCTGAGCTATTAGCCAGGCTCAGACCATTCTCATTGCTAGGTATTGCTTCTGCCTATGTGATGCTACCTGGTGTATGGTTCCCTGCAGCCTGTAGGCGGCGCTGTCACATCGGGTCAGAGTTGAGCCAGGGGTGGCATTGCTAAGCCTTGGGGTGTCCTTGGGGTACGTAAGGGGCAGACACCATTGTTAGGGGTGGTGTGTTCGCCCCCTGTCAGGGTCGGAGGAGCAGGAGTGAGTCACGTACCCCACCTCCGGTGGCCCTCATGGCCAGGGGTACGTGTGGATGTGATCAGGCCCAGGCACCTTTAGCCTGGGGCCTGCAACTTTACAACTGGGCCTAGCACCTTTAGCTAGGGCCTATCCCCGAAAGAGGAGTCCCAGGGTGCCCGGGGAAGGGTACCCGCTCTGACCAAGAGGAAGCCAGGGGAGGATCGGTCCCATTGAGGAGATGAGTAATGGAAGATTGCTGTCTCGGGAGAGGCCTGGTGACCTGTCAGAGGGAAGGATCTGTTACTTGGGGAAGCTAACCTGTAGAGTGCCCATTGGCATCATCCTGTTCTTGAAGTCTACAGAGGTTAGAGGATTTCTAATACCCGTCCCAGGAGGGGATAGGGTGGCGGAACTGTTCGAGCTCCACACCGGCTGCTAGGGCTGTGAGAAAGAACTATCCGGGTGAGCTAAACCCACTCGGGACCGAGTGGCGACGAGATTGCTGGTTGTGCCTGGACCTACTCTCCACACTATTTCTTCTTTCATCCACCTGTCTATCTACTACGCAGCAAATAGAAAATAAACTCTCTGTTGGAGTTAAATTACTTCTGGACTTTATTTTCTTTGGAGGAAGAAACAGAGACTTGACCCCATACTCTGGGGAAGAGAACCAGTGGGAAGGGTGATTCGCTGAAAGACCCTAAATTTATGAACACCGCTTAACCTCTTCAAACGGGAGGGTACAGGCATATAGCACGGTGTGCCTTGACTCGCAAGTGAGCCAGGCGAGAAAAAGGTTTGTGTGATACAACTGTTTTAATGCAAATACCTTTCAGTAGTTCTCTTTTTTGACCACTAGATGGTGCACATTGCATGTCTGTACGAAGCAATGTATAACCTTTACAATACAATGGATTTTTAACCATTTAATAGTTTTTAGACATGTGGCTATTAATTTATGTAACTTTGCATAAACCAGGTTTAAATATACCTCTGTATAACAGTTTAGTGCTTATAATAAACATTTGCTCTGACGAATACAGTAATTTTATGATTTTGCGCCCTTTTCACTGTTCCTCACACATGCTGTCCTGAATCTCCAATTACAGCAAAACTATTGCATAAAATCTGCTGAAACTTTTCCTGCATCTGCTAAAGATGTTTAGGAATCTTTCTATCACAGTTTAACAAGGATTAGAAATGATTTAAAGTACATACCTGCAAAGAAATACACGAACAGTAGCAGATATGACCACTCATCTTTATGGCTGAAGCAGTTTCACTTTCAGTCACATGGTGTGTGGTATTATATAGACTCTGTTTGTGTGCCTTCTCTGCCATCTACTGGTTGTTGATAGAATAGGAGAGCAGGATAGCAATTCCATTTTCTTTGCTTAGAAATAAAAAAAAAAATGAATATGGACTTTGGGGTGTCTGTTTTGTCTTTTATGTGACCATATAAACCCCAGTCCGTCACACTGACGGCTCTAATAGGCTTCCTGATTAGAGCCTCTGGGCTCTAATAGGCTTCCAAATTGGTAAGGAACAGGCGCACTGCTGTGTGTTCTCTGCTTAGGTAGTGCTGTGTTAGGGAATTGCCTCCCTAACACTGACCCACCTCTCAGCCAATCAGGTGCCCCGGTCTGGTTACCGGTCACCCGATTGGCTGAAGCGACAGGCACTGTGATTGGACGCCTATGAGGCGTCCAATCATAGCAGAGATGACATGAAGAGGACGGGAGAAGACATCGAGGACTCGGAGGGAGCATGGAGGACAGCGCTGACCCGAGAAAGGTTAGTGCTGGGCGGGGGGGGGCAAACTGGCAGCATTTGATGGGGCAAACCGGCGGCGTTTGATGGGGCAAACTGGCGGCGTTTGATGGGGCAAACTGGCGGCGTTTGATGGGGCAAACTGGCGGCGTTTGATGGGGCAAACTGGCGGCAATTGATGGACACAGTGGTTGCTTTTGATGGCACAGTGGCGGCAATTGATGGGCACAGTGGCTGCGTTTGATGGGCACAGTGGCGGCAATTGATGGGCACAGTAGCTGCGTTTGATGGGCACAGTGAGGCTGCAATTGATGGGGGGTTTTTTTCAGTTTGTTTGCGCCCCCCCAAAAATTTTGAGCACCAGCCACCACTGTCATAATATATGTTTGCTATATTATATTGATTGATGTATTTTTTTAACTAATGATACATGTTGGAATAAAGTATATTTTATGGAATTATGGGCACCCTTTAAAGTCCCACCTTGTATGTTGCAATGTTTCCAACCCTTTAATATTTGGGGATGTGGTGCTGAATGTGAGTCCCACTTTCTCAATACTGAGTAAAAAATAAGTGATGGTGTATTTTTTTAAAGCAATGCCACTGAATGCAATTGTGTGAACCACAGTGATTAAAAAACATTAAATTTACTGTGCATGCATTTGTGATGCATTTATAAAACGCACCCAAAAGCATCTGGTTTGAACGCTCTCTTGGTCAAACATTATATAGTGTATAAAAATATTTTGTATTTTATTTCTGGTCAGCAGGTAGCGCTCTCTACTGCTTGTCTCAATGTCTTCATCTGTATATTTACATCCTGTAAAAACATGGAAACCTAGCTCCAGCTAAAATGTACACGACATACACTATATTACCAAAATTATTGTGATGCCTGCCTTTACATGCACATAAACTTTATTGTCATCCCAGTCTTAGTCTGTAGGGTTCAGTATTGAGTTTGTCTAGGATTCCAGGATCTATAAAAATTATAAAAAGGGGCATTTTAAGACATATGTTGGGAGCAGCGCGTACAATTATAGCCCGGAACTGGAAGAAAACTGGGATGCTTTCAATTGGAGAATGGATATGCGAAATGAGCGAGATGCATACCCTGGAGATGACGATAGAATCATAAACGGGCTTTAGAGAACAAACTTTAAAGACATGGCATCAATGGGTATATATCAACATATATATATATATATATATATATATATATATATATATATATATATATATATATATATATATATATATATATATATAGAGAGTTTCATGTCAGGGAACTTCCCCTCCCTTTCCCTTTTTCCCCTGCCCCTTACTCCCTTTTTTTTTTGTGTTGTTTTGTGTGCTGTTGTGTAGTTGCTATGTTAGGATATAGGGAATTACGAGTGCAGGATATGTATTGGTATGGGTGTAATAAATTACTAGGGGACCTTTTAATTAGCGGTTATAACTAGATAAGACCAGACTTTCACATGTATTAAACTGATAAATGGATGGGTAATGGGTTATGTTAGATATTGAAATATTTGTATTGTTTTGTGAAAAATGAAAAACTTATAAATAAAGATTATAAACAATATTGAGTTGGCCCCCCTTTGCAGCTGTGAAGGCTGTCCACAAGGTTTAGGAGTGTGTCTATGGGAATGTTTGACCATTCTTCCAGAAGCGCATTTGTGAGGTCAGGCACTGATGCTGGATGAGAAGGTCTGGCTCGCAGTCTCCACTCTAATTCATCCCAAAGGTGTTCTATCGGGTTGAGGTCAGGACTCTGTGCAGGCCAGTCAAGTTCTTCTACCACAAACTTGCTCATCCATGTCTATGTAGCGCCCTGCTCTTATTGGGTAGGCGCTATATGTAAATTTAGGTTTATCTGAGCTGTAGTTTAGCACAGAGTGATTATGTTGCTGGTTTCTGTTCCAGTTCAGCTGTGTTGTGTGTTTTCCACTTGGCGGTGGGTGTCGCTGTCACCACCGGTCAGTGTTGGAAATACAACGGGTTGGATGCATTGAGTGCCTCTTTACCCAGAAACAGCCCAGTGGGAGTGGTTCCCCCGCTGTGCATTCTGGGAGAGGGTACTTAAGGGACAGACACCATTTTCCGGTCTCTCTGACCTGATGGCCCTCCTGGCCTAAGGTATGTCGTAGCAGTTCTTCTGCCTCGGGGCCTGCTGGCCGAGGCATCGTTACTGAAAGTAGGCCCAGGGGTTTCTGGGGTGTGCTGGTCCAGGGGTGATCCTGTGCTGTCTTGCCTGCGGGGAGAAGCAGAGCAATTGGAGACTCAATTGGAGGACGCATCCCAACCATTCTACCTCACAGTATTGCCGGATGGCTGAAAGAAACTGGTACTGTGTAACTGTTCTTTGACTTTGCAAAAGTTCTTAGTTATACAATCCTGTGGCATAGGATTGTACACTGACTCTAGTATATTCATCCAGTCTGTGGCAGAGACTATGACCGAGCACCGCACCGGCTGCTAGGTCAGTGAGAGAGGCCTATCCGGTGGCCTATCCGGTGGTTGCTAGATCCAGTTGTGGAAGCTGTTTGTCCTCTGGATCAAAGAAGTACCCATGATCTGCAAAACAAGGTACCTGAATCTCCCCTAACCCTCCATCTCTCTATCTGAAGTTGTTAATAAAAGCATTGGGAAAAAGAGAGTGTTTGGTGCGGACATCTGTGAACAACTCTCCAATGGGACCCCTATGGCGGATATGGTGAACAGTGAGGTAACGGCAGACCCAAAATTAAACCAGCAGCTCCTATGGGGGTAGTGCTACATCTATATGGACCTTGCTTTGTGCACTGGTGTGCAGTCATGATGAAACAGGAAGGGACCATCTCCAAACTGTTCCCACAAAGTTGGGAGCATGAAATTGTCCAAAATGTCTTGCTATGCTGACACCTTAAGATTTCCCTTCACTGGGACTAAGGGGTCAAGTCCAACCCCTAAAAAACAACCTCACACCATAATCCCCCCCCCCTCCACCAAACTTTACAGTTGGCACAATGCAGTCAGGCAAGTACCGTTCTCCTGGCAACCGCCAAACCCAGACACGTCCATCGGATTGCCAGACAGAGAAGCGTGATTCATCACTCCAGAGAACACAACTCCATTGCTCCAGTGGTGGCGTGCTTTACACCACTGCATCCCACGCTTTGCATTGCACT
Source organism: Rana muscosa (assembly GCA_029206835.1). Classification (NCBI taxonomy): domain Eukaryota; kingdom Metazoa; phylum Chordata; class Amphibia; order Anura; family Ranidae; genus Rana; species Rana muscosa. Next base: position 74,401,346 of record CM055128.1, read on the forward strand.
TGGTATTGTAAGGCTTGGATACAGCTGTTCAGCCATTTAAACCCATTTGTTTGCTATATTATATTGATTGATGATTTTTTTAACTAATAATACATGTTGGAATTAAGTATCTTGTATGGAATTATTGGCACCTTTAAAGTCCCACCTTGTATGTTGCAATGTTTCCAACCCTTTAATATTTGGGGATGTGGTGCTGAATGTGAGTTCCACTTTCTGAGTACTGAGCAAAAAATAAATGGCACTGAATGCAATGGTGTGAACCGCAGTGATTAAAAAACATTGAATTTGCATCTGGTTTGAATGTGCTCTTGATCAAATATTATATAGCGTATAAAATTATTTTGAATTTTATTTGTATTTTATTTTTGGCCAGCAGGTAGCGCTCTCTACTGCTTGTCTCATGTCATCTGTTTATTTACATCCTACTGTAAAAACCAGAGACCTAGCTCATGCTGAAATGTACAATAATCATCATAGCTCCCAACTGTCCCTGATTTCGGGGAACTTTTCCTGATTTGGAACAAAGCCCCTCTGTCCCTCTTTCCTCAGATTTTTCCCTCATTTTGGTCTGATCTATATAGTTGTATATAGCAGGGTTTCCTGGGTCTACTGGGAGTAGGGTTGCCACCTGTCCAGGATTCACCCGGACAGTTCGGGTTTGGAATCATGTGTCCGGGTTTCAGACTGCCTGAAACCCGGACACATTATTCAGGATGGAGTATGGCTTCCATGCAGGGTTGCTGGCTGAAGTTGTCTAAGCTGAGAGTGTTTGTTACACTCCTTCACACTGCCCAAAGCCAACACTAACAGTTCACCCCACATTAAGTTGGGAGAGGAGAGAGGGCTCGATCTGCTCCTCTTCCTCCCGCCCCTACCCCTCTGTGTCTGCCCCACCCACACTCCAATCCCCAGTGCTGTGCCTTTAGAAAAGGAAAGTGGGGGTAGGAAATTTGAAGTCCAGCAGCCTCAGATACATCTGGATGAGAGGTTCTGGCTGCCAAGGGGTGAGTGAGCTCACCATCCATCCCTGTCTGTGACTGAAGTCTCCCCCCTTCTCTCTCCTACCTCTGAGTAAGTACACTAAGGCAAATCAGGGCTCTCAGAGCACCCCTTACATCAGAGTTCCCCTCTACACCAGAGGCCACAGTATTTCCACTTACATCAGAGTCTTCTCCGTACATCAGAGTCCTCTCCGTACATCAGTTCTCAGTGTTCCTCCTTAAATCAGGTTTTCCAGAGCATTTCTTATGTCAGAGGCCCCAGATTTCTCCCTTACATCAGAGTCTGCAGAGTCTCCCCCTTACAGTGTAAGGGAATTCTGCAAGTTCAAAAGTAAAAGGGGAACTCTGCAAGTTCAAAAGTAAAAGGGGAACTCTGTGGACTCTGATGTAAAGGGGGACTCTTGTTATTAACTTCATATGATTGGAAATGTTATTGTAGCGGCCTCACCCCTCTCTCCCCTTCTCATTCTCGGCTTGTCTTTTCTTCGTCTAGGGGTGTTAGTGCTGGGGAGAGGGATGAGATACACCACGGCCCATGTCCTCCATAGTGACGAGGTGAAGGCCAGAAAGATCGGGCTTTGTGTAGGTGTCCTGTCCTTCGTCCCTGACTCCTTTGCTCCTAGTTACCAGAGTTCCACACAGTGAATAGGTCCAACTCAGTTTTATTCTTTTCAGCGAATAAACACACAGCACGGTTAAGTTGGATTCTTTTGCAACAACTTAGTAGTAATGGGAATAGGTCGAGGCACAATCCTTTCCCTTCTTTTGCCAACCACTGTGGTATCACCAGTGGTTAATAGTCACTGCCACTGACTATGTGAAGTAGAATGTGAATTACCTTCGCTAGCCAGGCCCCTGTCAGGGGAAGGATATCCGTCCAAGGGAGATACCGGAGGCCCCTCTGTCACCAGCGATGCTGCGCCGGAATCTCCAGAGAAGTTCTGCTCACCAGACCTCACAAACTCAGAAACGGGCACCCAAGGAGTTAGGGCCCCCTCGGATTCCTCCACCCTCGCGGAACTCAATCGAAGGTACTGAGCCCCAGGCGTCCGCCATAGTACCTCACCCCAGGCTAAAGGTGCCTAAGATGGACTCCATCTTCGCTCCGGCCAGGTCAAGGGCACCTGGGCCCGGAACACCGGAACGCCAACACCCAAGCTGAAGGTGCCTGGGTGCGGCTGCATCCTCCGGCTCCAACTCCGAACTCTGAACCCCGTGGAAAAGGCATCCCCCCCTTTTATCCCCTCTCCCTTTGCGTCACAGCGGTTCCCCGCCCCGCTGTACCAGCGCCAGGGGAGGACAAAAAGGCACAGTCTTGCGGTGTGAGTTCAACTCCGGCCCAGGGCGACAATGCCACCTGCAGGCCGAGGGAACCTCACACCACCAGAGTCCTCCTAGACTACTGTACTGGCACCCCAAATATGAAAGGGGGTAACGCCATTTAGATATCTTCCCTCTCCTGGACACACATTCGCTGCTGATCCTCCACAGTCAGGCGACCACTTCCCATAGGAATTATTCCTTCCAAAAGAACGAGACAACGCTCTGTATCTTTCCAAAATGAACTGCTTTATTATTGCAAAACATTACAACTTTTATATCCACAGAGAGAAGCTTCTGACCCTCCTCTCATCATACACCTCTGACCAGACCCAATTTACATGAGCCAATTAACTACAGTGAATGGCTCAGACACATGACCTTTCTGTCTCCCAATACCCATCTCTTAGAAGACAACAGCTAATCCCTTTACCTCTTAAAGGACTATGCATGACCTTTATATTCAGCAGACTGTCTGGCTGCCAGTGTACCATACCTATAATTACAGGCTTAACTCCCATTATCAAAAGACTTTACACAATAGAAACATAACGAACTTTCAATACACATCTCACAATGAAAGGATCTGTAGAATGTAAATCACCCCCCACCTCATCACAGCAATGATTACACAACCCCCACACACAGTATATCCAATATGTGCCCTGTATATACAGTATTGGATATGGCTATCACAGTTCATGGTGGGGTTCTCATTCACCCTGTGCCCCTAATAGGGACACAGGGTGGTTTACACATAAGAGGCATTGGGGAAGCTGAAGCAAGGGTATCTCATACTTTCTAAGAGATTCTGGGTTCCCCGGGCCCTCCCGTTACATCTCTCCCCTTTCGGCAGGAGATTAACACAGGAGGCAACCCCAGATGGGTTGACTCCGAAGTTAGTCCATAGGTCCATTCCTCTAATGCCGGTATCCACACAGTACCCCAAATAAATTGCTCCAAACAGAGCATTACTTACCCAGCCAACCTCTGCCTCTCTCAGAGAACATACCCGCCGCTGGGGAGAAGACAGGGTGACTGGGCTCAGTCCGTCATGCTGTTGGGCATCTGGGCCGACTGCCCAGCATCCCTGAGGTATACAAGTGGAGACTGAAGTCCCATCCACTTGTGGTAGGTGAAAATCCCCCAGTGCTTGCAAAGCAAGGCTGACATCCTCCTGTCTCAGTGTCACACCATTTTCTGGGGTTGTGTCAGTGAAGACCGAAGTCCCATCCAGTACCACAGGAACTCCCTCTTCTGTTAGTTGAGAGCAGAGGCCCGCGGCACTCTGCTCTGTTGCCAGCTCTTGTGCTGGGTTGCTGTGAGTGGAGACCGCAGTCCCATCCACCGATCTCCGCTCAAGTTCCAGTTGTGTGCAGAGGCCAGTAGCATTCTGCCCTGCTGCCAGTGATTCAGCTGGGGGTAAAAGCTTTACCACCTCAGCTTGTTGCTGGAGAGAGTGGCCAACTGCCCCGGCTCCCTGAAACTCCACAGTTGTTTCCGGTGCTGGGCAGAGGTTGCTAGCACTCTGCCCTGTTGCCAGCAGTTCTGCTGGGGACTCTACACCATCTGCTCTGGCTAACTGTTGGGGAGGGAAAAGGGCTGCTTCTCCTACCTGCATCTCTGAAATCCACTTGGAAAGAGGAACCATCACCTTCTCACCTCGGGCCTCCAAAACTGCCACGGGTGTAGAGCAGGGGTCTGCAGTACTCTGTCCTGCTGCCAGTACTTGAGCAGGCGATGCATAATCCCTAACATCCTCTGAACAGTCCCTTAAGTCCATACCTTCTGTAATCTGTGGCTGGGGAGATGAGCCAACTGCCCTAGCTCCCTGGAACTCCATATCATCCACTTCGGCTTTAGGGATGGCAATCTTCAGATTTTCCACTGCCGATTCTTCAGCCAGGATTTCAGAGTTGTCCACTGGTATTTCCTGATAGTCCCAGGCAATGGTAGCCCCACCCTGCTGCTGAGCAGATTCTAGCAGCTGTCTGTAGGCGATCTCCGATTGCCGTATTTCCGCCATTCTCCGCTCATGTTGCCACTCTAGTTCTCTCTCTTGTCGCTCTAGTTCTCTCTTTTGTCGCGCATCCTGCAGCTGGATGCCTCTAATGGCTTCCTGTATGGCGGTCTCTGATGGGTTAGCACCATATAATGCCAAGCGCTGTCGAACTCGTTGATGAAACAAGTCTTCAACTGACCGGGGTCCTGCATCACCATCCCTCTGGTCCATCTCGGCTAGCTCCCTTATCAAGGTGGCCTTGTTCTTTGTCCCACTGGTCCCTCCACGGCTCTCAAGTAGGTCTTTCAGCGTGGCTTTCCTGCAGGCTGCATAGCTGGTCATTCACTGTGGTGGCTTGGAGTGTCCCAGGAACTGGAGGGAAAATCCCACCGCTGCCAACCAATGTAACGACACCCCAAATATGAAAGGGGTTTAACGCCGTTTAAAGATATTCCCTCTCCAGGACACACATTCGCTGCCGATCCTCCACAGTCAGGCGACCACTTCCCATAGGAATTAATCCTTCCAAAAGAACGAGACAACGCTCTGTATCTTTCCAAAATGAACTGCTTTATTATTGCAAAACATTACAACTTTTATATCCACAGAGAGAAGCTTCTGACCCTCCTCTCATCATACACCTCTGACCAGACCCAATTTACATGAGCCAATTAACTATAGTGAATGGCTCAGACACATGACCTTTCTGTCTCCCAATACCCATCTCTTAGAAGACAACAGCTAATCCCTTTACCTCTTAACCACTTAAGCCCCGGACCATTTTGTAGCTAAAGGACCAGAGGTGTTTTCAGAATTTGGCACTGCGCTGTTTTAACTGGAAATTGTGCGGACATGCAATGTTGCACCCAAACGAAATTTGCGTCCTTTTCTTCCCACAAATAGAGCTTTCTTTTAATGGTATTTGATTGCCTCTGCGATTTTTATTTTTTGCGATATAAACGGAAAAAGACTGAAAATTTTGAAAAAAAATGATATTTTCTACTTTTTGTTATAAGAAAAATCGAATAAACTCAATTTTAGTCATACATTTAGGCCAAAATGTATTCAGCCACATGTCTTTAGTAAAAAAAATGTCAATAAGTGTATATTTATTGGTTTGCGCAAAAGTTATAGCGTCTACAAACTAGGGTACATTTTCTGGAATTTACACAGCTTTTAATTTATGACTGCCTATCTCATTTCTTGAGGTGCTAAAATGGCAGGGCAGTACAAAACCCCCCCAAATGACCCCATTTTGGAAAGTAGACACCCCAAGGAAATTGCTGAGAGGCATGTTGAGCCCATTGAATATTTTTTTTTTTTTTGTCTCAAGTGATTGAATAATGACTAAAAATAAAAAATAAAATTACAAAAAGTTGTCACTAAATGATATATTGCTCACACATGCCATGGTTATATGTGGAATTGCACCCCAAAATACATTTTGCTGCTTCTCCTGAGTACGGGGATACCACATGTGTGGGACTTTTTGGGAGCCTAGCCGCGTACGGGCCCCTGAAAACCAAGCACCGCCTTCAGGATTTCTAAGGGCGCAAATTTTTGATTTCACTCCTCACTACCTATCACAGTTTCGAAGGCCATAAAAAGGCCAAAATAGCACAACCCCCCCCCCCCAAATGACCCCATTTTTGAAAGTAGACACCCCAAGGAAATTGCTGAGAGGCATGTTGAGCCCATTGAATATTTTTTTTTCTTGTCCCAAGTGATTGAATAATGACAAAAAAAAATAAAAACTACAAAAAGTTGTCACTAAATGATATATTGCTCACACATGCCATGGTTATATGTGGAATTGCACCCCAAAATACATTTTGCTGCTTCTCCTGAGTATGGGGATACCACATGTGTGGGACTTTTTAGGAGCCTAGCCGCGTACGGGGCCCCGAAAACCAAGCACCGCCTTCAGGATTTCTAAGGGCACAAATTTTTGATTTCACTCCTCACTACCTATCACAGTTTCGAAGGCCATAAAATGCCAAAATAGCACCAAACCCCCCCAAATGACCCCATTTTGGAAAGTAGACACCCCAAGCTATTTGCTGAGAGGCATGTTGAGCATTTTACAGCTCTCATTTATTTTTGAAAATGAAGAAAGAAAATAATTTTTTTATTTTTTTTTCCAATTTTCAAAACTTTGTGACAAAAAGCGAGATCTGCAATATACTCACCATACCTCTCAGCAAATAGCTTGGGGTGTCTACTTTCCAAAATGGGGTCATTTGGGGGAGTTTTGTGCCATCTGGGCATTCCATGGCCTCCGAAACTGTGATAGGAAGTGAGAAGTGAAATCAAAAATTTACACCCTTAGAAAGCCTGAAGGCGGTGCTTGGTTTTTGGGGTCCCGTACGCGGCTAGGCTCCCAAAAAGTCTCACACATGTGGTATCTCCGTACTCAGGAGAAGCAACAGAATGTATTTTGGGGTGTAATTCCACATATGCCCATGGCATGTTTGAGCAATATATCATTTAGTAACAACTTTGTGCAAAAAATTTTTTTATTTTTTCCGCAACTTGTGTCAACATATAAAATATTCCATGGACTCGACATGCCTCTCAGTATCTAGCTTGGGGTGTCTACTTTCCAAAATGGGGTCATTTGGGGGGGTTTTGAACTGTTCTGGCATTTTATACACAACATTAGGAAGCTTACATCCACTCTTCTAAGCACTTGAAGACAAAGCACTTTCTGACACTTTTTGTTTACATGAAAACATTTATTTTTTTTTGCAAGAAAATTATGTTGAACCCCCAAACATTATATATTTTTTTAAAGCAAAGGCCCTACAGATTAAAATGGTGGGTGTTGCATTTTTTTTTCAACACAGTATTTGCGCAGCGATTTTTAAAACACATTTTTTGGGGAAAAAATACACTTTTTTTAATTTTAATGCACTAAAACACACTATATTGCCTAAATGTTTGATGAAATAAAAAAGATGATCTTAGGCCGAGTACATAGATACCAAACATTGGCGACAAACTACATACATTTTTAAAAGCCTTTAAAAGCCTTTACAGGTTACCACGTTAGATTTACAGAGGAGGTCTACTGCTAAAATGACTGCCCTCGATCTGACCTTCGCAGTGATACCTCACATGCATGGTGCAATTGCTGTTTACATATGACTCCAGACCCACGCTTGCATTCGCCATTGCACAAGAGCAGGGCAGGACACGGGTGTTTTTTTTTTATTATTAATTTTGCTTTTTTATTTTATTTTTAAACTGTTCCTTCCATATTTATTTATTTTTTTATCATTTTTATTGTTATCTCAGGGAATGTAAATATCCCCTATGATAGCAATAGGTAGTGACAGGTACTCTTTTTTTGTAAAAACTGGGGTCTATTAGACCCTAGATCTTTCCTCTGCCCTCAAAGCATCTGACCACACCAAGATCGGTGTGATAAAATGCTTTCCCAATTTCCCAATGGCGCTTTTTATATCTGGGGGGGGGGACATTCCCTCCCACTGCTTGTAAAAGCAGTCCAGAGGATAATTAGCCACTAGGATTGCTTTTACATGAAAGCCGGCCGCTGGCTGAAAAGAATGATACCAAGATGATACCTAAACCTGCAGGCATCAATCTGGTATAACCATTCAAAGTCCAGCAACATACCAGTACGTTGCTGGTCCTTGTTGGACATGTATTGTAATCTTTTTTTTCATGCAGCCTGTTGGCTGAACGAAAAAAAGATTGATCGGTGGGTATGCCCACCATTAGAATACCGCCCTTCATCCACCCACTTCTAATGATGGGCATACATGCACCATTTATATATGCCAAAGCATGGGGGCATCTTCCCGCAAAAGTTATGCCGTGTACACATGGTCAGACTTTTCCACGGGCAAGCCTCCGTCGGAATTTCGACCGTATGTACACGACATTAGGAGCAAAATCACTCCTCCGCTCCTCCGCCCCTGCTGCCCCCATGCTTCGGCATATATGCTTTTTTTTTTTAACTGTGGTGGTGAAATCACCTCCTACAGCACTGGAGTCGCAGGGATCAGGCCTGTCTCTGCGAACGCTGCAGTTATGTGTGTTGTGTTTTGTAAGTGACAGTGATCGATCGATACTGCACTTGGGTGGGCTGGGCTGGACGGAGGGGCAAAACGCAGGTGCTAGCAGATATCTGGGCTGATCCCACTAACACTGCGTTTTTGGGAACCCTAAACTGCTGGGGACGCTAGTATAGATCTGATCAGATCAGATATTGATCTGTTCAGATACTATACCACTAAGGGAGGTGTATGCTTCACGCGTGGATGTTGGCGTTACTGGCACTAACCTGACGCTGCCTGGGGTGTGACACAGGGTTAACTAGGGGCAATTAGGGGGTTAAAACCTTTATTAGATAATATATGGGGGTACCTGACGCTATAAAAATCTGCGGCGAACCTAAAAAAAATAACTGGCTATCTATCGGCACCAGCATAACTAATACAGCGATCAGAAAAACGATCGCTTAGTGACACTGGCAAAAGGGGGTGAAAGGGTTACCTGGGGGGGCGAGCAAGGGGTTAAATCTTTATTAGGTAATATATGGGGGTACCTGATGCTATAAAAACCTGCGGCGAACCTAAAAAAAATAACTGGCTACCTATCGGCATCACCAACAATAAGACAGCGATCAGAAAAACGATCGCTTAGCGACAGTGGCGATAGGGGGTGAAAGGGTTACCTGGGGGGCGATCAAGGGGGTTAAACCTTTATTAGGTAATATATGGGGGTACCTGACACTATAAAAACCTGCGGCGAACCTAAAAAAAATAACTGGCTACCGATCGGCATCACCGACAATAAAACAGCGATCAGAAAAACGATCGCTTAGCGACAGTGGTGCTAGGGGGTGAAAGGGTTATCTGGGGGGCGATCAGGGGGTTAAACCTTTATTAGGGGGGGTTAGGGGGCTACACTGGACCTAAAACTAAACTGTAGTGACACTTTTACAGTCACAGTCACAAATGTCACTGATTGCAGTGATCAGTAAATAAATGGTCACTGCAATCAGTGACACTGTGACTGGGGGGTGATCTGGGGGTGTCTGGGGGGGGCCTGGGGGGGGCGATTTATGTTCCTATGTGTCCTGGTGTCAGTGTGCTGTTTGTGCACTAACCTGTGTGTCTTCTCTTGTACGGCGCTCGGTATATGTGAGTGCCGCATGAGAGATGACATCACTTCCTCTGCCTGTGTAAACATTACACAGCAGAGGAAGCTTTCTCATTCGCCGGGAGCGATCGCGAGGGGGTGGCCGGAATCGAACGGCCGTCCCCTCATCCCGGATCGCTCCCGAACAACTAACGACTGCTCACTGTATAGAAGGGGGGTCCGATGGGACCCCCCAACTATACAAAGGCAGTCACGTACCGGTACGTGACTTTGCCTGTCGGTGCCATTCTGCCGACGTATATATACAGTGGGCGGTCGTTAAGTGGTTAAAGGACTATGCATGACCTTTATATTCAGCAGACTGTCTGGCTGCCAGTGTACCATACCTATAATTACAGGCTTAACTCCCATTATCAAAAGACTTTACACAATAGAAACATAACGAACTTTCAATACACATCTCACAATGAAAGGATCTGTAGAATGTAAATCACCCCCCACCTCATCACAGCAATGATTACACAACCCCCACACACAGTATATCCAATATGTGCCCTGTAAATACAGTATTGGATATGGCTATCACAGATCGTGGGGTTCTCATTCATGGTTTACACATAAGAGGCATTGGGGAAGCTGAAGCAAGGGTCTCTCATACATTCTAAGAGATTCTGGGTTACCCGGGCCCTCCCGTTACAACTACAAATGGTCCCTAATCTTCAACAATCAGGGTGCATTAAGTCATACTACCACCCATGCACTCCCCCTAGTTTTTAGACCCCCGCTACATTATTTAATAGCAAAATATATGTATAGTTTATAGAATAAAAAAAAAATTGCTGTGCGCCGCTAAAATGTTCGGGTTTGACTTGAAGAAAAGGTGGCAACCCTAACTGGGAGCAGAGAGATACCTCCAAAGACCAGGGAGCGGCCTACATCCACCCCAGGGCTGAATCCATGGCTATAATGGGAAATGTAGAACAAATGTGGGCGCCAGTCACTTTAGTATTTTTCAATGCTTTAATAAGAACTTGGAAATAGCAGTAGGATAGAGGGTTATGGGAGGTTTCAGATACCTTTAGCAGATCACTGATGGATTCCTTAGATCCAAAGGACAAAACAGCTTTCTTTGGAAGATCTTGTATACCCGTGTAGCGGGGTGTTCCCCTTTAATCAGAGACAGGAAATTCCAGAGAGAGGGGAGTCGGGGGGAAGGAATATAAGGAGGGGGTGAGGCCTAGCTCTTTCTCTTTTGGACACGGGGAGGCAGAGAGAGATACACCTGTGCGGATCTGTGCTGTTCCAGGCCTGAAGCCTGGGGCCTGTGGAGCGAACCAAAGAGCCTTCCACCCCCTTTGCGAGCCTGGGTGGCATCCAGACTCATCTCTTCTAAAGTTATCTGGATCGGGGATCCGATCGCAGAAGCCGCTGTGGACGAGGACCGACACAGCCGGTGGAAGTTCCGGACTGAGGGAAGTGTTCCGGAGTGGTGAGCGAGCGAAAGCTCATCTTTAAACTGTTACTTTTATACTTTGTGCCTACTAGACTTCCGAGGCCTAACACCTCCGGTGAGGGAGAATTACCCCCCCCCCCTATTGGATTACAAATACATGGTTTTAAATACTTCAAGTGCACCACCTTTACAGATCCTGTGCCGGTGAAGATTTGTGTTTCTTCTAAGACTGAGTTTCATGGTTAGGGATCAGGCCTGATCCGTTAGATAGTTATAAGTTAGTTATCACACCACAGGGTGTTTAGGTAACGGTCGCCCCACGTGGCGTTCCGTCCCCTTTCCATTGCTGGTACACACACACACAGTATTGTGATTTATAACTGCAGGGACCTGCTTATGTGTTGTGAACCAAATGTTACATGCATGTTATCCCCTTTTATCTTACCACTAGCAGTAAAGTCAGTTATTATTTACAACATTGTCTATGAGTCTGAGTTATCAATCCACACACCCACATTTAAAGCATAAGTGATTGTTTATGTGAAATTGCTGTGGGTTAACTGTGCCAGAGCGGGTAGAGCAGATTGCCGGGGGGTTGGGGAAGCTGTACTCAGGGCCCAAATCAAAACTTGCGGCTCTTAAGTTGAGGGTATCGCTACACGTGGGGGCTCCTACATCCGGGATTACTGAGACAGCGGTGAGAGCCCGCCAAGACTTACCGGCATGGACCCGAAAGACATCAGAACGTGGTGTGAAGTAACTAAGACAGATCCAAGCCAGTCAGTGGTCATTAACATTCCGGGTCAGGAATGGTCGACCGAAACGGTGGAAGGGTTAATGAAGTCAGACCCAGACACCTCACACCAGTATACGCTAGTGGAATATTCAGATGGGAAGCCAGAGGCTTGTAAATGCAAATATGCGCGGATGCCGGATAACAGATCTTATAGTTTGGCGCACGCTATTAAGAAAGAGCTATCACCAACGGGATCACCGCAAGTTGCGGCCCGTACCCCGCCAGAGAGGAAAGACGGAGCGACACCTCCGGTGACGCCTGCACCTGCCACGGCCATATCACCCAAACTGATAAAGGCGTTAGGGGATCTACTAACAAACTGTCAGAAGACAAGCACAGTGCACGTAGAGACTAGCTACCGGAGACTAAAAACATTCTCGGGGGAGCTCCCCGTCCCTGCGGGGGAGGAATATTTTGACACTTGGGTGGAACAGGCATTACAAGCAGTAGAGGCATGGGAGGTGCCTGAAGCACAGAAAAGACAACGAGTTTTAGAAAGTTTGAAAGGTGCCGCGGCAGAAGCGGTGAAGAGCTTCCGTTTTGGAAATGCAAACTGTACAGCTCAAGATTGTCTGGCCATGCTGCAGGAAGAGTTTGGACAGCTGGAGAAGGTGACAGAGATGGTCTACCAATTTGAACATACTTTCCAGCAGCCGAATGAGAAACTGTCAGAGTATGTTAGAAGGTTGAACAGGCTGTTATGCAAGATCGTCCTGAAGAAGGGAATGCTGCCCAAAGATGCAGATGAAGCACGAATGAAGCAGATCATGAGGGGAGCGCGGCGCTCAGTTCAGTCTGGCTGCACCTGAAAACCTCAGGAGGAGGAATGTCACTAACCTACTCTGATCTAATAAAAATTATTAGGGACGAAGAGGCGCTGCAGAGAGATCAGCAGGTGGCCAGGGTGAGTGTCACCCCTGTACCAGTGTTGGTCAGTTCAGTCAAGAGCCCGGAAAGAGATGCAGAAGTCGACACTTTGAAATCACAAATGTCCCAAGTGTTGGAGATGCTGACCTCTTTGATGGAGAAAGATCAAAGAAGAGCAGAGAAACCAAGTCCAAGAAAGGAGTTGTTCCCGAATACCTCAGAACCAGCCTCCATACAGGACCAAGAAGAGATGCTATGTTACAACTGCGGGGGCAGTGGCCACTTTGCCAGTAGGTGTTCCAGTCCCAAGAAGAAGAAAATGGATAATCGCCAGCCGGCGGGAAACTCCAGAGGGCCCCGGTGAGGGAGTCAACCGGGTGCCCATCTCTTTCAGTGAGCTCCAAACTGAATGGAAGGAAGCAAAAGAGAGGGGACAAGACCCCTCAGAAGGAATCTAGGGTCTCTCAACCAAGATACACACCAGAGAGAGGGGACAAGACCCCTCAGAAGAAATTTAGCACTCCCAAGAAGGAATGTCTACAACCAAGAGACAATAACATCCCTCAGCGGGTTTGTACTCCCATTAGGGTGGGGAAGGTCAATGCATACCGGGCTCAAGAGAGAATAAAGTCAAAAACAAACTGGATGAAGACAAGTCCTCAGAAGAAAGTGACCTCAACCCGGCCGTACCCAGAAGAATTGGTCGGCCCGTCCCCCACTGTATCTATCCAGGTGGAAGGAGTATATACGAAGGCCCTCCTGGACACTGGAGCTCAAGTGACTTTGTTGTACAGAGACTTCTACGATAGGCACTTAAGCCATTTGCCTATACAGAAGATAAAAGAGCTGGAGATATGGGGCCTGGGAACGCAGAGGTTCCCCTATGATGGTTATCTGCCCATAAAGCTGACATTCGACCCCTCTGTGGCTGGGAAGACAGAAGTGTTCGACACCCTGGCAGTTGTGTGTCCTAGACCACCCGGGGCCAGCAAGATGTCCCTCATCATAGGCACCAATACGGATCTAGTGAGAAGACTTCTGACCCCCCTGGTGAAGATGAGGAGCCATCAAGATCCAAACATCCATCCCATGCTGAAGACAGCCTACCAACGGTTAGTGTTGGAGCAGAAGACCCCAGGAGAGGGGATAGGGAAGGTGTGGAGACTGGGGAGAGAAGGAGTGGTGCTGCAGCCCGGACAGGTGGCTTGCCTCAGGGCCACTGTGAAGCTCACCTGGGAGCAGTATGGTCCCTTTGTCATGCTGGAATCCGACCCAAGGGAAGATCACTCAGGCCTGGAAGTGATACCGGAAGTGATTCCAATCAAGGCCCTGAAGAAAGCCAGGGGAAGAGTCCCGGTGAGTGTAGGGAACTCTACAGAAAGGGCCATAGAGATCCCTGCCCGGATGCTGTTGGGACAGGTGAGTCCTGCTGTCCCAGTCAGCTGGTCAGAAGTAAAGGGGACGGGTGAAGAAGGAGATGTTTGGGAAAAACTTTCCATGGAGAACCCGAATTTACCTGGAGCCTGGAAAGAGAGAGCCAAGGCCCAGCTGACTAGATGGGAGAAGATTTTCTCCAAAGATGAGTTCGATGTGGGGTGTGCGAGGAGTGCTACCCACCGCATCCGCCTGCAAGAAGACAAACCGTTCAGGGAGAGAGTCAGGCGGGTTCCGCTGGCAGATCTGGAGGATCTGAGGGAGCAGCTTGCAGAACTGAAAAAGACTGGGGTGATTCGAGAATCCAGAAGCCCCTATGCCTCTCCAATAGTGGTGGTCAGGAAGAAGAATGGGTCGTTGAGGCTCTGCATTGACTACAGAACTCTCAACAGGAGGACCACCCCTGATCAGTACACCACGCCAAGGATAGAGGACGCCTTACAGAGTTTGTCTGGAGCCAAGTGGTTCAGCGTGATGGACCTCAAGAGCGGGTAGTATCAAATTCCCATGCACCCAGAGGATAAAGAAAAGACCGCTTTCATAACTCCTGTGGGGTTCTTTGAGTTTAATAGAATGCCTCAGGGCCTATCTGGGGCCCCAGCTACTTTTCAACGTCTCATGGAAAAGACTGTCGGAGATATGAACCTCATAGAAGTCCTCGTGTACCTGGACGATGTCATTGTCTTCGGGAGAACTTTGGAGGAACATGAGGCCCGATTGGAGAAAGTGTTGAGAAGGCTTAGTGAAGAGGGACTAAAGCTTTCCCCCGAGAAGTGTCGGTTCTACCAGTCTTCGGTGAACTATCTGGGACACATAGTGTCTGAAAAGGGGGTGGCTACTGATCCTGAGAAGTTGGAGGCAGTTACCTCCTGGCCAAGACCCACAACAGTCACTGAACTTAGATCTTTCCTGGGCTTCTGCTCCTACTATAGGAGGTTTGTGGATGGGTTTGCCCATATTGCCAAGCCCCTAAATGAACTGCTCAAGACTGAAGGGGAAGAGGATGGCCAGGGACCCAGAAGACCCGGGGAGTCGGTTCAAGATCAGTGGACCCCCAGGTGTGAAGAGGCCTTCAGAACCCTGAAGAGGAGCCTCACCACAGCCCCAGTATTGGCCTATGCTGATCCCACCAGACCATACGAGTTACATGTTGATGCTAGTCATGAAGGCCTAGGTGGAGTGCTCTACCAAGAGTATGAAGAGCTACTGCGACCAGTGGCCTATGTGAGTCGGAGTCTGACCCCCTCGGAGAAGAACTACCCCACTCATAAGTTGGAGTTCTTGGCCCTCAAATGGGCAGTGGTGGACAAACTAAGAGACTACCTCTATGGGGCAGAGTTTACAGTAAAAACAGATAACAACCCTCTGACTTACCTATTCACCACTGCCAAGTTGGATGCCACAGGACACAGGTGGCTGGCTGCATTATCTGGGTTCAACTTCAGTCTTAAATACAGACCAGGGACTGGAAATAGGGATGCAGATGCCCTGTCCCGAAGATCTCATACCATGGCTGATGACTGGGAGGACTGGACTCAGGTAGCACCGGAGGGAGTGCGAGCCCTTTGTCAGGGGGCTGAATTTCAAGCCAGAGGGGGCTCCAGAGCCGAGGAGATAGGAGTTACCACAGTGGGAGTCCCAAAACACTACTGCGGGGTGACTCAACTTGAAGAGGAATGCTTACCGAAGCTGTCTAAGAAGGAACTGAGGTGCGACCAATTGGAAGACCCCATGGGGAGATTGGTCTTTGAAGCATTGGAAAACGAGAGTCCAGAGAAACTTCGACATCACCCCTCCAAGGAGGCTCGTCTGCTAAGGAGAGAGCTAGACAAGCTACAGGTCCATCAGGGAGTGGTCTACCGAAGGGGCCCCTCTGATGACTCAGAGGATAAATGGCAGTTGTTTCTCCCAGAGAAGCACCGAGAGACTGTGCTGGTTGCCTTACATGACCAGCATGGTCACCTGGGAGCTGAAAGAACCTTCCAACTTGTCAGAAGCCGGTTCTATTGGCCCTGTATGAGGGCTGAAGTGGAGGAATATTGCCACTCCTGTGCACGATGCATCCAGAGGAAGACTCTACCCCATCAAGCTGCCCCAATGGGCCACCTACAGAGTCAAGGCCCAATGGATCTGGTATGCATTGACTTTCTCTGCCTCGAACCCGATTTGAGTGGATTGGGAAATGTTCTGGTGGTAACCGATCATTTCACCCGTTATGCACAGGCGTTCCCCACCAGAGACCAGAAGGCTTCCACTGTAGCTAAGGTGCTTCTAGAAAAATACTTCGTCCACTATGGATTACCACAGAGAATCCACTCCGACCAAGGAAGGGACTTTGAGAGTCGCCTGATCCGGAACCTACTGGACTCCCTGGGAGTGGAAAAGACCAGGACTACCCCTTATCATCCACAAGGAGATGCCCAGCCTGAGAGGTTTAATCAGACTTTGTTAAACATGCTGGGGACTCTGGAGACAGAGAAGAAGCAGCATTGGAGTCAACACATATCCACTTTGGTGCATGCCTACAATTGCACCACCAGTGATGTGACGGGTTACTCTCCCTACCGCCTCATGTTTGGGAGAGAAGCAAGATTGCCAGTGGATCTGGCCTTTGGCATTTCTCTAGACTATACCTCTGCTACCTCCCACAAAGGATATGTAGACAGACTTAGGTATAATTTGAAAGCGGCCTATGAACAAGCCCAAGCGGCCTCAGACCAGAGAGGGGCCCGAAATAAAAGGAACTATGATTTGAAGGTTCGAGTGCAAGACCTGCAGCCTGGAGACCGTGTTCTGCTACGCAACCTAGGGATCCCAGGGAAGCACAAACTTGCTGATAGGTGGAGGTTCCGGACTGAGGGAAGTGTTCCGGAGTGGTGAGCGAGCGAAAGCTCATCTTTAAACTGTTACTTTTATACTTTGTGCCTACTAGACTTCCGAGGCCTAACACCTCCGGTGAGGGAGAATTACCCCCCCCCCCCCTATTGGATTACAAATACATGGTTTTAAATACTTCAAGTGCACCACCTTTACAGATCCTGTGCCGGTGAAGATTTGTGTTTCTTCTAAGACTGAGTTTCATGGTTAGGGATCAGGCCTGATCCGTTAGATAGTTATAAGTTAGTTATCACACCACAGGGTGTTTAGGTAACGGTCGCCCCACGTGGCGTTCCGTCCCCTTTCCATTGCTGGTACACACACACACAGTATTGTGATTTATAACTGCAGGGACCTGCTTATGTGTTGTGAACCAAATGTTACATGCATGTTATCCCCTTTTATCTTACCACTAGCAGTAAAGTCAGTTATTATTTACAACATTGTCTATGAGTCTGAGTTATCAATCCACACACCCACATTTAAAGCATAAGTGATTGTTTATGTGAAATTGCTGTGGGTTAACTGTGCCAGAGCGGGTAGAGCAGATTGCCGGGGGGTTGGGGAAGCTGTACTCAGGGCCCAAATCAAAACTTGCGTCTCTCTTAAGTTGAGGACCGGCTAGGCCTCTCACACAGGCCTAGCAGCCGGTAGGGTTTTCTGGATAAATCTCTCTCACAGACTTAGCAACCAGTTGTTAGTTACCTTGAATGTATGTAGAACAGCTTCACAGTACCAGAACCGTCAAGCCATCCGGCAGTACTGTGAGGGTAGATTAGCTTAGGTGTGTCCTCCAAACGAGTCACCAGGCCCTCCTGAGAGACCAGCCTTCATCCTGGTTCTCTCCAGCAAGGGTCCTCCCCTGGGATCTCCTCAGCTTGGCTTGGCTTCTTCCACGCAGGCAAGAAAGCCTAGGACCACCTCCGAAATAGTAGGCCCCAGACAGGCTTCTGGGCCTACTTGCAGAACTTGCAGCAACACAGCCTCGGGCCAGCAGGCCCCGAGGTCAGAGAGCGTGAACACATGGCGTCTGCCCCTTAAATACCCTCTCCCAGAATGCACAGCGGCCAAGAACCTCCTACTGGGCTGTTTCTGGGAAAAGAATATTCAATACAGTTCAGCTTGCTGTATTTCTCATCCTGACCCGTGGTACCAGTGACACCTACTGGCAACAGTGAGAAATGCACAACACAACCAAAGTTGTAACAGACTTATTAAACTTTGTACAATCAATCTGAGCTGTGTACAGCTCAGCCAAACTAAAGTTACAACATAGCCCCTATTCTTAAGGAACAGGGCGCTACATACTCCCCCCACTAAAGTAGACAATGTCCTCAGCGTCTGAAAAAAAAATTACTCTCAGGCCTGAGAGTAGGTATCCGAACCCACGGAAAACTTTGATGGGAAAAGGGATAGGTAAAGCAGAAAAAGGATGTTACAGTTTCAAACATTAACACACAGTATATTCACATCACACATGTTACAGGAACCTTAATATCTATCTAACTGACCACCCCTAGCAGCTTGATAGGAGATCTGGTTTTACCTGAAAAAAAAACAAAGTTATACACACAGAATATACAACAGCATTACTGCTCAATTGGGAGCAAAGCCTCACTCCCAGGAGAATGAAACTTTCTTCACCATTTTAAATGCAAAGCAAACTAAAATGTAACTTAAAAGTCCACCCCTTGCTATAAGTAACTTCCACCCCCTCAGGGTTAGAAATCAGTATGGCAGAAGTCCTTAATGGCAAAGTATTGCAATTACTGTACACAGGTAGAAAATCTTGACCACAAAGTTCTCTAAACCTATAACTAGCTGTACCCCATAGTCCACTTAGAATAAAGAACTTTTCTCAGTCTCTTTTCAGAACTGAAGACTCTTCTCTGAGTTTAAACAGGAACAAACTTTTGCTTTTAGAGCAGAGAAGTGATTTTTGCCAGTTGAACTCTGACAGTCCCTTTAAATGGTTACCAGTAGAAACTAGGATCTGGCAAAGTCACTGGCTTCCCTTGTTTATCCACAGTAGTGACAAAGTAAACAACATTCTTATTTCCAGGTCTGCAGATGACCACTTTGTCAGAGTAGATGCCGGCCATAGTTCCATTGAAGCAGGCATCCATCATAACGCTCATCCATGAATGAATAGCCAGCTTTCCTGAAAGGCTTTGGTACAGACAAGTAGTCCCAGATAGCTTCACTGTAGCACTGCTCTCGCTTTGATTCAATTTCTTGCATAGTCCCTGAAGGAACATATGGAAATTCCAAATCATATTCTGTGGCAACTCTTTTGATGAGCACTCTCTGTAAGCGAGCAAGCTTTGGCAAAGCTCTGGTATTCCCCAATCCAGGAAGCACACATGGATTCAGAGACTGTTGCACCATGGCTTTAGCGGACAACTTTTTAGTCTCAACTGAACTGATAACTTTAGGCAGAGGCTCAATAGTAACACTGGTCGTTTCCACACTAGGTGATTTCTCCCCAAAGTCTAAAGCTGTCCATTCTGGGAAAGTGAAAGCAGAAGCAACATCTTCACTATTAGCCCACAACAGTTCTCGTGACATGGTTTCAAACAGTTCATCATCACCAGATACATCAGACAAGGAATCCAGCTCAGAATCCCTTAATTCTTCTGCAGGCCTATAGTTACACATTGACCCCACAGAAATGCTTTCCCCAGATTTCTCACCAGTTCCTGACGTGGATTTTCCAGAAGTAATGCCTTCCTCTGGCTCCGGTTCTGGTAGTCTCTTGGGTAGGCCTCGACTGCGGCCGCGGGATGCCTTTACATAGCCCACCTTCCTCTGGACAGGTGCAGCGGGCACAGTAGCAATGGCGATGTCTGCTGATGGCACTTTAGGAACAATAGCAGCGACTAGACATGTGCACTGGCAAAAAATTTGTTAGTCTTCGTTTTCGTTTCATTTGTTTTTTTGTTTTTTTTTTCGTTTTTCGGGTCATTCGTTATGATCGCAATTCGTAAATTCATAAATTCGTAAATTTATACATTCGTAAATTCGTACATTCGTAAATATATACATTCGTAAATTCGTACATTTGTAAATTTATACATTCGGAAATTTATACATTCGGAAATTCGTACATTCGTAAATATATACATTCGTAAATTCGTACATTCGTAAATTTGTAAATTCGTACATTCGGAAATTTGGAAATTCGAAATTCGAAAATCCGAAAACCCGAAAATTCGAAAATCTTAAAAAATAACTATTAAATTATAGGTATTGTAATTTCCTTTCAAATTTGGCTGTTAGCGAACGTAACAAATACAAATTTATCCGAAGTTAAGCATAACCTGAAATAACAAATGCCACATCTAAACAAATGGAACGGAACAAATTAATAATTAATAATAATAATAAAACGTTTTTATTATTATTATTGTTATTTATTATTATTAATTCATTACGTTCCATTTGTTTAGATACGGCATTCATTATTTCGGAAAACAATTCGTAACTTCGTTAAGTTCACTAACAGCCAAATTTGAAAGGAAATTCCAATACCTATAATTTAATAGTTAGTAATAGTTAAGTTATTATTAGTTAATTATTATTTCAGATTTACTAATTTACTAATTTACTAATTTACGAATGTACGAATGTACGAATTTACGAATGTACGAATGTACAAATTTACGAATGTACGAATTTACGAATCTACGAATTTTCGGATATTCGAATTTACGAATATTCGTTAAATGAGTTTTCGTTAATTCGGATATTTCCGAATTAACGAATTTGTCAAAATTCGTTAAACGAATTCGGAACGAAACGAATTGCACATGTCTAGCAGCGACATCATCAATTGGAACACTCACAGAAGCAGGCGTGATGAGTGTCGATTTCCCAGCAGGAGCAAAGGCAGCAGCCTCCACTGTAGCAACACCTGTGGCTCAATCAACTCTGTAGGCACGGGGCGGCATGGTAGGGTGTTCCACAACAAACAGGTACTCCAGTGCAAGCAACAAACAAATGGACGGGGATGTACAGCCAGTCCTTCACACATGTGGCATAACATACCCAGCGCTTCATGGTCTCCAACGGTATACAGCACAAAACGACCATGCGGCTTCAGGCAGATGCCGGTACCTGTTAGCAGCCATGCTGAAAGGGAACATCTTGGACCCCACTGTAGTTTGCACAAGAGAAAATTCAGCCATGACTGGGCTCTGATCCTCTCTGTAGTAACAGCAGCTCTCTCTCTTCAGCGCCAGACACTCAGGCCGCATACACACGACCGGTTTTCTCGGCAAAAAAGCTCTCCCAACAGTTTTCTTGTCTTTTTTGGTCGAGAAAACTGTTCGTGTGTATGCTTTTTCATCGAGAAAACTGTCCAAAATCTCGACGAGAAAAAAGACGACCTGCGGTCTTTTTTCTCGTCGGAGTCTCATTTTTTCTCGGCGTGATTCTTGTTAGACTGTGTTTGGACGAGAAAACCGTTCGTGTGTATGCTTTTCCGAGTCTTCAAAAACCGCGCATGGTCAGACTCAATATGAGACGGGAGCGCACCTTCTTGTAAAACGAGCGTTTTGAATGGAGATAGCACATTCGTCACGCGTTACCAATTTTAGCCACGTTTAAATGCTGCACATTTAAATCTTCTTTAGAATACTACAATGATGATGTGCAATTTTGATCTTTTTTGGCTGCAGATATTCACGCATATTTAGGACTAATTTTTACCAACATTTCTGAATGCAGATCTCATGAATATGTTATTTTAGTTGATCGAGCAAGATTATTATTTTTTTATTAATTAGTATGTTTTTATTCAGATATGCATTTTAAAATCTTCTTTAATTTCTTTTTTTTATCCGGTGTAAATTTGACATAAATAGTATAAAATTGTCCTCTTTTTTTTGTCCTTCAAGGCGTTTTTTTGGTGTTATCTGTTGCATTTAAACTCTAGCTTTGGAGTTTTGGTAAATTACCTGCCTACTCACCAGCTAAATATGTAGCTTTAACAAAAACACATATGCAAGTATTAACTGGAACACAAAAAAACATTTATTCTGGTATACAAAATAATAATAACCAAACTAGAAGGCAGCGCTGGAGAACCTGCTGCAATTTGTGCGACTGTGTGGACACCAAAATTGGAACCTTGAGAAGCACATACGTTACTGAGCACAATCTGGTCTTGGACTCCCAGAGGTCAGGAACAGCAGCAGGTTAGATACATGTCCCAAGCCTGGGGAACTACAACAGGCTGCCTTCTGTCTGACCACATTGCAGCAAGGGAATTACTTCCTGGTCTTCTTGCTCTGCTTCCATGCAGCCTTCTGGGTAGGCTTGCCTGCAGCCTTCTCTGCAGCCTTCTCTGCAGCCTTCCTTGTCCGCCTGGCTGGAGGCTGTGCCTCAGGAGGTGTACTCATGTCAGGAGGAGGAGGTGGAGCTGGAGAAGAAGGAGGTGGAGCTGGAGAAGAAGGAGGTGGAGCTGGAGAAGAAGGAGGTGGAGCTGGAGAAGAAGGAGGTGGAGCTGGAGAAGAGGAAGGAGGAGGTTGTGAAATTGGAGGTGGAGCTGGAGAAGAAGGAGGTGGGGCTGGAGAAGAGGAAGGAGGAGGTTGTGAAATTGGAGGTGGAGGTGGAGAAGGAGGTGGAGGAGAATAGGAAGGTGCAGGAGGATGGCCGTGGTCACAGATAACAGTGCTCTCTGTGAGTCTGCCCTTCAACCCCTTATTTAAAAGGGTCATGAGCAGGGACTCACAAAGTAGCCTCTGTTCATTTTGCATCTGGGCCATTTTCATGCCCACCAATGCCGCATAGCCCTCATCAGGGGTTGGGGGCTGCTGGAGGGTGGCATGGGCCTCTTTAATGAGGGCCAGTGCTGCCACACTCACAGCCCTATCCCTCCTGCCCCTTCTTGGTGGCACGCGGATTGGTGGCACCTGACACCTTGTCCTACTACTTGGACCAGCCACCTCCTCTCTGCCACTTGGACCAGGCACCTCCTCTCTGCCACTAAGCCCAGCCTCCTCCTGCCTGACATTTTCCGCCCTCTCATCTTGGCTGACCTCCTCCTGTGTAAAAAAAGGGACATATTTTTGATTTTGTTTTCATCAATCACACACAGGGGATTAGTTTGTAAAGGCAAATCCACTTTGCAATACAAGTGCAAACTACAAGTGCACTTGTAATTGCTTGGAAAGTGGACTTGGAAGTGCAGTCGCTGGAGATCTGAGGGGGACATGCAAGGCAAAGCAAAAGCATAAATTAAGCTTAACCACTTCAATACAGGGCTTTTTGTACCTATTCAATACCGGGCCTATTTTGGCACTTCTCTCCTACATGTACAAATCATCATTCTTTTGCTAGAAAATTACTCAGAACCCCCAAACATTATACATGTTTTTTTAGCAGACACCCTAGGGAATAAAATGACGGTCATTGCAACATTTTTTCTTGCACAATATTTGCGCAATAATTTTTCAAACGCCTTTTTTAAAAAAAAAAAAAAATGGTTTCATGAATTAAAAAATAACAAAACAGTAAAGTTAGCCCAATTTTTTGGGAAAATATGAAAGATAATGTTACGCCGAGTAAATAGATACCTAACATGTCACGCTTTAAAATTGCGCACACTCATGGAATGGCGCCAAACTTCGGTACTTAAAAATCTCCATAGGCGACGCTTACATTTTTTGTACAGGTTACCAGGTTAGAATTACAGAGGAGGTCTAGTTCTAGAATTGTTGCACGCGCTCTAACGCACGCGGCGATACCTCACATGCGTGGTTTGAACGGCGTTTACATATGTGGGCGACTTACGTGTGCATTCGCTTCTGATCGCGAGCTACCGGGGACAGGGGCGTTTAAAAAAAAAATTTTATTATTTTTTTTTTTTTTTTACTTATTTATTTATTTTTTTACAATGATTTTACTTTTTTTTTTTTTGATCACTTTTATTCCTATTACAAGGAATGTAAACATCCCTTGTAATAGGAATGTGTGTGACAGGTTCTCTTTATTGAGAGATGCGGGGTCAATAAGACCCCACATCTCTCCTCCAGGCTGGAAAGCATGAGATCAGTGACATTTTTTTCACTGATTTCATACTTACAGCCGCAATGGCGGCTTTGTTTACATTTGAGACCCGGGCGTGACGTCATCACATCCCGCCCGGGCCTCCGACGATCATAGAGATGACTGGTGACCATCTGGTCACCAGTCATCTCTATGCTCATCACGTGACTCCACCAATGATGCCGGAAGATTCGCTCCGGGTCCCCGATCGCACGGGGGAGCCCGGAGAAGCACCGGATGGCGGCGGGAGGGGGGTGTCCCCTCCCGCCGCCTATAAGAACGATCAAACGGCAGAACCGCCGCTATGATCATTCTTATGGTGCACAGAATCGCCGGCACTTCAAAAGGATATCTGAATGATGCCTCTAGCTGCAGGCATCATTCAGATATCCCCCTACAAAGCCAAGGACGTCATATGACGTCCACCCAGATCTGTGGACGTCATTTGTCTATGGCTGGGTAGGGAAGTGGTTAAACGTGATTGGAGATTAATATCAGCAGAGCTTCCCCTCATTTCCGCTCTCCCCCTCTGATTTACAGCGCCTATACTTCCAAGTTCTTTTTTGGTGAAATTTTAAGTGCTCTTTGCACTTGTAGTTTGCACTTGTAGTGCAAAGTGAATTACCTGTTCTTAAAGCAGCCTCACAATGTTCAGATCATTGCCTGTTGCAAATCCTTCAAAATGTGTGTGTATAATACTCTCATTATGCCCCCATCATTTTCATATCTCCTCCCCCACTTTTTTGCCCACTAATGTCTATTGCTATGTCAATCCCTTTTTCTTGATTGCCTACCTTTTTACCCATCTTAACATCTATTTTACATCATTCACTTTTGACAAAGAAATGTGATAAAAATACTATACCTGGCTCCAGACGGACAGACCTGGGTCCTCATCCAAGATGGAAGGCTTCTCCTGATCCTGGGAAGGAACATCTTGGCTGGAGGGAAGGCTGGAGGGAAGGCTGGAGGGAAGGCTGGACAGTGATTCCCTTGCTGTAATGTGGTCATTCAGAAAGGCCAACCTGTCGTAGTACCACAAATGTGGGACATATACCTCCCCTGCTGCTGCTCCTGACCTCTGAGATGCCAGGACATGATTGCGCGCAGTCCTATATGTTCCTCTCAAGGTCCAAATTTTGGTGTCAAGCTGCTCAATGGTTGCATGGGGCACCCTGGTCTGCACAAATGGGAGCAGGCTCTCCAGCGCTGCTCTCGAACCCCTTTTTTTTTATGCTGTGGATTTTTGGTCTCCCACAGAGTGGGCAGCTCCCTTAATCTGTCAATGAATTCCGCTAGAAATTCTTTTTCCCCAAACGCATTCATTGTTTCTGCAAGACAAAACACCAGACATAATTAAAAATGTCAATCACACTCTAAACTCGTGAAATCTTTATGCCCATATATGCCTCTCCAATCTCTATGCAGTATAGGCCACTGATGTACCAATTAGGAAACAATACCTTCGGTCTAACGCTCGGCGCTCTAAACTCCTTCGGCCGCACACAGAACGTAGGTACGTCACATGTGTGTGTTAGCTTTATATACGCTACGCATGCGTGACACACGTCGCCCGCCCATGACGGTCTTTTCTCGATGTTTCCCCGCCCCTTCTCTTTCGGCGCGCAGGCGACATGGCGGAGTCACAGCAGGTGTCTGTGAATTCAGAGAATTCCAATGAGGAGACAAGCCCAGAGCGGGAAACATCACAAACAAGGAGGCGCTACAAGGCATCTAATATGTCCTTTGAGGAGATGGCGGAAATGGTGGCCATATTGAACAATTCTGATTATGATGCAAAGCATGGGCCGTATTCCCACCCTAATCTTCGGAAGGACAAAATTATGAAGAAAGTAGTGAAAAGTCTAAAGAAGAATTTCGGTGTGAAAAGATCCAAGGAGCAGCTCAGAAAGAGGTGGTCTGACCTTAAACTGAGGGAGCCGGAGCAGGTAAGGAGCATTAACAGAATGCTTAAAAAAAGTAAGTACTTCTCCTGTGTCCCTATTGTTGTATTTCACAACTTGCATGTTGCTCCCTGTTGTGGTCCATTGAGGCATAATTGTCGTATAGTTCCCGTCATTGGTAGCAGTGAGGTTGGTTTGCACACGGCTTTGTACAAAGCCATGCTTTCTACTGTTCACAGAAAGCATGACCCCTGTACACAGCCGTTTGCACACCTCACTGCTAGGATTATATTTGAATTTAAACATGTCTGTGATTGGTTCTTTTGAAAATATACAAAATGTCTTGTGAAGCCAACACCTTCTTTTGTTGCCCATGTTGACTATAAATAAAGAGAGCTGGCTATCCCAGGGACACTCTGCTTTGGGATGACTTGATGATAAGACCTGTGATGATGGTGTTTTCCTTGAATGAATGATGGAATGAACGGTGAGTGGAACTTAGCTAAAGATAGCATTATTGCAAAAAGATGAATCTGAAGTGTGCTTAGGTAAGCACAGGAAATATAGGCTGTGTGCTCTGTACACAACAAGCTATAATTCCACGACACTCTGCAGTTCTTATTTTTTGCGCTATAAACAAAATAATAGCGTCAATTTTGAAAAAAAAACACAATATCTTTTACTTTGTGCTATAATAAATATCCCACATTTTTTACTCAGTTTAGGCCGATATGTATTCTTCTACATTATTTGGTTAAAAAAAAAAATCGCAAAAAGTGTATATTGATTGGTTTGCGCAAAAGTAATAGGGTCTACAAAATAGGGGATAGATTTATGGCATTTTTATTATTTTATTTTTTTACTAGTAATGGCGGCGATCTGCGATTTTTATCAAGCCTGCGATATTGCGCCGGACAGATCGGACACTTTTGACCCATTTTTGGGACCATTGATATAGCGATCAGTGCTATAAAAATGCACTGATTGCTGTATAAATGCCACTGGCAGGGAAGGGGTTAACACTAGGGGGCAATCTAGGTGTGTTATAACTGTAGGGGGTGGGACTGTCTAGGAGGAGAGAGAGATTGCTGTTCATACCTATTATGAACACACGATCAGTCTCCACTCCCCTGAGAGAACCGAGATCTGTGTGTTCACACACACAGATCCCGGTTCTCGCTCTGTCACAAGCGATCGCGAGTGCCCGGCGGTCATCACGCATGCCGGGCACTTACATCGGCTCCATGTACACGCTGTGGCCGCGCACACCCCTAGTGGCCAAAAGGCGAAGCAACATAAGGTAACGTAGATTCGGCCAGCCGTGCCATTCTGCCGCAATAAAACTGCAGCATCTGGTCGGCAAGTGGTTAAAGAGGAAGTAAACCCTTGCTTTCCCCTGCAAAGTAAGAGCAAAGTAAGAGCAAGTAAGAGCATGCATCGCATACTAGCCCATTATGTGGCACTTACCTGCAAACGAATCCTGCGTTGTCCCCGCTGGAGGCCGCATCTTTTTTCGCCCCTCTTCCTTCCAGGGGGCCGTAGACTCCGGCTCTGTGACTGGCCAAAGTCACGTGACGTCACTCCTGCGCATGTGTGCGGGAGCCGTCAGTCATGGCACTTGCCAGTGAAGAAACAGCACGGAGGGCCGTTTCTTCACAGAGCATGCGCCGATGACGTTGGCGCAAGCGTATATGGTAAATATCTCCTAAACTGTGCCGGCTTAGGAGATATTTATAGTACCTACAGGTAAGCCTTACTATAGGCTTACCTGTAGATACAAGTAGTGTAACTAGGTGCTAGAAAACTAATCTTTTTTTTGTATTATTCTCCTTTTATGGGGACGTGGCAAGGGGTGTGTCCTATGCCTACATACCTTTGCTAATAGGTGTCCCTCATTCTTATCTGAAAACTTTGGGAGGTATGCTCATGACATACATGAATGACTCATCAGCAGCAGCATTTCTTATGGAATGGCTCAGTCTTAAAGAGTATCTCCACGTTTGTTGAGAAAAAAACATTCCCCTCTGAGTGATCTATGTACATTGCAGGGATTTTAACAAACTTTGTTGCAGATTCCTACTGTTTGTTATTTTGAAGAAATTCCTGTGTGTTTGTCTGTGTCCATGTGGTAAGTGAATCTAGTGGGAGTGGTTTCATAATTATTAATCAGCTGCAGCACCTGCAGGGTACTAATGGGAAGATAATGCAAGGTCTGCATCCCTTTAGACGTGATTTCCTATTGGGAGTATCTTACTAAAAATTTCATTTTTGTTGCAGGGGATGCCTGAAATCTGACTTGTATCCTAGTGCAGACTTCTGGGAAAATCAGTGAGCCAATGACATAAGCAAGAAAATATATTTCTGGGGGGCGTTCTGTGTACATTCTGTGTACAGAACGCCTCCAGGTAGCTATATTGCATCGCATTTCACAGAAAATTACAGAGCTGCTGATTGAAAAGGAAAGGTAATTTTTAACCACTTCAGCCCCGGAAGAATTGGCTGCTCAATGACCAGGCCATTTTTTGCAATACGGCACTGCATCGCTTTAACTGGCAATTGCGCGGTCGTGCGACGCTGTACCCAAACATAATTGACGTCCTTTTTTTCCCACAAATAAAGCTTTTTTTGGTGGTATTTGATTATTTCTGCTATAAACAAAAAAAGAGCGACAATTTTGAAAAAAAACACAATATTTTGTACTTTTTGCTGTAATAAATAGCACCATTTTTTATCCCTCACTTTAGGCCGATACGTATTCTTCTACATATTTTTGGTAATAAATAAATCGCTAAAAAACGTATATTGATTGGTTTGCGCAAAAGTTATAGCATCTACAAAATAGGGGAAAGATTTATGACATTTTTATTATTTATTTATTTTTTACTAGTAATGGTGACAATCTGCGATTTTTATCAGGACTGCGACATTATGGCGCACATATCGGACACTTTTGACACATTTTTGGGACCATTGGCATTTATACAGCGATCAGTGCAATAAAAATGCACTGATTACTGCAAAAATGGCACTGGCAGGGAAGGGGTTGACACTAGGGGGCGATCAAGGGTTTAACTGTGTTCCCTATGTGGGTGTTCTAAGTGTGGGGGATGGGACTGACTATAGGAGATGAGAGATCATGGTTCCCAGCTTGTAGGAACTCACCATCTCTCTCTCTTCACAGAACAGAACTTGGATGTGTGTGTTTACACACACATGTCCCTGTTCTGCCTCTCGTGCCCACGATCGCTCATGGCTGGCGGTCATCATAGGCCCAGATCCTACACCACAATAGAAATATGCAGGCCCAGATCCTACACCACAATAGAAATATGTGTATTCCAGAAAGTTTAACAAATCAGCAGATAAAGATACTCCAAACACCCGGCGTTAGCGCTTCAATCATCCCGGCACCATGGTTGTTGAGGTGTCAGGGTGATTGAAGCGCATTATTTCTATTATTACATTGTAATATAGAATTAAATTATTCAACTCACCATAATGCATAATCAGTGTAAGCCCTGAGCGTGTCACCTGCCACGTCGCCTGCCACCAGATGCCATCAGGTGTCTCCAGCAGAGTCCCTCCTTACATCAGGTGTCCCCAGCAGAGTCCCTCCTTACATAAGGCGTCCCCAGCGGAGCCCCTCCTTACATCAGGTGTCCCCAACAGAGTCTCTCCTTACATCAGGCGTCCCCAGCGGAGTCCCTCCTTACATCAGTGTCCCCAGCGGAGCCCCTCCATACATCAGTGTCCCCAGCGGAGTTCCTCCATACATCAGTGTCCCCAGCGGAGCCCCTCCTTACATCAGTGTCCCCAGTGGAGCCCCTCCTTACATCAGTGTCCCCAGCGGAGCCCCTCTTTACATCAGTGTCCTCAGCGGAGCCCTTCCTTACATCAGGTGTCCCCAGCGGAGCCCCTTCATACATCAGTGTCCCCAGCGGAGCCCCTGCATGATACATCAGTGTCCCCAGCGGAGCCCCTCTTTACATCAGTGTCCCCAGCGGAGCCCCTCCATGATACATCAGTGTCCCCAGTGGAGCCCCTCTATGATACATCAGTGTCCCCAGCAGAGCCCCTCCTTACATCAGTGTCCCCAGCGGAGCCCCTCCATACGTCATCAGTGTCCCCAGCGGAGCCCCTCCTTACATCAGTGTCCCCAGCGGAGCCCCTCCATACATCAGTGTCCCCAGCGGAGCCCCTCCTTATGTCATCAGTGTTCCCAGCGGAGCCCCTCCTTACGTCATCAGTGTCCCCAGCGGAGCCCCTCCTTACGTCATCAGTGTCTCCAGCGGAGCCCCTCCATACGTCATCAGTGTCCCCAGGGGAGCCCCTCCATACGTCATGAGTGTCCCCAACGGGCCCCTCCATACGTCATCAGTGTCCCCAGCGGAGCCCCTCCTTACGTCATCAGTGTCCCCAGTGGAGCCCCTCCATACGTCTTCAGTGTCCCCGGCAGGGGGGGGTCAGGAGCGCCCAACTCACAGAGCGGCCGCGTTGTTACAATAAATATTGAGCTGCGGCGCCGCCCATCCCCTGCCCCTTTCCATAACAGGTCACAGAGACTGGCAGCGGGGCTCAATATCTATTGTAGCAACCCGGCCAGCCTATTTCTTCGAGAAAACGGTGGCCGACAGAGACAGTGTCTCCGCCGGCCACGGACCTCTAGCGGCTGGCGGGGAAAAATCGGTACAAACCGAATTTTTAGGGACATTTCCCGGGAAACGATAAATTCGGGACAAAGGTCTAAATCCAGGGAATGTCCCAGGAAATTTGTGACAGTTGGCAAGTATGCAAATATTGCCATATCTGGCTGAACTGGGTTTGGCCTGAACCTTTTCATCGCTATTCACAATGCATGGCAGTAGACAATAATTATGATAGTATGTAATGCTTACAATAAAGTTGTCGAAAAAAGTGAAATGTCTAAAGCATCTTATTATACGAACACAGGAAAATATTAATAATATATATTCCAACAGTGAGCAGAGGCAAACAATTAACCAAAAATGGTGAGAGGTGGGGGAGGCGAAAAAAGGGTCCTGTCAGAGAAACAATCAAGTCAGCCACGCCAGCCGTGTCCCTGCACGCATGCGCGGCAGAATGGCGCTTCGGCGCATGCGCGCTAGTGCACACACAATTGACGCTCTGGCTGGCCTATATAAGTCTGCTCAGGTGCTCTAACAGATTGCTGGTTTGTCTTCAGCTTCCTGTTTGAGCCTAGTTCCTGTTTCCTGTTTCCTGTATCTGAATTCCTGTTGTGACCCGGATTGACCCTGACTACTCTGCTCTTCTCCTGGACCTGACCTTCGGCCTGCTTAATGGACTCTGCCTTGCTTTCTGTGCATGACCCTCTGCTTGTGACTCAGATCTGCCTCTTGTCTCCAGCCCTTGACCCTCTGCTCGTATCCCGGATCTGCTGCTTGTCTCCAATACTTGACCCTCTGCCTGTAACCCGGATCGGCCTCCTGCCTCCTTGCCTTGAACCTTTACTTGTGCCCTGGACTCTTGCGTCTCAGCCAGTGATCTGGAAATAACTGAATCCACCAGTGTTCGACCCTCAGCCTGTTCTGGACTTTGCTTGAGAATCTTCCATCGGGCCACCCAACCTGCCCGTCACCGCACAGCTGTCCAGATCTACCAAGATCATCTTGCAAGACCTTTCCTATCTGCTGGTAGCATCTCGGCCTCAGTAAGTACTTATCTGAAAGTACAAACCAGCCATGTTGGAGGCTGACAGAGGGCGTTCCCCTATTGAGATCTTGTGCCAGCAGGTTTCTGCACTCACTGATGCGGTTCAGAAACTACAGGAAGGCTACACCTAAATTGATGGCTGCCTCCAACAACTCTCCGGATCACCCACGCCAGCAGTCGCAGCTCCTACATCTGCCAGTGGGGCCTCCACCTCTCAAGCTGCACCGAACCCAACTGTGGTAATGGCCCTCCCTGAGCCTAGGGTTCCCACACCAGAGCGATTTGCAGGTGATCGCAAAAAAATACAGAGCTTTCAAGAACGCCTTCTCCCTATACCTAGCTCTTCGGCCCAGGACTTTCTCCTCAGAAGTGGTAAAAGTGGGTTTCGTTATCTCCCTCTTAGCTGATGAGCCACAAGCCTGGGCCCACAGCCTGATGGAACAGAGGAGCCTTGTGTTAAATTCAGTAGACACTTTTTTTGAAAACATGGCACAACTTTACGACGATCCCCAGCGCATGGCCACGGCTGAGGCCATTCTACATAACTTGTCTCAGGGGCGAAGGCCGATTGAGGACTGTACTGTGAAGTTCCAGAAGTGGTCGGCTGATACCGGCTGGAACAAACCAGCCTTAAAATATCAATATCGCCAAGGGCTGTCTGAAGCCCTCAAGGACGAGTTGGCTAGGGAGACCCCTGCTACTCTGGAAGATTTGATCCAGTCTGCCACCAAGCTAGACGCATGCGGGAGCGGCGCTCAGAACGCTTTCAGGTTCCTCGTCCCAGTTGGATGCTTCCCAAGCCGACTCCAGTCCATTTCCAGCTCCTCCAGCTACCTCCGCTCCTGAAATCGAGCCCATGCAACTCGGACTAGTCCGTGCCCCTCTCACTCCTGAGGAGAAGCAACGCAGGCATCAAGCCAACCTGTGCCTGTACTGTGGGGGTACAGGTAATTTTCTCCGTAACTGCCCTGTGAGACCTAGTAAGTTGTTATGAACTATCAGGCCACTGGTGTTCCCCAGACTTATGTCACTCTCTTTGTCTCCCTACAGCTAGCGGAAAAGGAAACCCGCCTGCCGGCTATCATTGACTCTGGAGCCTGCAGCTGCTTCTTGGATACCTCATTGGCTCAAAGACTGCATATCCCTCTTCAGACCAAAAGAACGTAGCCTCCAGGTACATCTGGCTGATGGGTCTCTTCCTCGCTCTAGACTTATCACCCAGGAAACCCAACCCATCTTTACCACCACGGACTCCGGCCACCAGGTGTTCCTGCGTTTCAACCTCATCCCCTCTCCTATGTTTCTTATCATTCTGGGACTCCCCTGGCTGCAGGCACATGAACCCCAAATAAATTGGAATAGGAAAGAGGTCTCCTTCTCTTCTCAATACTGCTCCCAGCTCCAGCCACTTGCTTAGCTGTTACACCTATACCTGACAACCTCCAGCATGTCCCCTCTGTATACCTCGAGTTTAGGGACGTTTTTGACAAACAACAAGCTGATCGTCTACCACCTCACCGGTCTTACGTCTGCCCCATCGATCTGTTACTCGGCTCCGAAGTCCCTTTTGGCCGCATCTTTCCTGTTGTGTTACACTATGTGATTTTTCTTGCTGTGTCTTTAAGATCTGTCCCCTTCTTTCTAGCTGAACTCTCTCTCTCACCGTAGTTCTTTATATATCTCCTCCACTTCCTGATTCTGGTCATTACTCCTGTATATCTTCCATGCTAAACATCTTACATGTGGCTTACAACTGCAACGTTTTTCTAACTATGAATATCCATCATTAAACGGAACATTCGAAAGGATTCATCGTCTGTCGTCCTAACTGTGAGTTTATTCATTGAGGTAAACTGCCTGTATCGATGCAAGGGATAATAGCAAACCAGCTTGTGTAAGGCCTACATCAACCTGGAGATGAACTTTATCGCTTTGTAGTTGAGACAGAACATTTCCACTATCTGAAACTGAGTTAAAAGCTCTCAAGACCTACATCGATGAAAACCTGGAGAAGGGTTTTATCCGCCCTTCCTCCTCACCGGCTGGCGCCAGTATCTTTTTTGTGGAAAAAAAAGATGGTTCCCTGAGGCCATGCATCGATTACAGGGAATTAAACAAAATAACCATTAAAAATCGGTACCCGCTGCCTCTTATCCCGGAGTTATTTTAACGATTTTGATCCGCCCGAATCTTCTCCAAACTGGATCTTCGAGGCGCTTACAAGTTCATTCGAATTCGGCTGGGGATGAATGGAAGACCGCTTTCAGGTCCAGGTTTGGACATTATGAGTATCTGGTGATGCCGTTTGGGCTCTGTAACGCCCCTGCCACTTTCCAGCATCTGGTAAACGACATTTTCCTGAGAGTATCTTGATAATTTCCTAGTCGTTTATCTGGACGATATTCTCATCTTTTCTGCCACTGTTGAATTACAACGAGTTCATGTCAAAAAGGTTCTTGCAATCCTCAGAAAACATAAGTTGTATCTCAAAGCTGAAAAATGCGATTTTGAAAAGACTGTTGTGCAGTTTCTGGGATTCATCATCTCCACCAACAATGGACCCGCAGAAGGTCAAGGCAATTCAAGAATGGACGGCTCCAGTAGATAAAAAAGGAGTACAGCGATTTATAGGTTTTGCCAATTTCTACAGGAGATTAATCGTTGGCTTGTCATCTATTGTGGCACCCATCGCCCAACTAACACGCCAACACAACCGTTTTCAGTGGTCGCAAGAAGCCCAGGAAGCCTTTACTAAACTGAAGGCTTTGTTTACCTCTGCATCAATTTTACGGCATCCAGATCCGGCCCTGCCGTTCGTATTGGAAGTGGATGCCTCCAAGACAGCCACTGCTGCCATCCTTTCCCAAAGACAGGGTCCCAAGGCCCTCTTACATCCCGTGGCCTTTGCATCCCGGAAACTAACTCCGTCAGAAAGAAACTATGATGCTGGAGACAGAAAGCAGGGATGAGCCGAACACCCCCCTGTTCGGTTCGCACCAGAACCTGCGAACAGACAAAATGTTCGTGTAAACTTTAGAACCCTATTAAATACAATGGACTCGAACGTTCGAAATCTAAAGTGTTAATTATAAAGGCTAATATGCAAGTTATTGTCCTAAAAAGTGTTTGGGGACCTGGGTCCTGCCCCAGGGGACATGTATCAATGCAACAAGAAGTTTTAAAAACGGCCGTTTTTTCGGGAGCAGTGATTTTAATAATGCTTAAAATGAAAAAATAAAAGTGAAATATTCCTTTAAATTTCGTACCTGGGGGGTGTGTATGATATGCATGTAAAGTGGCGCATGTTTCCCGTGCTTAGAACTGTCCCTGCAAAAAATGTCATTTTTGAAAGAAAAAAAATGCATTTAAAACTGACTCGCGGCTATTAATGAATTGTCGGCTCCCGGCAATACATACAAATGTCATTGAGAAAAAAAAAAAGCGTGGGGGTTCCCCAGAATTCAATTACCAGGCCCTTCAGATCTGGCATGGATTTTAAGGGGAACTCCACCCCAAGTTTAAAAAAAAAATGGCGTGGAGTCCCCCTAAAAATCCATACCAGACCCCTTATCCGAGCATGCAACCTGGCCGGCCGCAGGGGAAAAGGGGGGGACGAGAGAGCGGCCCCCCCTCCCTCCTGAACCGTACCAAGCCACATGCCCTCAACATGGGGAGGATGTCCCCATGTTGATGGGGACAAGGGCCTCATCCCCACAACCCTTGCCCGGTGGTTGTGGGGGTCTGCGGGCGGGGGGCTTATCGGAATCTGGAAGACCCCTTTAACAAAGGGGACCCCCAGATCCCGCCCCCCCCTATGTGAATTGGTAACGGGTACATTGTACCCCTACCATTTCACGAAGAAAGCGTAAAAAAAATGTTTAAAAAAACACACAAACACCTTGAAAAAGTCCTTTATTTAAAAAAATAAATAAATAAACATTCCAGCGGTGAAATCCAGTGTCCCGCGGCGATCCCGATGTCCAGCGCTGTCCTTCATTGGTTGTGCCTGAGCGGACCTGATGGGGAACTCCCTCTCAGTATTTTAAATGTATAGACCCGCCCCTTCTAATGTTCCCCATCAGGTCCGCTCAGCGGACGAGATGCAGAACATGAGAAGGGGCGGGTCTATACATGTATTACCAAAGTGAGAGCAGTTCCCCATCAGGTCCGCCCCCTCGGTATGTCAGACCCGCCTACGTCATTGGCTTGAGCGGGGAACTTCCTTCACTATGTAAATTTAAATTTACATAGTGAAGGAAGTTCCCCGCTCAAGCCAATGACGTAGGCGGGTCCGACATACCGAGGAGGCGGACCTGATGGGGAACTGCTCTCACTTTGGTAATACATGTATAGACCCGCCCCTTCTCATGTTCCGCATCTGGTCCGCTGAGCGGACCTGATGGGGAACTTTAGAAGGGGCGGGTCTATACATTTAAAATACTGAGAGGGAGTTCCCCATCAGGTCCGCTCAGGCACAACCAATGACGGACAGCGCTGGACATCGGGATCGCCGCGGGACACTGGATTTCACCGCTGGAATGGGTTTTTTTTTTTTTTTTTTTTTTTTAATAAAGGACTTTTTCAACGTGTTTGTGTGTTTTTTTTAAACATTTTTTTACGCTTTCTTCGTGAAATGGTAGGGGTACAATGTACCCCTTACCAATTCACATAGGGGGGGGGCCGGGATCTGGGGGTCCTCTTTGTTAAAGGGGTCTTCCAGATTCCGATAAGCCCCCCGCCCGCAGACCCCCACAACCACCGGGCAAGGGTTGTGGGGATGAGGCCCTTGTCCCCATCAACATGGGGACATCCTCCCCATGTTGAGGGCATGTGGCTTGGTACGGTTCAGGAGGGAGGGGGGCCGCTCTCTCGTCCCCCCCTTTTCCCCTGCGGCCGGCCAGGTTGCATGCTCGGATAAGGGGTCTGGTATGGATTTTTAGGGGGACTCCACGCCATTTTTTTTTTAATTTGGGGTGGAGTTCCCCTTAAAATCCATGCCAGATCTGAAGGGCCTGGAATGGATATTTGGGGGAACCCCACGTCAATTTTTTTTTTTTATTTGCGGCGGGGTTCCCCTTAATATCCATTCCAGACCTGAAGGGCCTGGTAATTGAATTCTGGGGAACCCCCACGCTTTTTTTTTTTTTTTTTATCAATGACTTTTGTATGTATTGCCGGGAGCCGACAATTCATTAATAGCCGCGAGTCAGTTTTAAATGCATTTTTTTCTTTCAAAAATGACACTTTTTGCAGGGACAGTTCTAAGCACGGGAAACATGCGCCACTTCACATGCATATCATACACACCCCCCAGGTACGAAATTTAAAGGAATATTTCACTTTTATTTTTTCATTTTAAGCATTATTAAAATCACTGCTCCCGAAAAAACGGCCGTTTTTAAAACTTCTTTTTGCATTGATACATGTCCCCTGGGGCAGGACCCGGGTCCCCAAACACTTTTTAGGACAATAACTTGCATATCAGCCTTTATAATTAGCACTTTAGATTTCTCCCATAGATTTTTCGAATTTGCCGCGAACACCCCAATTTGTTCGCTGTTCGGCGAACGGGCGAACAGGCAATGTTCGAGTCGAACATGAGTTCGACTCGAACTCGAAGCTCATCCCTAACAGAGAGTTGTTGGCCATCAAGTTTGCCCTGGAGGAGTGGAGGTACCTGCTAGAGGGTGCATCCCATCCTGTCATGATCTTTACCGATCACAAAAAATCTGGAGTACCTCAGAACAGCTAAACGTTTAAAACCCAGACTGGGCTCTCTTCTTCTCCAGATTCAATTTTCACATTTCTTACAGACCTGGCTCCAAAAATGGAAAGGCGGACGCACTCTCCCGGATGTTCCTCGAAACCCCTCAGGCAGTCGAACCTAGTACCATCTTGTCTCCGCAAAATTTTCTTTTGATTACCCAAACTGACCTAATAACCTCTATTAAATCAGCATCCAGTCACTGTACTGACCCAGAAGTACCTTCCTTGGAAAAACACGATGACCTGCTCTGGGCCCAAGGAAAATTTTTTGTCCCATTGGAAGCAAGACTCCTGGCTCTAAAAACTTTTCATGACCACAAGCTAGCAGGCCACTTCGGAACACAAAAGACTGCGGAATTAATCTCTCGTTCCTTCTGGTGGCCGGGTTGGAGACAGGACTGTAAAGACTATGTCACCTCTTGCACCCTATGCCAGCACAGTAAAGGACCAAACATCAAATCCTGGGGCCTACTCAAACCTTTACCCATTCCGGAACGTCCATGGGCAGAAGTCTCCATGGACTTCATTGTCGACTTACCTCCCTCTGGGGGGTTCACCACTATCTTGGTCGTTGTCGACCTCCTTTCTAAGATGGCACACTTCCTGACCATGGTGGGTACCCCCTCTGCCTCAGATACGGCCAAAATTTTCTCTAATCACTTAAGGACCCCTTCACGCCGATATACGTCGGCAGAATGGCACGGCTGGGCACAAGCACGTACCTGTACGTCGCCTTTAAGAGCCCACCTGGTCCTGTGCTCCGTGACCGCGCCCGCGGGACCCGCGGACCCGATCGCCGCCGGTGTCCTGCGATCGGGTAACAGAGCTGAAGAACGGGGAGAGGTAAGTGTAAACAAACCTTTCCCCATTCTTCCTAGTGTGACTGCCACTGATCGTCTGTTCCCTGTCATAGGGAACGACGATCAGTGACATCACACGGCAAACCACGCCCCCTAACAGTAGTATTCACTCCCTAGAAAACACTTAACCCCTTCAGCGCCCCCTACAGGTTAACCCCTTCACTGCCAGTGTAATTTTCACAATAATCAGTGCATTTTTATAGCACTTTTCGCTGTAAAAATTACAATGACCCCGAAATAGTGTCAAAAGTGTCCGATGTGTCCGCCATAATGTCGCACTCACGATAAAAATCGATGATCGCCGCCATAACTAGTAAAAAAAAAAATATTAATAAAAATGCCATAAAACTATCCCCTATTTTGTAGATGCTATAACTTTCACGCAAACCAATCAATAAACGCTTATTGCAATTTTTTTTTACCAAAAATATGTAGAAGAATACTTGTAGTCAGAGTCTTCGAGCAAGTAAGCGTTGAAACCCTAACAAGTAAGTAAGCATTGAAACCCTAACAACCAAGGCCTGAGGTGTGCCATGGCCTGCTGGTCGGTATGCCTGAAAAGAGGGCATACCCTGTATGTAAGAACAAGAAAAATGTACAAAGAGTGTGTATGAAGGCTGGGGGAATGGGTGGGTGGGAACCCAGAATGACGCCGACGCAGGACCTGGCAAGGGAGGAGGCTATAAATAGTGCTCTCAGCCTCCTCCCACAAATACAGGCTAGCCTGCGGCCAGCCTTTACACATATCGGCCTAAACTGAGGAAAAAAAAATTTTATATATATTTTTGGGGGATATTTATTATAGCAAAAATTACAAATATTGAATTTTTTTAAAAATTGTCGCTCTATTTTTGTTAATAGCGCAAAAAATAAAAACTGCAGAGGTGATCAAATACCACCATAAGAAAGCTCTATTTGTGGGAAAAAAAGGACATCAATTTTGT
This sequence comes from Rana muscosa, assembly GCA_029206835.1. NCBI lineage: Eukaryota > Metazoa > Chordata > Amphibia > Anura > Ranidae > Rana > Rana muscosa. Next base: position 74,440,441 of record CM055128.1, read on the forward strand.
TTGGGAGCCACGTTGCACGACCGCGCAATTTTCAGTTAAAGCGACGCAGTGCCGAATCGCAAAAAGTGGCCTGGTCCTTAACCAGCCAAAATGGTCCGGGGCTTAAGTGGTTAAAGAAATAACAAGGCTCCTTGGGGTACCTAAGAGCATCGTCTCGGATGGAGGTGTCCAATTTACCTCCAAGTTCTGGAGGGAACTCTGTAAATCCCTGGAAATAAAGATTTGTCTCTCTTCCACATGTACAAAAAAACAAGCGCGCAATCACCATAAATTAAAACATCAATCCAACAGAGTAAATTAGTAAAAAAATACAAAGTGAAAAATGTATATATATTGATATATATAAAAAAAGTGTAGAAAGAAGTTAATATAGAGAACCTTCTTTTACAAGGAATCTCCAACCAATGACCATTTAACGAGTGTGTGTGAAAGTGTCCACCAAAAAAATTAATTATAGATGATCAGCTCCACTAATTTTCGTATGGGTAGGAAAATATCCAAGGGTAGCTCTTATTCCATATAATTTCGACGATAGGGGATAATCATAAAGCCGCTTACCAGATCGATGGGACCTCGGATTACAGAGGTCTCAAAAGCGTGTGCATCTGCCTGTCGGCACCGAAGGTATCCACCTGCTCCTTATCCCAAGGGATCTCTCCTCGCTCCACCAGCCGATCAGATGTCCAACACACAGGATCCAAGGTAAGCGAAGATAGAGATTGCTCCAGGTGTACTCCTAGGAGTTTATTCAACTCAGCAGGAAGGGATTGAATGAAAAAGACTTCATGGTGCAGTATTTCAAAGAAATTCCAATTGATTTATTAAAAAAATCACTACAAAACCAAGACAAGTCCACATCCAATCCACAATTCATAAAAAAGGTATATATATAAGAACAGGAACAAAACAACAAAAAAACGAAGGTAAAAAATAGAAAATATCCGAATATCAGTCAGAGAACGAACACTGACTGCATCAATGAACAAATACGTGATGACGTTTAGGGATGTATGCTCCACCCGACGCGTTTCCCAAAAAATGAAATCAACTGGGAACGGAGGCTAATTCCCAGCGTCATCACTTCACGTATATATACTCATGAGGCAGTCGTGACACCGGAAGCTACATTTCTCAGATGCAGCCTTGTAGTCACCAGATTGGTAGACTGAATCCAGTATATTATAAATTCAATACATACCAAAAAATCTATTCAGCTCAATAGGACAGATAATTAACATATTATAAACATTGAGAAAATATATATAATAATATATATAAAAATGGTTTTAAAATTAATTGTTCAAATTAACCTCTAAACACTAAAATACAATTTGATAAAATGGTGTAGAGGAAGGATGCAGATGTATGTATTAAGTTATATGCTACCTAAAAAAACATAAAAAAATATATGAAAGAATATATATTAAAAAATATATCAATTGGTAACAAAAATAATTTAATATTATATTACTATTAAAAAAGATGGTTGATTTTTAAAAAAAAAAGTTTAAATCCTAAAAAATGCACATTTAAAAATGGGAATTGATATGCTATTTATTATCAATAAAACAATTTATATCCCATTCTATGTTTAAACCCAGGGGATTGTAACATTGGAGGTCGTGTATCCATCTAGTTTCACGTCGGGATATATGTCTCTTCAAATTATCCCCCCTCCAATGGGCAGTATATTTCTCTATGGCCACTACTGTCACCAAAGAGATATCCCTATCATGATGTGTACAAAAGTGCTTGGATACACTGTGTCCCACAAATCCTCGTCTGATATTCCCAAGATGTTCCCCTATTCTAATATTCAGGGCTCTTGTTATTCTACCAACATACTGCAATTTACAAGGACAAGTTAGGACATAAATAACTCCCACCGTCCCACAGGTAATACAATCTTTGATTTTATATGTTTTAGATGTCACCTGAGAGGTGAAGGAGGTGGTTCTAATAGTCTGAGAGGTTTTACACACCTTACACCTCCTACACGGAAAAAAACCTTTCATGTCCCCAAATAAACTGATTTTAGGAGGTATGTCAATGGCACTGGGTGCCAACTTATCTTTGAGAGATAGAGTTCTCCTATAAACAATATTGGGGTTGGCAGGTAGGACTGATCCCAGGACCTTATCCCCCTTAAGAATTTTCCAATGTTTCTTCATGGTTTTATTAACCCACCAATGATGTGAGGAGAAGTTGGTAATAAAGGCCCACTCAAACCCTCCATTATCCTCTATATTCCTTACTTTAGGTTTCAAAAGTGTTTCTCTCTCCATGCTATTAACTTTGGCAATGTCCATCTCCAGGGTATTGGGATCATACCCCCTTATCTATGAAGCGATTTTTGATGATATCTACCTGTGTTTTAAAATCCTCCATATGTGAACAATTCCGCTTTATCCGCTGGAACTGGCTCTTGGGTATTGCTTTTAACCAGTTGGGGTGATGACAACTGCCCATTGGTATATATCCATTTTTATCAGTAGGTTTAAAGAAAGTTTTGGTAGTTAGCCTGCCCTCTTCTTTCATAACCACCAGATCCAGAAAGTTCACCGAATAGATATCAGCTTCATATGGGAACCTAATACCCCATTGGTTGGTGTTGATAGTTTCCATAAACAATTTCAGGGATTCAAGATCACCTTTCCAAAGGAAAAAGGCATCATCAATGAATCTTCGCCAGTATAATAATTTGGGACATCTCCATGAAAAAATGTGATCATTCTCCCATAATGCCATAAAAAGATTGGCGAGGCTGGGAGCGAATTTCGCTCCCATCGCCACGCCTGTTTGTTGCAGAAAATATTGCCCATCATAATAAAAGTAATTGTGCTCCATCCCAAATTTGAGAAGTTTCAAGACGAATTCCATCGTAGGTTTGTCTACTGACTTGTCTTTATTCAGGAAATACCTAGCCGCTTGGAACCCCAATACATGGGGAATATTGGTATATAGGGAAGAGACGTCTGCTGTAACGAGTAGTACATCATTCTCAATGTGAAGTGTAGATATTTCATTCATTAGTTGCATGGAATCCTTCAAAAAGGTGGGGGTTTTGGTGACCACAGGCTGTAGGAAAAAATCAACATACTTTCCAATTCTAGATGTGAGAGACTCAATGCCGCTCACAATCGGTCTACCGGGTGGACGAATTAAATCTTTATGTATTTTGGGTAGGTAATAGACAATTGGCATCTTAGGTGCCAAAGGTATTAGGTATTCCATTTCTTTCTTGTTTAGAATACCCTTTCTGAAACCATCCTGTACCAATCCATCCAACTGCTTCTTATATCCTAGAGTGGGGTCACGTCTAAGGATAATATATGTATCCCGGCCAGCCAATAGTCTATTCATCTCTTCCAAATAATCCTGCTTCCTAAGAAGCACAATGCCCCCCCCCCCTTTGTCTGCAGGACGTATGATTAGTTCCTTCTTTTGACATAAGGATTCCACTCCTTCCTGGATATCTTTTTGGCTTTCATTCCTAAAATGTGCCTTTCGTAGATCTTCTAAAACCATCTCCTTAAAAACAGAAATACTGGCAGCTGGTTTCCCAGGGGGGTTAAAAAGACCCGTTCCCTTAGACTTCACTGCACTAATATTTTCAGATTTTTTCTGGGGGACAGAATTCCTCATAATGGGATCAGAGAGGAAGTATCTTTTGATACTTAGCTTCCTTATACCACCCTCAGAGCAACGGTCAGACGGAGAGAACAAATCAAACCTTGGAGCAATCTCCGTTGTTTTTGTTCTGCCTCCCAGGATGGCTGGTCTTCTCTTCTACCGTATGCTGAATTTGCTTACAATAACTCCATCCATACAGCAACCAATCAAACACCCTTCTGGTCAAACTTTGGGTTCCATCCTTCTTTTCTCCCTAACTCTATCCCTGAGATGTCTGTCCCTGCTGTACAAGACCGGATAACCTCTATCCAGCTGAACTTTCGGAAACTTCAAGAAACGATGCAAAGTGCCCAGAACAACTATAATAAATATTATGATAGGGGAAGGAAGGAGAACCCAGTCTTCAAAGTTGACAAAGAAGTTTGGCTATCAGCCATCAATCTCAAATTGCCACTTCCCTCACGGAAGCTGGGCCCAAGGTTCATTGGACCTTTTAAAATCAAGCGGATGGTCAACCCTGTGGCTTTTGAGTTAGCCTTCCCCGATTCTTACAAAATACACCCAGTATTCCATGCATCTCTATTGAAGCCTGTTGTTTCCAGCTCCTTCCCTGAGAGAAGAACTACCTCCTCCACCAGTCGAGGTGGACGGGGAAAATGAATTTGAAGTGGAGTCCATCTTGAGTTGCAGGAAAAGGGGTAGAAAGCTCCAGTATCTAATTAAATTGAAGGGGTATCCCCCTGAGGACAATTCCTGGGAACCCTCTAGGAACTTGCATGCCCCACGCTTGATCCGAGCCTTCCATCAGGAACATCCAGAATTGATGTCCAGCTTGGGCGTCCAGAGTCTGCCCCTTGGGGGGGGCACTGTCAGAGAAACAATCAAGTCAGCCGCGCCAGCCGCGTCCCTGCACGCATGTGCGGCAGAACGGCGCTTTGGCACATGTGCGTTCGCGGCCCAATAGAATGGCGCGCTCGCATGTGCGCTAATGCACATCCAATTGACGCTCTGGCTGGCCTATATAAGGCCCCTTTCACACTGAGGCGTTATTACAGCGTTTTGGCGCTAAAAATAGCACTGTAATAACGCCTGAAATAATCCTGCCCCAGCATTCTCAATGTGAAATCACTGAGGGCTTTCACATTGAGGCGTTTTGCTGGCTGGGCGTTGAAAAAAATCCTGCAAACAGCTTTTTTACAGCAACTTTAGGGCGCATAAAATAGCGCTGTAAAAACGCCTATCCCCATTGAAATGAATGGGAACCGCGGTAAAAACGCGGTAAAACACGGTAAAAAATAACAGAAGCTGTGGGGAAGGTCACATGACCGCAGTACAGTAGAGGATTGTGGGATATCAGGAAATCCTGTTGAGAACAGGAGAAGGATGGCAGAGCATAGTGAAATGCAGGCCACATCTGCAGAAGCATGTGGAGAATCAAATGAAAGAACCTCTGATCCGGAGGAGTTCATTGACAGTATGAGGAGGCACCCTGAACTATGGGACAAAAGAAGCCCTCACTATGCAAACCGTCTAAAAAAACGAGCAGGATGGAATGATGTTGCTGCCCAGCACATTGAAAATTGGACATCTTTATCAAGCATGTCAAAAACTGAGAAAAGTAAGTAGCTGCAATCCCAATCTAGTCCCTACTCTAGTCCTTCATTACCCTATTCAGTATGCTGTTAGTCCCAAACCCCCATCCCCATAGGACCAAAACCGGCAAACCTTAATCCCACCCCTCATAGAACCATACCCCCACCCTAACCTAATAGAGCTCTCTCATAGTCCTAAACCACCCACCTATTATAGTCCCAAACCACCCACCACAACCATAATCCCACCCATCATAGTCCCAAACCACCCACCACAACCTTAATCCCACCCATCATAGTCCCAAACCACACACCACAACCATAATCCCACCTATCATAGTCCCAAACCACCCACCACAACCATAATCCCACCCATCATAGTCCCAAACCACCCACCACAACCTTAATCCCACCCATCATAGTCCCAAACCACCCACCACAACCATAATCCCACCTATCATAGTCCCAAACCACCCACCACAACCATAATCCCACCCATCATAGTCCCAAACCACCCACCACAACCTTAATCCCACCCATCATAGTCCCAAACCACCCACCACAACCTTAATCCCACCCATCATAGTCCCAAACCACCCACCACAACCATAATCCCACCTATCATAGTCCCAAACCACCCACCACAACCATAATCCCACCCATCATAGTCCAGATTAACCCACTGTAACCATAATCCCACATATAATAGTCCCAAAACACCTACTGTAACCATAATCCCACCTCTCCTAATGTCAAAATCCCCCACCGTAACCATAATCCCACCCTTCAAAGTCCAGATTAACCCACTGTAACCATAATCCCATCCCAAAAAAAGTATACCCCATGTTCTTTTGAACATTTATTTTGCAATATAGTAATTAAATCTAATTGACACAAACACACATTGTTAGAATAAGCATTTATTTTTTCATTTAACATTACAGAATGAAAAAAAGATTTTACTTAACATACATGAAACATTCTGCATGAAATATGTAATTAGAAAGAAAGTGAAGGCTGTATACAGAATTTTTATATCATATTTTCTTGCCAGCTTAGTGCACTAGCCGGACTCATAAAATAGTCTGCAAAAGTATCACGAATTGTGAATCCTACTATGGGCCCACGAACATGAAGGAAATTTGCCGGTTCAATGCTGTTTGACAGTGTATCCTCAAAATTAACTCCATCCCTTTCTCTCACCAAATTGTGTAGTATACACGCGGCTTTGATTAACTTGCATGCATTGTCCACACTGAGGTTAATTGGTTTCAGTAAAATTTGCCACTTGTTAGCCAGTATTCCAAACGCGCATTCGACAAGTCTACGTGCCCGACACAGCCTGTAGTTGAAAATCCTCTTTCGGGTATCCAGATTTCTTAACGAATACGGCTTCATCAAATGTTCGTGAATGGCAAACGCATCGTCCGCTACAAACACAAACGGCATTTCGGGTCCTTCTGTTCCAGGTAGAGGTCTGTTTTCGGGTAAATCCAACTGGTTATAGGCAAGTCTTTTTCCAAATTTGGTTTTCTGGAAAACAGCGGAGTCTGCACTGCTCCCAAACGATCCTATATCTACAAAAATAAATTTATAGTCTGCATCCACCACAGCCATTAAAACTACCGAAAATAATTTTTTATAATTGTAGTACTGACTACCGCTATGGCATGGTTTTATAAGTCGAATATGTTTCCCGTCAATAGCTCCTAGACAGTGTGGAAAATTAGTTTTATTCAAAAACCGCTGGGCTACATCTTCCCATTTACCCTTATTCGGGACAGGCATAAATGTACTTTTGAGATTCCAAATGGCATCGCATGTTTCCTTCACAATGTTGCTTATGGTCGATATACCAATCCTAAATTCATATTGCAGTGATGTGTATGTATTTCCAGTGGCAAGATATCTGCAAAATAAACTAATTTTATTCAATTTCAGTAAAAATAATAAAAAAGAGATGGAAGACGCTTCGCGACAATTTCAAGCGGGAACTATTAAAACAAAACCAAGTCCGAAGTGGATCTGGATCAAGAAAAGGCAGAATCTACTGCCATTTCCAAGAATTGGACTTTCTGCGACCGGTGATGCAAGAGAGACAGTATGTATTAAAATGTTCTATGTGTTTATATTTTTTATAAATGTATATAAATAAGAGCATTACTAATTTTGCACTTTCTACTTATTTTTATTGTATACAGAACTGAGAATAATTTCAGCAGTACTGAGGAGGAGGACAGTCAACCGGCAGGACCAGCGGCAAATGAAGAACAAATAGAACAGCAGCAGGAGGGGGACATTTGTGCTCCAGAGCCGCCAAGACGAATCGCAAGAACACCAACAACAAAGGCAAAGGAAAGCCAACAATTTATAGATGTGGTGAAAAAATTCATGGATTCACAAAAAAGTGACCACCCCGAAATTGAAGCCTTTACTAAGAGTTTAGTTCCCCAGATTGCAGAAATCCCTAAAGAGCATCAATGCGATTTGCGTATAGATATTTTAAAAGTAATAAAATCGTACCAAGTTAAAAATAATCCCCCCCTTTCCCGTGGCCAACCCTTTGAACTGAGCACACAAACAACGAATACAACTTATAGACACCAGTGGGAAGATGCTCCAACACCATCTTACAATCCCTATGGCCCAAATCCCCATATCAGTCCCAGATTTCCATCCCAATACGGTATGGGCCAAAATTATTTCCCTCGCTGTCAAACTCCTCATCCTCCTCCACCTACTCCTCCTCCTGCTCCTACTCCTACTCCTCAGGGAAACACTAGAGATGATTTACACCCTCACCCCCAATTTTATCATGATTTGTAACTACTGTATGTTTTTCAGAGTAAATTAGTTTTAAAAAAAAAATTGTTATTATATATATATTTTTGTGTTTTATAAAAAAATTTGACTGTTCAAAAAAGAAAATTATTTCTAGTTCAATATTTACTGTTCAAAATAAAAATATTTCTTGTTCGAAATTTAATATTTATGTTTTTTTTTTCTAAAAAATGTTTTATTTTTACACATGTGTAAATTGACCAATAAAATATATTTTTACCCCAACAATTTTGTAAAATGTTTTTTAATTCAGAATGATTAAAAAAAATTGTCATTTCTAAAATTACTCACCTCAGCGTTACAAGTAAGCGTTCACATGGCGGTATTGCTTCCCTACAATTAGTATCTTGTCTCAACAACGCAGGTGACAGCAGGTCAAGAAGAAAGTCAAATCTATGGAAATACATAGATTTGGAGACGATAAAAGTAAGGTAAGGGTAGGGGAAAGGTTATGTTTTAAATTTTTATTAATACAGGTGTGGGATTATGGTTTGGATTTTGGGACTAGGAGTGGAGGGATTAGGGTTGGGAGTGTGGGATGGGATTAAGGATTTTGGGACTAGGAGTGGAGGGATTAGGGTTGGGAGGATGGGATGGGATGGGATTAAGGATTTTGGGACTAGGAGTGGAGGGATTAGGGTTGGGAGTGTGGGATAGGATTAAGGATTTTGGGACTAGGAGTGGAGGGATTAGGGTTGGGAGGATGGGATGGGATGGGATTAAGGATTTTGGGACTAGGAGTGGAGGGATTAGGGTTGGGAGGATGGGATTAAGGATTTTGGGACTAGGAGTGGAGGGATTAGGGTTGGGAGTGTGGGATAGGATTAAGGATTTTGGGACTAGGAGTGGAGGGATTAGGGTTGGGAGGATGGGATGGGATGGGATTAAGGATTTTGGGACTAGGAGTGGAGGGATTAGGGTTGGGAGGATGGGATGGGATGGGATTAAGGATTTTGGGACTAGGAGTGGAGGGATTAGGGTTGGGAGTGTGGGATAGGATTAAGGATTTTGGGACTAGGAGTGGAGGGATTAGGGTTGGGAGGATGGGATGGGATGGGATTAAGGATTTTGGGACTAGGAGTGGAGGGATTAGGGTTGGGAGTGTGGGATAGGATTAAGGATTTTGGGACTAGGAGTGGAGGGATTAGGGTTGGGAGGATGGGATGGGATTAAGGATTTTGGGACTAGGAGTGGAGGGATTAGGGTTGGGAGGATGGGATGGGTGTAGTTTAGGGACTGCCGAGACTGGCATTAGGGGTTTAGGGACTACTAGGTGTGGGTTTAGAGAACTGGCATATACTTACGTTGCAATGCTCATCCGAGTGTAATTTCGGAACTTGTCAGGGTGCTCTCTCAGATCATGATAGAGAATGGCAAATTGTCCTCTATCAGAGTGCCTTTGTTGGATTGGATGCACCCAAAATCGACGTTGTGATCTCTGCTGTTGCAGAAAATGTTCCCAAACATGGAGCACAAACAACAACAGTAGCTCATGAAACTCCATCTTCTCCACGTTCTGTACAAAACCAGGAAGTACACAGGATATGATGCAAGGGGGTAGGGTTATTAACAGACGCTAACGCAGTAAAAACGATAAAAACGCGGTAAAATCGCGGTAAAAAAGTCATATTTTTTATGCGTTTTTTCAACGCCTCAGTGTGAAAGGGGCCTAAGTCTGCCCAGGTGCTCTAACAGATTGCTGGTTTGTCTTCAGCTTCCTGTTTGAGCCTAGTTTCTGTTTCCTGTATCTGAATTCCTGTTGTGACACAGATTGACCCTGACTACTCTGCTCTTCTCCTGGACCTGACCCTCGGCCTGCTTAACGGACTCTGCCTTGCTACCTGTGCTTGACCCTCTGCTTGTGTCTCGGATCTGCCTCTTGTCTTCAGCCCTTGACCCTCTGCTTGTATCCCGGATCTGCTGCTTGTCTCCAGTACTTGGCCCTCTGCCTGTAACCCAGATCGGCCTCCTGCCTCCTTACTTTGAACCTTTACTTGTGCCCTGGACTCTTGTGTCTCAGCCAGTGATCTGGAAATAACTTCATCCACCAGTGTTTGACCCTCAGCCTGTTCTGGACTTTGTTTGAGAATCTTCCAGCGGGCCATCCAACCCACCCGTCACCGCACAGCTATCCAGCTCTACCAAGATCATCTTGCAAGACCTATCCTATCTGCTGGTAGCCAGTGCCTCTTAGTGCCATCCACTCCCTGTATCACCTTCAGGGGGCGCCTAGTCGCAAGGGTGAACCGCTCACGGCATCTAAGCCTTGGTTAGTACTTATCTGACAGGTCCCCTGATAACATTATATCTGCCGAAACGCATTGGGCAGAGCTGCAGTTTGTGCCGTTACCGTGCATGCACTTTCTGATACTAGGAATTCTGTGATTTGTGGTTTCTGTGTAGGACGTTGTATACAGCCAATATATGTAAGTGTTTTTAACCATTTTAACCCCTCCAGATCCACGCTATAGCCGAATGACGGCTACATCGTGGACCTGCTTTGCCGTGGGGCGTCAATAGACGTCCTCCCCTTTGCACGCTTCCCGCACGGGGGCGTGCGCTGTGATCACCGGGTCACTGAGACTCGGATGATCACAGATCCGAGTATGGGGCCGATCCCGGCCCCTTACCACGTGATCAGCTGTCAGCCAATGACAACTGATCACGTGATGTTAACAAAAGCTTGGTAATCTTTTTTTTTTCTCCTCACGCTAATAGGGTGAGGAGAAATAAAGCAGATCACCGGCTTTTGTGCAAGGGAAATCGGTCCCGAAGAGGAAGAGGCACATCTGCCTCATCTGTGCCCACCAGTACCGCCTGCCAGTGCCACCTGCCAGTGCCTACCAGTGCAAAACAGTGCAACCTATCAATGCGCACAAGTGCCACCTATCAATGCCCACAAGTGCCACCTATCAATGCCCACAAGTGGTGCCAATCAGTGCCTCATCAGTGCCACCTAGCAGTGCTGCCTATCAGTGTCACCTACCAGTGCTGATCAGTGCCCATCATCGCCACCCATCAGTGCCCATCACTGCCACCCATCAGTGCCCATCACTGCCATCTATCAGTGCCCATTACTGCCACCTATCAGTGCCACCTATTAGTGCCACTTCTCAGTGCCTACCAGTGCCATGTATCAATGCCCTTCAGTGCCACCCATCAGTGCCACCTCTCAGTGCCCACCAGTGCCACCTATCAGTGCCCATCAGTGCCGCCTTATCGGTGCCCATCAATGCAGCCCATCGGTGCCCATTAGTGCAGCCCATCTGTGCCCATCAGTGCAGCCCATAAGTGCCCATCAGGGCAGCCTATCGGTGCCCATCAGTGCAGCCTCATCAGCATACATAAATGAAGGAGAAAAATTACCTGTTTGCAAAATTGTATAACAAAATATAAAACGGTTTTGTATTTTTTTTAACAAAATTCGGTCTTTTTAAAAAAAAATAACAAAAAATAAAAACCGCAGAGGTTATCAAATATCACCAAAAGCTCTATTTGTGGGGAAAAAAATAATAAAAATTTCATTTGGGTACCGTTTTGTATGACCGCGCAATTGTCATTCAAAGAGTGACAGCGCTGAAAGCTGAAAATTGGTCAAGTGCTCAGTAAGCAAGTGGTTAATAAAAAAACTGTTGCATTCGGATTCTATGTGGAGAGTGTTTGCTCTTCTTTATACTTCCCTCTATGCTTCTTCATATCTGGAGGAGAGATGGTGGTGTCATTTATTTTGCTATTATCTCAATCAAGCCCTCCCTGACTTCTCACATGAGAGTCACATACCCTCTGGTAAGCCTCGGAGTGTTACTAGATGGAGAGAACAGAAGGCGTTCAATTTGTAAAGAGTTATGTGAGATCACACTGCACTATTTGACCATGGAAATTGATGAATGTAGCTGACTGTGGACTTTCCTCATGTATGAGAAGCACATCTTTGCAGTTAACCAACATGGAGTTTTTCTACTTTTTTTATTTTTTTACTGTATTTTGGTTATGGATAGTTTGGTATTATATATATTTTATTTGAGGAATAGCTCAACACTTATACATTGCAGTTTTAACCACTTCTCCACCATGGACGTCATATGACGTCCTTGACTTTGAGGTGGGATATCTGAATGATGCCTGCAGCTAGAGGCATCATTCAGATATCATTCTGTCGGGCCAGGGATTGTGCGCACCATAAGAATGATCATAGCAGCGGTTCCACCGCTTGATCGTTCTTATAGGCGGCGGGAGGGGACATCCTCCCCCCTCCCGCCGCCATCCGGTGCTTCTCTAGGCTCTCCCGTGCCATCGGGGGCCCGGAGAACTAATCGGCCGGCGTCGCATGAAGATCATAGAGATTTCCGGTGACCAGATGGTCACCAGTCATCTCTATGACTGTCGGAGTCCCGGGCGCGACGTTGTGACGTCACGCCCGGTACCCGGAAGTAAACAAAGCCGCAGTTGCGGCTGTCAGCATGAGATCGGTGACATTTTTTTTCACCAATCTCATGCTTTTAGGCCTGGAGGAGAGATGTGGGGTCTTATTGACCCCGCATCTCTCCATAAAGAGGACCTGTCACACACATTCCTATTACAAGGGATGTTTACATTCCTTGTAATAGGAATAAAAGTGATCAAAAAAAAAAATGTGTAAAAAAAAAGTGTCAAAATAAAAATAAAATAGTAAAATAAAAAATAAAATGAAAAAAAAATAAAAAATTAAAACGCCCCTGTCCCAGGTAGCTCACGCTCAGAAGCGAACACGCATGTAAGTCCCGCCCACATATGTAAACGCCATTCAAACCCCACATGTGAGATATCGCCGCGTGCGGTAGAGTGCGAGCAACAATTCTAGCACTAGACCTCCTCTGTAACGCGAAAATAGTAACCTGTAAAAAAATTGAAAGCGTCGTCTATGGAGATTTTTAAGTACCGAAGTTTGGCGCCATTCCATGAGTGTGCGCAATTTCAAAGCGTGACATGTTAGGTATCTATTTACTCGGCGTAACAGCATCTTTCACATTATACAAAAAAATTGGGCTAACTTTACTGTTTTGTTATTTTTTAATTCGTGAAACCGTTTTTTTTCCAAAAAAGGCGTTTGAAAAATTATTGCGCAAATATCGTGCAAGATAAAAAGTTGCAATGGCTGCCATTTTATTCCCTAGGGTGTCTGCTAAAAAAAAAATATATAATGTTTGGGGGTTCTGATTAATTTTCTAGCAAAAAAATGATGTTTTGTACATAAAGGAGAGAAGTGCCAGAATAGGCCCGGTATGGAAGTGGTTAAAATGGTATCACCAGTAATTCCCATGGGTATCAACTTCAGATATAGACATGTATAGACACTAGGGTCATCGGTTCGAATCCCAACCACGACACTACCTGCCTGGAGTTTGCATGTTCTCCCTGAGCCTGTGTGGGTTTCCTCTGGATACTCCAGTTTCCTCCCACACTCCAAAGACATGCTGGTAGGTTAATTGGATCCTGACTAAATTGGCACCTAGTATGTGTATGAATGAGTTAAGTCTGGTACACGCAATGAGATTATCAGACGAATGATCATTCGTTTTTTTTTGGTTTTTTTTTGCATGCTACTCTACATATCAAAAAAAAAGAGGTTACTCTTCTGTCATATGAGAAAATTCTCATATGACCGAATAAAAATTAAGAAGTGATGTAATGTATTTGTATTGTATTTTCAGACGAAAACTGTACTGATTAATGAAAATTGTATGATCTGATATCATATGAGAAAAATTGTCAAGTTTGTCCCTTCGGATAATTTCAGATTAAAAATGTGTACTAACGATCAGATTATCGTACGATCGATTCGAAAGTGGTATTTTTCTGATCATGTGTACGGGACTTTAGGGACCTTAGCTTGCAAGCTCCTTGAAGAAATTATGTATAATATACACTCACTGGCCACTTTATTAGGTACACCTGTCCAATTGCTTGGTAACACAAATTGCTAATCAGCCAATCACATGGCATTTAGGCATCTAGATGTGGTGAAGACGACTTGCTGAAGTTCAAACCGAGCATCAGAATGGGGAAGAAATGGCGATTTAAGTGACTTCGAACATGGTATGGCTGTTGGTGCCAGACGGGCTGGTCTGAGTATTTCAAAAACTGCTGGTCTCCTGGGATTTTCATGCACAACCATCTCTCGGGTTTACAGAGAATGGTCTGAAAAAGATAAAATATCCAGTGAGCAGCAGTTGTGTGGACGAAAATGAAATGCCCTGTTGATGTCAGAGTAGAATGGGCAGACTGATTTGAAATGATAGAAAGGCAACAGTAACTCAAATAACCACTCTTTACAACCAAGGTATGCATAATACCATCTCTGAACGCACAACACATCAAACCTTGATGCGGATGGGCTACAGCAGCAGAAGACCCCACCAGGTGCCAATCCTCTCAACTAAGAACAGGAAACTGAACCTACAATTCACGCAGCACACCACAATTGGACAATAGAAGATTGGGAAAATGTTGCCTGGTCAGATGAATCTCTATTTCAGCTGCGACATTCAGATGGAGGGTCAGAATTTGGCAAAAACATGAAAGTATGGATCCATCCTGCCTTGTATCAATGGTTCAAGCTGGTGCTGTTGGTGTAATGGTGTGGGGGATATTTTCTTGGCACACTTTGGGCCCCTTAGTACCAATTGAGCATCGTTTAAACACCACGGCCTACCTGAGTATTGTTGCTGACCATGTCCATCCCTTTATGACTACAGTGTCCCCATCTTCTGATGGCTCCTTCCAGCAGGATAATGCACCATATCACAAAGCTCAAATCATCTCACCACTGGTTTCTTGAACATGACAATGAGGTCGCTGAACTACAATGGTCTCCACACTCACCGGATCTCATCCAATAGAGCACCTTTGGAATGTGGTGGAACAGGAGATTCACATCATGGATGTGCAGCCGACAAATTTGCAGCAACTGCGTGATGCTATGATGTCACTATGGACCAAAATCTCTGAGGAAGGTTTCCAACACCTTGTTAAATCTATGCCAGGAAGAATTAGGGCCGTTCTGAAGACATGTGTATATATGTAAAGCGCTGCGTAAATTGATGGTGCTACATAAGTATCTGTAATAAATAAAAAATAAAAAATGTATGGATTCGTATAGCTGTGCTGTAAAGTTTTCTGTGTTTTGGAAGTTGTAGATGCATTTATGGAGATTGGATTTGGAAGGCTCAGCTATGTACCTCCATTTCAAGCAGTGGCGGCTGGTGGTTTTTTGTTTGGGGGGCGCGGCAAACAACTGAACCCCCCCTCCCCCCCTGTGTGGCAACTGAAACCCCCCGTCCGCCGGTCGGTCCACCGGCACTTACCCCATCTAGGCGGCTGGCATTGGCGGGCATCTGAGGAGCAGCGGCGGGGATCGGGTATCCGAGGAGCGACGGCAGGGACTGGGAATCCAGGCATCGGCCAGCAGCTCTTCTCCACCTCGCTTCCACGTGTCTCCTCCACTCTTCCTAGGTGTCCAATAGGATTGCCCATCCTTTCAGCCAATCGGGTGATGGTTATCGGACCCACTTCCCGACTGGCTGGGAGGAGGATCAGTGTTGCAACAGCAAATAGTAATTCGCCGTTGCAACACACCTGGTTGGGCTCCGGAAGCATCGTCTGCGTCCCGAGCTCATCCTATTTTGAAGCTTTTTAGAGTCCCTGGCTCTAATCAGGTGCTTAAAAAAAACTGGCCGCTGTAATTCATGCGCACGCTGCCCTGAAAGGTGCCGGACACATGAATAGGGGGTGGCCGCAGCGGCCATGGATAGATTCATGCTATACATGAATATATCCATTGCATATAGGGGGTGGCCTGGAGAGAGGGGGTGGAGCCTGGGTGCCTCTAATGGATGGGTCGCCCCTGATTTCAAGACTATTAAAGCTCTGTTTTTTCATTTCAATGTTTTTATCGTGCAAAGAAAAATGGGTATTTGGTAAGGATTTCTATGGTTAAGTTTAGTAGGGCAAGTTCGAGAGAAGGTAATGTACCTCACCCTCTCTCTCTTCTTTATCGGTTACTCCGGCTACGGTCTAGGGGTACCTTGAAAGGGAGAGCGAGGTGTGCCACAGCCCATGTCCTCTAGATTACAGCGTGTAGAGGTGAGGGCCAGCACCAGATTACCTTCGGGCTGTGTATACGCTCAGAGCCAGGTCTGTTCTGCTGATGACCCCCTTTGCTCCCAGTAATTGGAGTAACACACACTGAAAAGGTCCAACACTTATTTATTCCATAACGGCAAACAAATAGTCCTTTGCGAGCAGACAGTTTGAGACCCATAGAACAGTTCAGTATTGGTGGGGAGTAGGTCAAGGCACAATCCTCAAAGAAAACTAAACCGTTGAGGTTTCACCAACGGTTGCAAAGCTCAGTGGCTGTAAAATGTACTTTTTGGCTTCAGAGTCTCTTCCAGCGACTCTAGTGAACAGGAACTGGAGTTACCTTCGCTACGTTGCAGCCCCTGTCAGGGGGAAGACATCCCTTCAAGGGAGTTACCAGAGGCCCCGCCGTCACCGAATTAATGCTGTACCGGACTATTCGGAGGGGTTACACTCCCCGGCCTCCTCACCTCAGATACGGGTCCCAACACCTTAGGGCCCCTCGGACTCCTCCACCCTCGCGGAACCCAGTCAAAGTTACTGGGCCCCAGGCCTTGGCCATAGTACCTCACCCCAGGCTTAAGGTGCCTGGGATGGACTCCAGCTCTCGTGCCGGCCAGGTCAAGGGCACCTGGGCCCAGAACTCCAGAATGCCAGCACCCAGGCTGAAGGTGCCTGGGTGCGGCCACGTCCTCCGACTCTGAACTCTGAACCCCGAACAAGCCCCCGTGGTCAGGGCGTCCGCCCCTTTTATTCCCTCTCCCTTTGCGTCACAGCGGGTTCCCCGCCCCGCTGTACCAGCGCCAGGAAAGGACAAAAAGGGAGCAGTCTTGCGGTGCAGGTCCAACTCTGACCCAGGGCGACAACGCCACCTGCAGGCCGCAGGGAACCTTGCACCACCAGAGTCCTCCAAGAATCACAAAAGGGATTCTCAGACTCCCTAACAATCAGTGCATCTGGGTTGAATAACCCAGATGCTCCCCCCCAAATTTAAATGCCCGCTACAGTAATATGTTCAACTCAGTAACATGTGAAAGGAGTGAAAAGACCTTGTGCCAGTACTGTGTTAGTTGCGGGCATTCCCATAAGATGTGTAATAATGTGCCGGTTTCTTGTCACATTCGGCTCCTCATCACAGATTGTTCCAGAAGTGACGTTTCGTCGCCGCCATCTTGCTACACCCTGCACTCCTGCACAGTAATGATAGAGTGAGAAGGGGGCAAGCGGACATCTTGTTACACCCACTCGAGTTTTAGATTTCACAGTTATTTTCAACACAAAACTGAGCTTATATGCTTAAATACAGTATTTGTAAATCCGACGGACTGTTTAAATGTTAAATGTGAAAATCAGAGGTGTTCTGTCACATTAGCAACCATGTAAGGTCAGCAGGTTTGCTGCTGCTTTTAAAATGTAACATCTAAACAGTCTGTCGGATTTCCAAATACTGTATTTAAGCATATAAGCTCAGTTTTGTGTTGAAAATAACTGAAATCTAAAACTCTGGTGGGTGTAACAAGATGTCCGCTTGCCCCCTTCTCACTCTATCATTACTGTGCAGGAGTGTGGGGTGTAGCAAGATGGCGGCGACGGAATGTCAATTCCGGAGCAATCTGTGATGGGGAGCCGAATGTGACAAGACACCGGTCGTCCCACAGTTCCTCCAACATTTGGGAGAAAAGCTCTGTTTTTTAAGCTATTTGTAAACATTGGGGAACTGTCGGTAAGAACCCATTCACACAGGGGCGACTTTGGATCCAACTTGAAGTCGCCCCAAGTCGTGCGGTTGAGAAAGTCAATGTAAGTAAATGGAGCCGTCTTAATGTACACTACTGAAGTCGCTCCGACTTCAGAAAAGGTTTCTGTACTACTTCAATCCGACTTCTAGGCGACTTGTACCCATTGATTTCAATGGAAGTCGCTTCCAAGTCGGATCCCCTGTCTTAACTGAAGCAACAATACAGGAAGAGAAAATTGTTTCCCAGGCAAACCTCTCCCTCCCACAGAGCTGATTGTTGTTTGATTGGCCACTGGAAAGCCTCCTGTCCTGGAGGCGACTTGAAGTCGCCTTGTAAGTTGCCCCAAGTCGCGCTGTAGTGTATGCGCAGGTCGTGTTCAGGTCGCCTCGGCCAGAGTTGTGTCGCCCCTGTGTGAACTGGCTCTAAAGCAGACCTTGTAATGGAGGAGGGTCAACAACATAAATACCCTGCACAGAAAATGGCACAAAAATACCAAACACCTCCATTTCTGTTTGGGTACTTTTATGAAAATATTTAGGAATATTTAGTCGGGGCTCCTTCATATAATGTAATGATTGAGGTTTACTGCTCTTTACATGGAAACCGTGAAAGTATGTTAAATAAAAAAAAGATACAACTGCTGTAACTTAGCAGTTGACAGTTCAGCCCTCTTGACCTTTTTTTTCCTGCTGTGTACCATTTACACAAAACAATAGACATGTACGTTATTGCTGTAATAAAGGTTTTGTTTAAGGATGTCAGCGAATCCAACAGCAAACATCATATAGAGAAGAAAAGTACATGTTGGCTTTTTGGGTTTAGAAAAGGCAAAACTGGATGACGTATTGGACACACTCTGAGCAAGCTTTCCTTATATATTGGTCCTGCTTGACCGATGCTGAGCTTTTGGTGGGGTAGGGAACCTCATGAAAGAAATGAACACCAATTGGCCTATAAAATTTTACCTGGGCTAGAAGTTGCCGGTAGAATTTCAGGCAACCTGACGTAAAAGCTTTGCTCTTACCTTACCAGACCACCTCATTCTTGCATGAATATTGGATTTGTTAGAAGCCCAAAGTTGTCACAAGTCAGTAGAACTTTTAAAGGGACCATGGAAGGCCTCCTTTTTTCTTTTCTAATGTGAGGTCCAAAAAATTGGATTGTCCTGGGATAACTATAGATTTATTATAAATCTGATCTTCATGTAAGGTGTGCTGGTGAGAATCACTTCATGGATTTTTGGGGAAGACCCCAACCATCTTGTCATTGCCGCATCTGCTATAATTGTGGCTCTTGACCTTCATTTTCAGGCTCTACATCAGTCCAGCACTCAGAGGGCCTCAGAAACACATAATGCATACCCTTTTGAGGCCTGTGTTAACGAAGCTTAGGGTGAACCAGTGACCAGGCTATGGACATTTTGGTTTTACATGGTTATATCAAACAGGAGAGGGAGTATTAAAACAAACCCACGAGTGATCTCTTTTTTTACAAGCACTGTGGAGAAATGCATCTTCAAAGTTTCAAAGTTCACAGCAGAAACACGTGTTGTTCCTCTTGCTCTGGAAGGCTGCTTAGTCACGGTGTGGAAGGGGGAGCTGACTTCCTGAGAGAACATCTTCAAAGTTCTAAACTTTTTAGTTGGGATTACACCACAGTGTCTGCAGCTACAGAGGTCAGTGAAGACTTTCTTTAACCACTTGCCATCCGGGACAATTCTGACACTTTGTTCCTACATGTAAAGATCTACTTTTTTTTTTTTTTTTTTGCTAGAAAAATACTTAGAACCCTCAAACATTATATATACAGTGAAACCTCGGATTGCGAGTAACGCGGTTAACGAGCGTTTTGCAATACGAGCACTGTATTTTAAAAAATCGCGACTCAGTTTGCGAGGGTTGTCTCACAAAACGAGCAGGATTCAAGCCAAAGCAGTGTGCAATACCGCGTTTGGCCTGAGGTGGGGCGCCGTAGCCGAGCAGAGCTGAACGGCGCGAATCGGAGCCGATCAACGCTGTTCGGAAATGCTCAGAAAATCTCAGAAAAACTCAGTTCCCGAGCCTTTCCAAGGTCAGCCGAGGTGTCCTCAGGCCTTTCCGTGTGTTTCCGAGGCTCTCCGGCGCCCCCCCCACCTCTGGCCACATGCGGTATTTCATGCCAATGCGGATTTTTTTTTTTTTAGTTTCCATTGATTTCAATGGGGAGCCTCGCTTTGATATGCGAGTACTTTGGATTACAAGCATTCTCCTGGAACGAATTATGCTCGTAATCCAAGGTTCCACTGTATGTGTGTATATATATATATATATATATAATATATATGTTTTATCAGGGGCCCTGTAGAATAAAATGGTGGGTGTTGCAATTTTTAATGTCACACAGTATTTCCGCAGCGGTTTTTCAAATACAATTGTTTTGAAAAAAAAAAAAACACTTTCATGAAAAAAATAAATAAAAAAAAATAAAGCCTAATTATTTTTTTGTATAATGTGACAGATGATGTTACGCTGAGTAAATAGATAACTAACATCTCACTCTTTAAAATTGCGTCTGCCCATTGAATGGTGGCAAACTATGGTGCTTAAAATTCTCCACAGGTAATTCTTTAACCATTTTCCCAACCTGCTCACGTACATTTACAGTACTACGGCAGGTCGGCTCTGCTGCGTGTACTTGTACGTCGGTCTGTGCAAGGAGGATAGCGGGTGCGTGTGCCTGACGCACGCCCGCGGGCCCTGCAGACTTAATGTCTGCCGGCAACCCGCAATCGCTGTGTACAGAGGCAGAATGAGAAACTGTCTATGTAAACAAGGCGATTCCCCGTTCTGCCTAATGACATGTCAGATCTTCTGTTCCCAGTGATCAGGAACAGCGATCTCTGTCTTGTCCCTGGTAGCCCATCCCCCCTACAGTTAGAACACACCCAGAAAACACACTAAACCCCTTGATCCTCCCTAGTGTTAACCCCTTCCCTGCCAGTGTCATTTTTACATTGATCAGTGCATTTTTATAGCACTGATCAATGTAATAATGTCACCGGTCCCCAAAAAGCGTAATTTGGGGTCAGTTTTATCGCAGTCCAGCTAAAATTCGCATTACCAGTAAAAACAATAATGAAAAAAAAAAGTCACTAAATCTATCCTGTAAATTGTAGATGCGATAACTTTTGCGCAAACCAATCAATATATGCCTATTGCAAAAAACATTTTTTTTTTTAACAAAAATATGTAGAAGAATATATATTGTCCTAAACTGATGAATAAATTCGTTTTTTTAATATATTTTTTGGGATATGTATTATAGCAGAAAGTAAAAAACAATTCTAAATCTTTTTTTGTTTATAGCACAAAAAATAAAAACCGCAGAGGTGATCAAATACCACCAAAATAAAGCTCTATTTGTGGGTAAAAAAAGGACATCAATTTTGTTTGGGTACAGTGTCGCACGACCGCGCAATTGTCAGTTAAAGTGACGCAGTGCCGTATCGAAAAAAATGGCCTGGTCATTAACCACTTCAGATCCGCGCTATAGCCGAAAGACGGCTGCAGCGCGGACCTTAACTGCCGAGTGGACGTCCCCAGGACGTCCTTGTATTACACTCTCCCCGCGCGCTCCCGAGAGCGCGCATCAGGGAAAATCTGTGTTGGCCGTGTCCCTTGGACACAGCCAATCACAGATCGTGCTGAATGGCCAATCACAGAGGCCATTCAGCACTCGATCTCACTGCCCAATGAGAGATGATCTCAAATGTAAACATATGAGATCATCTCTCATTGCCGGCTTTCTCTCCTCACACAGAGACAACATGTGAGGAGATTGAGAGATCTGTGCTGCTGCTGCTGTCAGTTATAGTGAGTGAACACAAATCCACAGTAAAAAACAGTGCCCTCTTGCCAGTCCCATATCTGCCAGTGCCCTCTGCCAGTCCCATATCTGCCAGTGCCCTCTGCCAGTGCCCTCTGCCATCTGCCCATGCCATCTGCCAGTGCCATCTGCCCGTGCCATCTGCCAGTACCATCTGCCCGAGCCATCTGCCAGTGCCATCTGCCAGTGCCATCTTCCAGTGCCATCTGCCCGTGCCATCTGCCCGTGCCATCTGCCAGTGCCATCTGCCCGTGCCATCTGCCCGTGCCATCTGCAAGTGCCATCTGCCCGTGCCATCTGCCATTAGTGCCACGTATAAGTGCCACGTATCAGTGTCATCAGTGCCACGTATCAGTGCCACGTGTCTTCAGTGCCAACAATGGCTAGAAGATTATTTTCAGCCGAGGAGGCATACAATATTCTTGCGGCCGACGAGAGCAACGGGGAGCTCTCCGATTCGGATTCCTCCGCAAGTTCAGACTATGAGACTGACTATGAGTCTGACGTGGACTACGAGCCTGTCCTAAGCAGTGGAACACTGACAGCCTCAGAAGAGGAGGAGGAGGAGGAGGAGGAGGGCCCGCCCGCCAGACGAAGGCGTTCTGCTGAGGAGGCAGTGCCATCCACCAGCACCGCAGTGCCATCCACCAGCACTGCAGTGCCATCCACCAGGCAAGCAAGGCCACGTACCAGTGGGGTGTCATCTCAGTCCCAAAGGGTTAGGTCCCATGCCAGCCTTCCCTATTCCCTTCAGAACCCCTTGTGGCTTCCTCCTAATTCAGGAGAAGCCAACATTCCCCCTTTCACTGCCCAGCCAGGAGTCCAGGTGGACACATAAAATTTTGCCCCTATTGACTTTTCAATTTAATTTTCACTGACGACATGCTTGCATCAATTGTGGCCCAGTGCAACCTATATGCCCAACAGTTCATAGCAAGCAACCCAACGTCCTATTATGCCCGTCCCTACCAGTGGAGAGCCCTTACAGTGGAGGAGTTTAGAATGTTTTTGGGCCTCACATTCTGCATGGGACTAAACGGAAAAAATCAAGTGCGTTCATATTGGTCATCCCGCCCCATCTACCATATGCCCATCTTTTCCTCAGTAATGCCCAGGTCCCGATATCTAATGATTATGAGATTCCTACACTACAACGACAATACCCAGTGCCCTCCCCGAAATGACCCAAATTTTGATAAGCTTTATAAAATTCGGCCGCTACTAAATTATTTTTCTGAAACCTTCCCCCAGTTGTTTACCGCAGACAAACACATATGCGTGGATGAGTCCCTAATAAAATTTTCTGGCAGGCTGGGCATAAAACAATTTATACCCAGCAAAAGGGCCCGCTATGGGGTGAAGCTCTATAAACTGTGTGACCGAGAAACTGGGTATGTGTATGGCTTCATCATATATGAAGGGAAGGACACCGAACTGAACCCCCCTAATTGCCCAATCTACATTGGAACCAGTGGGAAAGTAGTTTGGGAACTCATAAACCCACTTCTGGAGAAAGGCTACCACTTGTATGTGGACAATTTCTATACAAGTTTGCCCCTGTTCCGAAACCTACATAGAATGAAGACTCCAGCATGCGGCACCGTAAGGGCGAACCGGAAGGGCTTTCCTCAAAGCCTGGTCACCAAAAAATTGAAAAGAGGGGAGACGGCGAGTTTGAGGAATGAGGAAATTTTGGCTGTGAAGTGGAGGGACAGAAGAGATGTCTACGTGCTTTCTTCCATCCACAACAATGAATTCGTTGAAATCACCAGGAGGAATGGCCAGATACAAAAACCCAAATGCATCTACGATTACAATAAGTTCATGGGGGGTGTCGACTTCAACGACCAGATGCTCGAACCCTACCTTTCCACAAGAAGAACATACCAGTGGTATAAGAAAGTTTCCATTTATTTATTTAATTTGGCCATGTACAACTCATATGTAATATATAAAAAATCCACTATAAGACCCAAATCCTTCCTTTTCTTCCAGGAGGAAATCACCACTGCCCTTATATACCCAAACAGCCCACCAGTAAACATTAGATCCGATGTCATTAGCCAACTCTCTGAGCGCCACTTCCCAGATAAAATCCCTCCCAGACCAACAGGCCAAAAACGCCAGAAAAAATGCCGGGTGTGCTCCAAAAGAGGAGAGAGAAGAGACACCATTTATTATTGTTCCCAATGTCCTTCAGAACCAGGCCTCTGCATGATTGATTGTTTCCGCCGTTACCATACCAAAATAAATTATTAGTTCACTTCCTGCCATTTATCTTTACACCCCTTATGCATCTGCTTTCTCTGTAACTGACCCTGGCTTGTTATTCGACCACGCTTCTGCCTACCGATTCTGTTTATACCTCTGCCTGATCTGGAACTGACCCTGGACTGTTATTTGACCACGCTTCTGCCTACCGATTCTGTTTATACCTCTGCCTGATCTGGAACTGACCCTGGACTGTTATTTGACCACGCTTCTGCCTACCAATTCCGTACATACCTCTGCCTGATCTGGAACTGACCCTGGAATGTTTGACCATGCTTTTTGCCTGCCTCTTGGACTGATCTTTTACCCTGCCAGTAGACTAGTGGGATTCATAACACAGGGGTCTCACATATGTGAGGGGCTCCAGAATTGTTTTTCTGGATGAAGAAAACAATTGTTTTTGTTTTCTCATTCCTAGATTAGGGTCTGGAGACTCGGAGGCTTCAAAGAGATTTGGGTGGGAGAAGCCTCTACCCCTGTCCCCATTCAGTCCTGAACGAGGCCCTACTTCTGCCTGCTGCCTGTAGGACCTATGCCATCATGCCTCTGCCTGTTGCATGAACTGACCACACCACATGGACCTGCCTACTATCAGGACCAATATTTTGGCACTTCTGACAATCTCTGCTTGCACTGACCCTGGACTGTATATAACAAAAAGACTGTTAACTATTGGAGTACTGAAGAATGCTCACCAGCTGCCTGTACGAACTATGGACAGTATTCCTGCCTGTTGCCTGGACAATTGCATTCGCTTTTGCTGACCAAGTCCCTGCCTGTTGCCTGGACCAGTGCTATCCTCCTGCGGACAACTGCGCTTCTAAAACAGGTAATCTTTTGTTTACCATTTGCTCAGCAGAATGTATTTTGGGGTGTAATTCTTGGTATGTGCATGTTATGTGTCCCTAGAACACCTGATGGTGTTCCTTGCATTTTGGGCCACTGTATGTGGCCACGCTGTGTAAAAGTCTCACACATGTGGTATCGTCATACTCAGGAGGAGTAGCAGAATGTATTTTGGGGTGTAATTTTTGCTATGTGCATGCTATGTGTTGGAAATATCTTATAAATGGACAACTTTGCGTAAAAAAAATGCGTTTTCATTTTTTTCCCACATTTTCCCAAAACTTCTGGAAAAAAATTAAACATTCAAAAGACTCATTATGCCTCATAGATTATACGTTGGGGTGTTAGCTTTCCAAAATGGGGTCACTTTGTGGGCGTTTCCATTGTCCTGGTGCTCCAGGGCCTTCAAAATGTAATAGGTGGTTGAGAAATTAGATGTGTAATTTATGCTCCTAGAACACCTGACGGTGCTACTTCAATGTTGGGCCTCTGTATGTGGCCAGGCTGTGTAAAAGTCTCACACATGTGGTATCGTTATACTCAAGAGGAGTAGCAGAATGTATTTTGGGGTGTAATTATTGCTTTGTACATGCTATGTGTTGGAAATATCTTATAAATGGACAACTTTGTGTGAACAAAATGCGTTTTAATTTTTTTCACACATTTTCCCAAAACTTCTGGAAAAAAATGAAACGTTCAAAAGACTCATTATGCCTCATAGATTATACATTGGGGTGTTAGCTTTCCAAAATGGGGTCACTTTGTGGGTGTTTCCATTGTCCTGGTGCTCCAGGGCCTTCAAAAGTGTAATAGGTGGTTGAGAAATGAGATGTGTAATTTATGCTCCTAGAATGCCTCACGGTGCTACTTCAATGTTGGGCCTCTGTATGTGGCCAGGCTGTGTAAAAGTCTCACACATGTGGTATCGTTATACTCAGGAGGAGTAGCATAATGTATTTTGAGGTGTCATTTTTGCTATGTACATGCTATGTGTTGGCAATATCTTATAAATGGACAACTTTGCGTAAAAAAATAGCGTTTTCATTTTTTTCCCGCATTTTCCAAAAACTTCAGGAAAAAAATGAACCATTCAAAAGACTCATTATGCCTCATAGATTATATGTTGGGGTGTTAGCTTTCCAAAATGGGGTCACTGTGTGGGCGTTTCCATTGTCCTGGTGCTCCAGGGCCTTCAAAATTGTAATAGGTGGTTGAGAAATGAGATGTGTAATTTATGCTCCTAGAATGCCTGAAGGTGCCATTTCAATATTGGGCCTCTGTATGTGGGCAGGCTGTATAAAAGTCTCACACATTTGGTATCGCCATACTCAGGAGGAGTAGCAGAATGTATTTTGGGGCGTCATTTGTGGTATACACATGCCATGTGAGAGAAATAACCTATTACAATGACAATTTTGTGGAAAAAATAAAAAAATAAAAATAAATCTTCATTTTGCAAAGAATTGTGGGAAAAAATTACAACATCAAAAACCTCACGATGCATCTTACTAAATACCTTGGAATTTCTAATTTTAAAAAAGGGGTCATTTGGGGGGTATTTGTGCTTTGCTGGCTTGTTCGGGTCGTAAGAAATGAGATAGGCCACCAGTACATTAGGTGTGATCAATTGTTTATGATCCGCACCACAGCTTGTAGACTCTATAACTTTCACAAAGACCAAATAATATCCACTAATTTGGGTTATTTTTACCAAAGATATGTAGCAGTATAAATTGCGGCCAAATTTTATAAAGAAAAATTCATAATTTGCAAAATTTTATCACATAAACGAAAAAAAAGCCTTTTTTTTTCAAAATTTGCCGTATTTTTTCATTTATAGCGCAAAAAATAAAAAACCCAGAGGTGATCAAATACCACCAAAAGAAAGCTCTATTTGTATGAAAAAAAGGACAAAAAAATCATTTGGGTACAGTATTATATGACTGAGTAATTGTCATTCAAAGTGTGAGAGCACTGAAAGCTGAAAATTGGTCCGGGCACGAAGGGGATTTAGTGCCCAGTTGTCAAGTGGTTAACCACTTACGGACCGCCCGCCGCAGTTGTACGTCGGCTCTTAGAACTGGAATATAGCTGTTATGTGCAGAAGCGAACGTATACGTGAGCAGCGCCAGCATATGAAAACAGTGTTCAAACCACACATGTGAGGTATCCCCGCGATCGTTAGAGTGAGAGCAATAATTCTAGATCTCCTCTGTGACTCAAAACATGCAACCTGTAGAATTTTTTAAACGTGGAGATTTTTAAGGGTAAAAGTTTGTCGCCATTCCAGGAGCAGGCGCAATTTTGAGGCGTGACATGTTTGGTATCAATTTACTCAGCGTAACATTATCTTTCACAATATAAAAAAAATTGGGCTAACTTTACTGTTTTATTTTTAAATAAAAAAAAAAGTGTATTTTTTTCCCAAAAAATTGCGCTTGTAAGACTGCTGCACAAATACGGTGTGTCAGAAAGTATTGCAACAACCGCCATTATATTCTCTAGGATGTATGAAAAAAAATATATAATGTTTGGGGGTTCTATGTAATTTTCTAGAAAAAAAAAAATGTTTTAACTTGTAAACACCGAGTCTGAAAAATAGGCCCGGTCCGACCGCTCACTGTATATATACGTAATTTTTTTAAAGATGGATATCTCGGTAACGGCAGCAGCTGCGGCCTCACCCAAGATATCCATCTCTTCAGTGAGCGGTCCTGTTTAACAATAATGGTGGTCTCTGTGGCGGTCTCTGATTCGCGCGAGATCACCGTTATCGGCGGCGGGAGAGGATCCGTCCCCCTCCCGCCGCTCTCCCGTGCCCTCCGCCGCTTACCGGAGCCGTCGGTAGCGGCGGAGGCGATCGTGTCCTTCTCCCTCTGTGGTATGGATAAGAGTGAGGGGAAGATGGCCCCCACTCGTCTCCATACCATAGCAGGGCGGCGCTGACGTCAAAACGTTAGCTCCGCCCATACGTCTTAAAGGGACATTTTTTTTTTCAAATGACATTTTTTTTAAATTGCATTTTAGTGTAAAAATTCGATCTGAGGTCTTTTTGACCCCAGATCTCATATTTAAGAGGACCTGTCATGCTTTTTTCTATTACAAGGGATGTTTACATTCCTTGTAATAGGAATAAAAGTGATCCATTTTTTTTTTAAAACAAAGTAAAAATAAATAGAATCAAGTAAAATAAATAAGAAAACAAAAACAAAACATTTTTTAAAGCGCCCCGTCCCGACGAGCTCGCGCGCAGAAGCGAACGCATACGTGAGTAGTGCCCGCATATGAAAACGGTGTTCAAACCACACATGTGAGGTATCACTGCGATCGTTAGAGCGAGAGCAATAATTCTAGCCCTAGACCTCCTCTGTAACTCAAAAGATGCAACCTGTAGAATTTTTTAAACGTCGCCTATGGAGATTTTTAAGGGTAAAAGTTTGACGCCATTCCATGAGCGGGCGCAATTTTGAAATGCGACATGTTGGGTATCAATTTACTCGGCGTAACATTATCTTTCACAATCTAAAAAAAAATTGGGCTAACTTTACTGTTGTCTTATTTTTTAATTCAAAAAGGTGAATTTTTTCCCAAAAAAGTGCGCTTGTAAGACCACTGCGCAAATACGATGTAACAAAAAGTATTGCAATGACCGCTAATCTATTCTCTAGGATGTTAGAAAAAAAACAATATATAATGTTTGGGGGTTCTAAGTAATTTTCTAGCAAAAAAAAAAAATGTTTTAAACTTGTAAACACCAAATCTGAAAAACAGGCTTGGTCCTTAAGTGGTTAAGTAGTTAAGGAGGCAAATCCTCACGGAACTGAAGTTGTTAAACGTTTTACAGGTTACCAGTTTAGAGTTGCACAGGAGGTCTGGTGCTAGAATTGTTACTCTCGCTCTGACATTCGTGACAATACCTCACATGTGTGGTGCGATTACAATTTACATATGCATGCGGGAGTAACGTATGCGTTCGCATTTGCACACAAGCACGGTGGCTGAACTTTATTGCTATCACAAGGGATGAACAACATCCTTTGTGACAACATGGGCCCTGACATGTCCTCTTTATGGAGAGATCTGGGGCCTCTATCTTCCCATGTAGGCGATCAGACACAGATCGGTCTGATCGGCTGCTTTCCTGGCTTCTGGGGTTACAGACAGAGAGAGGAGGGATGTCAGTTCCTCTATCTCTGCTCAGGGCAGCCATCACTGCCGGCCGCATCGCTCTCAGACACCACGATGGGCCCGGAGAGCCTGGGAGAGGCGGTGGCAGGAGGGGGGTGGGACCCCTTTCCGCCACCCACAGAAGTGATCGAGTGGCTAATTAGCCACTAGGATTTCTTCTGCATTA
Organism: Rana muscosa; assembly: GCA_029206835.1. Lineage (NCBI taxonomy): Eukaryota > Metazoa > Chordata > Amphibia > Anura > Ranidae > Rana > Rana muscosa. The sequence continues at coordinate 74,469,699 of CM055128.1, forward strand.
ATAGGGAATCAATGGCTGAAAATATACATACCGGAATGATGTCTGTAGGCGCAGTCATCATTCCGGTATACCCACTGAAACCAGAAGATGTCCATGGACATCCTCCGGGCAGGAAGTGGTTACCCACTTGGGTAGTTTTTAACCCCTTCATGACCAAGGCATTTTTTGCTATTCGGCACTGTGCGAATTTGACTGGTGATTGCACGGTCATTTTAACACCTTGCCGACCAGCCGGCGTCTTTAGAGGGCGGCAGGTTGGCTCTCCTGCGCGAATCGCCGTAGCTGTACATCGGCCGCATTAAGACCTATAGGGTAGGGTGACCAGACATCCCCGGTTTCAGAGAAAAGTCCCCGGATTGAGCACACTGTCCCCGGACCAAGTCTGTCCCCGGTTTTGTCCCCGGATTGGATTTGAACAGGGACTGGGGCAATTTCAAAGACAGTCAGTGCAGAATAATAAAAAAAATAATCTGAATTACACCCCCCGCTCCGCCGTGCCTACTAGCTTAGGGGGGTGTATTTTTTTTCCATTATATGTGCCCCTTTCTAATGATCATGTGCTGGTCGGAGCGGAGGGAATATTTCTTCAGTTTCGGGTGCATGCCCATTCAGCTCTGCTCGCATGTTCTTCTGCCTTGGCTCAAGTCCTGGCCAGCCACCTGCCTGCTTATCTCCTTGCCTTCCCTGGCAGAGTGATCTTCCTCTGCTCCCCACCCAGTAGTAGCTGGGCCGGAGAGTAAAACTTGACAGGCTTTGAGGCGGGTGGTGTCGATGGGCAGAGAGTCGCTGATTGCCGCCATTACTAGTAAAAAAAAAAAATATGTCCCCAGATTTCATTTAAAAAATCTGGTCACCTTACTATAGGGGGCGCGCGCGCCCGCGGCGTGACACCAGATCGGATGTGTGTGGCTGACGGCCGCGTTGTCCACCGGCGACCCGCGATCGCTCCAGGGAATAACAATGTAAACAGACAGATCCCCGTTCTGTCAGGGAAGTAGAGAGAGATCTGCTGTTCCCAGGGATCAGGAACAGCGATCTCTCTCTACTCCCAGTCAGTACACTGCCCCCACAGTTAGAAACACCTCCCTAGGACACACAGTTAACCCCTTCCTTGCCACTGACATTTATACAGTAATCATGTGATGTTTGTGTATTTTGCTCAACATGTGATATTAAGAATGGGATGTCAAAGTGTATGTTGTAATATGTTTTCCCTTCTTCTTTTCCCTTTCCCAAAATATTGGTTCAGGTACCATTTTAAATTTTGGTTATAGTTGTAAATAAATCAACACCTACTCAGGATTGAGGGGGACTTTTGATTTATTCTAGCCACTGGGACAGTGTCTAATTTAGGAGGGGGGTGTGTGTAGCGGACCCCCCATAATTGGGGTCACTATGCCTAAATTTAGGGGGTAGCCTGAGCAAATAGTTAGGCTCAGGCTGTTGGAATTCTTTAAATTGGTCTCTGCTCTGTTGTGATGTTGCCTGGCAGTACAGTTCCCTGTGACCTGTCGGTGGCGCTGTCGCCCAGGTCTCAGGTCAAACCACAGGTGGCATTGCAGCGCTATTGAGTGTCCCAACTCGGCGGTCGTGCAGTGGGCGTGGTCTACCCGCTGTGCATGCTGAGAGAGGATACATAAGGGGCAGACGCCATTATTCGGGGGAGCAGTTTGTGCCTTATGGGGTTTAATACGGTGTGGACAATGGCCTACTTGAACTTTCAAGGAGAATAGACTTTTCCCTACATTCTAGGGTGAGGAACCAACGGAAAGAGGTAACTCGCTGCAGGACCCAAATCAATTAACACCGCTCACCCTCTGCAAGATGGAGGATCTTACTAGCTTAGGGGGTGTATTTTTTTCCATTATCTGTTCCCCTTTCTGATGATCATGTGCTGGTCGGAGCGGAGGGAATATTTCTTATGTTTCGGGAGCATGCCAATTTAGCTCCGCTCGCATGTTCTTCTGCCTTGGCTCAAGTCCCGGCCAGCCGCCTGCCTGCTTATCTCCTTGTCTTCCCTGGCGGAGTGATCTTCCTCCTCTCCCCACCCAGTAGTAGCCGGGCCCAGAGAGTAAGACTTGACAGGCTGTGAGGCGGGCGGCGGCGACGGGCAGAGAGTCGCTGATTGCCGCCATTACTAATAAAAAAAAAAAAATATGTCCCCGGATTTCATTTTAAAAATCTGGTCACCTTAGGATACTGGGCATGTAGCATGGTGTGTGCTATTCTGTTTGTGGAGGTAAGCAGGCCAGGGATGAAGTGTGCTACATATATATATATGTGATCCTGCGCAGCGTGGCCACCTTGTAGTAGTAAAACTGCTATAGGGCGGTCAGCAAGTGGTGATCTCGATATCCAAAACTTTTTTTGTTTTACTTTTGGATAGTGCGAAAAAGGACTTTAACCCCTGTGAGGATTTTCTCTGACAATCTCACTGGGAATGTTTCCCTTCACTCCTCATTCAGGAAACACAACAAGAGAAAGGAAATCACTTCATAATATGGAAAATTCCTGTCTTAGGCAGTTGTCACCGCAACAGGTGTACTAGAACATAGATCTACTAGAACATTTTCCCTCACCCCCTGTCATGGTGACAACCATAAAATGATGACGCCGGGTGTCATTTAACCTGTTAAAGGAGTTTTGACAGACAGATGTGGGTTCTTTAGAGGGACAGAAAGTGTGGGTCCCAAAAAGAGACAGACAGATGTGGGTTCTACAGAAGGACAGACAGATGTGGGTTCTATAGAGGGACAGACAGGTGTGGGCCCCATAGAAGGACAGACAGATGTGGGTCCCATAGAAGGACAGACAGATGTGGGTCCTATAGAAGGACAGACAGATATGGGTCCCATAGAAGGACAGACAGATGTGGGTCCCATAGAAGGACAGACAGATGTGGATCTCATAGAAGAAAAGACAGATGTGGGTCCCATAAAAGGACAGACAGATGTGGGGCCCATAAAAGGACAGACAGATGTAGGTCCCGCAGAATGACAGACAGATGTGGGTCTCATAGAAGGACAGACAGATGTGGGTTCCATAGAAGGACAGAAAGATGTGGGTCCCACAGAAGGACAGACATATGTGGGTCCTATAGAAGGACAGACAGATGTGGGTCCCGTAGAAGGACAGACAGATATGGATCCTATAGAAGGACAGACAGATGTGGGTCCCACAGAAGGACAGACAGATGTGGGTCCTATAGAAGGACAGACAGATGTGGGTCCTATAGAAGGACAGACAGATGTGGGTCCCACAGAAGGACAGACAGATGTGGGTCCCACAGAAGGACAGACAGATGTGGGTCCCATAGAAGGACAGACAGATGTGGGTCCCATAGACAGATGTGGGTCCTATAGAAAGACAGACAGATGTGGGTCCTATAGAAGGACAGACAGATGTGGGTCCCATAGAAAAACACAGATGTGGGTCCCATAGAAGGACAGACAGATGTGGGTCCCGCAGAAGGACAGACAGATGTGGGTCCCATAGAAGGACAGATAGATGTGGGTCCCGTAGAAGGACAGACAGATGTGGGTCCCATAGAAGGACAGACAGATGTGGGTCCCGTAGAAGGACAGACAGATGTGGGGCCCATAAAAGGACAGACAGATGTGGGGCCCATAAAAGGACAGACAGATGTGGGTCCCGTAGAAGGACAGAAAGATGTGGGTCCCGTAGAAGGACAGACAGATGTGGGGCCCATAAAAGGAGAGACAGATGTGGGGCCCATAAAAGGACAGACAGGTGTGGGCCCCATAGAAGGACAGACAGATGTGGGTCTCATAGAAGGACAGACAGATGTGGGTCCCATAGAAGGACAGACAGATGTGGGTCCCGTAGAAGGACAGACAGATGTGGGGCCCATAAAAGGACAGACAGGTGTGGGCCCCATAGAAGGACAGACAGGTGTGGGCCCCATAGAAGGACAGACAGATGTGGGTCTCATAGAAGGACAGACAGATGTGGGTTCCATAGAAGGACAGAAAGATGTGGGTCCCTCAGAAGGACAGACAGATGTGGGTCCCACAGAAGGACAGACAGATGTGGGTCCCATAGAAGGACAGACAGATGTGGGTCCTATAGAAGGACAGACAGATATGGGTCCCATAGAAGGACAGAAAGATGTGGGTCCCATAGAAGGACAGACAGATGTGGGTCCTATAGAAGGACAGACAGATGTGGGTCCCATAGAAAGACAGACAGGTGTGGGTCCCATAGAAGGACAGATGGGGGTCCTATAGAAGGACACACAGATGTGGGTCCCATAGAAGGACACAGATGTGGGTCCCATAGAAGGACAGACAAATGTGGGTCCCATAGGACAGACAGATGTGGATCCTATAGAAGGACAGACAGATGTGGGTCCCATAGAAGGACAGATGTGGGTCCCATAGAAGGACAGACATATGTGGATCCTATAGAAGGACAGACAGATGTGGGTCCCATAGACAAATGTGGGTCCCACAGAAGGACAGACAGATGTGGGTCCCACAGAAGCACAGACAGATGTGGGTCCTAGAGAAGGACAGACAGATGTGGGTCCCATAGAAGGACAGAAAGGTGTGGGTCCTATAGAAGGACAGACCGATGTGGGCCCTTTAGAAGGACAGACAGATGTGGGTCCTATAGAAGGACAGACAGATGTGGGTCCCACAGAAGGACAGACAGATGTGGTTCCCACAGAAGGACAGACAGATGTGGGTCCCATAGAAGGACAGATAGATGTGGGTCCCATAGAAGGACAGACAGATGTGGGTCCTATAGAAAGACAGACAGATGTGGGTCCTATAGAAGGACAGACAGATGTGGGTCCCATAGAAGGACAGATGAGGGTCCCATAGAAGGACAGATGTGGGTCCCATAGAAGGACAGACAGATGTGGGTCCCGCAAAAGGACAGACAGATGTGGGTCCCATAGAAGGACACAGATGTGGGTCCCATAGAAGGACAGACAGATGTGGGTCCCATAGAAGGACAGACAGATGTGGGTTCAGGAGAAGGACAGATGGGGGTCCCATAGAAGGACAGATGGGGGTCCCATAAAAGGACAAATGTGGGTCCCATGGAAGGACAGATGTGGGTCCCATAGAAGGACAGATGGGGGTCTCATAGAAGGACAGATGGGGGTCCCATAGAAGGACAGATAGGGGTCCCATATAAGGACAGATGTGGGTCCCATAGAAGGACAGATGTGGGTCCCATAGAAGGACAGATGTGGGTCCCATAGAAGGACAGATGTGGGTCCCATAGAAGGACAGATGGGGGTCTCATAGAAGGACAGATGTGGGTCCCATAGAAGGACAGATGTGGGTCCCATAGAAGGACAGACAGATGTGGGTCCCGTAGAAGGACAGATGGGGGTCCCATAGAAGGACAGACAGATGTGGGTCCCATAGAAGGACAGATGTCGGTCCCATAGAAGGACAGATGGGGGTCCCATAGAAGGACAGATGGGGGTCCCATAGAAGGACAGATGTCGGTCCCATAAAAGGACAGATGTCGGTCCCATAGAAGGACAGATGGGGGTCCCATAGAAGGACAGATGTCGGTCTCATAGAAGGACAGATGTGGGTCCTATAGAAGGACAGACAGATGTGGGTCCCATAGAAGGACAGATGTGGGTCCCATAGAAGGACAGATGTCGGTCCCATAGAAGGATAGATGGGGGTCCCATAGAAGGACAGATGGGAGTCAAATAGAAGGACAGATGTCGGTCCCATAGAAGGACAGATGGGGGTCCCATAGAAGGACAGATGTCGGTCCCATAGAAGGACAGATGTCGGTCCCATAGAAGGACAGATGGGGGTCCCATAGAAGGACAGATGTCGGTCCCATAGAAGGACAGATGGGGGTCCCATAGAAGGACAGATGTCGGTCCCATAGAAGGACAGATGGGGGTCCCATAGAAGGACAGATGGGGGTCCCATAGAAGGACAGATGTCGGTCCCATAGAAGGACAGATGGGGGTCCCATAGAAGGACAGATGGGGGTCCCATAGAAGGACAGATGTTGGTCCCATAGAAGGACAGATGGGGGTCCCATAGAAGGACAGATGTCGGTCCCATAGAAGGACAGATGTCGGTCCCATAGAAGGACAGATGTCGGTCCCATAGAAGGACAGATGTCGGTCCCATAGAAGGACAGATGTGGGTCCCATAGAATGACAGATGTGGGTCCCATAGAAGGACAGATGTCGGTCCCATAGAAGGACAGATGTCGGTCCCATAGGAGGACAGATGGGGGTCCCATAGAAGGACAGATGTCGGTCCCATAGAAGGACAGATGGGGGTCCCATAGAAGGACAGATGTCGGTCCCATAGAAGGACAGATGTCGGTCCCATAGAAGGACAGATGGGGGTCCCATAGAAGGACAGATGGGGGTCCCATAGAAGGACAGATGTCGGTCCCATAGAAGGACAGATGTGGGTCCCATAGAAGGACAGATGTCGGTCCCATAGAAGGACAGATGGGGGTCCCATAGAAGGACAGATGGGGGTCCCATAGAAGGACAGATGGGGGTCCCATAGAAGGACAGATGTCGGTCCCATAGAAGGACAGATGTGGGTCCCATAGAAGGACAGATGGGGGTCCCATAGAAGGACAGATGGGGGTCCCATAAAAGGACAGATGTCGGTCCCATAGAAGGACAGATGTCGGTCCCATAGAAGGACAGATGGGGGTCCCATAGAAGGTTAGATGTCGGTCCCATAGAAGGACAGATGTCGGTCCCATAGAAGGACAGATGGGGGTCCCATAGAAGGACAGATGTCGGTCCCATAGAAGGACAGATGTCGGTCCCATAGAAGGACAGATGTGGGTCCCATAGAAGGACAGATGTGGGTCCCATAGAAGGACAGATGTCGGTCCCATAGAAGGAAAGATGTGGGTCCATAGAAGGACAGATGTCGGTCCCATAGAAGGACAGATGTGGGTCCCATAGAAGGACAGATGTCGGTCCCATAGAAGGACAGATGTCGGTCCCATAGAAGGACAGATGGGGGTCCCATAGAAGGACAGATGGGGGTCCCATAGAAGGACAGATGTCGGTCCCATAGAAGGACAGATGTCGGTCCCATAGAAGGACAGATGGGGTCCCATAGAAGGACAGATGTCGGTCCCATAGAAGGACAGATGTCGGTCCCATAGAAGGACAGATGGGGGTCCCATAGAAGGACAGATGTCGGTCCCATAGAAGGACAGATGTCGGTCCCATAGAAGGACAGATGGGGGTCCCATAGAAGGACAGATGTCGGTCCCATAGAAGGACAGATGTGGGTCCCATAGAAGGACAGATGTGGGTCCCATAGAAGGACAGATGTCGGTCCCATAGAAGGACAGATGTGGGTCCCATAGAAGGACAGATGTCGGTCCCATAGAAGGACAGATGGGGGTCCCATAGAAGGACAGATGTCGGTCCCATAGAAGGACAGATGGGGGTCCCATAGAAGGACAGATGTCGGTCCCATAGAAGGACAGATGTGGGTCCCATAGAAGGACAGATGTCGGCCCCATAGAAGGACAGATGGGGGTCCCATAGAAGGACAGATGGGGGTCCCATAGAAGGACAGATGTCGGTCCCATAGAAGGACAGATGTCGGTCCCATAGAAGGACAGATGGGGGTCCCATAGAAGGACAGATGTCGGTCCCATAGAAGGACAGATGTCGGTCCCATAGAAGGACAGATGGGGGTCCCATAGAAGGACAGATGTTGGTCCCATAGAAGGATAGATGGGGGTCCCATAGAAGGACAGATGTCGGTCCCATAGAAGGACAGATGTGGGTCCCATAGAAGGACAGATGTCGGTCCCATAGAAGGACAGATGTTGGTCCCATAGAAGGACAGATGTGGGTCCCATAGAATGACAGATGTGGGTCCCATAGAAGGACAGATGTCGGTCCCATAGAAGGACAGATGTCGGTCCCATAGAAGGACAGATGGGGGTCCCATAGAAGGACAGATGTCGGTCCCATAGAAGGACAGATGGGGGTCCCATAGAAGGACAGATGGGGGTCCCATAGAAGGACAGATGGGGGTCCCATAGAAGGACAGATGTCGGTCCCATAGAAGGACAGATGTCGGTCCCATAGAAGGACAGATGTCGGTCCCATAGAAGGACAGATGTGGGTCCCATAGAAGGACAGATGTCGGTCCCATAGAAGGACAGATGGGGGTCCCATAGAAGGACAGATGGGGGTCCCATAGAAGGACAGATGTCGGTCCCATAGAAGGACAGATGTGGGTCCCATAGAAGGACAGATGTCGGTCCCATAGAAGGACAGATGGGGGTCCCATAGAAGGACAGATGGGGGTCCCATAGAAGGACAGATGGGGTCCCATAGAAGGACAGATGTCGGTCCCATAGAAGGACAGATGTGGGTCCCATAGAAGGACAGATGGGGGTCCCATAGAAGGACAGATGGGGGTCCCATAGAAGGACAGATGTCGGTCCCATAGAAGGACAGATGTCGGTCCCATAGAAGGACAGATGTCGGTCCCATAGAAGGACAGATGGGGGTCCCATAGAAGGACAGATGTCGGTCCCATAGAAGGACAGATGTCGGTCCCATAGAAGGACAGATGGGGGTCCCATAGAAGGACAGATGTCGGTCCCATAGAAGGACAGATGTCGGTCCCATAGAAGGACAGATGGGGGTCCCATAGAAGGACAGATGGGGGTCCCATAGAAGGACAGATGTCGGTCCCATAGAAGGACAGATGTCGGTCCCATAGAAGGACAGATGTCGGTCCCATAGAAGGACAGATGGGGGTCCCATAGAAGGACAGATGGGGGTCCCATAGAAGGACAGATGTCGGTCCCATAGAAGGACAGATGGGGGTCCCATAGAAGGACAGATGTCGGTCCCATAGAAGGACAGATGGGGGTCCCATAGAAGGACAGATGGGGGTCCCATAGAAGGACAGATGTCGGTCCCATAGAAGGACAGATGTCGGTCCCATAGAAGGACAGATGTCGGTCCCATAGAAGGACAGATGTGGGTCCCATAGAAGGACAGATGTCGGTCCCATAGAAGGACAGATGGGGGTCCCATAGAAGGACAGATGGGGGTCCCATAGAAGGACAGATGTGGGTCCCATAGAAGGACAGATGTGGGTCCCATAGAAGGACAGATGTGGGTCCCATAGGAGGACAGATGGGGGTCCCATAGAAGGACAGATGGGGGTCCCATAGAAGGACAGATGAGGGTCCCATAGAAGGACAGATGTCGGTCCCATAGAAGGACAGATGTGGGTCCCATAGAAGGACAGATGGGGGTCCCATAGAAGGACAGATGGGGGTCCCATAGAAGGACAGATGTCGGTCCCATAGAAGGACAGATGTCGGTCCCATAGAAGGACAGATGGGGGTCCCATAGAAGGACAGATGGGGGTCCCATAGAAGGACAGATGTCGGTCCCATAGAAGGACAGATGTCGGTCCCATAGAAGGACAGATGTCGGTCCCATAGAAGGACAGATGGGGGTCCCATAGAAGGACAGATGGGGGTCCCATAGAAGGACAGATGTCGGTCCCATAGAAGGACAGATGGGGGTCCCATAGAAGGACAGATGTCGGTCCCATAGAAGGACAGATGGGGGTCCCATAGAAGGACAGATGGGGGTCCCATAGAAGGACAGATGGGGGTCCCATAGAAGGACAGATGTCGGTCCCATAGAAGGACAGATGTCGGTCCCATAGAAGGACAGATGTCGGTCCCATAGAAGGACAGATGGGGGTCCCATAGAAGGACAGATGTCGGTCCCATAGAAGGACAGATGTCGGTCCCATAGAAGGACAGATGTGGGTCCCATAGAAGGACAGATGTCGGTCCCATAGAAGGACAGATGGGGGTCCCATAGAAGGACAGATGGGGGTCCCATAGAAGGACAGATGTCGGTCCCATAGAAGGACAGATGTGGGTCCCATAGAAGGACAGATGTCGGTCCCATAGGAGGACAGATGGGGGTCCCATAGAAGGACAGATGGGGGTCCCATAGAAGGACAGATGAGGGTCCCATAGAAGGACAGATGTCGGTCCCATAGAAGGACAGATGTGGGTCCCATAGAAGGACAGATGGGGGTCCCATAGAAGGACAGATGGGGGTCCCATAGAAGGACAGATGTCGGTCCCATAGAAGGACAGATGTCGGTCCCATAGAAGGACAGATGTCGGTCCCATAGAAGGACAGATGGGGGTCCCATAGAAGGACAGATGTCGGTCCCATAGAAGGACAGATGTCGGTCCCATAGAAGGACAGATGGGGGTCCCATAGAAGGACAGATGTCGGTCCCATAGAAGGACAGATGGGGGTCCCATAGAAGGACAGATGGGGGTCCCATAGAAGGACAGATGGGGGTCCCATAGAAGGACAGATGTCGGTCCCATAGAAGGACAGATGTCGGTCCCATAGAAGGACAGATGTGGGTCCCATAGAAGGACAGATGTCGGTCCCATAGAAGGACAGATGGGGGTCCCATAGAAGGACAGATGGGGGTCCCATAGAAGGACAGATGTCGGTCCCATAGAAGGACAGATGTGGGTCCCATAGAAGGACAGATGTCGGTCCCATAGAAGGACAGATGGGGTCCCATAGAAGGACAGATGGGGGTCCCATAGAAGGACAGACGGGGGTCCCATAGAAGGACAGATGTCGGTCCCATAGAAGGACAGATGTGGGTCCCATAGAAGGACAGATGGGGGTCCCATAGAAGGACAGATGGGGGTCCCATAGAAGGACAGATGTCGGTCCCATAGAAGGACAGATGGGGGTCCCATAGAAGGACAGATGTCGGTCCCATAGAAGGACAGATGTCGGTCCCATAGAAGGACAGATGGGGGTCCCATAGAAGGACAGATGTCGGTCCCATAGAAGGACAGATGTCGGTCCCATAGAAGGACAGATGGGGGTCCCATAGAAGGACAGATGGGGGTCCCATAGAAGGACAGATGTCGGTCCCATAGAAGGACAGATGTCGGTCCCATAGAAGGACAGATGTCGGCCCCATAGAAGGACAGATGGGGGTCCCATAGAAGGACAGATGTCGGTCCCATAGAAGGACAGATGTCGGTCCCATAGAAGGACAGATGGGGGTCCCATAGAAGGACAGATGTCGGTCCCATAGAAGGACAGATGTCGGTCCCATAGAAGGACAGATGTCGGTCCCATAGAAGGACAGATGGGGGTCCCATAGAAGGACAGATGTCGGTCCCATAGAAGGACAGATGTCGGTCCCATAGAAGGACAGATGGGGGTCCCATAGAAGGACAGATGTCGGTCCCATAGAAGGACAGATGTCGGTCCCATAGTAGGACAGATGGGGGTCCCATAGAAGGACAGATGTCGGTCCCATAGAAGGACATATGTCGGTCCCATAGAAGGACAGATGGGGGTCCCATAGAAGGACAGATGGGGGTCCCATAGAAGGACAGATGTCGGTCCCATAGAAGGACAGATGTCGGTCCCATAGAAGGACAGATGTGGGTCCCATAGAAGGACAGATGTCGGTCCCATAGAAGGACAGATGTGGGTCCCATAGAAGGACAGATGTCGGTCCCATAGAAGGACAGATGGGGGTCCCATAGAAGGACAGATGTCGGTCCCATAGAAGGACAGATGGGGGTCCCATAGAAGGACAGATGTGGGTCCCATAGAAGGACAGATGGGGGTCCCATAGAAGGACAGATGTCGGTCCCATAGAAGGACAGATGTGGGTCCCATAGAAGGACAGATGTCGGCCCCATAGAAGGACAGATGGGGGTCCCATAGAAGGACAGATGTCGGTCCCATAGAAGGACAGATGTCGGTCCCATAGAAGGACAGATGTCGGTCCCATAGAAGGACAGATGGGGGTCCCATAGAAGGACAGATGGGGGTCCCATAGAAGGACAGATGGGGGTCCCATAGAAGGACAGATGGGGTCCCATAGAAGGACAGATGTGGGTCCCATAGAAGGACAGATGGGGGTCCCATAGAAGGACAGATGTCGGTCCCATAGAAGGACAGATGGGGGTCCCATAGAAGGACAGATGTCGGTCCCATAGAAGGACAGATGTCGGTCCCATAGAAGGACAGATGGGGGTCCCATAGAAGGACAGATGGGGGTCCCATAGAAGGACAGATGGGGGTCCCATAGAAGGACAGATGTGGGTCCCATAGAAGGACAGATGGGGGTCCCATAGAAGGACAGATGTCGGTCCCATAGAAGGACAGATGTCGGTCCCATAGAAGGACAGATGGGGGTCCCATAGAAGGACAGATGGGGGTCCCATAGAAGGACAGATGTCGGTCCCATAGAAGGACAGATGTCGGTCCCATAGAAGGACAGATGGGGGTCCCATAGAAGGACAGATGTCGGTCCCATAGAAGGACAGATGGGGGTCCCATAGAAGGACAGATGTGGGTCCCATAGAAGGACAGATGTCGGTCCCATAGAAGGACAGATGTCGGTCCCATAGAAGGACAGATGTGGGTCCCATAGAAGGACAGATGTCGGTCCCATAGAAGGACAGATGGGGGTCCCATAGAAGGACAGATGGGGGTCCCATAGAAGGACAGATGTCGGTCCCATAGAAGGACAGATGTGGGTCCCATAGAAGGACAGATGTCGGTCCCATAGAAGGACAGATGGGGGTCCCATAGAAGGACAGATGGGGGTCCCATAGAAGGACAGATGTCGGTCCCATAGAAGGACAGATGTGGGTCCCATAGAAGGACAGATGGGGGTCCCATAGAAGGACAGATGGGGGTCCCATAGAAGGACAGATGTCGGTCCCATAGAAGGATAGATGTCGGTCCCATAGAAGGACAGATGTCGGTCCCATAGAAGGACAGGTGGGGGTCCCATAGAAGGACAGATGTCGGTCCCATAGAAGGACAGATGTCGGTCCCATAGAAGGACAGATGGGGGTCCCATAGAAGGACAGATGTCGGTCCCATAGAAGGACAGATGGGGGTCCCATAGAAGGACAGATGGGGGTCCCATAGAAGGACAGATGGGGGTCCCATAGAAGGACAGATGTCGGTCCCATAGAAGGACAGATGTCGGTCCCATAGAAGGACAGATGTGGGTCCCATAGAAGGACAGATGTCGGTCCCATAGAAGGACAGATGGGTCCCATAGAAGGACAGATGGGGGTCCCATAGAAGGACAGATGTCGGTCCCATAGAAGGACAGATGTGGGTCCCATAGAAGGATAGATGTCGGTCCCATAGAAGGACAGATGGGGGTCCCATAGAAGGACAGATGGGGGTACCATAGAAGGACAGATGGGGGTCCCATAGAAGGACAGATGTCGGTCCCATAGAAGGACAGATGGGGGTCCCATAGAAGGACAGATGGGGGTCCCATAGAAGGACAGATGTCGGTCCCATAGAAGGACAGATGTCGGTCCCATAGAAGGACAGATGTCGGTCCCATAGAAGGACAGATGGGGGTCCCATAGAAGGACAGATGTCGGTCCCATAGAAGGACAGATGTCGGTCCCATAGAAGGACAGATGGGGGTCCCATAGAAGGACAGATGTCGGTCCCATAGAAGGACAGATGTCGGTCCCATAGAAGGACAGATGGGGGTCCCATAGAAGGACAGATGGGGGTCCCATAGAAGGACAGATGTCGGTCCCATAGAAGGACAGATGTTGGTCCCATAGAAGGACAGATGGGGTCCCATAGAAGGACAGATGTCGGTCCTATAGAAGGACAGATGTCGGTCCCATAGAAGGACAGATGTGGGTCCCATAGAAGGACAGATGGGGGTCCCATAGAAGGACAGATGTCGGTCCCATAGAAGGACAGATGTGGGTCCCATAGAAGGACAGATGTGGGTCCCATAGAAGGACAGATGTCGGCCCCATAGAAGGACACATGTGGGTCCAATAGAAGGACAGATGTCGGTCCCATAGAAGGACAGATGTGGGTCCCATAGAAGGACAGATGTCGGTCCCATAGAAGGACAGATGTCGGTCCCATAGAAGGACAGATGGGGGTCCCATAGAAGGACAGATGGGGGTCCCATAGAAGGACAGATGTCCGTCCCATAGAAGGACAGATGTCGGTCCCATAGAAAGACAGATGGGGTCCCATAGAAGGACAGATGTCGGTCCCATAGAAGGACAGATGTCGGTCCCATAGAAGGACAGATGTGGGTCGCATAGAAGGACAGATGGGGGTCCCATAGAAGGACAGATGTCGGTCCCATAGAAGGACAGATGTGGGTCCCATAGAAGGACAGATGTGGGTCCCATAGAAGGACAGATGTCGGTCCCATAGAAGGACAGATGTGGGTCCCATAGAAGGACAGATGTCGGTCCCATAGAAGGACAGATGTGGGTCCCATAGAAGGACAGATGTCGGTCCCATAGAAGGACAGATGTGGGTCCCATAGAAGGACAGATGTCGGTCCCATAGAAGGACAGATGTCGGCCCCATAGAAGGACAGATGGGGGTCCCATAGAAGGACAGATGTCGGTCCCATAGAAGGACAGATGTCGGTCCCATAGAAGGACAGATGTCGGTCCCATAGAAGGACAGATGTGGGTCCCATAGAAGGACAGATGTGGGTCCCATAGAAGGACAGATGTCGGTCCCATAGAAGGACAGATGTGGGTCCCATAGAAGGACAGATGTCGGTCCCATAGAAGGACAGATGGGGGTCCCATAGAAGGACAGATGTCGGTCCCATAGAAGGACAGATGGGGGTCCCATAGAAGGACAGATGTCGGTCTCATAGAAGGACAGATGTGGGTCCCATAGAAGGACAGATGGGGGTCCCATAGAAGGACAGATGTCGGTCCCATAGAAGGACAGATGTCGGTCCCATAGAAGGACAGATGTCGGTCCCATAGAAGGACAGATGGGGGTCCCATAGAAGGACAGATGTCGGTCCCATAGAAGGACAGATGTCGGTCCCATAGAAGGACAGATGGGGGTCCCATAGAAGGACAGATGTCGGTCCCATAGAAGGACAGATGTGGGTCCCATAGAAGGACAGATGTGGGTCCCATAGAAGGACAGATGTCGGTCCCATAGAAGGACAGATGTGGGTCCCATAGAAGGACAGATGTCGGTCCCATAGAAGGACAGATGGGGGTCCCATAGAAGGACAGATGTCGGTCCCATAGAAGGACAGATGGGGGTCCCATAGAAGGACAGATGTCGGTCCCATAGAAGGACAGATGTCGGCCCCATAGAAGGACAGATGGGGGTCCCATAGAAGGACAGATGTCGGTCCCATAGAAGGACAGATGTCGGTCCCATAGAAGGACAGATGTCGGTCCCATAGAAGGACAGATGGGGGTCCCATAGAAGGACAGATGTCGGTCCCATAGAAGGACAGATGTCGGTCCCATAGAAGGACAGATGGGGGTCCCATAGAAGGACAGATGTCGGTCCCATAGAAGGACAGATGTCGGTCCCATAGAAGGACAGATGGGGGTCCCATAGAAGGACAGATGTCGGTCCCATAGAAGGACAGATGTCGGTCCCATAGTAGGACAGATGGGGGTCCCATAGAAGGACAGATGGGGGTCCCATAGAAGGACAGATGTCGGTCCCATAGTAGGACAGATGGGGGTCCCATAGAAGGACAGATGGGGGTCCCATAGAAGGACAGATGTCGGTCCCATAGAAGGACATATGTCGGTCCCATAGAAGGACAGATGGGGTCCCATAGAAGGACAGATGTCGGTCCCATAGAAGGACAGATGTGGGTCCCATAGAAGGACAGATGTGGGTCCCATAGAAGGACAGATGTCGGTCCCATAGAAGGACAGATGTGGGTCCCATAGAAGGACAGATGTCGGTCCCATAGAAGGACAGATGGGGGTCCGATAGAAGGACAGATGTCGGTCCCATAGAAGGACAGATGGGGGTCCCATAGAAGGACAGATGTGGGTCCCATAGAAGGACAGATGGGGGTCCCATAGAAGGACAGATGTCGGTCCCATAGAAGGACAGATGTGGGTCCCATAGAAGGACAGATGTCGGCCCCATAGAAGGACAGATGGGGGTCCCATAGAAGGACAGATGTCGGTCCCATAGAAGGACAGATGTCGGTCCCATAGAAGGACAGATGTCGGTCCCATAGAAGGACAGATGGGGGTCCCATAGAAGGACAGATGGGGGTCCCATAGAAGGACAGATGGGGGTCCCATAGAAGGACAGATGTGGGTCCCATAGAAGGACAGATGGGGGTCCCATAGAAGGACAGATGTCGGTCCCATAGAAGGACAGATGGGGGTCCCATAGAAGGACAGATGTCGGTCCCATAGAAGGACAGATGTCGGTCCCATAGAAGGACAGATGGGGGTCCCATAGAAGGACAGATGGGGGTCCCATAGAAGGACAGATGGGGGTCCCATAGAAGGACAGATGTGGGTCCCATAGAAGGACAGATGGGGGTCCCATAGAAGGACAGATGTCGGTCCCATAGAAGGACAGATGTCGGTCCCATAGAAGGACAGATGGGGGTCCCATAGAAGGACAGATGGGGGTCCCATAGAAGGACAGATGTCGGTCCCATAGAAGGACAGATGTCGGTCCCATAGAAGGACAGATGTCGGTCCCATAGGACAGATGGGGGTCCCATAGAAGGACAGATGGGGGTCCCATAGGACAGATGTCGGTCCCATAGAAAGACAGATGGGGGTCCCATAGAAGGACAGATGTCGGTCCCATAGAAGGACAGATGGGGGTCCCATAGAAGGACAGATGGGGGTCCCATAGAAGGACAGATGTCGGTCCCATAGAAGGACAGATGTCGGTCCCATAGAAGGACAGATGGGGGTCCCATAGAAGGACAGATGGGGGTCCCATAGAAGGACAGATGTCGGTCCCATAGGACAGATGTGGGTCCCATAGAAGGACAGATGTGGGTCCCATAGAAGGACAGATGTGGGTCCCATAGAAGGACAGATGTGGGTCCCATAGAAGGACAGATGTGGGTCCCATAGAAGGACAGATGGGGTTCCCATAGAAGGACAGATGTCGGTCCCATAGAAGGACAGATGGGGGTCCCATAGAAGGACAGATGTCGGTCCCATAGAAGGACAGATGTGGGTCCCATAGAAGGACAGATGGGGGTCCCATAGAAGGACAGATGGGGGTCCCATAGAAGGACAGATGTCGGTCCCATAGAAGGACAGATGTGGGTCCCATAGAAGGACAGATGTGGGTCCCATAGAAGGACAGATGTGGGTCCCATAGAAGGACAGATGTCGGTCCCATAGAAGGACAGATGGGGTTCCCATAGAAGGACAGATGTCGGTCCCATAGAAGGACAGATGGGGGTCCCATAGAAGGACAGATGTCGGTCCCATAGAAGGACAGATGTGGGTCCCATAGAAGGACAGATGGGGGTCCCATAGAAGGACAGATGTCGGTCCCATAGAAGGACAGATGTCGGTTCCATAGAAGGACAGATGTGGGTCCCATAGAAGGACAGATGTCGGCCCCATAGAAGGACAGATGTCGGTCCTATAGAAGGACAGATGTCGGTCCCATAGAAGGACAGATGTCGGCCCCATAGAAGGACAGATGTCGGTCCCATAGAAGGACAGATGTCGGTCCCATAGAAGGACAGATGGGGGTCCCATAGAAGGACAGATGTGGGTCCCATAGAAGGACAGATGGGGGTCCCATAGAAGGACAGATGTCGGTCCCATAGAAGGACAGATGTCGGTCCCATAGAAGGACAGATGGGGGTCCCATAGAAGGACAGATGGGGGTCCCATAGAAGGACAGATGTCGGTCCCATAGAAGGACAGATGTCGGTCCCATAGGACAGATGGGGGTCCCATAGAAGGACAGATGGGGGTCCCATAGGACAGATGTCGGTCCCATAGAAAGACAGATGGGGGTCCCATAGAAGGACAGATGTCGGTCCCATAGAAGGACAGATGGGGGTCCCATAGAAGGACAGATGGGGGTCCCATAGAAGGACAGATGTCGGTCCCATAGAAGGACAGATGTCGGTCCCATAGAAGGACAGATGGGGGTCCCATAGAAGGACAGATGGGGGTCCCATAGAAGGACAGATGTCGGTCCCATAGAAGGACAGATGTCGGTCCCATAGAAGGACAGATGGGGGTCCCATAGAAGGACAGATGTGGGTCCCATAGAAGGACAGATGTCGGTCCCATAGAAGGACAGATGTGGGTCCCATAGAAGGACAGATGTGGGTCCCATAGAAGGACAGATGTGGGTCCCATAGAAGGACAGATGGGGTTCCCATAGAAGGACAGATGTCGGTCCCATAGAAGGACAGATGGGGGTCCCATAGAAGGACAGATGTCGGTCCCATAGAAGGACAGATGGGGGTCCCATAGAAGGACAGATGTGGGTCCCATAGAAGGACAGATGTCGGTCCCATAGAAGGACAGATGTCGGCCCCATAGAAGGACAGATGGGGGTCCTATAGAAGGACAGATGTCGGTCCCATAGAAGGACAGATGTCGGCCCCATAGAAGGACAGATGTGGGTCCCATAGAAGGACAGATGTGGGTCCCATAGAAGGACAGATGTCGGCCCCATAGAAGGACAGATGTGGGTCCCATAGAAGGACAGATGTGGGTCCCATAGAAGGACAGATGTGGGTCCCATAGAAGGACAGATGTCGGTCCCATAGAAGGACAGATGGGGGTCCCATAGAAGGACAGATGTCGGTCCCATAGAAGGACAGATGTCGGCCCCATAGAAGGACAGATGGGGGTCCCATAGAAGGACAGATGGGGGTCCCATAGAAGGACAGATGGGGGTCCCATAGAAGGACAGATGTGGGTCCCATAGAAGGACAGATGGGGGTCCCATAGAAGGACAGATGTCGGTCCCATAGAAGGACAGATGTCGGTCCCATAGAAGGACAGATGGGGGTCCCATAGAAGGACAGATGGGGGTCCCATAGAAGGACAGATGTCGGTCCCATAGAAGGACAGATGTCGGTCCCATAGAAGGACAGATGTCGGTCCCATAGGACAGATGGGGGTCCCATAGAAGGACAGATGGGGGTCCCATAGGACAGATGTCGGTCCCATAGAAAGACAGATGGGGGTCCCATAGAAGGACAGATGTCGGTCCCATAGAAGGACAGATGGGGGTCCCATAGAAGGACAGATGGGGGTCCCATAGAAGGACAGATGTCGGTCCCATAGAAGGACAGATGTCGGTCCCATAGAAGGACAGATGGGGGTCCCATAGAAGGACAGATGGGGGTCCCATAGAAGGACAGATGTCGGTCCCATAGGACAGATGTGGGTCCCATAGAAGGACAGATGTGGGTCCCATAGAAGGACAGATGTGGGTCCCATAGAAGGACAGATGTGGGTCCCATAGAAGGACAGATGTGGGTCCCATAGAAGGACAGATGGGGTTCCCATAGAAGGACAGATGTCGGTCCCATAGAAGGACAGATGGGGGTCCCATAGAAGGACAGATGTCGGTCCCATAGAAGGACAGATGTGGGTCCCATAGAAGGACAGATGGGGGTCCCATAGAAGGACAGATGGGGGTCCCATAGAAGGACAGATGTCGGTCCCATAGAAGGACAGATGTGGGTCCCATAGAAGGACAGATGTGGGTCCCATAGAAGGACAGATGTGGGTCCCATAGAAGGACAGATGTCGGTCCCATAGAAGGACAGATGGGGTTCCCATAGAAGGACAGATGTCGGTCCCATAGAAGGACAGATGGGGGTCCCATAGAAGGACAGATGTCGGTCCCATAGAAGGACAGATGTGGGTCCCATAGAAGGACAGATGGGGGTCCCATAGAAGGACAGATGTCGGTCCCATAGAAGGACAGATGTCGGTTCCATAGAAGGACAGATGTGGGTCCCATAGAAGGACAGATGTCGGCCCCATAGAAGGACAGATGTCGGTCCTATAGAAGGACAGATGTCGGTCCCATAGAAGGACAGATGTCGGCCCCATAGAAGGACAGATGTCGGTCCCATAGAAGGACAGATGTCGGTCCCATAGAACGACAGATGGGGGTCCCATAGAAGGACAGATGTGGGTCCCATAGAAGGACAGATGGGGGTCCCATAGAAGGACAGATGTCGGTCCCATAGAAGGACAGATGGGGTCCCATAGAAGGACAGATGGGGGTCCCATAGAAGGACAGATGTCGGTCCCATAGAAGGACAGATGTCGGTCCCATAGAAGGACAGATGTCGGTCCCATAGGACAGATGGGGGTCCCATAGAAGGACAGATGGGGGTCCCATAGGACAGATGTCGGTCCCATAGAAAGACAGATGGGGGTCCCATAGAAGGACAGATGTCGGTCCCATAGAAGGACAGATGGGGGTCCCATAGAAGGACAGATGGGGGTCCCATAGAAGGACAGATGTCGGTCCCATAGAAGGACAGATGTCGGTCCCATAGAAGGACAGATGGGGGTCCCATAGAAGGACAGATGGGGGTCCCATAGAAGGACAGATGTCGGTCCCATAGAAGGACAGATGTCGGTCCCATAGAAGGACAGATGGGGGTCCCATAGAAGGACAGATGTGGGTCCCATAGAAGGACAGATGTGGGTCCCATAGAAGGACAGATGTGGGTCCCATAGAAGGACAGATGTGGGTCCCATAGAAGGACAGATGGGGTTCCCATAGAAGGACAGATGTCGGTCCCATAGAAGGACAGATGGGGGTCCCATAGAAGGACAGATGTCGGTCCCATAGAAGGACAGATGGGGGTCCCATAGAAGGACAGATGTGGGTCCCATAGAAGGACAGATGTCGGTCCCATAGAAGGACAGATGTCGGCCCCATAGAAGGACAGATGGGGGTCCTATAGAAGGACAGATGTCGGTCCCATAGAAGGACAGATGTCGGCCCCATAGAAGGACAGATGTGGGTCCCATAGAAGGACAGATGTGGGTCCCATAGGACAGATGTCGGCCCCATAGAAGGACAGATGTGGGTCCCATAGAAGGACAGATGTGGGTCCCATAGAAGGACAGATGTGGGTCCCATAGAAGGACAGATGTCAGCCCCATAGAAGGACAGATGTGGGTCCCATAGAAGGACAGATGTGGGTCCCATAGAAGGACAGATGTGGGTCCCATAGAAGGACAGATGTCGGTCCCATAGAAGGACAGATGGGGGTCCCATAGAAGGACAGATGTCGGTCCCATAGAAGGACAGATGTCGGCCCCATAGAAGGACAGATGTCGGTCCCATAGAAGGACAGATGTTGGTCCCATAGAAGGACAGATGGGGGTCCCATAGAAGGACAGATGTCGGTCCCATAGAAGGACAGATGTGGGTCCCATAGAAGGACAGATGTCGGCCCCATAGAAGGACAGATGGGGGTCCCATAGAAGGACAGATGTCGGTCCCATAGAAGGACAGATGGGGGTCCCATAGAAGGACAGATGTGGGTCCCATAGAAGGACAGATGTCGGTCCCATAGAAGGACAGATGTCGGCCCCATAGAAGGACAGATGGGGGTCCCATAGAAGGACAGATGTCGGTCCCATAGAAGGACAGATGTCGGCCCCATAGAAGGACAGATGTCGGTCCCATAGAAGGACAGATGTCGGTCCCATAGAAGGACAGATGTCAGTCCCATAGAAGGACAGATGTCGGTCCCATAGAAGGACAGATGGGGGTCCCATAGAAGGACAGATGTCGGTCCCATAGAAGGACAGATGTCGGTCCCATAGAAGGACAGATGTCGGTCCCATAGAAGGACAGATGTCGGTCCCATAGAAGGACAGATGTCGGCCCCATAGAAGGACAGATGTCGGTCCCATAGAAGGACAGATGTCGGTCCCATAGAAGGACAGATGTCGGTCCCATAGAAGGACAGATGGGGGTCCCATAGAAGGACAGATGTCGGTCCCATAGAAGGACAGATGGGGGTCCCATAGAAGGACAGATGTCGGTCCCATAGAAGGACAGATGGGGGTCCCATAGAAGGACAGATGTCGGTCCCATAGAAGGACAGATGTCGGTCCCATAGAAGGACAGATGTGGGTCCCATAGAAGGACAGATGTCGGTCCCATAGAAGGACAGATGGGGGTCCCATAGAAGGACAGATGTCGGTCCCATAGAAGGACAGATGTCGGTCCCATAGAAGGACAGATGTGGGTCCCATAGAAGGACAGATGTCGGTCCCATAGAAGGACAGATGGGGGTCCCATAGAAGGACAGATGTCGGTCCCATAGAAGGACAGATGGGGGTCCCATAGAAGGACAGATGTCGGTCCCATAGAAGGACAGATGGGGGTCCCATAGAAGGACAGATGTCGGTCCCATAGAAGGACAGATGTGGGTCCCATAGAAGGACAGATGTCGGTCCCATAGAAGGACAGATGTCGGTCCCATAGAAGGACAGATGGGGGTCCCATAGAAGGACAGATGTCGGTCCCATAGAAGGACAGATGGGGGTCCCATAGAAGGACAGATGTCGGCCCCATAGAAGGACAGATGGGGGTCCCATAGAAGGACAGATGGGGGTCCCATAGAAGGACAGATGTCGGTCCCATAGAAGGACAGATGTGGGTCCCATAGAAGGACAGATGTCAGCCCCATAGAAGGACAGATGTCGGTCCCATAGAAGGACAGATGTCGGCCCCATAGAAGGACAGATGTCGTCCCATAGAAGGACAGATGTTGGTCCCATAGAAGGACAGATGGGGGTCCCATAGAAGGACAGATGCCGGTCCCATAGAAGGACAGATGTCGGCCCCATAGAAGGACAGATGTCGGTCCCATAGAAGGACAGATGTTGGTCCCATAGAAGGACAGATGGGGGTCCCATAGAAGGACAGATGTCGGTCCCATAGAAGGACAGATGTCGGCCCCATAGAAGGACAGATGTCGGCCCCATAGAAGGACAGATGGGGGTCCCATAGAAGGACAGATGTCGGTCCCATAGAAGGACAGATGTCGGTCCCATAGAAGGACAGATGTCGGTCCCATAGAAGGACAGATGGGGGTCCCATAGAAGGACAGATGTCGGTCCCATAGAAGGACAGATGTGGGTCCCATAGAAGGACAGATGTGGGTCCCATAGAAGGACAGATGTGGGTCCCATAGAAGGACAGATGTCGGCCCCATAGAAGGACAGATGGGGGTCCCATAGAAGGACAGATGTCGGTCCCATAGAAGGACAGATGGGGGTCCCATAGAAGGACAGATGTGGGTCCCATAGAAGGACAGATGTCGGTCCCATAGAAGGACAGATGTCGGCCCCATAGAAGGACAGATGGGGGTCCCATAGAAGGACAGATGTCGGTCCCATAGAAGGACAGATGTCGGCCCCATAGAAGGACAGATGTCGGTCCCATAGAAGGACAGATGTCGGTCCCATAGAAGGACAGATGTCAGTCCCATAGAAGGACAGATGTCGGTCCCATAGAAGGACAGATGTCGGTCCCATAGAAGGACAGATGGGGGTCCCATAGAAGGACAGATGTCGGTCTCATAGAAGGACAGATGGGGGTCCCATAGAAGGACAGATGTCGGTCCCATAGAAGGACAGATGTCGGTCCCATAGAAGGACAGATGGGGGTCCCATAGAAGGACAGATGTCGGTCCCATAGAAGGACATATGGGGGTCCCATAGAAGGACAGATGTCGGTCCCATAGAAGGACAGATGTCGGTCCCATAGAAGGACAGATGTCGGTCCCATAGAAGGACAGATGGGGGTCCCATAGAAGGACAGATGTCGGTCCCATAGAAGGACAGATGTCGGTCCCATAGAAGGACAGATGGGGGTCCCATAGAAGGACAGATGTCGGTCCCATAGAAGGACAGATGTCGGTCCCATAGAAGGACAGATGGGGGTCCCATAGAAGGACAGATGTCGGTCCCATAGAAGGACAGATGTCGGTCCCATAAAGGACAGATGGGGGTCCCATAGAAGGACAGATGTCGGTCCCATAGAAGGACAGATGTCGGTCCCATAGAAGGACAGATGGGGGTCCCATAGAAGGACAGATGTCGGTCCCATAGAAGGACAGATGTCGGTCCCATAGAAGGACAGATGGGGGTCCCATAGAAGGACAGATGTGGGTCCCATAGAAGGACAGATGTGGGTCCCATAGAAGGACAGATGTCGGTCCCATAGAAGGACAGATGGGGTTCCCATAGAAGGACAGATGTCGGTCCCATAGAAGGACAGATGGGGGTCCCATAGAAGGACAGATGTCGGTCCCATAGAAGGACAGATGTGGGTCCCATAGAAGGACAGATGGGGGTCCCATAGAAGGACAGATGGGGGTCCCATAGAAGGACAGATGTCGGTCCCATAGAAGGACAGATGTGGGTCCCATAGAAGGACAGATGTGGGTCCCATAGAAGGACAGATGTGGGTCCCATAGAAGGACAGATGTCGGTCCCATAGAAGGACAGATGGGGTTCCCATAGAAGGACAGATGTCGGTCCCATAGAAGGACAGATGGGGGTCCCATAGAAGGACAGATGTCGGTCCCATAGAAGGACAGATGTGGGTCCCATAGAAGGACAGATGGGGGTCCCATAGAAGGACAGATGTCGGTCCCATAGAAGGACAGATGTCGGTTCCATAGAAGGACAGATGTGGGTCCCATAGAAGGACAGATGTCGGCCCCATAGAAGGACAGATGTCGGTCCTATAGAAGGACAGATGTCGGTCCCATAGAAGGACAGATGTCGGCCCCATAGAAGGACAGATGTCGGTCCCATAGAAGGACAGATGTCGGTCCCATAGAAGGACAGATGGGGGTCCCATAGAAGGACAGATGTGGGTCCCATAGAAGGACAGATGGGGGTCCCATAGAAGGACAGATGTCGGTCCCATAGAAGGACAGATGTCGGTCCCATAGAAGGACAGATGGGGGTCCCATAGAAGGACAGATGGGGGTCCCATAGAAGGACAGATGTTGGTCCCATAGAAGGACAGATGTCGGTCCCATAGAAGGACAGATGTCGGTCCCATAGGACAGATGGGGGTCCCATAGAAGGACAGATGGGGGTCCCATAGGACAGATGTCGGTCCCATAGAAAGACAGATGGGGTCCCATAGAAGGACAGATGTCGGTCCCATAGAAGGACAGATGTCGGTCCCATAGAAGGACAGATGGGGGTCCCATAGAAGGACAGATGGGGGTCCCATAGAAGGACAGATGTCGGTCCCATAGAAGGACAGATGGGGGTCCCATAGAAGGACAGATGTGGGTCCCATAGAAGGACAGATGTCGGTCCCATAGAAGGACAGATGTGGGTCCCATAGAAGGACATATGTGGGTCCCATAGAAGGACAGATGTGGGTCCCATAGAAGGACAGATGTCGGTCCCATAGAAGGACAGATGGGGTTCCCATAGAAGGACAGATGTCGGTCCCATAGAAGGACAGATGGGGGTCCCATAGAAGGACAGATGTCGGTCCCATAGAAGGACAGATGTGGGTCCCATAGAAGGACAGATGGGGGTCCCATAGAAGGACAGATGGGGGTCCCATAGAAGGACAGATGTCGGTCCCATAGAAGGACAGATGTGGGTCCCATAGAAGGACAGATGTGGGTCCCATAGAAGGACAGATGTGGGTCCCATAGAAGGACAGATGTCGGTCCCATAGAAGGACAGATGGGGTTCCCATAGAAGGACAGATGTCGGTCCCATAGAAGGACAGATGGGGGTCCCATAGAAGGACAGATGTCGGTCCCATAGAAGGACAGATGTGGGTCCCATAGAAGGACAGATGGGGGTCCCATAGAAGGACAGATGTCGGTCCCATAGAAGGACAGATGTCGGTTCCATAGAAGGACAGATGTGGGTCCCATAGAAGGACAGATGTCGGCCCCATAGAAGGACAGATGTCGGTCCTATAGAAGGACAGATGTCGGTCCCATAGAAGGACAGATGTCGGCCCCATAGAAGGACAGATGTCGGTCCCATAGAAGGACAGATGTCGGTCCCATAGAAGGACAGATGGGGGTCCCATAGAAGGACAGATGTGGGTCCCATAGAAGGACAGATGGGGGTCCCATAGAAGGACAGATGTCGGTCCCATAGAAGGACAGATGTCGGTCCCATAGAAGGACAGATGGGGGTCCCATAGAAGGACAGATGGGGGTCCCATAGAAGGACAGATGTTGGTCCCATAGAAGGACAGATGTCGGTCCCATAGAAGGACAGATGTCGGTCCCATAGGACAGATGGGGGTCCCATAGAAGGACAGATGGGGGTCCCATAGGACAGATGTCGGTCCCATAGAAAGACAGATGGGGTCCCATAGAAGGACAGATGTCGGTCCCATAGAAGGACAGATGTCGGTCCCATAGAAGGACAGATGGGGGTCCCATAGAAGGACAGATGGGGGTCCCATAGAAGGACAGATGTCGGTCCCATAGAAGGACAGATGGGGGTCCCATAGAAGGACAGATGTGGGTCCCATAGAAGGACAGATGTCGGTCCCATAGAAGGACAGATGTGGGTCCCATAGAAGGACATATGTGGGTCCCATAGAAGGACAGATGTGGGTCCCATAGAAGGACAGATGGGGTTCCCATAGAAGGACAGATGGGGGTCCCATAGAAGGACAGATGTCGGTCCCATAGAAGGACAGATGGGGGTCCCATAGAAGGACAGATGGGGGTCCCATAGAAGGACAGATGTGGGTCCCATAGAAGGACAGATGTGGGTCCCATAGAAGGACAGATGTCGGCCCCATAGAAGGACAGATGTCGGTCCCATAGAAGGACAGATGTGGGTCCCATAGAAGGACAGATGTCGGCCCCATAGAAGGACAGATGTGGGTCCCATAGAAGGACAGATGTGGGTCCCATAGAAGGACAGATGTCGGCCCCATAGAAGGACAGATGTGGGTCCCATAGAAGGACAGATGTGGGTCCCATAGAAGGACAGATGTCGGTCCCATAGAAGGACAGATGGGGGTCCCATAGAAGGACAGATGTCGGTCCCATAGAAGGACAGATGTCGGCCCCATAGAAGGACAGATGTCGGTCCCATAGAAGGACAGATGTCGGTCCCATAGAAGGACAGATGTCGGTCCTATAGAAGGACAGATGGGGGTCCCATAGAAGGACAGATGTCGGTCCCATAGAAGGACAGATGTGGGTCCCATAGAAGGACAGATGTCGGCCCCATAGAAGGACAGATGGGGGTCCCATAGAAGGACAGATGTCGGTCCCATAGAAGGACAGATGGGGGTCCCATAGAAGGACAGATGTGGGTCCCATAGAAGGACAGATGTCGGTCCCATAGAAGGACAGATGTCGGCCCCATAGAAGGACAGATGGGGGTCCCATAGAAGGACAGATGTCGGTCCCATAGAAGGACAGATGTCGGCCCCATAGAAGGACAGATGTCGGTCCCAAAGAAGGACAGATGTCGGTCCCATAGAAGGACAGATGTCAGTCCCATAGAAGGACAGATGTCGGTCCCATAGAAGGACAGATGGGGGTCCCATAGAAGGACAGATGTCGGTCCCATAGAAGGACAGATGGGGGTCCCATAGAAGGACAGATGTCGGTCCCATAGAAGGACAGATGTCGGTCCCATAGAAGGACAGATGTCGGCCCCATAGAAGGACAGATGGGGGTCCCATAGAAGGACAGATGTCGGTCCCATAGAAGGACAGATGTCGGTCCCATAGAAGGACAGATGGGGGTCCCATAGAAGGACAGATGTCGGTCCCATAGAAGGACAGATGGGGGTCCCATAGAAGGACAGATGTCGGTCCCATAGAAGGACAGATGTCGGTCCCATAGAAGGACAGATGGGGGTCCCATAGAAGGACAGATGTCGGTCCCATAGAAGGACAGATGGGGGTCCCATAGAAGGACAGATGTCGGTCCCATAGAAGGACAGATGTCGGTCCCATAGAAGGACAGATGTCGGTCCCATAGAAGGACAGATGGGGGTCCCATAGAAGGACAGATGTCGGTCCCATAGAAGGACAGATGGGGGTCCCATAGAAGGACAGATGTCGGTCCCATAGAAGGACAGATGTCGGTCCCATAGAAGGACAGATGTCGGTCCCATAGAAGGACAGATGGGGGTCCCATAGAAGGACAGATGTCGGTCCCATAGAAGGACAGATGTCGGTCCCATAGAAGGACAGATGTCGGTCCCATAGAAGGACAGATGGGGGTCCCATAGAAGGACAGATGTCGGTCCCATAGAAGGACAGATGGGGGTCCCATAGAAGGACAGATGTCGGTCCCATAGAAGGACAGATGGGGGTCCCATAGAAGGACAGATGGGGGTCCCATAGAAGGACAGATGTCGGTCCCATAGAAGGACAGATGTGGGTCCCATAGAAGGACAGATGTGGGTCCCATAGAAGGACAGATGTGGGTCCCATAGAAGGACAGATGGGGTTCCCATAGAAGGACAGATGTCGGTCCCATAGAAGGACAGATGGGGGTCCCATAGAAGGACAGATGTCGGTCCCATAGAAGGACAGATGTCGGCCCCATAGAAGGACAGATGTCGGTCCCATAGAAGGACAGATGTCGGTCCCATAGAAGGACAGATGGGGGTCCCATAGAAGGACAGATGTCGGTCCCATAGAAGGACAGATGTGGGTCCCATAGAAGGACAGATGTCGGCCCCATAGAAGGACAGATGGGGGTCCCATAGAAGGACAGATGTCGGTCCCATAGAAGGACAGATGTCGGTCCCATAGAAGGACAGATGTCGGTCCCATAGAAGGACAGATGGGGGTCCCATAGAAGGACAGATGTCGGTCCCATAGAAGGACAGATGTGGGTCCCATAGAAGGACAGATGTCGGTCCCATAGAAGGACAGATGTGGGTCCCATAGAAGGACAGATGTCGGCCCCATAGAAGGACAGATGGGGGTCCCATAGAAGGACAGATGTCGGTCCCATAGAAGGACAGATGTCGGTCCCATAGAAGGACAGATGTCGGTCCCATAGAAGGACAGATGTCGGCCCCATAGAAGGACAGATGTCGGTCCCAAAGAAGGACAGATGTCGGTCCCATAGAAGGACAGATGTCAGTCCCATAGAAGGACAGATGTCGGTCCCATAGAAGGACAGATGGGGGTCCCATAGAAGGACAGATGTCGGTCCCATAGAAGGACAGATGGGGGTCCCATAGAAGGACAGATGTCGGTCCCATAGAAGGACAGATGTCGGTCCCATAGAAGGACAGATGTCGGCCCCATAGAAGGACAGATGGGGGTCCCATAGAAGGACAGATGTCGGTCCCATAGAAGGACAGATGTCGGTCCCATAGAAGGACAGATGGGGGTCCCATAGAAGGACAGATGTCGGTCCCATAGAAGGACAGATGGGGGTCCCATAGAAGGACAGATGTCGGTCCCATAGAAGGACAGATGTCGGTCCCATAGAAGGACAGATGGGGGTCCCATAGAAGGACAGATGTCGGTCCCATAGAAGGACAGATGGGGGTCCCATAGAAGGACAGATGTCGGTCCCATAGAAGGACAGATGTCGGTCCCATAGAAGGACAGATGTCGGTCCCATAGAAGGACAGATGGGGGTCCCATAGAAGGACAGATGTCGGTCCCATAGAAGGACAGATGGGGGTCCCATAGAAGGACAGATGTCGGTCCCATAGAAGGACAGATGTCGGTCCCATAGAAGGACAGATGGGGGTCCCATAGAAGGACAGATGGGGGTCCCATAGAAGGACAGATGTCGGTCCCATAGAAGGACAGATGTCGGTCCCATAGAAGGACAGATGTCGGTCCCATAGAAGGACAGATGGGGGTCCCATAGAAGGACAGATGTCGGTCCCATAGAAGGACAGATGGGGGTCCCATAGAAGGACAGATGTCGGTCCCATAGAAGGACAGATGGGGGTCCCATAGAAGGACAGATGGGGGTCCCATAGAAGGACAGATGTCGGTCCCATAGAAGGACAGATGTGGGTCCCATAGAAGGACAGATGTGGGTCCCATAGAAGGACAGATGTGGGTCCCATAGAAGGACAGATGGGGTTCCCATAGAAGGACAGATGTCGGTCCCATAGAAGGACAGATGGGGGTCCCATAGAAGGACAGATGTCGGTCCCATAGAAGGACAGATGTCGGCCCCATAGAAGGACAGATGTCGGTCCCATAGAAGGACAGATGTCGGTCCCATAGAAGGACAGATGGGGGTCCCATAGAAGGACAGATGTCGGTCCCATAGAAGGACAGATGTGGGTCCCATAGAAGGACAGATGTCGGCCCCATAGAAGGACAGATGGGGGTCCCATAGAAGGACAGATGTCGGTCCCATAGAAGGACAGATGTCGGTCCCATAGAAGGACAGATGTCGGTCCCATAGAAGGACAGATGGGGGTCCCATAGAAGGACAGATGTCGGTCCCATAGAAGGACAGATGTGGGTCCCATAGAAGGACAGATGTCGGTCCCATAGAAGGACAGATGTGGGTCCCATAGAAGGACAGATGTCGGCCCCATAGAAGGACAGATGGGGGTCCCATAGAAGGACAGATGTCGGTCCCATAGAAGGACAGATGTCGGTCCCATAGAAGGACAGATGTGGGTCCCATAGAAGGACAGATGTCGGTCCCATAGAAGGACAGATGTCGGCCCCATAGAAGGACAGATGGGGGTCCCATAGAAGGACAGATGTCGGTCCCATAGAAGGACAGATGTCGGCCCCATAGAAGGACAGATGTCGGTCCCATAGAAGGACAGATGTCGGTCCCATAGAAGGACAGATGTCAGTCCCATAGAAGGACAGATGTCGGTCCCATAGAAGGACAGATGGGGGTCCCATAGAAGGACAGATGTCGGTCCCATAGAAGGACAGATGGGGGTCCCATAGAAGGACAGATGTCGGTCCCATAGAAGGACAGATGTCGGTCCCATAGAAGGACAGATGTCAGGCCCCATAGAAGGACAGATGGGGGTCCCATAGAAGGACAGATGTCGGTACCATAGAAGGACAGATGTCGGTCCCATAGAAGGACAGATGGGGGTCCCATAGAAGGACAGATGTCGGTCCCATAGAAGGACAGATGGGGGTCCCATAGAAGGACAGATGTCGGTCCCATAGAAGGACAGATGTCGGTCCCATAGAAGGACAGATGGGGGTCCCATAGAAGGACAGATGTCGGTCCCATAGAAGGACAGATGGGGGTCCCATAGAAGGACAGATGTCGGTCCCATAGAAGGACAGATGTCGGTCCCATAGAAGGACAGATGTCGGTCCCATAGAAGGACAGATGGGGGTCCCATATAAGGACAGATGTCGGTCGCATAGAAGGACAGATGTCGGTCCCATAGAAGGACAGATGGGGGTCCCATAGAAGGACAGATGTCGGTCCCATAGAAAGGCAGATGTCGGTCCCATAGAAGGACAGATGTCGGTCCCATAGAAGGACAGATGGGGGTCCCATAGAAGGACAGATGACGGTCCCATAGAAGGACAGATGTCGGTCCCATAGAAGGACAGATGGGGGTCCCATAGAAGGACAGATGTCGGTCCCATAGAAGGACAGATGGGGTCCCATAGAAGGACAGATGTCGGTCCCATAGAAGGACAGATGTCGGTCCCATAGAAGGACAGATGGGGGTCCCATAGAAGGACAGATGTCGGTCCCATAGAAGGACAGATGGGGGTCCCATAGAAGGACAGATGTCGGTCCCATAGAAGGACAGATTTCGGTCCCATAGAAGGACAGATGTCGGTCCCATAGAAGGACAGATGGGGGTCCCATAGAAGGACAGATGTCGGTCCCATAGAAGGACAGATGTCGGTCCCATAGAAGGACAGATGGGGGTCCCATAGAAGGACAGATGTCGGTCCCATAGAAGGACAGATGTCGGTCCCATAGAAGGACAGATGTCGGTCCCATAGAAGGACAGATGGGGGTCCCATAGAAGGACAGATGTCGGTCCCATAGAAGGACAGATGTCGGTCCCATAGAAGGACAGATGGGGGTCCCATAGAAGGACAGATGTCGGTCCCATAGAAGGACAGATGTCGGTCCCATAGAAGGACAGATGGGGGTCCCATAGAAGGACAGATGTCGGTCCCATAGAAGGACAGATGGGGGTCCCATAGAAGGACAGATGTCGGTCCCATAGAAGGACAGATGGGGGTCCCATAGAAGGACAGATGTCGGCCCCATAGAAGGACAGATGTCGGTCCCATAGAAAGACAGATGTCGGTCCCATAGAAGGACAGATGTCGGTCCCATAGAAGGACAGATGTCGGTCCCATAGAAGGACAGATGGGGGTCCCATAGAAGGACAGATGTCGGTCCCATAGAAGGACAGATGGGGGTCCCATAGAAGGACAGATGTCGGTCCCATAGAAGGACAGATGTCGGTCACATAGAAGGACAGATGTCGGCCCCATAGAAGGACAGATGGGGGTCCCATAGAAGGACAGATGTCGGTCCCATAGAAGGACAGATGTGGGTCCCATAGAAGGACAGATGTCGGCCCCATAGAAGGACAGATGGGGGTCCCATAGAAGGACAGATGTCGGTCCCATAGAAGGACAGATGTCGGTCCCATAGAAGGACAGATGTCGGTCCCATAGAAGGACAGATGGGGGTCCCATAGAAGGACAGATGTCGGTCCCATAGAAGGACAGATGTGGGTCCCATAGAAGGACAGATGTCGGTCCCATAGAAGGACAGATGTGGGTCCCATAGGACAGATGTCGGCCCCATAGAAGGACAGATGGGGGTCCCATAGAAGGACAGATGTCGGTCCCATAGAAGGACAGATGGGGGTCCCATAGAAGGACAGATGTGGGTCCCATAGAAGGACAGATGTCGGTCCCATAGAAGGACAGATGTCGGCCCCATAGAAGGACAGATGGGGGTCCCATAGATGGACAGATGTCGGTCCCATAGAAGGACAGATGTCGGCCCCATAGAAGGACAGATGTCGGTCCCATAGAAGGACAGATGTCGGTCCCATAGAAGGACAGATGTCAGTCCCATAGAAGGACAGATGTCGGTCCCATAGAAGGACAGATGGGGGTCCCATAGAAGGACAGATGTCGGTCCCATAGAAGGACAGATGGGGGTCCCATAGAAGGACAGATGTCGGTCCCATAGAAGGACAGATGTCGGTCCCATAGAAGGACAGATGTCGGCCCCATAGAAGGACAGATGGGGGTCCCATAGAAGGACAGATGTCGGTCCCATAGAAGGACAGATGTCGGTCCCATAGAAGGACAGATGGGGGTCCCATAGAAGGACAGATGTCGGTCCCATAGAAGGACAGATGGGGGTCCCATAGAAGGACAGATGTCGGTCCCATAGAAGGACAGATGTCGGTCCCATAGAAGGACAGATGGGGGTCCCATAGAAGGACAGATGTCGGTCCCATAGAAGGACAGATGGGGGTCCCATAGAAGGACAGATGTCGGTCCCATAGAAGGACAGATGTCGGTCCCATAGAAGGACAGATGTCGGTCCCATAGAAGGACAGATGGGGGTCCCATAGAAGGACAGATGTCGGTCCCATAGAAGGACAGATGTCGGTCCCATAGAAGGACAGATGGGGGTCCCATAGAAGGACAGATGTCGGTCCCATAGAAGGACAGATGTCGGTCCCATAGAAGGACAGATGTCGGTCCCATAGAAGGACAGATGGGGGTCCCATAGAAGGACAGATGTCGGTCCCATAGAAGGACAGATGTCGGTCCCATAGAAGGACAGATGGGGGTCCCATAGAAGGACAGATGTCGGTCCCATAGAAGGACAGATGTCGGTCCCATAGAAGGACAGATGGGGGTCCCATAGAAGGACAGATGTCGGTCCCATAGAAGGACAGATGGGGGTCCCATAGAAGGACAGATGTCGGTCCCATAGAAGGACAGATGGGGGTCCCATAGAAGGACAGATGTCGGCCCCATAGAAGGACAGATGTCGGTCCCATAGAAGGACAGATGTCGGTCCCATAGAAGGACAGATGTCAGTCCCATAGAAGGACAGATGTCGGTCCCATAGAAGGACAGATGGGGGTCCCATAGAAGGACAGATGTCGGTCCCATAGAAGGACAGATGGGGGTCCCATAGAAGGACAGATGTCGGTCCCATAGAAGGACAGATGTCGGTCCCATAGAAGGACAGATGTCGGCCCCATAGAAGGACAGATGGGGTCCCATAGAAGGACAGATGTCGGTCCCATAGAAGGACAGATGTCGGTCCCATAGAAGGACAGATGGGGGTCCCATAGAAGGACAGATGGGGTCCCATAGAAGGACAGATGTCGGTCCCATAGAAGGACAGATGGGGGTCCCATAGAAGGACAGATGTCGGTCCCATAGAAGGACAGATGTCGGTCCCATAGAAGGACAGATGTCGGCCCCATAGAAGGACAGATGGGGGTCCCATAGAAGGACAGATGTCGGTCCCATAGAAGGACAGATGTCGGTCCCATAGAAGGACAGATGGGGGTCCCATAGAAGGACAGATGTCGGTCCCATAGAAGGACAGATGGGGGTCCCATAGAAGGACAGATGTCGGTCCCATAGAAGGACAGATGTCGGTCCCATAGAAGGACAGATGGGGGTCCCATAGAAGGACAGATGTCGGTCCCATAGAAGGACAGATGGGGGTCCCATAGAAGGACAGATGTCGGTCCCATAGAAGGACAGATGTCGGTCCCATAGAAGGACAGATGTCGGTCCCATAGAAGGACAGATGTCGGTCCCATAGAAGGACAGATGGGGGTCCCATAGAAGGACAGATGTCGGTCCCATAGAAGGACAGATGTCGGTCCCATAGAAGGACAGATGGGGGTCCCATAGAAGGACAGATGTCGGTCCCATAGAAGGACAGATGTCGGTCCCATAGAAGGACAGATGTCGGTCCCATAGAAGGACAGATGGGGGTCCCATAGAAGGACAGATGTCGGTCCCATAGAAGGACAGATGTCGGTCCCATAGAAGGACAGATGTCGGTCCCATAGAAGGACAGATGGGGGTCCCATAGAAGGACAGATGTCGGTCCCATAGAAGGACAGATGTCGGTCCCATAGAAGGACAGATGGGGGTCCCATAGAAGGACAGATGTCGGTTCCATAGAAGGACAGATGGGGGTCCCATAGAAGGACAGATGTCGGTCCCATAGAAGGACAGATGTCGGTCCCATAGAAGGACAGATGGGGGTCCCATAGAAGGACAGATGTCGGTCCCATAGAAGGACAGATGTCGGTCCCATAGAAGGACAGATGTCGGTCCCATAGAAGGACAGATGGGGGTCCCATAGAAGGACAGATGTCGGTCCCATAGAAGGACAGATGTCGGTCCCATAGAAGGACAGATGGGGGTCCCATAGAAGGACAGATGTCGGTCCCATAGAAGGACAGATGTCGGTCCCAAAGAAGAACAGATGGGGGTCCCATAGAAGGACAGATGTCGGTCCCATAGAAGGACAGATGTCGGTCCCATAGAAGGACAGATGGGGGTCCCATAGAAGGACAGATGTCGGTACCATAGAAGGACAGATGTCGGTCCCATAGAAGGACAGATGGGGGTCCCATAGAAGGACAGATGTCGGTCCCATAGAAGGACAGATGGGGGTCCCATAGAAGGACAGATGTCGGTCCCATAGAAGGACAGATGGGGGTCCCATAGAAGGACAGATGTCGGTCCCATAGAAGGACAGATGTCGGTCCCATAGAAGGACAGATGTCGGTCCCATAGAAGGACAGATGGGGGTCCCATAGAAGGACAGATGTCGGTCCCATAGAAGGACAGATGGGGGTCCCATAGAAGGACAGATGTCGGTCCCATAGAAGGACAGATGTGGGTCCCATAGAAGGACAGATGTCGGCCCCATAGAAGGACAGATGGGGGTCCCATAGAAGGACAGATGTCGGTCCCATAGAAGGACAGATGTCGGTCCCATAGAAGGACAGATGTCGGTCCCATAGAAGGACAGATGGGGGTCCCATAGAAGGACAGATGTCGGTCCCATAGAAGGACAGATGTGGGTCCCATAGAAGGACAGATGTCGGTCCCATAGAAGGACAGATGTGGGTCCCATAGGACAGATGTCGGCCCCATAGAAGGACAGATGGGGGTCCCATAGAAGGACAGATGTCGGTCCCATAGAAGGACAGATGGGGGTCCCATAGAAGGACAGATGTGGGTCCCATAGAAGGACAGATGTCGGTC
Organism: Rana muscosa; assembly: GCA_029206835.1. Taxonomy (NCBI): domain Eukaryota; kingdom Metazoa; phylum Chordata; class Amphibia; order Anura; family Ranidae; genus Rana; species Rana muscosa. The sequence goes on from CM055128.1 coordinate 74,505,805, forward strand.
CCATAGAAGGACAGATGTCGGCCCCATAGAAGGACAGATGGGGGTCCCATAGATGGACAGATGTCGGTCCCATAGAAGGACAGATGTCGGCCCCATAGAAGGACAGATGTCGGTCCCATAGAAGGACAGATGTCGGTCCCATAGAAGGACAGATGTCAGTCCCATAGAAGGACAGATGTCGGTCCCATAGAAGGACAGATGGGGGTCCCATAGAAGGACAGATGTCGGTCCCATAGAAGGACAGATGGGGGTCCCATAGAAGGACAGATGTCGGTCCCATAGAAGGACAGATGTCGGTCCCATAGAAGGACAGATGGGGGTCCCATAGAAGGACAGATGTCGGTCCCATAGAAGGACAGATGGGGGTCCCATAGAAGGACAGATGTCGGTCCCATAGAAGGACAGATGGGGGTCCCATAGAAGGACAGATGTCGGTCCCATAGAAGGACAGATGTCGGTCCCATAGAAGGACAGATGGGGGTCCCATAGAAGGACAGATGTCGGTCCCATAGAAGGACAGATGGGGGTCCCATAGAAGGACAGATGTCGGTCCCATAGAAGGACAGATGTCGGCCCCATAGAAGGACAGATGTGGGTCCCATAGAAGGACAGATGTCGGTCCCATAGAAGGACAGATGTGGGTCCCATAGGACAGATGTCGGCCCCATAGAAGGACAGATGGGGGTCCCATAGAAGGACAGATGTCGGTCCCATAGAAGGACAGATGGGGGTCCCATAGAAGGACAGATGTGGGTCCCATAGAAGGACAGATGTCGGTCCCATAGAAGGACAGATGTCGGCCCCATAGAAGGACAGATGGGGGTCCCATAGATGGACAGATGTCGGTCCCATAGAAGGACAGATGTCGGCCCCATAGAAGGACAGATGTCGGTCCCATAGAAGGACAGATGTCGGTCCCATAGAAGGACAGATGTCAGTCCCATAGAAGGACAGATGTCGGTCCCATAGAATGACAGATGGGGGTCCCATAGAAGGACAGATGTCGGTCCCATAGAAGGACAGATGGGGGTCCCATAGAAGGACAGATGTCGGTCCCATAGAAGGACAGATGTCGGTCCCATAGAAGGACAGATGTCGGCCCCATAGAAGGACAGATGGGGGTCCCATAGAAGGACAGATGTCGGTCCCATAGAAGGACAGATGTCGGTCCCATAGAAGGACAGATGGGGGTCCCATAGAAGGACAGATGTCGGTCCCATAGAAGGACAGATGGGGTCCCATAGAAGGACAGATGTCGGTCCCATAGAAGGACAGATGTCGGTCCCATAGAAGGACAGATGGGGGTCCCATAGAAGGACAGATGTCGGTCCCATAGAAGGACAGATGGGGGTCCCATAGAAGGACAGATGTCGGTCCCATAGAAGGACAGATGTCGGTCCCATAGAAGGACAGATGTCGGTCCCATAGAAGGACAGATGGGGGTCCCATAGAAGGACAGATGTCGGTCCCATAGAAGGACAGATGTCGGTCCCATAGAAGGACAGATGGGGGTCCCATAGAAGGACAGATGTCGGTCCCATAGAAGGACAGATGTCGGTCCCATAGAAGGACAGATGTCGGTCCCATAGAAGGACAGATGGGGGTCCCATAGAAGGACAGATGTCGGTCCCATAGAAGGACAGATGTCGGTCCCATAGAAGGACAGATGGGGGTCCCATAGAAGGACAGATGTCGGTCCCATAGAAGGACAGATGTCGGTCCCATAGAAGGACAGATGGGGGTCCCATAGAAGGACAGATGTCGGTCCCATAGAAGGACAGATGGGGGTCCCATAGAAGGACAGATGTCGGTCCCATAGAAGGACAGATGGGGGTCCCATAGAAGGACAGATGTCGGCCCCATAGAAGGACAGATGTCGGTCCCATAGAAGGACAGATGTCGGTCCCATAGAAGGACAGATGTCAGTCCCATAGAAGGACAGATGTCGGTCCCATAGAAGGACAGATGGGGGTCCCATAGAAGGACAGATGTCGGTCCCATAGAAGGACAGATGGGGGTCCCATAGAAGGACAGATGTCGGTCCCATAGAAGGACAGATGTGGGTCCCATAGAAGGACAGATGTCGGCCCCATAGAAGGACAGATGGGGGTCCCATAGAAGGACAGATGTCGGTCCCATAGAAGGACAGATGTGGGTCCCATAGAAGGACAGATGTCGGCCCCATAGAAGGACAGATGGGGGTCCCATAGAAGGACAGATGTCGGTCCCATAGAAGGACAGATGTCGGTCCCATAGAAGGACAGATGTCGGTCCCATAGAAGGACAGATGGGGGTCCCATAGAAGGACAGATGTCGGTCCCATAGAAGGACAGATGTGGGTCCCATAGAAGGACAGATGTCGGTCCCATAGAAGGACAGATGTGGGTCCCATAGGACAGATGTCGGCCCCATAGAAGGACAGATGGGGGTCCCATAGAAGGACAGATGTCGGTCCCATAGAAGGACAGATGGGGGTCCCATAGAAGGACAGATGTGGGTCCCATAGAAGGACAGATGTCGGTCCCATAGAAGGACAGATGTCGGCCCCATAGAAGGACAGATGGGGGTCCCATAGATGGACAGATGTCGGTCCCATAGAAGGACAGATGTCGGCCCCATAGAAGGACAGATGTCGGTCCCATAGAAGGACAGATGTCGGTCCCATAGAAGGACAGATGTCAGTCCCATAGAAGGACAGATGTCGGTCCCATAGAAGGACAGATGGGGGTCCCATAGAAGGACAGATGTCGGTCCCATAGAAGGACAGATGGGGGTCCCATAGAAGGACAGATGTCGGTCCCATAGAAGGACAGATGTCGGTCCCATAGAAGGACAGATGTCGGCCCCATAGAAGGACAGATGGGGGTCCCATAGAAGGACAGATGTCGGTCCCATAGAAGGACAGATGTCGGTCCCATAGAAGGACAGATGGGGGTCCCATAGAAGGACAGATGTCGGTCCCATAGAAGGACAGATGGGGGTCCCATAGAAGGACAGATGTCGGTCCCATAGAAGGACAGATGTCGGTCCCATAGAAGGACAGATGGGGGTCCCATAGAAGGACAGATGTCAGTCCCATAGAAGGACAGATGTCGGTCCCATAGAAGGACAGATGGGGGTCCCATAGAAGGACAGATGGGGGTCCCATAGAAGGACAGATGTCGGTCCCATAGAAGGACAGATGTCGGTCCCATAGAAGGACAGATGTCGGCCCCATAGAAGGACAGATGGGGGTCCCATAGAAGGACAGATGTCGGTCCCATAGAAGGACAGATGTGGGTCCCATAGAAGGACAGATGTCGGCCCCATAGAAGGACAGATGGGGGTCCCATAGAAGGACAGATGTCGGTCCCATAGAAGGACAGATGTCGGTCCCATAGAAGGACAGATGTCGGTCCCATAGAAGGACAGATGGGGGTCCCATAGAAGGACAGATGTCGGTCCCATAGAAGGACAGATGTGGGTCCCATAGAAGGACAGATGTCGGTCCCATAGAAGGACAGATGTGGGTCCCATAGGACAGATGTCGGCCCCATAGAAGGACAGATGGGGGTCCCATAGAAGGACAGATGTCGGTCCCATAGAAGGACAGATGGGGGTCCCATAGAAGGACAGATGTGGGTCCCATAGAAGGACAGATGTCGGTCCCATAGAAGGACAGATGTCGGCCCCATAGAAGGACAGATGGGGGTCCCATAGATGGACAGATGTCGGTCCCATAGAAGGACAGATGTCGGCCCCATAGAAGGACAGATGTCGGTCCCATAGAAGGACAGATGTCGGTCCCATAGAAGGACAGATGTCAGTCCCATAGAAGGACAGATGTCGGTCCCATAGAAGGACAGATGGGGGTCCCATAGAAGGACAGATGTCGGTCCCATAGAAGGACAGATGGGGGTCCCATAGAAGGACAGATGTCGGTCCCATAGAAGGACAGATGTCGGTCCCATAGAAGGACAGATGTCGGCCCCATAGAAGGACAGATGGGGGTCCCATAGAAGGACAGATGTCGGTCCCATAGAAGGACAGATGTCGGTCCCATAGAAGGACAGATGGGGGTCCCATAGAAGGACAGATGTCGGTCCCATAGAAGGACAGATGGGGTCCCATAGAAGGACAGATGTCGGTCCCATAGAAGGACAGATGTCGGTCCCATAGAAGGACAGATGGGGGTCCCATAGAAGGACAGATGGGGGTCCCATAGAAGGACAGATGGGGGTCCCATAGAAGGACAGATGTCGGTCCCATAGAAGGACAGATGTCGGTCCCATAGAAGGACAGATGTCGGTCCCATAGAAGGACAGATGGGGATCCCATAGAAGGACAGATGTCGGTCCCATAGAAGGACAGATGTCGGTCCCATAGAAGGACAGATGTCGGTCCCATAGAAGGACAGATGTCGGCCCCATAGAAGGACAGATGGGGGTCCCATAGAAGGACAGATGTCGGTCCCATAGAAGGACAGATGTCGGTCCCATAGAAGGACAGATGGGGGTCCCATAGAAGGACAGATGCCGGTCCCATAGAAGGACAGATGGGGTCCCATAGAAGGACAGATGTCGGTCCCATAGAAGGACAGATGTCGGTCCCATAGAAGAACAGATGGGGGTCCCATAGAAGGACAGATGTCGGTCCCATAGAAGGACAGATGGGGGTCCCATAGAAGGACAGATGTCGGTCCCATAGAAGGACAGATGTCGGTCCCATAGAAGGACAGATGTCGGTCCCATAGAAGGACAGATGGGGGTCCCATAGAAGGACAGATGTCGGTCCCATAGAAGGACAGATGTCGGTCCCATAGAAGGACAGATGGGGGTCCCATAGAAGGACAGATGTCGGTCCCATAGAAGGACAGATGTCGGTCCCATAGAAGGACAGATGTCGGTCCCATAGAAGGACAGATGGGGGTCCCATAGAAGGACAGATGTCGGTCCCATAGAAGGACAGATGTCGGTCCCATAGAAGGACAGATGGGGGTCCCATAGAAGGACAGATGTCGGTCCCATAGAAGGACAGATGTCGGTCCCATAGAAGGACAGATGGGGGTCCCATAGAAGGACAGATGTCGGTCCCATAGAAGGACAGATGGGGGTCCCATAGAAGGACAGATGTCGGTCCCATAGAAGGACAGATGGGGGTCCCATAGAAGGACAGATGTCGGCCCCATAGAAGGACAGATGTCGGTCCCATAGAAGGACAGATGTCGGTCCCATAGAAGGACAGATGTCAGTCCCATAGAAGGACAGATGTCGGTCCCATAGAAGGACAGATGGGGGTCCCATAGAAGGACAGATGTCGGTCCCATAGAAGGACAGATGGGGGTCCCATAGAAGGACAGATGTCGGTCCCATAGAAGGACAGATGTCGGTCCCATAGAAGGACAGATGTCGGCCCCATAGAAGGACAGATGGGGGTCCCATAGAAGGACAGATGTCGGTCCCATAGAAGGACAGATGTGGGTCCCATAGAAGGACAGATGTCGGCCCCATAGAAGGACAGATGGGGGTCCCATAGAAGGACAGATGTCGGTCCCATAGAAGGACAGATGTCGGTCCCATAGAAGGACAGATGTCGGTCCCATAGAAGGACAGATGGGGGTCCCATAGAAGGACAGATGTCGGTCCCATAGAAGGACAGATGTGGGTCCCATAGAAGGATAGATGTCGGTCCCATAGAAGGACAGATGTGGGTCCCATAGGACAGATGTCGGCCCCATAGAAGGACAGATGGCGGGTCCCATAGAAGGACAGATGTCGGTCCCATAGAAGGACAGATGGGGGTCCCATAGAAGGACAGATGTGGGTCCCATAGAAGGACAGATGTCGGTCCCATAGAAGGACAGATGTCGGCCCCATAGAAGGACAGATGGGGGTCCCATAGATGGACAGATGTCGGTCCCATAGAAGGACAGATGTCGGCCCCATAGAAGGACAGATGTCGGTCCCATAGAAGGACAGATGTAGGTCCCATAGAAGGACAGATGTCGGTCCCATAGAAGGACAGATGTCAGTCCCATAGAAGGACAGATGTCGGTCCCATAGAAGGACAGATGGGGGTCCCATAGAAGGACAGATGTCGGTCCCATAGAAGGACAGATGGGGGTCCCATAGAAGGACAGATGTCGGTCCCATAGAAGGACAGATGTCGGTCCCATAGAAGGACAGATGTCGGCCCCATAGAAGGACAGATGGGGGTCCCATAGAAGGACAGATGTCGGTCCCATAGAAGGACAGATGTCGGTCCCATAGAAGGACAGATGGGGGTCCCATAGAAGGACAGATGTCGGTCCCATAGAAGGACAGATGGGGTCCCATAGAAGGACAGATGTCGGTCCCATAGAAGGACAGATGTCGGTCCCATAGAAGGACAGATGGGGGTCCCATAGAAGGACAGATGTCGGTCCCATAGAAGGACAGATGGGGGTCCCATAGAAGGACAGATGTCGGTCCCATAGAAGGACAGATGTCGGTCCCATAGAAGGACAGATGTCGGTCCCATAGAAGGACAGATGGGGGTCCCATAGAAGGACAGATGTCGGTCCCATAGAAGGACAGATGTCGGTCCCATAGAAGGACAGATGGGGGTCCCATAGAAGGACAGATGTCGGTCCCATAGAAGGACAGATGTCGGTCCCATAGAAGGACAGATGTCGGTCCCATAGAAGGACAGATGGGGGTCCCATAGAAGGACAGATGTCGGTCCCATAGAAGGACAGATGTCGGTCCCATAGAAGGACAGATGGGGGTCCCATAGAAGGACAGATGTCGGTCCCATAGAAGGACAGATGTCGGTCCCATAGAAGGACAGATGGGGGTCCCATAGAAGGACAGATGTCGGTCCCATAGAAGGACAGATGGGGGTCCCATAGAAGGACAGATGTCGGTCCCATAGAAGGACAGATGGGGGTCCCATAGAAGGACAGATGTCGGCCCCATAGAAGGACAGATGTCGGTCCCATAGAAGGACAGATGTCGGTCCCATAGAAGGACAGATGTCAGTCCCATAGAAGGACAGATGTCGGTCCCATAGAAGGACAGATGGGGGTCCCATAGAAGGACAGATGTCGGTCCCATAGAAGGACAGATGTCGGTCCCATAGAAGGACAGATGTCGGTCCCATAGAAGGACAGATGTCGGCCCCATAGAAGGACAGATGGGGGTCCCATAGAAGGACAGATGTCGGTCCCATAGAAGGACAGATGTGGGTCCCATAGAAGGACAGATGTCGGCCCCATAGAAGGACAGATGGGGGTCCCATAGAAGGACAGATGTCGGTCCCATAGAAGGACAGATGTCGGTCCCATAGAAGGACAGATGTCGGTCCCATAGAAGGACAGATGGGGGTCCCATAGAAGGACAGATGTCGGTCCCATAGAAGGACAGATGTGGGTCCCATAGAAGGACAGATGTCGGTCCCATAGAAGGACAGATGTGGGTCCCATAGGACAGATGTCGGCCCCATAGAAGGACAGATGGGGGTCCCATAGAAGGACAGATGTCGGTCCCATAGAAGGACAGATGGGGGTCCCATAGAAGGACAGATGTGGGTCCCATAGAAGGACAGATGTCGGTCCCATAGAAGGACAGATGTCGGCCCCATAGAAGGACAGATGGGGGTCCCATAGATGGACAGATGTCGGTCCCATAGAAGGACAGATGTCGGCCCCATAGAAGGACAGATGTCGGTCCCATAGAAGGACAGATGTCGGTCCCATAGAAGGACAGATGTCAGTCCCATAGAAGGACAGATGTCGGTCCCATAGAAGGACAGATGGGGGTCCCATAGAAGGACAGATGTCGGTCCCATAGAAGGACAGATGGGGGTCCCATAGAAGGACAGATGTCGGTCCCATAGAAGGACAGATGTCGGCCCCATAGAAGGACAGATGGGGGTCCCATAGAAGGACAGATGTCGGTCCCATAAAAGGACAGATGTCGGTCCCATAGAAGGACAGATGGGGGTCCCATAGAAGGACAGATGGGGGTCCCATAGAAGGACAGATGTCGGTCCCATAGAAGGACAGATGTCGGTCCCATAGAAGGACAGATGGGGGTCCCATAGAAGGACAGATGTCGGTCCCATAGAAGGACAGATGGGGGTCCCATAGAAGGACAGATGTCGGTCCCATAGAAGGACAGATGTCGGTCCCATAGAAGGACAGATGTCGGTCCCATAGAAGGACAGATGGGGGTCCCATAGAAGGACAGATGTCGGTCCCATAGAAGGACAGATGTCGGTCCCATAGAAGGACAGATGGGGGTCCCATAGAAGGACAGATGTCGGTCCCATAGAAGGACAGATGTCGGTCCCATAGAAGGACAGATGTCGGTCCCATAGAAGGACAGATGGGGGTCCCATAGAAGGACAGATGTCGGTCCCATAGAAGGACAGATGTCGGTCCCATAGAAGGACAGATGGGGGTCCCATAGAAGGACAGATGTCGGTCCCATAGAAGGACAGATGTCGGTCCCATAGAAGGACAGATGGGGGTCCCATAGAAGGACAGATGTCGGTCCCATAGAAGGACAGATGGGGGTCCCATAGAAGGACAGATGTCGGTCCCATAGAAGGACAGATGGGGGTCCCATAGAAGGACAGATGTCAGTCCCATAGAAGGACAGATGTCGGTCCCATAGAAGGACAGATGTCGGTCCCATAGAAGGACAGATGTCAGTCCCATAGAAGGACAGATGTCGGTCCCATAGAAGGACAGATGGGGGTCCCATAGAAGGACAGATGTCGGTCCCATAGAAGGACAGATGGGGGTCCCATAGAAGGACAGATGTCGGTCCCATAGAAGGACAGATGTCGGTCCCATAGAAGGACAGATGTCGGCCCCATAGAAGGACAGATGGGGGTCCCATAGAAGGACAGATGTCGGTCCCATAGAAGGACAGATGTCGGTCCCATAGAACGACAGATGGGGGTCCCATAGAAGGACAGATGGGGGTCCCATAGAAGGACAGATGTCGGTCCCATAGAAGGACAGATGGGGGTCCCATAGAAGGACAGATGTCGGTCCCATAGAAGGACAGATGTCGGTCCCATAGAAGGACAGATGTCGGCCCCATAGAAGGACAGATGGGGGTCCCATAGAAGGACAGATGTCGGTCCCATAGAAGGACAGATGTCGGTCCCATAGAAGGACAGATGGGGGTCCCATAGAAGGACAGATGTCGGTCCCATAGAAGGACAGATGGGGGTCCCATAGAAGGACAGATGTCGGTCCCATAGAAGGACAGATGTCGGTCCCATAGAAGGACAGATGGGGGTCCCATAGAAGGACAGATGTCGGTCCCATAGAAGGACAGATGTCGGTCCCATAGAAGGACAGATGGGGGTCCCATAGAAGGACAGATGTCGGTCCCATAGAAGGACAGATGGGGGTCCCATAGAAGGACAGATGTCGGTCCCATAGAAGGACAGATGTCGGTCCCATAGAAGGACAGATGGGGGTCCCATAGAAGGACAGATGTCTGTCCCATAGAAGGACAGATGGGGGTCCCATAGAAGGACAGATGTCGGTCCCATAGAAGGACAGATGTCGGTCCCATAGAAGGACAGATGTCGGTCCCATAGAAGGACAGATGGGGGTCCCATAGAAGGACAGATGTCGGTCCCATAGAAGGACAGATGTCGGTCCCATAGAAGGACAGATGGGGGTCCCATAGAAGGACAGATGTCGGTCCCATAGAAGGACAGATGTCGGTCCCATAGAAGGACAGATGTCGGTCCCATAGAAGGACAGATGGGGGTCCCATAGAAGGACAGATGTCGGTCCCATAGAAGGACAGATGTCGGTCCCATAGAAGGACAGATGGGGGTCCCATAGAAGGACAGATGTCGGTTCCATAGAAGGACAGATGGGGGTCCCATAGAAGGACAGATGTCGGTCCCATAGAAGGACAGATGTCGGTCCCATAGAAGGACAGATGTCGGTCCCATAGAAGGACAGATGGGGGTCCCATAGAAGGACAGATGGGGGTCCCATAGAAGGACAGATGTCGGTCCCATAGAAGGACAGATGTCGGTCCCATAGAAGGACAGATGTCGGTCCCATAGAAGGACAGATGTCGGTCCCATAGAAGGACAGATGGGGGTCCCATAGAAGGACAGATGTCGGTCCCATAGAAGGACAGATGTCGGTCCCATAGAAGGACAGATGTCGGTCCCATAGAAGGACAGATGTCGGTCCCATAGAAGGACAGATGTCGGTCCCATAGAAGGACAGATGTCGGTCCCATAGAAGGACAGATGGGGGTCCCATAGAAGGACAGATGTCGGTCCCATAGAAGGACAGATGTCGGTCCCATAGAAGGACAGATGGGGGTCCCATAGAAGGACAGATGTCGGTCCCATAGAAGGACAGATGGGGGTCCCATAGAAGGACAGATGTCGGTCCCATAGAAGGACAGATGTCGGTCCCATAGAAGGACAGATGTCGGTCCCATAGAAGGACAGATGGGGGTCCCATAGAAGGACAGATGTCGGTCCCATAGAAGGACAGATGTCGGTCCCATAGAAGGACAGATGGGGGTCCCATAGAAGGACAGATGTCGGTCCCATAGAAGGACAGATGTCGGTCCCATAGAAGGACAGATGGGGGTCCCATAGAAGGACAGATGTCGGTCCCATAGAAGGACAGATGGGGGTCCCATAGAAGGACAGATGTCGGTCCCATAGAAGGACAGATGGGGGTCCCATAGAAGGACAGATGTCGGCCCCATAGAAGGACAGATGTCGGTCCCATAGAAGGACAGATGTCGGTCCCATAGAAGGACAGATGTCAGTCCCATAGAAGGACAGATGTCGGTCCCATAGAAGGACAGATGGGGGTCCCATAGAAGGACAGATGTCGGTCCCATAGAAGGACAGATGGGGGTCCCATAGAAGGACAGATGTCGGTCCCATAGAAGGACAGATGTCGGTCCCATAGAAGGACAGATGTCGGCCCCATAGAAGGACAGATGGGGGTCCCATAGAAGGACAGATGTCGGTCCCATAGAAGGACAGATGTCGGTCCCATAGAAGGACAGATGGGGGTCCCATAGAAGGACAGATGTCGGTCCCATAGAAGGACAGATGGGGGTCCCATAGAAGGACAGATGTCGGTCCCATAGAAGGACAGATGTCGGTCCCATAGAAGGACAGATGGGGGTCCCATAGAAGGACAGATGTCGGTCCCATAGAAGGACAGATGGGGGTCCCATAGAAGGACAGATGTCGGTCCCATAGAAGGACAGATGTCGGTCCCATAGAAGGACAGATGTCGGTCCCATAGAAGGACAGATGGGGGTCCCATAGAAGGACAGATGTCGGTCCCATAGAAGGACAGATGTCGGTCCCATAGAAGGACAGATGGGGGTCCCATAGAAGGACAGATGTCGGTCCCATAGAAGGACAGATGTCGGTCCCATAGAAGGACAGATGTCGGTCCCATAGAAGGACAGATGGGGGTCCCATAGAAGGACAGATGTCGGTCCCATAGAAGGACAGATGGGGGTCCCATAGAAGGACAGATGTCGGTCCCATAGAAGGACAGATGTCGGTCCCATAGAAGGACAGATGGGGGTCCCATAGAAGGACAGATGTCGGTCCCATAGAAGGACAGATGTCGGTCCCATAGAAGGACAGATGGGGGTCCCATAGAAGGACAGATGTCGGTCCCATAGAAGGACAGATGTCGGTCCCATAGAAGGACAGATGTCGGTCCCATAGAAGGACAGATGTCGGTCCCATAGAAGGACAGATGGGGGTCCCATAGAAGGACAGATGTCGGTCCCATAGAAGGACAGATGTCGGTCCCATAGAAGGACAGATGGGGGTCCCATAGAAGGACAGATGTCGGTCCCATAGAAGGACAGATGTCGGTCCCATAGAAGGACAGATGGGGGTCCCATAGAAGGACAGATGTCGGTCCCATAGAAGGACAGATGTCGGTCCCATAGAAGGACAGATGGGGGTCCCATAGAAGGACAGATGTCGGTCCCATAGAAGGACAGATGTCGGTCCCATAGAAGGACAGATGTCGGTCCCATAGAAGGACAGATGGGGGTCCCATAGAAGGACAGATGTCGGTCCCATAGAAGGACAGATGGGGGTCCCATAGAAGGACAGATGTCGGTCCCATAGAAGGACAGATGTCGGTCCCATAGAAGGACAGATGGGGGTCCCATAGAAGGACAGATGTCGGTCCCATAGAAGGACAGATGGGGGTCCCATAGAAGGACAGATGTCGGTCCCATAGAAGGACAGATGTCGGTCCCATAGAAGGACAGATGGGGGTCCCATAGAAGGACAGATGTCGGTCCCATAGAAGGACAGATGTCGGTCCCATAGAAGGACAGATGGGGGTCCCATAGAAGGACAGATGTCGGTCCCATAGAAGGACAGATGTGGGTCCCATAGAAGGACAGATGTCGGCCCCATAGAAGGACAGATGGGGGTCCCATAGAAGGACAGATGTCGGTCCCATAGAAGGACAGATGTCGGTCCCATAGAAGGACAGATGTCGGTCCCATAGAAGGACAGATGGGGGTCCCATAGAAGGACAGATGTCGGTCCCATAGAAGGACAGATGTGGGTCCCATAGAAGGACAGATGTCGGTCCCATAGAAGGACAGATGTGGGTCCCATAGGACAGATGTCGGCCCCATAGAAGGACAGATGGGGGTCCCATAGAAGGACAGATGTCGGTCCCATAGAAGGACAGATGGGGGTCCCATAGAAGGACAGATGTGGGTCCCATAGAAGGACAGATGTCGGTCCCATAGAAGGACAGATGTCGGCCCCATAGAAGGACAGATGGGGGTCCCATAGATGGACAGATGTCGGTCCCATAGAAGGACAGATGTCGGCCCCATAGAAGGACAGATGTCGGTCCCATAGAAGGACAGATGTCGGTCCCATAGAAGGACAGATGTCAGTCCCATAGAAGGACAGATGTCGGTCCCATAGAAGGACAGATGGGGGTCCCATAGAAGGACAGATGTCGGTCCCATAGAAGGACAGATGGGGGTCCCATAGAAGGACAGATGTCGGTCCCATAGAAGGACAGATGTCGGCCCCATAGAAGGACAGATGGGGGTCCCATAGAAGGACAGATGTCGGTCCCATAAAAGGACAGATGTCGGTCCCATAGAAGGACAGATGGGGGTCCCATAGAAGGACAGATGTCGGTCCCATAGAAGGACAGATGGGGGTCCCATAGAAGGACAGATGTCGGTCCCATAGAAGGACAGATGTCGGTCCCATAGAAGGACAGATGGGGGTCCCATAGAAGGACAGATGTTGGTCCCATAGAAGGACAGATGGGGGTCCCATAGAAGGACAGATGTCGGTCCCATAGAAGGACAGATGTCGGTCCCATAGAAGGACAGATGTCGGTCCCATAGAAGGACAGATGGGGGTCCCATAGAAGGACAGATGTCGGTCCCATAGAAGGACAGATGTCGGTCCCATAGAAGGACAGATGGGGGTCCCATAGAAGGACAGATGTCGGTCCCATAGAAGGACAGATGTCGGTCCCATAGAAGGACAGATGTCGGTCCCATAGAAGGACAGATGGGGGTCCCATAGAAGGACAGATGTCGGTCCCATAGAAGGACAGATGTCGGTCCCATAGAAGGACAGATGGGGGTCCCATAGAAGGACAGATGTCGGTCCCATAGAAGGACAGATGTCGGTCCCATAGAAGGACAGATGGGGGTCCCATAGAAGGACAGATGTCGGTCCCATAGAAGGACAGATGTCGGTCCCATAGAAGGACAGATGTCGGTCCCATAGAAGGACAGATGGGGGTCCCATAGAAGGACAGATGTCGGTCCCATAGAAGGACAGATGGGGGTCCCATAGAAGGACAGATGTCGGTCCCATAGAAGGACAGATGTCGGTCCCATAGAAGGACAGATGGGGGTCCCATAGAAGGACAGATGTCGGTCCCATAGAAGGACAGATGGGGGTCCCATAGAAGGACAGATGTCGGTCCCATAGAAGGACAGATGTCGGTCCCATAGAAGGACAGATGGGGGTCCCATAGAAGGACAGATGTCGGTCCCATAGAAGGACAGATGTCGGTCCCATAGAAGGACAGATGGGGGTCCCATAGAAGGACAGATGTCGGTCCCATAGAAGGACAGATGTGGGTCCCATAGAAGGACAGATGTCGGCCCCATAGAAGGACAGATGGGGGTCCCATAGAAGGACAGATGTCGGTCCCATAGAAGGACAGATGTCGGTCCCATAGAAGGACAGATGTCGGTCCCATAGAAGGACAGATGGGGGTCCCATAGAAGGACAGATGTCGGTCCCATAGAAGGACAGATGTGGGTCCCATAGAAGGACAGATGTCGGTCCCATAGAAGGACAGATGTGGGTCCCATAGGACAGATGTCGGCCCCATAGAAGGACAGATGGGGGTCCCATAGAAGGACAGATGTCGGTCCCATAGAAGGACAGATGGGGGTCCCATAGAAGGACAGATGTGGGTCCCATAGAAGGACAGATGTCGGTCCCATAGAAGGACAGATGTCGGCCCCATAGAAGGACAGATGGGGGTCCCATAGATGGACAGATGTCGGTCCCATAGAAGGACAGATGTCGGCCCCATAGAAGGACAGATGTCGGTCCCATAGAAGGACAGATGTCGGTCCCATAGAAGGACAGATGTCAGTCCCATAGAAGGACAGATGTCGGTCCCATAGAAGGACAGATGGGGGTCCCATAGAAGGACAGATGTCGGTCCCATAGAAGGACAGATGGGGGTCCCATAGAAGGACAGATGTCGGTCCCATAGAAGGACAGATGTCGGCCCCATAGAAGGACAGATGGGGGTCCCATAGAAGGACAGATGTCGGTCCCATAAAAGGACAGATGTCGGTCCCATAGAAGGACAGATGGGGGTCCCATAGAAGGACAGATGTCGGTCCCATAGAAGGACAGATGGGGGTCCCATAGAAGGACAGATGTCGGTCCCATAGAAGGACAGATGTCGGTCCCATAGAAGGACAGATGGGGGTCCCATAGAAGGACAGATGTTGGTCCCATAGAAGGACAGATGGGGGTCCCATAGAAGGACAGATGTCGGTCCCATAGAAGGACAGATGTCGGTCCCATAGAAGGACAGATGTCGGTCCCATAGAAGGACAGATGGGGGTCCCATAGAAGGACAGATGTCGGTCCCATAGAAGGACAGATGTCGGTCCCATAGAAGGACAGATGGGGGTCCCATAGAAGGACAGATGTCGGTCCCATAGAAGGACAGATGTCGGTCCCATAGAAGGACAGATGTCGGTCCCATAGAAGGACAGATGGGGGTCCCATAGAAGGACAGATGTCGGTCCCATAGAAGGACAGATGTCGGTCCCATAGAAGGACAGATGGGGGTCCCATAGAAGGACAGATGTCGGTCCCATAGAAGGACAGATGTCGGTCCCATAGAAGGACAGATGGGGGTCCCATAGAAGGACAGATGTCGGTCCCATAGAAGGACAGATGGGGGTCCCATAGAAGGACAGATGTCGGTCCCATAGAAGGACAGATGGGGGTCCCATAGAAGGACAGATGTCGGCCCCATAGAAGGACAGATGTCGGTCCCATAGAAGGACAGATGTCGGTCCCATAGAAGGACAGATGTCAGTCCCATAGAAGGACAGATGTCGGTCCCATAGAAGGACAGATGGGGGTCCCATAGAAGGACAGATGTCGGTCCCATAGAAGGACAGATGGGGGTCCCATAGAAGGACAGATGTCGGTCCCATAGAAGGACAGATGTCGGTCCCATAGAAGGACAGATGTCGGCCCCATAGAAGGACAGATGGGGGTCCCATAGAAGGACAGATGTCGGTCCCATAGAAGGACAGATGTCGGTCCCATAGAAGGACAGATGGGGGTCCCATAGAAGGACAGATGGGGGTCCCATAGAAGGACAGATGTCGGTCCCATAGAAGGACAGATGGGGGTCCCATAGAAGGACAGATGTCGGTCCCATAGAAGGACAGATGTCGGTCCCATAGAAGGACAGATGTCGGCCCCATAGAAGGACAGATGGGGGTCCCATAGAAGGACAGATGTCGGTCCCATAGAAGGACAGATGTCGGTCCCATAGAAGGACAGATGGGGGTCCCATAGAAGGACAGATGTCGGTCCCATAGAAGGACAGATGGGGGTCCCATAGAAGGACAGATGTCGGTCCCATAGAAGGACAGATGTCGGTCCCATAGAAGGACAGATGGGGGTCCCATAGAAGGACAGATGTCGGTCCCATAGAAGGACAGATGTCGGTCCCATAGAAGGACAGATGGGGGTCCCATAGAGGGACAGATGTCGGTCCCATAGAAGGACAGATGGGGGTCCCATAGAAGGACAGATGTCGGTCCCATAGAAGGACAGATGTCGGTCCCATAGAAGGACAGATGGGGGTCCCATAGAAGGACAGATGTCGGTCCCATAGAAGGACAGATGGGGGTCCCATAGAAGGACAGATGTCGGTCCCATAGAAGGACAGATGTCGGTCCCATAGAAGGACAGATGTCGGTCCCATAGAAGGACAGATGGGGGTCCCATAGAAGGACAGATGTCGGTCCCATAGAAGGACAGATGTCGGTCCCATAGAAGGACAGATGGGGGTCCCATAGAAGGACAGATGTCGGTCCCATAGAAGGACAGATGTCGGTCCCATAGAAGGACAGATGTCGGTCCCATAGAAGGACAGATGGGGGTCCCATAGAAGGACAGATGTCGGTCCCATAGAAGGACAGATGTCGGTCCCATAGAAGGACAGATGGGGGTCCCATAGAAGGACAGATGTCGGTTCCATAGAAGGACAGATGGGGGTCCCATAGAAGGACAGATGTCGGTCCCATAGAAGGACAGATGTCGGTCCCATAGAAGGACAGATGGGGGTCCCATAGAAGGACAGATGTCGGTCCCATAGAAGGACAGATGGGGGTCCCATAGAAGGACAGATGTCGGTCCCATAGAAGGACAGATGTCGGTCCCATAGAAGGACAGATGTCGGTCCCATAGAAGGACAGATGGGGGTCCCATAGAAGGACAGATGTCGGTCCCATAGAAGGACAGATGTCGGTCCCATAGAAGGACAGATGGGGGTCCCATAGAAGGACAGATGTCGGTCCCATAGAAGGACAGATGTCGGTCCCATAGAAGGACAGATGTCGGTCCCATAGAAGGACAGATGGGGGTCCCATAGAAGGACAGATGTCGGTCCCATAGAAGGACAGATGTCGGTCCCATAGAAGGACAGATGGGGGTCCCATAGAAGGACAGATGTCGGTCCCATAGAAGGACAGATGGGGGTCCCATAGAAGGACAGATGTCGGTCCCATAGAAGGACAGATGTCGGTCCCATAGAAGGACAGATGTCGGTCCCATAGAAGGACAGATGGGGGTCCCATAGAAGGACAGATGTCGGTCCCATAGAAGGACAGATGTCGGTCCCATAGAAGGACAGATGGGGGTCCCATAGAAGGACAGATGTCGGTCCCATAGAAGGACAGATGTCGGTCCCATAGAAGGACAGATGGGGGTCCCATAGAAGGACAGATGTCGGTCCCATAGAAGGACAGATGGGGGTCCCATAGAAGGACAGATGTCGGTCCCATAGAAGGACAGATGGGGGTCCCATAGAAGGACAGATGTCGGCCCCATAGAAGGACAGATGTCGGTCCCATAGAAGGACAGATGTCGGTCCCATAGAAGGACAGATGTCAGTCCCATAGAAGGACAGATGTCGGTCCCATAGAAGGACAGATGGGGGTCCCATAGAAGGACAGATGTCGGTCCCATAGAAGGACAGATGGGGGTCCCATAGAAGGACAGATGTCGGTCCCATAGAAGGACAGATGTCGGTCCCATAGAAGGACAGATGGGGGTCCCATAGAAGGACAGATGTCGGTCCCATAGAAGGACAGATGTCGGTCCCATAGAAGGACAGATGGGGGTCCCATAGAAGGACAGATGTCGGTCCCATAGAAGGACAGATGGGGGTCCCATAGAAGGACAGATGTCGGTCCCATAGAAGGACAGATGTCGGTCCCATAGAAGGACAGATGGGGGTCCCATAGAAGGACAGATGTCGGTCCCATAGAAGGACAGATGGGGGTCCCATAGAAGGACAGATGTCGGTCCCATAGAAGGACAGATGTCGGTCCCATAGAAGGACAGATGGGGGTCCCATAGAAGGACAGATGTCGGTCCCATAGAAGGACAGATGGGGGTCCCATAGAAGGACAGATGTCGGTCCCATAGAAGGACAGATGTCGGTCCCATAGAAGGACAGATGTCGGTCCCATAGAAGGACAGATGGGGGTCCCATAGAAGGACAGATGTCGGTCCCATAGAAGGACAGATGTCGGTCCCATAGAAGGACAGATGGGGGTCCCATAGAAGGACAGATGTCGGTCCCATAGAAGGACAGATGTCGGTCCCATAGAAGGACAGATGTCGGTCCCATAGAAGGACAGATGGGGGTCCCATAGAAGGACAGATGTCGGTCCCATAGAAGGACAGATGGGGGTCCCATAGAAGGACAGATGTCGGTCCCATAGAAGGACAGATGTCGGTCCCATAGAAGGACAGATGGGGGTCCCATAGAAGGACAGATGTCGGTCCCATAGAAGGACAGATGTCGGTCCCATAGAAGGACAGATGGGGGTCCCAAAAAAGGACAGATGTCGGTCCCATAGAAGGACAGATGTCGGTCCCATAGAAGGACAGATGTCGGTCCCATAGAAGGACAGATGTCGGTCCCATAGAAGGACAGATGGGGGTCCCATAGAAGGACAGATGTCGGTCCCATAGAAGGACAGATGTCGGTCCCATAGAAGGACAGATGGGGGTCCCATAGAAGGACAGATGTCGGTCCCATAGAAGGACAGATGTCGGTCCCATAGAAGGACAGATGGGGGTCCCATAGAAGGACAGATGTCGGTCCCATAGAAGGACAGATGTCGGTCCCATAGAAGGACAGATGGGGTCCCATAGAAGGACAGATGTCGGTCCCATAGAAGGACAGATGTCGGTCCCATAGAAGGACAGATGTCGGTCCCATAGAAGGACAGATGGGGGTCCCATAGAAGGACAGATGTCGGTCCCATAGAAGGACAGATGGGGGTCCCATAGAAGGACAGATGTCGGTCCCATAGAAGGACAGATGTCGGTCCCATAGAAGGACAGATGGGGGTCCCATAGAAGGACAGATGTCGGTCCCATAGAAGGACAGATGGGGGTCCCATAGAAGGACAGATGTCGGTCCCATAGAAGGACAGATGTCGGTCCCATAGAAGGACAGATGGGGGTCCCATAGAAGGACAGATGTCGGTCCCATAGAAGGACAGATGTCGGTCCCATAGAAGGACAGATGGGGGTCCCATAGAAGGACAGATGTCGGTCCCATAGAAGGACAGATGTGGGTCCCATAGAAGGACAGATGTCGGCCCCATAGAAGGACAGATGGGGGTCCCATAGAAGGACAGATGTCGGTCCCATAGAAGGACAGATGTCGGTCCCATAGAAGGACAGATGTCGGTCCCATAGAAGGACAGATGGGGGTCCCATAGAAGGACAGATGTCGGTCCCATAGAAGGACAGATGTGGGTCCCATAGAAGGACAGATGTCGGTCCCATAGAAGGACAGATGTGGGTCCCATAGGACAGATGTCGGCCCCATAGAAGGACAGATGGGGGTCCCATAGAAGGACAGATGTCGGTCCCATAGAAGGACAGATGGGGGTCCCATAGAAGGACAGATGTGGGTCCCATAGAAGGACAGATGTCGGTCCCATAGAAGGACAGATGTCGGCCCCATAGAAGGACAGATGGGGGTCCCATAGATGGACAGATGTCGGTCCCATAGAAGGACAGATGTCGGCCCCATAGAAGGACAGATGTCGGTCCCATAGAAGGAGAGATGTCGGTCCCATAGAAGGACAGATGTCAGTCCCATAGAAGGACAGATGTCGGTCCCATAGAAGGACAGATGGGGGTCCCATAGAAGGACAGATGTCGGTCCCATAGAAGGACAGATGGGGGTCCCATAGAAGGACAGATGTCGGTCCCATAGAAGGACAGATGTCGGCCCCATAGAAGGACAGATGGGGGTCCCATAGAAGGACAGATGTCGGTCCCATAAAAGGACAGATGTCGGTCCCATAGAAGGACAGATGGGGGTCCCATAGAAGGACAGATGTCGGTCCCATAGAAGGACAGATGGGGGTCCCATAGAAGGACAGATGTCGGTCCCATAGAAGGACAGATGTCGGTCCCATAGAAGGACAGATGGGGGTCCCATAGAAGGACAGATGTCGGTCCCATAGAAGGACAGATGGGGGTCCCATAGAAGGACAGATGTCGGTCCCATAGAAGGACAGATGTCGGTCCCATAGAAGGACAGATGTCGGTCCCATAGAAGGACAGATGGGGGTCCCATAGAAGGACAGATGTCGGTCCCATAGAAGGACAGATGTCGGTCCCATAGAAGGACAGATGGGGGTCCCATAGAAGGACAGATGTCGGTCCCATAGAAGGACAGATGTCGGTCCCATAGAAGGACAGATGTCGGTCCCATAGAAGGACAGATGGGGGTCCCATAGAAGGACAGATGTCGGTCCCATAGAAGGACAGATGTCGGTCCCATAGAAGGACAGATGGGGGTCCCATAGAAGGACAGATGTCGGTCCCATAGAAGGACAGATGTCGGTCCCATAGAAGGACAGATGGGGGTCCCATAGAAGGACAGATGTCGGTCCCATAGAAGGACAGATGGGGGTCCCATAGAAGGACAGATGTCGGTCCCATAGAAGGACAGATGGGGGTCCCATAGAAGGACAGATGTCGGCCCCATAGAAGGACAGATGTCGGTCCCATAGAAGGACAGATGTCGGTCCCATAGAAGGACAGATGTCAGTCCCATAGAAGGACAGATGTCGGTCCCATAGAAGGACAGATGGGGGTCCCATAGAAGGACAGATGTCGGTCCCATAGAAGGACAGATGGGGGTCCCATAGAAGGACAGATGTCGGTCCCATAGAAGGACAGATGTCGGTCCCATAGAAGGACAGATGTCGGCCCCATAGAAGGACAGATGGGGGTCCCATAGAAGGACAGATGTCGGTCCCATAGAAGGACAGATGTCGGTCCCATAGAAGGACAGATGGGGGTCCCATAGAAGGACAGATGGGGGTCCCATAGAAGGACAGATGTCGGTCCCATAGAAGGACAGATGGGGGTCCCATAGAAGGACAGATGTCGGTCCCATAGAAGGACAGATGTCGGTCCCATAGAAGGACAGATGTCGGCCCCATAGAAGGACAGATGGGGGTCCCATAGAAGGACAGATGTCGGTCCCATAGAAGGACAGATGTCGGTCCCATAGAAGGACAGATGGGGGTCCCATAGAAGGACAGATGTCGGTCCCATAGAAGGACAGATGGGGGTCCCATAGAAGGACAGATGTCGGTCCCATAGAAGGACAGATGTCGGTCCCATAGAAGGACAGATGGGGGTCCCATAGAAGGACAGATGTCGGTCCCATAGAAGGACAGATGTCGGTCCCATAGAAGGACAGATGGGGGTCCCATAGAAGGACAGATGTCGGTCCCATAGAAGGACAGATGGGGGTCCCATAGAAGGACAGATGTCGGTCACATAGAAGGACAGATGTCGGTCCCATAGAAGGACAGATGGGGGTCCCATAGAAGGACAGATGTCGGTCCCATAGAAGGACAGATGGGGGTCCCATAGAAGGACAGATGTCGGTCCCATAGAAGGACAGATGTCGGTCCCATAGAAGGACAGATGTCGGTCCCATAGAAGGACAGATGGGGGTCCCATAGAAGGACAGATGTCGGTCCCATAGAAGGACAGATGTCGGTCCCATAGAAGGACAGATGGGGGTCCCATAGAAGGACAGATGTCGGTCCCATAGAAGGACAGATGTCGGTCCCATAGAAGGACAGATGTCGGTCCCATAGAAGGACAGATGGGGGTCCCATAGAAGGACAGATGGGGGTCCCATAGAAGGACAGATGTCGGTCCCATAGAAGGACAGATGGGGGTCCCATAGAAGGACAGATGTCGGTTCCATAGAAGGACAGATGGGGGTCCCATAGAAGGACAGATGTCGGTCCCATAGAAGGACAGATGTCGGTCCCATAGAAGGACAGATGGGGGTCCCATAGAAGGACAGATGTCGGTCCCATAGAAGGACAGATGGGGGTCCCATAGAAGGACAGATGTCGGTCCCATAGAAGGACAGATGTCGGTCCCATAGAAGGACAGATGTCGGTCCCATAGAAGGACAGATGGGGGTCCCATAGAAGGACAGATGTCGGTCCCATAGAAGGACAGATGTCGGTCCCATAGAAGGACAGATGGGGGTCCCATAGAAGGACAGATGTCGGTCCCATAGAAGGACAGATGTCGGTCCCATAGAAGGACAGATGTCGGTCCCATAGAAGGACAGATGGGGGTCCCATAGAAGGACAGATGTCGGTCCCATAGAAGGACAGATGTCGGTCCCATAGAAGGACAGATGGGGGTCCCATAGAAGGACAGATGTCGGTCCCATAGAAGGACAGATGGGGGTCCCATAGAAGGACAGATGTCGGTCCCATAGAAGGACAGATGTCGGTCCCATAGAAGGACAGATGTCGGTCCCATAGAAGGACAGATGGGGGTCCCATAGAAGGACAGATGTCGGTCCCATAGAAGGACAGATGTCGGTCCCATAGAAGGACAGATGGGGGTCCCATAGAAGGACAGATGTCGGTCCCATAGAAGGACAGATGTCGGTCCCATAGAAGGACAGATGGGGGTCCCATAGAAGGACAGATGTCGGTCCCATAGAAGGACAGATGGGGGTCCCATAGAAGGACAGATGTCGGTCCCATAGAAGGACAGATGGGGGTCCCATAGAAGGACAGATGTCGGCCCCATAGAAGGACAGATGTCGGTCCCATAGAAGGACAGATGTCGGTCCCATAGAAGGACAGATGTCAGTCCCATAGAAGGACAGATGTCGGTCCCATAGAAGGACAGATGGGGGTCCCATAGAAGGACAGATGTCGGTCCCATAGAAGGACAGATGGGGGTCCCATAGAAGGACAGATGTCGGTCCCATAGAAGGACAGATGTCGGTCCCATAGAAGGACAGATGTCGGCCCCATAGAAGGACAGATGGGGGTCCCATAGAAGGACAGATGTCGGTCCCATAGAAGGACAGATGTCGGTCCCATAGAAGGACAGATGGGGGTCCCATAGAAGGACAGATGTCGGTCCCATAGAAGGACAGATGGGGGTCCCATAGAAGGACAGATGTCGGTCCCATAGAAGGACAGATGTCGGTCCCATAGAAGGACAGATGGGGGTCCCATAGAAGGACAGATGTCGGTCCCATAGAAGGACAGATGGGGGTCCCATAGAAGGACAGATGTCGGTCCCATAGAAGGACAGATGTCGGTCCCATAGAAGGACAGATGTCGGTCCCATAGAAGGACAGATGGGGGTCCCATAGAAGGACAGATGTCGGTCCCATAGAAGGACAGATGTCGGTCCCATAGAAGGACAGATGGGGGTCCCATAGAAGGACAGATGTCGGTCCCATAGAAGGACAGATGTCGGTCCCATAGAAGGACAGATGTCGGTCCCATAGAAGGACAGATGGGGGTCCCATAGAAGGACAGATGTCGGTCCCATAGAAGGACAGATGGGGGTCCCATAGAAGGACAGATGTCGGTCCCATAGAAGGACAGATGTCGGTCCCATAGAAGGACAGATGGGGGTCCCATAGAAGGACAGATGTCGGTCCCATAGAAGGACAGATGTCGGTCCCATAGAAGGACAGATGTCGGTCCCATAGAAGGACAGATGGGGGTCCCATAGAAGGACAGATGTCGGTCCCATAGAAGGACAGATGTCGGTCCCATAGAGAAGGACAGATGGGGGTCCCATAGAAGGACAGATGGGGGTCCCATAGAAGGACAGATGTCGGTCCCATAGAAGGACAGATGGGGGTCCCATAGAAGGACAGATGTCGGTCCCATAGAAGGACAGATGGGGGTCCCATAGAAGGACAGATGTCGGTCCCATAGAAGGACAGATGTCGGTCCCATAGAAGGACAGATGTCGGTCCCATAGAAGGACAGATGGGGGTCCCATAGAAGGACAGATGGGGGTCCCATAGAAGGACAGATGTCGGTCCCATAGAAGGACAGATGGGGGTCCCATAGAAGGACAGATGTCGGTCCCATAGAAGGACAGATGGGGGTCCCATAGAAGGACAGATGTCGGTCCCATAGAAGGACAGATGTCGGTCCCATAGAAGGACAGATGTCGGTCCCATAGAAGGACAGATGGGGGTCCCATAGAAGGACAGATGGGGGTCCCATAGAAGGACAGATGTCGGTCCCATAGAAGGACAGATGGGGGTCCCATAGAAGGACAGATGTCGGTCCCATAGAAGGACAGATGGGGGTCCCATAGAAGGACAGATGTCGGTCCCATAGAAGGACAGATGTCGGTCCCATAGAAGGACAGATGTCGGTCCCATAGAAGAACACGTGGTATATGTGAAGTTCCCGGTTCCTCTCTCTTCTATGACAGATCTGATTGGTTACAATGACCGATCCTTTCCTGTCCCCCGGTGACCCCCCGGGCTGTGCGGCTGACCTGTGCCGTAGCGCAGGACCTGCTGAGGAGTAGTTGGGGGGATCGGGTGACCCAGGAGGGGGCGGGGGGTGTGTCAGGATTTGGGGATGGGCGTTCCCAGCTCTCCTCCCCTCCCCTCCCGGAGAGGTTTCCCTTCTGTCCCCCTCCTTCTATCACTCCCTCTCCGGGCTCACCGACTATGGCTTCCCCAGTCCGGAGTGCCAGGAGCGGCTTGCTGGAGCTCAGGGGTCCCGGGGAGCGCTGGAGCCGAATCCTCCTACTGCTGGGCGAGGAGACCCTCAGCTTCACCCCGGAGCCGGAGAGCGGAGGAGCCGAGGAGAAGGCGGTGAATGGGGGGGAGCCGGCTGGAGGGGTCCCGGACTCCATCGTCAACCTGCGGAGGACTGTCCGGGTGGTGAAGCAGGAGGCTGGAGGACTGGGGGTCAGCATCAAGGGTAAGGTGGCATGTCCCTGGAAATGTCCCTGGAGGTGTCCCTAGAAATGTCCCTGGAGGTGTCCCTAGAAATGTCCCTGGAGGTGTCCCTAGAAATGTCCCTGAATCTGTCCCTGGAGGTGTCCCTGGAAATGTCCCTAGCAATGTCCCTGGAGGTGTCCCTAGAAATGTCCCTAAAGGTGTCCCTAGATCTGTCCATGGGAATGTCCCTGGAACTGTCCCTGGAGGTGTCCCTAGATCTGTCCATGGGAATGTCCCTGGAGGTGTCCATGGGAATGTCCCTGGAGGTGTCCCTAGAAATGTCCCTGGAGGTGTCCCTAGAAATGTCCCTGGATCTGTCACTGGAGATGTCCCTGGATCTGTCCGTAGAAATGTCCCTGGAGGTGTCCCTAGAAATGTCCCTAGAAATGTCCCTGGATCTGTCCCTGGAGGTGTCCCTAGAAATGTCCCTGGAGGTGTCCCTAGAGGTGTCCCTGGATCTGTCCCTGGAGGTGTCCCTAGAAATGTCCCTAGAAATGTCCCTGGAGGTGTCCCTAGAAATGTCCCTGGAGGTGTCCCTAGAAATGTCCCTAGAAATGTCCCTGGAGGTGTCCCTAGAAATGTCCCTGGAGGTGTCCCTAGAAATGTCCATGCAGGGCTGTCATCAGGGGGTACAATCAGTACACCTGTAAGGGGCCCAAAGGTCCACAGGGCCCTGGATAGTAACCCCACTTTTTTATGTATTTTTTATTTTAAAAAAAAAATATATTTATTTTGTAAGGGGCCCGGAGGTCCCCAGGGCCCCGGATGGCAACCCCCCCTTTATTTGTTCATCCGTCAGCACCCAAAGCCCCCCCCCCCCACGCTTCTCAATTTGTTCGCTGTGTAAGGGGCCCCAAAATTCCTGATGGCGGCCCTGTGTCCATGGGAATGTCCCTGGATCTGTCCAGATGAGTGTTTCCAGAGATGTCCCTGGATCTGTTTTTGGAGGTGTCCCTGGAACTGTCCATGGAAATGTCCCTAGAGGTGGCCGTGGGAATGGTTTCCAGAGATGTCCCTGGATCTGTCCATGGGAACGTTCCTGGCGATGTCCCTGGATCTGTCCATGGGAACGTTCCTGGCGATGTCCCTGGATCTGTCCATGGGAACGTTCCTGGCGATGTCCCTGGATCTGTCCATGGAAATGTCCCTAGAGGTGGCCGTGGGAATGGTTTCCAGAGATGTCCCTGGATCTGTCCATGGGAACGTTCCTGGCGATGTCCCTGGATCTGTCCATGGAAATGTCCCTAGAGGTGGCCGTGGGAATGGTTTCCAGAGATGTCCCTGGATCTGTCCATGGAAACGTTCCTGGCGATGTCCCTGGATCTGTCCATGTGAATGTTTCCAGAGATGTTCCTGGAAATGTCGCTGGAAACCTCTCCACGGCAATGTTCCTGGGGGTGTCCATGTGAATGTTTCCAGAGATGTCCCTAAATACATCCCTAGAGATATCCCTAGATCTGTCCATTGGAATGTCCCTGGCTGGAGGTGTCCCTAGATCTGTCCCTGGAGGTGTCCCTAAATCTGTCCATGGGAATGTCCCTGGAGGTGTCCCTAGATCTGTACCTGGAGGTGTCCCTAGATCTGTCCATGGGAATGTCCCTGGAGGTGTCCCTAGATCTGTACCTGGAGGTGTCCCTAGATCTGTCCATGGGAATGTCCCTGGAGGTGTCCCTAGATCTGTACCTGGAGGTGTCCCTAGATCTGTCCATGGGAATGTCCCTGGAGGTGTCCCTAGATCTGTCCCTGGAGGTGTCCCTAAATCTGTCCATGGGAATGTCCCTGGAGGTGTCCCTAGATCTGTCCCTGGAGGTGTCCCTAAATCTGTCCATGGGAATGTCCCTGGAGGTGTCCCTAGATCTGTCCCTGGAGGTGTCCCTAAATCTGTCCATGGGAATGTCCCTGGAGGTGTCCCTAGATCTGTACCTGGAGGTGTCCCTAGATCTGTCCATGGGAATGTCCCTGGAGGTGTCCCTAGATCTGTACCTGGAGGTGTCCCTAGATCTGTCCATGGGAATGTCCCTGGAGGTGTCCCTAGATCTGTACCTGGAGGTGTCCCTAGATCTGTCCCTGGAGGTGTCCCTGGAGGTGTCCCTAGATCTGTCCCTGGAGGTGTCCCTAAATCTGTCCATGGGAATGTCCCTGGAGGTGTCCCTAGATCTGTCCCTGGAGGTGTCCCTAAATCTGTCCATGGGAATGTCCCTGGAGGTGTCCCTAAATCTGTCCATGGGAATGTCCCTGGAGGTGTCCCTAGATCTGTCTGTGGGAATGTCCATGGATATATTCCTGGACTTGTCCCTGGAAATGTGCCTGGAGATGCCCCTGATAATGGGAATGTCTCTGGAAGTGTCCCTAGGCATGTCCCTAGAGGTGTCCATGGGAACGTTCCCGAGAAATGTCCCTAGAAATGTTCCTGGAGATTTCTGTGAAAATGTTCCTAAATATGTTCCTGGAGATGTCCCTGGGAATCTCCTGGGATTTGTCCCTGGGAATCTCCTGGGATTTGTCCCTGGGAATCTCCTGGGACTTGTCCCTGGGAATCTCCTGGGACTTGTCCCTGGGAATATCCTGGGACTTGTCCCTGGGAATCTCCTGGGACTTGTCCCTGGGAATCTCCTGGGATTTGTCCCTGGGAATCTCCTGGGACTTGTCCCTGGGAATCTCCTGGGACTTGTCCCTGGGAATCTCCTGAAAATGTAGATGTGTGTGGAAATGTTCCTGGAGATGTCCCTGGTCACATTTGACATGTCTATGAAGGTAGAGCTGTGGCCAGGTTGGGCTGATTGCAGGGACTTGGGCCAGGTTTGTCCCTGGAATTTGTATTTCATGATGTCTGTGGCATTATTTTTGGGGGGTATGACCTCCAATCACACATGAGTGTGAATGATATGAAGGTGATTTTGAGGGATTGTAGCTCACGGGTGTGTCCGTGTCTTTAGGAGTGATCTGCCGTACAGGACCTTCTATGGGGCAGGATGGCACCCATGGGGCAGGATGGCACCTATTGGGCAGGATGGCACCTATGGGGCAATATGGGGCAGGATGGCACCCATGGGGCAGGATGGCACCTATTGGGCAGGATGGCACCTATGGGGCAGGATGGCACCCATGGGGCAGGATGGCACCTATGGAGCAGGATGGCACCCATGGGGCGGGATGGCACCCATGGGGCAGGATGGCACCCATGGGGCGGGATGGCACCTATGGGTCAGGATGGCACCCATGGGGCAGGATGGCACCTATGGGGCAGGATGGCACCTATGAGGCAGGATGGCACCTATGGGGCAGGATGGCACCCATGGAGCAGGATGGCACCCATGGGGCAGGATGGCACCCATGGGGCAGGATGGCACCTATGGAGCAGGATGGCACCTATGGGTCAGGATGGCACCTATGGGGCGGGATGGCACCTATGGGGCAATATGGGGCAGGATGGCACCCATGGGGCAGGATGGCACCCATGGGGCAGGATGGCACCTATGGGTCAGGATGGCACCTATGGGTCAGGATGGCACCTATGGGGCGGGATGGCACCTATGGGCCTATTTTATTATGGAATCCTGAAGAACATACATAACACACTTGAGAACATTTTATACATTTCTTTTGCTCTCCTATTGAAATCAATGGAGCCCAATACACCCCATTCTGTTTCCAAAGTACCTCCCGGCTTTGAGCGTCGGGCACCTTAGAGCCCCAATGTGGGCAGCTATGATTTACAAACCTGGCATTTTGGTTGTAGAACATTTTGATGCTTGGAGCTTCAGGCTACAGATGTGATTGATGGATGAAGCTGGCACCGCGGGTCGCATCAGCATTATGGTTGCCCTCAAAGGGCCGGTTGTATTTTGAAGACTAGATGTCAAGAGCCCCCCTTCATCAGTCCCCCACCCTCCCTTACATCACAGTGCACCCCCTTACCTTGTGCTGCTGCTGGGAAAAAGCTGCTGGCGAAGCTGGGAGGCAGAAAGTGCAGGGTCTGGAGGAGAGCCAGAGTCCGCTGAATGCTGAGACTAGGGGAAGCAGAGATGTGGGGGTGCTGTGGCTGCACAGAGAGGTGTGGGATCTGGTGGAGGAGTTCTGTCCTCTCTCCTGCCAACTGCTAAAAGGAGGTGAGGGGGCGGAGATGAGCCACTCCATGGCTGTGCAGAGAAGCGCAGGATCTGGAGGAGGAGTTCTGTCCTCTTTCTTGCCAACTGCTGAAAAGGACAGGGGGGGCAGAGACGGGCCTCTCTGTGGCTGCGCACAGAAGAGCAGGATCTAGAAGAGGAGTTCTGTCCTTTTCTCTCCAGCCCACTGCTAAAAAAAGGGAGGGGGCAGAGGCGAGCCTTTCCGTGGCTGCGCAGGATCTGGAGGAGGAGTTCTGTCCACTCTCCTGCCAACTGCTGAAAAGGGAAGGGGCAGAGACGAGCCTCTCCGTGGCTACTCAGAGAAGCACAGGATCTGGAGGAGGAGCTCTGTCCTCTCTCCTGCCAACTGCTAAAACGGGAGGGGGCAGAGAAGAGCCTCTCCGTGGCTGTGCAGAGAAGCAGAGAATCTGAAGCTCTGTCCTCTCTCCTGCCAACTGCTAAAAAGGGAGGGGGCAGAGACAAATCTCTCCGTGGCTGCACAGAAAAGCAGAGGATCTGGAGGAGGAGCTCTGTCCTCTCTCCTGCCAAACACTGAAAAGGGAGGGGGTAGAGACGAGCTTCTCCGTGGCTGCGCAGAGAAGCACAGGTTTCTGGAGGAGGAGCTCTGTCCTCTCTCCTGCTAAACACTGAAAAGGGTAGAGACGAGCCTCTCCGTGGCTGCACAGAGAAGCAGAGGATCTGGAGGAGGAGTTCTGTCTTCTTCTCTGCTGCCAACTGCTAAGACAAGGTGGTGGCGGAGACGAACAGGTTGCTGCAGCTGCAGGAGAGGTGCTAAGGCCACATGAAATGGCCTTGGGGGGGCCAGACTCAACCGGTGGGCCTTGCGTTTGACACATTTGTTGCAGAGAATCTCTAGAAGTGTTAATTGCGGCGGGGCACTACCCTGAAAAATATACCTGTTGTTTAAAAATTCCTTCTAGAAAATTGCAGTAGACTTCCTGGTGTGTGAGTGTGCCTAGGCACTTGTGTGTCTACAACCTGTATACCTGCAGTGTGGGATCTCAGGCAAAGGCACACTGGCCTCTGCTTGCTGGAGGCTTCACCATAGGGAAGCAAAGCCCTGCCTCTACCAAGATGGCTGCTCCCACATCGTGTAGATTAGAAGTAATGGGGAAATATCAGCTGTAGAGAGCCCATAGACATTAATGGTGACTATTCCTTTGTCCTCTACATTTTGGGCACAACTTCCAGCATTCAGTTCCTCTTTACAAGATCCCCATTGGTTTGCCAAGTGATATTTAAAAGGGACATTCTGCCCAAAGCAATATTTTATTTATTGGAGGAGCCTGGTGGGCAGAGTCAGCCTCTGGCTTCTTATATGTCTTGGATATTCCAACAAGAACATCTCTCTCTTACTTCCCGACTATGTTCCTGTCCACCTGGGAGTTTTCGGATTGTTCCCGCCCACCTTTGTGTGTTCCCAGCTCCTCCTCTTACATTCCCTATAATAGAAAATACATTCAGATCCTCCATGGAGAGTGGGGCCCCTCACAATGGACACAACGGGTATGCAGACCTAGGAAGTCAGAAAAGATCTCACCAGTACAGTCCATGGAATATCTAAAGCCCCATACACACGGTCGGACTTCCATCAGACTTTTCCCTGGATTTTTGTCCGAACGGAGTTGGCCAGGCACACCCATACCACAGGACTTTTCTGCAAACTTTCCCAAAACTTTTTGCAACATCACGTGGTTTTTCTGCTCTTTACTGCTACCCTTTGGTCAAATTCTGCTATTGTTGGTTGATTTTAACATTAGTTGTTTTGTCCATCGGACAAAAGTTTGATGGTTTTCTGTACACACCGTCAGACTTTGCGCCATCGGACTTTTGTTGGCCAAAAGTTTGTCCGTTTGCAGACCCAACTTTTGTCCGATGAAAACAAAAAACAAAACAAAAAAAGTTTGTCCGATGGAGCGTACACACGGTCGGATTGTTGGTCCAACTTGCTCAAAATGAAGTTTGTTGGCCAAAAGTCCGACCGTGTGTACGGGGCTTTAGACACTGCCCAGCGGTTTAAGCCCCCGTTCGCATTGGAGCGACTTGTCATGCGATTTGACAGGACCAATTCGCATAAAAAGTCGCAGCCCATTTCCGGCAATCGCACTGTTCAAATTGGTGCGACGCCAACTTTGCGGTGCTGCATCGATTTGAAAAAGTAGTACTTTTTGGCGATTTTGGACACAACTAGACTAGACATCTGTGCATGAAGCCGCACCGATCTTCAAAGTTGCACTGACACGTGACTTTGAAGTTGTGCGATTTCAGATAAAGTTGCACAGTTTCAAAGCTGCAGTCAATGTGAACGGGGGGCTAACTCTTCAGCATTTATCAAAACCTACAATAGCAGTTTTTGGGTGGACTGGCTCCTTAAGGCTTCATTTACACTTGTGCAACTTGTCAGGCGACTTTGGACACGACAGTCGCCTGACAAGTCGCACCCCATGTTTTTCAATGACAGCCGTTCAAATACGTGCGACTTAGACTCAGTGGGGGAAACGCAGCCAACCCGGAGCGCTTCCCGCACTGCACTGAAATCGCACTCCGGTCATGCGATCTGCCACCAGTGTCAATGCTAAATTAATTTCACCCCAAAACAGATGGCAGAACACAGTGCAAATGCAACAATCGGATCGCATGGGTGTATACACCCATGCAATCCGATTCTCGTGCGGCCACTGTAACCTGAAACTGTTTTGTGCGGTGTGAATCGAGTCCATATAAATAGAATTGGCTTAAATCACACTGCAAAGAATCGCATGTGATTTGAATAGGAATGTGGTGCGATTTCTATCCGGGTCACATGGAGTGTCCCATGAATGTCATCATATATGTCAACCCAGCCTTAAAGGTGGGGAGATTACAAAAAGGAGAGTCTTCCTCTGAGTGGGACATTAAAGGGCAATACTCCTCTATAAATCAAAACCAGAGATCTAAGAAAGTTATAGATTTATTTGAAAAATAGTTAGAGATAAAATCTGTAGTACAGAGGGTGTACAGGATGCAAAAAATAGATATGCAAAGATACAATACAGTGAGAAGCAACCACTGCTCTGTTGTATAAATAGAACAACAGAGATAGCCCCGACGCGTTTTGAGTTGTTCTCTTCTTCAGGGATGGAAAATACGTCATGAAATTTGCATAAACAGACAGCGAGCTTGCATCCACATTAAAGCGGAAGTAAACCCATTGATTTAACAGTTTCAAAAAGCAGTTACATTCCCGCCATGCCGGGAATGCCAACTGTCACATTGGTTGTGCTCTCAACCAAACTGTCAAACCATCCAATGGCTGGTGTCATAACTGATCACATGTGCAGCATCATGGCAGTTGAAGATTAAACAGAGACCAAAATGGCAGCTTCCTTGCCTGAAAATGATAGGAGGGTTTACTTCCACTTTAAAACATTTGGAAAGAGTGCTGCTGTCTTGAGCCAGCCAGTTTGAGTCCAGAGATGAAGGCATACCCAGAAAAGGCAACCCATCACCCAGGATGGTTCCCCCACAAAGGGCATTCCGACTATGCCCCACGGGAGATGCCCCACGTATGGTCCAAAGCGATAAAAATCGCTAGCTAGTTGTTAAATGGTGTAAGACACAGAGAGGACTGGAAGTCAGCGACGAGTAATTCCAGATGTTTAGGCCCCTTTCACACTGAGGCGTTGCAATAACGCGCTAAAAACGATTAGCGTTATTACCGCGTTTTTGCTGTAAAAAGGATTATTTGGTATCCTACAATCCTCCACTCTACTGCGGTCATGTGACCTTCCCACAGCTTCTGGGCGTTTTTACCGCGGTTTTACCGCAGTACTCATTCATTTCAATGGGGATAGGCTTTTTTACAGCGCTATTTTATGCGCCCCAAAGATGCTACAAAAAAGCTGTTTGCAGGATTTTTTCCAACGCACAGCCAGCACAACGCCTCAGTGTGAAAGGAGCCCTCAGGGCTTTTCACATTGAGAATGCTGGGGCAGGATTAATTTAGGCGTTTTTACAGCGCTATTTTTAGCGCTAAAACGCCTCAGTGTGAAAGGGGCCTTAGGGTCCGCGTGCCCAAATAAGCGTTGAAAAAATGGGGGGAGAAAGGGAGGCCCTTAAAGAGGAAGTAAACCCTGATGGGTTTTACTTCCTCTTTATCTCGCTGCTGCAGCCTGCAAATGTAAAGCATAATGGGCTAGTAGGCATCGCCTACTAGCCCATTATGTGCTACTTACCTGCAAAAGAATCCAGCGCTGTCCCCAGAGTAGGAAGCGTCCATCTTCTGTCTTCTCTTCCTTCCGGGTCGCTGACTCTGGCGCTGTGATTTGCCGGAGCCGCGGGACGTCGCGCATGCGCACGGGAGCCGCAATTCGCGGCACAGGCTGGGGAAGAAACGGCACTTCGTTTAGTTTCTTCCCCGCACATGCGCAGTGAAGATTTTCGGCGGACTACAAGTGAAATATCTCCTAAACGGCGCACGTTTAGGAGATATTTCCACTACCTATAGGTAAGCCTAAAGGCCCGTACACACGGTCGGACTTTTTGCCAACAAACTTCATTTTGAGCAAGTTTGGCAAAAAATCTGACTGTGTGTACACTCCATCGGACAAACTTTTTTGGTTTTCATCGGACAAAAGTTTGGTCTGCAAACGGACAAACTTTTGGCCAACAAAAGTCCGATGGAGCAAAGTCCGACCGTGTGTACAGAAAACCATTGGACCTTTGTCCGAGGGACAAAACAAATAATGTTAAAATCAACCAACAATAGCAGAAGTTGACCAAAGGGTGGTGGTAAAGAGCAGAAAAAACACGTGATGTTGGAAAAAGTTTTGGGAACGTTTGCAGAAAAGTCCTGTGGTGTGTATGCTATGGGTGTTCCCAACCAACTCCGTTTGGACAAAAAACCACGGAAAAGTCAGATGGAAGTCCGACCGTGTGTACGAGGCTTTATTCTAGGCTTACCTATAGGTAGATGTAGTCCAACAGGGTTTACAACCACTTTAATTCTGACTCAGTTTCGTCTGCCCTCAATGTGCAGCCTAGAGTGATGTCTGCTCAAACATCACTCTAGGCTGCACATTGAGGGCAGATGGGACTTCATCGAAACTGAGTGAGAATTAAGGCCCCCCCCCCCCTTTTTTCAATGCTTATTTGGGTACATGGACCCCCGAAGAAAATAACAATTATTGCCAACTCGAAACGCGTAGGTTTATCTCTGTTCTATTTATACAACAGAGCAGTGGTTGCTTCTCACTGTATTGTATCTTTGCATATCTCTTTTTTGCATCCTGTACACCCTCTGTACTACAGATTTTTATCTCTATTTTTCAAATAAATCTATAACTTTCTTAGATCTCTGGTTTTGATTTATAGAGGAGTATTGCCCTTGAAAGTCCCACTCAGAGGAACACTCTCCTTTTTGTAATCTGTTCAGTTTAGGGATGTGGGTAATACTTCCTCCTTTTTGGACAACCAGCACCAGTTTTAGTAAATTCAGCCTTAAAGGGACTGTAAAGTTTTTTTTTTTTAAAAACAAACATGTTATACTTACCTCCACTGTGCAGCTCGTTATGCACAAAGTGGCCCCGATCCTGGTCTTCTGGGGTCCCTCGGCGGCTGTCTCAGCTCCTCCCTGCAATCACTCACCACCTATATGCGAGCGAGCAAGCATGGTGGTGAGTGATTGCGGGCGCGCTCCTGTGATACAGCCAGCGGCTATTGCCGCTCACTGTATCACTCGGCCCCGCCCCCCGGCGCGCCGCATCATTGGATGTGATTGACAGCAGCGCCAGCCAATGGCTGCGCTGCTTTCAATCCATCCACTGTAGCCAATCAACGGCGGGCTGAACGGCGAGGAGGATGACGGGGGCGAGCGCGGGACAGGGTTACTAAGATGTCAAAATAATGTATGGGATTATCCAGCTAGATTTTGGGATTAAATTATGTGTACGGTGCTGGCTAAATATGCAAGATATCCACAAATCCTGACTTGTTTTCACTCATCATTCTCTTTGTATGGATGCCCTACACCCCTGCACTGCAACCAATCAAGGCATTGTTATCATTAAAGGCCCGTACACACAACCGGATATTCCGACAACAATTGCCCGATGGATGTGTTTTGTCGGATAATTTGACCGTCTGTATGCTCCATCGGATAATTGTTGGGTGGTCATGCTTTAAAATTGTCCAACAACAAATGTGTTTCGTCGGATTATCCGATCGTAAAATCCAAAGTACAAACACGTATGCTCCGAACCAATGCTAACCATCAGACAACATTAGCAGAAGTTGCCCAAAGGGTGGCGGTAAAGAGCTGAAAAACCACGTTGTTTCGTGAATGTTGGATGAAAAAGTTCTGCTGTCTGTATGCAGAACAAGTTCACGGCAAACGCCCTTCGGACAAAAATCCACGGATTTGTCCGATGGAAGTCTGATCGTGTGTACGAGGCTTTAGAGTGGCCATTCT
This sequence comes from Rana muscosa, assembly GCA_029206835.1. Classification (NCBI taxonomy): domain Eukaryota; kingdom Metazoa; phylum Chordata; class Amphibia; order Anura; family Ranidae; genus Rana; species Rana muscosa. The sequence goes on from CM055128.1 coordinate 74,541,518, forward strand.
CAACCAGGGGTCCATGGAACCCTAGCATTTCTCTAGAGAAGTGGTCTCCAAACAATGGGGCACCATTTCTCTCACTGACACCAACAATGGGGCACCCAATAATACCAATGATGGGGCACTATTCCTCTACCTTATACCAAATGTGGTGATATTTACTCCCACTGATGCCAGGGAAATTTCCACTCCTTCTGGCCATGGTCCAGCCCCCCTTAAGTCTGAAGGACAATAAACTGGCCCTTGGTTTAGAAAGTTTGGAGACCCCTGCACTAGAGACCCTAGGGGTTCTTTGATCTGTGGCTGATTGACCTTCCAATTGAGGGTGCTGGCATGGTTTTGGGGCCAATGGCACTTGGCAGCACCATGTATGTGACACCTGTGATCTTTTTAGTGGTATTCTTTCCACTGGCCACCATTGTATGGAGCACTTTGACCACTGACCCTCAAAAATTGGGGTTCTCTGATGCCTCGTACACACGTACGGGATTCCCGGCGGTAAAAAGTCCGCCCGGAATCCCGAGGGGAAAACCGAGGACCTGCTCGGTAACTTTCCCCCTGTACACACGAGAGGTTTTCCCGTCGGGAAAACTGTGGTGAGAGCTTTGGCCGGGAATCCCGGCCGTGTGTATGCTCCATCGCAGTTTTTCCCATAGGAAAACTGCCAGGAAAAAGACCGCCGAGAATTCCGGCGGGAAAAAAGAGAACATGTTCTTTTTTCCCCCAAAGTTTTCCTGTCGGGAAAACTGCGATGGAGCATACACACGGCCGGGTTTCAAAAGCTCTTAAGGCCAAAAGCTCTCATGGCAGTTACCCCTGGAGTAAAAAAAAGAAAAGAAAAGAGAGGCTGATTTAGAGCAGCAGTCATCAACCAGTGATCCGTGGACCACTGATGGTCCATGAGAAAGTTTTGGTGGTCCCCAGGGGTTCTGCTGCAAATCAATATTGTGGCGGATGGTGTTTTTCTCAGTGTGCATTGACGGTCGATACTGTCAGCGCGCATTGATACCCGATGCCTCCTCTGTAGTTCCGGCTCATGTGAACTCAGAGGGAGGTGCCGGGAGTACTGCAGAGAGCGGGAGGTAAAGAAGAAGGGGACTTCCAATGGCAACGCTGATCACAGACTGTGGGAGGGAGCACGGAGCTCGAGCACATGGCTGGATAAGGAGGTGAGATCACCCAATGAGTCTATGTGTAAGGCAGTAGTTGTGATGCAGATATTTACAACTCCATGGAGTCCAGCATTGTTTACCTTCCAAGTGAAGTTTTCCACCAGCCACTCTGGTCCTATGCCATCATCTTGAGACAAGATCAAGCGCATGCGCAAACTCAGCGCGGCTCTCTACCAGGTCCATGGCATGCCTCTGCATGTGCCAGATCTCCCCAGTGCCCGCAGGCACACTGTGCGTCTGGGCATTGGCTAGATCTTGCAAGCTGCCTCCTGGGATGTGTGTGTTCAGAAGTTTCGTTTTAACACCTTCCGTCTGGCCAATAGCAGAATGACAGTCGGGCAGTAGCTTTACCATTCTCAGTGAATGTCATATGACGTCATCTCAGAAAGCACCACCTGCGGGGCAGTGCAGCGCCGCAATCTGTCACTGGCTGCCGATGAGTGATCAGGTATATCGGTTCGCTGCCGGTACTTTGTGACTGCTGTGACCAATCACAGCAGGTCACAGGACAATTGTAAACAATAGATGGCTTCCTTTCATGCCATTGATTGTGTACAATTCTGGTTGCTAGGTGTGATTGGTCAAAGTGATCACATGGTGCAGACAGGGCCAATCACAGCCCATCTGTACCATGTGATTCGCTTTGACCAATCACAGCAAAACAAACTGAATAATCCAGTTTCATTCAGTAAAATTCTTGCTTATAGCAATGTAATTTACTGCTATAAACAATCATAATGTGTAGTAAAAAAAAAAAAAATCCTGATCACTTCACCAGAGTAGTACAATGTCACCATGGTAACATTATATTGCTCTGGTAACAGTATGTTAACCACTTCGCGCCCGGGCTATTGGCAAAAGACGCCCGCATTGCGGCGCTCAATTGCCGAGAGGACGTCCATGGACGTCCTCCTGTTTATTTCCGCGATACGCGCCGGGGAAAAGCTGTGCCCGCCGTGTCACGCGGGTGCCGATGCGCGTGCCTGGCGGCCGCGATTTCCGCCAGGTACCCGCGATCGGCTGTCACAGAGCCAGGGACGTGGATCTCTGTGTGTAAACACAGAGATCCACGTCCTGTCAGGGAGAGGAGACCGATGCTGTGTCCCTTGTACATAGGGACACCGATCGGTCACCTCCACCAGTCAGTCCCCTCCCCCACACAGTAACAATCACCTAGCAGGGAATACATTTAACCCCTTCCTCGCCCCCTAGTGTTAACCCCTTCCCTGACAGTCACATTTATACAGTAATCAGTGCATATTTATAGCACTGTTCGCTGTATAAATGTGAATGGTCCCAAAAATGTGTCAAAAGTGTCCGATGTGTCCGCCATAATGTCGCAGTCACAATAAAAATCGCAGATCGCCGCCATTACTAGTAAAAAAATAAATAATAAAAAAAATAAATCATAATTCTATTCCCTATTTTGTAGGCGCTATAACTTTTGCGCAAACCAATCACTATACGCTTATTGCGATTTTTTTTTTAACCTAAAATATGTAGAAGAATACGTAACGGCCTAAACTGAGAAAAAATTATTATTTTTTTTTTTTTAAATTGGGATATTTATTATAGCAAAAAGTAAAAAATATTGTGTTTTTTTCAAAATTGTTGCTCTATTTTTGTTTATAGCGCAAAAAATAAAAACTGCAGAAATGATCAAATACCACCAAAAGAAAGCTCTATTTGTGGGAAAAAAAGGACGTCAATTTTGTTTGGGAGCCACGTCGCACGACCGCGCAAATGTCAAAAAAATTTGTACAAAAAGAGCAAATAATCTACTGTAAAGGGTTCATTTTTTACTGTGGAACAGTGAAAGTAATATTTACAGTAGCAATTTGCTCTTTTTGTACTATAAATAGCTAATTTTTAGTTATTTTTTAACCCCATTATGTTACTGGCCGATTAATCGATTATGAAAATGGTAATCGATTAATTTCATAATCGATTAGTTGTCGATTAATCGATTAGTTGTTTCGGCCCTAATCATCGCCACACCAGTTATATGATGATGCTGTACTGACAGTATGTAAAAAAAAAAAAAAAATCTTGAAAATTGTGAAGAAAAAAAATGTAATTTTTCAAAAAATTATGACAAAAAGTTACAACTTCAAAAAACTTGCCATGCCTCTTACTATATACCTTGGAGTGTCTACTTTCAAAAAAGGGGTAATTTGGGGGATGTTTGTACTGTTCTGGCATTTTCGGGCCTCAAGAAATTAGTACATCAGGATTACGCAATTTTCAGACACAATATATACCATTATTTGTGGTATTTATAACTTTCTACAAACTAAATAATATACACTGATTTGGGTTATTTTCACGGAGGAAATGTAGCAGAATATTAAAAAAAAAGAATAAAAAAAAAAAAAAAGAAAAGTGCCTGAAAAGCTCAAGAAAAATGCTTCCCCTTTAAAATCAATGAATACTTTCACACTGGGGTAGTGCACTTTTGGGGCGGTAAAAAAAATCCTGCTTGCAGTATTATTTGAGCTTGTTTGGGGAGCTAAAAAAACACGCACCAAAAAAACACTCCTCCCCATTAAAAAGAATGGGAAGCGCCTGAAAAGTGCCTCAAAAGCACCTCAAAAATGCCCCACAGCGTTTTTGGCGCAGTCACGTGTCCTTTAAAAACCTGCATCGCAAGCGCCGCAAAAGCGTAAAGCGTTTTACTGCCAGTTTTGAAGCCAACCAGTGTTAAAGGGGCCTTATTATTTGCAAAATTTTATAACATAAATGAAGAAAAAAAGTTTTATTTCAATCTTTTTTGCCTTTTTTGGGTTTATTTTGAAAAACAAACAAACTCAGTGGCGATTAAATACCACCAAAAGGAAGCTCTATTTGTGTCTAAATGATAAAAATTTAGTTTGGGTACAGTGTTGCATGACCGCGCAATTGTCATTCAAAGTGCCCTGAAAACACATCCCTGGGAACACATTTAACCCCTTGATCGCCCCCTAGTGTTAACCCCTTCCCTGCCAGTGTCATTTATACATTGATCAGAGCATATTTTTAGCTCTGATCACTGTAATAATGTGAACGGTTCCAAAAAAGTGTCAAAAGTGTCCGACCTGTCCGCCGCAATGTCACAGTCCCGCTAAAAAAATCACTGATTGCTGCCATTACTAGTAAAAATTATTTACATTTTTTTTTATAAAAATGCCATAAATTTATTCCCTATTTTGTAGACATTATAACTTTTGCGCAAACCAATCAACATATTTGCAATTTTTTTTTTTTTACCAAAAATATGTAGAAGAATACATATTGGCCTACACCGATGAATACATTTTTTTTTGTTTGTTTTTTTTTATTTATTTTTTATATTTATTATAGCAAAAAGTAAAAAAATATAATTATATATTTTTTTCAAAATTGTCAGTCTTTTTCTGTTTATAGCGCAAAAAAAAAAAAAACGCGTAGGTGATCAAATACCACCCAAAAAAATGCTATATTTGTGGGAAAAAAAAAGGACGTAAATTTTGTTTGCCTACAGCGTCTCACTACTGCGCAATTGTCAGTTAAAGTGACGCAGTGCCATATCGCAAAAAAAGGGCCGTCATTAAGGGGGTAAACCCTTCTGGGGCTGAAGTGGTTAAAGGCACGCCAGGGTGGGCAGGAAGGGGTTCAGTCGCCCTGCACAATGTTTTTTTTTCTTTCTTTTGGCGAACAGATTGAGTTATTTTTTTCGAGCAATCGACATCCCATCGATTGCGTGAAAAATCACCAAGCGTTCGTCCTCCATGGTTGGACATCCTGTTCCTGCAGCAAAGTGTCCCTGGAAACAAAAAAAAAATGTCACCGCCTGTTTCTGATGCCTGTGACTCTCCCAAAATAAATCCCCCCTCTTGCTATGTTTAGCGCGCTGTGCATGCGTGTCGTGGGGGATCACATGTTACTTTCATTTTAGGAGCATAATATAAGTACCGTGTCGCTGACAGATTGGCTGCCAGAAGTTTTTTTAGGAGTCAGAAAATTGTGTCCTGAATGTGAAAATGGCACGACAGCCTCGTGTTCACAGCGAATGGAAAAAGTGAAAAGAAGTTGTTTTGTAAGCATATTAGATGTGAGCCGGGATCCGGCATTCCTGTGCTGGGAGAGTCACACTCTCTGCGATCTGTTTACTGGGCAGCCCACCAGGGAGGAGGAGGGGGGAGAGGGGAGCTTTCATGCTGCTGGCTCTGGAAGGGGATCTAAAGTTTGATAAATGGCCTCTACTGAAACAATGTTGTCACCTTTAAAGAAGATAGAATGTATTTATTACCAGTGTGTGTTATATTTATTGAAAAAAGGTACATGGTTAGTGGCGCTCACTGAAATATAGCATGGGAAACTAGGTCCAAAGAAGTCCTTTAACCACTTCAATACCAGGCACTTATACACCTTCCTGCCCAAGCCAATTTTGAGCTTTCAGCGCTGTCGCAATTTGAATGACAATTGCGCAGTCATGCTACACTGTACCCAAACAATTTTTTTATCATTTTGTTCCCACAAATAGAGCTTTCTTTCGGTGGTATTTGATCGCCTCTGCGATTTTTATTTTTTGCACAACAAATAAAAAAGAGCGAAAATTTTGAAAAAAAATAAGTTTTTCTTTGTTTCTGTTAATTTTTTTTTGTAAATAAGTACCTTTTCTACTTCAATGACGAGCACTGATAGGGCGGCACTAACGGGCACTGATAAGGCGACACTGATGGGCACCGATGAGGTGGCACTGATGATGGGCACTGATAGGCGGCACTGATGGGCACTCATAGGCGGCACTGATGGATACTTATGGGTGGCACTGATAGGTGGCACGGACAGGCACTGATAGGTGGGCACAGATGGGCACTGGTAGGTGGCACTGATGACACTGGTGGCTGGCATTGCTGGGCATCATACATTGTGGTCATGCCATGATGGTGCCAGTCAGTGCCCATTTGTGGGCACTAATTGGCATATGTTGTGTATGTATTTGTGCATGTGGGTGGCCATGGGGGCCTTACCTGGCCATCCACATGCTTGGGGCTTCCCTGGTGGTCCTGGGGGGTTTCCCTGGTGGTCCAGTGTGGGTATCCGAGGGGGGGCTGTGCTGATAAACAATCAGCGCGAACCCCCCCCTGTCAGGAGAGCCGCCGATCGGCTCTCCTCTACTCGCGTCTGTCAGACGCGAGTGAGGAAGAGCCGATCAACGGCTCTTTCTGTTTACATCGTGATCAGCCATGATTGGACACGGCTGATCACGTGGTAAAAAGCCTCCGCCGGAGGCTCTTTACCAAGATCAGTGTAGCGGTGTGTCAGACTGACACACCGCTCCACCGCTCGCCGCGATGCGCGCCCCCCCGGGCGCGCGGCGGCTGTTATCCTGCAGGACGTCAATAGACGTCCAGTGTGGATAACAGAACCACTTCCTGGATGTCAATCTCCTATTGACTGGGCGGGAAGTGGTTAACCACTTCCCTACCGCCCATAGTCTTATGACGTCCACAGATGGGATCTCCCATCCTGGGTGGGCGTCATATGACGTCCTCAGCTTTGTAGGGGGATATCTGAATGATGCCTGCAGCTAGAGGCATCATTCAGATATCCTTTTGATGTGCCGGCGAATCTGCGCACCAAAGCGTGATATGTTAGGTATCTATTTACTCAGCGTAACACAATCTTTAATATTTTCCCCAAAAATTGGGCTAACTTTACTGTTTTGTTATTTTTTAATTCAAGAAACCATTTTTTTTCCCAAAAAAAGGCGTTTTAAAAGTTATTGCGCAAATACCGTGCAAGAAAAAAAGTTTCAATGACCGTCATTTTATTCCCTAGGGTGTCTGCTAAAAAAACATATATAATGTTTGGGGGTTCTGAGTAATTTTCTAGCAAAATAATGATGATTTGTACATGTAGGAGAGAAGTGCCAGAATAGGCCCGGTATTGATGTGGTAAAAAAAGCCCGGTATTGAAGTGGTTAAGCAGTTGGCTTTGTGGTGAGTAGGGCTGGGCGACTTTCCCCCAAAAAAAAATCAGCGATTTTTTTTATAAAAAACTTGATTTACGATTTGATTTTTTTTTTTATTTAATTGAAGTGCATCAACAAACAAAATTGCAAAGGCAAACCCTTTCTCTAACTGCAAAGTCAGTGTGCAACAAAGATTGTTAAACATCCAAATTATTAATACTGTATTTGGATTTAGCTAATAAAATAACAAAAAATCCTGAGGTTACTCTTAGTTGAATTGAACTGTGCCCGTGCCTCACTGTACCCGTGTCTCACTGTGCCCGTGCCTCACTGTGCCCGTGCCTCACTGTGTCCATGCTTCAATCACTGTGCCCGTACCTGATGCAGATTTTCATGGGTTACGGATTTTACTGCTACACCGGTGGCCATTCCAGTATTCAAAAGCCGTGCCTCCTCCTCGTCTGTGATAGGCAGAACACTCAATTTCCCAGCATTCAGTGTTCCGCCTATGATGGACATCCGCTCATCCTCATAACATAGACGAGGATGAGAGGATGTCCGTGATAGGCTGAACACTGCCTGCTGTGAAATTGAGTGTTCCGCCTATCACAGACGACGAGGACTCGGGAGGTGCGGCTTTTGAACACTGCAATGGCCGCCGTCTGTCTGCATGACACGCTGATCAGGTAGGCAGACGGCGGCTTGCTGTTAGTTAGTGTTACATTACATCTACTCGCGGCGGCTGCGGCGAGTAGATGTAATTGGGGTAACGCCGCCCAGTGACATTCCGGATACGCCCCCTGCAGCCCTGCTACGGAAACTTTGAAGGAAAAAATAAATAAATAAAAAAAAAAAAACGATTTTCTTCAAATCTGAATCGATTTGAACTCAAAACTCGATTCAAGGTTAAAATCGATTTTTTTCCCAGCCCTAGTGGTGAGGTAACAGTCTTTTTGCACTTCTAGGCTGCCTTGCAAAAAAGGGGGAGAAGAAGCTGTACTCCAGAGCATGTAAAGAGATAAAAAACAAAGGCAGGCGCCGCTTAAGTAAAACTGTGTGATTTTAATATAGCAGTAACATTAAAACACTCACATTAAGGTGTCTTTAGATCGGCATGTGGGGGTCCTGTGGGATGTGCACCTTCGCTCATGCCAGCAATGTTCGGTGCATGCGCAGTGAGAGGAGGAACACACTACACTCACCTTTTTCAAGAGCTTGAAAAAGGTGAGCGTAGTGTGTTCCTGCTCTCACTGCGCATGCACCAAAATGCATTGCATCTTGGTCCTGTGACGCCATCCCGCCCCACGCTGCACCTCAGCACTCAGCACAGACGAGCAGCTTGCGCTCCAGGCCTTCATTCGGCTGCCGCACGAGACCCGGAAAACTCTCCACAGGATTGAACACCGGCTCCACTACACTGGGCTTGAACATTGCTGGCACGAGCGGAGGTGCACATCCCACAGGACCCCCACATGCCGATCTAAAGACACCTTAATGTGAGTGTTTTAATGTTACTGCTATATTAAAATCACACAGTTTTACCTAAGCGGCGCCTGCCTTTGTTTTTTATGTGTTATTATTATTACCAGCGTGTGTTATATTTAGAGTTATAGAAATAAGTAGTACAGTATAAAAACAGTCAAATGATCTGGATTAAACAGATACTAAAACAGCGCTAAAATAGAAATAATCTGTGTGATAAACACAACAGTCAATAGTCTTTGTGCAGCATTGATAGTGGGTAAAGTTTAAAGATATCAAGGGTGATGATGAGAGCAGTAGATTCAGTGTGCACCTTCCACTAGAATAAACACCCGACTTTCCACCTTGTGAAGAACACTCCCCCAGGGGGTCAAACTCACCAGAAGCCTGTAATCAATGGGCCTTATGAGTACCGTAAGTGTTCCTCAGTCAATTCGCTCTTAAAGTGGATGTAAACCCGGAATTTTTTTTTATTTTTTTTATTGCTGTCACAATGTACAGTATAAGATTTCCTATCATCTGTGCCCAGTCTTGCCACAAAGAGTTAATCCAGCTCTGAGCAATCCTCTTTTCTTTTTTCAGTGAGATAAACGGACAAACAGGAGAAAACTTTTGTCTGTTCTTCCCCCTTCCTGCGAGTGACAGGTTATTTACATATCTCATGCACTAGCCTGAGAGAGGCATTATTTTTTAATTCCCACCCCCACTCCTTTTCTGAAGTCATGTGGTGACTTTTCTGGATTTTGACTGGATGTTAATGATCATAGCAGAATTTAGTGCAAGGAATACCCAGGAGGAAATGCATGTTGACAAGAGGAGTGTAGAGGTGGGCGGGGAGTCTACTGACATCACGACTCCACCCACCGAGCTCCAGACAACAGACCCACCCACAGAATCTGCAGTTTTTCAGGTCTCATAACAGACAGAGGGGAGACATTTGACAGATAAAGATACATGCAGGAGGCATGTATATCCTTATAGATCAGCACTATGGCAGTAGTTTAGAAAGGATGAGAGTGGGTTTACATCCACTTTAACCTCACTATCCACAGAGATCCACAGGAAAAACAGCTCCAATAAACGTCATAAAAACACAGAAGAATATTGCACATAGCGTAATTCTGTTTATTTAAAACGTCTTCCCAATAAAACCAAAGGATCCCTTCATAATATCTACGTACACAATAAAATAATCAATCACGCATATAAAGTGGCCCAAGAGGGCGCAATCACCGCGATCTTGCCGTCCCAGCGAATCCGCATCATATCCGACTTCAACAGAGGACACCCTCTGTTGAAGTCGGATATGACGAAACGCGCAAGGGCGTGACCAGCACAACATCCCGGAAGTGACGCCTTACCCTACCCGGAAGTAATTGAGGTGTCTGCAAGGAGACACGCACGGATTCGCTGGGACGGCAAGATCACACTGATAGCGCCCTCTTGGGCCACTTTATATGCTTGATTGATTATTTTATTGTGGACGTAGATATTATGAAGGGATCCTTTGGTTTTATTGGGAAGACGTTTTAAATAAACAGAATTACGCTATGTGCAATATCTTCTGTGTTTTTATGACGTTTATTGGAGCCGTTTTTCCTGTGGATCTCTGTGGATAGTGAGGTTAAGAGCGAATTGACTGAGGAACACTTGCTCATAAGGCCCATTGATTACAGGCTTCTGGTGAGTTTGACCCCCTGGGGGAGTGTACTTCACGAGGTGGAAAGTCGGATGTGTATTCTAGTGGAAGGTGCACACTGAATCTACTGCTCTCATCATCACCCTTGATATCTTTGAACTTTACCCACTATCAATGCTGCACAAAGACTATTGACTGTTGTGTTTATCGCACGGATTATTTCTATTTTAGCGCGGTTTTAGTATCCGTTTAATCCAGATCATTTGACTGTTTTTATACTGTACTACTTATTTCTATTTCTATATTTTTAAACAGCTGCTTAGTCATATTCCTTTATATTTTTATACTATTTTGGAGTATTTTTCTTATTTATTATCTTTTTCTGCTTGAGACCTGTGGGACAGAATTAGCGCTGAGTGGTGTACTGCAGGCCGATTATACATCCTTTTTTATTATATTGATTGAGAGTTGTAACACAAATACAGGCAAACATTGTGATCATAACATTCAAATGTTACATGTTTGCTCTTCTGTATTTTTGTTACAGTTAGAGCCGGTTCACACAGGGGCGACTCGGGATCCAACTTCAAGTCGCCCCAAGTTGCCCCAAGTCGTGCTGTTTTTAAAACTAATGGAAGTGAATGGAGTTGTCTTAATGTACACGACTGCAGTCGCTCCAACTTCAAAAAAGGTTCCTGTACGACTTCAATCCGACTTGTAGGCGAATTGTACCCATTGATTTCAATGGAAGTCACCTCCAAGTCGGATCCCCGTTCATAGAGAGGCAACTTTACAGGAAGTCGCCCCTCTGTGAACCGGCTCTAGGGCAAACCCCTCCCACGGAGCTGGTATTCGGTATGAATCATGAGGGGGAACTCCACGCCAAATTTTAACTAAAAAAACATCATGGGTTCCCCTCCAAGAGCATACAAGGCCCTTAGGTCTGGTATGGATTTTAAGGGGAACCCCCTATGCCGAAAAAAACATGATTCATACCAAACACAGGGGGCAGCTTGTCCTGGAGGCGACTTCAAGTCGCTCCAGGTCGCGCTGTGGTTCAGGCTCAAGTCGTGTCCAAGTTGCCTCGCAGAGTCGCGCTCAAAGTCGTGTTGCCCCTGTGTGAACCGGCTCTTAAAGTCTCCTTTCACACAGATTTTTCTTCAGTTTTTGCCTTAGGCCCCTTTCACACTTGTGCGACTTTTCCTGCGACTTTGGACATCAGAGTCGCATGACAAGTCTCACCCCATAATGCGAGTTGAAGTCCATAGACCTGAAGTTTACACAGGCATTCCCTGAAATCGCTTCAAAATTACGGCTGCAAAATCCCCCGACTTTCAAGTGTAAAAGGGGCCTTGCAAAAAGTGGAAGAAAAATCCATGACGACGAAATCCTATGGAGCTCCTCACTTCGTCAGTTGCATTTTTAACCACTTCCATTCCGGGCCCTTTCTGCCACTTTTTGTCCACATGTAACAATCTATATTTTTTTTTGCTTGAAAATGACTTGGAACCCCCCAAACATTATATATATTTTTTTGAAAGCAAAGGCCCTACATCAGGGGTGCCCAACCTTTTGAGGAGCGAGGGGCACTTTAGCGACTTGGTAACTAGTTGCGGGCCACAGTGAGCGAAGCGGGTGGATGACAGGTCCGTGTCCATCCTGCATATGCAGAGCAGACACGGACACAACCCGCTCTACTCTATGGGCCCTCTGATCCGACCTGCTCAGACAGAATTTTTTTAAGTGGATCGGATTGGAGATAGGCGGGTGTGAACAGACACAAGTGTGTTTACATCTGCCGCTCTATAGAGGTGAATGGAAGGTCCGATTGGGTCCACCTGAAAAACAGGTAGGCGGACCCGATCGGACCGATCCTGTGAAAGGGGCCTAAGGCTGCTTTCACACTGATGCACTGCAGTTTACCTGCATCTCAAATTACCTCAATCTTCACTTTTTCCCTTAGGATTCCTGCAGGTATCGCTGGTTGCTGCTGTCCTCCAGGCGTGTATGGCTGGTGGCTGCTTCTGTATTCCAGGCGGGTATGGCTGGTGGCTGCATGCTCTCCCCCCGGCGGGTATGGCTTGTGGCTGCTGCTGTCCCCCAGGCGGGCATGGCTTGTGGCTGCTGCTGTCCCCCAGGCGGGTATGGTTGGTGGATGCGTGCTCTCCCCCAGACGGGTATGGTTGGTGGCTGCTGCTGTCCCCCAGGCGGGTATGGCTTGTGGCTGCTGCTGTCCCCCAGGCGGGTATGGCTTGTGGCTGCTGCTGTCCCCCAGGCGGGTATGGCTTGTGGCTGCTGCTGTCCCCCAGGAGGGTATGGCTTGTGGCTGCTGCTGTCCCCCAGGCGGGTATGGCTTGTGGCTGCTGCTGTCCCCCAGGCGGGTATGGCTTGTGGCTGCTGCTGTCCCCCAGGCGGGCATGGCTTGTGGCTGCTGCTGTCCCCCAGGCGGGTATGGTTGGTGGCTGCGTGCTCTCCCCCAGACGGGTATGGTTGGTGGCTGCTGCTGTCCCCCAGGCGGGTATGGCTTGTGGCTGCTGCTGTCCCCCAGGCGGGTATGGCTTGTGGCTGCTGCTGTCCCCCAGGCGGGTATGGCTTGTGGCTGCTGCTGTCCCCCAGGCGGGTATGGCTTGTGGCTGCTGCTGTCCCCCAGGCGGGTATGGCTTGTGGCTGCTGCTGTCCCCCAGGCGGGTATGGCTTGTGGCTGCTGCTGTCCCCCAGGCGGGTATGGATTGTGGCTGCTGCTGTCCCCCAAGCGGGTATGGCTTGTGGCTGCTGCTCTCCCCCAGGCGGGTATGGCTTGTGGCTGCATGCTCTCCCCCAGGCGGGTATGGTTGGTGGCTGCTGCTGTCCCCCAGGCGGGTATGGTTGGTGGCTGCTGCTGTCCCCCAGGCGGGTATGGCTTGTGGCTGCTGCTGTCCCCCAGGCGGGTATGGCTGGTGGCTGCTGCTGTCCCCCAGGCGGGTATGGCTGCTGGCTGCTGCTGTCCCCCAGGTGGGTATGACTGGTGGCTGCTGGCTGTCCTCTAGGGCGGGTACTGCTGGTTGGTACTGCAGGTGGGTACTGCTGGCTAATGCTGCAGGCGGGTACTGCTGGCTGGAGGAAGCATGCGGCTGCAGTAGAGAGCAGAGCCGATGCTTCCTGTATCGCTCCTTTCACAGGCATAGTACATACAGCTATACAGGAAGCATCTGCTCTGCTTCCTCCAGTGCCGGCTCCGTTCTTCACACTGATGCTCGGGGATGGTGGGTCGAGAACCCGTAATCTGGGCTTGCCGACCCGCCATACCAGAGCAGGAAGTGCCGTGCCACATCAGAGGGTGGTTGGGACCCCTGCCCTAGAGAATAAATTGGTGGGTTTTGCAATTTTTTATGTCGCATTGTATTTGTGCAGCGGTTTTTCAAACACAATTTTTGGGTGAAAAAATACACTTATTTTTAAATTTTAATGCAAAAAAAAAAACACAATACATAACATAACCCAGTTTTTCATAAACTGTAAAAGATGAAGTTACGGTGAGTATACAGGTACCAAACATGTCACGCTTTAAAATTGCGCACTCCCGTGTAACGGCGACAAATTATGTAAATTTTACTATCCATAGGCGACAAAATAAAAGCCTTTACAGGTTACCACTTTAGATTTACAGAAGAGGTCTAGTGTTAGAATGATCTGACGTTCGCAGTGATACCTCGATCAAAGCGCGTGTTTGCCTTTGCCCGGGAGGATGGGGGCACTTTCATTTTATTTATTTTTTTACACTGTTGCTTTCATTTATTTATTTATAATTTTTTTATCAGTTTTATTGTTGTCACAAGGAATGTAAACATCCTTGTCACAGCAATAGGCATGTATCAGGTATGTATCAGGTACTCTTTAGGCCTCATGCCCACGGACGTTTATACAGCCGCGTTTTTGAGCATTTTTTACAGCTTAAAAACGCCTGTCCATGTTAGTCTATAGCTTCATGCCCACCTAGGCGTTTTTGAGCTGCAAATGGTATAGACGTTTTTAAGCTGTGAAAAACCCAGGAACAGTGCGTTTCGCTGCGCCGGCGTTAGGCATAAAAAAAGTGAAGCGTTAAAAAACACGCGCAAAAACGCCGTGGCGGCGTTTTTGAGCTCCGGCGTTTTTATCTGGGCTAACTTTCTTTTTTTATTTTTTTGGGAAAAAAATAAGTTTGGAAAAATTTATAGACTAACATGGACAGGCGTTTTTAAGCTGTAAAAAACGCTCAAAAATGCGGCTGTAAAAACGTCCGTGGGCAAGAGGCCTTATGGAAAGATCTGGGGTCTACAAGATCCCTTTCACACTCACAGCACGGCTTTACCGTCGTTTTACCAGCACTTTTCTGCCGCTAGCGGCCCAAGAAAGGGTTAAATGCGCCCGAAAAGCGACTCTGCCCGAAGCGGCGCCCATTTATCTCAATGGGCAGGAGCCCCAAAGTTGCTGCTTGCAGATCTTTTTCTAACGTCCTGCAAGCGCACCGCCCAGTGTGAAAGCACTCGGGCTCTCACACTGGGGCTGCATGGGAGGCGTTTTTCAGGCGCTTTACAGGCGCTATTTTTAGCCCTTTCGCGCCTGAAAAACGCCTCCAGTGTGAAAGGGGTCTAAGACCCTAAATCCCTCCTCTGCACTTATAACTATACAAAACACCAAGATCGGTGGTTCTGAATGCTTTAGTTTTAAAAAAAACGAATGGCGATTTTTTTTTCCAAGTAAACCGGAAGTGATGTCATGTCATCGTTTTACTATAACGAACAGCCGATCAAAGCCGGCCCCGGGACAGGAGAGCCTGAGAGAGCCGCAGAAGGTGGTATTAGCAACTGAGTGGCTGGTGAACCGGGGTAGCGAGGTGATGCCTGTAGCTGCAGGCATCATCCCGGTATAACCACCGATGTACCGGTACGTCGCTGGACGGGAAGTTGCAAGTTGCATTTTTGGTGCATGTTTGCTGCGGTTAAAAAATGAAAAATAAACATTAAAAAACCACCTCATTGAAATGAATGGAAAATGCTAGGATTGCACTGATACCGATATCTGTGTCAGTGCTGATACTGAGCATTTGCCGCCCCCACCAGCTGCCACTGCCCCAATGCTAGGCTTGTGACAGAGGGGGTGATTTCACTGTTCCTTTTCTAGTGTCACCCAGAGGTGACACTAGATATTTTGGCGCTCCTTGTGGCAGAAGAGGGATCAATGGGGAATAACTGGAGAGTTCAATAAGAGGTGGTTGGAGAGTTGCCTTTTACTCGGTCATTGATGACGACAGGGTGGCAGTGTCTCCATATTCTGGTATAATAGCCAAAGTTCCACCTTGACGTGGGTCAACTTCAACCAGACTAAAAGAAAATGTCCCTTGGTGCTCCAGTTTCAGGTCAGACGGCATTGGGGCATCAATGTCAAAGAATCGTGAAAGTGTTTGAAGTCTATTTTGATGTTTGGGCCTACAACTTCAAAGACTTTTACCGCTCCAGACCCTACCCTCACTCGTCTAGAATTCTGAAGTAAGGCCTACGTTACCCCTTAAAAATGATATGGTCACCATATACCAGGTTTTTATCTAGATTTAGTGACAACCTCCCTGTGTATATAGTTCAGATACTGATTGTAGGTACTGTATGTGGAGCTCGCTGGGCTGCCATGGGCCATCTAACAAACGTATTTTCCTTTAGATATTCTAGTTGTCTCTGCTGATAAAGTGCAGAAGACATCCCATTATATACTGTAGAAGACGTCCCATTATATACTGTAGAAGACGTCCCATTATATACTGTTGTGCCTCCTGAGTAATGAGCAGATTGGCCAACGTAAGCAGTTGAGTGGAAGTGCATGTCAGGTCAACAGAGGATGCATGTGGCGATTGGGATCTTTCTAGTCGTCTGATAATGTGCAGAAGACATCCCATTATATAGTGCCTCATGAGAAATGGGCAGATTGGCCAGTGTAAGCAGAAGAGTGGAAGTCTGGCACCAACAAACATGCCTTAAAGTGGAGGTCCACCCTGAAAAAATGTTAACATTAAAAATCCTAAACAAAAAAAAAATAATTTATAGATTTTTTTTTTTTTTTTTTTATACTCACCCTAAATGCCTGTTGCTATGCGGAATCCCTCTAATCTGCCTCTCATGTGCCTCTTCTCGTCCGCGGTGGGTCTCCTTCCGCTTCCTCTTCTTGTCAATGGGGCGCGCTGCCTTCTGGGAACTGTGTGTATCCCAGGAGGCAAGCCGCCCATTCACAAAGCGCCGCGTGAGTGGCGCATGCGCAGTAGGAAACGGCAAGTGAAGCTGTAAGTCTTCACTGCCTGTTTCCCTTAGTCAGGATGGAGGAGCCGGAAGCTGCCAGCAGCGAAAAATTGCTGTGGCGGGACCGACATCGCGGGCGAGTAGGACAGGTAAGTGTCCTTATTAAAAGTCAGCAGCTACAGTGTTAGTAGCTGCTGACTTTTTTTTTTTTGGCTGCACCTCCGCTTTAAGCCTCGTACACACGGTTGGACTTTTCCATCGATTTTTGTACAAAGGGAGTTGGCCGGGCACACCCATAGCATACACACGGCAGGACTTTTCTGCAAACTTTCCCAAAACTTTCCCAACATCACGTGGTTTTTCTGCTCTTTACCGCCACCCTTTGGTCAACTTCTGCTATTAGTGGTTACTTTTAACATTGGTTCTGGGCATGCGTATTTGTACTTCGGACAAAAGTCTGATGGATTTCTGTACCCACGGTCGGACTTTGCACCATCTGACTTTTGTTGCCGAAAAGTTTGTCCGTTTGCAGAGCGAACATTTGTCCGATGAAAACCGAAAAAGTTTGTCCGATGGAGCGTACACACGGTCGGATTTTTTGGAAAACTTGCTCATTTTGAAGTTTGTTGGCAAAAAGTCCGACCGTGTGTACGGGGCTTAAGGCTGGCCATACACTATACAATTTTCTTCTATAGATTTCCTTTAGATTTACCAAAACCATATAATAGGAGGTCAAATCTAAACACTTTCAATTTGTATGCAATCAGGCAGGCCCTTGTATTACATAGTTGAAGGTAAATCTAAAGGAAATTGAATAAGAAAATTGTATGGTGTATGGCCAGCTTATGTGTCCACGCACACAGTGGCATTTAGAGGAGTTTGTAGGCAGAAAAAAAAATATGTAGAAGAAAACATATTGGCCTAAATTGATGAAGAAATTCGATTTTTGACATTTTTTCTATTTGATGTGTTTTATAGCAGAAAGTAAAAAAATGTATTATTTAAATTGTCGCTCTTTTTTTTGTTTATAGCGCAAAAAATTAAACTCGCAGAGGTGATTGAATACCACCAAAAGAAAGCTCTATTTGTGAGAAAAAAAGGACATACATTTTGTTTGGATACAGCGTCGCACGACCGCGCAATTGTAAGTTAAAGCAACGCAGTGCCGTATCGCAAAAAATGGCCTGGTCAGGAAGGGGTAAACCTTCTGGGGCTGAAGTGGTTAAAGTGGTTGTAAGGGCAGAAGGTTTTTTATCTTAAAGCGGAGTTCCACCCAAAAGTGGAACTTCCGCAGTTGTATAGCCCCCCAAATTTTTTTTTTTTAAGTCACCTGTAAGGCAAAAGGCATAATGAGCTAGTAGCTCATTATGAAATACTTACCTTAGAACGAGGCGTCGGTAACTCACCCGGTCCACGCCGAGTGAGATGACATGTTGCCTCGGCGTGTCTTCCAGGTATCGCGGCTCCAGCGCTGTGAGTGGCTGGAGCCGCAATGTCGTCACTTCTGCGCATGCGCGCGGGAGACTTCTTCCCGGCAAGGTCCGGCGTCTGCCAGGCCATCAGCCGAGAATCCCCGGTGCGCATGCGCCGCTGCAGTCAGCGGCTTATTGCGAGGGGAATATCTCCTAACCCGTAAAGGTTTAGGAGATATTTTTTTTTACCTACAGGTAAGCTTTATTATACTTACCTGTAAGTAAAAGTGTAAAAAATGACTATACAACCGCTTTAAGCACTCCTCACCCCCTTACATGCCACAATTGGCATGTAATTTTTTTTTTTGGGGGGGGAGTGGGGGCTTCGGTAGGAGTGGGACTTCCTGTCCCACTTCCTCCTTCCGCCCAGGGACCGCCTCGGCGACTCCTCCTCTCGCCTTAGCCGGGCCCCTCCCTCTAGGCGATCTCCTGGGACATGTGACAGGTCCCAGGAGATCGCCTGTCCACTCCTAGAGTGCAGCGCCGCTCGCGCATGCGCAGTGAGTGCCTGGCCGTGAAGCAGAAAGCTGTCTGAATGGAGGCGCCGGCGGAGAGGGGGGTAGAGGAGCGACGCTCCGGGCGGCCGCAGATCGCCTGTCCACTCCTAGAGCGCAGCGCGACTCGCGCATGCATAGTGCGTGCCTGGCCGTGAAGCTGAGTGCCCTCTGAATGGAGGCGCCGGCGGAGAGGAGCGAAGCTCCGTTTGGCAATGTCGCTGGACAGTGGAACAGGTAAGTGTCTGTTTTTTAAAAGTCAGCAGCTAAACTTTTTGTAGCTGCTGACTTTTAATAAACATAAAAAGGCTGAAACTCCCCTTTTAATGCATTCTAAGATAAAAAGCCTTCTGTGTGCAGCAGCCCCGCCCCCAATACTTACCATGCTGCATTTTTCCTGCACTGGACTGTGCTGGAACAGTGTAAAACACATCAAAAACACACTGGAACGCACCTAAACACACTGGAACGCACGTGTCCTTATTTAAGGTTAAGGGCCAGTTCACACCAGATGCAGTTCCGTGCACTTTTTTTCTGCACAAAATGCATGCACAGTGTTTTCCATGTATTCCAATGGCTCTAGTTCACACCATACAGTCAGTTTCCGGTCACAGTGCAGAAACTGACTGCATGGTGTGAACCAGAGCCATTGGAATACATGGAAAACACTGTGCATGCATTTTTAGTGCAGAAAAAAAGCGTATGGAACTGCATCTGGTGTGAACTGGCCCTAAGAAAAAAGAGGGGAGGGGGAAAAGCACTGGACTGCATCAAAAACGCACCAAAAACACCCATGCAGAAAAGCATCTGGACTGCGTTTCTATGGTGTGAACTGGTCCTTAAAGAGGAAGTAAACCCTGATGGATTTTATTTCCTCTTTTTTTCCCCTGCTTTCCCTGCAAAGTAAAAGCATAATGGGCTAGTATGCATCGCACACTAGCCCATTTTGTGGCACTTACCTGTAAACGAAGCCCGCGTTGTCCCCGTTGGTGGCCGCATCCATCTTCGCCCCTCTTCCTTCTGGGGCCGTAGACTCCAACTCTGTGGAAAAAAAATTAAACGTCGCCTATGCATAGAGTTGCCACCTCATCCCTTTAAACCTGAACACATATGAATTACACAGGTTCTGGGGCTGATTAAGGTGGTAATTAAACCCACTTGTTGCCTTATCTGCATTCAATTATCCTCAGAACCCGTGTAATTCATATGTGTTTGGTTTTAAGCCCTGGTTCACACTGGTGCGATTTGGCATGTCAAATCGCATGTCAAATCGGCGATATTTGCCGCAAATTGCCGGCAATGGCACCGTCCTAATCAGTGCGACGCCGCATCTGCGGCGCTGCACCGATTTCAAAAAGTAGTTTCTGTACTACTTTTTGCGATTTCGGCCGCGATTTACATTGACATCTGTGTCAGATGTCTCTGAAATCGCGGCTGAAATCGGGACTGACCAGCGGGAGTGAAATTGTGCGAGTTCAGCTGAACTCGCACGGCTTCACTCCCGCAGCCCCAGTGTGAACCTGGGCTAAAGGGATAAAGTGGGCAACCCTACCTATGCAGATTTTTAGGGGTAAAGGTTTGTCGCATTCCACGAGCGGGTGCAATTTTGAAGCGTGACACAATGGGTATCATTTTACTTGGTGTAACATCATCTTTCACAATATAAAAAAAAAATTGGGTACATTTTACTGGTGTCTTATTTTTTTTAAGTCAAAAAAGTGCGCTTGTAATGCCGCGTACACACGATCGTGATTCACGGCGGTGAAAACACCGCCGTGAATCACGGCATGAAAAAAAAAGAAAAACGAGGGAACGGCATGTTCCCCCACACACGACCGTTTTTCCCGTCATTTTTTTCTTTGACGAGAAAAACGACCGTCTGTGGGCTCCGCGGCAGTGTCTCCCTATGGGAAAACTGCCGCGGAAAAAAATGATGGAAAAAACGATGAGAAAATTTAGAACATGTTCTAATTTTTCTCGTCGTTTTTCTCAACGAGAAAAATGGCATAAAGCCCACAGACGATCGTTTTTCTCGGCGAAAAAAAAAAATGTCATTTTTCCCGACGGGAAAAATGATCGTGTGTACGCGGCATCAGACCGCTGCACAAATGCGGTGTGACATAAAGTATTGCAACGACCGCCATTTTATTCTCTAGAGTCTCTTACAAAATGTTTGGGGGTTCTAAGTCATTTTCTAGCACAAAAAAACAAAAACAAACAGATTTTAACTTGTAAACAACAAGTTTGAAAAACAGTCGCGGTCTTAAAGTGGTTGTAAACCCACTCACTATTTATTTATTTTTTTGTTAACCTGCAAGAGAAAGGCATAATGAGCTAGTATGACTAGCATACTAGCTCATTATGTACCACTTACCTTAGATCGGGGCCCCCGAAGCAGTCCGCGTCCCTCTGTCCAGCCGCAGACATCACTGCGGCGATAGCCGGAATGTTACTTCTGGGTATCGCCGCACCAGCCAATCACAGCGCCGCTCCGGCGCTGTGATTGGCCGGAGCGGCGAAGACGTCACTCTGCGCATGCGCGCATGATCCGTCGAATTTGGCTATGTCGTCGAATGCTGCGTCCTAGTCGAATTTGTGAATGGGATTAACCCCATGAATGCGCCGTTGTCTACGGCGCGCATGCGCTGTAGACAGCGGCGCCTGTCTGTTTAGTAAATATCTCCTAAACCGTGTAGGTTTAGTTGATATTTCTTGCACCTACAGGTAAGCCTTAATCTAGGCTTACCTGTAGGTGCAAGTTGAAAAAGTGGGTTTACAACCACTTTAAAGTTTTGGTGTCTGGAGCTCGGCTTTAACAGGTGGGTTATGGAGAAGTGTTTTCTTGCCGCCCCCGTTTTGGAAGTTCCTTGTGTCTGTTGGAAGCTGAAGTGTTGAGAAGGTGAAGGGGACAAAATGACAAATGGGACATTCGCTGTCACCGGTGACCAGGACAGAAGTATATATTTCCAGGCTGGATTATGTAGGACAAGCAGACAACTTCCTATGTTGGCTTCAGCGTGTAGCTCGTGCTTTTCAGCCCTCGTGCCAGGAAAGTCAGGCTTCTTCTGATTGGCTCGGAGACATCTCTCCCATAGATATTGGGTGTCATGGTAGGTGTGGCACTGAGGCCACAAAAAAAATGTCACTCCGCATATTCATCAGCCCCCATCCTCCCTCTCACGGCTTGGCAGGCTGAATCCTTGCAGGCCCCCCTCCGGTGCCGCCATTGATTGGAGGATTCTGCTCTGGAACTTGCACTGAGTGCTAATTAGTATTTTTCTCTGTCTCTGATACGGACCTCAAATGCTTTGCCAAAAGAAAACAACTATTTTCTCATCTGAGGCTAAAGTGTTTGTGATCTCCGTTTTACAGTGTTTTGAAAAACATTTATTATATTGTAGCTTACCAATTCTTATGTGACGGCTGCATTTGTTTCCTTTTTATTAAGGCTTTCTTCTATTTCTATCTGGTGATCCGGCCAGTAATGATGTTGTTTTTCACAGCTCAAACTCTCCAGCAGAATGGATCAGTTTACATGGATGAGACAAACCACTTAACACTGGCAGGGTGCTTATGATGATCAACTTTTATGTATAAATGGAAAAAAAAATTGTTGTATCTGATTACAGAGTGTGAGCTGGAGTTTGCCTTCAATTTGTTAGTGTATCTAAATCTGCTAATCCATTTACCCCCCCCAGACTGACAAGGCTGCTGTCTGCTGTGCCTCCTGAACTCATTCATCCAGAGTTGTCTCACTAATATGGGAGGTGTGTCTAGTACACTTCCCTCCCACTACACTGACAAGGCTACTGTCTGGATGAATGAGCACAGGAGGCACAGCAGACATTAGCCTTGTCAGTGTATTGGGAGGGAAGTGTACTAGACACACCTTTAGTATTCGTGAGACAACTCTGGATGAATGAGCACAGGAGGCACAGCAGAGTTGTCTCACTAATATGGGAGCTGTGTCTAGTACACTTCCCTCCCTATACACTGACAAGGCTAATGTCTGCTGTGCCTCCTGTGCTCATTCATCCAGAGTTGTCTGACGAAAACCGGAGCTGTGTCTAATACACTTCCATCTCCCCAGACTGACAAGGCTAATGTCTGCTGTGCCTCCTGTTCTCATTCATCCAGAGTTGTCTCACTAATATGGGAGGTGTGTCTAATACACTTCCATCCCCCCAGACTGACCAGGCTAATGTCTGCTGTGCCTCCTGTGCTCATTCATCCAGAGTTGTCTGACGAAAACCGGAGCTGTGTCTAATACACTTCCATCTCCCCAGACTGACAAGGCTAATGTCTGCTGTGCCTCCTGTTCTCATTCATCCAGAGTTGTCTCACTAATATGGGAGGTGTGTCTAATACACTTCCATCCCCCCAGACTGACCAGGCTAATGTCTGCTGTGCCTCCTGTGCTCATTCATCCAGAGTTGTCTGACGAAAACCGGAGCTGTGTCTAATACACTTCCATCCCCCCAGACTGACAAGGCTAATGTCTGCTGTGCCTCCTGTTCTCATTCATCCAGAGTTGTCTCACTAATATGGGAGGTGTGTCTAATACACTTCCATCCCCCCAGACAGACCAGGCTAATGTCTGCTGTGCCTCCTGTTCTCATTCATCCAGAGTTGACTGACGAAAACCGGAGCTGTGTCTAATACACTTCCATCTCCCCAGACTGACAAGGCTAATGTCTGCTGTGCCTCCTGTTCTCATTCATCCAGAGTTGTCTCACTAATATGGGAGGTGTGTCTAATACACTTCCATCCCCCCAGACTGACCAGGCTAATGTCTGCTGTGCCTCCTGTGCTCATTCATCCAGAGTTGTCTGACGAAAACCGGAGCTGTGTCTAATACACTTCCATCCCCCCAGACTGACAAGGCTAATGTCTGCTGTGCCTCCTGTTCTCATTCATCCAGAGTTGTCTCACTAATATGGGAGGTGTGTCTAATACACTTCCATCCCCCCAGACAGACCAGGCTAATGTCTGCTGTGCCTCCTGTTCTCATTCATCCAGAGTTGTCTGACGAAAACCGGAGCTGTGTCTAATACACTTCCATCTCCCCAGACTGACAAGGCTAATGTCTGCTGTGCCTCCTGTTCTCATTCATCCAGAGTTGTCTCACTAATATGGGAGGTGTGTCTAATACACTTCTATCCCCCCAGACTGACCAGGCTAATGTCTGCTGTGCCTCCTGTTCTCATTCATCCAGAGTTGTCTCACTAATATGGGAGGTGTGTCTAATACACTTCCATCCCCCCAGACTGACCAGGCTAATGTCTGCTGTGCCTCCTGTTCTCATTTTTCCTGAGTTGTCTCACTAATATGGGAGGTGTGTCTAGTACACTTCCATCCCCCCAGACTGACAAGGCTAATGTCTGCTGTGCCTCCTGTGCTCATTCATCCAGAGTTGTCTCACTAATATGGGAGGTGTGTCTAATACACTTCCCGCCCTATACACTGACAAGGCTAATGTCTGCTTTGCCTCCTGTTCTCATTCATCCAGAGTTGTAGCTCCCTAATACAAGAGGTGTGTCTAGTGCTCTTCCTTCCTCCCCCAGACTGACAATGCTGCTGTCTGCTGTGCCTCCTATGGTCATTCATCCAGAGTTGTATCTCACTAAGGCCCGGTTCACACTGATGTGAGTTCATACCGAATGCGATGCGTCAAAACCATTCTAAATTTGCATGTCATCAATAAAGTCATTGTTTTCAATAACTGTCGTTCACATACATGCGTTGCGATTCCTCTACGAATGCGATGCGATAAAAAAAAAGGGTCTTGTGCGAGTTTTCCTGCGTTGCGTTGCAAATTTAGTCTCCATAGACATCAATGTAAATCGTCCTGGAATCGCATTGATGGTTCACATATGTGCGAATTTCACCACGCGATTCTCTACAAAAACCAGGAAGTACACAGGAAGTTAACACCTTTTTTTTTTTCTTTTACACTATGATTCCATTGGCTAGAACATCAATCCAACTCCTGAAATTTGCGATAAATTCGCTGTAAAATTCACACCTCAGAATGAACAAAAAACGGACCAAATTCACAGCGCATCAGTGTGAACCGAGGTGTGTTACTGGCCATATCACCAGGTGAAAACTGAGGGAAGGAAAAGAAAACTGATGCAGCCACCGCATCTAATGATTGGTGTACGACGTCATCACGCACACTGGATCCGGAACCAGCAGTGCTGAATGTTGGAAGCATTGTGAGTACATACACAGTATTAGAACAAATCAATCAGCCAGTTTTACACTATGGAAGGCTGTTATTAGCTTTTTTTATGCGGGATTGTCATCTATGGAGCGAACGTTGTGATCTGGTGCTCCTTGTGCTTCCCTATTAGTCAGATTACTTACTGCAACAAGATCCACTTACCTCAAAGTTTTTATAGACCACCTATAATTTGGGGTCTTATTTTCTGGTAAGAGGCTGTATGTGGCATGGTGGAGGAACTCACTGGTGGCATCTCTAAGTTGGGTACAGGCAGCCCCTAAGTTACAAACATCCCACTTAGGCCCCTTTTACACTTGTGTGATCTAAAAAGTCGCACGATTTTGACGTGACTTGAAGCCATGCCTGTGTAATCTTGAGGTCAGTGGACCTGAAGTCACATCAAAGTCGGACCAAAGTAGTGCAGGGACTACTTGAAGTCGCACAGATATGAATGGTACTCCTTGGAAATCATGGGGTACGACTTGTCATGCGACTTTGCAGTCCCGAGTCGCAGGACAAGTTGCACAAGTGTGAAAGGGGCCTTACATACGGCTCATACTTAAGAATGGAGGCAGGTGACGTCACACTCAACCCAGAAACCGCGTCACTGGCTCCCACAAAGTGTCAGTTATGGCCCGTACACACGTTCCGATTATCGTACCACAGATCGTACGACTTTTTTCGCTTAACCGCTTAAGAACCCCTTCACGCCGATATACGTTGGCAGAATGGCACGGCTGGGCACAAGCACGTACCTGTACATCGCCTTTAAGAGCCCAGCCGCGGGTCGCGAGCGCGCCGGCGCGCTCGTGACCTGGTCCTATGCTCCGTGACCGCGCCTGCAGGACCCGCGGACCCGATCGCCGCAGGTGTCCCGCGATTGGGTCACAGAGCTGAAAAACGGGGAGAGGTAAGTGTAACCAAACCTTTCCCTGTTCTTCCTAGTGTGACTGCCACTGATCATCTGTTCCCTGTCATAGGGAACGACGATCAGTGACGTCACACGGCAAGCCACGCCCCCTAACAGTAGTAATCACTCCCTAGAAAACACTTAACCCCTTCAGCGCCCCCTACAGGTTAACCCCTTCACTGCCGGTGTCATTTTCACAGTAATCAGTGCATTTTTATAGCACTTTTCGCTGTAAAAATGACAATGGCCCCAAAATAGTGTTAAAAGTGTCCGCCATAATGTCGCAGTCACGATAAAAATCGCTGATCGCCGCCATAACTAGTAAAAAAAAAAAATATTAATAAAAATGCCATAAAACTATCCCCTATTTTGTAGACACTATAACTTTCACGCAAACCAATCAATAAACGCTTTTTGCGTTTTTTTTTCCCCCAAAAAATATGTAGAAGAATACGTACCGGCCTAAACTGAGGACATTTTTTTTTTTATATATATATTTTTGGGGGATATTTATTATAGCAAAAAGTAAAAAATATAGAATTTTTTTTAAAATTGTCGCCCTATTTTTGTTTAGAGCACAAAAAATAAAAACCGCAGAGGTGATCAAATGCCACCAAAAGAAAGTTCTATTTGTGGGAAAAAAAGGGCGTCAATTTTGTTTGGGAGCCACGTTGCACGACCCCGCAATTGTCAGTTAAAGTGACGCAGTGCCGAATCGCAAGAAGTGGCCTGGTCCTTAACCAGCCAAAATGGTCCGGGGCTTAAGTGGTTAATAGTCGCAAGTAGAAATTGAATAGGGTAATAAAGTCACGAAAATTCTCGTACAACAGAACAAAAAATTGGAAGTGATGTCATGTGTTGTAATGTATTTGTATTGTATTTTCAAACGTCAACTATATTGACTTAACGAAAATCGTACGATCTGGCATCGTACAAGTAAAATTTCCGCGTTTGTCCGATCAAATAATATCGGATGAACTGTCGTGATCGGCTCTCGTAAGTAGTGTACACACGATCCAAAAATCGTACGATTCTTCCTCGGACGACCGTTTTCGTCCGATATTCGGATCGTGTGTACAGTTTGTCCAGTTTGTCCACCGCAATATCGCAGTCCAACTATCAATAGCCGATTGTCGCCATTTTAAAAATTTTTATTCTATATGTTTTATAGCAGAAAGTAAAAATTATTATTATTATTTTAATTGTCTGCCTTTTTTTGTTTATAGCGCAAAGCATGTAATAACTTAGAGGTGATCAAATGCCACCAAAAGAAAGCTCTATTTGTGGGAAAAAATGACATAAATGTAATTTGGGTACAGCGTCGCACGACCGCACATTTGTCAAAGTAACGCAGTGCCGTATCGCCTGCTCATAAAGGAGGGTAAATCCCCTGGGGGATAAGTGGTTAAAATACATTTCTGTTATTAGTTTTTTCTGAATTTAACTATAAAAAGTTTTATTATAAAAAAAAAATAATAATAAATATATAATATATATATATATAATCTATATAGCCAGTAAACACCTTATACAGCCCACTTCCTGTTTCTTGTCTTGTAAAAAGCCTAGGCTTATGGCATCATGCACAGCTCTCTCTCTCATGCCGCGTACACACAATCATTTTTCCCGTCTGGAAAAATGACATTTTTTCCTTTGGACGAGAAAAACGATCGTCTGTGGGCTTTTTGCCGTTTTTCCCGACGGGAAAAACGGCATTAATCACGATGAGAAAAATTAGAACATGTTCTAAATTTTCTCATCGTTTTTTCCATCATTTTTTTCCGCGGCAGTTTTCCCATAGGGAATCACTGCCACGGAGCCCACAGACGGCCGTTTTTCTCGACAAAGAAAAGAATGACGGGAAAAACGGTCGTGTGTGGGGGAAAATGCCGTTCCCTAGTTTTTCATTTTATTTCATGTCGTGATTCACGGCGGTGTTTTCACCGCCGTGAATCACGATCGTGTGTACGCGGCATCACACTCCTCCTAATGCCACATACACATGATCGTTTTCAATGTCATTGAAAAAAAACTGCATTTTTCTCGATGTGATTTTTCGGGATTCTTCTCAAGCCTGCCTTGCTTACACACTATCGTGGAAAAAAATGTTCGAGCAAAGCGCGGTGACGTACAACACGTACGACGGCACTATAAAGGGGAAGTTCCATTCGGATGGCGCCACCCTTCATGTTAGTAAAGTTTGTTGAGAGACGATTTCGCGCTTTTCAGCCTCGTGCTTTTCAGTCGGTTACAGCGTGGCGAATGTGCTATCTCCATTACGAACGCTAGTTTTACCAGAAAGAGCGCTCCCGTCTCATACTTGATTCTGAGCATGCGCATATATTTTTAACGTCGTTAAAGCCTACACACGGCCGTTTTTTATGACGAGAAAAACGACAATGTAAAAAACGATGTAAAAAATTTGAGCATGTTCCAATTTTTCTCGCCGTGATTCTCTGCGTTTTTCTCGTCGGGAAAAATGCTGGAAAGCCCACACACGATCATTTTTAATGACCATTTTAAAAAATGACATTTTTCACGTCATTAAAAACAATCGTGTGTTTACGCGGCATGAGAGTTTGCCGGGAAGTATGACTGGGGAAAAAATCTATTTGAATCTTGAATCGAGTTGCAAGGGCAAATCGATTAAAATTGTGACCAAATTGATTTTTTCAATTTTTTTTTTTTTTTTTTCATAGGACCGGCGCTCCGCGGACTAGGCCAAAGCCACAGCCTTGCCTAAAAAATCCTGCCCGCAGCTCGCCGCGATCCTGGGAAAAGGCCGCGAGGCCGGACGCCGCGGACTAGGCCGAAGCCACGGCCTTTTCCCAGCATTGCGGCGATCTGCAGGCGCCGGTCCTAAGGAGCTGCAGGCAGGAGTTTTTAGTCCGCTGCCTTTTCCCAGGATCACGGCGGACTAGGCCAAAGCCACGGCCTTGCCTAAAAACTCCTGCTCCTTAGGACCGGCACGGTGTCCATCAGGAAAAAATAACTTGATTCGAATCGTGAATCGATTTTTTTTTTTTTTTAAAAACACAGATTTTTTTTGGCCCAAAATCGCCCAGCTCTACCTGGTAGGGAGGGGGGGGGGTGAGTCATAAGAGGGCCCATGAGAGTTGCAGAGCTGGAGGCGTGCCTATGTGTAAATCCAGGAAGTGAACAGGCAGCAGCTTCAGCTGCCCACAGTTAAAATGGATGCAGCCAGACTCAGTGGAGGGAGATTTCTGCAGCATATTTGGCATGTACAGAATCACAGTATATATAAAATAATATGCAAAGTGGTTGGAGGGAAGCTTCAGAATGGTAAAGATGTTTTTATTATAAATTACGTGAGCAGACTGCAGTTCCTCTTTAACTTTTTGAGTGCAGCTGTTAAATATTGGTGTTTAATAATTTTGGCAGTTTTTTTTATTTTATTACACGTTTTTGTGAGAGAGCCTTGCCTAGGCAAGACAGGTGAAAGTGCAGCACAAATAAAATATTAATAATCTCCATTGGTAGGAGAGGGGGGGGGGGGAGGGGGCAGCACAACATGATGGTTCGCTTTAAGGGATCTACCACCAGAAAACTCCTAATTGCTTTAGTGAATTCCCCAGAGCGTGTCTAAGACGGATCATTTATTTTTAGTCGATGGCGGCGGTATGTATTACAAGCCGGCTCCGGTGACATGGTCCCCCTCCTGCTGAGCCCATAATGATGGTCCCTGTCCCCGCTCTATATTGTATATATCACCTAAAGAATAGGGGACCATAGCTCCGCCCCCTGCCCTCAATTCTTACGCCGTGATTGGATGCGAAATGATAACATAAAGTAGGTTTAGTGCCATCAATTTATTACTATTTTTTGTCAGCTCAGTGTGGTGGATTCATGGCAGGCGCCCGCGTCGTGTTGTCACACCGCCGCTGCGCCCAAAATAGCACAAGCCAGCATGTCGAATTTAGTTGAAGTCTGTTGCTGTCCTTCCAAGCGGTTCAGTGACATACTTTAAGAGGACAGAAGTCCCTCCCCGGCCCGGAGTGTAGAGCTGGGAGTCCTGGCATGTTTAATACATGATCCTCTCCAGACGCAGCGCTGCCTTAACCCAGAAAAGACGCCAACAAGACGGTGCTTTCAAAGAGCCCCTCCGCCCGTCACATGTCAGCCGGGATGAATAGAACACAGCCTGACCCATATTTGTGCAAAAAAATAAACTTTCTCAAATCCAGGCTTGTTAGTGGAAATGTTAACATGAGGCTTAAAGTGTATGTAAAAAAAAAAATGCAGTATAAAGGTGGCCATACATTATACAATCTCATTGTACAATCTCCGTAAGACCCTTTTCACACTGGGGCCGCCTGTGTGTTAGCGGTAAAGCGCTGATCGTTTTAGCGGCGCTTTACCGCTGTTTAACCACTTACCGCCCGGCCTATAGCAAAATGACAGCCAGGCGGTGGTTCAGTTATCCTGACTGGGCGTCATATGATGTCTTTCAGGATAACAGCAGGCGCGCGCCCGTGGGGGCGTGCAGTGTGGCGATCGGTGGTGCAGCGTGTCAGTCTGACACACCGCATCTCCAATCTCGGTAAAGAGCCTCTGGCGGAGGCTCTTTACCACGTGATCAGCCGTGTCCAATCACGGCTGATGGCGATGTAAACAGGAAAAGCCGAGTAGAGGAGAGCCGATTGGCTGCTCTCCGGACGGGGGGGGGGTCTGCGCTGATTGATTATCAGTGCAGCCCCCCCCCAGCAGATGCCCACCCAGGACCACCAGGGATGCTGATCAGGGATGCCACCCTGGACCACCAGGGATGCTGATCATGGATGGCCACCAGGTATGCCACCCTGGACCACTAGGGATGCCAATCAGTGCCC
This sequence comes from Rana muscosa, assembly GCA_029206835.1. NCBI lineage: Eukaryota > Metazoa > Chordata > Amphibia > Anura > Ranidae > Rana > Rana muscosa. The sequence goes on from CM055128.1 coordinate 74,571,934, forward strand.
AGACATGATGCCAATCAGTGCCCAGATATGATGCCACTCAGTGCCCATCAGCAATGCCTGCCAGTGCCATCAGCAATGCCTCCCAGTGCCATCAGTGCCGCCTATGAGTGCCCTTCAGTGCCGCCTATCAATGCCCATCAGTGCCGCCCATCAGTGCCACCTATCAATGCCCATCAGTGCCACCTATCAGAGCCCATTATCAATGCCACCATTGGTGCCACCTCATCAATGCCGCCTTATCAGTGTCCGTCAGTGCAGCCTCATCAGTGCCCATCAGTAAAGGAGAAAACTTACTTATTTACAACATTTTATAAGAGAAGCAAAGAAAAACGTATATTTTTTCAAAATTTTAGGTCTTCTTTTATTTGTTTAGCAAAAAACAAACAAACGCAGAGGTGATAAAATACCACCAAAAAAAGCTCTATTTGTGGGAACAAATTTCATAAAAAATGTGTTTGGGTACAGTGTAGCATGACCGTGCAATTGTCCTTTAAAAAGTAACAGCGCTGAAAGCAGAAAATTGGCCTGGGCAGGAAGGTGTGAAAGTGCCCGGTATTGAAGTGGTTAAGCAGTGCTAGCCTGGCGCTTTTAACCCCAAAGAAGGGGTTAAAAACGCTGTGTTGTGGCGCTTTCAAAGCTATTTTCAGGCGCTTTGGAAGAGCTGCCCATTCATTGCAATGGGCAGGGCGTTTTGGGAGGGTTGTATACAGCGCGCCCAAACTAGCCCAAAGATGCTGCTTGCAGGACTTTTTCTAATGTCCCGCAAGCACACTGCCCCAATGTGAAAGCACTCAGACTGGGAGGCAGTTTTCAGGTGCTATTTCTAGACCTGGCTCGCAGTCTCCACTTTAATTCATCCCAAAGGTGTTCTATTGGTTGAGGTCAGGACTCTGTGCAGGCCAGTCAAGTTCCTCCACCCCAAACTCGCTCATCCATGTCTTTATGGACCTTTGCTTTGTGCACTGGTCCAAATCATTTGGTGGAGGGGGGATTATGGTGTGAGGTTGTTTTTCAGGGGTTGGGCTTGGCTCCTTAGTTCCAGTGAAGGGAACTCTTAAGGCGTCAGTATATCAAGACATTTTGGAGAATTTCATGCTCCCAACTTTATGGGAACAGTTTGGGGATGGCCACTTCCTGTTCCAACATGATTGCGCACCAGTGCACAAAGCAAGGTCCATAAAGACATGGATGAGTGAGTTTGGGCCGACAGAACACCCTTGGGATGAATTAGAGCAGAGACTGCGAGCCAGGCCTTCTCGTCCACATCAGTACCTGACCTCACAAATGCGCTTCTGGAAGAATGGTCAAACATTCCCATAGACACACTCCTAAACCTTGTCGACAGCCTTCCCAGGAGAGTTGAAGCTGTTGAAGCTGTTATAGGGGTCCACTGCATGAAAAATGCTCTGGAGCCCACACACACGATCATTTTTAATGATTAAGTGAAAAAATTGCATTTTTCTCGTCATGAAATACGGTCGTGTGTACGCGGCATTACAGTTTTTTTTTTTCTTTTTAAATAACAAACATGTTTATACTTGCCTGCTCTGTGCAGTGGAATTGCACAAAGTGACCCCGAACCTCTTCTTCTCGGGCCCCTGCTGGCCTGATGGTCCCATGGGGGCAATTGTGTGTACTCGCTCCTGAGCCTCGTTGCTATGACAGTAGGATTCGGCCCCGCCCCCCTCATCACTGGCTTTGATTGACAGTGCCCATGCGCAGCCAGCGAGACCTGGAAGTGAGGGGAGAGAAGAGCTGCAGACGGGCACAGCGCTGGATGGAATGAGGGCTCAGGTAAGTAAAAGTGGGGGGGAGGGCGGATTCTGATGCCTACATTTTTTTTGCAAAGAATGCATTAATTTTAAAAATGTTTAGGCTTTATTACCACTTTAGGTATTCCAGTAAAAAATATATATTTTTTTCATTGTATTTTTATCACTACAGGGCAATTTTTTTTTTTTTAAACCCACAGTTCTGCTTTAATGATAAAAGGGTGGCACTGGCTTGCATAATTGCTGCTGTATATTGTGACATGTCAGGAATTTATTCCTGCAGACTTGTAAAGATATGAAAAGGTCCACTTTAAGGGGTATATTAATTAAAAAAAAAAAATTGCAGAGCTGTGAAAACTGCATGTTCATCCGTTCTGTGCAGTAAAACCGAATACTGGCCTATTATTCTCCAGGGCGGGTGTACTTCATAAGAATAATGTAAAGCGGGAAAATACTGCATTACAGCCACTAGATGGAGCTAATACTTATTTATTGTGATCGTCAGCTCCATCTGGTGGCCATAATGCGGTATCTTCCTGATCCACACTGTTCCTATAAATGAAGAACATCCAACCTAGACAAAAAAAAAAAGCCTAATAACATTCCATTTTGCCAGTATTCACACAGAACGAATGTGCGCAGGGTTTTGCAGGACTACAGCTCTGCACATTTTTTTTTAAATACACCTCCTTTGTTTTTAATTGCTTTGCATGCCTTACCCTGTATACCCTTTCCTATTTAGTCATATTGGTTTCCTTTCATGCAGAGTAACTTTTCTCCCATAGGGTACATTTTCACATATTATTTATTTAGAATATCTCCGAAATTGTTCTATTCCGTGTCCGTGTCTTTATTTACCATTCCCAGCCTACAAGACTAAGTGCTTCTCTAAGTAGGTTAAACTTTGCCTTTCCAAGATTTGCCAACTTTGCCTTGAAAGAACGGTGAAGTGTTCCTGCCCGTTCGGCGGGCGATTCATGGCAGCGATGGAAAGTACTAACGAGGCGGACATTTTTAGGAGGTCAGAGGCCCCTAAATAGCAATGGCATTCCTAAGGAGTCAATGGGCGTCTCGGATCGGCATGCCTTAGTGAACGTGACTTGAGATCTGCCAGGGTTGGAGTGATCCAGGTATGTGCCGCCGTTCACCGATAGGAGCGACACGTCTGCTAGGATCGATTCTAAATCTGGCCACATTATCCCTCTTTGTGCCTTTAGCATTTTAAAGATTAATGTCCTTCTTAAATATTAATAGAGGAAAAATGCTTTAAAATCAAATGTATCTAATCTGTCATGAATCTTTCAGAACGACGTTTAGGGGTTGTCAGGATGCAGGGAAGGATGAGGATTCTGATCTGATATTAAATAATAGTAAAAAAGAAGTCTACGTAAAAATAACTTAACCTCCTACATGAAATATGAACAAAGCATTTGAATTTGAAAACGATTCGAATTTGAAAGGTATTCGAACTTCGTCCGAATTTTTTTTTCCGTTATTTCGGATTTGTTTAAATTTGGTTCTATTGTAATTCGGAAATTCCGATACATTCGAAATTCCGAAAAACAAAAATTTGTCCGAATTTTTATTTTAAAACGAAACGAACCGCACATGTCTATTATTCCTGCTTGTCTGCTGCAACCAGGGCAATTGTGGCCCTAAGGGAAAATGAGGCCTGGGTCAGGTGCCTGAATTCCTTCTTTGTTCGAGGAAAATAACAATCTTGTCAGTTGCTCTGACCGGTAGATTGATTTACAGTACAGCTGTACCCAAATTCCCCAAAAAAGTACAGGGACAGCCCAGACTGTTTATAATGAATGTATACTGCTCTAAGGAAATAATAATTGTATCTACGGTCACATACCTGGTGATCTCACCAATAACTTCCTCTTCAGGGTGACAACACTATTTTGCTTGCCGTCAATTCATGGCAGCGTTGTCACCTGTGGCGTTTAGACAGATTCTGCAGAAGGCAGGAGGAAAATGGTTGGCTGAACAGTGGTTGAGTATTTTGACAGTGATGCTGTAATCTGGGGCACGGTGATACTGCAATGTGGGGCACGGTGATACTGCAATGTGGGGCACGGTGAGGCTGCAATGTGGGGCACGGTGAGGCTGCAATGTGGGGCACGGTGAGGCTGCAATGTGGGGCACGGTGAGGCTGCAATGTGGGGCACGGTGAGGCTGCAATTTGGGGCACGGTGAGACTGCAATTTGGGGCACGGTGAGACTGCAATTTGGGGCACGGTGAGACTGCAATTTGGGGCATGGTGATGCTGCAATGTGGGGCACGATGAGGCTGCAATGTGGGGGGCGGTGAGGCTGCAATGTGGGGCACGGTGAGGCTGCAATGTGGGGCACGGTGAGGCTGCAATGTTGGGCATGATGAGGCTGCAATGATGGGCACCGGTCACGCTGCATTGATGGGCACAGGTGAGCCTGCATTGATGGGCACTGGTGAGGCTGTGCTGAGGGGAACGGATAAAGTTGTTAATATTTATTTTTGTAACTTAATTCTGCATAAAACATTTAAGTGTAATTTCATGAGATAATTTATGATGGAGTGATTAGGGGCGGGGCAGGGTAAGGGTTGGGTGGGGCAACTGGTGGCAAGTAACCCTTGAGACCTGGCTAGTAGCTCAGGGCTTGACATATTTACTTTGGCCCAAGCCGGACCTATGTAGCTGTGTATAGAATATCCATACCTGGAATTCATCTTTAAGCTTTATGTCATATTTGTCCAGAGGACCTGTGTCCAGTGAGGACCTCGAAGTCCCAGCTTGTTCTGCTCTAAATCCCAATTGTCTGCCTGATCGATCTATGGAGTACCTGGCATCCTTTTATTTTTCCCATGGAGGATTTGGCGTCTCTTACATGAATCACAAGCAGTACATTTACAGTCCATTTTTGGAAACAGTCCGCTAAAGAGCGTGAAGTGGGGTGAATGAAGGTTCAGCTCCTCTGAAGACCAGCTTGAAGTACATACACTGAAAGGACTAGAAACCTTGGCTTCTGTTAGAGGATAATTCCTCCATTCAGGCTCCATTTACACTTGTGTGACTTGAAACTGTGATGTCCAAAGTTACATGACAAGTCGTTCCCCATGTGATGACCATTAATATAAGCAAGACTTAAAGTTGCAGCAACTTTATAATAGTTTGTGCACTACTTTGGTCCGACTTTCATGCAACTTGAGGGCCATCGACTTCAATGTTCACCTTCAGAAGTTGCATGGAAGTCGTACCTGAATGTTTTACATGCAACAGTTGTACAACATTTGTCCATTATCACTGGTCAAAGCCAAAGTCTTATCTAAGATGCACCCATCCAAAGCTGCATCAAAGTCGGCGCAACTTTGGAGTCGTACAAGTGTGAATGGAGCCTAACAGTTGCTCCAATATTAGGGTTTAACACAGTGGTCTCCAAACTGGTGCCTGGGGGCTGGATGTGGCCCTTTGTTTGCCTTTATCTTGCCCTTGGGGTAGGGCTGGGCGATTTTCCCCCCCAAAAAAATCTGCAATTTTTTTTTTAATAAAAAACTCGATTTTCGATTCGATTTTTTTTTTTTTATTATATTAATTAAAGTGCATCAACAAACAAAATTGCAAAGGCAAACCCTTTCTCTAACTGCAAAGTCAGTGTGCAACAAAGATTGTTAAACATCCAAATTATTAATACTGTATTTGGATTTAGCTAATAAAATAACAAAAAATCCTGAGGTTACTCTTAGTTGAATTGAACTGTTCCGGTGCCTCACTGTTCCGGTGCCCCACTGTGTCCGTGCCCCACTGTGTCCGTGCCCCACTGTGTCCGTGCCTCACTGTGTCCGTGCCTCACTGTGCCCGTGCCTCACTGTGCCCGTGCCTCACTGTGCCCGCGCCTCACTGTGCCCGCGCTTCACTGTGTCCGTGTCTCACTGTGTCCGTGTCTCACTGTGCCCGTGTCTCACTGTGCCCATGCTTCAATCACTGTGCCCGTACCTGATGCAGATTTTCATGGGTTACGGATTTTACTGCTACACCGGCGGCCATTCCAGTATTCAAAAGCCGCGCCGCCTCCTCGTCTGTGATAGGCGGAACACTCAATTTCCCAGCATTCAGTGTTCCGCCTATCATGGACATTCGCTCATCCTCATAACATAGACGAGGATGAGAGGATGTCCATGATAGGCTGAACACTGCCTGCTGTGAAATTGAGTGTTCCGCCTATCACAGACGACGAGGACTCGGGAGGCGCGGCTTTTGAACACTGCAATGGCCGCCGTCTGTCTGCATGACACGCTGATCAGGTAGGCTTGCGGTTAGTTAGTGTTACATTACATCTACTCGCGGCGGCTGCGGCGAGTAGATGTAATTGGGGTAACGCCGCCCAATGCCATTCCGGATACGCCCCTTGCAGCCCTTCTACGGAAACTCTGAAGGAAAATAAATAAATAATACAAAATAAAAAATAAATTAAAAAAAATCGATTTTCTTCAACTCTGAAATCGATTTGAACTCAAAACTCAATTCAAGATTAAAATCGTTTTTTTTCCCAGCCCTACCTTGGGGCACTATTTCATCCACTGAAACCAGCAATGGAGTACAATTCCCCCCCCCCCCCTTCCCACTGACACCATCAAGGGGCACAATTCCTCCCAATGACACCAACAATGGGGCCAGTGGCACCAATGATAGGGCACAATTCTTCCCAATGATACCAATGATGGGGCACAATTCCTCCCATTGACACCAACAATGGGGCTCAACAATGGGGCACAATTCATCCCATTGAAACTAACAATAGGGCCAATGACACCAATAAGAAGGCACAATTCCTCCCAATGACACCAACAATGGGGCCCAATAACACCAATGATGGGGCACAATTCTTACCAAAGATGGGGCACAAATCTTCCCAATGACACCAATGATGGGGCCCAATTCGTCCCAATGACACCAACAATGGGGCCCAATTCCTCCAAATGACACCAACAATGGGGCCCAATTCCTCCAAATGACACCAATGATGGGGCACAATTTTTCCCAACGATGGGGCACATTTCTTCCCAATGACACCAATGATGGGGCACAATTCCTCCAAATGACACTAATGATGGGGTACAATTTTTCCCATTGATGGGGCACATTTCTTCCCAATGACACCAATGATGGGGCACAATTCCTCCCAATGTACAACAGCCAAGCTCAACAGAAGTCCAGTTAAAAATCGGCTGTACTGTAAGGCCCACAGCTTGCATCAGGACTGAGGGCTCTTGCAAGGATTACTGATGCAGGGAGCTGTGATGTTTTCAGGAATCTACATACAGCCCCCTGCTGGCCCCTCCCACCAGCCATGATCTGACTGCATTGTATAGAACAGCACAGAGACCCAGTGATGGTATTACTGGGTCTAAAATAAGGTATGTAGTGAAAATGGAAAGCTTTTATTCAGGCCCGGACTGGCCATAGGGCATACCGGGCAAATGCCCGGTGGGCCGCTGCGGCCCGAGGGCAGCAAGTGGCCGCCGGACAGCATGTCACGTCTTCTCCATCATCTCCAATATCTCCGGAGGCAGCCGGAGTTGGTGGGCGGAGCTGGGGGTGGCTGCCCCTCCACTCCTTCCACAGACCTGTTCACTCTGGCTGATCCCACAGCTGAAGGAGTAAGAAAGGAGGACACAGCAGCCAGAGTGTCTTCATCTCCAGGCATGCTGTAAGTTACTGCACTGCTGCACATGTCACTACATAGAGTCCTAACCTGGCACCATACCACCCCAGCCTGCCCTATGCGTGCCACTGCACCCTGCCCTATGCGTGCCACCGCACCCTGCCCTATGCGTGCCACTGCAACCTGCCTTATGCCACCGCAACCTGCCCTATGCCACCACAAACTGCTCTATACCACCCCAACCTGCCCTATGCCACTGCAAACTGCTCTATACCACCCCAACCTGCCCTATGCCACCGCAACCTGCCCTATGCCACCGCAACCTGCTCTATGCCACCACAACCTGCTCTATGCCACCACACCCTGCCCTATGCCACCCAGCCTGCCATATACCACCGCAAACTGCATTATACCACCCAAACCTGCTCTATACCACCCCAGGCTGCCCTATGCCACCGCAACCTGCCCTATACCACTGCAAACTGCCCTATACCACCCCAGCCTGCCCTATGCCAGCGCAAACTGCTCTATACCACCCCAACCTGCTCTATGCCACCGCAATCTGCTCTATACCACCCCAACCTGCCCTTTGCCACCGCAACCTGCTCTATGCCACCACACCCTGCCCTATGCCACCCAGCCTGCCATATACCACCGCAAACTGCATTATACCACCCACACCTGCTCTATACTACCCCAGCCTGCCCTATACAACCCCAACCTGCCCTATATCACTGCAACCTGCCCTATATTACCCCAACCTGCCCTATATCGCCCCAGCCAGCCCAATACCACCCTATACTTTAATTTACAGGGGTCATTTGGGGGTGCGCCTCGTGACCGTGCGCTGCCTGCAGGGCGCTGGGCAGGATAGACAGGAGGGGGGTAACACCATGTTCTGCCGCACCAGGTGACACCAACCCTAGTGATGCCACTGCCCCAGTGCACTCTCAGCTGCGAGTCGGAGCCACACTCGAGTGACAGTGACACCCGTCGGCACATCAGGGGGCCGGGACTTGCAACGATCCCCTTCTCTCTGCCAAGGTGGCCGCGGCACTAATGATCTGATCAGTCTTGGCTCGGCTGTCTCACACAGCCGAGCAGAGTGAAGCCGCCTCTCCCTCCTCCTTTATGTCCACACAGGGGGAGGGGACCCAACATGCAGTCCCACGCTGATCTGAGGTACATTATGGGTCTGAAGGGGGGGTCTGTATTGTAGGGGGGGTTTCTGTATTGTAGGGGTGGTCTGAAAAATAGGTGGGTTCTGTATTGTAGGGGGGTCTGTAATGTAGGGGGGGTTCTGTATTGTAGGGGGGGTTCTGTATTGTAGGGGGGGTCTGTATTGTAGAGGGGGTCTGTATTGTAGAGGGGGTCTGTTATGTAGGGGGTCTGTAATGTAGGGAGGGGGTCTGTACTGTAGGGAGGGGGTCTGTACTGTAGGGAGGGGGTCTGTAATGTAGGGGGGTCTGTATTGTAGAGGGGGGCTGTAATGTAGGGGGGTCTGTATTGCAGAGGGGTCTGTACTGTAGGGGGGTCTGTACTGTAGGGAGGGGGGTCTGCACTGTAGGGAGGGGGGTCTGTATTGTAGGGAGGGGGTCTGTACTGTAGGGAGGTCTGTGTAACATTCAGGGGGTCCAGAACTGTTAGGGGGTGTCTGTGTAACAAACTGTGGGGGGCTGTGTATTGTAAAGGGGTCCAGAGGTGCGGTGCTATGTAATGTAAAGGTGTCCAGAGGTGCAGGGTGCTGTGTAATGTAAAAGGGTCCAAAGGTGCAGGGTGCTGTGTAATGTAAAGGGGTCCAGAGGTGCAGGGTGCTATGTAATGTAAAGGGGTCCAGAGGTGCAGGGTGCTGTGTAATGGAAAAGGGTCCAGAGGTGCAGTGCTATGTAATGTAAGGGGGTCCAGGGTGCTGTGTAATGTAAAGGGGTCCAGAGGTACAAGGTGCTGGAACCCCACATCCCATCATTAACCGCCGCCGCGAAGCGCCGCCGCGCCCCCCCCGGGCTGCTCAGTCTAAAATGCCTGGGCCTATTTTTTGTCCCAGTCCGGGCCTGCTTTTATTTAACCACTTCAACTATTGCCCAGCTCTCTCGTTCCGAGAGGGCATCCATGGATGTCCTCCCAGAACCACGCCCCCTGGGGTGTGCATTTAGTGCACTTTGTGATCACTGTAACAGGCCAATCACAGCAGCCCTTTACCATGTGATAAGTTGTGTCCTGTAAACACACTTGCCGGTTATCGGCATTCCTCACGTGCTGTCACAGCGTAAGGAGAGGAGAAGAGGTAACCGGCAAGTGTGTCAGGGGACATCTACACTGATAATCAGAGCATTGATCATCAGTGTCCTGATGATCAGTGCAGCCCCATCAGTGCAAATTAGCGCCCATCAGTGCCACCTATCAGTGCCCACCAGTGTCGCCTATCGGTGCCCATAAATACTGCCAATCTGTGCCCATCAGTGCCGACCAGTGACACCTATAAGTGCTGCCCGTCGCTGCTGCCTATCAGTGCCGACCAGTGTTGCCTGTCAATGCCCATCAGTGCTACCTATTGGTGACTCCTCATCAGTGCCGCCTATCAGTGTTCATCAGTGCAGCCTATCATTGGGCATTAGTGCTTCCTATCAGTGTTCATCAGTGCCCATAAGTACTGCCTATCAGTGCTACCTATCAGTGCCTACCAGTGTTGGCTATCAGTGTCCATCAGCGCAGCCTATCAGTGCAGCCTCATGCGCGCACATCAGTGAAGGAAAAAAACTCTTTTTATATCAGAAAAACTTTATTTTTCATCAGTTTGGGATTTTTTTCATTTTGGAAAAAATAAAAAACCCAGCAGTGGTTAAATGCCACCAAAAGAAAGCTCTACCTGTCTCAAAAAAATGATACAAATTTCATATGGGTACAGCGTTGCATGACTGAGTAATTGTCATTCAAATTACGACAGCGCTAAAAGCTAAAAACTATTCTGGGCAGGGAGGGAGTAAAAGTGCCCAGCAGGCAAGTGGTTAAAATTTTCATTAGCATGGTGATAAGAGGGAAAGGGAAGAACCAGGGAAAGCTAAACATAAGCAAATGAAACTTGCACAGAGTTCTGATTTAATACAGTAAAAGGAAGAGCAAGCTTGTAAAGATGTGGGAGTCATAAAATGTTTTAAAATAAACCTTAAATATGCGCTCCCTGAACATACACCGTCCTTTCCATATAAGCAATTGAAATGCCTCAGGATACGAGTCATACGAAAAGGGGGATGAGGATAGTTAGTGGATTAATTAGAAGCTGTAGTGCTTTTCAGTCTACGCAAGGGAAGTATTTAAAGTGGTTGTAAAGGCTGAAGGTTCTTTATCTTCATGCAGTCTATGCATGAAGGTAAAAACCTTCAAAATTCAGCAATGCCCCGCCCCACCCAAGCACCCAATAATACTTACCTGAGCCTGATCCAGCAATGTGCATGAGAGCGATTGCTCTCCCGGGTCTCTGCTTCCTCATTGGCTGAGACACAGCAGAGGGAGCTCACAGCCAGCGAGCCAATAAGGAGAGAGTGGGGCTTCGAAGCGAGCATGTACGAGTGTCCCCATAGCAAGTGGCTTGCTATGGGGGCACTTGGAGAAGAGGGGGAGTCAGGAGTGCTGGCGGGGGTCCCAAGAAGAGGAGGCTCGGGGCTGCTCTGTGCAAAACCATTACACAGAGCAGGTGACTATAACATGTTTTTTATGTTTAAAAAAAATAATAATATTGTAACCTTTTAATATCACTTCAGGCTAGGTTCACACCTGTGCGGCCACGTAGGCTGCGGATTGCGTAGACACGAGAGCCCATTCATTTGAATGGGCTGCCGTGCCGTGTGACATGCAGAAAAGAAGTTCCTGCATTATATTTGAAATCGCAGCCCACACGGGAACCAAGGTTCCCAGTATGGTTGCGATTTCCAGAGTGGGCAACTTGCCATTAGCATGGGTCCTGTATTTTTCTCTGTGGGTAGTTGCGGCTGCCGGTATTTGTGTGGGTCCCACAGCGGCACCACCCGCTCAGATGTGAAACTAGCCTTAAAGTTAAACTCCAGAAAAAGCAAATATCAATTCCAAGATTTATGTGTATTGCCACTTTTTAGCAAAGCGGGGAAGGGTTGGAGTTACTGTCAATCTTTTTATTGTTGCCTGGGCCTTCTTGTCCCGATGACAACTGAACCCCATGTTTCTTGTTGGGGTGTCTCTGGACAGAAAGTAGAGGAAAATCTCCCAAATGGCATCAAAGACCTAAAAAGTGAACTCTAATGCCCTGTTCACATGACCGGATTGTCCGTCGGAATAACGTCCAATGGACGGAATTCCGCTCAAGCTGTCTTGCATACGCACGATCACGCTAAAATCCAACCGTCAAGAACGCGGTGACGTACAACACTACGACGAGCCGAGAAAAATGAAGTTCAATGCTTCCGAGCATGCGTCGACTTGATTCTGAGCATGTGTGGTTTTTAGTCCGTCGGAATTGCATCCAGACGAACTGATTTTCCGATAGAAATTTTTGTCCGTCGGAAAAATAGAGAACGTGTTCTCTATCTAAGTCCGTCGGATTTTCCGAAGAAAAAAGTCAGATGGGGCATACACACGGACAGAATATCCGATGAAAAGAGCCCGTCTAAATTTTTCCATCGGAAAATCCAGTCTTGTGTACAAGGCATTACTTTATTCCTAACTAAAGAAAAATGACTTTTTTGGCTCCCTCATCAGAGCTTAGATGGGCTAGGAAGCATTGATGTACTGTGGCTGGGGAGTATAAGATCCTGGGGTGTGGGCAGCCTGCAGATACCACTTTTTCCTGATTGTGCCACCGCTCCTTCCAATCTAAAAATGTAATTTGTGTTTTTGTCAAACTGCAGGTAGATGAGTGGCGCTGGACCCCATTTTTTTTTTTAGATAATAGAAAATCTTTTGTTGGGCATCAAATTACTTAGTTTGGTGGTTCTTCACACATCAGGGGTCTTCCCGATCTCAGGAGGCCCCACGCTTGAGCAGTCTATGTATTTTCAAACCATAGTTTTCAAACCATAATGTATTTTCAAACCATAATGGAACAGGACGTCACTGGATGCAAGCGCCTTGAGGCGATTCAGTTCGCATTTGTAGCGCTATACAAGTAATCAATCAATCAATCAATCAATAGGAGCATCACACATGTTGATAGTCCAATTTATTTTATTGATCCACAAATGACAAAAGTGCAACCACAAGGAGCCAACATATTGACTCAAAACAGTGATAACCTGTATATGTACACCGATAAGACATAACGTTATGACCACCCACCATAACCCGTTGAGGTATGGACTCCACTAGACCTCCTAAGGTATGCTGTGATATCTGGGACCAAGCTACCAGTAGCAGAAACTTTAAAGCCCTGTACACACGACCGGTTTTCTCGGCAAGAAAACTGCCGGGAGAGCTTTTTGCAGAGAAAACCGGTCGTGTGTATGGTTTCTCGTCGTGAAAACTGCTGGGAATCTCGACGAGAAAAATAGAGAACCTGCTCTCTATTTTCTCATCGGGATTCTCGTCGGCCTGTTTCCCGACGAGAAAACCGTGAGTGTGTATGCTTACCTATCCCAGGTAAGCCTGCACATGCTCGATTAGACTTCGACGCATGCGCGGTAGCATACAAGAGGGTAGTGTAGGGTGTAGCAAGATGGCGGTGACGGCATCGAATGTGATGAGCGCATGTTCATCGTAGTCGATAACGTCACCGCGTTCTTGCCATTCAAAAGAACGACGGTTCTTTTGAATGGCCGTGTGTACACTCGGCGAGCAAGGAAAGCTTGCCGAGAATCTCGTCGGGAAAACCAACGTTTTTGATTCCCGCCCGTGTGTATGAGGCTTAGGTCCTGTAAATTGTGAGGTGGGGCCTCCATGGATCAGACTTGTTTTTCCAGCACATAATACAGATGCTCAAATGGTTTGAGGTCTGAAGAATTTGGAGGCCAAGTCGACATCTTAAACTTGTGTTCCTCAAACCATTCTTGAATTCATTAGACCAGGCCACCTTCTTCCATTTTTCGGTAGTCTAGTTCTGAAGTGTCCATTGTAGGCGCTTTTGGCTGTGGACACGGGTCAGCATGGGCACCTTGACCGGTCTGCAGCTATGCTGCCCCATACACAACAAACTGCAATGCACTGTGTGTTCCGTCACCTTTCTATCGGACCAGCATTAACTTTTTCCACAATCTGAACTACAGTAGCTCTTCTATTGGATCGAACTACACGGGCCAGCCTTTACTCCCCATGTGCATCAATGAGCCTTGGCCGGCCATGACCCTGTTGCCAGTTTACTGTTTTTTCTTCTTTGAACCACTTTTGGTAGGTCCTGACCACTGCAGACCAGGAACATCCCACAGGAGCTGCAGTTTTGGAGTTGCTCTGACCTGGTTATCCAGCCATTAGAATTTGGTCCTTGTTAAAGTCACTCCAATCCTTATGCCAGGTACACACGATCGTTTTTAATGTCATTGAAAAAAACAGCATTTTTCTTGACGTGATTTTTCGTGTTTCCTCTCAAGCCTGCCTTGCCTACACACTATCGTGGAAAAAAATGTTCGAGTAAAGCGCGGTGACGTACAACACGTACGACGGCACTATAAAGGGGAAGTTCCATTTGGATGGCGCCACCCTTCATGTTAGTAAAGTTTGTTGAGAGACGATTCGCGCTTTTCAGCCTCGTGCTTTTCAGTCCGTTACAGCGTGACGAATGTGCTATCTCCATTACGAATGCTAGTTTTACCAGAACGAGCGCTCCCGTCTCATACTTGATTCTGAGCATGCGCATTTTTTTTCACGTCGTTAAAGCCTACACACGGACGATTTTCATGACGAGAAAAACGACGATGTAAAAAACAACGTGAAAAATTAGAGCATGTTCCAATTTTTCTCTGCGTTTTTCTCGTCTGGAAAAATGCTGGAAAGCCCACACACGATCATTTTTAATGACCATTTAAAAAAAATTAATTTTTCTCGTCATTAAAAACGATTGTGTGTACGCAGCATTATGCTTGCCCATTTTTTATGTTTTTAAATTCAGGGACAACATGTTCACTTGCTGCCTAATATATCCCACCCACTTTCAGATGCCATTGTAATGAGATAATCAATGTTAATCACTTTACTTGTTTGGAGGCCATAGGGTTTTGGCTGATCAGTGTATGAGAGATATGCCGCGTATACACGTTTGGAATTTCCGACAACAAAAGTCGGATGTGAGCTTTTGGTCGGAAATTCCGAACGTGTGTATGCTCCATCGGACTTTTGCTGGCGGAATTTCCGCCAGCAAAAGATTGAGAGCTGGTTCTCAATTTTTCCGACGGAAAATGCGATCGTCTGTAGCAATTCCGACGTGCAAAATTCCGACGCATGCTCGGAAACAATTTGACGCATGCTCCGAAGCATTGAACTTAATTTTCTCGGCTCGTCGTAGTGTTGTACATCACCGCGTTCTTGACGGTCGAAAGTTCAGAGAACTTTTGTGTGACTGTGTGTATGCAAGGCAAGCTTGAGCGGAATTCCGTCGGAAAAAACATCCAAGGTTTTTCCGACGGAAAATCCGACCGTGTGTACGCGGCATTAGGTAGATCGGTAAACCCAGGCTATCATTGTCCAGTAGATACTGCGATAGATGTTGAAGGGAGATTGTTTGGTCGTCAAAATGTGTTGGCTTCTTGTGGTTGTACTTTTTGCCATTTGTGGATCAATGAAATACATGGGACTCTCATCATGGATGTTTAGCATTCCTTTGGTTTTAATATACAAGCCTACCCGAGCCTGGTGACCCCTAACATTGGGAAGACCCATGCTTTGTGGAGAACAAAGGCCATTATAGGCCCAACTGTGCTCTGTGTTTGGTGGTTTGAATAAACATTTGCGTTAGTTGGGGCATCTTATATGGCCCAGGAGCTGTACCAGTCATATACCAGTCATGTCCCAACTGTCAGGAGGTCCTAGCGCTCACTCAGAACCTGCTGTAGGGATTATCTCTCTCAGCTGGCTTGGGAATTCTTTGGAATCCTCTGGGGACAGTTGGAGTCTGTGGTCAGATATCTACTCCAACTTGTTACTCTTGCTTTCTTCACAACCCTACATAATTCAAACAATGATGACAATGGTGATGGATGTTCCTTCCTAATGCCGGCCATACACGGTTCGAATTTCGAAAGAATTTTCTTTCGAAAATCGTATCTAAGAATTTTCGTACGAATTTCGCACCGTTAGTGGGCTGCAGCAACAGCCGATTTTCGTGCGGCAATCAAATTTGAGGAATCGGACATGTTGGAAATTTTTTGAAAAACAAACGATTTTCTAATCAATGGTGGGAGAATCGTGCGAGAAATGTAATAGAAAAAAAAAATGCGCATGTGCAAGAAAAGAAAATTCCTGGAGAGAAAAGAAGATTCCCGGCCACGAAAATTCTTTTCTGTAGCAACATGAAGTGAAATTGAAAGCTTGGTCGGCCGCATTTCGAAAATCAATGGTGGCACCATCGGATCTAAAAAAAAATGAACTTTCTGATTTTGAAAACAAAATTTGTTCGAAATTTGACCGTGTAAAAAAAAAAAAAAAAAAGACTATATCACTGATTCATGAAACGTCCAGTGTTGGAAAAAATGCAGCAAGCGATTTGATTGGACTTTTCTTAGTACCCTTTAGTTTTAGTTTATCTTGCTAAGCTGTTCCTACAGTTGTGACTCATGGAATGGTGGGCATGGAATGAAATCCTTGTTATAAAAAAATGGTTTGGAAAAGGGAGAACTGATGAGAGATGACATGACTCAATGGCACGCTTTTCAATCTATGCGACTTTAAAAAAGAATCCTGCACTACTTTAATGCGACTTGAGTGCCAGAGAGTGTAAAGTCGCATGAAAGTCACATCAAAGTTGCAATCCAAACTTTGGAGTCACACTAGTTTGAACCGAGCCTCAGTCCCTTCCTCCTATATATCCTCCAGCTGGCAAAGAGTAGAGGGTGATACTTGGGGTACATATGGACAGTGTATGTGTTACTTCCGTAAAGTACGGTACCTAGCTCATAGCGCTACATAGAGTTGAGGGCCTCACAATGCATTAGCCTCTCTCTTCCACCCTTTCTGCCGCTCTGTGCTGCTCTTGGTTCCTGGGTCCTCTTTTCCCAGGAACTCTGCTATGCGCGTCGGAACCCTTCGGGGTAAGACCGCGCTATATTAAGATACCTCTCAACTCAACTCAACTATAAACTTTTTTTTTTTAGTCTTTGGATAGAGTAGGGAAGGGTTTGACCCTCTGTCAAGTTTTTATTGCTGTCTGTGTCCTATCTAAAGAGATTCACCTCCTCTATATGTCCTGGTGATCATTGTCACTGAGGCAAATGACAGAGTTGTCACCAGTCCTGAGATTAAAGCCTCGTACACACGGCCGAGAATCTCGTCAGGAAAAAACATGTCGTTTTTCTTGACGAGATTCTTGGACAAGAAACTTGTCCCGGCCGAGTGTACACACGCTCCATTCAAAGAACCTGCTGTTCTTTGAATGGAGCGAACGCGGTGACGTCATCGACTACGACGAGCGTGCGCTCGTCACATTTGATGCCGTCGCCGCCATCTTGCTACACCCTACCTATGCCTAGGAAGCTACCGCGCATGCGTCAAAGTCATTTCGAGCATGCGCGGGTTTCCACGGCGACAGGTAAGTGTACACACACACACACACACACACACTTTTCTCATCGAGAAACATGCTGACGAGAATCTCGACGAGAAAATGGAGAGCAGGTTCTCTATTTTTCTCGTCGAGATTCTTGTCGGTTTTCTTGACGAGAAACCTGATAGCCGCGTACACACGACCGATTTACTCGGCAAGAAAGCTCTGCCAGCAAGTTTCTTGTCGTTTTTTGATGAGAAACTCGGTCGTGTGTACGAGGCTTAACACTTTAGCTTCTCCACCCAGCACAGCCCTGTCTGTCAGGGGTAGGAAAACAAGGAGCGCCACTCTAAGTGCAGTATGCAATAAAGACCATCGTTTTATTAGTACAATTGGCAACTTACAGTGTAGTAGACATCAAAGCGCATATCAGACCCACCTTGATATTGATTTGATCTGCATTTTGATGTCTTCTACACTGTAAGTTGCCAATTGTAATATTAAAATGATGCTCTTTATTGCATACTGCACTTAGAGTGGCGCTCCTTGTTTTTGTGTTCTTGGATTTGCCTTCTGATTGCCTCTGTCCGCCTGCCATTGCTGTCCTTGTTTTAGTGTGTCTCTCGGTGCCATTGCCATCCGCTGTCACTTTGGACCTTCTGTTCACTCTACCTTTGCACCATCTACCACTTGCTATGCTTTGACTGTCTGTCAGGGGTGACAACCTGATTTTCCTCTGCTGCAGTTCAGTAGCACTTACAGGTCTTCTCTTCACCCCCAGCCTGTGACTGGACAGCAGATAGAGAAGCAGCAGACTGATGAGCTCATCTTTCAGCCACTCTCCTCCTTTCAGCATGCTCCTTGCACTGTAGCACTACTGGTTGGTCCTTATGCTGCTTCTCCCTCTTCCAGTCTAATCTCTGCTGTACAGGGAGTGCCAGAGGCTGATACCATGTCAGATTCAGATACTTGCACTCTTTCTATTTAAAAACTACATTTGATGGTGTATTGATGAATTCTGAGCAGCAATCATTTTCATTTTACATCTTATACTTCATGCTTGAAGTTCCTCTTTAGGTCTTATATACATGGGAGGCAGTTTCTATCACCCCCTGAAAAGTGATCTGCAGTGGATCGCTTTTCAGAGGGTGGAAGAGCAGCAGTTTTACAGGTAACATGGCAGAGCGGTCTAAGGCATTGGATTAAAGGGGTTGTAAAGCTTCGTGTTTTTTCACCTTAAAGCGGAGCTCCACCCTAAAGTGGAACTTCCGCTCATCGGAACCCTCCCCCCCTCCGGTGTCACAATTGACACCTTTCAGGGGGGGAGGGGGGTGCAGATACCTGTCTAAGACAGGTGTTTGCACCCACTTCCGGGAGTCCTCTCTGCGGGATCTGCGGGAAGCACGTCACTTCCCGCAGAATACCCGTTGTGTTCTGGGAGACACTCGGCTCCCAGAACACAGGAGGACCAGTCAGAATGGCGCAGCGCGACTCGCTGCAGGGAAGGGAACCGGGCAGTGAAGCCGCAAGGCTTCACTTCCTGGTTCCCTCACCGAGGATGGCGGTGGGGGCAGCAGAGTGACGAGCGATTGCTCGTCCTCTGCTGCGGACGTCGCTGGACTCCAGGACAGGTAAGTGTCCTAATATTAAAAGTCAGCAGCTGCAGTATTTGTAGCTGCTGGCTTTTAATATATTTTTTTTCGGCGGAGCTCCGCTTTAATGCATCGTATGCATTGAGGTGAAAAAACACCTTGCAGTGTCTGGCCCCCCCAAGCCCTCGTTTTACTTTCCTGAGCCACGAATCTTCATAGGCGCGATCCCGCGTTGCTTTCCCCCAGCTCTTGTGGGCTCTTCATTGATAGCAGCGCAGCCATTGGCTCCCGCTGCTGTCAATCAAATCAATGACGCGGCGTGCCTGAGGGGCGCGGCCAAGTGATACACTCGGCGGCTATGTCCGCCAACTGTGTCACACGGTAGCGCGCCCGCAAGCTAACCCCTTGGGAGAGCGCTTCCCAGAGGGGGGGTTATCTCTTGCAGGGAGGAGCCGAAACAGCCGCCAAGGGACCCCAGAAGACGAGGATCGGGGCCACTCTGTGCAAAACGAACTGCACAGTGGAGGTAAGTATGGTATGTTTGTTATTTAAAAAAAAAAAATCAATGAAACCCTTACAACCCCTTTAAGGCTCCAGTCTCTTCGGAGGCGTGGGTTCGAATCCCAGTGCTGCCAAGCTCTTTTAACAAATCCCTATTCTCAAGGGCTCGAGCATTTTTTTTAATCTGCCAAAGGGGGATTTTCCATTTAAATATCATGTCGAAGCCATAAGCCAAGCGTTTGGTTTTGCGGTTGTGGCATAATCCTGTTGACTTTTTAGTGGGCAAATTTGACAGGTAGTGCCACCTGTCAAACTTGGCACGTTGAGTTAAATTTGCCACAACATCTGTAGGAGTGCCAAAAATTCCAATTGACTAGGGAATAGCTATAATTAAAGTGCATGCCAATACCCACTGATGCTGGGGAGGTGTATCCAAGAGATACTATTGTACAAATAAAACATGGATATGACACCTACAATGGCTAATTATAAACATATGAAAAATATTAGTTCCAGTGTAAAGAACCCAGTGTACCCCTTTCCCTCCTTCCCTCCCTACCATCCACCTATATACACCCCCGGCCCCCTTTCCCGCCTTCCCTACTAGTGGCATAATGACTTCATACTGTATACTGTCTGCTGTGGCATAATCTCAGAGGAGGACTCTCATACTTACCTACTGGCTATTGAACTCTCTAATGCCCTGTACACACGATCGGAGTATCCGATGGTCTAAAATCCGATGGAATTTTTCATTGGAATTCCATTCAAGCTGTCTTGCATACACACTGTCAGACTAAATTCCGACCTTCCAAAACGCGGTGACGTAAAACACTCTGTCGAGCCGAGAAAAATTAAGTTCAGTGCTTCCGAGCATGCGTCGACTTGATTCTGAGCATGCGTGGGTTTTTTCTCCATCGGAGTTCCACACAGACGATAGCAATTTCCTATCGTTTTTTTGTCCATCGGACAAATTTAAAACATGTTCTATTTCTAAACACTGATGGACAAAAGTCCAATGGAGCCCACACACAATCGGAATTTCCGATGAAACAAGTCCATCTGACTTGTTTCATCGGAAATTCCGATCGTGTGTACAAGGCATTAGGCACATGCCATCTAATTAAGCACTTCAGCCCTGGAAGGTTTTACCCCCTTCCTGACCAGGCCATTTTTTGCAATACTGCACTGCGTTGTTTTAACTGACAATTGCGTGGTCGTGCGACGTTGTACCCACACAAATAGAGCTTTCTTTTGGTGGTTTATTTCTTTTGTTTGTTTTTTTTTTTTTCGCTATATACAAAAAAATAGCAACAATTTTGAAAAAAAAAAATATATATATATATATATATTTATTTTATTTTATTTTTTTTTTTATTTTTTTTTACTTTCGGCTATAAAACACATCCAAAAAAAAAATCAAATTTCTTCACCAATTTAGGCCAATATGTATTCTGCTACATATGTTTGGTAAAAAAAAATCCAAATAAGGATATATTGATTAGTTTGTGCAAAACAGAGATCAGTGTTTCTGCTCCATTTTCCTCTCTGGCAGCATTATGGTTGCCCTCATAAGGCCGGTTGTATCTGTAAAACTATATCAATTTATGCAGGGATTTTTTCTCACATAATGGGTCCAGGAACTCAATCCCCCCCCCCCCCTCTTTAGCTGAACATCATCAAATTGTGGGTGTGGCCAAATTTCACTAACAGTGGGGGGGGGGGGGATCTTAAAGGGGCAAGAAATACCTAGAGTGCGTTTAGTGCAGAGTTCAGGGGTGCCCTATGGTATAGGAAATAATTCCACGCTGCCCTTCAGATAAGCAGCTGACACAACAAATCGACAAATAGCAAAAAAGTAGAACCAAAAAGTGTAGCGCTAATCAAATGACTTAATGCACATAAACATAAGTACACAAAGTGCTCGAAAAATAAACAAAAACAGTGATATGCAATGGTGATGCACTTATAGATACACAAATGAATGTCTGTAATATAGAGAGACACAATAGTAGTGTACAAAATGGACAATTGAATGTCTGTAATATAGCAAAGTTCAAACTTGGTGATGACTTCAAACAAAAACAAATGGTGAAGGTGAAGAGATGATGAGGTGAGGAAAACCACCACCAATAGGTAGAAGGCTTACCGGAAGGTTTGAACCCGAGAGAAAGTGCGTTCTATGGGTCAAACAGGCTTTGTGTGGTGAAACCACAGTTGGAACTGGACAATCTTGTGCACTTCAAATGGCTGAACCAGGGATAACCGGACACCAGTAGGATGGAAATGGCCACAGAGGAAGGGGGTGTCCTTACCGGGTATTCTCGTGAAGAGTAATAGTCCGGGAAGTCCCAAGGTGGTATGGAAGGATATACAGTATATCATAAAAAGGGAGAAAAAAGGGGCCACATAGCGTAACTCTGTATTGAGTATAAAAGTTTAATGTAGTAGGAACACTTACATTAAGGTAGATTCAAAAGCGATTTCAAACATAGTATGGCAACAGTGGAGTCCCCCCGACGCATTTTGTCTCCTAGGATATCGTCTGGGGTCGTCACCTCGTCAGAATAAAAAATAATAAAATTCTGAATTACACACCCCCGCTCCTACTAGCTTAGGGGGGTGTATTTTTTCCATTATCTGTGCCCCTTTCTGTTGATCATATGCTGGTCGGAGCAGACGGAATATTTCGGGTGCATTCCCATTCAGCTCCTCCTCGCATGTTCTTCTGCCTTGGCTCAAGTCCCGGCCAGCCGCCTGCTTATCTCCTTGCCTTCCCTGGCGGAGTGATCTTCCTCCGCTCCCCACCCAGTAGTAGCCGAGGCCCGAAGAGTAAGACTTGACAGGCTGTGAGGCGGGCAGAGAGGGGCAGAGAGTTGCTGATTGCCGCCATTACTAGTAAAAAAAAAATATGTCCCCGGATTTCATTTTAAAAATCTGGTCACCTTACCTTAGGGGGAAGGGGGTTAGGGGTATTCGAATAGCTTGGGTGAGGAGATCGGAGGTGGGGAATGTGGGGGGGGGGTGTTGGATTACACAGTATATAGGTGGATAGTAGAAAGGGAAGGAGGGGAACGGTTACACCGGGTTATTTACACAGGAACTAATATTTTTTGTTCCCAATAATTTTTTATTGAAGGAGTTTTACAAGAATAAGGTATAAATCACAATAGAATAAAATAACATTGGGGTAATGCCAAGCCGTACATCTCCACAAACCTACAAAGATAAAGAAAAATGAAATCACATATAGTAAAGGAAATCTGAAATGATCAGAGTCCAAGGTTGTGATAAGCCTAACCGTATTCACAAGGATAACAAAAAATCGTACAACCATAGTACATTGCCAAGTAAACAACTAATATTGTTCATATGTTTATAATTATCAAAAAAGCATTTTTCTATTAACCATTGTAGATGTCATATCCGTGTTTTGGTACAACATGTACAAGTGCCTCTGGCTGCAATGGTAGGTTTTAAGTGGTCAGTAAATGGATCAACCACCTGTTTTTACTAGACATGTGCACACTGAAATATTTTGTTTCAGAATTTCGTTTTCGTACGAAAAATACAATTATTTAGTTACTTCCGAAATTCGTTTTTATTTATTTTGTTACGTTAAAAAATGCATTCGTCTGAAAATCCGAATGAATTAAGGTTGAATCTGTCATTGAAGGCTTATGGAGTCTGTCGAGTTTAGAAGATTAGACAGAGTAGCTAAACTGTGCGACGCCGCAATCGTCCATTTCTGGTCGAATGCTCCGCCCACAAGCTATAGTAGAATTCTAATGTTGTATGTAGGGGTGCAACGGATCAAAAAACTCACAGATCGGATCGATACTCGGATCAGAGTCACGGATCGGATCATTTTTCGGATCGGCAAAAATAAAAAAAAAGACAAATCTTGTTACACCCACCAGAGTTTTAGATTTCAGTTATTTTCACACTAAACGGAGCTTACATGCTTAAATACATTATTTGGAATTCCAACGGACTGTTTACATGTTACATTTTAAAAGCAGCAGCAAACCTGCTGACCTTACATGGTTGCTAATGTGAAAGAACACCCCTGATTTTCACATTTAACTAAATGTTAAATGTGAAAATCAGGAGGTGTTCTGTCACATTAGCAACCATGTAAGGTTTGCTGCTGCTTTTAAAATATAACATGTAAACAGTCCGTTGGACTTCCAAATAATGTATTTAGAGCCCATTCACACAGGGGCAACACGACTTCCAGCGGGATTTTATGAGGCAACTCAGACACGACCTGAGAATGAATCACAGCACGACCTGGAGCTATTTACAAGGCAACTCCAAGTTGCCTGCAGGACAGGAGACATTCCAGTGGCCAATCAAACAAGAATCAGCTCTGTGGGAGGGAGGGGGGAGGGAGAGCTTTGCATGATAAATGTATGTTTTCTTCCTGGAGAGTTGCTCCTATTAAGACAGTGAGAGGCGACTCCCATTGAAATGAATGGTTACAGGTCGCCTAGGAGTCAGATTGAAGTAGTACAGGGACCTTTTTTGAAGTCGGAGCGACTGCAGTAGTGTGCATAAGGACGGCTCCATTAACTTACATTGATTTCTTCAGCCAGCGCGACCTGAGGCGACTAGAGGCGACCTGGGGCGATTTGGAGTCGGATCCAAAGACGCCCCTGTGTGAATGGGCATGTAAGCTCCGTTTTGTGTGAAAATAACTGTGAAATTCAAAACCCTGTTGGGTGTAACAAGATGTCCGCTTGGCCCCTGCACAGTAATGATAGTGCGGAGTGTGGGGTGGAGCAAGATGGCGGCGGCGAAACGTCACTACAGCGGCCGCCGCCGGGTGTACAAAGATGGCCGCCGCTCCGGAGCTAGGCCGAAGCCACGGCCTTTCCTATGGCCGAGGCTCCGGAGCGCTCTGCGGATCGCGTGGTGTTCCGATCCGAACAGGGTGACCCGTTCGGATCACGGATCACCACCGATCCGTTGCACCACTAGTTGTATGACTAGTAATAATTATATTTATTAATTATTATTACTAGTCAGCCAACATTAGAATTCTTCTATAGCCTATGGGCGGAGCATTTGACCATACATGTCCGCTTGTGGCGATCGTATGTTTTTAGCTGCTTCGTCGAATCTTCATGTCTCTATAATGTCGAATCTTTTCTCTCTATGTCGAATAATCTCGGACTAATAGAGTTAGGTTAGCCACATTCAACCGCAGTTTCGATAGACACAGATCACTATTGTCACCGTCATGTCGAATCTTCTATCTATATTGAACTGTTGTTGCTACAAAACGAAAATAAAGCATTTTTTATGCCTGATCATTCGGATTTCGGACTCTGCACATTCATTATCGTTTGTTAAAACGAACGCGAAAATCCCAGAAATTCGGATGAAAATGCATTTGGACAAAAAACGAATGCACGTGTCTAGTTTTTACTACCCGTTTGCCATCCATGTACATGAGGCCCAATAAACAAAATGGTTCGCTCTGATGTTCTAAGATATGCTAAATTATCACCATAATCTACAATCCTTGTATTTTGTTGGTGTCTTCACAGGCGGAAGAGAAAACAAGATGCCTATCCTCATCTCCAAGATTTTTAAGGGATTGGCAGCGGACCTAACAGGTGCCCTTTATGTGGGTGACGCCATCTTGTCCGTCAATGGGGCCGACTTAAGCGAAGCCACCCATGATGATGCCGTGCAAGCTCTGAAGAAGACTGGCAAAGAAGTGGTGCTGGAAGGTAAGGCTCATGTTTGGTCTTTTGCCCGGACAAGCCAAGGACAAGGCATACTGACTAATGGGAGTTTGTGATAGAGGAGTGATAAGGAGAGGATTAAGTAGAATGACATGGAAAGGTGGTGACAACAGTCAGATATAGGACTGAAAGAATTGGTGCTGTAGGCTGTTTTGGTTGTAGCTTCTCTCTCCCCCACCGTTAGGCCATGGCCAGGAATTCTGATGATTCCCTCACAGCTGTTAAGAGGGACTTGCACATTCCTGGGATGCTGGGAGTGGAATGTGGGAGGCTTAGAACATGAACTGACAGTACGGCCTAGAGTAAGGAGAACAAATATTAAATCTGATGCCAATGTCTGTACAAGCTGTAAATATCGTCTGAGGATTATTTTATTTATAAAAAAAACATATGTAAGGTGCAATCAGTTATAGTAACCCATTCACTGTAGTCATAGGCGTAATAGGTGAGTTCTGGCTTTCACGGGATTACACTTGGACATTTCACTTTTTCTGTCTGCCTTATTAAAGAGCTATTCTAGGCAACAAGTGAAGTTAGACAGTCAGTTACTAACACGGTCCTACATACTTTAGCTTAGCTAAAATCAGAAAGTACCCTCAGTTTACCTTAACCCCTTGCCACTGCCCATGGGTGTTAAAGCCGGGAGGCGAAGGCGGCATCCCAATAGCTTAGTTCAGACGGGTGTTGACACCTGTTCTGCGTGCAGGCCGCGTTTGTTATTGCGCCTGCACCCACCCCAGGCTCCGCTCAGGCAGCCTGTAGAGGTGGATGTAGAAGCTGGAAGGATATAGCTAGACATGGCTGCATGTCCCCACAAGCATATCTCTGACTCCCTCTATGAGCGACATAGCACAGTCATTAGTGTGTTATAAGGCAAGATTATCATGAAAACTGCAAAAGGCGGCATTCACAAGATGCTGGATAGGTAAGTCACCTTTTTTTTTTTTGTATCTCCCCTTTTCAGGGTCACAGGCCCGGACTCCAGGTGTGGGCCCTAAATAAAGATCGTTGGGCTGTGTGCCCAAAGGTAGCTTCGGTAGTTCCCATCCTATGTGCTTGCAGCAGCAGTGTATGAGGAGACCCCAGGCTTGAGGAAGTAGGGTGCTTAAAGTTTATTAGGAGACATGAAGGAGGGTCAAGTGTGTTATGAGACATTGGGGGTTTAGGTGGGCCCTGTCAGGTGGACTGTATGGGGCCTGGAGTAGGAAGGGAGCTCTGCCAGGTAGGCTGTATGGGGACCAGAGTAGGCAGGGAGCTGTCAAGTAGGTTAGTAGATTGCCCATAGTAGGGTGGAGCTCAGTCAGGTAGGCTGTATGGGGCCTGGAGTAGGCAGCAAGCTCTAACAGGTAGACTGTATGAGTCCTGGAGTGGGGAGGGAACTCTGTCATGTAGGCTGTATGGGGCCCGGAAGGACCTCTGTCAGGTAGGTTGGCAGGTTTCCCAGAATAGGGTGGAAACTCTGTCAGGTAGGCTGTATGGGGCCAAGAGTGGGGAGGGTGATCTGTCAGGTAGGCTGTATAAGGCTCGGAGTGGGGAGGGAGCTGTGTCAGGTAGGCTGTATGGGGCCCAGGGCAGGGTGTGAGCTCTATCAGGTAGACTGTATGGGGCCCAGAGTGGGTAGCGAGCTTTGCCAGGTAGGATGTATGGGGCATAGAGTGGGAAGGGAGCTTTGCCAGATAGGCTGTATGAGGCCGGAATGGGGAGGGAGCAATGTCAGGTTGGCTCTATGGGGCACGGAGTGGGGAGGGAGCTCTGTCAGGTAGGATGTATGGGGCATGGAGCATGGAGTGGGGGGGGGGGCTCTGTCAGGTAGGATGTATGGGTCCCAGAATGGGGAGGGAGCTCTGTCAGGTAGACATTATAGGGCCCGGAGTGGGGAGGGAGCTCTGGCAGGTAGGCTGTATGGGGCCCATAGTGGGGAGGGAGCTCTGGCAGGTAGGATGTATGGGGCCCGGAGTGGGGAGGGAGCTCTGGCAGGTGGGCTGTATGGGGCCCATAGTGGGGAGTGAGCTCTGTCAGGTAGGCTGTATGGGGCCTGGAGTGGGGAGGGAGCTCTGTCAGGTAGGCTGTATGGGGCCCAGAGTGGGGAGGGAGCTCTGTCAGGTAGGCTGTATGGGGCCCAGAGTGGGGAGGGAGCTCTGTCAGGTAGGCTGTATGGGGCCCAGAGTGGGGAGGGAGCTCTGTCAGGTAGGATGTATGGGGCACGGAGGGAGCTCTGTCAGATAGGATGTAGGGGGCCTGGAGTGGGGAGGGAGCTCTGTCAGGTAGGATGTATGGGGCAAGAAGTAGGGAGGGAGCTCTGTCAGGTAGGATGTATGGGGCACTGAGTGGGGGGGGGGGGAGCTCTGTCAGGTAGGATGTATGGGGCACGGAGTGGGGGGGAGCTCTGTCAGGTAGGATGTATGGGGCAAGAAGTAGGGAGGGAGCTCTGTCAGGTAGGATGTATGGGGCACTGAGTGGGGGGGGGAGCTCTGTCAGGTAGGATGTATGGGGCACGGAGTGGGGGGGAGCTCTGTCAGGTAGGATGTATGGAGCCTGGAGTGGGGTGGGAGCTCTGTCAGGTAGGATGTTTGGGGCCTGGAGTGGGGCAGGAGCTCTGTCAGGTAGGATGTATGGGGTCTGGAGTGGGGAGGGAGCTCTGTCAGGTAGGATGTATGGGACCCGGAGTGGGGTGGGAGCTCTGTCAGGTAGGATGTATGGGGCCCATAGTGGGGTGGGAGCTCTGTCAGGTAGGATGTATGGGGCCCATAGTGGGGAGGGAGCTCTGTCAGGTAGGATGTATGGGGCCCGGAGTGGGGAGGGAGCTCTGGCAGGTGGGCTGTATGGGGCCCATAGTGGGGAGGGAGCTCTGTCAGGTAGGCTGTATGGGGCCTGGAGTGAGGAGGGAGCTCTGTCAGGTAGGCTGTATGGGGCCCAGAGTGGGGAGGGAGCTCTGTCAGGTAGGCTGTATGGGGCCCAGAGTGGGGAGGGAGCTCTGTCAGGTAGGATGTATGGGGCACGGAGGGAGCTCTGTCAGATAGGATGTAGGGGGCCTGGAGTGGGGAGGGAGCTCTGTCATGTAGGATGTATGGGTCCTGGAGTAGGGAGGGAGCTCTGTCAGGTAGGATGTATGGGGCACTGAGTGGGGGGGGGAGCTCTGTCAGGTAGGATGTATGGGGCACGGAGTGGGGGGGAGCTCTGTCAGGTAGGATGTATGGAGCCTGGAGTGGGGTGGGAGCTCTGTCAGGTAGGATGTTTGGGGCCTGGAGTGGGGCGGGAGCTCTGTCAGGTAGGATGTATGGGGTCAGGAGTGGGGAGGGAGCTCTGTCAGGTAGGATGTATGGGGCACGGAGTGGGGAGGGAGCTCTGTCAGGTAGGATGTATGGGGCACGGAGTGGGGAGGGAGCTCTGTCAGGTAGGATGTATGGGGCACGGAGTGGGGAGGGAGCTCTGTCAGGTAGGATGTATGGGGCACAGAGTGGGGGGGGGAGCTCTGTCAGGTAGGATGTATGGGGTCCGGAGTGGGGGGGGAGCTCTGTCAGGTAGGATGTATGGGGCACGGAGTGGGGAGGGACCTCTGTCAGGTAGGATGTATGGGGCACGGAGTGGGGGGGGGAGCTCTGTCAGGTAGGATGTATGGGGCACGGAGTGGGGGGGGGGAGCTCTGTCAGGTAGGATGTATGGGGTCCGGAGTGGGGGGGAGCTCTGTCAGGTAGGATGTATGGGGCACGGAGTGGGGAGGGAGCTCTGTCAGGTAGGATGTATGGGGTCCGGAGTGGGGGGGGAGCTCTGTCAGGTAGGATGTATGGGGCACGGAGTGGGGAGGGAGCTCTGTCAGGTAGGATGTATGGGGTCCGGAGTGGGGGGGGAGCTCTGTCAGGTAGGATGTATGGGGTCCGGAGTGGGGGGGAGCTCTGTCAGGTAGGATGTGGGGGGGAGCTCTGTCAGGTAGGACGTATGGGGCACGGAGTGGGGGGGAGCTCTGTCAGGTAGGATGTATGGGGTCCGGAGTGGGGGGGAACTCTGTCAGGTAGGATGTGGGGGGGAGCTCTGTCAGGTAGGACGTATGGGGCACGGAGTGGGGGGGGAGCTCTGTCAGGTAGGATGTATGGGGCACGGAGTGGGGAGGGACCTCTGTCAGGTAGGATGTATGGGGCACGGAGTGGGGGGGGAGCTCTGTCAGGTAGGATGTATGGGGCACGGAGTGGGGGGGGAGCTCTGTCAGGTAGGATGTATGGGGTCCGGAGTGGGGGGGAGCTCTGTCAGGTAGGATGTATGGGGCACGGAGTGGGGAGGGAGCTCTGTCAGGTAGGATGTATGGGGTCCGGAGTGGGGGGGGAGCTCTGTCAGGTAGGATGTATGGGGCACGGAGTGGGGAGGGAGCTCTGTCAGGTAGGATGTATGGGGTCCGGAGTGGGGGGGAGCTCTGTCAGGTAGGATGTATGGGGTCCGGAGTGGGGGGGAGCTCTGTCAGGTAGGATGTCGGGGGGAGCTCTGTCAGGTAGGATGTATGGAGCATGGAGTGGGGTGGGAGCTCTGTCAGGTAGGATGTATGGGGTCCGGAGTGGGGGGGGGAGCTCTGTCAGGTAGGATGTATGGGGTCCGGAGCGGGGGGGAGCTCTGTCAGGTAGGATGTATGGGGTCCGGAGCGGGGGGGGAGCTCTGTCAGGTAGGATGTATGGGGTCCGGAGCGGGGGGGGAGCTCTGTCAGGTAGGATGTATGGGACCCGGACTGGGGCGGGAGCTCTGTCAGGTAGGATGTATGGGGTCCGGAGTGGGGGGGAGCTCTGTCAGGTAGGATGTATGGGGTCCAGACTGGGGCGGGAGCTCTGTCAGGTAGGATGTATGGGACCCGGACTGGGGCGGGAGCTCTGCAGGTAGGATGTATGGGGTCCGGAGTGGGGCGGAGCTCTGTCAGGTAGGATGTATGGGACCCGGACTGGGGCGGGAGCTCTGTCAGGTAGGATGTGTGGGGGGGGAGCTCTGTCAGGTAGGATGTATGGGGTCCGGAGTGGGGGGGGAGCTCTGTCAGGTAGGATGTATGGGGTCCGGAGTGGGGGGGGGGCTCTGTCAGGTAGGATGTATGGGGCCTGGAGTGGGGGGGGGAGTTCTGTCAGGTAGGATGTATGGGACCCGGACTGGGGCGGGGGCTCTGTCAGGTAGGATGTATGGGGTCCGGAGTGGGGGGGGCTCTGTCAGGTAGGATGTATGGGGCCTGGAGTGGGGGGAGCTCTGTCAGGTAGGATGTATGGGGCCTGGAGTGGGGGGAGCTCTGTCAGGTAGGATGTATGGGGCCTGGAGTGTGGGGAGCTCTGTCAGGTAGGATGTATGGAGCCTGGAGTGGGGGGAGCTCTGTCAGGTAGGATGTATGGAGCCTGGAGTGGGGGGAGCTCTGTCAGGTAGGATGTATGGGACCCGGACTGGGGCGGGGGCTCTGTCAGGTAGGATGTATGGGGTCCGGAGTGGGGGGGGCTCTGTCAGGTAGGATGTATGGGGCCTGGAGTGGGGGGAGCTCTGTCAGGTAGGATGTATGGGGCCTGGAGTGGGGGGGAGCTCTGTCAGGTAGGATGTATGGGGTATGGAGTGGGGGGGGGGAGCTCTGTCAGGTAGGATGTATGGGGTCCGGAGTGGGGGGGGAGCTCTGTCAGGTAGGATGTATGGGACCCGGACTGGGGCAGGAGCTCTGTCAGGTAGGATGTATGGGACCCGGACTGGGGCGGGAGCTCTGTCAGGTAGGATGTATGGGGTCCGGAGTGGGGGGGGCTCTGTCAGGTAGGATGTATGGGGCCTGGAGTGGGGGGGGGAGTTCTGTCAGGTAGGATGTATGGGACCCGGACTGGGGCGGGGGCTCTGTCAGGTAGGATGTATGGGGTCCGGAGTGGGGGGGGGCTCTGTCAGGTAGGATGTATGGGGCCTGGAGTGGGGGGAGCTCTGTCAGGTAGGATGTATGGGGCCTGGAGTGGGGGGAGCTCTGTCAGGTAGGATGTATGGGGCCTGGAGTGGGGGGAGCTCTGTCAGGTAGGATGTATGGGGCCTGGAGTGGGGGGAGCTCTGTCAGGTAGGATGTATGGGGCCTGGAGTGGGGGGAGCTCTGTCAGGTAGGATGTATGGGGCCTGGAGTGGGGGGAGCTCTGTCAGGTAGGATGTATGGAGTGGGGGGGGGAGCTCTGTCAGGTAGGACGTATGGGGCACGGAGTGGGGGGGGAGCTCTGTCAGGTAGGATGTATGGGGCCTGGAGTGGGGGGAGCTCTGTCAGGTAGGATGTATGGAGTGGGGGGGGGAGCTCTGTCAGGTAGGATGTATGGGGTCCGGAGTGGGGGGGGAGCTCTGTCAGGTAGAATGTGGGGGGGGGCTCTGTCAGGTAGAATGTGGGGGGGGGCTCTGTCAGGTAGAATGTGGGGGGGGGGCTCTGTCAGGTAGAATGTGGGGGGGGAGCTCTGTCAGGTAGAATGTGGGGGGGGGGAGCTCTGTCAGGTAGGTTGTACAAACCACTATACATCTTGTAATGAACATGGGACTTTTGGTATTTTCACATGAGCATGGACTCGGGGATTTTGTGTTCAGGGGGAAAGGTCAGCTTTATGGTGACATGAGTCGTGCACCAGCCGCCCTCCCTCATTTATCTCTGAGGTGCAGACAATGCAGGTAATGGGAGTTCATCGCGCAGTCAGCGCTTACAACAGCCATTACTGCACTTAGTATTAATCAGGAAATGTCAATTATATCAAATCGATGGGGAAGAGCTGAAGCGTGCAGTTGTGTGCTGGCTGTAATACCTCATCCTGACAGGCATATAGGACAGATTTTTTGTTTGATCTGAAGGATTATTCATATTGCTGAGTTCCTTCTCTGCATATGTCATTTCCAGGAGGGAACTTTTAGGCTGAAAAAAGTGGCGAGAAAAGTCTGAAAAATGCAGCAAAAAACTAAAATGAGTATGCAAGATTTTGTAGTTTGTTTCTTGCAACATCTCTCTATTGGAAATAATTGGGTTGATTTACTAAAGGAGCAGTGTGTTCATTTTACAAAGTGAATTAGCTTGGTGGATGAGATGATTGGATGCAGCTGCTGTTCAGTTTTTTCAATCAAAGGAGGGCGGGTGGGAGGGAGCCAACAGGGTGACCCGCTAAGCAAATTTCCCAATGAACCTGGCGAAATTCGCTCAGTGCATGGCCTGCTTAACTGCTTCTCGCCCAGGCCATTGTAAAAGGACACCCGATCGGGAGCCTATTGTTCTGGGTGGAGGTCATATGACGTCCTCCCTAAAACGCGCCGAAGCACAGGCCACGCAGGCTGCGCTTTGGCGTGATCTATCATCCGATGTGTACACCAGACACAGCAGATAACAGATCAGTGTACAAACTATTTATTTATAGCGGTGAATTTCACTGTAATAAGCAAGCATTGATTGGCCCTGCCGGTACCATGTGATCACTGACCGATCACTGCAGATCACATGACAAATGTTAATAATAAATGGCTTTGATTCATGCCATTTATTGTGTGCTATTGTGCTGATCTCTACGTTTGGTCACAGTAATCACACAGTACAGACAGGGCCGATCACAGCCCATGTGTACCATGTGAATAGCTGTGGCCAATCACAGCTAATCACAATACACACTGAATGAATCTATTTCATTCAGTAAAAATGTTGCTTATTACAGTGAAATTCACCGCTATAAGTAAATAGTTTGTAAAAAAAAAAAAAATCCTGATTACCTCCTCAGAGTTGTTTAGTGTTACTTTGGTAACACTGTTATTGCTCTGATCACAGTATGTAAAAAAATGTTTTAAAAAAGAAATAACATAAAGAAAGTTGTAGTGCACTAGTGACAGTATGTAAACAATAAAACAATTGTGACAAAAAAAATCCAACATTAAAAAACTCACCATGCCTCTTACTAAATACCTCGGACTGTCTACTTCCCGAAAAGGGGTCGTTTGGGGGATATTTGTACGGTCCTTACATTTCAGGGCCTCAAGAAATTAGGCTTTGCAGGGAGAAGAAGCAGCCAGAACTATGTTCACAGTACACAGAGTTCTGTGTCTTTGTAAACACAGAACTTTGTATGTGATTGGCCACAGCTGATCAGCTGACATCAGCCAAAATCTTTGGCTGAAATCAGCTGCCAAACTCGTGCTGTGTCCAATCACAGCACCGGACGGCAAGGGGTGCGCCCCAAACCCGGAAGCAAGCCCGCGAGGTACAGGTACATTGTCCGGTCTGCCTGTGCAACCTGCCCCCAGGTAATGAAAGGGAAAAAAAAAGGAAAACGAATGTAGCCAGCACATATTTAGATTGGTAAACTGGGTTTAATACCTCTTAAAATAGATGGCTTAGGTAAGTCCTCACCTTATATATAGCAGTTAATAAATTGCACAGGAGCAGGGCGGCCTTGCAGCGTGAACTCACGTACCTGTATGTTATTTCATTCGCTGGGGCGCACGTACCGCTGACCCGCTCCCGCTGTGATTGGACACAGCGGGAGCCAATCAGCGGGTCCAGCGGACCCGCCGAACGTTCCTGAGGCAGACAGACCGGTGGTCTGCCTATGTAAACAAGGCAGATCGCCATTCTGTCAGAGGGGAAGATGGAGATCTTGTGTTTCTGTTAAGCAGGAACACAGATCTGTCTTCCCCCAGTCACAGTTAGAAAGCACTCCTAGGAAACACATTTAACCCTTTGATCGCCCCTGGTGTTGACCCCTTCCCTGCCAGTGTGATTAGTACAGTGATAGTGCATTTTTTTAGCACTGATCACTGTATTTGTGTCACTGGTCCCCAAAAGTGTCAGATTTGTCCGCTGCAATGCCACAGTCCCGCTAAAAAACGCTGATCGCCGCTATTACTAGTAAAAAAAAAAAAACATAAATATATCCCATAATTGATGAAGAAATTCTTTATTTTTTATTATTGGGCGTGTTTTATAGCAGAAAGTAAAAAATATTGTTGTTTTTTTCAAAATAGTTTTTTTTTTTGTTTATAGCGCAAAAAATTAAAACGGCAGAGGTGATGAAATTACCACTAAAAGAAAGTTCTACTTGTGAGGGGGAAAAAAAACAATTTTATTTGGGTACAGCGTCTCACGAGCGCACAATTGTCAGTTAAATTAACGCAGTGCCTTATCGCAAAATATGGCCTGGTCATGAAGGGGGGGGTAAACCTTTCGGAGCTGAAGAGGTTAAAAGAGATTGCGCAAAGATTGTATAATCAGATTGTATTGTATGTGGGAAGTTTGAAAGAGATTGTACAGAGGATGTAGAACCAGATTAAAAAATGTTGCTGGTTCAAAGGAGATTGTATAGTAATTGTACGGCAGATTGTAATGTGTGTGTGGCCCGGTCTCCCCCTGTCTTGCAGCAGCAGATGATTAGTGCTGGTGATGATTACAGTAAAGTCATCCATTACTCAGAGTCAGATGTGTGTGGGAGATTGGAAGAGCTGACACTTCTGCCCAGTGAACTGTGAACCGCTTACTGACCCCACTGCACTTGGAAGAGTCCAAAGAATTCCACTGCTGCCAGAAGCCAAGATTTAACTCTTTGGTAGATCAGCCTAAAGCCTCCTACACACTATCCTTTCTTTTTGTTTTCGTTCAACCTAGCTGGCTGAACGGAAAAAAACTGAGGAGCTCATGAGAAGCTCGCTGTACTAACTGTCCGATGTTGGTACAGCGATCTCGCAGCTGTTTTTCAGGCATGTCCTTTCGACAGAACCTGGATGTTCGGTTGGCCTCTGTCAGACCGGCTGCCATACACACGGACCGAATGTCATACGGTTTCTGTTGAACCGGCTGATATACCGTCCATGTGTATTCGGCTTTATAAAACCACATGTATAAATCTAGAGAACGAGAGTGTATGTGCAGTCTATAGCCACTAGTCAGATCATTAAAGTGTTACTAAACCCACAACAGTAAAATCAGTCTATATATGCAGAAAAGCGTGCTTGTTAAGGCCCATACACACAATCGGATTTTCAGACAACAAGTGTGTGATGGCAGGGTTTTTGTCGGATAATCCGATCGTTTGTACGCTCCATCGGACAATTCTTGTGGGAATTTCTGACAACAAATGTGGGATAGCATGCTCTCAAATTTTCCTACAACAAATGTGTTCCGTCGGATTATGCGATCGTGTGTACGCAAGTCTGTCGGACTAAAATTCAAAGTACAAACACGCATGCTCCGAACCAATGCTAACCATAAGACAACATTAACAGAAGTTGCCCAAAGGGTGGCGCTAATAGCAGAAAAAACACGTAGTTATCGTGAATGTTGGCTGAAAATGTTCTGCCGTCTGTATGCAGAACAAGTTCACGGCCAACGCCCTTCGCACAAAATTTCACAGATTTGTCCGATGGAAATCCGATCGTGTGTACGAGGCTTTTATACTCACTGTGGAACCTAAGGGGCTAAT
This sequence comes from Rana muscosa, assembly GCA_029206835.1. Lineage (NCBI taxonomy): Eukaryota > Metazoa > Chordata > Amphibia > Anura > Ranidae > Rana > Rana muscosa. The sequence goes on from CM055128.1 coordinate 74,607,253, forward strand.
CCTCTGCATTGTGTAAAAAGTAGACGTGCACTAGCGAAAAATTTGTTTGTTTTTCATTTTTTGTTTTTTTCATTTTGTTTTTCGGGTCATTTGTAATGTTTGCAATTCGTAATTGTAAAAAAAAATCTGAAATTCGAAAATTTTAAAACCCAAAAATTCGAAAATCTAAAATAATAACTAACTAATAATAACTTAACTATTACTAACTATTCAATTATAGGTTATTGGAAACCTCCTTTCAAGTTTGGCTGTTAGTGAACGTAATGAATATGAATTTATCCGAAGTTACGAATTATCGGAAATAACGAATGCCGCATCTTAACAAATGGAACGGAGCAAATTACTAATAATAAAACATGTTGTTATTATTATTGTATTTTATTAATATTAATTTGTTATGTTCCGTTCGTTTAGATGCCGTATTCGTTATTTCGTAACTTCGGATAAAGTCTTAATCGTTACGTTCACGAGAAGGCCTGGCTCGCAGTCTGCGCTCTAATTTTTTCCAAGGGTGTTCTAGCCGGTTGAGGTCAGGACTCTGTGCAGGCCAGTCAAGTCCCTCCACCCCAAACTCGCTCATCCATGTCTTTATGGACCTTGCTTTGTGCACTGGTCCAAATCATTTGGTGGAGCGGGGATTATAGTGTGGGGTTGTTTTTTCAGGGGTTGGGCTTGGCCCCTTAGTTCCATTGAAGGGAACTCTTAAAGTGGTTGTAAACCCTTTCTCTTGACTTCTACCTATAGGTAAGCATAGAATAAGGCTTACCTATAGGTAGTGGAAATATCTCCTAAACGTGCGCCGTTTAGGAGATATTTCACTTGTAGTCCGCCGATAATCTGAACAGCGGCTCCCGTGCGCATGTGCGGGAGTCACGTCACCCGGCTCCGGTGAATCACAGAGCCGGAGTCCGCGGCCCGGTAGGAAGAGGGGCCAGAAGATGGACGCAGCCTGCACAGGGGACATCGCTGGATTCTTTTGCAGGTAAGTGTCACATAATGGGCTAGTATGCGATGCATACTAGCCCATTATGCTTTTCATTTGCAGGGAGCAAAAGAGGAAGTAAAACCCATCAGGGTTTACTTCCTCTTTAACCACTTGCCGACCGCCGCACGACTATGTACGTCGACAGAATGGCACGGGCAGGCAAATGGGCATACCTGTACGTCCCTTTAAATTTTCCGCCCAGCGGGCGCGCACGCGCAGCCGGGGGCACGCGCACGCCCACCGCGTGCCTCGTGAGTGCGGCCACGGGTCCCGGGAACTTGATGTCCCGGGCGGCCCGCGATTGCGGATGGCAAGGGCAGAACAGTGGAATGCCTTTGTAAACAAGGCATTCCCCTATTCTGCCTAGTGACACTGTCCCTGATGACCCTTCCCCGTGATCGGGAATGGTCATCAGTGACGTGTCACGTGTAGCCACGCCCCCTAACAGTAATAATCACTCCCTAGTACTGACTTAACCCCTGCAGCGCCACCTAGTGGTTAACCCCTTCACTGCCAGTGTCATTTTTACAGTAATCGGTGCATTTTTATAGCACTGATCGCTGTAAAAATTACAATGGTCCCAAAATGGTGTCAAAAGTGTCCGATGTGTCCGCCATAATGTCAGTCATGAGAAAAATCGCTGATCGCCGCCATAACTAGTAAAAAAAAAATATTAATAAAAATGCCATAAAACAGTCCCCTATTTTGTAGAAGCTATAACTTTTGTGCAAACCAATCAATAAACGTTTATTGCGATTTTTTTTTTTTTTTTTTACCAAAAATATGTAGAAGAATACGTATCGGCCTAAACTGTGGAAAAAAAAAATTTTTTTTTATATATTTTTTGGGGATATTTATTATAGCAAAAAGTAAAAGATATTGCATTTTTTTCAAAATTGTCGCTTTTTTTGTTTATAGCGCAAAAAATAAAAACCGCAGAGGTGATCAAATACCACAAAAAAAAAAGCTCTATTTATGGGGAAAAAAGGAAGTCAATTTTGTTTGGGAGCCACGTCGCACGACCGCGCAATTGTCAGTTAAATCGACGCAGTGCCGAATTGCAAGAAGTGGCCTGGTCTTTGACCACCAAAATGGTCCGGGGCTGAAGTGGTTAAGGCGTCAGCATACCAAGACATGTTGGACAATTTCATGCTCCCAACTTTGTGGGAACAGTTTGGTGATGGCCCCTTCCTGTTCCAACATGACTGCACCAGTGCACAAACCAGGTCCATAAAGACATAAATGAGCGAGTTTGGGGTGAAGGAACTTGCCTGGCCTGCACAGAGTCCTGACCTCAACCCAATAGAACACCTTTGGGATGAATTGGAGACTGCGAGCCAGACCTTTTCATCCAACATCAGTGCCTGACTTCTCAAATGTGCTTCTGGAAGAATGGTCAAACATTCCCATAGACACACTCCTAAACCTTGTGCACAGCCTTCCCAGAAGAATAGAAGCTGTTATAGCTGCAATGGGTGGGCCAACTCAATATTGAACCCAACGGACTAAGACTGGGAAGCCATTAAAGTTCATGTGCGTGTAATGGCAGGTGTCCCAATACTTTTGGTAATATAGTGTAGATTGCAGGGTCATTTAGTAATGGATGTGGATTATTTTTACAGAATAAGGATATTATTTAGTGTCACGTTAATGCACTAAAAAGAGGTCAATGGGCCTGATAATGGAATTATTGCCCACAATGTATGTGTATTTCTTGTACCTGGAAGAACAATTCGGGATATTATATAACACCGCCACCATATGTGTAGTTTTTTAACAGATAGCCTTAGAAATCATTGTACAACTTATCCACAGTGCTCAGGTAAGTCTTGTAGAGAAACAGGTGCAAGTTACTTCTGCATTGCAAGTCTCGATCTTTAGCACTCAGAGTTCCATTTGTTTTTATGAACTATTTTCATGTTCAGTAAGAAAACTGTTCCATTGCTAATTAAAATAGGCTGAAGAAAAGAAGAAGTTGACCTTACAAGAGTGGGATGACTTTCCATATAAAAATACTTGTGAGATGAGTAAGTTATTGTAACCAGATTGCATGTGTTCTCCACTTCCAGCTGTTGTTTGATCAGTGTCACACCCACAGAGATTCAAAGGCAAATGAAATGAACCCTTGACACGCATCGGGGGTACCACCAATCTTTTTTTTTTTTTTTTACTATTTTATTTTTATTCAATTTTGTCATTAACAGAAACAAGAAAAATATATTTTACAACAATCTTTCCTATGCAATAGGAAAATAATTTGACAAAAAGTTTATTTCCATCCTTCTTTCTACCGAAACCCAACCTACCCAATCCCTATAATAGTCTGTTTCCCTCAGCCCCCACCCTCCCTTCCTCACTCCCCATGCCACCCCTCGGTAGGAGAGGGGGTCAGAGAGAGAGAGAGATTGAGGGAGAAAGGGGGAAAAAAAGGGGGGGGGAAATAAAAAGGGGGGGAGAAAGTCTATCGTCAACTTATCGAGATGTAAATTTCCCTTTTTAATTAAACTATGTGACTACCAATCTACTGTGAGCTGGCGGCATAGTTGGTATGTACAGGACCCAAACTATAAGGATCCATTGACATTTAAAGTGAACCATCACTCAAAACATAACATTTCCCCCCCCCCCTCTTTATTATCTTTTTTTATTTACTTTTCATTTTTTTTTTTATTCTTTCCTGCCACCATTCTCACTTAAGAGGTAGTCTTAGGGATGTAGGAGATAGGTTTTCACAGGTCATCAAAATACAGAGGGAATCATTACTGGAGCCCAATTGGCTTGTGTTCAGCAGCTCACCACAAAGATGGTAGCTCACCCAAATCAAGAAATTCAAGACACATGAAATGTGTGACACACATCCGCACAATCAAGAAAATTTCCTTACTCTCTTTATTATTTTTTGTGCCTATGTTGTCAGCGCCATCTAGTGGCCACAACACGTTTGTTTCCCGATGGAGGTATCTCTGGGATAAAAATTGCATTATGGCCACTAGTTGGCGCTGACAATATAGGAACTACACACATTAGAGAAAATATGGCAATTTTCATCCAGGTTGAGCATATGTTTTGGCATAATTGCACAGCAAACATTTTATACATAGATTCCCAAGCGTACTGGGTCAAAGAGAGCATCAAAGGAAAAATCCTTAAGAGTCCAAAGTCTTTATTGTGCAACTGGTTACCACAAGCAGGGCAACAGACAGCTGATGTGTTTTGGGGATCACACAATTCCCCTTCATCAGGGCCTCTATAGAACTACAAGAATTGGGTATGCTGAGACTGGTAGAAGTGTGTGATGGTTCAGGAAGCGGCATCAGCTGCCAGGTCATTTAAACATATGTGGAAAATGGCAGGGAGAGGGGGGTACTATCCTTAATTACTGTTTGTGATACACATACAGTATACTACTTATGCCCCCTTGAATTCCTGCTATGCTTATCAGCCAATAGAAACAGCCAGAAAAAAAAGAAACCCCACTTACTAGGTGGGGGGCCCTATGTGGAGAAAGACCAGGGAATTGCCCTTATATGGTGGAGGACCAGGGAATTGCCCCTATATGGTAAAGACCAAGGAATTTCCCCATATGGTGAAGACTAGGGATGAGCCCGATGTTCAGGTCGAGCGAACAATTTGGGGTGTTCGCGGCAAATTCGAAAGCTGCGGAACACCCTTTAAAAGTCTATGGGAGAAATCAAAAGTGCTAATTTTAAAGGCTTATATGCAAGTTATTGTCATAAAAAGTGTTTGGGGACCCGGGTCCTGCCCCAGGGGACATGTATCAATGCAAAAAAAAGTTTTAAAAACTGATGTTTTTTCGGGAGCAGTGATTTTAATAATGCTTAAAGTGAAACTATAAACGTTAAATATTCCTTTAAAATTCGTACCTGGGGGGTGTGTATAGTATGCCTGTAAAGTGGCACATGTTTACCATGCTTAGAACTGTCCCTGCACAAAATGTCATTTCTAGAGGAACAAAAGTCATTTAAAACTACTCGTGGCTATTAATGAATTGTCGGGTCCCGGCAATACGGATAAAAGTCATTGAAAAAAACGGCATGGGTTCTCCCCACAGTCCATTACCAGGCCCTTTGGGTCTGGTATGAATATTAAGGGGAACCCGAACCAAAATTAAAAAAATAAATTGTGTGTGGGTCCCCCCAAATTCCATACCAGGCTCTTCAGATCTGGAATGGATATTAAGGGGAACCCTGCACCAATTTTTTTTTTTTAAATGGCGTAGGGGTCCCCCTCAAAATCCATACCAGACCCTTCAGGTCTGGTATGGATTTTAAGGGGAACCCGACGTCAAAATAAAAAAAAAAATATGGCGTGGGGGTCCCCTCAAAAATCCATACCAGACCCTTATCCTTTACAGGCATACTATAGACACCCCCAGGTACGAAATTTAAAGGAATATTTCACTTTTATTGTTTTACTTTAAGCATTATTAAAATCGCTGCTCCCGAAAAAACTGCAGTTTTTAAAACTTATTTTTGCATTGATACATGTCCCCTGGGGCAGGACCCGGGTCCCCAAACCCTTTTTATGACAATAACTTGCATATTAACCTTTAAAATTAGCACTTTTGATTTTTCATGTTCGTGTCCCATAGACTTTAACAGTGTTCGCTTGTTCGATCAAATTTTTTGCCTGTTTGGCTGCGAACCGAACCGGGGGGTGTTCGGCTCATCCCTAGTGAAGACCAAGGAATTGCCCCCATGTGATGAAGACTAAGGAATTGTACCTATATGGCGGAGGACCGGGGAAGTGCCCTCATATGGTGGAGGACCAGGAAATTGTCCCTATATGGTGGAACAGATTGCCCTTTTTTGTCCTTCTTTAATCCAACCCAGGTCATTATACAGTTCAGAACCATGTGAGAAGAAGGAGTCTTGCTCATGGTCACCTTTGAGAGCTGCATGTGAAAAACAGCATTAGACCCAGACCCATAAGTAGCACAAAAATGTAATGAGATTTAGTGTCCTGGCCAGTAGTAAAGGTCCAAAAGTAATAGTGGCAATGCAGACAGTTCTTATTTCACAAATTAATAAATAAGGACAACACTTTCTTATCTGCAATTCTCCCCATATACTAATGATTTTATTTCCATGCTGTTGTTGTGTATTACACAATTATGTACCTTATGTGTAATTGTCCTGTCTGTGCTGTGTTCTCTCCCCAGTAAAGTACATGAAGGAGATCTCCCCCTTTTTCAAAGGCCCCATCCCTGGTGGCCCAGGGGGCTGGGATAATATACCACCTGTCCCACAGAAGAGAGGTTCCCCTGCTCTGCCCCCCCGGGATATAAAGGATGGAAAGAGTATTCCACTAAAGATGTGTTTTGTGTCCCGCACCTTCTTGCCTGCTGATCCAGAGCCCAGGTAAGGGGTGGAGATGCTCCACATAAGTGGGCAAACTAACATGCTAATACCATAAGCATTTCTAACAAGTATTTTTGTGCTTGCATATGCAATGCTGTTAGATCATGGGTGGTGGTGGGGTTCCATTCAACTGGGTCTGCGGTGGGGTTACATTGAAATGGGTCTATGGTGGGGTTCCATTCAACTGGGTCTATGTTGGGGTCACATTCAGATGGGTCTATGGTGGGGTCCCATACATTTATATCTGTGGTGGAGTTGCGTTAAAATAGGTCTAAATTGGAGTCGCATTCAACTGGGTCTGTGGTGAGGTCCCATTCAGTTGGGTCTATAGTGGGGTCCCATTCAACTGGATTTATGGTGGGGTCACATGCAGCTGGGTTTCTGGTGGCATCACATTCAGCTGGGTTTCTGGTGGCATCACATTCAGCTGGGTCTATGGTGGGGTCCCATTCAGCTGGGTCTATGGTGGGGTCCCATTCAGCTGGATCTATGGTGGGTAGGGTTGCCACATCATCCCTTTAATCCAGGACACATATTAATTACACAGGTTCTGAGGCCGATTTAATGCAGATAAGGCACCAAGTGAGTTTAATTACCACCTTAATCAGCCACAGAACCCGTGTAATTAATGTGTGTCCTGAATTAAAGGGATGATGTGGCAACCCTACCGGTGGGGTCCCATATATCTGGATCTGTGGTGGAGTTGCACTGAAATGGGTCTATGGTGGGGTCACATTCAGTTAGGTCTCGAGTGGGGTCACATTCAGTTGGATCTATGGTGAGAGCCGCAGTCACCTGGGTGTATGGTGGGGCCACATTCAGCTGGGTTTATGGTGGGGTCCCATATATCTGGATCTGTGGTGGAGTTGCACTGAAATGGGTCTATGGTGGGGTCACATTCAGTTAGGTCTCCAGTGGGGTCACATTCAGTTGGATCTATGGTGAAAGCCCCAGTCACCTGGGTGTATGGTGGGGCCACATTCAGCTGGGTTTATGGTGGGGTCCCATATATCTGGATCTGTGGTGGAGTTGCACTGAAATGGGTCTATGGTAGGGTCACATTCAGTTAGGTCTCCAGTGGGGTCACATTCAGATGGATCTATGGTGGGAGCCACAGTCACCTGGGTGTAAGGTGGGGCCACATTCAGCTGGGTTTATGGTGGGGGCCACATTCAGCTGGGTTTATGGTGGGGGCCACATTCAGCTGGGTTTATGGTGGGGTCACATTTAGTCGGGTCTATGGTGGGGTCACATTCATCTGGGTCTATAGTTTGCTCAAATTGTGTGCTTAAGAGGCAGTGGAGTTACATATTAGTAGTTGGCCACATTCAGTTGGACTTCCTCTGTAAAATGTAAGTTTTTTTCATCACTCATACAGGTAGTTTCCTCAGTTCTGAACTTAAATGGGTCTATGGTGGGGTCACATTCAGCTGAGTTTATGGTGGGGTCCCATATATCTGGATCTGTGGTGGAGTTGCATTGAAATGGGTCTATGGTGGGGTCTCAAGAAGATACTTGGGTGAGCAGTGAAATGTCTTTAACATTACAGTTGAATGTGGTCCCACCCTAGACCCAGTTGAATGCAGCCCCAACATAGGCTTAGCTGAATGTGATCCCGCCATAGAGTCAGTTTTAATACGACCCCGCCTATTTAAATGTGACCTCACCATAGATCCAGTTGTGACCTACAAGAGTCACAGTTAAATGTGACCCCACCATAGACCCAGTTGAATGTGACCCACCACATCCTAATGTGACTAACTACTACTAACTATACCAGGACCTGGTTAAATGAGAACCTTCACAGACAGACATTAGTGTTCACAACACATGCATGCCGGATGCTATGGAGATATTTGGAGGCCGTGAGCCAAAATAAGAATCTTTTGATATTGCACACAATACAACATCATATACTGGTCTTTTCCATGATAAGCTAAAATAATAGTGTACCTTACATACATACATACTACTGGCCCAAATATCTCAAAACAGTCCATGGTTCCATCATTGAGTTGACTTCTCCAGCAAGCAGATTGGAGTCCGATTTGTACCACAAGCAGGATTGGAGTGGAGCTAAAACTGTTCCAAGAATTCTTGAGATGTCAGCAAGATTGACATTTTTTTGTTTTCTTTTCTTCTAGATATCTTGAGATTTGTTCTGCAGATGGTAGAGATGTTCTTTTCCTTCGAGCAAAGGATGCGGGGACAGCCCAGTCATGGTTCACTGCCATTCACAGTAATGTCAACGCTCTAATACCAAGAGTCCGCGAGGATATTAAACAGATCCTGGGCAAGGAGGTCAAACACATGGGCTGGCTGACTGAACAGGTATGAGATGTCCTCCTGACATTATGGCAGCTTCTACATCCTCTCACAGTCGGCTTTCCTAAAGAAATTTAATTCTTAATCCAATCACTAAAATGTCTTATAAGCTTTAACATGCCAAAGCCCAAGTTCAGGCTCTGTGCTACCCCCCCAAGCTGATACTCCCTGCCTTCCCCCCACTGCTTGTAATTTATGCTCTTTGTGTTTTGGTACAGTAATACCTTGGTTTGAGAGTAACTTGGTTTGAGAGCGTTTTGCAAGACAAGCAAATTTTTTGACTTTTTGATATACAAGCGGTCTTGATATAAGAGTAACGTCATGTCACAACTGAGTATAAAAGAGAAGAGAGGCGCCTTTAAGTGTAGCAATATGGTTACATTTAATGAAGGTACAACATTTAGCAACATATTGCTACACTTAGGCCTCATTCACACCACCGAGAATGTAAAAACATGTTGTTTTTCTTGACGAGATTCTTGGACAAGAAACTTGTCCCGGCCGAGTGTACACACGCTCGATTCAAAGAACCCGCGGTTCTTTGAATGGAGCGAACGCGGTGACGTCATCGACTACGACGAGCATGTGCTCGTCACATTCGATGCCGTCGCTGCCATCTTGCTACACCCTACCTATGCCTAGGAAGCTACCGCACATGCGTCAAAGTCATTTCGAGCATGCGCGGGTTTCCACGGCGAAAGGTAAATTTACACACACACACTTTTCTCGTCGAGAAACATGCTGACAAGAATCTCGACGCGAAAATAGAGAGCAGGTTCTCTATTTTTCTCGTCGAGATTCTTGCCAGTTTTCTTGACGAGAAAACTGAAAGCCGCATACACACGGCCGGTTTACTCGGCAAGAAAGCTCTGCCACCAAGTTTCTTGCTGGTTCTTGCTGAGAAACTCAGTCGTGTGTACGAGGCTTTAGAGGCGCTTCTCTTCTCTTTTATACTCTGTAGCTCCTGTTGGATTTGGCTACACAACCTGGCCACATTGCTATAATCTTTTTATATAGACTATAGGGTTATAAAAAGTAAAAATTCGCGCTAGGTGCAAAGTGATTTAAAAAAAAATATATATAAATGAATATGTCCCTTAAAGAAACCTGCTGCTAAACACCAAAAAAACCTTTGATATAAGGTACAAACAAAATGAGTATACAAAAATAGTGTAGCGCTGGAAAGAACTGTATATATCTATACAGTTAAAATTAAATACGTGAAAAAAGTATCAAAAACACTAATAAAACAATGCAAATAAACCAATCAAGTTCACATCGCGTGCCCCTGATGATGTAACATTTGACGAAACGGCGTAGGGTGACACGCACATGCATTGCGCACGCGCGAATCAGCCTTTGACAGAAACTCGGAGCTTTTTTATTTCCTTGCAAGGATTTTCTCGTTTTATCATTATTTTTATACCTATGTGAGAGCTGTTTTCTCTCCTGTTCATTTCTAATAAAACTTCCCTCATGAATGCTACACTATGGAAAGTTTTTCTTTTTTCTCTTTGGACATCGTTTTAACTGCTGAGGATTATTCACTCTGATCAATCAAGAGTGTTTTTCATCTCCGATTTGGATCAGCTGTGCAGACACGTCTCTGGAGACTCGCCTATTGTGGATGAAGTGTCTTCACTGGAATTTCTCTGCCTTCCATGGAGTGAACATCGCTCTACTAAGCTTGTTTTGACCCCCCTGAGAAGGGCGGTCGCAGGCTGTCTGGTAAGCCTTCATTTCTCACTTTGGTGGCGGGATCTTCACTTATTGTTGGAATAGCACTTACCAGCTTCATCGGATATCTTCTCTGTGGAACTCTTATCATCAATATAGAGGAAATCCTCTACACATTTATTTGATAATCTTCTTTCTTCACGGGCACTTATGAACTTGATTGGTTTATTTGCATTGTTTTATTAGTGTTTTTGATACTTTTTTCACGTATTTAATTTTAACTGTATAGATATATACAGTTCTTTCCAGCGCTACACTATTTTTATATAGACTATAAACTGAAGGATTTATAAATAAATGGTTGTGGAACGAATCATTTGAGTTTCCATTCTTTCTTATGGGGAAATTTGCTTTGATATACAAAAGTGCTTTGGATTACAAGCATGTTTCTGGAATTATGCTTTCAGTCCCAGGTTTTACTGTACTTGCCTTTTCCAAAGTCTTTGGGGCTGTCTTCTCTAAGCTGGGCAGTCCCCGCGGACACAGAGAGTGGCACTAGAACTCTGTGGATAAAGGGAGCCATTTGATGCCCTAACATAGGCTAGTGTGAGCTCAGTCTTCCAGGTTGAGTGATGCTGGGTACTATTCAACCTGGAAGAATGAGGACATCATGTGGGGAAGACACAAAAAACACTCACAGCTCTACTGCTATACCAACAATATGTGAGCAGAGTGTCGGTGCTCTGGCTAGAAAGTCCACCTTAACTTTAAATCAGCCAGAAAGCCGGCAACTCGATGCTTCTTCTTTATGAGACTTTATTAATGCACTACAGCAATGACAGAATCCCTATCTCTAACGCGTTTTGGCCGTAGCCTTCCTCAAAGCATCATGTGGGAAAGGCAGGGCTGGTGCAGCAAAAACAATGGTGTGCATTTTGCATTTTTTTTATCCTACCTAAAACACACTGACACTGAAACTGATACCAAAATTTACAGACTCTGACCTTTGAGCCTGACCATTGACCCTTACCTTGACCTTGGACCTTTACACTAACATTAACATTCCCCTAGATCAGGCCTTGATCTAGCTATTTTTTTTCTTGGTTTTTTTGATTTTTATTATTTTTTACACACGTTTGTTTACATATTTCTCCCCTGGCAAGGAGGGACAGATTCAATGTATCTTTCTTTCCATTCAGAGGAGAAAAAATGGGCGGGTTGCACAGTGACTGATCACTGTGATAGCCAATCAGAGGCTATCACAGTGATCAGGTGATCAGGAACCAGGAGTCCCGGTTCCCGATTGTTTTGTAAGAGACCTCTCAGTGAAAGCCCGGTTAAAGACGCAGTTCATAAAGCAAGGTCCATAAAGACATGGATGAGCGAGTTTGGGGTGGAGGAACTTGACTGGCCTGCACAGAGTCCTGACCTCAACCCGATAGAACACCTTTGGGATAAATTAGAGCGGAGACGGCGAGCCAGGCCTTCTCATCCAACATCAGTGCCCGACCTCACAAATGTTCTTCTGGAAGAATGGTCAAACATTCCCATAGTCACAATCCTAAACCTTGTGGACAGCCTTCCCAGAAGAGTTGAAGCTGTTATAGCTGAAAATGGTGGGCCAACTCAATATTGAACCCTACGGACTAAGACCGGGATGCCATTAAAGTTCATGTGCGTATAAAGGCAGGTGTCCCAATACTTTTGACAATATAGTTTATGACAGCCAAGGTACTAGCATATGCAAAATAACAATTCAGCATCCGTGACTCTATGAGGAAAGTTTTCTTCAAATCCCATTTGAACTCTCAGCAAATGTAAATTATTTCAATGGAAGATGAAAAAGAAAATCTGTGATTTATAATTGTCCTTTAGGTTTTTTAAAGAGTCCTATCAGCAGAAACTCAAATGGGACATCGTAAAGTTTGAGTCCAAAAGAAGTTTTATTCTAAATACAAAGAAAACAACATGTTTCGGGGCCTGTACACTACTTCATCAGGGCCAAATGATATGAAAGATAAAAAATAAATAAAAATGAAAACTAATAAATAACTGTTATATAATGTTAACATAGTCCATATTAATAAATACTGAACTTTTTTATAATATAATTTTAAAATAGGTCCAGAGTATGATAAAATAAGATAAAAGTTAATGATGCTTGAACAATAATATTTCTACTGATAATAATTGTAGTAAGATTGTAATATAAACATTATCAAAAAAAAAATTATCAGGTGAAGGCAAATCTCCCCAATGGGACACAGATGGCAAAAAATGGGGCGGCTTTCATCCATTTCCTACTCTATAAAAAAGAAGACATTTTTAGACACACTTTCTGTAAGTGCTTTCTTCTATATCTTTTGCTAATAATCAATATTGATTGGATTGTTTCTCCTTTTCCCGGCTTTTAGCTGATGCCAGAGGGACAGCGGAACTTACTGGCCATTCTTACAGAAAAAGATTTCCTATTGTACAACAGCCTCCCGCACACCAGAGATGGGTTCAGTAAACCAGCCGGATGCCACCCGCTCATTGCCACCAGGTAAGGGGTAAGCTGTGTGATACAAATCTATATAATTATTATATCTCAAATTATACAGCACTGATTATTAAAGCAAACACAATATAATTACCATATTTTTTTCTCCATAAGACGCACCTGACCATAAGACGTACCTAGGTTTTATAGGAGGAAAATATGAATAAAAAATCTGAACCAAATGGTGGACTAAAATATTTTATAAAATATAACCAACTAATATTTCTACACTGACAACCAATGTAGGGGGCACTCTAAACTGATCCCCAATGTAACTGGGACATTTACACTGACTCCAACACAACAGGAGTATTTTCATCAACCACCAATGTAATTGAGACATTTACAGTGACTAGCCATATAACAGGTGTATTTACAGTAACCCCCCCCCCCCCATCTGTCTACTAATCTCTGCATTCTTATCTCCCATCAGTACAACTCTGCCCCTAACTCATCATCTGCTAACCTCTGTCCCCTAAACCCCTACTTTGCTAACCTCTGCAATCCAACCCTTCATTCCCATCCACTCTGCACCTCTGTACACCACCTCTGACTGCACACCTCCTCTGCTCACCTCTGCACCTCAAGCCCCCATTTTTTATTACCTCTACATACCCCCTATGCTCACCTGTATGCTGTGTAGGTGGGCGGCATGCAGAGGATGGGGCGTGATTTGCATATGAATCGCAGCGGATGATCTCATTTCATTTGCATAACAATGCCGCGCAATTTACATGTGAATAATGTTAATTTAAGAACAATGCCATTTGTTTCTCTCCCTATAGCAGCTGAAGGCAGGGGAGAAACAGTATTTAGCTGTGGCAGAGAGATGAATAGGGCATCGTTCTACCACCAAAACAATCCCCCTATTAGCGGCTCTGCTGGTTAGTATTCACTCCATAAGAAGCACAGACATTCCCCCCCGTTTTTTTGGGGGAAAAAGTGCGTCTTATGGAGCGAAAAATACGGTACTCCCAAAAAATAAGTGAACAAAAAGCGATACAAAAGGCCTCCAAACGGGATACAATCAAAATCCATATAAATACTCCTTCAGCAAAATGTATGTATAGTCCAGTGGCATATGGTCCTCAAATCTCCACCACCATAAGAATCTTTACTATATCCTAAGGCTGGACAAAGATTATGCAATTGTAGTAAAAAAAAAAAAATTAAATAGAATGGTAAAAAAATAAAACAACAAAAATAAAAAAAACTGTCAACACCAGTGACGGAACTACCAGGGTCTCTAAGGTTGCACTTGCGACTGGGCTCTGGCATTCCGCCACAGTAGGGCGACCCCCAAGACGGCAGGAAGGTGGCCGCTGTGGGACTGTCATAAAGGGTCCCACGATGGGAGTAAAGGCCCCACGGCCCTGGGACCTTTCTGGTTTCTTGCAGTGGGGTCCTGAAGGTTCTAGTTACTTCTCTGCCTGAAATGCCCTGTACACGCGATCGGATTTCCGATTGGAATAAAATCCGATGGAATTTTCCGTTGGAATTCCGATGAAGCTGACTTCCATCAGTCTTGCATACACACCATCAGACAAAATTCCGACCTTCCAAAACGCGGTGACTTAAAACACTCCGACGAGCTAAGAAAAGTTCAATGCTTCTGAGCATGCGTCGACTTGATTCTGAGCATGCGTGGGTTTATTCTCCGTTGGAGTTCCACACAGACGATCAGAATTTCCTATCGTTTTTTTTTTCCATCGGAAAAATTTAAAACATGTTCTATTTTTTTACACCGATGGAAAAAAGTCCGATGGGGCCCACACACGATCGTTTTTTCAGATGAAAAAAGTCCATCAGACTTTTTTCATCGGAAAAAACGATCGTGTGTACAGGGCATTAGTGTTGTTTGTTTGTTTTTAAGTCTTACCCTTCTAGTTGTTTTTTTGGAGCAGGTCTTAGGGCAGACCGAAATTTGCCCTGAACAATTTCAAAGGGAAAGTGGAGGGACAACGTGGGGACAGACTGGACTGGGTTTCCTCATTTCTGGACAAGATAGTATTTAAATCTAGTTTACAAATGATAATGGGATCTGCCAGCACAGTATAGACAAGGTTGATTATTATACATTAACTCCCCAGGCCTTTCCTTAACCCATTCTTGCCCAGCCCAGGCATCCCTTTAACAGGGTCTTTACACCTATGGAGCAGGAAGGACTGGTTGATTACATATCCATTGTAATTGGCTATCTCACTGGTCACATGATTCTAACTGGTCTCACCAGCTCTTGATCATTAGTAGAGACCGAGAGCTGTCTATGAAGACAGGACAGATTGAGAGCAGCGGGAGCTGCACACAGCCTGCCTGACTCAAGTATGCCCCCTCACGTGTGCCCTCATAGCATGGAGAGGAGGAGCCGAGACCGCAGGTGGGGGACCCCAGAAGAGGAGGTAAGAGGCCGCTCTGTGCATTACCATTGCACAGAGCAGGCAAGTATAAATCAGTTTTTTATTTTAGTGGAAAACATGAATTTACAACCACTTTAACATTACACAGCAGAGAAAAACTTTAGTTTTAAAGTATTCAAAAAATACATTTTAAAATCTATGCAACACTTATTAAATATTGAAGTTAAATGATGCTATGTGAATGGGGACATGTAACAAATATAAAGCAAGTGTTATCCCAATGTGGCTGCAAAAGAGGAAATTCTACACGTTACAGTCTGCTACTACAAATAACTGTTCTGCCATCTAGTGGTTATAAATGGGAAGTGCACCCCAATGGCAATAATATCAATCACCATTCAGTTTTAATATGAAACATGCCCTTAGGCGGACTGCGGGATTGAAAATATTGGCTGGATTTCTTCTCTGTTAAGAATCTTTAAATACTATGGGAATTTACTTCTTTAACAGTAAAGCATGACTGATTTTTTTTTCTGCTATGATATTTTTTGTCATTTTTATATAATATTATCAGCATAGTGCTTCCCTAACCACTTGCTGACTACCCTATAGCAGTTTTACTACTATAGGGTGGAAGCTCTGCGCCGGATCATGTGTATATATACATGATCCGTTAATGCGGGGTAGGGGGCACATGTGCGCGCTGCCAGTGGCCCGCTTCTGCTGTGATTACACACTGAAGAAGCCGATCGGTGGGCGCCAGACACTGGAAGTCTACTGGTGCCTGTCGATTGTCAGGCAAAGACACAGAACTGAGATCTGCCTATGTAAACAAGGCTGATATCTGTCCTGACAGGGGAAGGAGGGGGAAGGGATGGATTTTGTGTCCCTGCAAAGCATGGAATAAAGTCTATCTATTCTCCTAGTAAAAGCACCTCACACAGTACACACACAAACCCTGGCTAGGCACACAGTTAACCCTTCGTTCACCCTAGATGTTAAACCCTTCCCAGCCAGTGTCATAAGTACAGTGACAGTGCATATTTTTAGCACTAATCACTGTATTAGTGTCACTGGTCCCCAAAAAGTGTCAGTTAGTGTCAGAATGTCCTCCGCATTGTCACAGTCCTGCTATAAGTCGCTGATCGCCGCCATTAGTAGCAACAAAATAAATAAATAAAACATTTAAATATACCATAGTTTATAGACGCTATAACTGTTGCGCAAACCAATCAATATACGTTTATTGGGATTTTTTTTTTTTTTACCAAAAATATGTAGCAGAATGCATATTACCCTAAATTTATTAAGAAATTTGATTTTTAAAGTGTTTTATTGTATATGTTTTATAGCAGAAAGTAAAAAAAAAATATTGTTCTTTTTTTCTTTTTTTTTTTTTTAATTGTTGGTCTTTTTATGTTTAGCGCAAAAAATAGCAACCGCAGCGGTGATTAAATACCACCAAAAGAAAGCTCCATTTGTCTAAAAAAAAATGATAAAAATGTCATTTGGGTCCAGTGTTGCATGACCACACAATTGTCATTAAAATGCCGCGTACACACGATCAGAATTTCCGACAACAAAACCGTGGATTTTTTTTCCGACGGATGTTGGCTCAAACTTGTCTTGCATACACACGGTCACACAAATGTTGCTCGGAAATTCCGAACGTCAAGAACGGGGAGACGTACAACACTACGACGAGCCGAGAAAAATTAAGTTCAATGATTCCGAGGATGCGTCTAATTGATTCCGAGCATGCGTAGAATTTTTGTGCGTCGGAATTGGCTACACACGATCGGAATTTCCGAAACAAGTTTTGTTGTCGGAAAATTTGAGAACCAGCTCTCAATCATTTGTTGTCGGAAATTCCGACAGCAAATGTCCGATGGAGCCTACACACGGTCGGATTTTCTGCCAACAAGCTCACATCGAACATTTGTTGTCGGAAATTCCGAAGCTGTCTACGCGGCAAAAGTGTGACAGCACTGAAAGCTGAAAATTGGCCTGGGCATGAAGAGGGGTGTAAGTGCCACTACCCAATAAGCAAAGTGGTTAAAGTGGTTAAAGTACCACAGTGCCATATCGCAAAAAATGGCCTGGTCATTAAGGGGGGTAAATCTTCCAGAGGTCAAGTAGTTATGTTTAGTGCACAGAATTTTTGGTAAGATATAAAAGATTACGTTGCATCGAGTAAATAGGTACCAAACATGTCAAGCCTTAAAATTGTGTGCACCTGTGAATTTATTCCCCACATTTTTTTATCAGTGTTTTTAGCTGTTTGCCTGGCGTTGGGCTTTAATAATTAAACAGGCGGCACTGTTCTCAGGGGTAAATTTACTAAAATATTTCTGTCATTCTTCACAGACTTGTACACTCTGGGCCCCCCAAGAGTTCACCGATCTACGACACTGAGCTGGCCTTCGCTCTTCGCTCTGGCACACAGAAGGGGGTGGAAACTCATTTGTTCAGCGTGGCAACGCCGAGAGAGCTGGCAGAATGGACACGGGCATTAGTAGACGGATGCCACAATGCAGCGGAGCTTATACAAGAGGTGACAACAGGTGAGAGAAGTGCAGCTCAAAATTATTGCAAGACAATAAAAAAAAGACAGGCATTCAGGAGGTGACAAACAACTGCCTCTGAAAAGCGATCAACCGTGAATCTCTTTTCAGTGGGATGGCAAGTTCCGCCATCCGTGTGAAAAAGGCCTAAAGAAAGGATCATAAGGAGTCAGTTCTTAATTTGCTTGCATTCCTGTACTGCCAGACTGGCTACGATTCCGGTGTACAGTGAGCCATACACAGCTAGATCTCTCTCTGCAGGCTGAAGCAGAGAAAATGAACAGATTCTGCCATCCACACTCAGCAGCGCAGATGGAAGAATCTCCCCCACCGGCTATTTTATTCAAGCAACTGCGGGGGACTGCGGCTGGATGAATACCCAAACAGTGACAACCTTCCCTTTTATTATCTGATCAATATGTAATATCAATAATCAATTCTGACAAAATAATCAAATCTGCATGAAATCAAATGGTTAAAACTTCCCTTCAAATCGATTTGGATTCTACATTGTAAATCGGATCAGATCTGGAATATTTACCCCCCTTCATGACCAGGCCATTTTTTGCGATACGGCACTGCGTTACTTTAACTGAAAATTGCGCTGTCGCGCCGCGCTGTACCCAAATAAAATTTGTTCTTTTTTTTCCCACAGAGCTTTCTTTTGGTGGTATTTGATCACCTCTGCGGTTTTTATTTTTTACTTTCTACTATAAAACACATCCAATAAAAATGTAAAAAATCGAATTTCTTCATCAATTTAGGCCAATGTGTATTCTGCTACATATTTTTGGTAAAAAAATCCCAATAAGTCGATATTGATTGGTTTGCGCAAAGGTTATAATGTCTACAAACTATGGGATGTATTTATGGCATTTTTTTTTTTTTTTTACTAGTAATGGCGGCGATCAGCGATTTTTAGTGGGATTGCGGCAGACAAATCTGACACTTTTTGGGGACCAGTGGCACTAATACAGCAATTGGTGCTTAAAAAATGCACTGTCACTGTACTAATGACACTGTCGGGGGCAATCAAAGGCTTAAATGTGTTCCTAGGGAGTGCTTGCTAACTGTGTGGGGGAGGTGCTTTGACTGAGGGAAGACAGAGATTCATGTTCTTGCTTAGTAGGAACACAAGATCTCCATCTTCCCCTCTGACAGATCGACGATCTGCCTTATTTACATAGGAAGATTGTCAATCTGCCCCTCTCTGTAACAATTTTCAGGTGTCGGCGAACATCAGGTCTACCGGACACGCTAATTGGCTCCCGCTGTGTCCAACCACAGTGGGAGCAGGTCGCCCCAGACCGGGCAATCAAAATCAAGTACAGGTATGTGATTTCGCGCGGAAGGGCCGCCCTGCTGCAGTAAATGGGGCGGTCTGAAAACGGTTAAACTGAGTCACTCAGCCAAGGTAGAAAATGATCAGTAATTTTGCATCAGTCGGTAGTGGGAGGACATCCCATAGACGTCCTCGGGTTTCAGTGGTTATACTGGAATGATGCCCGCACCTACAGGCATCATTTCGGTATGTACCTTTTCAGCCGGCGATTTCCTAACATGCAGAAGTGACCTGAGTAGCTCATTAGCCACTCGATCATTTCTGCGGGTGGAGGAAGGGGGTCCCACCCCCCCTCCAATGCGTCCGGCGGCGATGGCTGCCCTGAACAGAGAGAGAGGAACTGACGTCGTTCCCCTCTCTCTGTAACCCCGGAAACTGGGAGCAATGCGTAGCTTGTCACTTCTGGTTCCGCCTCTTTGTTTACCTGACCACCAGTGGCCAGGAAATCAGCCAATCAGACTAATCTGTGTCTGATCGGCTGCATGGGAGGCAAGAGGAGAGATGTGGGGTCTAATAGACCCCAGATCTAGCCATAAAGAGGACCTGTCACAACCCACACTGTCACAAGGGAATTAAAGCGCCCCTGTCCCACCGTGCTAACACGCAAATGCGAACGCATACGTTACTCCCGCACGCATATGTAAACGGCGATCGCACCACACATGTGAGCTATCCTCAGAGCGAGAGCAATAATTCTAGCACCAGACCTCCTCTGCAACTCTAAACTGGTAACCTGTAAAGGAGATTAAAGCGCCACCTATGGAGAATTTTAAGCACTGTAGTTTGCCGCCATTCCACGGGCAGACGCAATTTTAAGCGTGACATGTTAGGTATCTGTTTACTTGGCGTAACATGTCCGCCGGTGTCCCGCGATCGTGTCACGGAGCTGAAGAACGAGGAGATGTCTGTAAACACAACATCTCCCCGTTCTTCCTAGTGACATGTCACTGATTGTCTGTTCCCTGTCATCGGGAACAGCTATCAGTGACGTGTCACGGCAAGCCACGCCCCCTAACAGTTAGAAGCACTCCCTAGGTCACACTTAACCCCTTCAGTGCCCCCTACAGGTTAACCCCTTCACTGCCAGTGTCATTTTTACAGTTATCAGTGCATTTTTATAGCACTGATCGCTGTAAAAATGACAATGGTCCCAAAATGGTGTCAAAAGTGTCCGATGTGTCCGCCATAATGTCGCAGTCATGATAAAAATCGCTGATCATTACTAGTAAAAAAGTAATTATTAATATAACTTTTGCGCAAACCAATCAATAAACGCTTATTGCGTTTTTTTTTTTTTTTACCAAAAATATGTAGAAGAATACGTATCGGCCTAAACTGAGGGAAAAAAAAATGTTTATATATTTTTTTGGGGATATTTATTATAGCAAAAAGTAAAAAATATTGATTTTTTTCCAAAATTGTCGCTCTATTTTTGGTTAAAGCGCAAAAAATAAAAAGCGCAGAGGTGATCAAATACCACCAAAAGAAAGTTCTATTTGTGGGAAAAAAAGGACGTCAATTTTGTTTGGGAGCTATGTCGCACGACTGCGCAATTGGCAGTTAAAGCGAAGCAGTGCCGAATCGCAAAAAGCGGCCTGGTCTTTGGCCAGCCAAATAGTCCGGGGCTGAAATGGTTAACCAGTTGCCGACCGCCCTGTAGCAGATTTGGCCGTTCTGTACAGAATCACATGTGTGTATATATATGTGATCCTGAACTTCCGGGTAGGAGGTGAGCACTGCCGGCGCGCCACTTCTGTTGTGATTAGTCACAGCAGAAGCCGATCAGCAGGTGCCAGCCAATGGATGTCCCCTGGCACCCTCTGATCGGCGAGAAGACAAACTGGACGGACCTCTGCATATGTAAGCAAGGCAGAGCTCCCTCCTGTCAGTGGGGATGTGAGGGAATAGAATCCATCACATCCCATAGTAAAAGCAGCATGCATTGTACACAAAAACACTAGTTAGGCACACATTTAACCCCTTCCCTGCCCGTGTCATTAGTACAGTGACCATTCATATTGTTAGCACTGATCACTGTATTAGTTTCACTGGTTCCCACAAAGTGACAAAAGTGTCAGATTGTCCACCACAATATTGCAGTCTTGCTATAAGTTGCTGATCGCTGCCATTACTGGTATAAAAATAAAAAAAATTCTAGTATATTTGCCATAGTTTTGTAACTTTTGTGCAAACCAATCAATATAGGCTTATTGGGTTGTTTTTTCATTTATTTTTTGAACAAAATTATGTAGCAGAATACACATTGTCCTAAATTTAGGAAGAAATTCGATTTTTTATTTTTTTTATATATAGAATATGTTTTATAGCAGAAAGTAAATAATATTTTTTCGAAATTGTCCGTCTTTTTTTGTCTATAGCACAAAAAATTTAAAACACAGAGGTGATCAAATACTACCAAAGGAAAGCTCTATTTGTGGGAAAAAAGGACGTCAATTTTATTTGGGTACCGTGTCGCACGACCGCACAATTCTCAGTTGCCGTATAGGAAAAAATGGCCTGGTCTTGAAGGGGGGTATATCTTCCAGAGGTCAAGTGGTTAATCATGATTTTGATTGTTAAAATTTTGAGATTACATGGTGGTAACAGCAATGCAGTTCATTATTTTTATTTTTTTAACTAGCTGGCTGGCCATGTATGGGCAGCTTTACTCTTTATTTATCCCTCCTAGATTAAAGTGGTTGTAAACCTCAGACATGAAATATGAACAAAGCATACTTGTCTAAATTAAGAACACTAAGTCTTGGTTCACACCTGGTGCGATTCGGGAACCACAGCGATTCCTGTGCGTGGTCCAGAATCACATCTGACGCACAGGCAGTTCCGACTGCTCTCTGCAAACCACTGCGGGTGTCAATATAAAGTTAATGACACCCCCAAATCGGTTTGCAGAACGCAGCGCAAACTGTGTAATCGGATTGCATGGGTCTGAACACTCATGCGATCCGATTCCAGTGCTGACCAAGAAAAGGGTTCTGCACCATTGAATTCACATCGCCCAGACATCGCATGTGATGTGCACAGGCATTTCTGGCATTTCTGTCTGCTGCTTTGTTCCTCTGCATGAATGAGTCTCTTCTGAGAAGTTTTCCTGACACCAAGAGAAAAAAGGTGACAGGAACTAAGCATGTAATTGACAGCTTAAGCTCTTTTCCTGTGTGGTGTATGGAGGGGGTTATGTCCCTTCTCTCCAATCAGCTGTTACACTCTGCCGATCTTAGTGAGGAGAGCTCTAACTTCAGCTCCCTGCCCCTTTTTTTTTCTGATGGCTCAGACAAGCTTTATAAATTCTGGACTTTGAATGGATGCAGAGGAGAGAAGACTGCAGACAGACAGATACAACTTATGTAGGATCATTTTTTAATTATCTGTGTATCATGAGGCCATGTGATGATGTCACTACTACTTTTATAAGTTAATACTTGGGTTTGCACAAGCATTTGGTGCTCACAAAGTGGATTTATATCATTTGTGGCTATTGAGGATTATATTTAAATGAACGTTTTTGTGCTGGGATTTCAACTTTAATAGGACATAGACGGCAAAAAAAAAAAAAACTGTCAGGGATTTGGCCTATTCTCTACTCCAGGGGTCTCCAAACTTTCTAAACAAAGGGCCAGTTTACTGTCCTTTAGACTTTAAAGGGGCCAGACTGTGGCCATTGGGAGTAGAAATTGTCCTGGCCTCAGTTGGAGTAAGCAATGCATCTTTGGTATTAGAGGGAGGAATAGTGTCGCCGTTATTGGTGTCAGTGGTAGGAATAGTGACCCATCACTGGTATTAGTGGAAGGAATAGTGACCCATCATTGGTGTCAGGGGTAGGGATAGCGCCCCATCATTGCTTGTCAATGGTAGGGATCGCGCCCCACCATTGGTGTCAGTGGGAGGAATAGTGACCCATCACTGGTGTCAGTGGGAGGAATAGTGACCCATCATTGGTGTCAGTGGGAGGAATAGTGACCCATCACTGGTATTAGTGGAAGGAATAGTGACCCATCATTGGTGTCAATAGTAGGGATAGCGCCCCATCATTGGTGTCAGTGGGAAGAATAGTAACTCATCATTGGTGTCAGTGGGAGGAATAGTGACCCATCATTGGTGTCAGTGGGAGGAATAGTGACCCATCACTGGTATTAGTGGAAGGAATAGTGACCCATCATTGGTGTCAATGGTAGGGATAGCGCCCCATCATTGGTGTCAGTGGGAAGAATAGTAACTCATCATTGGTGTCAGTGGGAGGAATAGTGACCCATCATTGGTGTCAGTGGGAGGAATAGTGACCCATCATTGGTGTCAGTGGAAGGAATAGTGCCCCATCATTGGTGTCAGTGGGAGGAATGGTGACCCATCATTGGTGTCAGTGGGAGGAATTGTGCCCCATCATTGGTGTTAGTGGGAGGAATTGTGCCCCATCATTGGTGTCAGTGGGAGGAATAGTGACCCATCATTGGTGTCAGTGGGAGGAATAGTGACCCATCACTGGTATTAGTGGAAGGAATAGTGACCCATCATTGGTGTCAATGGTAGGGATAGCGCCCCATCATTGGTGTCAGTGGGAAGAATAGTAACTCATCATTGGTGTCAGTGGGAGGAATAGTGACCCATCATTGGTGTCAGTGGGAGGAATAGTGACCCATCATTGGTGTCAGTGGAAGGAATAGTGCCCCATCATTGGTGTCAGTGGGAGGAATGGTGACCCATCATTGGTGTCAGTGGGAGGAATTGTGCCCCATCATTGGTGTTAGTGGGAGGAATTGTGCCCCATCATTGGTGTCAGTGGGAGGAATAGTGACCCATCAGTGGTGTCAGTGGGAGGAATAGTGACCCATCATTGTCTCAGTGAGAGGAATAGTAACTCATCATTGGTGTCAGTGGGAGGATCAGTGACCCATCATTGGTGTTAGTGGGAGGAATAGTGTCCCATCATTAGTGTCAGTGGAAGGAATAGTGACCCATCAATGGTATCAGTGAGAGAAATAGTGCCCCATTATTGATGTCACCACTAGGAATTGTTCCCCATTGTTTGTGTCAGTGGAAGGAATAATGTGTTGTATCAGTGGGAGAAAAAGTACCCCAAAGGCCGAATAAAGACGAACAAAGGGCCACATCTGGCCCTCGGGCCACAGTTTGGAGACCACTGCTCTACTCTATTCAAAACGGAAGTAAACATTTTGGCTTTAGATATACAATAACATTTGTGTATAGTTTAGTAGATATCATGTAGAAAATACTATTCTACTCCTAAACATATGTGTTTTTACCTACCTAGCATGTACATGGGGCGGAAAGGAGTGTGCACTCTCTATACACATCGACAAAGGATTCACACTCTTCACGGAGGAGCCTGGACTCAACAGAATCGTTCACCTTCATAAACCCTTTGAGAAACTCCGGATGTCTTCTGACGATGGTGCCCGGATGTTGTATCTGGACTTTGGCAACCCCGAGGGTGAACTTGTACGTAAAGAAAGTTCTTTTTCATACACATTGTTCTTTATAGGTACACTATAATGCTAAAAGTATTGGGACGCCTGCCTTTACACCCACATGAACTTTAATGGCATCCCAGTCTTAGTCCGTAGGGTTCAATATTGAGTTGATCCACACTTTTCACCTATAACAAAGTTTGGAGCATGAAATTCTCAAATGTCTTGGTATGCTTAAGAGTTTCCTTCACTGGAACAAAGGGACCAAGCCCAACCCCTGAAAAACAATCCCACACCATAATACCCCGTCCACCAAATGATTTGGAGGGGTGGCCCAATACTTTTGGCAATATAGTGTGGATGAGCAAGTTTGTGGTGGAGGACTCCCACCTTTTGTGGTAACAGTTTGGGGTTGGCCCTTCCTGATCCAACATGACTGCACACAAAGCAAGGTCCATAAAGACATGGATGAGCAAGTTTGGGGTGGAGGAACTTGACTGGCCTGCACAGAGTTCTGACCTCAACCCGATAGAACACCTTTGGGGTGAATGAGGGTGGAGACTGCGAGCCAGGCCTTCTCATCCAACTCAGTGCCTGACCTCACAAATGTGCTTCTGGGAGAATGGTCAAACATTCCCATGGACACAGCCTTCCCAGAGTTGAAGCTGATTATAGCTGCAAAGAGTGGGCACAACTCAACATTAACCCTCCGGACTAAGACTGGGATGCCATTAAAGTTCATGTGCGTGTAAAGACAGATGTCCCAATACTTTTGACAATATAGTGTAGCTTTGAATAGTGCGGGAGTTCCAATGGTCACAAGCAGATCTTTCTTTGTGTAAAAATATAGCTTGAATTTAGAGCATTTTCCTGGTGACTTTTCCAGCAATTGCTTTTATTTCAGCAGTTTTTTCAGCTCATATGCTGCACTGTTGTGCTATGCCAATTCATACCTCCAGTGTTCACCACCCTAGCCCCAAATTTAAGTGCTCACTGTTTTGACTTAAACTCCTTCCATAATGCAATGCAGTGGCAAACATGGAGGTTTTTACTTTGCATTGTGGGAGGTCAGGGGGTGGGTGAGAGTTTCGACATTAGAACCCAAGGCATGCATTGGCTACATGCTCTGCTCATTTTCAGAGGCTCCCTGGCACTACTGAAGCCATTCTGTTGATAGATGAAGGTATGTTATGGCCTTGCATATTCACTAAAGAGCAGGAAGAACATGCCACAACACTGTGGGGTTGATTTACTAAACGAAAATAGACTGTGCACTTTGCAGGTGTAGTTGCACTCTGCAAGGGCAATTGCTCCACAGCTTAGTAAATGAGGTGATGCTTCACTTTACAAAAATACCCAATCACATGCAAGAAAAAAAAAAAAACAGCATTTCTGGTTGCAAATGTTTGGCTGATGGAAGTCAACAGAGCTTTGCCTCATTTAACAAGCTCTGGAGCAAACTGCACTGTCTATTTGCCTTTAGTTAATCAACTCCTGTATGTCACAGAAAATGGGCAAGAGGTAACCCGTACTGCATGGATCAACTGCTCATTCTTGTCTAGGGAGTTGGAGAATGGAGATATTCTTACCTAATCCTCCCCCACACAAGACCGGTCCCTTTGGCTCCTGTCCCCCTTCCACCTTCCACCGTGGTCTAGCAGTGGCCTGTTCTGAAGTCATCACACCCATAGACCTGCTCTGGACGTGAGGATGCCAGGAACAGTCCACTGCTTTTTTTTTTTTTTTTTTTTTTCTGAGTGAAGGGCTTTTAGCACTGTTTAAATATGTACCACATGTTCACCTGATCATCACATCTATAAGAGCTTGTGGGACAACCCATTCTGGAACCATGGGCGTGATGGTAGAGATGGCCACCCTTTGCGGCTTTAACAGCCTCCACCCTTCTGAGAAATCTTTCCACAAGATTATAGAGGGTGTCTGTGGGAATTTGTGCCCATTCAACCATTACTTGTGAGATCAGGTTGTTGGTTGAGAAGACCTGGTTCAAAATCTGTGTTCCAATTAATTCCAAAGGTGTTCAGTAGGGTTGAGGTCAGGGCTCTGTGCAGGACAATCAAGTTCCTCTACACCAGACTCATCAAACCATGTTTTCACGCACCTAGCTTTGGTGATTCGCCCAATAGTGTAGCCACCATGACACATAAGGACCTGCCCGTCGGGTCATACTTGTCTTAGGGCCAGTTTACACTTGCTTCAAAACAAGTCTTCGGACATGCTTTGTTAAAGCTCTCTGAACGCCAGTCAAAGCCCCTGTCACTAAATAAAATGGTTAGCTTACAGTCCTGTTTACACCTTGCCTTTGCTTGGTGCTTCGATGAGGCTTCGATAAAGCTTTGGTGGGGCTTCGATGAGGCTTCAGTTGGGGCTTCAGTGCGGCTTCAAGCAAGCTTTTCCATATACTTCTATGTAGGCTTTGAAGACGCTTTGAAGCACCACTAAAGCTACATGGAAGCTACATGGGGTATAATTTGTGAAGTAAAGCAAAAGCATGGTGTAAACAGGACTGTAAGCTAACCATTTTATTTAGTGACAGGGGCTTTGACTAGCATTTAGAGAGCTTTATCAAAGCCTGTCCGAAGCCTAGTAAACTAGCCGTTAATGTGTGTTGAAGCCGAAGCAAGTGTAAATGAGCCCTTATGCCCTGTACACACGATCGAATTTCCGATGGATTTTTCCATCGGAATTCTGATGAAGCTGACTTCCATCAGTCTTGCCTACACACCATCAGTCAAAAATCCGACAGTCCCAAACGCCGTGAAGTAAAACACTCCGAAGAGCCGAGAAAAATTAAGTTCAATGCTTCTGAGCATGCGTCGACTTGATTCTGAGCATGCGTGGGTTTTTTCTCCGATGGAGTTCCCCACAGACGATCGGAATTTGCTATCGTTTGGAACCGATGGAAAAAAGACCGATGGGGCCCACACACGATCGGTTTGTCCGATAAAGAAAGTCCATCGGTCTTTTTTCATCAGAAAAACCGACCGTGTGTACGCGGAATTACACTTTTTTTTAGCTTCCTGCTATATAAGTGTAGCGCTACACCCAAAGGCGCTGCTTACTAGATTGCTCGGAGTCCTTTCCCCAATAGGTGCCCCACAGCCAAGCACACGGTCAAGGTCACTCTTTGGCTCAGTGAACAGTCCAGGGGTTTTCTTTTTGGTGTTTTTATTTTGGGGTAAATTGGAGAGGGTTAGGAAATTGATTGGGATACTCCAAAACAATGTACAAATAGGAGGACGCTTCCTCTTCTGTAGAACTATGAACCTGTAGCAACTTGAGGAGATTAATTTTCTTCTGGCGGAAAGTCCAATAGACAAAGCTCTTTAGTACACTGGACACTATGCCCACTTTACACACACAGATGACTCTAACAGGAGGGTGTATCTAGGATCTCTCTCTTTAGTCTTTACTCAAAAATGTCCTTGGCAAATTGGTTTCCTCCTTCCAATAGCATTGCAACACTTTCTCCCTGTGATACCAGACTAGATCCTCAGACAACAGTCCCTCAGTCGGCTTTCTGCAGTTTCTGGCAAAGCTGGTCTCTGGGTAGCCCCCTGAGATCTCGACACCCCACAGGCACTTGACGGGGTGGCCTAAGGGGGCAAGCAGCTCCCCTTAGGCTGTGATCTCCTTCCTTAGGAAAAAAACTTTGCTGCTTTCTGGCTCAGACTATTTATACAGGCTCTCAGTTACCATCTGGAATATGCACCAGTTCTCAAAAAGGATATCGGGGAACTGGAGAAAGTGCAGAGAAGGGCAACCAAACTGATAAGAGGCATGGAGGAGCTCAGCTATGAGGAAAAATTAGAGGAACTGAATTTCTTCACTCTTGAGAAGAGGAGATTAAGGGGGGATATGATCAACATGTACAAATATATAAGGGGTCCATATAGTGAGCTTGGTGTTGAGTTATTCACTTTACGGTCAACACAAAGGACAAGAGGGCACTCTCTACATCTAGAGGAAAAAAGATTTCATCCCCAAATACGGAAAGGTTTCTTCACAGTAAGAGCTGTGAAAATGTGGAACAGACTCCCTGCAGAGGTGATTCTGGCCAGCTCAGTAGATTGCTTTAAGAAAGGCCTGGATACTTTCCTAAATGTACATAATATAACTGGGTACTGACATTTATAGGTAAAGTTGATCCGGGGAATATCCGATTGCCTCTCGGGGGATCAGGAAGGAATTTTTTCCCCCGCTGTAGCAAATTGGATCATGCTCTGCTGGGTTTTTTGCCTTCATCCGGATCAACTGTGGGTATAGAAATGGGTATATGGGATTGTACGATATTTTTAATTTTTTTTATGGTTGAACTGGATGGACTTTTTTCAACCTGACTAACTTTGTAACTATGTAACTATCTAGGCAACCCTCAGGGATTGGCCAGGGCTGTATAACTATTTAGCTGCTGATTAGTCTCTTCCTGTCCACTAATTTCCAGAGCTTTCTAGACCAGGGCTGCTGTTAGAAATCACAGGGCCCAGTACAGCGTACCTGACAGGGCCCCCCTCCCTCCTCTTCTTTTTTTTTTTTACATTATTTTAACAGCCCTGTTGGGGGGGGGGGGGGCTTTGGTGAAATATCACTCCTGATGTTTCACATTTGAGACAGAGGAAGGGACTGAGGACAGATTGCCCAGTCCCTTTCTCTGCTGCCTCAGCTACACTGGACAGTAGGGATGAGCTCGGTGTTCGAGTCGAACATACGTTCGACTCGAACATCGGCTGTTCGATCGTTCGACGAAGATCGAACGATTTGGGCCGTTCGCGCCAAATTCGAGTGACGCGAACGGCCCACAATGCACTACGCCATCGCAGTGTCATCCAGGCGCTGTGATTGGCCAAGCATGCACTGTGACCCCGTATGCTTGGCCAATCACAGCGCCGGCAGCGAGGAGAGCAATGATTGGCCACAGGCAGGATGCCTGTGGCCAATTATTGCTGAGGGTGTTTAGTACACGCCCCACACTATAAAAGGCCGCCAGCACGGCGGCCTAGTGTAGTGTGTTCCGGAGCAGGGAAAGAGAAACATAGGCAGGGACAGTGACATTTATTTTTTTCTTGCTTAACCTGGATTCCTTTAGTTTAGGGAAAGAGAAGGATAGGTAGGGAGAGTGTCAGTGTGTTTTACTGTGCGAATCCTTGTTTCTAGGGACAGGGAAGGACAGTGAGGGAATTCTCCTTGTGCTATAGTGTGCTTTAAAAAAACATTTTTTCTAGGGACAGAAAACTATAGGTAGGGAGAGTGTCAGTGTCTTTTACTGTGCGAATCCTTGTTTCTAGGGACAGGGAAGGACAGTGAGGGAATTCTCCTTGTGCTATAGTGTGCTTTAAAAAAACATTTTTTCTAGGGACAGAAAACTATAGGTAGGGAGAGTGTCAGTGTGTTTTACTGTGCGAATCCTTGTTTCTAGGGACAGGGAAGGACAGTGAGGGAATTCTCCTTGTGCTATAGTGTGCTTTAAAAAAACATTTTTTCTAGGGACAGAAAACTATAGGTAGGGAGAGTGTCAGTTTCTTTCACTGTGATAATCCTTGTTTCTAGGGACAAAGAAGGAAAGTGAGTGAAATTCTCCTTGTGCTATAGTGTGCTTTAAAAAAACATTTTTTCTAGGGACAGAAAACTATAGGTAGGGAGAGTGTCAGTGTCTTTTACTGTGCGAATCCTTGTTTCTAGGGACAGGGAAGGACAGTGAGGGAATTCTCCTTGTGCTATAGTGTCCTTTAAAAAAACATTTTTTCTAGGGACAGAAAACTATAGGTAGGGAGAGTGTCAGTGTGTTTTACTGTGCGAATCCTTGTTTCTAGGGACCTGGAAGGACAGTGAGGGAATTCTCCTTGTGCTATAGTGTGCTTTAAAAAAACATTTTTTCTAGGGACAGAAAACTATAGGTAGGGAGAGTGTCAGTTTCTTTCACTGTGATAATCCTTGTTTCTAGGGACAAAGAAGGAAAGTGAGTGAAATTCTCCTTGTGCTATAGTGTGCTTTAAAAAAACATTTTTTCTAGGGACAGAAAACTATAGGTAGGGAGAGTGTCAGTGTCTTTTACTGTGCGAATCCTTGTTTCTAGGGACAGGGAAGGACAGTGAGGGAATTCTCCTTGTGCTATAGTGTCCTTTAAAAAAACATTTTTTCTAGGGACAGAAAACTATAGGTAGGGAGAGTGTCAGTGTGTTTTACTGTGCGAATCCTTGTTTCTAGGGACAGGGAAGGACAGTGAGGGAATTCTCCTTGTGCTATAGTGTGCTTTAAAAAAACATTTTTTCTAGGGACAGAAAACTATAGGAAGGAAGAGTGTCAGTTTCTTTCACTGTGATAATCCTTGTTTCTAGGGACAAAGAAGGAAAGTGAGTGAAATTCTCCTTGTGCTATAGTGTGCTTTAAAAAAACATTTTTTTCTAGGGACAGAAAACTATAGGTAGGGAGAGTGTCAGTGTCTTTTACTGTGCGAATCCTTGTTTCTAGGGACAGGGAAGGACAGTGAGGGAATTCTCCTTGTGCTATAGTGTGCTTTAAAAAAACATTTTTTCTAGGGACAGAAAACTATAGGTAGGGAGAGTGTCAGTGTGTTTTACTGTGCAAATCCTTGTTTCTAGGGACAGGGAAGGACAGTGAGGGAATTCTCCTTGTGCTATAGTGTGCTTTAAAAAAACATTTTTTCTAGGGACAGAAAACTATAGGTAGGGAGAGTGTCAGTGTCTTTTACTGTGCGAATCCTTGTTTCTAGGGACAGGGAAGGACAGTGAGGGAATTCTCCTTGTGCTATAGTGTGCTTTAAAAAAACATTTTTTCTAGGGACAGAAAACTATAGGTAGGGAGAGTGTCAGTGTGTTTTACTGTGCGAATCCTTGTTTCTAGGGACAGGGAAGGACAGTGAGGGAATTCTCCTTGTGCTATAGTGTGCTTTAAAAAAACATTTTTTCTAGGGACAGAAAACTATAGGAAGGAAGAGTGTCAGTTTCTTTCACTGTGATAATCCTTGTTTCTAGGGACAAAGAAGGAAAGTGAGTGAAATTCTCCTTGTGCTATAGTGTGCTTTAAAAAAACATTTTTTCTAGGGACAGAAAACTATAGGTAGGGAGAGTGTCAGTGTGTTTTACTGTGCGAATCCTTGTTTCTAGGGACAGGGAAGGACAGTGAGGGAATTCTCCTTGTGCTATAGTGTGCTTTAAAAAAACATTTTTTCTAGGGACAGAAAACTATAGGAAGGAAGAGTGTCAGTTTCTTTCACTGTGATAATCCTTGTTTCTAGGGACAAAGAAGGAAAGTGAGTGAAATTCTCCTTGTGCTATAGTGTGCTTTAAAAAACATTTTTTCTAGGGACAGAAAACTATAGGTAGGGAGAGTGTCAGTGTGTTTTACTGTGCGAATCCTTGTTTCTAGGGACAGGGAAGGACAGTGAGGGAATTCTCCTTGTGCTATAGTGTGCTTTAAAAAAACATTTTTTCTAGGGACAGAAAACTATAGGTAGGGAGAGTGTCAGTGTGTTTTACTGTGCGAATCCTTGTTTCTAGGGACAGGGAAGGACAGTGAGGGAATTCTCCTTGTGCTATAGTGTGCTTTAAAAAAACATTTTTTCTAGGGACAGAAAACTATAGGTAGGGAGAGTGTCAGTGTGTTTTACTGTGCGAATCCTTGTTTCTAGGGACAGGGAAGGACAGTGAGGGAATTCTCCTTGTGCTATAGTGTGCTTTAAAAAAACATTTTTTCTAGGGACAGAAAACTATAGGAAGGAAGAGTGTCAGTTTCTTTCACTGTGATAATCCTTGTTTCTAGGGACAAAGAAGGAAAGTGAGTGAAATTCTCCTTGTGCTATAGTGTGCTTTAAAAAAACATTTTTTCTAGGGACAGAAAACTATAGGTAGGGAGAGTGTCAGTGTGTTTTACTGTGCGAATCCTTGTTTCTAGGGACAGGGAAGGACAGTGAGGGAATTCTCCTTGTGCTATAGTGTGCTAAAGCATTCCTCATCAACCATCTTTGAAATACTTGTTTTTTTGGACAGTCAGGGAAATTGTCGTTGTGCTATTCTGTGCGAAAGCAATCATCCTCAACCATATTTAGAAATCCTTAAGTAAAGGGACAGAGAAGGACACCTGAAGGTAGCCCTTATTGCTTTTTTCCCATCTCCCTGCAGGCCATCTATTAGAATGTCTGGAAGGCAAACAAGGAGAGGCAGACAGTCAGGAGGCAATAAAAGAGGGCAAGCAGGCTCTGTGTCTGGGGGCAACAGTGCTGGTCGTGGACGTGGTGCATTGTCATCAGCACATGGCCATGGGACACGCTTGTCCTTCTTTTCGGCAGCTGGACATGTTGAGCCACATCATGCCGAAGACTTGGTAGAGTGGATGACCAAGCCCTCCTCCTCCTCCTCATCCTCTCTCACCCAGGCTCAGGGTACTGGAAAAGCAGCTGCCAAAGCGTCCTCTTCCCTGGTATCAATGTCAGACTCATCATCAGTCACTCCTTCCCTAGACCCACCATGTCCTCCTCCTGAGGAGTCCCCCGAACTGTTTGAGCACAGTGTTGGGTACATGCTCCAGGAGGATGCCCAGCGTTTCGAAGGGTCTGATGATGAAACCCAGCTAGAGGAAGGCAGTAGCGTGAGAGCAGACAGAGGGGATGCTCAAGAAGGACACCAATCTGGCAGTCATGTTCCAGCAGCTGCAGCATACTGCCAGATTGGCTCCAGTGATGAGGAGGGAGGGGATGATGAGGTCACTGACTCCACGTGGGTGCCTAATAGGAGAGAGGAGGAGGAGGAGGATGAGGAGGAGGCACATCTCCAACGAGGCAGGATGCCCTTTGGTGGCCAGCGTAAGGGCAGTACACCGACGGAATCACACCGCAGAGCTCCGCCTGTGCAGGGCGCTGCCTCTGCCCGTCATTCAAAAAGTTCTTTGGTGTGGGCCTTTTTTGAGGCTAGTGCATCAGATCGCACAGCTGCTGTTTGCAACATATGTCTCAAGCGTATATCGCGTGGCCAAAACATCAGCCGCTTGGGTACCACATGCCTGACCAGACATATGTTGACCTGCCATGCAGCTCATTGGCAAGCCTACCTCAAAGACCCACACCAAAGAACAAAGCGGACCTCTCCTTGCACCGCATCAGCTGGGATCTCCAACCCCACTATAACTTCAGTCCTCTCTGAAACATGCACTGAGAGGAATGAAGGTGTAGAATTAGGTGTGTCACAGCCAAGTACTTGCGGCCACTCTGCTAGCAGTACACCGACGTCCGATTCTAGCAGGCAAATTTCCCTGCCCCAGCTGCTGGACCGTCGAAAGAAGTTCACTCCCAGCCATCCACATGCCCAGCGGTTGAATGCTAGCTTGGCTAAATTGCTAGCGCTTCAACTGCTGCCTTTTCAGTTGGTAGACTCGGCCCCCTTCCGTGAGTTTGTGCAATGTGCGGTTCCTCAGTGGCAGGTTCCCAAACGCCACTTTTTCTCACGGAAGGCTATTCCGGCTCTCTACCGGCATGTGGAAGGCAATGTCTTGGCCTCGCTGGACAGGGCGGTCAGCGGTAAGGTGCATATTACCGCTGACTCATGGTCCAGCAGGCATGGACAGGGACGTTACCTTTCTTTCACGGCCCATTGGGTCACTCTTTTGGCAGCTGGGAAGGATGCAGGACAAGGTGCAGTAGTGTTGGAGGTTGTTCCACCGCCACGCCTCCAAAATGCTACTACTGGTTGTGACACACCTCTCTCCTCCACCCCCTCCTCTTCTTCTTCCTCCATGGCCTCTTCCTGTGGTTTGTCCTTGGAACCAGCGGTGCTCCGTAGGCGTTCAAGGGGCTACGCAAGTACGCAGGCAAAAAGATGCCATGCCGTGCTTGCGCTGGTGTGTTTGGGGGACAGAAGCCACACTGGGGCAGAGGTCCTGTCTGCTCTGCAGGGCCAGGCCGAGAGGTGGTTGACGCCACGCCAGCTTAAGCCAGGAATGGTGGTTTGCGACAATGGCACCAACCTCCTCTCCGCCCTCCGACAGGGACAACTGACCCATGTGCCCTGTGTGGCTCACGTCCTTAACCTGGTGGTGCAGCGGTTCTTGGGCAGGTACCCGGGCTTACAGGATGTCCTGAGGCAGGCCAGGAAAGTCTGTGTGCATTTCCGCAGATCTTATAATGCCAGTGCTCGCCTGGCTGAGCTGCAAAAGGAGTTGAACCTGCCCAAGAACCGCCTTATATGTGACATGCCCACCAGGTGGAACTCAACGTTGGCCATGCTGCAGCGGCTGCACACGCAGCAGAGGGCCATCAATGAGTACCTGTGCGACTACGGCACCAGGACAGGGTCAGGGGAGCTTGTTTTTTTTTCTCCACGCCAGTGGGGCATCATCAGGGATGCATGCACTGTCCTGGCACCATTTGAGGAGGCCACGAGGATGGTGAGCAGTGACAGTGCATGCATCAGTGACACTGTACCTCTTGTCCACCTGTTGGAGCACACGCTGCGTGGAATAATGGACAGGGCACTTGAGGCAGAACAGAGGCAGGAAGAGGAGGACTTCCTTGCCTCTCAAGGCCCCCTTTACCCAGACAGTGTTCCTTCTGTCCCACCCATCGCACAGGAAGAGGAGGAGGAGGAGGAGGAGGATTGTGTCAGCATGGAGGTGGAGGCTGGCACTCAGCATCATCTGCAGCAGTCTTTTAGGGATGATTTACAGTCCCAAGAAACCAGTGGACTTGTACGTGGCTGGGAGGAGGTGGCTGCGGATCATGTCGTCCTTAGTGACCCAGAGGACTCCGGAGCGAATGCCTCAGCAAACCTACGCTGCATGGCCTCCCTGATCCTGCAAATTCTGCGGAAGGATCCTCGTATTCTTCGGATCAAGGAGAGGGACCATTACTGGCTGGCCACTCTCCTTGATCCACGGTACAAGGGTAAGGTTGCGGACCTTATGTTACCGTCGCAGAGGGAGCAGAGGATGAGACAACTCCGGGAGGCCTTGCAGAAAGGTCTGTGCAACGCGTTCCCAGAGACTGGGAGGTTACAAACTCCTGGTCCTGGACAACGAGTTGCTGAGGCTTCGGCCAGTCAAAGAAGGAGCGGTGGGGAAGGTGGCCGTCTGACCGATGCGTTCAGACAATTCTTTAGTCCGCAGCCCCAAAGTATGATCGGTTCCAGCAACCATCGCCAGCGTCTGATAAACATGGTGCAGGAATATCTAGGGGCAAGGTCAGACTTGGACACCTTCCCCACCGAAAATCCTCTGGCTTACTGGGTCTTGAGGATGGATCACTGGCCAGAGCTTGCACAGTATGCAATTGAGCTACTGGCCTGTCCTGCATCCAGCGTTCTTTCGGAACGCACATTCAGTGCTGCTGGAGGATTTGTCACGGATCACAGGGTGCGCCTGTCCACCGACTCGGTTGATCGACTGACTTTCATCAAGATGAACCAGTCTTGGATCACCACCAGCTACCACACACCTGATGCTGATATAACAGACTAATTGATTTTAACATGTCACATCCCTTCAAGACTGATGCTGATGCTGAGTGCCTGTGCTGTTATGTTGACTGGCTATCCTCCTCCTCCGAGTCCTCAATGATACGATTGATGATGATAGCTTGGAAGATCATTTTTGTTTATGGGTGCCGCCACCAGTGGCTAAGGCCCAATTTTTCAGCCCCTGTTTAACAGGGGCGTGTCATTACAATTTTTGAAGCAATACTTTGCAACAGGGCTCATTGCTGTGCTCCAAGTACAGTATCTGTGAGGGGTTGTAGTGTTGTGCCACCAGTGCCTAAGGCCCAATTTTTCAGCCCCTGTTCAACAGGGGCATGCAATTACAATTCTTGATCTAATAATTCACAGCAGGGCCCATTGCTGCACCCACCAAGAGTAACTCTGAGGGCTTACAGTGTTGTGGCAACGCCACCACCACCACCACCACGAAAGGCCCAATTTTTCAGCCCCTGTTCAAAAGGGGCATGTAATTACAATTCTTGATCTAATAATTCACAGCAGGGCCCATTCCTGCACCCACCAAGAGTAACTCTGAGGGCTTACAGTGTTGTGGCAACACCACCACCACCACCACCACCACCACGAAAGGCCCAATTTTTCAGCCCCTGTTCAACAGGGGCATGCAATTACAATTCTTGATCTAATAATTCACAGCAGGGCCCATTCCTGCACCCACCAAGAGTAACTCTGAGGGCTTACAGTGTTGTGGCAACACCACCACCACCACCACGAAAGGCCCAATTTTTCAGCCCCTGTTCAACAGGGGCATGCAATTACAATTCTTGATCTAATAATTCACAGCAGGGCCCATTCCTGCACCCACCAAGAGTAACTCTGAGGGCTTACAGTGTTGTGGCAACACCACCACCACCACCACGAAAGGCCCAATTTTTCAGCCCCTGTTCAACAGGGGCATGCAATTACAATTCTTGATCTAATAATTCACAGCAGGGCCCATTGCTGCACCCACCAAGAGTAACTCTGAGGGCTTACAGTGTTGTGGCAACGCCACCACCACCACGAAAGGCCCAATTTTTCAGCCCCTGTTCAAAAGGGGCATGTAATTACAATTCTTGATCTAATAATTCACAGCAGGGCCCATTCCTGCACCCACCAAGAGTAACTCTGAGGGCTTACAGTGTTGTGGCAACACCACCACCACCACCACCACCACGAAAGGCCCAATTTTTCAGCCCCTGTTCAAAAGGGGCATGTAATTACAATTCTTGATCTAATAATTCACAGCAGGGCCCATTCCTGCACCCACCAAGAGTAACTCTGAGGGCTTACAGTGTTGTGGCAACACCACCACCACCACCACGAAAGGCCCAATTTTTCAGCCCCTGTTCAACAGGGGCATGCAATTACAATTCTTGATCTAATAATTCACAGCAGGGCCCATTGCTGCACCCACCAAGAGTAACTGTCAGGGCTTACAGTGTTGTGGCACCAGCACCACCATCAAAGGCCCAATTTTTACTACCACTGTTCAACAATTATATGTAATTAAAATTCCTGATATAATAGTTGACAGCAGGGCGTTCCAGCACCAACCAAGAGTAACTGTGAGTGCTTACAGTGTTGTGCCAACACCAACAACTAAGGGGCCTATTTCTGCAGAGTATATACGGCAGGTCCCTACTTTCAAACATCCAACTTACAAACGACTCCTACTTGCAAATGCAAGAAGACAACAGGAAGTGAGAGGAAATCTACCACTAGGAAGGAAAATTCTCTCCTGTAAGAATAAATATGGGAGAAAGGTGTCTCCTCTGTACTGATGCTTTATCAGCAATCCTTGTTTCAAGAAAAACACCACATTTCAAAAACAGTTGTCATTGGGACGGAAAGTGAGGTGAAATGTTCTGAACAGGGGCACAGACAGCAAAACAAATGTTACAGGGGTGATAACCCTTACCTATGTTTTCCAAAAAGTTTAAAAATAGATTTTTGGGCTGGAGCTACACTTCAACAATGTACCTGTTCAAAATTACAAACAGATTCTACATAAGAACAAACCTACAGTCCCTGTCTTGTATGCACCGCCTGTATACGGCTGTTCAGAGTATATAGGGCCTTTTTTATTTTATGTGCGGGGTTCCCCTTAATATCCATACAAGACCCAAAGGGGCTGGTAATGGGCTGGGGTGGGGGGGGGGGGGGGTCATGGGGTAGCTATGCCATTTTTCTTAAAGATTTTCATCCATATTACCGGGACCAGACATTACATTAAAGCCGCAAGCAGTTTTAAATGGCTTTTTTTCCCTTTTAGAAGTGTCATTTTGTGCAGGGACAGTTCTAAACACGGGAAACACGTGGCACTTCACAGGCATACTTTAGACACCCCCCAGGTACGATATTTAAAGGAATATTTGACTTTTTTTTTTTCACTTTATGCATCATTAAAATGACTGCTCCCGAAAAACGACCGTTTTTAAAACTTCTTTTTGCATTGATACATGTCCCCTGGTGCAGAACCCGGGTTCCCAAACCCTTTTTAGGACAATAACATGCATAATAGTTGTTATAATTAGCACTTTAGAATTCGAACGTTCGCATCCATTGTATTTAATAGGGTTCTAATGTTCGTACGAACTTTCGGTCCGTTCGCGGGTTCTGGTGCGAACCGAACCCGGGGGTGTTCGGCTCATCACTACTGGACAGTGAATGAATGGGAAGCACTCTGAGGCTCCCTATTCCATAGTACACAATTTACTATGCTTCAGTCATAAATGGACACAGTGAGTGATCAGTGCCAATCGCTCACTTTGTTCATTTGGGAAAGGAAGGGGGCTGTAAATAGGACATATATTTACCACACAACCCCTCTCTCCATCCTGAAACACCCCCCTGTGCCCTCCGCAGCTGCTGGCGGGATAGGAGGGAAGCTGGGAATGCTACAGGGGAGGGGGGACACACAGGAAGGCCCGGACAGCAGGGGGTGGGGATGCAGATACCAAACCCCCTGCAGTGCAGGCGGAGGAAGAACAAGGAGAAGCCGGCAGAGCTGCAGGGGGAGCCACAAGAGTTGGCAATAAGGCAGTATAGTGTTGCTCTAGCTCAGCAGGCGCCCAGGAACCCCTTTTGGACTGATGGGGCCTGGGACCAGTACAGGAGGGCTGGCTGTACTGCCTTATCAGCGACTCTGTTCTGGACTAACAAGGGGGAAGCAGTCAATCCTGCAACTTCTAAAACATAAAAAAACTAAAACATTCAACAGCCACATTACAGTGAGCAAAAACGAACAACAGTTCCTCTGAGTACAATGGGCCAAAATGAAATTGACCTAGTTCTAGAACCTATCTAGGAGGGTTCTACAGAAGTACAATGATAAAATCAAATATATAGACTTTCAACTCTTTAATCTTCTTCTTTTTTTTTTTTTTCCATTCAGCAACTGGATCTTCACTCTTGTCCCAAAACCATCGTCTTCATCATTCACTCGTTCTTGTCAGCCAAGGTGTCTCGCATGGGTCTCTTACCGTAAGGAAGAGTTCCGGGGAAGTCCTACAGAGAACCAAAGTAGTTCCTGCACTAATCCACTCATAAATGAAAAGAGCTTCTTGGGTTGCCTAAGCCATCCTTGGAACAATTGTCGGCACTGGAATAGTTCCTGCCAGCAGTTGTCGCTGTGTTATACGATACACTTTAACCCTGTGTTACCTGGTGCCAATACCTTTCACAGCAACGTAGTGCCTTACATGTAGTTTTATGTAACTGTTTCTGATGCACAGATATGAAGAGCGCAGGCACCTCATCGTTCCTGTTTGATCAAGAAGGAGATTTTCGGTGCCTTCAGCTGTTTTCTTCAAATGTTGTAGATAGAGCTGGTAAATACAACACTGGGTCCTAAGCTGTATTCTTATTTCTACATCTGACTTAAAATTTTGTGCATTATAATTATATATATATATTATATATGTATATTCATAAGAAGAAGTCAAATAAGATATATTTAGTTTTTATTAGAGTTGAAAAAAAAATCATTGACAAGATGGTGTCTGTTCCGTTTTTCCACTGTGGTCAAGTGAGACGGTGATGACATGGCAGCTCTCCATTGGCTGGAAAATATGTTTGTGCCCTTGCTGGTTACCTCTTGTTTAAAGGGGATCATGCAACCGATTTTAATTGCATTGTTACAAATGGGTCTAGTTATAAAAAAAATTGCGTTCGCACAGGTGTCATGAATAACCCCCATAATTTGCCTAATATGTTCAATTCCTGTGATCGTCAGCTCCATCTAGTGGCCATAATGTAGTATTTTTCTGAAATACCTCAATCAGGAAATCCGCATTATGGCCACAAGGTGGAGCTGATGATCATAGAAAATAATAAAGATTGCTTGAGACATATGCACTGCAATTTTTTTATAAATAGATCCCAAACTGTGCCATGTTGAGGTGCTAGCTTCTGATGGTGACATGGCTGCTTCATGTGTTTAGACCAAGGATATGCCATAAAGACAGTCTGTTACATTTTTAAATGTTTTTTTTTTTTCACAAATCAGTGTGAAGCTTTAAAATTCTTTAATAAACTTTTAAGCCAGAAATGTCTGGATTTGGAGACGGCTCTTTCCGTAAATATACCTTGTCTGACGTTAGACTGAATTTGACCTGTAGTGTTAATTCTACATCATAGGATGCGTATTCTTCAGGGAACACAATGGAAACATTGGATGAAATGGCCTAAAATGAACATTAGGCCAGGCTATCATAATTTTATAACATACACTATATTACCAAAAGTATTGGGACACCTGCCTTTACATGGAAAAGAACTTTAATGGCACGTGCGTAAATTACTGCACTCAAACGTAATTTTTGTTTTACGTCTCTGTACTCATTTTTATGCAGCTGTGTGCTTGGTTCCATAGACTAAAATGCATCTACACTATATTACCAAAAGTATTGGGACGCCCGCCTTTACACCGACATGAACTTTAATGGCACCCCAGTCTTGGTCCGTAGGGTTCAATATTGAGTTTGCCTACCTTTTGCAGCTATAACAGCTTCAACTCTTCTAGGAAGGCTGTACACAAGGGCTCAGGGCCCAAGAGACAGCTGGTGGTCCTAATCGAGAGATTCCTCTTCCCTTCCTGTCCTGTAAATATAGAACCGGAAGTAAGCAGAAATCTTTCCAAAGTCAGGGTAAGTTCCTCTTAGAAAGATGTCACCAGAACAAGCGTCCCCATTGGAAGAGTTCACCTCACTTCCTGTTCTGGTGACAACTTTGAATTATTGTTTTAACATCACTCTCAGTCCTGGTGACAATGATCATCAGGAGAAAAGGAGAGTGAGTCTTCCCAGTGGGGCACAGAGAGAAATAAAACCTGACCTGTCTAACTCTTCCATATTCTATCCAAAAATAATTTTTTTGGCTTTAGATATACTTTAGAGCAGAACTCTAAGCAAGTTTCAATGACAC
The DNA here is from genome assembly GCA_029206835.1 of Rana muscosa. Lineage (NCBI taxonomy): Eukaryota > Metazoa > Chordata > Amphibia > Anura > Ranidae > Rana > Rana muscosa. The sequence continues at coordinate 74,648,792 of CM055128.1, forward strand.
AGATGAATGTAGCTCTGTAACATGTACTCCTTCCTACTTAGCCCCTAGCCCTCAATCTATAAACCAGCCATTCTCAAGTGCGATTCTGCCTGAGGTCGTCAGGGGTGCCGCGGCATCCTGGTTGAGAAAGGTTGTCAGATCGGACCAGACTCTTGCTCTACCGAACTGTACATCGGAGCTCAGTCAGACACTGAAAACAGTAAAAGGGGGAGGCAACTTCCTGGGTCCTGAGTTCTATACCTCCCGCTACAGTACAGTATCCGGCAGTGCAGTCTGTGAGACCTGTTTCCTGATTGGCCAAAGCGTTAAGCGATCCTTTTGGATGCCTAGCGCTTTGGCGGAAGACACGGCGAAGGAAGCTGCAGGAGCGGACATCGGAGCCGCCGCGGCCGCTGCCCGCACTCCAGGAGAGGACACCACAGCCCCACCACATGAGTGGGTAAGTGCAGGGCCAGACTGCCTGCAGGGGGTGGGGGGGTGTTGTTTGTTTGCTGCCCCCCCAAAGAAGAACCCACCAGCCGCCACTCATAATAGGAGTCCTGTGACTGCCACTGACAGTTAAAGAGCTCCTTTCCCATTCCACACACCCAGCCGAGGTTAAAAGTTAAAGAAGGGACGGCCCTGGGGACCCACAGACATGCCCCCCCCCCTCCTCCTCATTACTATGCACACAAAAGGGGCAGGGCAGAGGTTGTCATGAAGGATAAGCAGGGAGAACTCCATAGAACACCTCTGGCTGGCTCTACATGCTATGGTTTACATCCAAATCACAGCACGGGCCTAGCTGCGGAAAATTTATCAGAACTGAAGATATTTAAAGTGGAGTTCCACCCTGAAAAAAAATTTTTGACCAAAAATCCTAAAAAAAAAATGAAAAAAAAAATGTTTTACTTACCAGAAATAGCGGTTGCTATGCAGAAGTCCCTAATCTGCCTCTTCATCGTCCGCGGCTGGTCTTCTTCCTCCGTCCTACTCGCTGTGTCTTCTGGTGAATGGGGCGCGCTGCTTCTGGGAACTGTGTGTATCCCAGAGAGTAGCCGGCCCATTCACAAAGCGCCGCACGGTTTCACTGCCTGTTTCCCTTACTGAGGATGGCGGTGCCGGGAGCTGCCAGGATCGAGGGGTCGGCCTCGGGGGGGGGGGGGGGGGGGGCTGACATTGCGGGCAAATAGGACAGGTAAGTGTCCTTATTAAAAGTCAGCAGCTACAGTGTTTGTAGCTGCTAACTTTAAAAAAAATAAAAAAAATTGCGGGTGGAATGCCTCTTTGAGTTGATGTTTTTATTGTGCAAAGGGCAGGCAATATACATTGTATACCAGAAATCAAAATTTATAATGTTACCATTAACAAAAGCTGCACTGTATGTATTCCCATGAGTATGCATTTTGAGTTATTGCAGTAGTGTTTTCTTTAAACTCATTTTTATATGAGTCAAACTTGCTGTTCCACATCTTTATTTAACCACCTCAGCACCAGCAAGTTTCATTCCCCAGCTATTTTTCAGTTTTTAGCGTTGTGATACTTTGACTGACAATTACTCAATTGTGTAACACTGTACCTGTTTTCCTTATTTTCAGTTAAAAAACATATCAAATAAATAATTTTTCTTCATAAATGTAGGCTAGAATGTATTCTGCCACATTTCTTTGGTTAAAAAAAAAGCAAATCAGTTTATAATATTTAGAGTGTGTGAAAGATATACAGTCTACAAACCAGGGTAAAAAAAATGCTGTAAATTAAGAGTGCTTTCAGAAAAAGAAGTGTTAATAGTTTAAATTTATTAACTAACATAATGGAAATTAAATGAACAGAAGAGAAATCCAAAGCAATATTTGGTGTGACCACCCTTTGCCTTCAAACCAGCATCAATTTATCTAGGTACAGACATCTTGGAGAACTAACCACAGATCTTCTGTGGATGTCGGCTGCCTCAAATTCTTTCTGTCACTTCATGGAATTCCAGACAGACTCAATGAGGTTGAGATCAGGTCTCTGTGTGGACCATCACTTCCAGGACTCCTTGTTTTTCTTTTCACCTACCGTATATACTCGAGTATAAGCTGACCTGAATATAAGCCGAGGCACCTAACTTTACCACAAAAAAATGGGAAAACTTATTGACTCGAGTATAAGCCTAGGGTGTCCATCTGCATGCCTCACTGTGCCCATGACTAGACTGACGTTTAACATGGGAGTCTTTTGAAGGTTTGCCTGGCTTTGAAAAATCGGTGCTCCCTGGCTGTAGGTCCCCCAGTCAAAAAACGATGCACACTTAGAGGAGGACCTACAACCGGCGGGTACCGGGTCCCCAAATTCACCGGAGAAATGACTGTTTAACATGGGGGTCTATAGAAGGGGTGCCCGGATTTGAAAAATCGGTGCTCCCTGGCCGTAGGTCCCCCGGACAACAAACTTTGCACACTTGTAGAGGAAGAGTGAGGCTATATGTGTGCCAAGTTTGGCCAGTACCGTGTCCCCAAAGTCCGGGAGATCAGGCACAAAAAGGTGACTCGAGTATAAGCCGAGGGGGGCATTTTCAGCACAAAAAAGTGCTGAAAAACTTGGCTTATACTCGAGTTTATACGGTAAGTTAGTTCTTAATGACATTGGCTGTAAGTTTGGGGTTGTCCTGCTGCAGAATAAATTTGGGGCCAATCACACGTCTGATGATATGGCATGATGGATAAGTATCTGACTGTACGTATATCTCAGCATTGAGGACACCGTTGATCCTGACCAAATCTCCAACTCCATTTGCAGAAATGAAGCCTCAAACTTGCAAGGAACCTCCACAATGCTTCAATGTTGCCTGCAGACACTCATTGTACCGCTCCCAAAACCTTCGGTGATCAAACTCCCACCTGCTACAGCCAAATATTTCAAATTTTGACTCACCAGTCCAGAGCACCTGCTGCCATTTTTCTGCACCCCAGTTCCTATGTTTTCATGCATAGTTGAGTCGCTTAGCCTGGTTTCCATGTTGGAGGTATGGATTTTTCGGACACAATTTTTTCCATGGAGACCACTTGGTACCAGGTTCCTCCGGACAGTAGATGGGTTAACCTGGGTCCCACTAGTTTCTGGCAGTTCTGTGCTGATGGCACTGCTGGACATCTTCCAATGTGTAAGGGAAGTAAGCATGACGTGTCTTTCATCTGCTGCATTAAGTTTCCTTGGCCAACCACTGCATCTATAGTCCTCGACATTGCCCGTTTCTTTGTGCTTCTTCAAGAGCTTGTACAGTACATCTTGAAAGCCCAGTCTGCTTTGAAATGTTTGCCTGGGAGAGATCTTGCTGGTGTATGACCTGTGACATGAAACTGTCTTCCACAACCTCACCTTAGTAGCAGAGTTTGGCTGTTCTTCACTCTTCTGTTCTTCACAGTTATAAGTCTCCTACACAGCTGTTTCTGTTTTAGTTAATGTGTTTCAACCTACATAAGAAAACGATGATCATTACCACCTGCTTGGTATAATTGGTTATTCATACACCTGACTCTAATCCCAAGAAATTCCTGACTTTGTGCGTCAAAGTGTGCAAGTGTAAGAATTGATGATGGTTTGAAGCCGCAAGAGTAGTCACACCAAATTTTGATTTAGAATTATCCTCTGCTCGCTCAATTAGCATTTTGTAAAAAAACAATGGAAAAAAAATAATATATATTGTGACAGCAGGAAGGTAAAGTCACCTGGTTGCATCCAGGGGGGTAGATATATTTCGCCCAGATTCAGGCTTTACGCCGATTTGTACAACTAGGTGGAGAGTTGTATAAGGCTAGTGTGCTCATGGATGACTCATACCTCTAGGGAGAGGGCTGGGCGTCGTGCAGACAGGGAGTTGATGAGACCAGCTGAACCTTGTCAGCTCATTTAGGCCTCTATAAGAAACTCCCAGCTTCATTAGATGTTAGCTCATGCCTGGAACCAGACCTGTGTGGACTGTCTAGGGAGAGTGAACCCCTGTGCGGTGAGGCAAAGCCTGTGTGGCTATTTGTTTGGACTTTTACTAAACCAGGGACTTAGGGACTAGGACAGCACTAGGCTGATCCCAGTTGTTAGTTTAGGAAACCTGCATGTTTAGTCAGAGGTCAAACTGACCAGGATTTATTTTGTTTGTTTCTTTTTTGGCTTTGCTGTGTTTTTGTCACTGTACATAGAGAAATAAACCGCACCTTTTGATTTTGAAAACCACAACCTCCGTCTGCTGGCCCTGTTTTTGTGTGGGGAGCCCAACCAGGGGGTCACACACACCCGCTACCGAGTTAACCCCCTCACAGTTGGTGGAGAACCAGTGGCAGTTTTTTTAAGCCAGCATGGAGGAGATACTGAAACAGCTGGCTCTAGCAAATGCCAATCAACAGCAGACAAATGCAGGTTTGCAAAGGAGCCTTGCAGCCCAGCAGCAAGCTCATCAACAAGCCCAGCAGCAATCTGAGGCCCGCTTCATAGACCTGTTACAGAAGCAAGAGCAGAGACTACAACAAATGGAAGCAGTAATGCAGCAACGTCCGCAGACCAGTGAGGAAAGCCGTCCCACTAATACCGCGTCCTTTGGGGTGAGTCGTTTATTGACAAAAATGACTGGAGAGGATGATCCAGAGGTATTTTTGACCACATTTGAAAGGACTGCTGAAAGAGAAAAGTGGCCTGAGGAGCAGTGGGCTGGACTGGTGGCTCCTCTGTTAACTGGTGAATCGCAGAAGGCTTACTATGACCTAGAGCCTGACCAAGCAAAAGACTATGTGATGCTAAAAGCTGAAATATTGGCAAGGCTGGGTGTCACCCTGGCTGTCCGGGCTCAGCGTGTGCATAACTGGACTTTCCAGCTTGGAAAACCCCCCAGGTCTCAAATGTATGATCTCATTCACCTGAGCAGGAAGTGGCTACAGCCAGAGACTTTGTCCGCACCGGAGATTGTGGAACGTGTTGTGATGGATCGTTTCTTGAGAGCTCTTCCTACCGCCATTCAAAAGTGGGTAAGCCACGGAGACCCAGAAACGGCCGGTAAACTTGTGGATCGTGTAGAGAGATACTTGGCTACAGAGAACCTGACGGCCTCTTCCAGAGACTCTCGGACTTTCCACCCTAAGACCAGACCATCCCCAGGGGCGGATAAGAGGATTCCAAGGGGTGAGGGTGGAGAGAGTGAGAGGGTGGGAGCTCTACCCCAAGTTTGGCGAGAACAGCCTGGGAAATCAGCGGCTCATGAGGCCGCAAGAAGGATCGTTTGCTACCGCTGCCGGCAAGCGGGACATATTGCAGCCAATTGCCCGGTTGTGGAGGAACCCATGCAGTGTGACTTTCTGACGGGCAGACGTCAGTCGCTGTGTGCGACAGTCGCATGCACTGCCATTCGAGGAACTGAGAAACATTTATGCAAAATGTGTGTTAATGGTAGAAATGTTGTGGTATTGTTGGATTCAGGTAGCCTTGTGACCCTGATAAAGGCTGAGTTAGTTAAAACAGAGGTCTCTGGGAATAGCAAGGTAGCTGTTATTTGTGTGCATGGGGACACCCGAGAGTATCCAGTGACTACAGTGTGTTTCGAGACCCCCAAAGGTACCCTCTCTCATCCAGTGGGCTTAGTATCTCAGTTACCGCATGACGCCATTGTGGGAAGGGATTTTCCGAAGTTCTGGGAACTGTGGGATGATCCTGAGCCCCCCACTGGTGCCCCTATGTACCAGGAATGTGATAGCCAGAACTCCTCTGAGAGTGGTGAGGACTCTCCAGAATTTCCCTTGTCAGTATTGGCAGGGGAGACTCAAGAAACTGGAGAGGAGCCCACCTCCTCAGACGAAAACCTACCGTCTGTGGAGTTTTCTGATCTGGAGGTTCACCGGGAAAATTTTGCCACAGAACAGTTAAAAGACCCCGCCCTAATAAAGGCACGGGAAAACGTAGTGGAAATAGATGGCGAGTTAGTGAACCCAGATAATACCTGCACTTACCCATACTTCAGCGTAGAGAAGGACCTACTGTATCGGGTGGCAAAAAGGGCAGAAGAAACCGTTGAGCAGCTGGTGGTGCCCAAACCTTACAGGAAGTTGGTGTTGGAGTTGGCCCATGGGCACATTCTTGGAGGTCATCTGGGGACAGAGAAAACCCGAGAGAGGGTATTACAGAGATTCTATTGGCCTGGGGTGATGAAGGACATAGAAAATTATTGTTCCTCCTGCCCTGTGTGTCAGAGGTCGGCCCCGATGCCACATTTCCGTAGCCCGCTGGTCCCTCTACCCATCATTGAGGTCCCGTTTGAGAGAATCGCAATGGATTTGGTAGGTCCTATAATCAAGTCCGCTAGGGGGCACCAGTACATATTGGTTATAATGGACTATGCCACCCGTTATCCAGAAGCGATCCCTCTCAGAAATACCTCGGCCAAAACCATAGCCAAAGAGCTATCTCTTGTTTTTAGCCGGGTGGGTATTTGTAAAGAACTGCTTACGGACCAAGGTACACCCTTTATGTCCCGGGTTATGAAAGAGCTGTGTAAATTGTTCAAAGTGACGCAATTGCGTACATCTGTGTATCACCCCCAAACCGATGGGCTGGTTGAAAGATTCAACAAAACCCTAAAACAAATGTTGAAGAAAGTGGTGGATAGAGATGGAAAGGATTGGGACTGTCTACTTCCTTATTTGATGTTTGCTATTAGGGAGGTGCCCCAATCCTCTACGGGATTCTCCCCCTTTGAGTTACTGTATGGGAGACACCCAAGAGGGCTGTTGGATATTGCCAAGGAAACTTGGGAAAGTGAGAGTTCTCCCCACAGGAGTGTGATTGAGCATGTCGCCCTGATGCAAGATCGAATTGCACAGGTAATGCCCATCGTGAAGGAACATTTGGCCCAAGCGCAGTTGGCACAGCAGAGAGTGTACAACCGTGGAGCAAAGACCCGTACCTTTTCCCCGGGGGATAGGATATTGGTACTTGTCCCTACGGTTGAAAGTAAATTCCTTGCCAAATGGCAAGGCCCCTACGAGATAATGGAAAAAGTGAGCGAAGTGAATTACAAGGTCAGACAACCAGGAAGGCGAAAGCCCGAACAGATATATCACGTTAATCTGTTGAAAGCCTGGAGGGATAGAGAGTCCCTAGTCGCAGAAACTTGGTCACCAGCTCAAACTGGTTGCGTGATTCCGGAGGTTGGAATAGCAGCCACCTTGTCACAACCCCAACAACAGGAGGTTAAGGAGTTTGTGCTTCGCAACAAGGAGGTGTTCTCTGAGCTGCCGGGACAAACATCTGGGGTAGAGCATGATATTATTACCCCGCCCGGTGAAAGGGTGAAGTTAAAACCCTATCGGATCCCAGAGGCCCGACGGGAGGCAATACGGGAGGAAGTACAGAAAATGCTGAACTTAGGGGTGATAGAGGAGTCCCAAAGTGATTGGTCTAGTCCCATTGTGTTGGTGCCTAAACCGGATGGGAGCTGGCGATTTTGTAACGATTTTCGTCAGTTGAACAAAGTTACAAAATTTGACACCTACCCCATGCCACGTATAGATGAGTTGATCGACCGGCTGGGAACAGCCCGATACATGACGACTCTTGACCTCACAAAAGGGTATTGGCAAATTCCCCTGGCCAAGTCGGCCAAAGAGAAAACCGCATTTGTAACCCCAGACGGGGCGTTCCAATATAAGAGAATGCCGTTCGGGTTACAGAATGCGCCGGCCACATTCCAGCGGAAAATGGACCAGATGCTGAGGCCCCATCGGAAGTATGCTGCGGCTTACCTGGATGACGTAATTGTCCATAGCACAGATTGGGCCTCACATCTGCCAAAAGTGCAAGCAGTCCTGGACTCTGTTCGGGAAGCGGGGTTTACGGCTAACCCCAAGAAGTGTACCATTGGGCAGGAGGAGGCCAAATATCTTGGGTACACCATTGGCAGGGGAGTAATAAAACCCCAACTCAACAAAGTCGAGGCCATCCAGAGTTGGCCACGTCCCAACAGCAAGAAGCAGGTACGAGCCTTTCTGGGAATCGCGGGTTATTATCGGCGCTTCATTCCCCACTTTGCTTCTAAGGCTGTGCCCCTAACCAACCTGACGAAAGGGAAAGGGTCGGTCATGATTAAATGGACCCCCGAGGCTGAGGCAGCATTCCAATTCTTGAAACAAGCCTTATGTAGCCAGCCAGTGTTGTACTCACCCGACTTCTCTAAAGACTTTGTCGTACAAAGTGATGCGTCAGATGTGGGGTTAGGAGCAGTATTGTCCCAGGTCTGGAACGGGGAAGAGCACCCAGTCATTTACCTCAGCAGGAAGTTGAAGTCCCATGAGGTAAATTACGCCACGGTTGAAAAGGAGTGTTTAGCGGTGAAGTGGGCTCTAGATTCCCTTCGGTACTATCTGCTAGGTAGGCACTTTGACATGGTTACGGATCACGCTCCGTTAAAGTGGATGGCTCAAAACAAGGAAACAAATAGAAGAGTGAATAGGTGGTTCCTGGCCCTCCAGGAATTCAACTTCACAGTAAAGCATCGCCCTGGCGTTCAAATGGGGAATGTGGATGCTTTGTCTCGAGTACATGAATGCCTGATTGCTGGTGTTCCAACCCCGAGGTTAAAACAAGAGGGGGGGGTATGTGACAGCAGGAAGGTAAAGTCACCTGGTTGCATCCAGGGGGGTAGATATATTTCGCCCAGATTCAGGCTTTACGCCGATTTGTACAACTAGGTGGAGAGTTGTATAAGGCTAGTGTGCTCATGGATGACTCATACCTCTAGGGAGAGGGCTGGGCGTCGTGCAGACAGGGAGTTGATGAGACCAGCTGAACCTTGTCAGCTCATTTAGGCCTCTATAAGAAACTCCCAGCTTCATTAGATGTTAGCTCATGCCTGGAACCAGACCTGTGTGGACTGTCTAGGGAGAGTGAACCCCTGTGCGGTGAGGCAAAGCCTGTGTGGCTATTTGTTTGGACTTTTACTAAACCAGGGACTTAGGGACTAGGACAGCACTAGGCTGATCCCAGTTGTTAGTTTAGGAAACCTGCATGTTTAGTCAGAGGTCAAACTGACCAGGATTTATTTTGTTTGTTTCTTTTTTGGCTTTGCTGTGTTTTTGTCACTGTACATAGAGAAATAAACCGCACCTTTTGATTTTGAAAACCACAACCTCCGTCTGCTGGCCCTGTTTTTGTGTGGGGAGCCCAACCAGGGGGTCACACACACCCGCTACCGAGTTAACCCCCTCACAGTATATATATATATATATATAGCATACAGCATTTCTTCACACCTGCCTAAAACTTTTGCACAGCACTATATACACTATATTACCAAAAGTATTGGGGCGCCTGCCTTTATACACACACACACATGAACTTTAATGGCATCCCAGTCTTAGTCCGTCGGGTTCAATATTTAGTTGGCCCACCCTTTGCAGCTATACCAGCTTCAACTCTTCTGGGAAGGCTGTCCTCAAGGTTTAGGAGTGTGTCTATGGTAGGGTGACCAGACATCCCCAGTTTCAGGGGGCAGTCCCCGGATTGAGGACACTGTCCCCGGACCAAGTCTGTCCCCGGTTTTGTCCCCGGATTGGAATTTAACAGGGGCTGGGACAATTTCAAAGACAGTCAGTGCAGAATAAAAAAAAACAATCTGAATTACACCCCCCCCCCGCTCCTACTAGCTTAGGGGGGATGTATTTTTTCCATTATCTGTGCCCCTTTCTGATGATTATGTGCTGGTCGGAGCGAAGGGAATATTTCTTCAGTTTCGGGCACATGCCCATTCAGCTCCGCTCGCATGTTCTTTTGCCTTGGCTCAAGTCCCAGCCAGCTGCCTGCCTGTTTATCTCCTTGCCTTCCCTGGTGGAGTGATCTTCTTCCGCTCCCCACCCAGTAGTAGCTGGGGCCCAGAGAGTAAGACTTGACAGGCTGTGAGGCGGGCGGCGACGGGCAGAAATTTGCTGATTGCCGCCATTACTAGTAAAAAAATAAATATGTCCCCGGATTTCATTTAAAAAATCTGGTCACCTTAGACTCTATGGCAGTGGTTCTCAACTCCTGTCCTCAGGACCCACTAACAGGCCAGATTTTAAGTATTACCTTGGGTGAGATGCAGACTAGAATACTGCAATCCCTGAGCAGCAAATTATATCACCTGTGATGCATTTCAGTTATCTTGCAAACCTGGCCTGTTGGTGGGCCCTGAGGACTGGAGTTGAGAACCACTGACCTATGGGAATGTTTGACCATTCTTCCAGAAGTGCATTTGTGAAGTCAAGCACTGATGTTGATGAGAAGGCTTGGCTCGCAGTCTCCGCTCTAATTATGGGAGGGGCTGCTAGCCAGGGGGAGGGGTCTTGTGCTCTGTTGGAAAGGCTACTTGCAAGAATGATTTTCCTTCACTACTGACCATGGGAGAAATCTGGTCTTTGTGGGAGGGACTGTAAACCAGTGGGAGGGGTTTAATAATTACAGGAGGGACTGAAGGCCAGAATGAAGGGTCTTGTCCTCTGTGTGGGGAGGGGGGTACTTGTTAGAGTAACAGGTCTAAACTACTTACCAGGAGGAGAAGTCTAGTTGTTGTTGGAGGGCATGGAAGACAGGAGGCTTCCAAGTGTCATTCATTGGTTTTAATTTTGCTAATGCTATATTTAATATAGCATTAAAATATTAACTTAAAGCGGTGTTCCGGCCATAATTTTAATTTTTTTACAATCTCAAAATTTGTATAATATATATGCAGTAAAAGATATCAATACTTCCCGATCTGTTCAGTAATCAAATAAAAAACGTACTGAATATCTTGTCAGCGATCTTGTGGCCGCTTCCATCTTAGCTGTGGGCATGTGAAGCCCAGTACATCTCTCTTCCTGCTTTTCCTGAGAGAGGTGCATGCTGGGTAGCCAGCATGCACCTATCGATCTCACGCATGCGCAGTTAAACGGCGCTCGTAGGGCCGTTAGATTGTATAGTTGCCATAACAACGGGCGGCGACGGAGGATGGTCCCGCACCCCGTTGTTATGACAACTAAGATAACAGAAGCATTCAGTAATGCCCAGACTCCTGGGAAATGATGACACTAAATACCAGGAGGCCAGGCGAGTCAGGAAGAGAAGTAGGTCCACCGTAGACTAGGAACTAGGCAGATTAGGAAATCTGCCTAGTAACAGGCATTTTCAGGCAAGTAAAACATTTTTTTTTAACAAAATTATTTTTTTTAGATTAAAAGGAACCTACTAATGTGAAGTTTATTTTTAGAGTGGACCTCCGCTTTAAGGCAGTAATGATTTGTTATCCTTATTTAATTGATCACAGTCAGATCAATGAAATATGATTGCTGGTATTTTAAAAAATTTTCCTTATTCAGTCTAATTCTTACACTAAATAAGGAAAAAAATTAAAAGAATACTAGCAAGTGGCAATCATATTATATTGATCTGTCTGTGATAAATAAAATAAGGATAAAATGTGATAATTTACGAGGACGTGTTTAGGGGTGGGATTAGGGGCAGTGCAGGGTAGGGGTTGGGTCGGGCAACTGGCTGCAAGTAACTCCTAAAGTGGAGTTCCACCCATTTTGGGCTTATTAAAAGTCAGCAGCTACAAAAAATGTAGCTGCTGACTTTAAATAAACACACACTCACCTGTCCCACGGCCCAGCAATGTGGCTGCTCGAACACTCGCTCCTCTCCCTCTCCTCTCCGCAGCCCTGGCATCACTACTGTGGGTACCTGGCTGTGACAGCTTGTGGCTTCAAAGTCGGGTGCGCACGGCGCATGCGCGAGTTACGCTGTGTGTCCAGAGTGGCTGAGCAATCTTTTGCGAACTTTGACGTGTCCCAGAAGATTACTGGAAGAGAAGAGCTGCCTAGGCGGCCCGGAGCAGAAGTGGGAGCTGGGTACCTGTGAAAACTAGGTACCCGCTCCCCCCAAAAAAAAAGACATGTCAAATGTGGCATGTCAGGATTCCTTAAAGCGGAAGTTCCACTTTTGGGTGGAACTCCACTTTAAGGCCTGGTTACTAGCTCAGGACTTGAAATTTTGAGCCCTGCAGTTAGTATGTATATACAGTATACTATGAAAAAAAAATGCATCACATTTCTTGAGGCCTTTAAATGCAAGGACAGTATAAATACCCCCAAAATTACCCCTTTTGGAAAGTAGATACCCCAAGGTATTTAGTTAGTGACATGGTGAAGATCTATTTTTTTGCCACAATTTTTTGAAAAATTAAAAAATAAAAATGAAATTTGATTTAGTTATTTTTCACACACATGAACATACTCACGGTTATACCCCAACACACGTTCTTCTACTTCTCCTGTGTATGGATATACCACACATGTGAGCTTGACCATATAGAGGGGCCCAAAATCCAAGGAGAATTAAAGGTATTCCTGGATACCTGTCACATTTTTGGAGGTCCTGAGGCTCTGGGCCAGTGGAAATACCCTCAAATTTACCACATTTTGTAAAGCAGACTCTCTGGTGTACTTGCTAAAAGCTATGGTGAGTCTTTTGAAAATCTTTTATTTTTTTTTAAATGAAGAAAGAGAACAAAATGATTTTTTTTTTACACAAAGTTGTCAATTTAATAAGATATTTCTCAAGAACAGTATGGGCATACTTACAACCCAAAACACATTGCTCTACTCCTCTATTAGGTTACCACATGTGTGAGACTTTTTATTTGCAGCCTAGCTGCATAGAGGAGCCTGAAATCCAAAGAGCACCTTCAGGCTTTCAAAGGGCACAAATTACATATCTGATTCCCTGACTTCCTATCACATTTTTGGAGGCTGTGTGGTTCTAGGACACTAGAAATACCCCCAAAATAATCACATTTTGTAAAGCAGACACCCCAAGGTACTGTATATGCTGAAGACATAGTGAGTCTTTTGCCACAGGGTTTTAGAAAATATAGAAATACATTTTTATTTTTTTAATCACAAAGTAATCCATTTATGAGGATATCAAATCATACAGTGAAGGACACAGGCACCTTTAAGTCTTGACCACTTGCCACCTTTAGGCAAGGAACACTGGCAAAATTGTTAGAACAACCTCATATAACCTTCCCGCTCTCAGCAATCCTCAGTTTTTTGCTCCTGTCCTTAGATGATGTACAACCTCCTTCTACTGAAATAGGTTCCTGGCTTATATTTACAAAATTTATGGAAGACTGAAGACTTTACTTGGTTCTTCACAGGAAAAAATTGTTCTCAACCGGGCTGCAGCAACACCACTGAGGCAATATGATTGCAGCTTCGGGATCAGTCACCCTGAGGCATGTTCCCGGACTCTGCCACAGGAAATGTATAGAAATGGAAACACAGGTATAGTTTATTTTCGGCCCTGGACTCTGCATGTGGCGCCCCCGTTCGGTATAGCAGTACATTGTGGTGTAGTTAGCTGCTGAGTTATCTACAAGTCCAGGGCAGTTGCTACCTGAGTCCCAATAGTTCCAGTCCACGAAGACCCTCTCCACAAAAAAGAGGTCTTCGGAAGTTTGCTTCGGAAGTATGCCCTTCCGAAACAGGTGAAGCAGGGAATTCCACCTGGTGGCCGTTTCCCTGGGAAGTTGCCAGTCCAGGCCTTTGCCCCTTCCTATGAGCCCACCTCTTCTCACAACCAGATTCTCCCTCCCCCAGCCTGGGGGTAGTCCTTGGTCCAATCCCCTGCCTTGAGCATCATGAAGCAACCAGCGCGAGCAACTTAGGCCAGCAGTGTGTCACAGGACTGTTGGCCATGGCCTTGCTTGCACCAAGTTAAATGGTCTGTCACCTCACCACCATAGCATAGCATGTACCATTTTCCTCATAGCAGGATGATTTTGGTCCTGTGTGTAATGGCCCATGTAATTCAGGTGTGTAATGGCCCATTCTCTGTGCTGTCCTGCCCTCTGTATGAGGTACACAACCCCCTGCCTGGCTCTAGGCTCCATCTTCAGAACACAGCTCTGTTCAGACTTCACAGGTTATCTAGCCTGAAGCCTCGTACACACGACCGAGTTTCTCGTCGAAAAACGACAAGAAACTTGCTGGCAGAGCTTTCTTGCCGAGTATATCGGCCGTGTGTACGCGGCTATCAGGTTTCTCATCAAGAAAACCGACAAGAATCTCGACGAGAAATATAGAGAACCTGCTCTCTATTTTCTCGTCGAGATTCTCGTCAGCCTGTTTCTCGACGAGAAAAGTGTGTGTGTGTACACTTACCTGTCCTCCGAGAAGCCCGCGCATGCTCGAAATGACTTTGACGCATGCGCGGTAGCTTCCTAGGCATAGTTAGGGTGAAGCAAGATGGCGGCAACGGCATCGAATGTGACGAGCGCACGCTCGTCATAGTCGATGACGTCACTGCGTTCGCTCCATTCAAAGAACCGCGGGTTCTTTGAATCGAGCGTCTGTACACTCGGCCGGGACAAGTTTCTTGTCCAAAAATCTCATCAAGAAAAATTACGTGTTTTTTCCTGACGAGATTCTCGGTCGTGTGTACGAGGCTTCAGTCATGGTAAATAGTGCAGATACACCCCTTCCACTCTGCGGCAGCAGAATTTTTATTGAATTAAAGTAGTGTAGGGGTTCGCTCACCATTTATGGCAGATATCAGACAGAAGAAAAATGCACACATACTGTGCACAGTGCCATTATGAGGTTGTTCAGGACTGATCACAGCCAGTACAAGTGTTTCCAGCATTGCTGGTCACAGCCAGTGCATACATTTGCAGTATTGCTAATCACAGCAAGTGCCAGCATTGCTGATCACAGCAAGTGCCATTATTTCCAGTATTGCTGATCACAGCCAGTGCCATTGTTTCCAGCATTTCTGATCTCAGCCAGTGCCAGCGTTTCCAGCATTGCTGATCACAGCCAGTGCCATTATTTCCAGCATTGCTGATCACAGCCAGTGCCATTATTTCCAGCATTGCTGATCACAGCCAGTGCCATTGTTTCCAGCATTGCTGATCACAGCCAGTGCCAGCGTTTCCAGCATTGCTGATTACTGCCAGTGCCATTCATTCCAGCATTGCTGATCACAACCAGTGCTTCTAGCGCTGCTGGCTGTGGTCAGCAATGCTGAAAATACTGGCATTGGCTATAGTCAATTAGAGGCAATGTAATTAGGTAAGGGCGATGTGATTGGGAAGGAGCGCTGTAATTAGGTATGGACACTGCTTTGTAACAGTGGCTTCACTCAGCCACCACCTCTCCCTTTCTTTCCACAATGGCTGTGTGCATGTGACAGGAACAGGAAAGCTGGCTACTCACTGCAGCCAGTTTTTACAGTGGTAATCACTGTGACCAATTACATGGTATAGAACCACTCTAGATTGCTCTGTACCTTTTGCATGCAATCTGCACTGTCCAATAACATAGTTGTGACTGTAGGATTTATTGAACAGATTAATTTATTAAATCCCCCTATTGTTTACATTTGTGATCACTGTGATTGGCTATCACAGTCTTCACAGGGCACAGAGCCATTCCTAATGGCTCTGAACCTTTAGCCAACGCTCTTCGCTGTCTAATGACAGCAGGAGCATTGGCATTGTGTGCGCAGGTCAGATTAAAGAAAAAATTACAACGGGTTTGTATATATATATATATATATATATATATATATATATTATACACAGGAGCAAGGTTTCTTTAAAATATTGAAGTGCCTGTATAGCCAAACCTTTTTTTACATTTTACATGCAAGGGTAACCTCTTTTCAATAAGACAACACACTGATGCGAGAGATCAAGTATAACGGTTTTACTTTTGTTTTAAAAGGCATAAGCAGAACATAACACATATAACTTGCTTACAGAGCCCTGCAGCAATAGGTATAGCACACAATAATGGCGCAGCGCGGTAATCCACCACGCGTAGCTATTATGGTATACGCGCCCTGTGGCGCACTAAAACAATAGTCTATCTCCCTTCCCTGGTCAGGCCTGACACCGAATAAATCTCAGTCTTTTGATTGAGGATTTCTTCGCATGCAAACTTTCGGTGGTGAACAGTATTTTGTAATCCACAAAGTAGGCAGTCACAAGGAACACTATACTGGAGACCCTTTAACTCTGTCCTGCCACTGGTCTCCAGTGGAATAACAAACAAACGATCGGTGGGCCAAGGCAGTCTATAGGCCCAACACGGTACAGTCTATTGGATTGAGCAAGTGCTCGCTCACCACTCCGGACGCGATCCCAGTCCGGGACTTCCACCTGCTGTGTCTCCGCACAGAGCGTCTGCCACGATCGGGTTCCCGATCCAACTGATGTCCTCACTCGACAAGCCAGATGCCACACAGGCTCCGCAGTGGGGTGGAAGGCTCTTTGGAAGTTGCGCAAGGCCCCAGGCTTCAGGCCTTGCACTGCAGCAGATCCGCACAGGAAGAAACTGTTGCTTGCAGCACGGTGTCCGAAGAGGCCGAGCTCCGCCTCGCCTCCTTCTTAAATAGCCCCTCCCATGAGTCTCTGCGGTGGCCAATTGCACTCTGGGTGCCGAACGGGGTTCTGGATAACGTAGTCCCGGGGCCTTAAAGGAGACCCCACTACACACTCCCCCCACTTAAACTCTTTGGTCCCCATAAAATAACATAACATTAAATTACAGAACGTACAACGTCAACCAAAGTTGCGTATGATGTTGGTAGAGGAAATTCCCACCAAAAACGAGGCGGTGAACTCCCCTGCCCACAGGTCACACTATCATTAGTGTCCTGCCTAACTGTGCCAGAGAGTGAGTTGGGGTTGCCCCCCACTAAATGAACAGTGGGAGGATTAGGGTCTTCCATACTCCTCCTGGCAGTAACCACAGTGTCTTCCGCACTCCTCCCCATCTGTGGGTAAGTTAATCTTCTGGGCGGCTTTATGGCCCTTCGCTTCCTCTGTCCTCTTGGGCTTTCTGTTAAAACAGGCTCCTCTTCTGGAACCGACTTAGGAATTTCCTCTGGTTCGGGAGCACTGGACTCCGGAGCAGGGAGGTACATGGATTCCCTTGGATCTTCTTCTGGGAGTAAGTCACAGGCACTCTCCCAAGAATCTGACAAAGGACTAGACGGGATGAACACAGTAGCTTCTGCATTCAGTGTCTTCTTCAGGCGGAAGATCAATAGCAGAAGCTTCTGGGGCCTGGGAAGTGATGTCACCTCCTATCGTGGAGCCCGTTTCTGGTCCAGCACGAGAGGAGAAGACATCTATTGTGAGTACACCAAACACTACACTAACACCAGGACACATAGGCACATTTTTAACCCCCTGATCGCCCTTACCAGTTAACCCTTTCACTCCCTGTCACAGTGCCACTAAGTGCAGTTTTCCGAATTTTCACTGATCACTGTATTGGTGTCACTTGTGACACTAATCAGTGTTAGGGCAGTTAGTGTTAGGCCCAGGTAGGTTTAGGGTACCCCTATATATTCCATAATAAAGATTTTAACCCCTTGATCACCCCCCAGTTAACACTTACACCCCTTGTCACAGTGGCATTAGTATAGTGTACAGATCTCTTTTCTGATCACTGTATTCATGTCACTTGTGACTCTAAACAGCGTTTTTCAGAGGAATAGCCTTTCCAGCCGCATCAGCCGTGTCCCTGCGTGCATGTGCGGCGGAACGGCACTCCCGCGCATGCGCATTCGCGGCCCGATGCACTAGCGCACACCCAACGTGAGCCTCTGGCTGGCCTATAAAAGGAGCTCTGGTGCTCAGTCTAATTGCTGGCTCGTCTGCAGCTTCCTGTTTACCTGTGACTTGTTCCTGTGTTTGATTACTTGCTGTGACCCGGATTGCCTCTGACTCTGCTGATCTTCTCCTGGACCTGACCTTCGGCTTGTACTACGGACTCCCCCTGTCTCCTGTGTTTGACCCTCAGCCTGTGACCCGGACTCTGCCTCTTGTCTCCTTGCCTTGACCTCTTGCCTGTGACCTGGACTTGCCTTGTGTACTCCCAACACAGTACCTCCGTCTGTGTTTGAACTATCTTATCTGCCTGTGCTTGACCCTCAGCCTGGTTCTGGACTCTCAGATCAAGTTCTTCCAGCAAACCACGCACCTGCCAGTTTGACTCAGCTGCCCAACCACTTGAAAGACCCTGTTTCAAGTCTACTAGCACCTGCTGGGTAGCCTGTGCCTCTTTGTGCCATTCTTCCCCTGTCTCACCTCCAGGGGTCGAAGTGCGCTTAGTCGCAAGGGTGAACCGCTCTCGGCATCTCGGCCTCGGTAAGTACTAGTCTGGGCGTGATAGTGTTAGGGCAGTTAGCAGTAGTTGCAGATAGGTTTAGGGTACCCGCCATATAGTCCCTAAAAAAGGTTTAACCCTTGATCACCCCCAGTTAACCCTTTCACTCCCTGTCACTGTGGCATTGGTATAGTGTACAGATATTTTTTCTGATCACCTAATTAGTGTCACGGGTTAACTAGTTGGTGTCAGCATCAGTTAGCTTCAATCCCAGACAGCGTCAGATTTAAACCTTTGATTGCCAGTAGCGCTAACACACATGCACACACCATACACCTCCCTTACTAGTATAGTGTTTGAATGGATCAATATCTTTGAACTGATCAGATATATACTAGCGTCCCCAGTAGTATAGTGTTCCCAAAAATGCAGCGTTAGCAGAATCAGCCCAGACACCAGCCAGCACCTGCGTTTAGCACCCTACACCCAGCCCACCCAAGTGGAGTATCAATAGATCACTGTCACTTACAAAACACAACACACAAAACTGCAGAGTTAGCAGAGTCACGCCTGATTATAATAGGCTGGGGGTGTTGGGACAAGAGGTCCCAACAGAAAATTTGTAGGTGAATCAACCACAAAAACCATCAGCTCTATGTAAAAGACTTTATTATTGAATGCGTATCATAGTATCAAAAAACTACTCTTCCAATATGGTATCAAAAATCCAAAAAGGAGAGAGGTTCCTCCAGAACATACAAAAAACACTAAAACCATACATGAAAAAAATATACAATGCACTGTTGTGTATGCTAAAAATCAGAGTGAGATCCTGCAATCCTCCCTCTCAGATAGCTGAAAATAAATTTACCCCCTATAGTCCGGACAAAAATAAGTCTAAGTACGTGTCAGTGATCATGGGATATACCAAACTGAATATGAACAGTAAACAATTGCACATCTAGGTGAAGTAAGCTGTAATCAAAATACTGGCAAATTCCACTAGGGAGAAGTCCATGGACACCTGTGGTGTCAATAGCCAGTGTTGGCACACCTGCGGCAAAAGAATAACAATAGGTGTTGTTCATGGAAGTTCATTGATTGAAATTGGAAAACAATGTGACATCTTTCACTAAATAATAGCTGTATGCAGTAAGTTCTCATTAAAGAAGATATGAAAGTAGTAAATCTATCTGAATTTAAATTAGAACAATATCATATTGATTTGTTGAGCCGTGGATTTTTCTTTTCTCCGTCTGCTGACATGGATCAATTTGAGACCTTTAAAGACCTCAACCTATTCCTTAGAAAAGTCTTCTTCAGATCTTTTTGCACTGGGAATACTACACAAGACACTGTCCAAAACACAATAAATCAAGATGAAGAGACAGCCCTTCATCAATTGGTATCCTTGCTGGAGGAGGGTGGGTCCCCCTTCAGTGATGAAGACAATGATGAATCAGATGCTGTTAAACGTACTGCAGGCCTCAGAATTAGGTCTACTAGTATGCCACAATTTAAAAAGAACAAAAGACTGGGTGTCTTTCTTGACCTTGTCCAAGAAGACCTCAAAAAAATGAACTGGCAGACCAAACAAACAGGAAATCTTACCCAATTAGAGCGTAAGGCCCTTCAAGAACTGCGTAAAGCTGACGATGTAATAATTAAGTCCAGCGATAAAGGGGGAAATGTAGTATTACTCTCGGCTACATTGTATGAAAAGGAGGTGTCGCGACTTCTATCTGATTCTTTGACTTACAAGAAACTAGACTATAATCCCTTTGGTAACCTAGTTCAGCTAATTAATGAGAAGCTATCCTGGGCAGCAGAAGAAGCATTATTATCTAAAAAGGAACTTGAATATTTAAGGGTGGAGGATTTCAACATCCCCACCTTTTATATTATTCCTAAAATTCACAAAAATAGGGAAAACCCACCCGGAAGTCCTATAGTGTCGGCTATCAGAGGCCCTCTTGAAAGGGTGGGAAAGTACATAGATAGCCTGATCAAGGACTTGGTCAAATTGTTGCCATCATATGTCCGTGACACGGGTGATGTCCTTAAACAGATAAAGGACATAGTCATTCCGGAAGGGGCTCTCCTTGTCAGTATAGACGTGGAATCTCTTTACATGTCTATTCCCCACGAGTGGGGTATTTTGGCAGTCCACCATTTTCTAGAACAGAGATTCCCACAGATGGGTATTCAAAATGAATTTAATCTGGAACTATTAGAATTAGCTTTAAAGAACAATTTTTTCCAGTTTGCTTCCAAATTTTTCCAGTAAGGAACCTCCAAGAAACCTCCATGGGAGCCCCATGGGCTCCATCTTATGCCTGTCTCCACCTGGGTTAATGGGAGGAGGACACGGTGTTCGCCTCTTCAATGTACCTCGGCCATGCATGTGCGTGGCTGAGGTACATTGACGATGTGTTCATGGTTTGGTCTGGCACCCAGGAGGAACTTAACCAATTCATGGAAGAGTTAAATCAAAATGCACGTAATTTACGTTTCACCTTTGTATGTGATACTTCTGAGATTTCCTTCCTGGACCTGAGAATTGGGGTCCATGAGGGCAAACTAATTACTCAAACTTTTAGAAAACCCACAGCTGCCAATACCCTCCTCCGGGCAGATAGCCATCATCCCGTATCCCTCAAGCGCGGTATACCAGTAGGACAGTTTCTACGTATTCTGAGAAACTGTTCCAGCGAGATAGACTACCAAAAGGAATCGGAATCTCTATACCAGCGTTTCAGGGAGGGTGGGTATGGACATAGGACTCTGCGTACAGCAAAACGTACTGCTAGTAGACGCCCACGCAGTGACCTTTAACAGCCAAGCCAGAATAGGAAGTCAAAATTAGATGGCCCGGTGAGATTCATCACCCCCTTTGGGACACAATGGCACCAGGTGGAGACTGTCCTTGCAGAACACTGGCACATCCTTACTGGATGCGAGGTGCTCAAAGTGATAGTGGGAGACAAACCTATGCTAACAGTAAAGAGGGCTAGAAATCTAAGGGATGAGTTGGTTTGTAGTGAATTCAAGTGTCCAGTAGATAGAAACTGGTTGACTGATATGCCACGTACCACGGGCATGTTTGCCTGTGGACACTGTGGCACTTGTAGATTTGTGGATAAAACCAAGACGTTTAGGGACTCAAGTTCGAGGGAAATTTTTGAAATTAAATCCTTCATTAACTGTAGTACATCTAGGGTCCTCTATATCCTAGAATGTCCCTGCCACATGTTTTATGTAGGGAAGACAAAACGTCAACTTAGGATAAGATTTTCTGAACACTTAAAAAGTATCCGTCTTAAAGAGGATACTCCTATTGCCCAGCATTTTCTTCAGCATCATCAAGGGAAAACAGTGGGACTTAAGGTAAAGGGCTTATATGCCCTTGATCTCTCAGAGAGAAGGGGCGATTTTGACTCAGTATTAATCAAAAAAGAAAAGTCCTGGATATTTAGGCTCCAGACACTTCAACCTAGGGGCCTGAATACAGAGCTCAGTTTGAGAGTATTTTTGGAGCCCTGAAGCCTAGTACCCTAGTACCTAGTACCCTAGTACCACTAGATTTAGTGTAAAATGTCGTCCCTGCCATGATTGTCAATAGAAGAAGATGACATGCTGAAATACATGTAAATTTAGTAGGATTGTTATAGTTCTTAATATCTTAATCCACTAGACAGGTAGAGGTTAACAAACAAGTAATTCCCCCTACCATGTTACTTGGAATCAGATGTTCCATATACATTTTCTGAGTATGCATAGATGAATTCTATAGAAGTGTCTTGAGTATTATTTTTTCTGATACCAGCCTTTATCCTAACTGTCCGGTAGACTGGGTCCTTTTTGCCTTTTTTTTCCTCCTTTCAAAGAAAAGGTATGCCATGTCCGGTATTTGTATAGTAATTTATGATTTATAAATCCTTTCTAGGAAGTGCCTTTTGCCCATAGTTTTTACCTTTCATACATGATAAAGTTTTTGTTGTCACCACAAGATGGTGCTATATTATCTTTAAGCGATAAAGGTAATGATTGGCTAATGAGCCATATTTAAACTGAGAATTTCCTTCCGTTATACATCCAGAAGAAGTGACAAGCCTGTCATGAAACGCGTCGATGTTCAACAATGACCAGAGTATGGGATAACCCCCCTCTCTCCTAGCTGACCCCCCTCCGTTCAGTTCATTGTGTCGGTGAAGATTGTGGGACTATTTACTTTGCCCCTGGTGGCACAATACATCTATTACATCTGACGGATATTTTGTCAGAACTCACGCTGTGTATGTATGCTGTTGACGTCCTGTGATCTCTGAACCCATTGGAGGGAAACCACGTGACTTGGCGCTGTCCGCGCTGGCCAGCACGGGGCTCTGCAAGCACCAGCTACCGTCGCTGATCCATACAGCGCGGTGCATAAGCGTCACCAGCTAGACCGGTCCTATCAGGACAACACTATAGGTGTAGGTCGCTGACAAATTTCACAGGACAGGATTGTAGACCGAGAGGATACACGGGGCTGTGACATTAAAGCATCCCGGATCTGGACTACAGGAAGGGTAAGCATACCCCGAGCAATATCTTTCAGTCCTTTCACAGCATTATCAACAGTGTTGAATTCAAATCTGCAGATGTATATTATTCCGCTGGGAATCCATATGGTTTGCTGTTCAGCATCAGTTTCTACCAGTTGGATTAATGCCATTTGAATGAGAACTTACTGCATACAGCTATTATTTAGTGGAAGATGTCACATTGTTTTCCGATTTCAATCAATGAATTTCCATGAACAACACCTATTGTTATTCTTTTGCCGCAGGTGTGCCAACACTGGCTATTGACACCACAGGTGTCCATGGACTTCTCCCTAGTGGAATTCGCCAGTATTTTGATTACAGCTTACTTCACCTAGATGTGCAATTGTTTACTGTTCATATTCAGTTTGGTATATCCCATGATCACTGACACATACTTAGACTTATTTTTGTCCGGACTATAGGGGGTAAATTTATTTTCAGATCTCTGAGAGGGAGGATTGCAGGATCTCACGCTGATTTTTAGCATACACAACAGTGCATTGTATATTTTTTCATGTATGGTTTTAGTGTTTTTTGTATGTTCTGGAGGAACCTCTCTCCTTTTTGGATTTTTGATACCATATTGGAAGAGTCGTTTTTTGATACTATGATACGCATTCAATAATAAAGTCTTTTTCATAGAGCTGATGGTTTTTGCGGTTGATTCACCTACACATTTTCTTTTGGGACCTCTTGTCCCAACACCCCCAGCTTATTCTAATTAGTCAGATTTTTTTTACAGGAGGATCCCGTCCCATAAGGACGAATCAATCCATCGGCTCACGTGATAGTTACTCCAGTTGGAATCAGGCATTTTACACTATTTGTTCCGAGTCATGCCTGATCCCTGCTAACGCTAACAGTTAATTTTCTTTGTATCAATTGAAGCAGTCGCTGACAACCAGTTGCTCTTTTACCTGTGAGTCACACTAGTTGTACCTATAAATTTAGTGGCCAAAATGTCCAAACAGAGGTACAGTAGTGAAGAGGCCTCCACGTTGCTGAGCATGACAGATGAGAGCGAAGGGGAAGCCTCACTGTCATATTCAGGCTCGGTATACAAAGACGTAGAGAGTAGCGGCACCCTGACAGATGGCTCTGGCGATGGAGTAGTGGTCCCTGCTAAGGTCAGGCATACCAGACCCCGTTCTTCTGTTGTTGAGCTGCAACAACTGCAGAGTTCTCATATGGAGGAGAGAGCCAGTACTAGTGCCGCTCAACCTTCTGGTTAAATGGCAAGCACCAGCGGCTGGACATGGGAGCCATCGAAAAATTCGTTTCGTTCCGTTCCGTATTAAAAAAAAAACGTAATTCGTAATTCGTGTACGGAATTCAATTTGGATTCGTACGAAATACGAATTTCGTACGACACGTATAACGAACGATTCGACCGGAACGAACGAATGATTCGACCGGAAATGTACTTCCCCCACCCAATTCCAGCAGCAATCTTTTCTCTCTATAATGTCGAATCTTTTCTCTCTATAATGTCGAATCTTTTCTCTCTATGTCGAATCTTTTCTCTCTATAATGTCGAATCGGAACGAACGAATGATTCAACCGCAAATGTACTTCCCCCACCCAATTCCAGCAGCAATCTTTTCTCTCTATAATGTCGAATCTTTTCTCTCTATGTCGAATCTTTTCTCTCTATAATGTCGAATCTTTTCTCTCTATGTCGAATCTTTTCTCTCTATGTAGAATAATAGACTAATAGAGTTAAGGTTAGTCACATTCGACCAAAAAATATTTACCTATCGCTTTGTCAAATTTTCATGACTTATTTGGTAGTTTGGATTCGGATAATTTGGATACAAAATTTCGTACGAATTTTTCGAAATTTCGTATTTCGTACAGAATTCGTATTCAAAAAAATTCGTAATTCGGATTCGTACAAATGTACGAATTTCGAAAAATTTGTAAGAATTTTCGATTCGTACGAAACTAATCGCACATGTCTACCAGCGGCCTAGTACATCCTGGTCGTAGACAAACCAGCACTGCAGTATCACTTGGTGACGTAGTGAGTCCCATAAGTGCAGTTCAAGCTGGTGCAGTGGCTAGCACAAGTAGTGCCCTGCAGTCACCAAGAATCCAAAGACAGGCCCTTAGAGCCCATAGTGTCCTTACCACTGCATTTGCTAATCCTGATTGGCAGCCCACCACTTCTGCTGCACCCGAACTTCCCCCATTTACTGGCCAACCCGGAATTCAGGTGGAAACAGCGGATTTTAATACCCTTGACTTTTACAAGCTGTTTTTCACGGAAGATCTGTACAGATCTATTGTGGACCAAAGCATTTTATACGCTGGTCAACTTATTGACGCAAATCGAAATTTGACTCTTGCCAGAGAATTTGCCTGGAAACCTATAACGGTTCCCCAGTTTAAAACCTTTCTGGGCCTATCCCTCCTCATGGGCATTACTAAAAAGTGTGAGTTCCGGTCATATTGGTCCACTGACCCAATTCACCATATGCCCGTGTTCTCTGCTTCCATAACCAGAACTAGAAATGAGCAAATCTTGTGGTTCATGCATTTCAATGATGTCCTTGGGGTGACCCTCAATACAATCTGCTCCACAAAATTTGGCCCCTCGTAAACCACTTCAACCAACAGTTTGCAGCCTTGTTTATTCCCGATCAAGTTGTCTGCATTGATAAGTCCCTGGTTACATTTTCTGGCCGCCTTGCTTTCAAACAGTATCTCCCTTGCAAGCGTGCCAGATATGGGGTCAAGCTTTATAAGCTCTGTGACAGGGCCACAGGCTATACATATAGTTTTCTGGTTTACGAGGGAAAGGATAGCAGTGTGGAGCCCCCCAACTTCCCAGACTACATAGGGAGCAGCGGTAAGATTGTTTGGGACTTGGTGTCACCCTTATTCGGAAAGAGGTACCACTTGTACGTGGACAATTATTACACATGCATGCCACTTTTTAGTCACCTTTTTGATTCTGGAATTTGTGCATGTGGCACTGTGCAATCTAATCGCTGGGGCTTCCCCCAATGGCTTGTAGAGTCCCAACTTAGACGGGGGGGGGAGGAGAGCCTGCTTGAAGTGTAATAAATTGCTCACAGTGAAGTGGACGGACACGTGTTTTTTTTTGTTCTGTTCTCCTTTCACGCAGATACGAAAGTCCAAATTTCAACGGCGACTGGTGTTGTTGAGAAGCCCCTCTGTGTCCACGAATACAATCTTAACATGGGAGGGGTGGACTTCAATGTCCAGATGATGGCGTCGTACTTAGTTGCCCATAAAGCCAGAAGCTTGTATAAAAAAGTGTCTGCATACTTATTTCAATTGGGTCTGCTAAACGCTTATGTGCTAGACAAAGCGTCAGGACGAACTGGATCCTTCCTAAAATTCCAGGAAGAGATCATCATAGCCTATCTGTTTCCAGACGGTGTTGTGGCCCAACTTCCCAATGCAAATGTAGTGAGTCGGCTGCATGAGAGGCATTTTCCGTATGACCTCTACCCAAAGAACACACCAAAGAAGATGTTGTGTCTGTAGAAAACACGGATATAGGCGTGACACGCTTTTTTTTGTCCCTCCTGTCCTGACCAACCTGGTCTCTGCATCGGTGACTACTATACACTAGTCGAGTATTAGCACAGGGTACAGCACGGCGCAGTCCTAGGGCACACTTACACAGGGTCTCGAAAGATGTTAGATGGCCATCACATTTTGAGAGACCCTAAGCTGGAACGTTTATGGTTGCAATAAAAGCGTTAAACAAAAAATAAAAAATTACAATAAAACAGCCAAAAATAGTTGTCGTTTTATTGTTCTTCTCTCTCTATTGTTCTCTCTCTATTGCTCTGCTCTGTTTTACTGTATGTTATGCGTAACTGTAATGTTTTATTGTTACAGTGTTTTATCTTTTTTGCTTTGCACCCTCCCGTTGTCTTTCATGGTTTTCTCCTGCTCTCCTGTCCCACCGGGGAACCCGAGAATGCAGCCAGTGGTCCCACCAGCTGACCATAGAGCTGATCAGAGACTAGAATGACTCCAATCATCTCTATGGCCTAAAAAAACGGAAGCTATGAGCATTTTATGACTTCAGTTTTGCCGGCTATAAACAGTGCCATTGGGAAATTGGGAAAGCATCTTATAACACTGATCTTTGTGTGGTCAGATGCTTTAATGGCTGAGGAGAGATCTAGAGTCTAATAGACCCCAAATTTTTCAAAAAAATAATACCTGTCACCACATATCGCTATCATAGGGAATATTTACATTCCCTGTGATAACGCGCAAGCGTCAAACTCGTGTCGTATGTGTAGCGGGTACTCCAAATTTAGGGGGGTCCCTATGTCTAAATTTAGGGGGATGACCCAAGCATTAGTATGGTTCGGGCCTTCTAATTGTTCTGGACTCTGCTTTATTGTTGTGTAAAGTTCCCTGTGGCCTGCAGGTGGCACTGTCATGTTGGGTCAGGGTTGAACCATAGGTTACATTTGGCGCTATTGGATGTCCTCTCTCGGCTACTTGCGGTGGGTGGGTTCTGCCTGCTGTGCATGCTGGGAGAGGAGATAAAAGAGGCAGACGCCATTTTTATAGGGAGAGACCAAGGGACCAGTACCCGAAGGAGTGTGCCCCCTAAGGAGGAGGGTGCGTACCCCGACTGAGGAGTCTCAGGCACCTTCGGCCCGAGACCGCAACGTTCTGGGTAGGCCCAGTACCTTCAACTGGGTCTACAGGCAGAACTTTGGAGTCCTAGGATGCCCGGGTGAGGGTATCCGCTCCGACCAAGAGGAAGCCAGGGGAGGATCGGTCCCATAACAGGAGACGAGTGACAGTTAGATTGCTGTCTCGGGAAAGGCCTGGTGACCTGTCGGAGGGAAGGATCCTATGCTCTGCAGAACTGACCCTGCGGAGTGCTGCTGCTCTTTGAGGACAGACTGAACTTGTCCTTGGAGGATTAAATTGCTTGTTCGAGCTTCACACTGGCTGCTAGGACCATTGAGGGACTATCCGGGTGAGCTGTACCCACTTGGGACCGAGTGGTGATGAATCTGGGAGTCCTGTGCCTGAATCTGCTCTAGTTCAACTATCATCTCTCATCTACTCTCTCTACCTATCAAGCAAAGACATAAAATAAACTCAACGTGGAGTTTAAGTGGTTTGGACATTGACTTTATTGGAGAGGGAAAAGTACAGGCTCGTCTCTACACTCTGGAGATGGGAACCAGTGGAAGGAGGTAACTCGCTGCGGGACCCAGGTACATATACACCGCCTGACCTCTAAACTAGAGGACATGGGCTTGTGGCATGGGTGCCTCTCCTTTGCCCTAGGAGAGGGTGGTGCTACATATGTAAACAGCAATTGCACCATGCATGTGAGATATCACCGCAAATGTCAGTAATTCTAGCAGAAGACCTCTTCTGTAAATCTAAAGTGGTAACCTGTAAAGGCTTTTAAAAATGTATATAGTTTGTCGCCGCTGCATGGGTGTGCGTAATTCTAAAGCATGTCGTGTTTGGTATCTATGTACTCGGCATAAGATCATCTTTTATATTTCACAAAACATTTGGGCAATATAGTGTGTTTTTGTGCATTAAAATTACAAAAAGTGCCCTTTTTTCCCCAAAAATTGCATTTGAAAAACCGCTGTGCAAACACTTTGTGAAAAAAAAAATTGCAACATCCACCATTTTAATCTGTAGGGCCTCTGCTTTAAAAAATATATAATGTTTGTCGGTTCAATGTAATTTTCTAGCAAAAAAAATAAAAAAATTTCATGTAAACAAAAAGTGTCAGGCCCGGTTCAGACTTTGGGGGCGACTCGGCGGCGCAATCTCAAGACGACTTGAGACCCCGGTTCTGGCGATTTGCATAATGACTTCTGTATAGAAGTCAATGCAAGTCGCCCTGAGTCGCCCCCAAAAGAAGTACAGGAAACTTTTTCTAAGTCGGAGCGACCTGAGTCGCTCCTATTAGAACGGTTCCATTTAACAGAGCGGGACGCGACTCGTCAGGCGACCGAGTCGCCTGACGAGTCGCCCCTATGTGAACCGGGCCTCAGAAAGGACTTGGTGGTTCAAGTGTTTAGAAGAGTGGGTGATGTGTGGCAAAAGCTTCTAATGTTGGGCTTAAAATGCCAGGACAGTTACTGCCTGGTTATCAGACCGCTGGACGTCTTTCTGTTTTTCTCCAAAGGGTGTGGGGTGATTATCTTTGTGACTCTCTGTGACTCTTTGCCTTTCTGGATTTGACATCTTACATGCGACCCTCCTGTCTGAGATTACAGTCCTCCTTCTCTCATTCCCCCACCCCTTCACAGCTCCCGGTGGAAGAATAGTAAAACTTCTGGCAATTTTTTCTGGCCTCTGCTATTATACATATTGTTATACATTAAACCTTAATCCATTCCTCAGCATAACCACCATCTAGGTGGAAGTGGGCTAAGTATTCTGCAACCAATTGACTGCATAGCATCACCATACACTGAGTCCTGAAGGTTTCCTTGATGCTGGTGTTGTTTGGATTTTCCTGCCATTATTCCATCAAGTCTGGAGAGTTGTATCCATCTTTGATCCTCTACATTTACCATTAACGTTTGAATATGTTCACCTTCTGGTAAGCAGACTGTGAGCACAACTGGTGTGGTGTGTGGTTCCTTCACACTGAAATCCTTGGTGGTGGTGTTTCAAAATTTTTTGCATATACCTTCATTATTGATTTTTAGATGGACTGTCACGTTTATTAGTTTTATTGAAGCGCTGCATTTTTGGATTCATATAATTTCAGTGACAACATTGTGTAAAAAAAAATATATATATATTTTGTAATTTTTCAATTATTTGTGACAAAAAAAAAATATTAAATGGGCTCAACATGCTTCTCAGCAATTTACTTGGGGTGTCTACTTTCCAAAATGGGGTCATTTGGGGGAGTTTTGTACTGCCCTTCCATTTTAGCACCTCAAGAAATGAGATAGGCAGTCATAAACTAAAAGCTGCGTGAATTCCAGAAAATTTACCATAGTTTGTAGACGCTATAACTTTTGCGCAAACCAATAAATATACGCTTATTGATTTTATTTTATCCAAGACATGTGGCTGAATACATTTTGGCCTAAATGTATGACCAAAATTGAGTTTATTGGATTTTTATAACAAAAAGTAGAAAATATAATTTTTTTTTCAAAATGTTTAAAAATCCCAGAGGTGATCAAACCACCAAAAGAAAGCTCTATTTTGGGTACAGCATTGCATGACTGCGCAATTACAAGGTAAAGCAGCGCAGTGACAAATTGTAAAACATGCTCTGGTCAGGGGCAAATCCTTCTGCTTCTTAAGTGGTTAAACACATATTAATGAGAGTTTTCACATCAGACTAATATCTCACATTCTGTTTTAATGGTTTTAATGACTTCTAAACCTAAAAGGGTGCTTGCAGTGGTACACATAAATACAGAAGCTAGTAAACTGATTGGGGTTCTTTCTTACAAAAAATGCCAAAGTGAATAATATCACACGTTACAACACAATGCTTACTAAAAAAATTAACATTCACAAACTTGCGAAAATTTTACATAAAATCATATTCATTGTCAACCCTTTACTAATTTTGCTTGCTATACAATTTATACAGTTGCAATTGTTTTCTTTAATCAAGGTACTACTCCTCATTTTTCTACCTACTAAGCGTAAGTTGGCAGGCCAGCAGACTGTGCTCCCCACAAATGCATTACAATAATCAATTTCTGGCTAGAGATAGGCACTCTACTTCCCTCCTTACTTTACAGTGCTAGCAGACAGTAGTGAACTACTATTAAGGTGCTCTAAAGCCCTGTACACACGATCGGTTTTACAGATGAAAACAGTCCAATGGACTTTTTTTATCGGACAAACTGATCGTGTATGGGCCCCATTGGTCTTTTTTTCCATCGGTGAGAAAAAATAGAACATGTTTTAAATCTATCCGATGGAAAAAAAAACGATAGCAAATTCCGATCGTCTGTGTGGAACTCCATCGGAGAAAAAAAACGCGCATGCTCAGAATCAAGTCGATGCATGCTCAGAAGCATTGAACTTAATTTTTCTCGGCTCGTCGGAGTGTTTTACGTTTGGGACGGTCGTATTTTCGACAAGACTGATGGAAGTCAGCTTCATCGGAAATCCCAATGGAAAAATCCATCGGATTTTATTCCATCGGAAATCCGATCGTGTGTACAGGGCTTAATGGGTGCATCCACTACCATGTGTCAGGTGCCCCCAGGTCTATAGGACTTTTTTTTAGCAGACTAAAGTCAGCCTTAGATACTGTGAGCACAACTCAATGACGTGGTGGTCTGGTCAGGGCCGTCTTAATAGCATTATGGGCCCCTGGGCAAAGTAATACACTGGGCTCCGATCCCCACCGGCTGTCCCCTCCTATTTAACCCATGTGATTGGAGCAGTACTTCTCCCGCCCACACAAGCAGCAGCAGTGGGAACATGCTCCGCCTTGGAGGTTCTTCCTTAACTCCTGCAAAGCACATGAAGAGCACCAAAAACTGTGGGTGGAAAGTAGCAGGGGAAGATGTCATTCCGATTGTAGATTTTGTCTAGTGATTGGCTGCTGCTGTTCCTGCAGCACAGATTCCAGGATGCTGCCTGGGACACGGCTATCCTGAGACAGCTTTGTTAAAAACGTGACTGTCCCAGCAAATCCGGGACAGTTTGCAAGTATGATGTAATGCAATATTATCATGGGGTCACCATGCACCTGGGGGACCCTGGGCAGTTCCCAGGGGTGCCCATGCTACAGTGAAGGATGCACCTAGGAAAAGTCCTTGCTTAATCATATGACATTACACATCACAGTCAAGAATATGGAGCTAAGGAGTGGGTGGGGTGAGACATATCAGGGGCCTCCAGTGGCCAAAGTATAAACCCAGCCCCGAGCAATACCTAGGTGACACCTGGATGGATCACTTTTGCTGATTGTGTTTTTATCACTGAGAAGCTCCACAGCAGATGAGCAACTGGATAAAATCTGACATAACAAGGTCACCTTTGATTGATAATGAAAGGTGTGCTAGTGTGCTAATAAATAGATTAATATTTCCCTCTTTTTTTAATACCCCATGCAATTTTAATTTCACTCTAGATCTTAGTACATGTGCAAACACAAACAACTTTTACAAAGTTAGAGTTTCATCTCATACAGTGCAGTTGTAGGTTCTATTGCCAAACAGTGCTTTACACGGGTGGCTCATTAATGGTCCAACACTCCTTCTATGCTTCTATGCTTAAACAAGGAGTTCCTTATCATGTTATTAAATGTTTTTCTTACTATTTGAGTTTGCCAAACATCTCTCAATTTGGTTCTGCAGTGCACAAAAAATGCTCATGTCTTGTTTTTCACTTGACAAAAAACACTGAATTACATCACAAGCTTGTCTGATCTCATGAACATTGATGCACTGCCTTTTGTCTTCAGTTTTGATGGCAAATGTGGAGTCTCCTTTTCTATCATTAACTTTTGGATGTGGCTTTAAACTTGTTAGTTTGGGCCTGTCACCACTGGTTGGAAAGGCAACTTGTGCTTTTTGGTTTGGAAACAATAGACCAGTACATGTGGATTCATATTCAAGGCTTTCATGCTCATAATCATTCTCCTCTTTAATAGTGATTGTCCTGTAAGATACCTGACCTGTAGTTAATACGGCAGAATTGACAACATTACTGTTGCTCTCTTGTGAAATGGGGAAAGATATAACCTTATGAGGTCTTGCCTCTGGTGGATCATGTTTGGTTGAACAAAGAGTTTGGATACCTTCCTGCTTCTGAAAACTGGATTTTATAGTATGAGGTGTTACCCTTAACCATGCCTTGTTCATGGTATAACTAGCCTCTACAAGGGTAATCTCACTCATTTTTTGAAGTAGGGATATCTCACTTCTCACACCAATGTTTGTGTCTTCTTTCAGTCTCTCAAGAAGAAACTGTCTGTAGAACATATTAAACTCATTAACCAACTCTTCTCCAAAATGATGGCCTGATAAAGGATTTTCCTTTGGGAAAATGCAAAGTGAGATGTTTTGGAGTTTCACTTTTGGCCCAGCATTGTGGGTAGTAAATGCCAGTAAAATTTTTCTTTCCTGTTTAGCAAGTTTGGCATCTAAGTTCAGAAGCCACTCAATAAGCAGTTTATCAGTCAAATAACCATTTTCACTGGCCTTCAGAGATACGGGAGAAAGATAGTGCGTTCCCAAGGATCTTGGTGAAAGATTGTGAGTAACTAACAATTTAAGCTTTTCTGTACCATCTGTGTTGCAACAGAACCAGATGCAGACGGACTCCTTTGGCTTTAAGTTCATCCCTGGTCTTGACATGAGTCTGAATTGAAAAGAAGAACCTACAGCACAAAAAATATCTTCCAAATGGTAATCTTTGGAAATTCGAGCAAGAAGCACAGACCTGCTTAAAGAATTGCCTTGGGCACATTGGTCATAGTGTTCCAACTGCATGTGAACATCTCGTTCTTCTTGAACATGTCTGACTGATGTTAAATGGCAACTGGAATATCTTTTATCCACTACACTGTTGGACTCCATTTTGATAATTGGTGTAGGTTTTGGTAGGATTTTAACATATCTACTTTCAATAATGCCACCACTATGTCTTTTCTCCCCTAGTAGAAGATCTCCTCTATAGAATAGTCGATACCTCTCTTTCCATCGCCACAACCATCCATTGGAAGGCTTGAACTGTGGGCAACCAATCTGCTTGGCAATGACCTCAGCCTGCCTCATGAGAATAGGTCCAGAAATGGGCAGCTTATTGGCCTTGGCAAACAAAAGCCATTCTAGCAGAGCTTCATCTACTTTGGCATGCTTAAAAGGTCTATTTCGTTTACGGCTTGGATTCTCATTCTGGTTCCAACGCTCCAATATCTCGTCTCTCTTTTTCATTACTCTACTAATGGTAGACTGTGATAGACCCATATTTCTAGCCACTGATGATTGAGAGGCTTTGGGCTGCTGCAGAAGTTCCAAGATTTTCACTTTTTCTGCCAGAGTAGAGTCCCGTCTCTTTTTGCATGTTGGCAAATGATTACGGGTATCCTTCACTAAAATAAAAATAGTATTAAAAAAATACTCAAGTCAAACATTAAAACTCGACATCTTAGCTAACACAGAAGACACATCCTACCTAGTGAGCCAGTGTTATAATCATCCTGGCGTTCAACTTTGCAGCTGGCTCCCTTGCTTACTAAACATCTGTAGTTGTCTGTATCCTGCTCTTTTGAATTTTCCTGACTCCTGCATACATTGTGTATAGTGGTTAAAGCAGAACCACCTCTCTAACACTGCTGCAGCTTTATGCATGCATTGGAATTCAGGATGAGCAAATCTGCCTGGGTTCAGTTTGCAAACACTTTTGCAAATCTTTTTGACAAACTGTTGAAGTCTATGGAAGCAAATCGTGTTATTCAATTCTGTCCATTAGTAGGGCTAATAAGCAAACTATTGCCAAATAAAAGCCAAGGGAAGCCAAGCACTACCATGGAGGACATGTTTCAAAG
Organism: Rana muscosa; assembly: GCA_029206835.1. Lineage (NCBI taxonomy): Eukaryota > Metazoa > Chordata > Amphibia > Anura > Ranidae > Rana > Rana muscosa. The sequence goes on from CM055128.1 coordinate 74,683,036, forward strand.
TCAAAGTTAAAAGCACAGTATGTGGCCCGTTTTTTTATGCAGTTCGGCGGCAGCGGGAGCGTGGCAGCAAACAGCGGCAGGGATTCAGGGAAGGTGGCCAGTGAGGAGGGCAGTTGAATGTAAATTTCCGAGGAGGGAGAAGAGCTCCACCCCTCCCTGACCACCGAAGAGGCGGACAGTAGCGAGTGCGGCCACCCCGGCGCTCCCAGAACCTCGATTCCTCCACCTCCTCTGCTCCAGGAACCATGCGGCCTGGGCCGGAGGGCAGTCTGACTGGGAGCCCGGAGGAAGAGAACATGCGCCGCTGTAAGGAGCAGAGCAGCGATAGCACCCCCCGGATCAAGAGGGAGACTCGGCACTGCCGCTGCTGGCCATCAGGTACCTGGCATCCTAAGCAAACATGCCAGAACACTGAGACAGCGGGTAGGTGAGCAGAGGAGGGACTGCAGAAAGGGACCATGCTATGTGGTCTGTCTCAGCCCTCCCCTCTGTCTCTCTGCCCCCTCTGTCCCTCAGTCCCCCCCTCTTTCAGCCCCCCCAACTGTCTCTTAGACCCCTCCACTGTCTCTCAGACCCCTCCAGTGTCTCTCAGCTCCCCCCTCTGTCTCTCAGCTCCCCCCTCTGTCTCTCAGCTCCCCCCTCTGTCTCTCAGCTTCCCCCTCTGTCTCATTCACTCCCTGACTCTTGGGCTGCTTTCACACTGGGGCGGGCATTGACGGTAAAATGCTGCTAGTTTCAGCAGCACTTTACTGTCGTTTTAGCTGCGCTATTCGGCTTCTAGCAGGTGCTTTTAACCCTCTCTAGCAGCCAAATTAAAGGTTAAATGCGCCCGTGTAGCGCTTGTGCCGAAGTGCTTTGCAGGCGCTTCAGCAGTGGTGGCCATTCATTTTAATGGGCAGGAGCGGTGTGTACACCGCTCCTCCACCACCCCAAAGATGCTGCTTGGAGGACTTTCACACTGGGACTGTAGCAGAGGCGTTTTTCAGGCGCTTTACAGTCGCTATTTTTAGCCCAAAAGCGCCTGAAAAACGCCTCAGTGTGAAAGGGGTCCTACAATCACCCCCTCTCTTTTACACTCACTCCCTCTCTCTTACACTCACCCCCTCTCTTACCCCACTCTCTCACCCCCTTTCCCTCAACCCTCCCTCTCTCTCTCTCTCATTCCCTTCTCGCTGACACTCTCATGATATACAATAATGGATGTAGGGGCCTTTTTGGTGGGCGTAATTTTTTGGGGAGCAGCATTTTATTGAATTAAAGTGGGCCGGTCTGCATGAAGTCCAGGGCCAAATTTTTGTCCCAGTCCAGCCCTGGTATTGTCAGTTCTTCCTAATAACAATATAACAATATGGTGGGTGCAGCAGTAATGACACACACAGTCCAGGTGCAATTCGTAGAACTTGTATTGTAGTAAAGGCAAAACAGTTCACAAAAAACCCAGTGGGAGAGGACCCAACCGGGAGCACTCATGAATTCCAACAGCGTGTAATGGAGCAGGTATCAGTCGAACTGACAGCATCTGCCTGGAGGGGCAGAATGTGGTATGGCAATCTCGTACCCTCCTTGTCTCAAACCTTTCCCTGCTGTTAATACTGTCCCTAACAGATGGGTAACCTGTCCCTACACTACCCTAAAACGAATGCACACCAAGACCTGGGGAGCAGGGACTTAAAAAGACTCTGCTAACACAAGATGGCTGATCTTAGATTAGATGCTTTGGAGGCCAGAAGAGATATAGAACCCAGATCTCTCCATAAAGAGGACCCTTAATGACCCATGCTATCACAGGGGATGTTGTTCATCACTTGTGATAGCAATAAAGTTGATCAATATAAAAAGAAAAAAAAATATGCAACAATTTAATTTTTTACTTTTAAAGAGCTCTGTCCCCCTGTGCTCACGCGCATATGCGAACGCACATGTAGGTCCCGCACGCATATGTAAACTGTGATTGCACCACACATGTGAGGTATCGCTGCAAACATCAGGGTGAGAGCAATGATTCTAGTGCCAGACCTCCTGTGTAGCTCTAAACTGGTAACCTGTACAGGCTTTAAAAGCATCGCCTATGGAGATTTTCACGTACCGTAGTTTGGCTCTGTTCCAAGGGCGTACGCAATTTTAAAGAGTGACATGTTAGTTATCTATTTATTCAATGATGCAATGCATCATTTTTCATATTTTACCAAACAATTGGGCATTATATTGTATCAGTACAAACAACTGGCCACTGCCCCCAACTATAACTGGCCTTCGCAGCAAGGAGCACTTGGAAGGGCGACACATGTCAAACAAAACCAAAGAAAATTCCCAGCTCACCAGCCAGCCTGCTACCATCCGAATTATCCTGTCTAACAATTTGTGTTAAAAACAGGGGTTTAGTTAGCACACATTTGCAAATGCATGTGTAAACTGAAAAAGCCACTCCACGGCACCCCAGTATTATCTGCAGTCCTAACTCTGTACATTTATAAGAGCCTCCATAGTAGAAGCACATGCATTCTAATGGATAGATAGAGGGCACGTGAGCCTGAAGGGAGCCCACCCCTCCTTAAAAGCACAGGGGCACACTGGAAACCCAGCACATAGCACAATGGCAGCAAAGGTGTCCAGTGCGGGCAGTGGCCAGTTGTTTGCACTGATGTAATATTGGTGAGGGGATGCACTGCACACCTGGGTGTCCAGTGTGCCCCTGTACCTTTAAGGAGGGGTGAGCTCCTTCCTGGCTTACCTGCCCTCTATCTATCCATTAAGATGCATGTTCTTCTACTATGGAGGCTCCTACAAATTTACAGAGTTAGGACTGCAGATAATGCTGGGGTGCCATGGCGTGGCTCCGCAGCCATGCTAACTAAACCCCTGTTTTTAACACAAATTGTTAGACAGGAGAATTTGGTTGGTAGCAGACTGGCTGGTGGGTGAGCTGGGAATTTTCTTTGGTTTTTGGCATTCCGTTGTGAACAGGCATTCTCTCCCCCTGCTCACTACACCCCCCCTCCCTGCTCAGCTGATCCGCAGCTACAATGCAGAGGAACCACTGAACAACTGATTTATCTCTTCGCAGGGAAACTGGAGCTTCAATTCACACCGCACATGTGTGAACCCAGCCTAAAAAAAAAGCTGTGCAAATATCATGAAAATATGCAACACTCACCATTTTATTCTCTAGGGCCTCTGCTTAAAAAATATATAACGTTTGGGAGTTCTACGTTTTCTAGCTAAAAAAGGCTGATTTTTACACGTAGGAAAGGAATCTCAGAGATGCATTTTAAAAAATGGTATTAAGCTATTAGGGGGTTCAGGAAATAATTTTCCCTAATACAGCAAAGTAGACCCACCACACTTTTTCTTTCTCTGGATTAGTTAAAGATAATTGTGTGGAATTTGATGGACATATTTATTTATTCCCCCTAACTATGTGACTATAGAGTTCTCCATTAAAGTGGTTGTAAACCCACTTTGTAAACAAACACCTACAGGTAAGCCTAGATTAAGGCTTACCTGTAGGTGCAAGAAATATCTCCTAAACCTACACAGTTTAGGAGATATTTGCAAAAAAAGACATGCACCAATGTCTACGGCGCATGCGCGCCGTAGACAACGGTGCATTCACAGGGTTAATCCCATTCACAATTCCGGCTCTGCCGGAATAGACATGCGCGGAGGTTACGTCTTCGCGGCGCTGTGATTGGCTGGAGCGGCGATACCCGGAAGTAGCCTTCCGGGTATCTGAGGAGCGATGGCTGCGGACAGAGTGGGGGACGAGGATGGCTCCGGGGGTCCCGATCTAAGGTAAGTGATGCATAATGAGCTGGTATGCTAGTCATACTAGCTCATTATGGCTTTGTCTTGCAGGTGATTTAAAAAAATAATAATTTTATCTGGGTTTACAACCGCTTTAACTGCTAAAAGTTCAAATTGGCTGATGTAACTTACAGCATAGCCTCGCTCTTTGTACTCTGTCATTGAGTAGCCCATAAAGCGACCATAAAATAAGAAACGTTTCAGCACAATTGCCATTCTCCACTTACTGGCACATATTTTCATCATTTATCCATTTTGGGGAAGACAGACGCACAAGAATTGCTTATACCTACCCGTCTGATCTGAAGACATGTCTCCGCGTCTTAATCACCTCCCTGTTGCAACAAGAAATCCCTTTTAAAGGCTTTCAACGTCCACTTACAGAGCTGCTAGATTTGTAGCAAGGAGTTGAATGAACCTTCCCAAACAAGCATGTATGCGGAAGAGATTCCCGTGCAAGTGTTTATGGGAGATTTAAAGGATGGCATGACTTTTCTGGCGGTTTATTGTACGGCTGCTGATGAATTTAAGAGAAAGATGGGAACCCCCTTAAATTACCCCCAACTCCTCCTCCAGCCTCATGTCGCTGTGCCTTACAGACTGGAAACCTGATTATATATATTTATATCCAGGGGAACAATTTTTATTTAAAAGCACACAGTAATTTCAGCACTGACTGCTGCATTCAATATCTGAAAGATCTTCGCTGAGCTAAATAACATGTTAGTATTGTGTGTCAGTTAGTGTGCAGAAACAGGCAGGGGAGAAACTACAGATCATGGGGCCTGTGGAAAACAGCTTCAAACTGTACAGCTATAGGCCTCATACACAGTGCCTTGAAAAACTGTTCATACCCCTTGAAATTTTCCAAATTTTCTCATGTTACAACCAAAAACGTACATGTATTTTATTGGAATTTTATGTGATAGACCAACACAAAGTGGCAAATAATTGTGAAGTGGAAGGAAAATGATAAATGGTTTTCAATTTTTTTTACAATTAAACATCTTTAAAAGTGTGGCGTGCATTTGTATTCAGCTCCCTGCATAGAGACATATTCGGTAAGGCTGAAAAAAGACAACAGTCCATCTAGTTCAAACTGTGTAGATATATGTGTATCAGTGTCTATAATGATTTCCCATTACCCTGTATGTTGTGTCCTTTAACCACTTAACGACCGCCCACTGTAAATATACGTCGGCAGAATGGCACGGACAGGCACAATCACGTACCTGTACGTGACTGCCTTCGTATGGGTGGGGGGTCCGATCGGACCCCCCTCCGGTACAGTGGGCGGCCGGGATCGCTTCGGGAGCGATCCGTGATGAGGGGGCCGCCATTCGATTCTGGACACCCTCTCGCGATCGCTCCCTTCGAATCAAATGCTTCCTCTGCCTGTGTAATGTTTACACAGGCAGGAGGAAGTGATGTCATCCCTCATGCGGCGCTCACATATACCAAGCGCCGCATGAGAGAAGACACAAAGGTTAGTGCACTAAACAGCACACTGACACCACACACATAGGCACATGATCGCCCCCCCAGGCCCCCCAGACACCCCCAGATCACCCCCCAGTCACAGTGTCACTGATTGCAGTGACCATTTATTTACTGATCACTGCAATCAGTGACATTTGTGACTGTAAAAGTGTCACTACAGTTAGTTTTAGGTCCAGTGTAGCCCCCTAACCCCCCTAATAAAGGTTTAACCCCTTGATCGCCCCCCAGGTAAGCCTTTCACCCCCTAGCACCGCCGTCACTAAGCGATCGTTTTTCTGATCGCTGTTTTAGTGTCGGTGATGCCGATCAGTAGACAGTTATTTTTTTTAGGTTCGCCGCAGGTTTTTATAGCGTCGGGTACCCCCATATATTACCTAATAAAGGTTTAACCCCTCGATCGCCCCCCCAGGTAACCCTTTCACCCCCTAGCACCGCTGTCACTAAGCGATCATTTTTTTGATCGCTGTTTTAGTGTCGTTGATGCCGATAGGTAGCCAGTTATTTTTTTTAGGTTCGCCGCAGGTTTTTGTAGCGTCGGGTACCCCCATATATTACCTAATAAAGGTTTAACCCCCTGATTGCCCCTATTTAACCCTTTCACCAGTGATCACCATATAAGTGTTACGGGTGACGCTGGTTAGTTAGTTTGCTTTTTATAGTGTCAGGGCACCCGCCGTATATAACCCAATAAAGGTTTAACCCCCTGATCGCCCGGCGGGTGATATCAATTAGGTTTTAGCATCAGAGAGGGTCTGCGTCACACCCCAGGCAGCGTCAGGTTAGTGCCAGTAACGCTAACACCCACGCGTGAAGCATACACCTCCCTTAGTGGTATAGTATCTGATCAGATCTATACTAGCATCCCCAGCAATTTAGGGTTCCCAAAAACGCAGTGTTAGCGGGATCAGCCCAGATACCTGCTAGCACCTGCGTTTTGCCCCTCCGTCCAGCCCAGGCCACCCAAGTGCAGTATCAATCGATCACTGTCACTTACAAAACACAACACACATAACTGCAGCGTTCGCAGAGACAGGCCTGATCCCTGCGACTCCAGTGCTGTAGGAGGTGATTTCACCACCACAGTTAAAAAAAAAAGCATATATGCCGAAGCATTGGGGCAGCAGGGGCAGGGGAGCGGAGGAGCGATTTTGCTCCTAATGCCGCGTACATATGGTCGAAATTCTGACGGAGGCATGCCCGTGGAAAAGTCCGACCATGTGTGTGCGGCATAACTTTTGCGGGAGGATGCTCCCATGCTTCGGCATATATAAATGGTGCATGTATGCCCATCATTAGAAGTGGGTGGATGAAGGGCGGTATCCTAATGGTGGGCATACCCACCGATCAATCTCTTTTTTCGTTAAGCCAACAGGCTGCATGAAAAAAAAGATTACAATACATGTCCAACAAGGACCAGCAACGTACTGGTATGTTGCTGGACTTTGGTTATACCAGATTGATGCCTGCGGGTTTAGGTATCATCTTGGTATCATTCTTTTCAGCCAGTGGCTGGCTTTCATGTAAAAGCAATCCTAGTGGCTAATTAGCCTCTGGACTGTTTTTACAAACCCCCCCCCGGATATAAAAAGCGCCATTGGGAAATTGGGAAAGCATTTTTTATGACACCGATCTTGGTGTGGTCAGATGCTTTGAGGGCAGAGGAAAGATCTAGGGTCTAATAGACCCCAGTTTTTTCAAAAAAAGAGTACCTGTCACTACCTATTCCTATCATAGGGGATATTTACATTCCCTGAGATAACAATAAAAATGATAAAAAAAAAAATATATATGGAAGGAACAGTTTAAAAATAAAATAAAAAAGCAAAATTAATAATAATAAAAAAAAAAAGCACCCCTGTCCTGCCCTGCTCTTGCGCAATGGCGAACGCAAGCGTCGGTCTGGCATCATATGTAAACAGCAATTGCACCATGCATGTGAGGTATCACGCGAAGGTCAGATCGAGGGCAGTAATTTTAGCAGTAGACCTCCTCTTTAAATCTAACGTGGTAACCTGTAAAGGCTTTTAAATGCTTTTAAAAATGTATGTAGTTTGTCGCCAATGCGCGTTTGTGCGAAATTTTAAAGCATGTCGTGTTTGGTATCTATGTACTCGGCCTAAGATCATCTTTTTTATTTCATCAAACATATGGGCAATATAGTGTGTTTTAGTGCATTAAAATAAAAAAAAGTGTATTTTTTCCCCAAAAAATGCGTTTGAAAAATCGCTGCGCAAATACTGTGTGGAAAAAAAAATGCAACACCCACCATTTTAATCTGTAGGGCCTTTGCTTTAAAAAAATATATAATGTTTGGGGGTTCAACATAATTTTCTTGCAAAAAAAAATAAATGTTTTCATGTAAACAAAAAGTGTCAGAAAGGGCTTTGTCTATAAGTGGTTAGAAGAGTGGATGTAAGCTTCCTAATGTTGTGTATAAAATGCCAGAACAGTTCAAACCCCCCCCCCCAAATGACCCCATTTTGGAAAGTAGACACCCCAAGCTATATACTGAGAGGCATGTCGAGTCCATTGAATATTTTATATGTTGACACAAGTTGCGGAAAAAGACAATTTATTTTTTATTTTAATTTTTTTTGCACAAAGTTGTTACTAAATGATATATTGCTCAAACATGCCATGGGCATATGTGGAATTACACCCCAAAATACATTCTGTTGCTTCTCCTGAGTACGGGGATACCACATGTGTGAGACTTTTTGGGAGCCTAGCCACGTACGGGACCCCAAAAACCAAGCACCGCCTTCAGGCTTTCTAAGGGTGTAAATTTTTGATTTCACTCCTCACTGCCTATCACAGTTTCGGAGGCTATGGAATGCCCAGATGGCACAAAACCCCCCCAAATGACCCCATTTTGGAAAGTAGACACCCCAAGCTATTTGCTGAGAGGTATTGTGAGTATTTTGCAGATCTCGCTTTTTGTCACAAAGTTTTGAAAATTGAAAAAAAAAAAAAAAAATTATTTTCTTTCTTCATTTTCAAAAACAAATGAGAGCTGTAAAATGCTCACCATGCCTCTCAGAAAATAGCTTGGGGTGTCTACTTTACAAAATGGGGTCATTTGGGGGGGTTTTGTGCTATTTTGTCATTTTATGGCCTTCGAAACTGTGATAGGTAGTGAGGAGTGAAATCAAAAATTTGTGCCCTTAGAAATCCTGAAGGCGGTGCTTGGTTTTCAGGGTCCCGTACGCGGCTAGGCTCCTAAAAAGTCCCATACATGTGGTATCCCCGTACTCAGGAGAAGCAGCAAAATGTATTTTGGGGTGCAATTTTACATATAACCATGGCATGTGTGAGCAATCTATAATTTAGTGACAATTTTTGTAATTTTTTTTTTTTTTCTAGTCATTATTCAATCACTTGGGACAAAAAAAAAATATTCAATGGGCTCAACATGCCTCTCAGCAATTTCCTTGGGGTGTCTACTTTCTAAAATGGGGTCATTTGGGGGGGTTTTGTGCTATTTTGGCATTTTATGGCCTTCGAAACTGTGATAGGTAGTGAGGAGTGAAATCAAAAATTTGCGCCCTTAGAAATCCTTAAGGCGGTGCTTGGTTTTCGGGGGCCCGTACGCAGCTAGGCTCCCAAAAAGTCCCACACATGTGGTATCCCCGTACTCAGGAGAGGCAGCAAAATGTATTTTGGGGTGCAATTCCACATATAACCATGGCATGTGTGAGCAATATATCATTTAGTGACAACTTTTTGTAATTTTTTATTTTTTTTGTCATTATTCAATCACTTGGGACAAAAAAAAATATTTAATGGGCTCAGCAATTTCCTTGGGATGTCTACTTTCCAAAATGGGGTAATTTGGCGGGGTTTAGTACTGCCCTGCCATTTTAGCACCTCAAGAAATGAGATAGGCAGTCATAAATTAAAAGCTGTGTAAATTCCAGAAAATGTACCCTAGTTTGTAGACGCTATAACTTTTGCGCAAACCAATAAATATACGCTTATTGACATTTTTTTACTAAAGACATGTGGCTGAATACATTTTGGCCTAAATGTATGACTAAAATTGAGTTTATTCGATTTTTCTTATAACAAAAAGTAGAAAATATAATTTTTTTCCGTTTATATCGCAAAAAATAAAAATCGCAGAGGCAATCAAATACCATTAAAAGAAAGCTCTATTTGTGAGAAGAAAAGGACGCAAATTTAGTTTCAGTACAACATTGCATGTCTGCACAATTTCCAGTTAAAGCAGCGCAGTGCAAAATTCTAAAAACACCTCTGGTCCTTTAGCAACAAAATGGTCCAGGGCTTAAGTGGTTAAAGTGGAGTTCCACCCAAAAATGGAACTTCCACTTTTTGGAATCCTCGCCCCCTCCCGTGTCACATTTGACAGGTATTTGCTCCCATTTCCTGGCATAGATCACCTTGGTGATCTATGCCACTTCCGGCGCCTACTCTGTCCCCCCTGCTTCTTCTGGGAGACACACAGGTCCCAGAACACAGCAAGGAGCAGTGAAGACGCGCAGCGCGACTCACGCATGTGCAGTAGGGAACCAGGAAGTGAAGCCGCAATGCTTCACTTCCTGATTCCCTTACCTAGTATGGCGGCTTCGGCTGCCAACATCGCGGGTGCCCTGGACAGGTAAGTGTCCATATTTTTTAAAGTCAGCAGCTGCTGTATTTGTAGCTGCTGGCTTTTAATATTATTTTTTTTAGTGGGACCTCTGCTTTAAGATGTACATCTAATGCGGTGTACACACGATAGGAATTTCCGATGAAAAAAGTCAGACGGAGTTCGTCTGAGTTTTTTCATCGGAAATTCCGACCGTGTGTGGGCTCCAGGAGAAACCTGTTCTATTTTTTTTCCGATGAAATTCCGTCGGCATTCCGATGGGAGTTTGGTCGGAAAAAGGTCCGATCGTGTGTACGGGTCATAAGAGTCTTTTAAAAATATCCATACTCCTTGCAGCCACCACCAATTGTGGGAGAGAGTTCCACATCCTTATAGCCCTAACAGTGAGGAACCCCCTATGCAGTTTATGGTTAAACCGCTTCTCCTCCAGTCTCATTGTGTGCCCCCGTGTCCTTTTACACTCCCTGGGACTGAATTTATTTATTTTTTAATTGCTGGGATCCCCATTGACATATTTGTAGATCACCATCATGTCCCCTCTCAAGCGTCTCATCTCCAGCAAAAATAAATTTAGTGTTTGCAGTCGTTCCTCATAATTGAGGTCCTCCAGTCCCCTTATTAGTTTTGTTGCCCTTCTTTGGACTCTCTCCAGCTCAAGCACATCCCTTCGGAGGACTGGTGACCAGAACTGGATGGAAAACTCCAGATGTGGCCTAACCAGAGTTTTATAAGGTGGCAGAATTATAGTTTTATCCCTGGAGTATATTCCTTTTTTTATGCATGCTAACATTCTGTCTGCTTTGGCAGCTGCAGCTTGACACTGCATGCTGTTGCTCAATCTGTTATCTATTAGCACCCCTAGATCCTTTTCCATCCTTGATTCTCCCAGAGGTTCTCCACCTAGTGAATATTTTGTATTTATGTTTTTTGCCCCCAAAGGCATTACTTTACATTTCTCCACATTAAACCTCATTTGCCATTTGTCTGCCCACTCATGTGAGTCTATTACTCTGCTTATCTTTGTGTCATCTGCAAAAACTGAGACTGAACTAGTTATCTCATACTCTAAATCATTTATGAATATATTAAATAGAATTGTTCCCAAGACAGAACATTGGGGTACCTCACTCACCACTCCAGACAAGTCTGAGTACATTTTATTTATCACCAACCTTTGGACCCATCCCTGTAACCAGTTTTTTACTCAAGCACAGACTCTATGGACCAAGCCTGCAGACTAGTGATGAGCTTCGTGTTCGAGTCGAACCCATGTTCGACTCGAACATACGCTGTTCGCTGAATTGCGAACATTATGGGCCGTTCTCGCCAAATTCGAGTGGCACGTCACAGCCCATAATTCACTGCGGCACCGCAGTGCATTGCTGGCTGATGATTGGCCAAGCATGCACTATGACCCGCATGCTTTGGCCAATCACAGTGCAGAAAAAACAGAGAGCCGTAATTGGCCAAAGCCAGGTTGGCTTTGGCCAATTATGGCTCAGGGGGTTTAGTACACGCCCCACACTATATAAGGCCGCCGGCTCAGCGGCCTTGTGTAGTGTGTTGGAGTTGTTTAACCACTTCTCTACTGTGCACGAAAACCCCCTTCCTGCCCAAGCCATTTTTCAGCTTTCAGCGCTGTCACACTTTGAATGACAATTGCGCGGTCGTGCGACGTGGCTCCCAAACGAAATGTGTGTCCTTTTTTTCCCACAAATAGAGCTTTCTTTTGGTGGTATTTGATCACCTCTGTGGTTTTTATTTTTTGGGCTATAAACAAAAGAAGAGCGTCCAGTTTGGAAAAAAAAACACTATTTTTTACTTTTTGCTATAATAAATACCCATTTTTTTTTTTTAATAAAATTTTCCTCAGTTTAGGCCGATACATATTCTTCTACATATTTTTGGTAAAAAAAAAAAATCGCAATAAGCGCGTAAGCGCAAAAGTTATAGCGTGTACAAAATAGGGGATAGATTTATAGCATTTTTATTTTTTGATTTTTTTATTAGTAATGGCGGCGATCTGCGATTTTTTATTGTGATTGTGATATTGCGGCGGACACATCGGACACTTTTGACACATTTTTGGGACCATTCACGTTTATACAGCGATCCCTGCTATAAAAATGCATTGATTACTGTATAAATGTGATTGGCAGGGAAGGGGTTAACCACTAGGGGGCGGGAAGGGGTTAAATATGTTCCCTCAATGTGTTCTTACTGTGGGGGGAGGTGACTGACTGGGGGAGGTGACCGATGGTTGTCCCTATGTACAAGGGACACACCATCGGTCCCCTCTCCCTCACAGGACGTGGATCTCTGTGTTTACACACAGAGATCCACTTTCCTGCTCGTTTCCCGGGCAATCGCGGGTGCCCGGCGGCAATCGCGGCCGCCGGGCACGCGCACCGGGGCCTTGTGAACGCGGCGGGCGAGCGCGCGCCTCCTAGCTCGTTTTAAAGGGAGGACGTCATATGACGTCCTCCCAGAACGAGAGTATCCTCCGCCCGCCGTCAATTGACAGTGGGCGGGGGACAAGTGGTTAATGAGAGATTACAGATACAGACAGTGTCATTTATATTGAGTTAGATAGAGCAGGCAGGCGAGTCAGTTAGCTGCAGTTACAGTGTGTAGAGGATATATATGCATCCTAGGTGTTGTATATATATTTATACACTGTATTCAGTTTAGCTAGATCCGTTCCTGTTATTCTCTATACTGTGACAGGCAGGCAGGTGATTGTGCTAGCTGCAGACAGTCAGTGTTTCACTTAGTGTACTGTGTGCTTTGTATAGTTTTCACCTAAAGCTTACCTGAATACAGTTAGTGACTAATGGTGGTGTTCTCATAAGTAAACCACAGGCAGAGAGCTGCAAGTATTTTCAGTTAGTGTACTGTGTCCCTCTCTGCACAGTTTTCACCTAAAACTAACTGAAGACAATTGCTGCTTTCCCAATACAAATACCACAGCAGGCAGTTGATTCTGATAGCTGCATTATCAGTACAGATATATATATATATATATATTGTGAGGGGGTTAACTCGGTAGCGGGTGTGTGTGACCCCCTGGTTGGGCTCCCCACACAAAAACAGGGCCAGCAGACGGAGGTTGTGGTTTTCAAAATCAAAAGGTGCGGTTTATTTCTCTATGTACAGTGACAAAAACACAGCAAAGCCAAAAAGAAACAAACAAAATAAATCCTGGTCAGTTTGACCTCTGACTAAACATGCAGGTTTCCTAAACTAACAACTGGGATCAGCCTGGTGCTGTCCTAGTCCCTAAGTCCCTGGTTTAGTAAAAGTCCAAACAAATAGCCACACAGGCTTTGCCTCACCGCACAGGGGTTCACTCTCCCTAGACAGTCCACACAGGTCTGGTTCCAGGCATGAGCAAACACCTAATGAATCTGGGAGTTCTTATAGAGGCCTAAATGAGCTGACAAGCTTCAGCTGGTCTCATCAACTCCCTGTCTCACGACGCCCAGCACTCTCCCTAGAGGTATGAGTCATTCATGAGCCCACTAGCCTCAGCTGGGCTTCATCAACTCCCTAGTTGTATAAGTCGGCATAAAGCCTGAATCTGGGAGAAATATATCTACCCCCCTGGATGCAACCAGGTGACTTTACCTTCCTGCTGTCACATACCCCCCCCCTCTTGTTTTAACCTTGGGGTTGGAACACCAGCAATCAGGCATTCATGTACTCGAGACAAAGCATCCACATTCCCCATTTGAACGCCAGGGCGATGCTTTACTGTGAAGTTGAATTCCTGTAGGGCCAGGAACCACCTATTCACTCTTCTATTTGTCTCCTTGTTTTGAGCCATCCACTTTAACGGAGCGTGATCCGTAACCATGTCAAAGTGCCTACCTAGCAGATAGTACCGAAGGGAATCTAGAGCCCACTTCACCGCTAAACACTCCTTTTCAACCGTGGCGTAATTTACCTCATGGGACTTCAACTTCCTGCTGAGGTAAATGACTGGGTGCTCTTCCCCGTTCCAGACCTGGGACAATACTGCTCCTAACCCCACATCTGACGCATCACTTTGTACGACAAAGTCTTTAGAGAAGTCGGGTGAGTACAACACTGGCTGGCTACATAAGGCTTGTTTCAAGAATTGGAATGCTGCCTCAGCCTCGGGGGTCCATTTAATCATGACCGACCCTTTCCCTTTCGTCAGGTTGGTTAGGGGCACAGCCTTAGAAGCAAAGTGGGGAATGAAGCGCCGATAATAACCCGCGATTCCCAGAAAGGCTCGTACCTGCTTCTTGCTGTTGGGACGTGGCCAACTCTGGATGGCCTCGACTTTGTTGAGTTGGGGTTTTATTACTCCCCTGCCAATGGTGTACCCAAGATATTTGGCCTCCTCCTGCCCAATGGTACACTTCTTGGGGTTAGCCGTAAACCCCGCTTCCCGGATAGAGTCTAGGACTGCTTGCACTTTTGGCAGATGTGATGCCCAATCTGTGCTATGGACAATTACGTCATCCAGGTAAGCCGCAGCATACTTCCGATGGGGCCTCAGTATCTGGTCCATTTTCCGCTGGAATGTGGCCGGCGCATTCTGTAACCCGAACGGCATTCTCTTATATTGGAACGCCCCGTCTGGGGTTACAAATGCGGTTTTCTCTTTGGCCGACTTGGCCAGGGGAATTTGCCAATACCCTTTTGTGAGGTCAAGAGTCGTCATGTATCGGGCTGTTCCCAGCCGGTCGATCAACTCATCTATACGTGGCATGGGGTAGGTGTCAAATTTTGTAACTTTGTTCAACTGACGAAAATCGTTACAAAATCGCCAGCTCCCATCCGGTTTAGGCACCAACACAATGGGACTAGACCAATCACTTTGGGACTCCTCTATCACCCCTAAGTTCAGCATTTTCTGTACTTCCTCCCGTATTGCCTCCCGTCGGGCCTCTGGGATCCGATAGGGTTTTAACTTCACCCTTTCACCGGGCGGGGTAATAATATCATGCTCTACCCCAGATGTTTGTCCCGGCAGCTCAGAGAACACCTCCTTGTTGCGAAGCACAAACTCCTTAACCTCCTGTTGTTGGGGTTGTGACAAGGTGGCTGCTATTCCAACCTCCGGAATCACGCAACCAGTTTGAGCTGGTGACCAAGTTTCTGCGACTAGGGACTCTCTATCCCTCCAGGCTTTCAACAGATTAACGTGATATATCTGTTCGGGCTTTCGCCTTCCTGGTTGTCTGACCTTGTAATTCACTTCGCTCACTTTTTCCATTATCTCGTAGGGGCCTTGCCATTTGGCAAGGAATTTACTTTCAACCGTAGGGACAAGTACCAATATCCTATCCCCCGGGGAAAAGGTACGGGTCTTTGCTCCACGGTTGTACACTCTCTGCTGTGCCAACTGCGCTTGGGCCAAATGTTCCTTCACGATGGGCATTATCTGTGCAATTCGATCTTGCATCAGGGCGACATGCTCAATCACACTCCTGTGGGGAGAACTCTCACTTTCCCAAGTTTCCTTGGCAATATCCAACAGCCCTCTTGGGTGTCTCCCATACAGTAACTCAAAGGGGGAGAATCCCGTAGAGGATTGGGGCACCTCCCTAATAGCAAACATCAAATAAGGGAGTAGACAGTCCCAATCCTTTCCATCTCTATCCACCACTTTCTTCAACATTTGTTTTAGGGTTTTGTTGAATCTTTCAACCAGCCCATCGGTTTGGGGGTGATACACAGATGTACGCAATTGCGTCACTTTGAGCAATTTACACAGCTCTTTCATAACCCGGGACATAAAGGGTGTACCTTGGTCCGTAAGCAGTTCTTTACAAATACCCACCCGGCTAAAAACAAGAGATAGCTCTTTGGCTATGGTTTTGGCCGAGGTATTTCTGAGAGGGATCGCTTCTGGATAACGGGTGGCATAGTCCATTATAACCAATATGTACTGGTGCCCCCTAGCGGACTTGATTATAGGACCTACCAAATCCATTGCGATTCTCTCAAACGGGACCTCAATGATGGGTAGAGGGACCAGCGGGCTACGGAAATGTGGCATCGGGGCCGACCTCTGACACACAGGGCAGGAGGAACAATAATTTTCTATGTCCTTCATCACCCCAGGCCAATAGAATCTCTGTAATACCCTCTCTCGGGTTTTCTCTGTCCCCAGATGACCTCCAAGAATGTGCCCATGGGCCAACTCCAACACCAACTTCCTGTAAGGTTTGGGCACCACCAGCTGCTCAACGGTTTCTTCTGCCCTTTTTGCCACCCGATACAGTAGGTCCTTCTCTACGCTGAAGTATGGGTAAGTGCAGGTATTATCTGGGTTCACTAACTCGCCATCTATTTCCACTACGTTTTCCCGTGCCTTTATTAGGGCGGGGTCTTTTAACTGTTCTGTGGCAAAATTTTCCCTGTGAACCTCCAGATCAGAAAACTCCACAGACGGTAGGTTTTCGTCTGAGGAGGTGGGCTCCTCTACAGTTTCTTGAGTCTCCCCTGCAAATACTGACAAGGGAAATTCTGGCGAGTCCTCACCACTCTCAGAGGAGTTCTGGCTATCACATTCCTGGTACATAGGGGCACCAGTGGGGGGCTCAGGATCATCCCACAGTTCCCAGAACTTCGGAAAATCCCTTCCCACAATGGCGTCATGCGGTAACTGAGATACTAAGCCCACTGGATGAGAGAGGGTACCTTTGGGGGTCTCGAAACACACTGTAGTCACTGGATACTCTCGGGTGTCCCCATGCACACAAATAACAGCTACCTTGCTATTCCCAGAGACCTCTGTTTTAACTAATTCAGCCTTTATCAGGGTCACAAGGCTACCTGAATCCAGTAATACCACAACATTTCTACCATTAATACACATTTTGCATAAATGTTTCTCAGTTCCTCGAATGGCAGTGCATGCGACTGTCGCACACAGCGACTGACGTCTGCCCGTCAGAAAGTCACACTGCATGGGTTCCTCCACAACCGGGCAATTGGCTGCAATATGTCCCGCTTGCCGGCAGCGGTAGCAAACGATCCTTCTTGCGGCCTCTTGAGCCGCTGATTTCCCAGGCTGTTCTCGCCAAACTTGGGGTAGAGCTCCCACCCTCTCACTCTCTCCACCCTCACCCCTTGGAATCCTCTTATCCGCCCCTGGGGATGGTCTGGTCTTAGGGTGGAAAGTCCGAGTGTCTCTGGAAGAGGCCGTCAGGTTCTCTGTAGCCAAGTATTTCTCTACACGATCCACAAGACCACCGGCCGTCTCTGGGTCTCCATGGCTTACCCACTTTTGGATGGCAGTAGGAAGAGCTCTCAAAAACCGATCCATTACAACACGTTCCACAATCTCTGGTGCGGACAAAGTCTCTGGCTGTAGCCACTTCCTGCTCAGGTGAATGAGATCATACATTTGAGACCTGGGGGGTTTTCCAAGCTGGAAAGTCCAGTTATGCACACGCTGAGCCCGGACAGCCAGGGTGACACCCAGCCTTGCCAATATTTCAGCTTTTAGCATCACATAGTAGAGCTGCACGATTCTGGGCAAAATGAGAATCACGATTCTTTTGCTTAGAATAAAGATCACGATTCTCTCACGATTCTCAAAAACTGAACGCCAGAACCCCCCCCCCCCCCCAAATAAATAAACAAACCTGTGATATATATGAATGTATAAAAAAAACAGACCAGTGATATGTCTATAATGTTAAAGACCATATAACTCCTATAAAAAAATCTGAATCAAAGTTTGATTCTGCTTTTTTCATAAGAGTTATATGGTCTTTAACATTATAGACATATCACTGGTCTGTTTTTTATACATTCATATTTTCATATATATCACAGGTTTGTTTTTTATAAATCATACATTTGTTCACTGATTGCATTCAGCTGGATTTTATACAAGCAGCGCCAACATCCCAATTTTTAAATCTATCAGAAGCAGTACCGCCGGCAACCACTAGAGACAGCGACCGCTGACATGTAGGAGGAGACGAGAACAATGCTGTCCTGAGTCCACTGGGTGGCGCATGGATACACTCTACAGTTGTACAGAACTGTGAGAAAGAAGGAAGCCCACGCCCAGGCATCCATCCAGCGGCGCAGGCTGCTGACGTCAGTTCCGATATCAGCGCCATTTGCGTTCCACGCTGGTTCCGACGGCTTCTCCTCGGTCCAGTCTACATCCCGGGGGAGACATGAAAAATCGAGGTAATCCAGGCCGGAGATCGCGGGGGGGGGTGAATCGAGATCGCGATTAATGTACGATTAATCGTGCAGCTCTATCACATAGTCTTTTGCTTGGTCAGGCTCTAGGTCATAGTAAGCCTTCTGCGATTCACCAGTTAACAGAGGAGCCACCAGTCCAGCCCACTGCTCCTCAGGCCACTTTTCTCTTTCAGCAGTCCTTTCAAATGTGGTCAAAAATACCTCTGGATCATCCTCTCCAGTCATTTTTGTCAATAAACGACTCACCCCAAAGGACGCGGTATTAGTGGGACGGCTTTCCTCACTGGTCTGCGGACGTTGCTGCATTACTGCTTCCACTTGTTGTAGTCTCTGCTCTTGCTTCTGTAACAGGTCTATGAAGCGGGCCTCAGATTGCTGCTGGGCTTGTTGATGAGCTTGCTGCTGGGCTGCAAGGCTCCTTTGCAAACCTGCATTTGTCTGCTGTTGATTGGCATTTGCTAGAGCCAGCTGTTTCAGTATCTCCTCCATGCTGGCTTAAAAAAAACTGCCCGCATTCTCCACCAACTGTGAGGGGGTTAACTCGGTAGCGGGTGTGTGTGACCCCCTGGTTGGGCTCCCCACACAAAAACAGGGCCAGCAGACGGAGGTTGTGGTTTTCAAAATCAAAAGGTGCGGTTTATTTCTCTATGTACAGTGACAAAAACACAGCAAAGCCAAAAAGAAACAAACAAAATAAATCCTGGTCAGTTTGACCTCTGACTAAACATGCAGGTTTCCTAAACTAACAACTGGGATCAGCCTGGTGCTGTCCTAGTCCCTAAGTCCCTGGTTTAGTAAAAGTCCAAACAAATAGCCACACAGGCTTTGCCTCACCGCACAGGGGTTCACTCTCCCTAGACAGTCCACACAGGTCTGGTTCCAGGCATGAGCAAACACCTAATGAATCTGGGAGTTCTTATAGAGGCCTAAATGAGCTGACAAGCTTCAGCTGGTCTCATCAACTCCCTGTCTCACGACGCCCAGCACTCTCCCTAGAGGTATGAGTCATTCATGAGCCCACTAGCCTCAGCTGGGCTTCATCAACTCCCTAGTTGTATAAGTCGGCATAAAGCCTGAATCTGGGAGAAATATATCTATCCCCCTGGATGCAACCAGGTGACTTTACCTTCCTGCTGTCACAATATATATATATATATATATATATATATATATATATACATCCCACCTTTGTGCTGCTACATCTCACTGCAGGCCATTAGTATGTCTGGAAGGCAAACAAGGAGAGGCAGAGAGTCACGAGGCAATAAAAGAGGGCAAGCAGGCTCTGTGTCTAGGGGCAACAGTGCTGCTGGTCATGGACACGGTGCATCCTCATCAGCACATGTTCGTGGGACATGCTTGTCCTTCTTTTCAGCAGCTGGCCATGTTGAGCCGCAACATGCCCAAGACTTGGTAGAGTGGATGACCAAGCCGTCCTCCTCCTCCTCATCCTCTCTCACCCAGGCTCAGGGTACTTTGTCTGGCAATGCAGCTGCCAAAGCGGCCTCTTCCCTCGGCTCAATGGCATCAGTCACTCCTTCCCTAGCCCCACCATGTCCTCTTGAGGAGTCCCCCGAACTGTTTGAGCACAGTGTTGTGTACATGCTCCTGGAGGATGCCCAGCATTTTGAAGGCTCCGATGATGGAACCTAGCTGGAGGAAGGCAGTAACATGAGCCCAGAGAGAGGGAATAGTAACTTGAGCCCAGAGAGAGGGGGTGCCCAATAAGGACAGCTATCTGGCAGTCATGTTCCCCCAGCTGCAGCATACTGCCAGATTTGCTGATGAGGAGGGAGGGGATGATGAGGTCACTGACTCCACGTGGGTGCCTGATAGGAGAGAGGAGGAGGAGGAGGCACATCTCCAACGAGGCAGGATGCCCTCCAGGGGCCAGCTTAAGGGCAGCACCCCGACTGCATCACACCGCAGAGCTCCGCATGTGCAGGGCGCTGCTGTCTCTGCGCGTTAGTCCAAAAGTTCTTTGGTGTGGGCCTTTTTTCAGATGTGTGCAGCAGATCGCACCATTGCCATTTGCAACATATGTCTAAAGTGTATCTCGCGTGGCCAAAACATCAGCCGCTTGGGCACCACGTGCTTGACCAGACATATGTCGACCTGCCATGCAGTCCGTTGGCAAGCTTACCTAAAAGACTCACACCAAAGAACAAAGCGGACCTCTCCTTGCTCCTCATCAGCTGGGATCTCCAACCCCACTATACCTTCAGTCCTCTCTGAAACCTGCACTGAGAGGAATGAAGGTGTAGAATTATGTACCACAGCCAAGTACTTGCGGACAATCTACTATCGGTACACCGACATCCAATTGTACCAGGCAAATTTTCCTGCCCCAGCTGCTGCACCGCTGAAAGAAGTTTGTTCCCAGCCATCCACATGCCCAGCGGTTGAATGCTAGCTTGGCTAAATTTCTAGCACTTCAACTGCTGCCTTTTCAGATGGTACACTCTGCCCCCTTCCGTGAGTTAGTGGAATGTGCGGTTCCTCAGTGGCAGGTTCCCAAACGCCACTTTTTCTCACGGAAGGCGATTCCGGCTCTCTACCGGCATGTGGAAGGCAATGTCTTGGCCTCGCTGGACAGGGCGATCAGTGGTAAGGTGCATATTACCGCTGACTCATGGTCCAGCAGGCATGGACAGGGACGTTACCTATCTTTCACGGCGCATTGGGTGACTCTGCTGGCAGCTGGGAAGGCTGCAGGACAAGGTGCAGTAGTGTTGGAGGTTGTTCCGCCACCACGCCTCCAAAATGTTACTACTGGTGATTCTGACACACCTCTCTCCTCCACCCCCTCCTCTTCTTCTTCCTCCATGGCCAATACCTGTGCTTTGTCCTCTGAACCAGCGGTGCTCTGTAGGCGTTCAAGGGGCTACGCAAGTACGCAGGCAAAAAGATGACATGCGGTGCTTGAGCTGGTGTGCTTGGGGGACAGGAGCCACACTGGGGCAGAGATTCTGTCAGCTCTGCAGGGGCAGGCTCAGAGGTGGTTGACGCCACGCCAGCTTAAGCAAGGAAAGGTGGTTTCCGACAATGGCACCAACCTCCTCTCCGCCCTCTGACAGGGACAACTGACCCATGTGCCCTGTTTGGCTCACGTCCTTAACTTGGTGGTGCAGCGGTTCTTGGGCAGGTACCCGGGCTTACAGGAGGTCCTGAAGCAGGCCAGGAAACTCTGTGTGCATTTTCGACGGTCATATTATACCAGTGCTCGGCTGGCTGACTGGCCTGCAAAAGGATTACAATCTGCCCAAGAACCGCCTAATCTGTGACATGCCCACCAGGTTGAACTCTACGTTGGCCATGCTGCAGCAGCTGCACACACAGCAGAGGGCCATCAATGAGTATCTGTTGCACCAGGACAGAGTCAGGGGAGCTTGGATTTTTTTCCCCATGCCAGTGGGCCATGATCATTGATGCATGCACTGTCCTGGCACCATTTGAGGAGGCCACGAGGATGGGGAGCAGTGATAGTGCATGCATTAATGACACTGTCCCTCTTGTCCACCTGTTGGAATAATGGACAGGGCACTTAAGGCAGAACAGAGGCAGGAAGAGGAGGACTTCCCTACCTCTCAAGTCCCCCTTTATCCAGACAGTGTTCCTGCTGGCCCGGCTATCACACAGGAAGAGGACAAGGAGGAGGAGGATTATTGTGTCAGCATGGAGGTGGAGCCTAGCACTCAGCATCAGCAGCAGTCTTCAAGGGATCAATTACAGTCCCAAGACACCCATGGACTTGTACGTGGCTGGGAGGAGGTGGCTGTGGATCATGTCATCCTCAGTGACCCAGAGGACTCCGCACCGAATGCCTCAGCAAACCTACGCTGCATGGCCTCCCTGATCATGCAAAGCCTGCGGAAGGATCCTTGTATTCCTGCGATCAAGGAGAGGGATCATTACTGGGTGGCAACCCTCCTTGATCCACGTTACAAGGCTAAGGTTGTGGACCTTATCTTGCCGTCGAAGAGGGAGCAGAGGATGAAGCATCTTCGGGAGGCCTTGCAGAAAGGTCTGTGCAACGCTTTCCCAGAGACTGGGAGGTTACAAATTCCTGGTCCTGGACAACGTGTTGCTGAGGCTCCGGTCAGTCAAAGAAGGAGCGGTGGAGAAGGTGGCCGTCTGACCGATGCGTTCAGACAATTTTTTAGTACGCAGCCCCAAGGTATGATCGCTTCAAGCAACCATCGTCAGCGTCTGGTTTACATGCTGCAGGAATACCTAGGGGAAAGATCAGACTTGGACACCTTTCCCCCTGAAAATCCTCTGGGTTACTGGGTCTTGAGGATGGATCACTGGCCAGAGCTTGCACAGTATGCAATTGAGGTACTGGCCTGTCCTGCATCCAGCGTTCTTTCAGGATGCACATTCAGTGCTGCTGGAGGCTTTGTAACCGATCACAGGGTGCGCCTGTCCACCGACTCGGTCAATCGACTGACCTTCATAAAAATGAATCAGTCTTGGATCACCACCAGCTACCAAGCAACTGATGCTGATGTAACCGAATAATTTTTTGGGAAATGTCAGATACCTTCAAGACTGCCTATGCTAATGCTGAATGACTATCCTGTTATGCTGAGTGACTATCCACTTCCTCCTCAATAATCATGCTGATAGCTTGAAAGAACATTTTTGGTTCTGGGCACCGCCACCAGTGGCTAAGGCCCAATTTTTCAGCCCCTGTTTAACAGGGGCGTGTATTTAAAATTTTTGATGCAATGCTTTGCAGCAGGGCTCATTGCTGTGCTCCAAGTACAGTGTCTGTGAGGGGTTGCAGTGTTGTGGCACCAGCACCAGTGCCTAAGGCCCAATTTTTCAGCCACTGTTTAACAGGGGCGTGTATTTACAATTTTTGATGCAATGCTTTGCAGCAGGGCTCATTGCTGCGCTCCAAGTACAGTATCTGTGAGGGGTTACAGTGTTGTGGCACCAGTGCCTAAGGCACAATTTTTCTGCCCCTGTTCAACAGGGGCATGCAATTACAATTCTTGATCTAATAATTCACAGCAGGGCCCATTCCTGCACCCACCAAGAGTAACTGTGAGGGCTTACAGTGTTGTGGCAACACCACCACCACCAAAGGCCCAATTTTTCTGCCCCTGTTCAACAGGGGCATGTGATTACAATTCTTGATCTAATATTTCACAGCTGGGCCCATTCCTGCGCCCACCAAGAGTGACTGTGAGGGCTTACAGTGTTGTGGCCACACCACCACCACCAAAGGCCCAATTTTTCCTACCACTGTTCAACAATGTCATGTAATTACAATTCTTGATCTAATATTTCACACAGCTGGGCCCATTCCTGCGCCCACCAAGAGTAACTGTGAGGACTTACAGTGTTGTGGCACCAGCACCACCACCACTACCAAAGGCCCAATTTTTCCTACCACTGTTCAACAATGGCATGTAATTACAATTCTTGATATAATAGTTCACAGCAGGGCGTTCCAGCGCCCACCAAGAGTAACTGTGAGAGCTTACAGTGTTGTGGCAACACCAACACCTAAGGGCCAAATTTCTGCAGAGTATATACGGCAGGCCCCTACTTTCAAACATCCAACTTACAAACGACTCCTACTTGCAAACGGAAGGAGACAACAGGAAGTGAGAGGAAATCTACCCCAAGGAAGGGAAATTCTCTCCTGTAAGAGTTAATATGGGAAAGAGGTGTCTCCTCTCCACTGATGCTTTATCACCAATCCTTGTTTCAATAAAAAACCCAAATTTTCAAAAAACATTTGTCATTGGGACGGAAAGTGAGGTGAAATGTTCTGAACAGGTGCACAGACAGCAAAACAAATGTTACAGGGGTGATAACCCTTCCCTATGTTTTCCAAAAAGATAAAAAAATAGATTTTTTGCCTGGAGCTACACTTAAAAAATGTACCTGTTCCAAATTACAAACAGATTCTACTTAAAGTGGAGCTCCACCCTAAAGTGGAACTTCCGCTCACCGGAACCCTCCCCCCCTCCGGTGTCACATTGGGCACCTTTCAGGGGGTAGGGGGGTGCAGATACCTTTCTAAGACAGGTATTTGCACCCACTTCCGGGAGTCCTCTATGCGGGTATTCTGCGGGTAGTGCGTCACTTCCCGCAGAATACCCGTTGTGTTCTGGGAGACACTCGGCTCCCAGGACACAGTGGGGACCAGTTAGAACGGCGCAGCGCAACTCGCGCATGCGCCGTAGGGAACCGGGCAGTGAAGCCGCAAGGCTTCACTTCCTGGTTCCCTCAATGAGGATGGCGTTGGGGGCAGCAGAGTGACGAGCAATCGCTTGTCCTCTGCTGCCGACGTCGCTGGACTTCAGGAAAGGTAAGTGTCCTAATATTAAAAGTCAGCAGCTGCAGTATTTGTAGCTGCTGGCTTTTAATATTTATTTTTTTCAGGGGAACTCCGCTTTAAGAACAAACCTACAGTCCCTGTCTTGTTTGCACCGCCTGTATACTGCTGTTCAGGGTATATAGGGCCTTTTTTTAATTTGGGTGCAGGGTTCCCCTTAATATCCATACAAGACCCAAAGGGGCTGGTAGTGGGCTGGGGGGGGGGTACCCATGCCATTTTTCTCAATGATTTTCATACATATTGCCGGGACCAGACATTACATTAAAGCCGCAAGCAGTTTTAAATGACTTTTTTTCCTGTAGAAATTTCATTTTGTGCAGGGACAGTTCTAAACACGGGAAACACGTGCCACTTCACAGGCATACTTTAGCACTTTTGATTTCGAACATTCGCGTCCATTGTATTTAATAGGGTTCTAAAGTTCGACTGAACTTTCGGTCCGTTCGCAGGTTCTGGGGCGAACCGAACCTGGGGGTGTTCGGCTCATCCCTACTGCAGGCCTCAGCCTGTAAATTAAGCATTTATGGAGAACTGTATCAAATGCCTTTGCAAAGTCCAGATACACCACATTCACAGGCCTCACCTATCTAGATGGCAGCTCATGCCGCGTACACACGATCATTTTTCCCGTCGGGAAAAATGTCATTTTTTCCTTTGGACGAGAAAAACGATCGTCTGTGGGCTTTTTGCCGTTTTTCCCGACGGGAAAAACGGCATTAATCACGATGAGAAAAATTAGAACATGTTCTAATTTTTCTCGTCGTTTTTCCTGACATTTCTTCCGCGGCAGTGTTTCCCATAGGGAAACACTGCCGCGGAGCCCATAGACGATCGTTTTTCTCGTCATTTTAAAAAATGACGAGAAAAATGACCGTGTGTGGGGAACAAGCTGTTCCCTCGTTTAAAATGTCATTATTCACGGCGGTTTTTAAACCACCGTGAATAATGATCGTGTGTACGCGGCAT
This sequence comes from Rana muscosa, assembly GCA_029206835.1. NCBI lineage: Eukaryota > Metazoa > Chordata > Amphibia > Anura > Ranidae > Rana > Rana muscosa. Next base: position 74,708,478 of record CM055128.1, read on the forward strand.
CACTCGTAGAATGTTAGCAGATTGGTCTGGCAGGAACCTCCTCTCATAAACCCATGCTGATTACCACTAATTATATTCTTCTCCTCAGTAAATCTTTGGATATAGTCCCTAATCATCCCCTCCAATAATTTACCCACTATTGATGTTAGGCTGACTGGCCTGTAATTCCCAGGAATATGTCTCTGCCCTTTTTTGAATATTAGTACCACGTTGGCTTTTCTCCAATCAGCTGGTACTAATCCTGTCAGATCAGGAATAATGGCCTGGCTATAACTTGACTGAGTTTTTTGAGGACTCTCTGTGTAAGCCATCTGGTGATTTATTTGTGTTAAGTTTATTAAGTCTTTCATTGACTCTGGCCTCTGTTAGCCCTGTTATGTGTTGTGTCACTAACACCGCAGTCGTTGTCGGTAAACCCTTCTTTTTCCTGCTTAAAAACTGTGGAGAAGAAGGCATTTAGTACAGTTTCCTTCTTTGTGTCATCTGTAACCATCTTCCTACCCTCAACTTTTAAGCGTGCAATGTGCTCCGATTTTGTCTTTTCCCATTTCTCTGCTGTGTTTAATGTTTCCAGAATTTGGTCCCAAATAATGTCATGTAGCAATTACCGTAGTTCAGGAAAATTGGCTCGTTTGAAATTTTGTGTTTTTGTACTACCCATATGCCTCCTTTTCCTGTGATTTATGCTAAACGCGATCATCCTATGATCGCTAAATCCCAAGTTGTCGTGTATTTTCACATCTGAGATCAGACCTGGATCGTTCGTAATTGATAGATATAAGATGGCATTCTTTCTAGTTGGGGAATCCACCAATTGGGACATGAAATTGTCCTGTAAAACATTCATGAAATGACGGGCCTTTAATGAGTGAGCTGTTCCCTCTGCCCAGTCAATATCGGGGTAATTAAAGTCCCCCTGTATGATTACATTTCCCTGCCATTTCTAACTGAGATAGTAATTCCAGATCCCCCTCCTCCTTCATGTTGGGTGGCATATAACATACCCCCACTATTTATTTCCCACTTACTTCTTCTCTTTGAAGTTCTACCCACACTGATTCTACCTCCCCCTTAGTCCCATACATAATGTCGCTCCTCTCACCTTGCATCATTTTGACATATAGACACACCCCTCCCCCTCTTCTACCTTCCCTGTCCTTTCGATGCAAGGAATACCACTGTATATTGGCCAGCCATTCGTGTAAGCTGTCAAACCAAGTTTCAGTTATTCCCAAAAAGTCTAAGTCCTCCTCGTGTAATAGCAGCTCCAGATCCACTATTTTGTTAGCTAGTCTCCTGGCATTTGTGCATATGCCTCTTAGTGTTGTATGAGTGCATATTATTTCCCCCTTTGTTTCTTCTAGCTTTGTTTTTTAATTTGAATTGCCAACTTACCCCAGGATTATTTGTTATTATTGTATTTTCACTGCCATTTCCACTGCTGACTCTCCTTTCACCCTCTGTCACCTGCTCCCTGTCGGCTATCGTTTTCTCTGATCCTTCCCCCCCAACACGGTAAATGACGGAGAAGTCAGCCCAGTTCTCCAGGAACCCAAATCCCTCTTTCCTACACCAGTTCCACTTGTTCAGTTCCCTGAGCTCATGCTGCCTCTCTGGTGTGGCTCAAGGTACAGGTAGGGATGAGCCGAACACCCCCCAGTTTGGTTTGCATCAGAACATGCGAACAGGCAATAAATTTGTTCGAACATCCGAACACCGTTAAAGTCTATGGGACACGAACATGAAAAATCTAAAGTGCTAATTTTAAAGGCTTATATGCAAGTTATTGTCATAAAAATTGTACATTCTCGGACAGGCTGCCTCTCACAGAGACTTTGTTTTGCGCTAACATCACTCAGACATGTGTGCAACACCGTCACATCTCATCCATTCACACATTATGAAGATCTTTCATTTATTCATGTCCTGGAACCCTGAGTGTCCACCCCGGTTTTGTGCAGCCGTATACCACTTCAGCTCCCAGGGGAGACAAATCGCTCTGGCTCTAACTTCATGCCTACCTCATACCACTTCACTGCATTCCATATATCCCCCTGCATCCGCCCCTGAGGAAGTGTGTGCGACACACGAAACACGTCGGGCATTGAGGATGTAACTATATGTCCATATTTAGGAATTCTTTCAGATTCATCTCTGACCTCCTATTGTACTCATATACAAATTCTTTTGAATAACTGCAAGGTGCCGCTTTTGTGATGTGTCTGTATACATTCCATTCTACATTTCATGCCATGAAGTTAATACATGTTACCATGATGATGATTATCTCCGATATTCATGCCTGGAATATGTGTATCTATATACCAATGTAACCAACAATTTACACCTACTTTACTAGCTCTCATATCTGCTATGTATATAATCATCCATGTGAATAAATGTTTTAAACCTCCACTGGTCAATGTCCTCATTCAAAGTCCCAAACTCCCCCAATTTTTCTACCTGAACCCGGGACGGATGCACACCCCCATGCATCATTTAAAGTCCCAAACCCCTATTCAATAAAAAGTGTTTGGGGACTTGGGTCCTGCCCCAGGGGACATGTATCAATGCAAAAAAATGTTTTAAAAACTGACGTTTTTTCGGGAGCAGTGATTTTAATAATGTTTAAAGTGAAACAATAAAAGTGAAATATTCCTTTAAATTTCGTACCTGGCGGGTGTGTATAGTATGCCTGTAAAGTAGCCCTTGTTTCTCGTGCTTAGAACTGTGCCTGCACAAAATGTAATTTCTGAAGGAAAAAAAGTAATTTAAAAGTACTCGTGGCTGTAATGAATTGTCGGCTCCCAGCAATACAGAGAAAAGTCATTGAAAGTCATTGATAAAAAAAAAAAAATGCATGGGGGTACCCCCAAATTCAATTACTAGGCCCTTCAGGTCTGGTATGGATATTAAGGAGAACCCTGCACCAAATAAAAAAAAAATGACGTGGGGTTCCCCCCAAACACCCATACCAGACCTTTCAGGTCTGGTATGGATTTTAAGGGAAACTCCGCGCCAAGTTGAAAAAAAAAATGGCGCGGAGTTCCCCCCAAAAATCCATACCAGACCCTTATCTGAGCACGCAACATGGCAGGCCGCAGGAAAAGAGGGGGGACGAGAGAGCACCCCCCCTCCTGAACCGTACTTGGCCAAATGCCCTCAACATGGGGAGGATGCTTTGGGGTCTGGGGTTTGCTATGCTAGGAGGCAGGGCCAGGCTTATGGCCATATGACCACTGTGATTGTCTGTCACGACAGTCACATGATCAGAAAAATGCCCCGATCACAAACGGCGATCTGGGACTTTCCATGAGCCTCCGGTCACTGTGGCAGGAGCACGCACTCCTGGCACAGCACTGTCTGCCCTAATGCACACAAATATGTTGCCGCTCTGCACCAAGCAGGGCCGGAATGGGAATAAGAACCAACACTGGAAAAAATTTCATACCAGCCCCATAGCATTATTATATCAGCCGAAAATCATAAAAGTCATTATTTTCTTGTTCATTAAAGGGAAAACCATGCATTTTAAAGCACATTTGAAGATTTTATTATATATAGAGAAGACAGATATGAAAACACATAGGGATTTATATATATAAAGGCAAATTCCAGTTAAAAGTGGTCAATCATCAAGGGGGACCCCAGGAACTCTGGAAACGTGGGGGGGGGCGACTCTGTTGACCAGAGACTACCTTCCGTAGAAAGAATACACTAAGGTAAGGGGGTGGGTTACTGATTTAAGGGAGAAACCTTTATATCAGTGCCCACTTACATTATTGTATTCACTCTCCCTTACATCAGTGACCCCCCCCCCCCCCCATCAGACTGGCATGGCAGTGCTGTCACTGACCTCCTCTCAGGTGCACCATTCAGAGCTCAGTCAGTCGGCTCCAGCTTGGTGGCTCTGGTTTTATCCTATAGTCTCCTCTCCACAGTCCATACACGTCATACTTCTCCCATGACCCCCACATTCTGTCGGCACTTCCACTCTTGACTCCTCTCCAGACTCCCTCAGAGACTGCAGACATGATATAAGACAATAGATGGTGAGAGGTTGCGAACATGATACAAGAGATGGTTAGAGACTGCAGACATGGTGCAAGAGATGGTCAGAGACTGCGGACTTGATACAAGAGATGATCAGAGACTGCGGACATGATACAAGACATCAATGCAGCCTCACCAGTGCCCATCATATGCAGCCTCACCAGTGCCCATCAAATGCAGCCTCACTGTGCCCATCAATGCAGCTTCACTGTGCCCATCAATGCAGTCTCACTGTGCCCATAAATGCAGCCTCACTGTGCCCATCATTGTAACCTCACTGTGCCCATCAAATGCAGCCTCACTGTGCCCATGACTGCGGCCTCATTGCGCCCATGAATGCAGCCTCACTGTGCCCATGAATGCAACCTCACTGCCCATGAATGCAGCCTCACTGTGCCCATGAATACAGTCTCAATGCCCATCAATGCAGCCTCACTGTGCCCATGAATGCTGCCTCACTGCCCATTAATGCAGTCTCAGCCCATGAATGCAGCCTCACTGTGCCCATCAATGCAGCCTCACTGTGCCCATGAATGCAGCCTAACTGTGCCCATGAATGCAGCCTTGTTGTTCCCATGAATGCAGACTCCCTGTGCCCATGAATGCAGCTTCACTGTGCCCATGAATGCAGCCTCACTGTCCTTTAAATGCAGCTTTACTGTGCCCATGAATGCAGCGTCTCTGTGGCCATCAATGCAGCCTCATTGTGCCCATCAAAGCAGCCTCACTGTGCCCATGAATGAAGCCTCACTGTGCCCATCATTGCAGCCTCACTGTGCCCATGAATGCAGCCTCACTGCCCATTAATGCAGCCTCACTGTGCCCAGCATTGCAACCTCACTGTGCCCATGAATGCAGCCTCACTGCCCATTAATGCAGCCTCACTGTGCCCAGCATTGCAACCTCACTGTGCCCATGAATGCAGCCTCACTTACCATGAATGCAGCCTCACTGTCCATGAATGCAGCCTCACTGTGCCCATCAATACAGACTCACCATTGCCTGTATCATACACTGATTCAATCAGTGTTCCATCTACTATCACACATGCCAGTCTAGGGGGGCAGGACCTTGTTACAGCGTCGCCGAACACAGACTCAGCTCCGTGACACACAGCGGGATATGCCCGCTGTGTGTGACACATAAGAGGAGGAGGAGCGATGGAGGGAGGAGAGCGCTGCAGTCACAGCTCAAAGCGACCCCAGGGCAGGTGGCCTACCGGGAAATTTCCTGGTATCCCGGTAGGCCAGTCTGGCCCTGGCGCCAAGGCCCGGCCACCAAGAGGCTGCATATTTGCGAGAGCTCTATGCCAAGAGGTTAAAAAAATGCATTTACAATCACTTTAAAAATCCCGCAGTCATTGTGCCTGTGCTATGTAAACAGCCCTGTCTGGCTGTAATTTTACAGTTCAAGAGGGTGAAAAAAAAAGAGAGGGCTGTGGGACTTTAAATGAGGCATGGATGGGTGTAGAAAGTTGGTCTAGTGTCACGTACCTGATGGTAGTGAGCCCGAATTGCAGGGGACGGCCTCCCTTACGGCCCCCACTCCCGGCCCCCTGGTAAGGTGACAGTTGGCACAGGAGTAAGGAGTGGCACGGGTGCCTGGCAGGATCAACTGTGGTGAGGTGGTGATTCAAACACCCGGAAGCTTCCTTGCAGAATACCGGAACTGGAACGGCTAGCAGGCTGGATCGGAAGTAGCACAGCAGACTGGATCGGTCTCGCAAACTGGATCGGAAGAAGCACAGCAGACAGGATCAGCTAGCAGGCAGGTTCAGCTTAGCAGGCTGGATCTGGGACAGCTCAGCAGACTGGATCGGTCTCGCAGACTGGATCGGAAGAAGCACAGCAGACAGGATCAGCTAGCAGGCAGGTTCAGCTTAGCAGGCTGGATCGGTTAAGCAAACTGGATCAGAATCAGGAACAGGGTAGTAAACAGGCCGGGTCAGATATCAGGTGGGCAACAGAAGTACAGGGTGCAGGCAAAGGGTAGTCACAACAAGCCGGGGTCAGGTGCAGGCAGATAACAGGTTGGTCAAGGTAAGCCGGGTCTTTTAGCACAGGTATGGTCTCAGATCAGGGTTAAGCACACAACGCTGTAGAGCAGACAGCAGGGACTGTCTGTAACTGACAGGTTTAAATAGTCTCTCTGGCGCCACCCGCTGGACGCACGCGCGAACGGAGACCAGGAAGTCCGGGGCGCCTGTTTCTGGCAGGATCTCCATGACATCTAGGATATCCAAAATATGCTGTCACAATCCCATAAGGGAAATCACTGTAACCATGGGATATTGCTAAATAATCAACCCAAAAAAATGAAAATCAAGACATATATATGAATTTCAAAATGTATTGTATCAAATTAAATAAAACAGAGATCATGCAGTTAGAGGCATAATACAGGTAGTGATTATCACATTAGCATATTTAATTGTTCATAGTCGAGGACATGATTAATAAAAGCAATCACAGTACATGGACATACAGTGGACATGATTATCCAAATGTATAAATCCAGAATATTTAATAAAGAACATAGTTGGGCAGGCTTAAGCTTGGCATCCCTGAGCATGGACTTGACGCATTTCTTGGCATTTAAAGCCAGTCATCAGGAGTGGGGTGCGTACAATTTAGCTAAAAAAAGGGGGGATAAATGAATAGGTCAATAAGGTCATAAAAAATAATGATGTCATGCTTGAAACAGAAAGCAGATTTAGGTGAGTAAAGCCTAAAGGGGTCAATTCAAGCATTCCAATTGGGAAGTGGGATGGTGGTCCTGGATGAGCTGTCTTTCCCGGGGTTGAGGCGGGGATGCAACCCCAACAGTCCAAGAACCTTCCATCACAAAGGAGAGCCAAGGAAAGGATGTCGTGGGTCAAGAGGGTGGTCCAGTGGGGGCAGTAAAAAGAAGCCCCTGATTGCCCATCTGAAATTCTCCTTACTGTACAGCCTGCAAATGAAAATATGTGACTAGTGACTGTATCTGAAGCCTTCTCTTGTATATCTGATGTCAGCTCTTCATTAAAATGTTACAGGGAGTATAGAGCCAAAGTCTAGGGCAGCCTTTATTGTATTTCTGAATATATTTGAATATTTCTGAATATTCCTGAACATTTTGGAATATTTCTTATTATTTATTATTTTTGAGTATCTGTGAATATTAAGGGAAAACTAGATGTGGTTGTTTAGAATGATGAATTGACCTTGGTTTTTGTTGTTGGTGTCTACTTGTAAAATTTTCTAAAATAAAATCTGAGTTAAAAAAAAAAGGGCAACCTTTGCAATCCATTATAATATATGGATATGTTAAATTTGTAAGCAGGCTGAAGTAGTGAGTGGGCACTATACTGGCTGGAAGGGATAGGGTTAACGCTTCGCCTGGCCTTTAGGGCTTTTTGGTGGGTTTCTGTCTGTGTCCGGCCCACTAGCCCTGTGTGATATAAATAGGGGATAGTGGTTTGGTTCAAGGGGTGCCATCATTGGCCCTGTAGGAGAGAGCAGTGAGAGAGAGAGAGAAGCCAAGGAGTTCCAGCGCAACAGTGGATTGTGAGACCCGTAAGGGATGGAGACAAACGAAAAGACCCGCAGGAGTAGGAGAATGTTGTTTATTATGGCCTGCAACAGAGACTTTTAAATTTGGGGTTTGCCCTGAAGATACTGTGATGGAACCGTCCCATACTCCGCTCGAGCGCTTCCGTTAGTATACCGCTTCCTCCAGTCTGAACATAGATATCAGATATTATAGCCGCATATTGCAACCAAGAACTAGACGGGGCTAGCTCAGCTGCAAAACTGGAACTGTTTATGGAACAAGAATACAGGCTTTTTATACACTTGAGAAGTAGGTCAGTCACCACATGGACAATGACCCAAATATTTACACAAAACATCACACAATGGTTTAGATAACGGGGTACAGCTGACTTATGGCTAATCCCATCATAGAGGATCCTTTAGTCAAATTAGCCAACATATACTTGAAACATTAAGTTGATTAAACTATTAGCCACCTGGACATTCAGAGGTCTCATTCCAGGTCAGACTTGCCGGCATTGAGCTCACAAAGTACAATACACATTATTTCAAGTATAAACACATCCCCACAGTAGTTTGCTAGCAGACAATAGATGTGTTAATTAGCACAATTAACAATGGGTGAAAGACAGGTGGCTTGAGCTGATGAGATTACCATCTGCTATAAGTTTCCCAGTGTTGAGCAGTCATGGCTGGTAATGTGCGCCATCTAGGCCTTTAACATGGATCCTGGGCCTAGACTTCCAGAGTCTGTGTGTTCTGGGGAGACACCAACTCGAATCAGAAACAAGACCACTCCAAGGGTCCCCCAGGCACCCACCTCCAGGGCCCATAGTCAGTAGGCAAGAGGCTAGCCTGCAGTTCCCTCCAAGCCTCTGTCCCAGGTGAGTCTGTCACAGATACCATTGCTGAAGAAATGCCTCTGAAGGAGTTATGATTGTTTGACTGCATCCATTCAGGTATGCCGGGGCAGCACTTGCTATAGCTTATAGTTATATTTAGGAGTAGGGAAGTACAATGTCTTGCCTGTTCGATTGTGAAATGTCTATTTCTGTACTTTTGCCAAATAAAGTATTGAAATGTTGTCCTTGCCTGGTCTGAAGTTACTAAAGAGGTGTATCATAAGTAACCGGAATACATATAGTTCACAGAGTGGGTTTTAACACATTGGGGTATGAAGACGTCAGCGTGGAATGGAATAATTTGAAGATACATGTGGTTGCCAAGAGTACTGGAAGTGTAACAAGCAGCTTGTAAATAGCGTGTATCTGTTATAGGTGGCATGGCCTCTAGCAGTGAGGGAGATGTTGTCAGCACTCCTTCCACCAGCAGTCTGTCTTCCAGAGCAACGGGAGCAGATTGCACCGCAGAGGTTCCCATCCTGTACCGAGGTACGGAAGGTCAAGAATCAAGTTGATTGTACATGTGGGGCCCACTCCGCTACTTGGGAGTAGTAGTGGAAAACGCTGGACATGTGGATGTGGACATTGGCTCAGCGTGTCCCTCCAAAATGCAAGTTACAGTGAAGGGGTACATAATTACGGGGAACTGAGAGTTAACCGGATGACAGTTGCAGCGACAGTGTATGTGGTGTACATGGTGTACGTTCATCTCGAAGAATAGAGGTCCGCCTTGAGGTTGTGTATTCCCCACAAGAACCTCAGTCTTGTCCCTTAGACGTTCGTTAAAACAGAACAGAACAGAGCTGTGCTGTGTGTGTGTGTAAAGTGATCCTGTAACACAGTGCCTAATGTAGCCTAGAAGAACCCACCCCTGGGATAGGCGTCTTATGTGACCCACACCTGGCACCCAACTAGTTAATGGGGAACATGGAGGATGCCACAAACAGCAACCACCCTGCCACCCTACCCTTACAAATTGCCTCAACTACCCCCTTAATGGGGCCCCTTCTACCCTCAAGCCCCATAGCAGCACATGGGCTGTTATGACTATTTGTACACCAGTGAACACAGGGCTCATACATAAAAGAAGGGAAAAACAGAGACTCCACTGGCTCCAGCAAGCAAGCAAATTGCAGCTTTAGTTTTTTACACTGAAATATGGGCAAGCTGGATGAACACACTTCCTTTTTATTAAACTAGTGGAGATCACTGTAGTACGAGTGCCTCCTACAGTGATTTACAGCTTCCACTGGGATTCTTCAGACATGGTACATTGGTCCAAGCTGTTACAATTGCCATACCTAAACTTCAGATTTAACAGAATGCTTCATCCAAGGTTTTAGTTACATAGTGAAAAATAAACTACAGTCATCTGAAAAAAAAGATTGGTAGCCTCCCCAAATAGTATTGAAAAAGAAAACCACCCTGCATCCTAAGAAATGTAAACCTGCAGTTGATCCAGAATACAAGGCTTTATCTGATTGGCAGAGATGGAGATCATGGAGTCATCTGCCTGTGTTGCAATCATATAATTATACTTGTATATAAATACAGTGTATACAGTATACACACATATATATATATATATATATATATATATATGTATGTTAGGTAAATGTCAGTTGACAGTTATCTGTTTCCATTGTTTTAAAGGAATTCTGGGCAAACGATGCATCCAGGTAACCAAAGTCAACAGCTGGACCTTTTGACTTAAGCAAATGTATGATACAACATTGCCATCAAGAGTTGGAGTTGGGAAATGTTCGCCCATACAAACTAAGGCAGAAAAGCATACACCCATATGAGAGTGTCTACCTAAACTTTCTAAATAAAAGGCTAGCGGCATAAGCTGACAGGAGGGCTCCCTTAATGGATTTTTGTATCTCCTGCCTGAGTGGCCCTGAAAGTGAGAAAATGGACAGGAGCAACACAAGTGCTGCAATATGGAGGCTTTCAAAAACCCAGACCAGAGATGACAACCAGGACAATCCATTAGGACCTGCAGGCAGTAGTATCAAGTGAAGAGTCAGTAGAAGAACCAGCAGGGGTTAAATAGGAACTCTAATTCAGCAGAGGGTTGAGGATAAGCAGGATTCACCAATGACATGAGCAGGTAGGTAGCAGAACTTGCAGCTGGAGGTGGACACCGTGCAAGCAGGCACGTGGAAATGGCATTGTGCAAAATCAGAGGTATTAGCAAAGACATTGATCAAGCTGGGGTCAGCAACGAGTGGGCGGTGCAGTATCAAATCAGGGATGAAGCTGAGGTCATAAACTGGTTGAGCAATAGTATAAATCAGGATCCAAAATCAGGTTGTAGGCAGGAGTCACTATGTTGCCGATTAAGAGTAATGCTCCACTCCTTACGACAACCCTTGAAACAGTCGGTCATGGCGGCCGAGCAAGCAAAGTACCTGTATGGCTTAGGCACTTCGAGATAGTCCTATATGGCCTCTGCATACTTCCTTTCTCGATAGGCCTCTATCTCAAACAGCAGTTCTTTGCGTACATAGGGGTACTCCCAGCCATACTCACTAGCCACTCTTTTGTTGATAATCTGCTGCAAGCGAGCAAGATGGGGCAGAGTTTTGCAATCCCCGTTTCCATTGTGCACAATAGCATCCGGCGATCTCCGGACTGTAGCCGTATCAGGCCCTGGTAGGGGTTTTCCACCTGGGGCAGATACAGTCTTCTCCTCTATGGCCGGGACCTCCACACGGGGTGTAGTGCTTCCCGAACTCATAGGCGATCCCACTCTAAGGCTGCGGGCCGGGGCAACAGTCTTTACATTGTCCCATCCCTTTTTAACAAAGATGTCGTCTATTTCAGCATCATCCCCCACATCGGACAAAGAGTCCAGGTCTGAGGTGTCATACTCCTCAGCAGGCAAGTAATTTCAGGGGGATGTGGACACATTTCTTCCAGCCTCCTTACCGTCACCTGTCGGGGAGTTCTTGGGCTTCCTCCCGCTCTCGAGGTCCGGTTCTGGCAGGCGCTGGGGCAGGCTTCGACCGCGGCCGCGGGAGGCCTTAACATATCCCACTTTTCGCTTTGCTGGCGGGACATGAACTTCCATTGTGGCAGAGGGAGCGTCCGCTGCGGTGTCTGCCAAAAGTTCCGTAGGCTCGGGGGCATCCTTCCCCAAGGCACTGGCAGTAGGGGAGGCGATGCGGTGGGCTCGGCTGTGGGAGCATAGGCGTCTTCCTCCGAAGTTACGACGCCTGTGATGCAATTCACCCGGTAGGCTCGGGGTAATTCAGTGGGCTGCTCCACCTCAAAAGGGAACTCTCCACAAGCCAAGCATCTCCCGAAAGGCCACAGTTGCACGGCCAGTCTGTGACATTTGGGACAGAGCATGCCCAGGGCCTCCGCATCTCTGCAGGTGTACAGGGCGAAGTGGCCCCAGGGCTCCCTGTATCCGTAAGTGGGGCGGTGGACGGAGCAATGTCCATTGAGGAAGACATCGGGAACATCCGGGGTCCCGACAGGGCTGAAGTACCTGGAAAAGCAGACATGTTGCTCACTCTCACTCGATCCAACTCTCTCTGTCTCTTGGCACCAATTCACCCACGTGTAGCTAGCAGGTGGTGGGAACTCCTCCCCTTTTTCCTTTTCTGCACGTAGCTTGCGGGCTTTTCTTTTGTTCCTTAGACACGCCCCCGAACTACGCAGTTAGAAACAGTTCTGTGCCCCTTAACCCCCTTTTTCTTCACTCAAAGTTTGTAACACAGTCCAATGGCCGACTTTCCAATCACATAAGTTTCACTCCACTCATACAAGAGGCAGCCACAAATCCCATACTCGAGCCCCCACGTGTAGCTCCCGTACTCCCCCGGTATGCCACACACCCGCAGACCCCGATTTGTTAATGTGATCTACTGGTTTTGTTACTTTGGGTCTGCAGCAAAATACCTCCCACGAGTGGATCCTTTAGCTCCGTTGTCTAGGCACACCGACGACTCCTTGGAATAAGGCCAAGGTCCACACTTGAGTAAAACCTAATCAGCAAGGCTTTATTCTTTTTCTGCACTTTGAGTTAAACTTGAAGAAAAGCAAGAGTAGAAGAGTTGAAAGTTGTGAGGAAAGGTTCAGTCACGCAACACTTAAGTCCAATATCTACACTCGTCACCACTCAAGCCTGAGTGGGTATTGCTCACCTGGATAGTCCCTATGAGAGCAGTCCTAGCAGCCGGGATGGAGCACGGACATCAGAGATGATGAATTCCCCTTTAGGTAGGCCTCCAGACCTCTTCCCGAGACAGCAGTACCGTCGCTATCTCCGCCGGGACTGTTCTTCCCCTGAAACTCCTTCCTAAAGATGGGCCCCCTACAAACGGGCAGCCTGGGAATCTTGTCTGAAGCGTAGGCCCTAGTCAGCGGAGCTGGGCCTACAATGCAGCAACAGGGCCTCGGGCTGAAGGTGCCCAAGGCCTAAGCACTTCAGTGCACCTCGTGCCATGCGGGCCACGAGGCACATTCACTGGACCAGAGGTCCCCCCTGTAAGCATTGGGGTCCCCCTGGAATCGCCTCACGCCAAAAAGGCGTCTGCCCATTTTGTACCCTCTCCCAGCATACACAACGGGTAAACAACGCCCACTGCATGGCTGCCGAGAGGGGACACCTAAGGTGCTGTGATACACCCCGTAATCCAGCCCGTGCCGGCGGTGACAGCGCCACCTGCAGGCAAAGGAGAATAGCACTGCCGGGCAGTATCACACCCCGAGCAGAACAACAACTTGAACACAATTGGTCTGAGCCCAATTACTAGCTCAGACTGCCCTTAAATTTCACATAGTGCCCCCAAACATTGGGGGGGGGCGCTACACATAGGTGTAACGGTGAAAAAGAATGCTTAGAGGGTTGTGGACTACTGTATGTGCGACCTGGAATAGGGCTTGGTCAGTCCAGTTTTAGGCAAGCCCTGGTGGCCGGACATGTGGGTGACTTGGTCTCAGTGGTGAGCCCCACCTATAAGATCAGGAGGAAGCTAGGGAAACACATGCAAAACACAATTTAGGAAACAAGAAACACTACAATACCAACTCTGGGTGTGCACACAAGTCCCTGCATAAACGCGATTATTCTAAGGGCCATTACTCTATGTGCAGAGCCACGAGCAGAGGTATGGGCATGCACGTATGCATGGGCCAGCTGGCTAACAGGAATCCCCTGAAAAGCAGTCTGCATGATTCTGCTGGCACAGGTTTTCTTGGCATTTAGATGCCCCACTCCAGGTAGGTGAAAACAACTACCCTTGCTGTTGTGTTACACTATGTGATTTATTCTTGCTCTGTGTCTTTAAGATCTGTCCCCTTCTGTCCAGCTGAACTCTCTCTCTCACCGTAGTTCTTTATATTGCTCCTCCACTTCCTGCTTCTCTTATTAGTCCTGTATACCCTTCCATGCTAAACATCTTCCATGTGGCTTACAACTGCAAAGTTTTTCTACCTACGAATATCCATCATTAAACGGAACATTCGAAAAGGATTAATCGTCTGTCTCTAACAGTGAGTTTATTCATTGAGTTAAACTGCCTGTATCGATGCATGGGATAAACAGAAACACCGGGTCATGTAAGCTGTACAGTGAAGCTGGAGATAATGCTTATTGCTTTGTAGTTGGTCCAGAACAGTAGAAAAACTGAGTTTCACAGCCTAATTACAAGATTTCTGCATGACAGTACTGATAGACAAAATTTACTGCCTTCATTGCAAGAAAGAAGAAGAGAGCAGCACATGGCAGCCTCATAGCCTGAGTTAGTCTGCATGGTGTCATATTTCAGCACACAGATCCTGCCTGCTATCACTCAGTCATTCTGCTATGAGTTGTCATAACTCAGAATGTGAACTCACATCGACCTCTCCACAAGTTCCTGAAGAAACTGAGTTACCCAAATGCTCAGTTAAACCCTCTTGGAAAGTAATGGAAAATTATGAAGCTTTAAGGACTGAATTGTCAAATAGCTTGGAATTAGTCTGGGAGAAAACTCTTGCTGAAGCTAATACAGTGTCTGTTGAACGTGAACTACCGACACTAGAGGGCGCCATTAAACAACTTTCTGCCTCATATGAGCTTTATCAGCTTACCAGTAACAAATTCACCAATGTCTTACAAAACATGAACACAGAAGTTTTGCTGGCGCAGTTAAAGAGCGTCAACGCTCTCAATCTACAAAGAGACAGTTTTATCCAGCAAACCAGATTAAAGGCAGAAGCAAAGATAAATCTGTTACAGGACACTGCATCTCACAGATCTGTTTCCACCAGACGTTATAAAAAGTCTCTTAGAACCCATAGTTCAAGATACTCAACACTCAGTGAGCGACTTATTAATGCCCGCGCTGAAGTGGAAGCCAGCAAGGTGCAGGTGGCATATGCAGAAAAAAGAGCAGAGTTGGAAGCTCAGACAGCACGTCAAAGAGCAGAGTTGGAAGCTCAGACAGCACATCAAAGAGCAACAATAGAAACCTTAAACGAACAGTGTAAACATGATGCAGCTATGGCAAAGCTAAGGGTCCTACAGCAAGCTATCAGTGCAGACGAAGGTGCAAGTGAGAAAGACAGCATCAACCTAAACATAGCAGACATGGAAGACCCCCTCAAACGCACTAAAGACTATGTCCTAAGCCACTGCAGTGCACACTCCATTGTCTCCAATGCTCCTGACTACATAGAGACTCCTTCACAGCTTCAAGTTAAAGAGGTTCCAGCAACTTCCTGCACTCAAAATCACTCCACTGCATTTCCTACCTGTCTACCTTGCCTGCCTTCATACGTCACAGAGCATCAGAGAAGGCTTCAAGCAAGTCATCAATTTCCGGTCATCGGTACAGCCTTGAATCAACGTACCATTGGAACAACTGACTTCAAGCAAGAAACTTACCTGGATGCATCTGCTGCATCATATTTCCCTGTGTCCTTTAACAACAATGTCAAAGATAGCACAATCAGCATTATTCAGCCAACAGCATCTCGCATAAAGGCAGAGACAACTGAGACAGCAGAGTTTGTGAGGTACATACTTCGCAGAGAGCTCACAAACACTGGTCTTACAAGTTTTGATGACCAACCTGAGAACTACAGAAGTTGGAAATTTGCTTTCAGAACTACAATCAGCGATCTTGACATTACAGCTGCTCAAGAATTGGATCTGCTGATCAGATGGCTTGGTCCTCTATCTGCTGCACGTTTTAAGCCATTAAGATCGGTTTTCATGGAAAATCCTACAGCAGGCCTCACAGCTGCATGGGAGCGACTAGAGCAAAGTTATGGCAGTCCAGAAGCTATAGAAAATGCTTTGTTCATGCATCTGGAAACTTTCCCAAAGATATCTGGTAAGGACAACAAGGTGTTCCAGAGACTGAGTGACCTTCTCCTTGAGCTTCAGCTAGCCAAGACAGACCCAAAACTACCTGGACTCAGTTACCTTGACACTCCAAGAGGGGTAAACCCAATTGTCTCCAAGCTCCCGTATGGTTTGCAAGAGAAATGGTCTGTGCTAGGGTCATCATACAAAAGAGAGAACAAAGTTTCCTTCTCTCCATTCTCTTTCTTCTGTGAATTCATCAGGAAAATTGCAGAGACCAAGAACGATCCAAGTTTTTTCTACGGTGAGTACAGTCTCTTCTCACCCTTTCCTAAGAGTACCAGTCTTCAGGGCAACTATAGAAACCATAGAGGCCCAGTGTCTGTGAAAAAGACTGACATCCTTCTCACTCCTACCACAGTTCTAGCCACGAACAAACAGAATAGGAAGATTGAAAACCCTAACAGAGAGTGTCCCATACACAAGAAGCCACACCCCCTCAATAAATGTATTGGCTTTAGGAAAAAGCCTCTTGTCTTGAAGAGTGCAAGGAGCTTTTAAAGACATTTAGGGTATGTTTCAGGTGCTGTGCTTCTGCAGGACATTTTGCAGGGGACTGTAATGTGTCCATCAAGTGCATTGAGTGTGGCTCTGAAGAACATGTGCAAGCCCTCCATCCACTTGAACCCAGCTCTGCACATCCTGCCAACTCTCCTCCCAGGCGGGGAGAATACAGACCAAGTGCCTAATTCTACCATAATTTCTTCATCCTGCAATGAAGATTGTGGAGAAGACTGCTGTGATAAGTCCTGTTCTAAGATATGCTTGGTGTACATATACCACAAGGATCAACCAGAAAAGGCTCTAAAAGCATATGCTATCTTAGACGATCAGAGCAATCAATCACTTGCAAAATCAGAACTGTTCAATCTATTTGAAATAATCATCCTTACACCTTCGGTACCTGTAGTGCAGACATATGAAATTAGCGGACCTCCAGCTGTTGCAGAACTACAATTTCCATGAGGCATAGCAGGACTCTGGCAGCCACAAATATGACACCTAGAGGCAAAAGCATGATGGGACTTCTAGTTTTGCAACAGCTGGAGGTCCACTAATTGCATTTCCCTGCTGTAGTGGAACTATAGAGGTTTCTGGAAGAAGGGCTCATGGACTCATGGTATCTTCTCTCAAAGGTAACTTGCAATTACCCCTACCTACACTTCTTGAGTGCAATCAGATACCTGCTAACAGGGAAGAAATCCCTACTCCAGCTGCTGCTTTCCATCACCCTTACCTGAAGTTAATAGCAAATCAGATACTGCCGCTTGACAAAGATGCTCAGATCCTTCTTCTGTTAGGAAGAGACATTCTAAGAGTTCACAAGGTACACAGACAAGTCAGTGGACCTCCAGATGCCCCATTTGCCCAGCGTACAGATCTAGGGTGGGTCATCATAGGCAATGTCTGTATAGGCAAAATGAAAAGACCTACCAAAATTTCGTCATTCAAGACAAATGTTCTGCCAAATGACCGAAACACTTACTTTGAGCTATGCCCACATCACTACTGGGTTAAAGAGAAGATAGTCAGCCACGAATGGCAACATAGTATCTCAGGGGACACAAGCCCTTTCTCCTACCACGATGGCGACTTCGGCTCTACAGTGTTTAATGCAACCAGTGAAGATGACATACTGGCTCCTTCAATGGAAGACAAAGAATTCATCAAGGTAATGGACAATGAGTTCTCTCAAGATGACTCCAATAACTGGGTAGCACCCCTACCCTTTCATCTCCCAAGAGAGAGATTGCCCAACAACTTACAGCAGGCCATCAGTAGATTCTCCTCCTTAAAGCGAAACTTAAAGTGGAGCTCCACCCTAAATATTAACTTCTGCTATTTGGAACCCTCCCCCCCTCAGGTGTCACAATTGACACCTTTCAGGGGGGAGGGGGGTGAAGATACCTGTCTAAGATAGGTATTTTCACCCACATCCGAGAGTCCTCTCTTCGTGAATCTGCGGGAGTGACGTCACTTCCCCCAGACTTCCCGTAGTGTTCTGGGAGACACTCGGCTCTCAGAACACAGGAGGACGAATCAGAACGGCGCAGCGCGACTCGCGCATGCGCCATAGGGAACCGGGCATGAAGCCGCAGGGCTTCACTTCCTGGTTCCCTCAGCGAGGATGGCGGAGGGAGCAGCAGAGTGACGAGCGATCGCTCGTCCTCTGCTGCGGACGTCACTGGACTCCAGGACAGGTAAGTGTCCAAATATTAAAAGCCAGCAGCTGCTGTAGCTGTAGCTGCTGGCTTTTAATATTTTTTTTTCCGGCGGAGCTCCACTTTAAGCAGGAAACCAGAGATGCAAAAGCACTTTGTGGAATTTATGCAAAATGTATTTGACAGAGATCATGCAGAGCCTGCACACCCACTAAAGGAGGGAGAAGAATGCTGGTACCTTCCATCCTTTGGCGTGTATCACCCATGCAAACCAGACCAAATCAGAGTTGTCTTTGATTCCAGTGCTCAGCATGAAGGTGTTTCTCTTAGCAACATGCTCCTTACGGGGCCCAACTTGAACAACAGTTTAATAGGAGTCTTGATTCGCTTCAGACAAGAGCCTGTAGCAGTAATGGCCGACATTCAACAGATGTTTTACTGCTTCATCATCAGAGAAGACAACAGAAACTACCTCAGGTTTCTATGGCACAAGGACAATGACATCAACAAGGAAGTTATAGATTATCGCATGAAGGTACATGTCTTCGTTAACAGTCCTTCCCCAGCAGTGGCAACTTATGGGCTAAGGAAAACAGCTCAGACTGGAGAAGTTGAATATGGATCTGATGCCCGTCAATTTGTTGAAAGAAACTTCTACGTTGACGACGCACTCAAGTCTTTTCCAACTGCTAAAGAAGCAATTGATCTTCTCACCAGAACAAAGGAGATGCGGTCTGTAGCAAACCTTAGACTGCACAAGATTATATCCAACAGCCAGGAACTTATGAATGCCTTTCACTCTGAGGACTATGCCACTAGTCTAAAAAACCTTGATTTAGGTACAGATGTGCCTCCTGTACAGCGAAGTCTGGGTTTGTTGTGGAACATCAAACAAGACACATTCACCTTCCAAGTGTCAACTTGTGACAAACCCTTCACTAAGAGAGGAGTCCTGTCCGTGGTGAAAAGCACTATGACCCACTGGGTTTCCTTGCTCCAGTTACCATTCAAGGTAAGATTTTACTAAGACAGTTGTCTACTGAGAACATAGACTGGGATACTCCCTTGCCTAGTGAGAATCAACACAAGTGGGAAAGGTGGAGACATTCTTTGAAGTCACTAGAAAAACTTCAGATCCACCGTTGCTATGTTCCAGGTTCCACTTCAACTGCTACCCGGAGAGAGATTCATATTTTCTCTGATGCATCAGTTAAAGCTATTGCTGCAGTAGCCTATTTGAAGAACTCTGAACTGAATAGAGAATCACTCTGTAGTTTTGTCCTAGGCAAGGCAAAACTCACTCCCAAACCTGCACACACCATACCAAGACATGAACTTTGTGCAGCTGTGCTAGGAGTAGAAATTGCCAAGGTAATACGAAGTGAAATGGAATTGATTCTTTCACCTTCTATACAGACAGTAAGGTAGTACTTGGTTACATGAACAACCAAACAAAACAATTTTTATGTGTACGTCAGCAACAGGGTTGAACATATCAAGAGATTCTCTCTACCAAGTCAATTGCATCACGTTCCCACTGAACTCAACCCAGCTGACTGTGGGACCAGAGCCGTGTCACCTGCCGCTCTTCAGGACAGCTTATGGCTGTCACCTCCAAGGTTTCTGTGTGAGGACTCCTACTCACCCTCTATTGACACCACTTATGGGCTAGTAAACCCTGAAGATGATAAGGAAATAAGAACTGTGAACATCTCACTACACACTTCTGTAAGTACAAAACAGTAGTCGCAGTCACAACATTACAGGCATCAAAGGAAGCAGGTGCATCATCTAGCCAATGTGTTTTGGCATCGCTGGAGGAAGAAGTATCTTCATCACCTTCAAGGTCGTAACAAATGGCAAACATCTAAGCCGAATCTTCTAAAAGACAAGGAAGTTTGTCGGAATGAGTGGCCTATGGGTCTTATTACTAAAGTTATGCCCAGTGACGATAACAAAGTCTGGAAGGTAGAAGTCAAGGTAACCAAGGGAGGATTGACACAAACCTTTAATCGACCAATTACAGAGTTAGTACTCCTTTTGCCAGGTGAGTGACTTGTGCAAGGACTAGTCATGCTGTTGGCACGGCGGAGAGTACATTGCTGCCATCTACAGGTTCTACTCAGAACTTTGGAACTCTTTGAAGACGTCATACCTTGGACTTCATGTTCTTCAATCCTGTTGAACTTATGTTTATGTTTGCATGTTGCATGTTTTTCATTATAGGTTCCAGAACATTTACCAATATTGGACTTATTGAAAATATATATTCCTTTATGGTTATGAAATCGAAAGATTTCAGACGGGGAGTGTTGTGTTACACTATGTGATTTATTCTTGCTCTGTGTCTTTAAGATCTGTCCCCTTCTGTCCAGCTGAACTCTCTCTCTCACCGTAGTTCTTTATATTTCTCCTCCACTTCCTGCTTCTCTTATTAGTCCTGTATACCCTTCCATGCTAAACATCTTCCATGTGGCTTACAACTGCAACGTTTTTCTACCTATGAATATCCATCATTAAACGGAACATTCGAAAAGGATTCATCGTCTGTCTCTAACAGTGAGTTTATTCATTGAGTTAAACTGCCTGTATCGATGCATGGGATAAACAGAAACACCGGGTCATGTAAGCTCTACAGTGAAGCCGGAGATAACGTTTATTGCTTTGTAGTTGGTCCAGAACACTTGCAGTGGAGCCCCTCACACTGCAAAGGTTAAAGCAATGTTAAAGGCAGTTTTTTTTTTGTCCTTAAATAACAAACATATTATACTTACGTGCTCTGTGCAGTGGTTTTGCATAGAGCAGCCCCGATCCTCCTCTTCTCAGGACCCCTGCTGGCGCTCCTGGCCCCCCCTCCTGCTGAGTGCCCCCACAGCAAGCAGCTTGCTATGGGGCACCTGATATAACTCATGCTCATAGACTCTGTACCCCACTGGTTGCCCCGACTCTGCAAATCCTCCATCACCTCTGACACCCTGGGTTAAATCATCTTACCAACTGTATCAATAATAAGAGACACACACTATCAGTGAAACAGTTCAAATTATTTACTGTATTTATGAGAAATGTATAACACACTCTGCGAATGGTAAGAGGTATTTTTATCTGAACACTATAACTCTATTTATGAAAGGTAAACTTAATGATTTGACCCCTTTAGCAGCAAGGAAACAAAGTACACAAAATGACTCTAATGCCAACAGACCTTGCCTAAATCACAGAAACCTTTGTGAACAGGTCAGCAGAAGGTGGGGAACTGGCACCTTATTATTTCCTATTTCAGGTTCACTCCCTTCTGTTTCCTCAACCCACAGGTTATTAACAATTATTACAACATAAAAACAATATACAAACTATCATGTTCAAGTTGGCTGGCTCTTTTAAATAAAGTTCCAGAGAAGTGAGAACAGACCCACTGTGCTAAAACAACTTTAGTCACTTGATCAGATGAAGAGAGAGGGTAAAAAGGGTTGAAGTACTACTCCTTGAAATCCAGAAGTCTTCAGCTAGCTCTGTTATAATGTGATCAAGGGAATCTTTGGCAATAAGGTATAACAGATTTGATGGATCTCTAGTTTATCCTTATTTTACTTTGAACTCTTCCTGTATGATTTTAAGCTGTGTTGCATCCATCAGATTACAAGTAGCAAAGATGTGAACAGGGCATGAATGTCTGCATACAGTGTTCTAAAGAATATATAAACTAGCTTCCAGCGGCACCACAAGTACCAGAAAACTGGGCAGAGTAAATTATGTCTGTATGCAGTGTTCTCAATAATGTAATTGGGCTATGCCCGCTCACCACACTGGATACAGAAGCTGCTGGAACAATGCAGGTGATTGATGATACTCTTTCAGGATACCCCCTGGATCCGGGCTCTGGGAAATGGCATTTGGCGTCCACCACACCACGCTGTGGCCTACCCGGATCTGAAGTGCAGGTGTCAATGGATAACATGGAACAGCCTCCGGTCTGCTGGAGGAAAGAAACAATGCTGTCTGCAGAGGTCCCTCCGGGTGCAGCTGAACGGTTACCCGCTGTGTAAGCCACAAATTAGCAGCAGCTCACTTTGACACAGAGCTCCCTGCTGGCAGATTCAAACCGGCGTCCCAAGAGATGTAGGCCGTTCCAGACATTTTTATATCCTCTTTTAGCAGTCTATTCTTCTATTCCCAGCAATCTGGTGGTCGTAGTTCAAGCCAGTCCCACTGGAATGGAAACCTCAGCGTGGGGAACTACACATCCCACAATGCTTTGTTCTGAGTTCTGTCAAAAGAAAAAGGAAATGACACATACAGTCCAGCCAACACTAGAGGGAGCCAACCCCACATTAATAGTACTGCAAAAATGTCTCTGAATTGCAGGCATAATAGCCAGCTCCTGGCTACATACATGAGGACACCAAGGGCTCACCCACAACCTGGAGCACCAGAATAGAAGAGCACTGTCAGCCATGGGAGCCATACCATGGGAGCCATGGTAAGTATTACACCTTTTTCCTATACCCCTAGACTTAACGAGCATTTAGCCCATCAGAGTAGGATTTTTTTGGGGGGGTTTGGTTTTCTGGAGTTCAGCTTTACAACCTAGTTTACACTTTCAGTTGGGGGACAGTAAAAACAGGCAGATAAGCTGCCCCTTAACCCCCCCCCCTCAATTTGCGAAGACAGCTATACAGGGGTATACACATACTGCAATGGCAATGCTTGGCAGGGCCCCATTTAGTAGAATGGGTAGCATTCAGCCAGTAGTACTGCTCGCCAACCACAATAGGGGGTACAGCATGGTTGCGTGATAAATTTCCTCCCCACCGCATTTGATTGGCAGTACCCCCCACCAGACATGAAAGGGGCCACACCACAATGCAATGCATGTGGTCGCTACAGTTGTGCATCTTTTTTATGGGTTAAAACAGGTGCACAAGAGGCAACACATGTTGCTTCCTCACCGCCTGTGAAATGCCCTCTAAAAAGTGATTCACCACGGATCACTCTTTAGATGATAACTCAAATATAGATAAGCCCTAAAGATGGCCATACATGGAATCAAAATTTGTCTGGTTTAGTAGGAACTGACAGATTTTTGATCCATGCAGGAGCAGGCTGGTTATACTGAAGTCGATATACCAATCAACATCTGTACAACCAGCCTGTTGGTTTTTTTCATGAATGATCAGTGCCGCCGGCTATAGCCAGTAACGTATCAGTGTGTTCTGATGGCAGGGAAGTCTTCCCACTGTCAGAACATAATAGCACAGCAGTAGCGATTCGTAACAATCAATTCCTTTAGAGCGGATGCACCAGTGTCGTCATTGCCTGCCGCTCAGTGGAATAACTCCTAAACATTGCACGTTTAGAAGATATTTATTTTACCTACAGGTAAGCTTTATTATAAGCTTACCTGTAGGTAAAAGTAGCTGAAAAGACTTTGCCTATACACAGATAAAGTGTTAGTAGATAGATGAACGCATAGTTCTGGTTATCCACTAGAGGGCAGTGTTGCTTTATTAAATGCAAAATTAATAGGTATAGTTTCAGATGAGAAACCAAAATGTAGAACTTTATTAAAAAATATTCTGATGTTAGATTAGTATTAAAGTAGATTTCCCATCTAAACAAACACTTTAGTATGATTAACTGTAATCTGTAAAGGTAGAGCTGTTTAGTACAGAGGAGTCCCAATTCTAAGAAAAATCTGAATTCCCACATATCATCTCAGAATATTATCCGATAAAAAAATATCTGACATATCAGACATGCATAATTATATCTAAGATAATATTTTAGAATTCTGATGTAATATCTTTGGGTGTTCAAAATCTGACATACAGTATTGATGCTGATCTATTAACCGCTTGCCAACCGCTGCACGATGATGCATGTCAGCAGAATGGCACGGCTGCGCAAATGGGCGTACCCGTACATCCCTCTGTCTTTGCAGGCTGGTGGGCGCAAGCACGAAGCCGGCGGCGCGCACTCCCGCAGAGCGCTGCGGGAGCGTGCCCGCGGATCCCGCTGACTCGATATCCGCCGGTAGCCCGCAATCGTGGCACGTAGAGGCAGAACGGGGAGATGTAAACAAGGCATTTCCCTGTTCTGCCTAGCAACATGACAGGGATCTACTACTCCATGTGATCGGGAGCAGTGATCTCTGTCATGTCCTATGTAGCCCATCCCCCTACAATTAGAACACACCTAGGGAACACACTTAACCTCTTGATCGCCCCCTAGTGTTTAACCCCTTCCCTGCCAGTGACATTTACACAGTAATCAGTGCATTTTTATAGCACTGATCGCTGTATAAATGTCAATGGTTCCAAAATAGTGTCAAAAGTGTCCGATCTGTTCGCCGCAATGTCGCAGTCCCGATAAAAATCGCTGATCGCCGCCATTACTACAAAAAAATTTATAATAAAAATGATTGATTGCCCCTGATGTTTAACCCCTTCCCAGCCAGTGTCATTAGTACAGTGACAGTGCATATTTTTAGCACTGTATTAGTGTCACTGGTCCCCAAAAAGTGTCAAAAGTGTCCCACTGTCCGCCACAATATCTCAGTCCCGCTGATCGCCGCCATTACTAGTAAAAACAAAATCCCATAGTTTGTAGACGCTATAACTTTTGCGCAAACCAATCAATATACGCTTATTGCAATTTTTTTAACCAAAAATATGTAGCAGAATACATATTGACCTAAACTGAGGAAGAAATTAGTTTCTTTATATATTTTCTTTGGGATATTTATTATAGCAAAAAGTAAAAAATATTGTGTTTTTTTTCAAGATTGGCGGCCTTTTTTTGTTTATAGCACAAAAAATTAAAACCGCAGAGGTGATCAAATACCACCAAAAGAAAGCTCTATTTGTGGGAAAAAAAGGACGTCAATTTTGTTTGGGTGCAACGTCGTACGATCGCGCAATTGTCAGTTAAAGCGACGGAGTGCCATATCGCAAAGAATGCTCTGGTCATTAAGGGGGTAAATCCTTCCGGGGCTGAGGGGTTAAAATTGTATTTACATCTTTGCCTTGTTGCCTTGCTTTGCCATTTGTTTTAAATGGCACACCAACAAGCTTTGCAGTACACTGCTACATATATCAAGAAGGTGCAAAAAATAGGCCTAGATTGCACTTTCCGGCGCCACAGTAGTGAAATACTAATTCACAGTCTTCCTTTAATAGCCGTGAAGCTACAAAGGGTACTGGTTAAGTGTAATTAATAAATATATAAATACACATAAGAACAGATAAAACAGAGTTAATAAATCACTAAATGTAAAATAAATACCATAGACTAAATATTACACTGGATAAGAGCAATAAAAGCCAGCCAGCTGCTGTTTAAAACCTCGTAAAAGTGCATAAATAAATAAAAGTTATCAAAAAGTCCTGAGACATAAAAGTCCCGATGATAAAACAGCGCTATAGTTGGATAAATGTCCACTTGCATAAAAACATTCGGGTGATGATACAGTAGTAAGTCTTTAAATCCGTGAGTGGTGTAAACAGTTGATTAAAAGTGCATCCTACACCTGTTCCCAGACTTCACCACACGTGAGGCACTCTCACCCGTCGGGGTGCAAACTCACCACAAT
The DNA here is from genome assembly GCA_029206835.1 of Rana muscosa. NCBI lineage: Eukaryota > Metazoa > Chordata > Amphibia > Anura > Ranidae > Rana > Rana muscosa. The sequence continues at coordinate 74,734,085 of CM055128.1, forward strand.
GATGACACAATTGGGCCTGAGATATTAATACTGGTGGGCTCTCTCACTCGACCATCCGTCATCACCAAGCAGGGGACAGCAAGGGTTAACTCCATATACCATTCATATAAAACACAAAAGACACTAACATAGTGGAATCCTGCTTTAATGAAACAAAAAATACCCCCATGCAGTAAACCATACCTCCCAACTGGCACGGATTCTGCGGGTTTTACCCGCATAGGCCCCTCCTTCCCGCAGTCCAGCGGTGGGACTTTTAAAAGTTGGGAGGTATGAGTAAACCCCTGCTACAAATGCACGTACAGAAAAAAATCAGTCAAACAGCATGTGTATGTGTATATTTACCGCTTTGCATTTGACCTCAGCAGCATTTATATTCCTGGGGAATTATTTCCTTGTTGTGGCCAGTCAGCAGGGAACAGCATCCATTAGTTCTTAGTTAGAGAAGTGTCGTTGTAGCCACGCCCTGACCAGTTTCGTCCAATCGACTTCAACAGAGGGCGTGCTGACGGATGGTCGAGTGAGAGAGCCCACCAGTATTAATATCTCAGACCCAATTGTGTCATCATTGTGGTGAGTTTGCACCCCGACGGGTGACACTGCTACATATGTCAATGCACCATAGTGCAGTGGCAGAACTACAAAGGTCGCACTAGCCACCGTGGAGTGGGGCCCCAAGACGGCAGGAAGGGGGCCTGCTGCAGAACATGGGAAAGGGTCCTGCTGCAGAACCATAACAAAGGGTCCCGTGGGCCTTGGGATCAGTAGGGAGGGACCTGGGCTCTGAGGGAAGGGCCCCCGGGACTGATGAAAAGGGCCTGAGGACCAATAGTTCAGGGGGGCCCTTCATGGTTTCTTGCACCGGGGCCCTGAAAGTTCTAGTTACGCCTCTGCCATAGCGTGATACATGTTTGACAAATGTTTGAGGCACATCTGATTTTTGGGATGTAATGGTGTGTTGGCGGCCCATTGGTTTCAATGGGCTGTCTTGATGCAGTGCACTTTAATCACTTGTTGACCACCCCCGTACAGGTACATTTTACTCTTCTGGGTATTCCGCCAGCGACCTGCTCCCGCTGTGATTGGACACAGCGGAAGCCAATCAGCGGGACCGGCGGTCCCGATGTCTGCCGGAACCCGCCGATCATTCACAAGATAGGCAGATTGCAAAAGCATATAAAAAAAGAAAAAAGCTGCGCTAAAAAGCTAGCACAGCTTTTTTCTTTCTTTCTTTTTTATCTTCTCTTTTTTTATCTTCTCTTTTTTTATATTCTTTTGGTGTTGTCTAACATTTTTAGTTGCAGCTCAATTCACCCACACAAATAGCGCAGTTTCTTATTTTTCTATAGATTGCAAAAGCACCCCCCACAGTTAGGAAGCACTCTCTAGGAGCATATTTAACCCTTTGATCGCCCCTGATGTTAACCCCTTTACAGCCAGTGTCATTAGTACAGTGACAGTGCATTTTTTTTAGCACTGATCACTGTATTGGTGTCCCTGGTCCCCAGAAAGTGTCACTAAAGCCCTGTACACACGATCGGATTTCCTATGGTTTTTTAACCGATGGATTTTTCCATCGGAAAACCGATGAAGCTGACTTTCATCAGTCTTGCCTACACACCATCAGTCAAAAAACCGACCGTTCCAAACGCGGTGGTGTAAAACACTCCGATGAGCCGAGAAAAATGAAGTTCAATGCTTCTGAGCATGCGTCGACTTGATTCTGAGCATGCGTGGGTTTTTTATCCGATGGAGTTCCCCACAGACGATAGTAATTTGCTATCGGTTTTTTAACCATCGGATAAATTTAAAACATGTTCTATTTTTAAACACCGATGGAAAAAAGACCGATGGGGCCCATACACGATCGGTTTGTCCGATGGAAAAAGTCCATCGGACTGTTTTCATTGGTAAAACCGATCGTGTGTACACGGTTTTAGTGTCCGATTTGTCCGCTGCAATGTTGCAGTCCCGCTAAATATCACTGATCGCCACCATTACTAGTTCCATAAATTTATCCCATAGTGTGTAGACGCTATAACTTTTGCGGAAACCAATCAATGTACGCTTATTGGATATTTTTTTACCAAAAACATGTAGCAGAATACATATTGGCCTAAATTGTTTAAGGATGCCCCACAGACGCTTAATAGGGTTTAGGTCTGGAGACATGCTTGGCCAGTCCATCACCTTTACCCTCAGCTTCTTTAGCAAGGCAGTGGTCATCTTGGAGGAGTGTTTGGAGACATTATGTTGGAATACTGCCCTGCGGCCCAGTCTCTAAAGGGAAGGGATTATGCTCTGTTTCAGTATGTCACAGTACGTGTTGGCTGAATGAACTGTAGCTCCCCAGTGCCGGCAGCACTCATGCAGCCCCAGACCATGACACTCCCACCACCATGCTTGACTGTAGGCAAGACACATCTGAACCAAATAAGTTTATCTTGGTCTCATCAGACCACAGGACATGGTCCCAGTAATCCATGTACTTAGTCTGCTTGTCTTCAGCAAACTGTTTGCGGGCTTTCTTGTGCATCAACTGTAGAAGAGGCTTCAATCTGGGATGACAGCCATGCAGACCAGTTTGATGCAGTGTGCGGCATATGGCGTATGGTCTGAGCACTTACAGGCTGACCCCCAGCCCCTTCAACCTCTGCAGCAATGCTGGAAGCACTCATATGTCTATTTCCCAAAGACAACCCCTGGATATGACGCTGAGCACGTGCATTCAACTTCTTTGGTCGACCATGGCAAGGCCTTTTCTGAGTGTTCTGCTGTATGGTCTTGGCCACCGTGCTGCAGCTCAGTTTCAGGGTCTTGGCAATCTTCTTATAGCCTATGCCATCTTTATGTAGAGCAACAATTCTTTTTTTTCAGATCCTCAGTGAGTTCTTTGCCATGAGATGCCATGTTGAACTTCCAGCGACCAGTATGAGAGAGTGAGAGCGATAACACCAAATTTAACAAAAGTGTTGCCCATTCACACCTGATGCCTCGTACACATGACCGGTTTTCCAGATGAGAAAACTGCCATTTTTTAAATTGGTCGGGGAAAACCGGCGGTCGTGTGTATGCTCCATAGCAGTTTTCCCAACGAGAAAACTGCCCGCAAAAAAATTTGAACCTGCTCTCTTTTTTCCCGTCGTGTTTCCCGTCTGTCTTTTTCTCGTCGCGTATGCTTTTCCGAGGGGAAAAAAAACGCGCTTGCTCAGAATCAAGTATGAGATGAAAGCGCTCGTTCTGGTAAAACTAGCGTTCCTAATGGAGATATCACATTCGTCACGCTGTAACGAACTGAAAAGCATGAGGCTGAAAAGCGCGGATCGTCTCTCACCAAACTTTTACTAACACGAGGATCAGCAAAAGTAGCCCAAAGGCTGGCGCCATTTGAATGGAAATTCCCCTTCATAGTGCCGTCGTACGTGTTGTACGTCACCGCGCTTTGGTAGAGCGTTTTTTTGCCTGAACGTGTGTATGCAAAGCAGGCTTGAGAGGAATCACTTTGGGGAAAACGACGGTTTTTGGCATGTCAGGAAAACCGGTCGTGTGTACGAGGCATGAGACCTTGTAACACTAACGAGTCACATGACACCGGGGAGTGAAAATGGCTAATTGGGCCCAATTTGGACATTTTTACTTAGGGGTGTACTCACTTTTGTTGCCAGCAGTTTAGCCATCAATGGCTATGTGTTGAGTTATTTTGAGGGGACAGCAAATTTACACTGTTATACAAGCTGTACACTCACTACTTTACATTGTAGCAAAGTGTCATTTCTTCAGTGTTGTCACATGAAAAGATATAATAAAATATTTACAAAAATGTGAGGGGTGTACTCACTTTTGTGAGATACTGTATGTAGGATAACAGTGCTGGGGTGTCTGTTATATAGAGAAATAACAATGATTGGGTATCTGGCATGTAGAGGGTAAACAAAGATGTGGTGTAGAAGGGTGTCATTGCTGGGGGGTAGCTAAGATGTAGAGATGGTAACAGTACTGGGGGTACCTGAAGTGTAAAGGGTAACACTGCTGGGGGTTTCTGAAATATAGAGGTGTAGCAGTGCTGGGGGTATCTGAGAGATAGAGGGGTAACAGTGCTATGGGTATCTGGGATGTGGAGGGGTAACAGTGTTGGGATATCTGCTGGGTAGAGGGGTATATTTGTAGGGGTATCTGGGATGTAGAGGGAGTAAAAGATAGGGGGTTACCGGGAATGTAAAGAATTGGGTAACAGTGCTGGGGATGTTAGTGGTTGTAGAGTGGGTAATAGTACTAGGGATACATTAAGAGTATAGAGTAGCAGTGTCTGTGATATTTCAGGCTGTCGAGGGGCTAATATTACTAGGGGTATCTGGTGTGTAGAGGCTGAGCCACCAACAAGGGGTACAGGCTTAATTCCCGATACAGCCTGAGCCTGGGCTTGTCACTTGCTGCCTATGGGTCGGGGCCGGGGGCCCTGTCAGGAATCTAGTACGAGGCCCTATGATTTCTAATTTATTATGCAGAATGATTGTTCATGTACTTCATTTCAGCAATCCTACTTTAACCACTTGACTTACGAAAGGTTTTACCCCTTTCATGCCCCGGGCTTTTTTTTGCTGTTCACCACTGCGCTACTTTAACTGGAAATTGCTCGGTCATGCAACACTGTACAAAAATTAAATTTATATAGTTATTTTCACACAAATAGAGATTTCTTTTGGCGTTATTTAATCACCACTGGGTTTTTGATTTTTTGCTATGTAAATATATTGAAAATTAATAAAAAAAACATGTTTTTCTCAGTTTCAGTTAAAAAAAAATTGCAAACAAATAATCTTTCTTCATAAATTCAGTCTGCTATATTCCTTTGATAAAACTAACCTAAATCAGTGTATATTATTTTGCCTGTGGGAAAGTTATAGAGTCTACAAACTATTAGGCTTGTGCAATTCGTTTCGTAACGAATCAAAATTCGTCCGAATTTAGCAACTTTCGGACATTCGGAAGCATTCGAATTTCCGAACAGAGCAATTACGAATAAAACCGAATCCGAAATAAATTATACCGCAAAATAGCGAATGCCCGAAGGTCTTCGGCATAATTCGTTATGAAAAAAGTTACGAATGTACGAATCCATTCGAAGCACAATAACACTCACTCTGCTCTCTGCTTCTCCCTCACCATGCTGAACTCCCTCTCAAAATGGTGTACAGGGGCGGAGGCTATAGCCGCATGAAAAAACGAAAGTAAAATACGAGATTTCAAATCCATTCGAAGCACAATAACACTCACTCTGCTCTGCTCTCTGCTTCTCCCTCACCGTGCTGAACCCTCTCAAAATGGTGTACAGGGGCGGAGCCTATAGCCGCATGTAAAAAACGAAAGTAAAATACGAGATTTCGAATCGTTACAAATAACCGCTATGTATTTAGAAAAGTACAAATCCATTCGAAGCACATTAGGCATAATAGGCAGCGTCGTTGTGAGAGAGACACGGAAAATTACGAATCAACGAACCCAAAAAAAGTTACGAAAGTAGGAGTTGTGTCCAGAATCAACGAAAAACAACGTACTCTACCGAAAGTACGAATTATAAAGCAACAAAAAATTCAACGAAAAATGTCGCTTGCAAAAATACGAATGAGTCCGAACACGAAAAATCCCGTCTAGCAAAATTACGAATGATTACGAATCAACAGGACCGGAAAGAAACGAACCGAAACGGAACTAATTTTTCCGTTGTGCACAAGTCTACAAACTATGATATATATTTGAAAATTGATTAATCCTGATGTGCTGACGGCCTAGCTCTTTTCTTGAGGCCCTAAAATACCAGGACAGAACAAATACCCCCTAAATAACCGCTTTTTGGAAAGTAGACAGTCCAAGGTACTTACATAGTAAGAAGAATGGCAAGTTTTTTAAAGTTGTAATTTTTTTGTCACTTTTTTGGGAAAAGGAAGAAATGAAATGTAGTACCGCCTTGTGCACATAGCGTGAATAGGTTAGGTAAATTGAGTTAAGCTTCACTGTAATCGGTGGAGCCAGGATTATTTGGGGTCATGTACAGTTCAGCTGGCAGGCTCTGAGGGTGGAGCCTCTGTCGTCTGGCTTCTGGAAGCTTCAATAAGGTTTTAGAACTTAGTGGGCAGAGGCATAGAGGTAGAAGTCTGAATATTCATGGAAGCTCTACCAATCCCTGGGTAAGGAGGACCCAGAAGGTGGAGAGTTTACCCATAAATGGTCAGGAATTTGGCCATACAGAGAGGGAATCCAGGATTCAGAGGCCTGCAGGAGACCCCTGTTCTGGGGGGGGGGGGGGGTGTTACTTCCAGGCAGAAGGTGCCAGAAAGATAAAGAGAGGGAGACGGTGTGCTGAGAGAAAGGCGGAAGTAACCAGAGAGGAACCTTCACCCCCTTCAGTCTCATCTCGACTGGTTGAGACACCCTGGCAAGCAAGTGGGACCTGGACAGCAGGAGGCCTGGGCAGAAGTCACCATGTATGCTGCAGGATTAAAAGGGTCGGAGTAACCTGTATACTTTTTACCCCCCCCCCCCCCCCAAAGCCTACAAGGGTGATTGCAGCCGAGTGCAATATTCAGCTAGCATTTAAAGGGACAGTATACTGTTATACTCCCACCCTTGCTTGGGAAATTCTCAGTTGGAGCCAGGTGCGCTGGCATTTTTGCAGGGAAGACTAAAGTACCTGAAATCAAGTTGGGACTTTTGGCTAGCCAGGATATACAGTTATTCAGGAGGGAGTACAGTCTGGAACTTTTGCTAGAAGTCTCTGATCACTCAAGTTGTCCTCAAAGTTCTATATTGACAAAGTTTTGGGCATCCCATTACTACCCTAACCCCATACAACAAAAACAAAGCCCTTGGACTGTTTTTCTGACTACGTGTGCCTCATGAAAATGTGTGTTACCTGGCTGTGCAGATAAAGGGTGACCCAAAATGCAGCGGCTCATGAGGGGGTAGCGCTACATAAATAACATTTGGGTTTGATGAAGCGTAATGATCATCGTAACAGCAAATATTTGAACAGTTATGACTCATTGTTTACTATTTTGTGATGCTGTGACTGGCCCACAGCTATCAGGTACCATGTGATCACTGGTGACCAATCACAGATCACACACAGTAGTAAACGACGATGTCTTGGATGGATTCCATTCATGACTATTGTATACTACGTGTCATATGATCACACAGTGATCACGTGGGATCTGGGCTGCTCACAGCGGCCTGATACTGAGCAGGTGGAGTATTAAAACATGGGCCACCAGAAAGGTAAGTAGACAACATCTTCATTTTACAGCAGGGCTGGACTGGGACCAAAATTTGGCCCTGGACTTCTTTCAGACCGGCCCACTTTAATTTAATAAAATCACGCCCACTAAAAGGCCCCTACATCCATTATTGTATATCATGAGAGGGTGAGTGAGAGGGGAATGAGAGAGAGAGAGAGAGGGAGGGTTGAGGGAAAGGGGATGAGAGGGGGTGGGTGAGAGAGGGGAGTGAGTGTAAGAGAGAGGGATTGAGTGTAAAAGAGAGGGGGTGAGTGTAGGACCCCTTTCACACTGAGGCGTTTTTCAAGCGCTTCTGGGCTAAAAATAGCGCCTGTAAAGCCCCTGAAAAACGCCTCCGCTGCAGTCCCAGTGTGAAAGTCCTCCAAGCAGCATCTTTGGGGCGGTGGTGGAGCGGTGTACACATGCCCATTGAAATAAATGGCTGAGAGACAGAGGAGGGGGCTGAGAGACAGAGGAGGGGTCTGAGAGACAGAGGAGGGGTCTGATAGACAGAGGAAGAAGCTGAGAGACAGAGGGGGAAGCTGAGAGACAATGGGAGGGAGCTGAGAGACAATGGGAGGGAGCTGAGAGACAATGGGAGGGAGCTGAAAGACAGAGGGGGAGCTGAAAGACAGAGGGGGAGCTGAAAGACAGAGGGGGAAGCTGAGAGACAGAGGGGGAAGCTGAGAGACAGAGGGGGAAGCTGAGAGACAGAGGGGGGAGCTGAGAGACAGAGGGGGGAGGTGAGAGACAGAGGGGGGAGCTGAGAGACAGTGGAGGGGAGCTGAGAGACAGTGGAGGGGAGCTGAGAGACAGTGGAGGGGAGCTGAGAGACAGTGGAGGGGAGCTGAGAGACAGTGGAGGGGTCTGAGAGACAGGGGGGGCTGAGAGACAGAGAGGAGAGCTGAGAGACAAAGGAGGAGAGCTGAGAGACAGATGAGGGGTCTGAGAGACAGAGGGGAGCTGAGAGACAGAGGAGGGGATAAAAGAGGGGGGGACTGAGAGGCACAGGAACTGAGAGAAAGAGGCGGGGACTGAGAGACAGAGGGGGTCTGAGAGACAGAGGAGGGTCTAAGAGACAGAGGGGGGTCTAAGAGACAGAGGGGGAGCTGAGAGACAGAGGGGGCTGAGAGACAGAGGGGGGGCTAAGGGACAGAGGGGGAGCTGAGAGACAGAGGGGGGGCTGAGAGACAGGGGGAGCTGAGAGACAGAGGGGGGCTGAGAGACAGAGGGGGGTCTGAGAGACAGTGGAGGGGTCTGAGAGACAGTGGAGGGGTCTGAGAGACAGAGGGGGGAGCTGAGAGACAGAGGGGAAGAGCTGAGAGACAGAGGAGGAGAGCTGAGAGACAGAGGAGGAGAGCTGAGAGACAGAGGAGGAGAGCTGAGAGACAGAGGGGGGGTCTGAGAGACAGAGGGGGTCTGAGAGATAGAGGGGAGCTGAGAGACAGAGGAGGGGCTAAAAAAGGGGGGACTGAGAGACATGGGAACTGAGAGACAGAGGGGGGTCTAAGAGACAGGGGGTCTGAGAGACAGAGGGGGGAGCTGAGAGACAGAGGAAGAGCTGAGAGACAGAGGGGGAGAGCTGAGAGACAGAGGGGGGAAGCTGAGAGACAGAGGGGGAGAGCTGAGAGACAGAGGGGAGAGCTGAGAGACAGAGGGGGAGAGCTGAGAGATAGAGGAGGGGCTGAGAGACAGTGGGGGGGGTCTGAGAGGCAGAATGGGAGCTGAGAGACAGAGGAGGAGAGCTGAGAGACAGAGGAGGAGAGCTGAGAGACAGAGGAGGGGTCTGAGAGACAGAGGAGGGGTCTGAGAGACAGAGGGGGGTTCTGAGAGACAGAGGGGGGTTCTGAGAGACAGAGGGGGGTCTGAGAGAGAGAGGAGGGGGTCTGAAAGAGGGGGGACTGAGAGACAGAGGGGGCAGAGAGACAGAGGGGAGGGCTGAGACAGACCACAAAGCACTGTCCCTTTCTCCAGTCCCTTCTCTGCTCACCTCCCCGCTGTCTCAGTGTTCTGGCATGTTTGTGTAGGATGTCATGTACCTGATGGCCATCAGCGGCAGCGCCGAGTCTCCCTCTTGATCCAGGGGGTGCTCACGCTGCTCTGCTCCTTACAGCGGTGCATGTTCTCTTCCTTCGGGCTCCCAGTCAGCCTGCCCTCCGGCCCAGGCCGCATGGTTCCTGGAGCAGAAAGGAGGTGGAGGAATCGAGGTTTTGGGAGCGCCGGGGTGGCCGCGCTCGCTACTGTCCGCCTCTTCGGTGGTCAGGGAGGGGGTGGAGCTCTTCTCCCTTGGAATTTTACATCCAACTGCCCTCCTCGATGGCCACCTTCCCCGAATCCCCACCGCTGTTTGCTGCCACGCTCCCGCTGCCGCCGAACTGCATAAAAAAACGGGCCACAAAAAAAAAAAAAAAAGAACATTTTTTTTTTTGGTGAGGGCCGCTGTTTGCTGCCATGCTCCCGCTGCCGCCGAACTGCATAAAAAAACGGCCCACAAAGAAAAAACATTTTTTTTTTTTAAACGGCCCACTGAGCCATTGGCTCACCGGGAAACTCCCAGTAGTCCCTATGGCCAGTCCATCCCTGTTTTACAGTGGGCTTTGTTTACTTTGGATTCTGTGGTCACATGGTCACTTTACGAATGAAATGCTCAGATTCTTGCTTAAACCCAGTTGTGGAGGTTCACTTTAGGATCCCTGCAGCCTACACACTCTCAAAACACCCATAGAAAATGTAATAAGAAACGGGGAGAACATTCAAGTCCGGACAGATAGCGTCCTCAATAGAACCCCATCCATGGTAGGAAGGCCTAACCCTTTAGATGTCTGTGATGCCACATCTTGTCTTATCTACTCCACAGGTATATGAAATGCCTGATTGTGCTTCGTGTCCACATGCAGTGCCTGTTTATAGTAAATCAATACATTGTCTCTTCTGAGTGCAGATGACCATTTATCTCTCAATCAGAGACATGTCAGTGCAAGGAAAAATATCATTATCTCTATTCCCGTTCAATTTCCGATTCATATATGCTTTATTAATTATGGCTTTGTTTAATATTTAATGACATTCAATACATCAGTCAGAGAGTGTCCATTAAACCCTCTGTGTAGCCGAATGCAGAGATATGCAGGAGCACTGAGAGTCTGACATTTCTCTTGTGTTTGCTAGTGGAAAATTTGTACATTTATCAACTGGTTTTAAGAAATCATCCCTGGAAATGTGTGTCTTTAAAAATGTCCCTGGTTGTCACAATTGGTTGATTGTACTTCAAAACCCCTCTGTATCTACCAGTTAGTTTAAAGTGGTGTTTCTCGACCAGGTTGCCATTTGGTTTTCCCCAGGTGCCGTGAGAATGAGACCCAGTTTGCCCTAGATCAGAGATGGATGAGAGATGTGGTTGGGGGTAGAGAACTATTTTTTGCAAAATAAATGAAAAAAATAAATAAAAGTTTAAAAATGTTTCTTTGCTTTTGTTAAAAACAATTAGTCCCCAGGGCCTCAGATGGCAACCTCCCTTTTTTTTATTTTTATAAAAATTGTTATTTATTTTTTATTATTATAAAAAAAAATTGTAAGGGGCCCAGAGGTCCCCAGAGGCCTGGAGGTCCCCAGGGCCCCAGATGGCAACCCCCCTTTTTTTTTGTTCTTTTGTTTTTTTTCGTCAGCACCCAAAGCCCCCCGACCTCAACAATTTGCGGCGGGAGCACCCCCCGCTTCTCAATTCGTGTCACCCCTCCCCGCTTCTCAATTTGCGACAGCCCCCCCCACCCGGTTCTCCTCTGCTCCAGGGGGCCCATGCCTGAAGCTGTGTAAGGGGCCCCAAAACTTCTGATGGCGGCCCTGGTCCTGACCTCAACTCGATAGAACACCTTTGGGATGAATTAGAGCGGAGACTGTGAGCCAGGCCTTCTCCTCACAAATGTGCTTCTAAAAGAATGGTCAAACATTGCCCACACTGTGAAGGCATCATACCCCAAGAGGGGAGGATAAGCTGGTGAGTGCGGTCTTTGTAAGAGCACAGTTTGCAGTGATCACGACTCCCCTACACTAGGCACCAATCACTTTCTATAACCTTTGAGCACCTGAAAACCTGATTGGATACACTTACCATGTTTTCCATAAGGACTCTCTTATACAGACTTTCTCCTAAGGACTTTTTTTGTTGCACCAATTGTATTGCAGTTTATTTTATTTTTTGGGATATTTGCACATATATTTATTGTAAGATATTTGTATACCTGCAAAAAAATTTTTGTATATCTGAAAGAATTTATTTTTGCATACCTGCACTAATATTTATTTTGCACCTAGTAGGGGTCACGGGTACCCCAATGTACTATTGGATCTATAAAGAAATACAATATCGATTTTTGCAAACATATTTTCTTCAAGGCAGTAGATTGCACAGGCACTATAGCACTTAGGATTCTCTAGCATTTTGAGTATTTTATCTCATATTATTTATTAATCATTTTAGGCACTTCAGGAAATATCACCTATTTTGCACACCGCACTTTAAACACTAGGATTTTTAAGTGTAGCATCAGGCTTCACAGGGCTTTAATAGACCAGCACCAAATTTGCTTTTTCTCTTATCGTCCATGGACTGACACAGCTGGATACTGTAAACGCTCGGGTATATGTCCCTGCTCGCAGGAGAAGATTTAGGCAGAATGTTAGATGTTAGAAACATTCTAGAACAAACCAGAGCTTAACAGCCCCGCCCAGGGGGGCGGTCCCTCCGGACATTACCCTCCCACCTGCAGTCAGCAGACCTCAGTTTTTTTCTGCCTAGCAGAAGGAGAAGACGTGGCTCTCTCAGGAGCCAGTCTCCTGGAAGATTTTACTTTTAAATTTTATTCCTTTGGGAAATTTATTTTATTTTTGAGACCTTCAATCAACTGTCGGCTGGGCAACAGGTTGGGTACACTGGTATCCTCGTAGTCTTCCCTGTCCGACCATCGAGCGTGCTGATCCTCGTCTTGTGTGCGTGAGACTCAGTTCACGACATACCCCATGGCTCCAGGGGTGGCCGGGTTGCTTTCATGCTCCCGCGGTCCTCTCAAGATTGAACAGTACCTACGCAGTACGACTCTGTGATAGGTCTGTCTGAAACAAGCCAGTGGGTCCCTCTAGGGATGGGTAAGTAGTCTCTCCTGCTGCAAGGTGAGTACATACTGGCTGTGTTTCTGTGTGTGGGGGGTTCTCCCTGTCTCCCCCCTGTTATGGGTGCTTGTGGGTCACTCTTGCCTGGCTGGGTGCTCATGTCTGCAGTTTTTTCTGGTGTGTGAGGTGATTATTGCGTGCGCCGTTAGCGCGCGCATTAGCGGGATTAGCGGGAGCTTTGAATTTCGCGCTCGGCGGCCATCTTGGCGTTCAATGGCGCAGTTGTAGCTGTGGCCGCCGCACATTTATTTTCGATTCTAGCGGCGGCGCAAATCTCCTCACAATCTCCTCACAGACTGAGCGGTTGGTGGGTCCTCCGGGTATCCCCTCCTCAGCCTCAGCGTAGCCAGTGGGTGGACTGTATATTCACTGTATAGTGTATAAGGTCTCAGAGGGTGGCGTTATGGAGTCTGATACACCTGCTCTCCACACTTGCCTGGGGCAACTGGCAGTGCTGCGCAGTTAAACATGTTTATATGTTTCCTGCACCTGCGGTCCTCATGGACCAGTTGTCAGCAGTCCTGGAATCATTCCTTGTCAGAATGGAAGCGGTGTGTGAGCAAAAGGAGCTATAAGCCCCCTCCCCCCACAAAAATCTTTAATGAAGGAGTGCTCTGAGTCAGATATGGGCCTAGCTACTGGGCTCAGGACCCTAGCTCTGAATATTTCATATTTATGAACAGGACATTCCCTTGTGAGGAAGACTCCAGTTCTGTGTCAGTGAATGACAGGGCGCTTGTAAGTGATCACATTGATGATGTGAGGAACACTCTCAAGCTGGAATTGCTGTGACAAGCCTTTCTTTTACACAGCTTCCTCACTGTTTTCCACACACGCTGCCTCAGAGCAGCATGGATGATACATGGTGGGGGGGAGGACTTTATTCATTTATGTCTCTAGTCCCTGTGAGCCTTCTGTGTGATATCCTGAGGCAACATTTCCCGCCATTTCCTGGGGAACGCTTGAGCTCTGACAGACACACGGTCTGAGGATCAGGTTACCTGTTACCTGCATGCTGCTTCGGCAGCACAGTCAAGCAGGTTGGAATGATACAGAGAAGATTATGCGCCTCTGCGCCATAATTTAAACTCATCCTATACCTCTACACTGCATACATTCACAGTGTATGTATGTGTTATTGGTCTCTGTGTCTGCGTGAGTGTTCCCCCACGTTCAAATGCTGTGTTTCAGTGCCATGCATGATATAAACGTACAAAATATGTTTATGCACGACTCAAGATACATTCACAGTATATGTATGTATTATACGCTCTGGGTCGGCGGGGGCTCCGGTGTCCTCCCGCGCTCTCATGGTATGTGCGCTTCGGCTCTCCGCACAGTATAGACATGTTCAATATGTTTATTGCACATACTATACATGTTTACAGTATGGGTATACTGTTTGCGTGGGGTTCCTCCGGGTACTCCGGTTTCCCCCCACGCTCCAATGGAAATGCACAGCATAAACATGTGCAATATGTTGACTCACATGCTATCATTCCTACACGGTATCTGTGTGCTGTCTGCGTGGAGTTCTTCCGGGTGTTCCGGTTTCCTCCCACGCACTGACGGTATGTGCGCCTTTGGCCTTCTGCACAGTTAAACATGTTCAATGTTTATCACGCATGCTATAATACCTACACGGTATGTGTAGGCAGTCTGTGTGGTTTTCTTCCGGGTACTCCGGTTCCCTCCCACACTCCATTGGTATTTGCGCTTCGGCGCTATGCACAGTCTAAATTTGTGCGATTGGATATCCACATACTAACATACCTACCTGGTATGTCTGTGCAGTCTGCGTGGGTTTCCGCCCACGCTACATGACATGCATGTCTTTGGTGCAATACACGGTGTAAACATACACATTATGTTTATACACTACACTAAATACATTCACAGTAGTTGTAGGTATTGCATTCTCTGAGTATGCGTGGGGTACTTCGGTTCCTCCCACGCGCCAACAGTCCTTCGGTGCTATGCACCCATGGGCTTGTGCAAAATGTTTAGCACACATACTATAATACCTACACGGTATGCGTATGCAGTCTGCATGGGTTTCATCTGGATGCTCAGGTTTCTCCTCTGCGTTCCAATGGTGTGCGCATTCTCAGCGCTATGCACAGTATAAACATGTGCAATTTGTTTATTCGCAGGCTAACATACCTACACGATTGTGTACGCAATCTGCGTGGCTGGTTTACGTCCAAGCCCCGATGATGTGCGCGCCTTCGTCACTGGCACAGTATGTACGTGTTTAATAGGTTTATCCACACATACTAAACTACATACGCCGTATGTGGTGGTATTATGCTCTTTGTGGCTGGGTGGGTTTCCTCCCACACTCTATTTGCGCGTTTGACGCAATACATAGTATAAACGATGTGTTTGTACAATCAGCACTTATCCATGGGTAGCTGCTGGATGGAGCATTGCAACAAGGATCCCTGGTTTCAGGGGTATCACTTTCCACCTGCTTTTAGTGGTGATTAGAAGCGCTGGCTTGGACTGTGTTCGCCAGGCTGAGGTTAGCGTTACGCCCGTTAGTGGCTGCGTCTCTGGCGTTTTTTGTAGCTCAATGACTGGGCAAAAGCCTCTGCTTCATCCATCAGTCATCTAGCAGGTGCACTGCAACTGCTTTAGCCTTTAGGGTCTCTGTGCCCGGGGTGGGTTTGTGCCACCTGTGGAGGCTGAGGTACTAGTCCTCTGACCGAGTTTCTAGGGAAGTTCCGTCAAGTTGCCTTTATTGGCCAACAGTTGAGGCACCCTGTACACCGGGGCCTCCCTTCTCCGATACATTGCGGAGTCTCTTTGGGATTTTCATACATCTCGCTGCAAGACAGTCCTGTCGGCCGTGTGCATTGCAGGGGAAGGGTCCTTGCATCCGGAGGTGTTTCCACCTCCTTTAAGGTGGGGCACCGGAAGTGGACCTTATGGCCTCTCGACTCACTCGCAAGGTGGCAAGATCGTGGTCAGGTCCAGGGACCCCTGGGCGGACGCGTCAGACGCGTTGGAAGCCCGTGGGGGCAGTATCGCCTGATATATGCTTACCCTCCGCTACTGTTGTTGCCTCGCCGGCTTTGCAGAGTAGGGGCTGAGGCCATTCCAGTGCTCCAGAATGGCGACATTGGTACGCTGATCTACTTTGGCTAGTCGTAGACGTTCCTGGCGACTGCCTATTGGGGTGGACCTTCTGTCTCATGATCTCATACTTCATCCTGCTTTACAGTCCTTGGCTTTAATGGCATGGCTGTTTAAAGCCAGGTGCTTAAGGACCGAGTTCTCTCGTATTCGGTCATCTCTTCTATGTTGTTGACACAGGAATCTTCCTCCAGAAAGATATCTCACCGTACCTGGAAGGCTTACATCGCTATGTGCGAGGAACTTGAGTGGCGTCCTCGGATGTATTCTGTTCCCAGGATTTTGCTGTTCTTACAGTGTGGTGTGACCCAAAAGCTGGCCTTGCATACTTTTTTTTTTTTGAGGGTCGGATTTCGGCCCGGGCTGTCTTTTTCAACGACCGCTACCGTGCCATTCCTTGATTAGCACCTTTTGTGCAGTGGGTTCGCCATGTGATCCCCCCTGTCAAGCCTCCTCTCCCTACTTGGGATCTGAATTTGATGCATCTTGGTTTTCCAAGAACATCCCTTTGAGAATATCAGAGAGATTCCTCTCTTGACCTTGTCCCGGATGTTGGCCTTCTTAGTGGCCATTGCTTCGGTTAGACGGGTGTCTGAGTTGGCGGCCTTGTCCGGAAAGTCGCCTTACTTGGTCCTCCATAAGGATATGGCGGTGTTGTGCCCACGACCGTCCTTCTTTTCTAAGGATGGTCTCGGCCCTTCACCTTAAGGACATTGTTCTTCCGTCCTTGTGTCCTCACCCATCGCATCCCTGAGAGTTTGCGCTTCATACATTAAGATGGGTACAAGCCTTACGAGTGTACCTGTCTGCTACTGTTTCCATTCGGAAACCTGTTTCTGGTCCAAAACAGGACAGAGCGGTGTCGTCTGCCACCGTCTCTAGGTGGATCAGGCAGACCGTCATACAGGCCTATGCCCTTAAGGGGTGGGAGCCTCACTTTCCGGTTGCGGCGCATTCCACCAAGGCAATTGGTGCTTCCTGGGCCTTCCGACATCAAGCGTCGGTTGCACAAGTGTGCAAGGTGACGACCTGGTCATCCGTTCATACCTTTTCAAGATTTAATAAGGTTGATGTTGCTGCATCTTCGGATGCTCCCTTCGGCCGCAAAGCATTGCAGGCCGCTGTTTAATGTTGCAACTCCTCCGTTGAGGAGCTCTGCTTGTTTGGAGTGAAGTTTTGGTTGTTCCTTTACTACTGCTCCCATCCTTCTGATACTGCTTTGGGACGTCCCACGCGTTTACAGTATCCAGCTGTGTCAGTCCATGGACGATAGGAGAAAATAGGATTTTTGTACTCACCGTAAAATCCATTTCTCTGATGTCCATGGACTGACACAGCACCCACCCTTCCTTTTTAAAGTATGTACTGCTTTGTTACGAACTGAGGTCTGCTGACTGCAGGTGGGAGGGTAATGTCCAGAGGGACCGCCCTCCTGGGCGGGGCTGTTCAGCTCTGGTTTGTTCTAGAATGTTTCTAACATCTAACATTCTGTCTAGATCTTCTCCTGCGAGCAGGAACATATACCCATAGTGTATATCTGAAAATCGATCAGTCCTGATGGCCTATCTCATTTCTTGAGACCCAAAAATGCCAGGACAGTACAAAGACCCCCAAATGACCCCTTTTTGGAAAGTAGACAGTTCAATAATTTTTTTAAATATATATTTTTTTCTTTTTTTTCTACACTTTCTTTTTATATGATTTTGTTTTGCATACTGTGACCAGTGCTGTGGATAAATTACTCGCATGCCGCAACACACTATGTACTCAATACTTTAACTGATAACCGTTCACCTCCGTGGTTCCCTCAATCACCATCCACCATCTTTATGTGAACTCTCCGGTTCGGTTCACACTGTTGCGATGCGGGAACCCTGCGAATTCAGTGCGAGTTCCCACATCGCACCTGAATCGCACAGTGGTTCACAATGACATCTGCAAACCGCTGGGGGTGTCAATGTAAAGTTAATGACACCCCCAGATTGGTTCACAGATCGCAGTGCGAACGGTGAAATGGTGCAAGAATCGGATCGCATAGGTCTGAACACCCATACGATCCGATTCCAGCGCGGACCAAAAAAAGGGCCCTGGATCATTTTGGTGCGAATGCACAGCAATGCGGTGCGAATCACATGCGATGTCTGGCATCTCACTAGTGCAGGGGTCTCAAAGTACCGGCCCGCGGGCCATTTGCGGCCCGCGGACCGGTTATAAATGGCCCGCAGGCAGCGCGGGGGTGTCGCGGAAGGGGGGGCGCAAATTGTCAGTGTTCTACTGCCAGGCATGTACTGGCCGGAGATCCGCAGCGATTTACCCGTCAATCGCCTACTGCTGGCGCCTGACGGTAGATCGAGATGCATGCAGAGTAGCGCAGGAAGCGTCTGTCATAAGTTCACTTCTCTCTCATGTCACGCTGTTGCTCCCCGGCGGCCCCTCCTCTCTTCGTCCATCCCTATTTGCTTGTGACATCATCTGGGATGGACGAAGAGAGGAGGGGCCGCCGGGGAGCAACAGCGTGACATGAGAGAGAAGTGAACTTATGACAGACGCTTCCTGCGCTACTCTGCATTTGAAGAAAACGACAACAAGTAAATGCTGACCTGTGCCCCATGTACCCTGATTGTGCCCTGATTTGCCCCATGTACCCTGATTGTGCCCTGATGTGCCCCATGTACCCTGATTGTGCCCTGATGTGCCCCATGTACCCTGATTGTGCCCTGATGTGCCCCATGTACCCTGATTGTGCCCTGATGTGCCCCATGTACCCTGATTGTGCCCTGATGTGCCCCATGTACCCTAAATGTGCTCTGATGTGCCCCATGTACCCTAAATGTGCCCCATGTACCCTAAATGTGCCCTGATGTGCCCCATGTACCCTGAATCTGCCCTGATGTGCCCCATGTACCCTGATTGTGCCCTGATGTGCCCCATGTACCCTAAATGTGCCCTGATGTGCCCCATGTACCCTAAATGTGCCCTGATGTGCCCCATGTACCCTGAATGTGCCCTGATGTGCCCCATGTACCCTGTCTGTGCCCTGATGTGCTGTGCCCTAATGGTGAGTGGTCAGTGTGCAGTGTAATGTGAAGTGCAGTGTAGTGGTCAGTGTGCAGTGTAGTGGTCAGTGTGCAGTGTAGTGGTCAGTATGCAGTGCTCAGTGTGTTGTGTGCAGTGTAGTGGTCAGTGTGTTGTGGTCAGTGTGTAATGTAGTGGTCAGTGTGCAGTGTTGTGGTCAGTGTGTATTGTTCAGTGTGCAGTGTAGTGGTCAGTGTGTAGTGGTCAGTGTGCAGTGTAGTGGTCAGTGTGCAGTGTAGTGGTAAGTGTGCAGTGGTCAGTGTGCAGTGTAGTGGTCAGTGTGTAGTGGTCAGTGTGTAGTGTAGTGTGTAGTATAGTGGTCAGTGTGCAGTGTAGTGGTCAGTGTGTATTGTTCAGTGTGCAGTGTAGTGGTCAGTGTGTAGTGGTCAGTGTGTAGTGTAGTGGTCAGTGTGTAGTGTAGTGGTCAGTGTGCAGTGTAGTGGTCAGTGTGTATTGTTCAGTGTGCAGTGTAGTGGTCAGTGTGTAGTGGTCAGTGTGTAGTGTAGTGGTCAGTGTGTAGTGTAGTGGTCAGTGTGTAGTGGTCAGTGTGTAGTGGTCAGTGTGTAGTGTAGTGGTCAGTGTGTAGTGTAGTGGTCAGTGTGCAGTGTAGTGGTCAGTGTGTATTGTTCAGTGTGCAGTGTAGTGGTCAGTGTGTAGTGGTCAGTGTGTAGTGTAGTGGTCAGTGTGCAGTGTAGTGGTCAGTGTGTATTGTTCAGTGTGCAGTGTAGTGGTCAGTGTGTAGTGGTCAGTGTGTAGTGGTCAGTGTGTAGTGTAGTGGTCAGTGTGCAGTGTAGTGGTCAGTGTGTAGTGTAGTGGTCAGTGTGTATTGTTCAGTGTGTAGTGTAGTGGTCAGTGTGTAGTGTAGTGGTCAGTGTGTATTGTTCAGTGTGCAGTGTAGTGGTCAGTGTGCAGTGTAGTGGTCAGTGTGTAGTGGTCAGTGTGTAGTGTAGTGGTCAGTGTGTAGTGTAGTGGTCAGTGTGTAGTGTAGTGGTCAGTGTGCAGTGTAGTGGTCAGTGTGTATTGGTCAGTGTGTATTGTTCTGTGTGCAGTGTAGTGGTCAGTGTGCAGTGTAGTGGTCAGTGTGTAGTGCAGTGGTCAGTGTGTATTGTTCAGTGTGTTATTGGTCAGTGTGTATTGTTCAGTGGTCAGTGTGTTATTGGTCAGTGTGTATTGGTCAGTGCGCAGTGGTCAGTGTGCAGTGGTCAGTGTGTATTGTTCAGTGTGCAGTGTAGTGGTCAGGTTTAATAATGCGTTTGCTGACACCAGTGCTGGGGGTTAATAGTGCGTCTGCTGACACCAGTGCTGCTGTTTTTGAAGTTTGAATGTTTAAATGCGGCCCCCCATGGGATATGAAAACTTGTCTTGTGGCCCTCAGGTAATTTGAGTTTGAGACCCCTGCACTAGTGTGAACCAGGGCTCCAGTGCAAATGTTAACCGTACCCACTTTACAACCCACTCAGAAGTCGGGCTAAAAGAGTGTGATATAATTGACTCCACTTTCCACTTTATAACTTCCATCCAGTTTGTAGGGTAGTATCCATAAAAGAAAGTTTAAAAAGGACCATAGTGTAGTACTAAAACATTTAAAACATTTATTTTCCCAAATTAAGCTTACCTCAGTATAATGGCTTGTGCATTCATATAGAACCTCTTTTAAAATGGCCACTTCTGGTCGTCAGTCTGTCATCACTTCCTGACCGGTTTCGCCTAATGGACTTTTTCAAACATTGCCACGTTTGCTATTGCAAGAGTTATTGGACCCAGTTCCATGAAGGCTCTATCCATCTGGTGAGGATCCCATGGCAAAACATTCATTTTATACTCAATTGAGGGACTTTGAATGAATATTGGGACATTTCCTTGAGTGCTGTTTTTTAAGGTTAAATGTTTAACCTGCCCAAGGAGGTATTGCTGCTGGGGATTGTATATAATATTTGCTTCTCCTGTGTGCTGATATCTTATTTGAGAATGGGGGGGATATGATATGATGGGGAGACTTTGATATGATGAGGAGACTTTGATGTGTTGGAGAGACTTTGATGTGATGGGGGGAATCTGATGTGATGGGGAGACTTTGATGTAATGGGGGGAATCTGCTGTGATGGGGAGGCTTTGATGTAATGGGGGAATCTGATGTGATGGGGAGACTTTGATGAAATGGGGGAATCTGATGTGATGGGGAGACTTTGATATAATGGGGGAAACTGATGTAATGGGGAGACTTTGATGTAATGGGGGAATCTGATGTGATGGAGAGACTTTGATGTGATGGGGGGAATCTGATGTGATGGAGAGACTTTGATGTAATGGGGAAATCTGATGTGATGGTGAGACTTTGATGTAATGGGGGAATCTGATGTGATGGGGAGACTTTGATGTAATGGCGGAATCTGATGTGATGGGGAGACTTTGATGTAATGGGGGAATCTGATGTA
This sequence comes from Rana muscosa, assembly GCA_029206835.1. Classification (NCBI taxonomy): domain Eukaryota; kingdom Metazoa; phylum Chordata; class Amphibia; order Anura; family Ranidae; genus Rana; species Rana muscosa. The sequence continues at coordinate 74,755,173 of CM055128.1, forward strand.
ATGGAGAGACTTTGATGTAATGGGGGAATCTGATGTAATGGGGAGACTTTGATGTAATGGGGACAATCTGATGTAATGGAGAGACTTTGATGTAATGGGGGGAATCTGATGTAATGGAGAGACTTTGAAGTAATGGGGGAATATGATGTAATGGGGAGACTTTGATGTAATGGGGGAATCTGATGTGATGGGGAGACTTTGATGTAATGGGGGAATCTGATGTAATGGGGAGACTTTGATGTAATGGGGGGAATCTGATGTAATGGAGAGACTTTGATGTAATGGGGGAATATGATGTAATGGGGAGACTTTGATGTAATGGGGGAATCTGATGTGATGGGGAGACTTTGATGTAATGGGGGGAATCTGATGTCATGGAGAGACTTTGATGTAATGGGGGAATATGATGTAATGGGGAGACTTTGATGTAATGGGGGAATCTGATGTGATGCGGAGACTTTGATGTCATGGAGGAAATCTAATGTAATAAAGAGACTTTGATGTGATGGGGAGACTTTGATGTGATGGAGGAAATCTGATGTAATGGGGTGAATCTGATGTGATGGGGAGACTTTTATGTAATGGGGGAATCTGATGTGATGGGGAGATTTTGATGTGATGGAGAGACTTTGATGTCATGGAGGAAATCTGATGTAATGGGGAGACTTTGATGTAATGGGGTGAAACTGATGTGATAGGGAGACTTTGATGTAATGGGGGAATCTGATGTAATGGGGAGACTTTGATGTAATGGGGGAATCTGATGTAATGGGGAGACTTTGATGTAATGGGGTGAATCTGATGTGATGGGGAGACTTTGATGTAATGGGGTGAATCTGATGTGATGGGGAGACTTTGATGTGATGGGAGAATCTGATGTGATGGGGAGACTTTGATGTAATGGGGGAATCTGATGTGATGGGGAGACTTTGATGTCATGGAGGAAATCTGATGTGATGGGGAGACGTTGGTGTGATGGGGAGACTTTGGTGTGATAGAGAGACTATGATGTAATAGGGGAATCTGATGTGATGGGGACATTGGGGAGACTTTGATGTAATGGGGGAATCTGATGTGATGGGGACATTGGGGAGACTTTGATGTAATGGGGGAATCTGATGTGATGGGGACATTGGGGAGACTTTGATGTAATGGGGGAATCTGATGTGATGGGGAGACTTTGATGTCATGGAGGAAATCTGATGTAATGGGGTGAATCTGATGTGATGGGGAGACTTTGATGTAATGGGGGTGAATTGGGCGGCACAGTGGTGTAGTGGGTAGCACTCTCGCCTAGCAGTAAAAAGGGAACAAGAAGAGAGACCGCTCAGGTGTGGCTATCTTCACATATGATAGTACTCACAAACACCCCGGGTGCAGGCAATGCATATGCAAGGCAAAAGAAAAGAATTTCCTTCTGGACAGCTGCACTCCGAATAAAATTGCCTTTATTGTAAATCCACCACAGCACTACAAGTAACAGCACACTTGGTCAAGCTGACGCGTTTCACACTGTACTAGTGTTTAATCATAGCTATCTAAAACACAAAATCATTTCTAATTTATACCTTTCATGAGACACCATGTGATCAGAGCAAAAGGGAGGAGTATGGATAATTGGTGCTTAATTAGTAAATTGGTAAATCGGTAGTGCACATATGTGTTTCTGTGCAAGTAGCTAAGCAAAAACCATTCAATATGTTTAATGATGTATATGTATAACCCCAATGGATGAAAAATGAGAAGAGACAACGTAAAAGTGCAAGTGATATTCCAGTGGAGACTGGAAAATAAATGAAATGAAATAAAATTTATTCTGAGAATATGATATAATGTGGTGTAAATGTCAAGGACAGCCAGCATGATGTTATATAGACCTTGGGAAGGCGCTACATGCATTGTGTGGGGTTTATTCCCCACTAGTGATGAGCCGAACACCCCCGGGTTCGGTTCGCACCAGAACCCGCGAACAGACCGAAAGTTCGCACGAACGTTAGAACCCTATTAAATACAATGGATGCGAACGTTCAAAATCTAAAGTGCTAATTATAACGACTATTATGCATGTTATTGTCCTAAAAAGGGTTTGGGAACCCGGGTTCTGCACCAGGGGACATGTATCAATGCAAAAAGAAGTTTTAAAAACGGCAGTTTTTCGGGAGCAGTCATTTTAATGATGCATAAAGTGAAAAAAAAAGTCAAATATTCCTTTAAATATCGTACCTGGGGGGTGTCTAAAGTATGCCTGTGAAGTGCCATGTGTTTCCCGTGTTTAGAACTGTCCCTGCACAAAATTACATTTCTAAAGGAAAAAAAGCCATTTAAAACTGCTTGCGGCTTTAATGTAAGGTCTGGTCCCGGTAATATGGATGAAAATCTTTAAGAAAAATGGCATAGCTACCCCATCACACCCCCCCCCCCCCCTACCCAAGCCCATTACTAGCCCCTTTGGGTCTTGTATGGATATTAAGGGGAACCCCGCACACAAAATAAAAAAGGCCCTATATACTCTGAACAGCCGTATACAGGCGGTGCATACAAGACAGGGACTGTAGGTTTGTTCTTATGTAGAATCTGTTTGTAATTTTGAACAGGTACATTGTTTAAGTGTAGCTCCAGCCAAAAAATCTATTTTTAAGCTTTTTGGAAAACATAGGGAAGGGTTATCACCCCTGTAACATTTGTTTTGCTGTCTGTGCAGTGTGCACCTGTTCAGAACAGTTCACCTCACTTTCCGTCCTAATGACAAATGTTTTTTGAAAATTTGGGTTTTTTATTGAAACAAGAATTGGTGATAAAGCATCAGTGGAGAGGAGACACTTTTTTTCCCATATTAACTCTTACAGGAGAGAATTTGCCTTCCTAGGGGTAGATTTCCTCTCACTTCCTGTTGTATCCTTCCGTTTGCAAGGAGGAGTCGTTTGTAAGTTGGATGTTTGAAAGTAGGGGCCTGCCGTATATACTCTGCTGAAATTTGCCCCTTACATGTTGGTGTTGCCACAACACTGTGAGCCCTCACAGTTACTCTTGGTGGGCGCATGAATGGGCCCTGCTGTGAATTATTAGATCAAGAATTGTAATTGCATGCCCCTGTTGAACAGGGGCTGAAAAATTGGGCCTTTGGTGGTGTTGGTGGTGGTGTTGACACAACACTGTAAGGCCTCACAGTTACTCTTGGTGGGCGCAGGAATGGGAGCACAGCAATGAGCCCTGTTGCAAAGTATTGCATCATAAATTGTAATTACACGCCCCTGTTAAACAGGGGCTGAAAAATTGGGCCTTAGGCACTGGTGCTGGTGCCACGACACTGCAACCTCTCCCAGATACTCTAGTTGGAGTGCAGGAATGAGCCCTGCTGCAAAGCATTGCATAAAAAATTGTAATAACACGCCCCTGTTAAACAGGGGCTGACAAATTGGGCCTTAGCCACTGGTGCTGGTGCCACGACACTGCAACCTCTCCCAGATACTCTAGTTGGAGTGCAGGAATGAGCCCTGCTGCAAAGTATTGCATAAAAAATTGTAATTACATGCCCCTGTTAAACAGGGGCTGAAAAATTAGGCCTTAGCCACTGGTGGCGGCACCCAGAAACAAAAATGTTCTTCCAAGCTATCATCATGAATCGGATCATTGAGGAGGAGGAGGATAGTCAGTCAACATAACAGGACAGTCTCTCAGCATCAGCATCAGTCTTGAAGGGATGTGACATTTGAAAATAAATTAGTCTGTTATATCAGCTTCAGGTGTTTGGTAGCTGGTGGTGATCCAAGACTGGTTCATCTTTATGAAGGTCAGTCGATCAACCGAGTCTGTGGACAGGCGCACCCTGTGATCCATGACAAATCCTCCAGCAGCACTGAATGTGCGTTCTGAAAGAACGCTGGATGCAGGACAGGCCAGTAGCTCAATTGCATACTGTGCAAGCTCTGGCCAGTGATCCATCCTCAAGACCCAGTAAGCCAGAGGATTTTTGGTGGGGAAGTTGTCCAAGTCTGACCTTGCCCCTAGGTATTCCTGCACCATGTATATCAGACGCTGGCGATGGTTGCTGGAACCGATCATACCTTGGGGCTGCGGACTAAAGAATTGTCTGAACGCATCGGTCAGTTGGCCACCTTCCCCACCGCTCCTTCTTTGACTGACCGAAGCCTCAGCAACTCGTTGTCCAGGACCAGGAGTTTGTAACCTCCCAGTCTCTCGGAACGCGTTGCACAGACCTTTCTGCAAGGCCTCCCGGAGTTGTCTCATCCTCTGCTCCCTCTGCGACGGTAAGATAAGGTCCGCAACCTTACCCTTGTACCGTGGATCAAGGAGAGTGGCCAGCCAGTAATGGTCCCTCTCCTTGATCCGAAGAATACGAGGATCCTTCCGCAGACTTTGCAGGATCAGGGAGGCCATGCAGCGTAGGTTAGCTGAGGCATTCGGTCCGGAGTCCTCTGGGTCAATAAGGACGACATGATCCGCAGCCACCTCCTCCCAGCCACGTACAAGTCCACAGGTTTCTTGGGACTGTAAATCATCCCTAAAAGACTGCTGCTGATGATGCTGAGTGCCAGGCTCCACCTCCATGCTGACACAATCCTCCTCCTCCTTCTCCTCCTGTGCGATGGGTGGGACAGAAGGAACACTGTCTGGGTAAAGGGGGCCTTGAGAGGCAAGGAAGTCCTCCTCTTCCTGCCTCTGTTCTGCCTCAAGTGCCCTGTCCATTATTCCACGCAGCGTATGTTCCAACAGATGGACAAGAGGTACAGTGTCACTGATGCATGCACTGTCACTGCTCACCATCCTCGTGGCCTCCTCAAATGGTGCCAGGACAGTGCATGCATCCCTGATCATACCCCACTGGCGTGGTGAAAAAAACCAGAGCTCCCCTGACCCTGTCCTGGTGCCGTAGTCGCACAGGTACTCATTGATGGCCCTCTGCTGCGTGTGCAGCCGCTGCAGCATGGCCAACGTTGAGTTCCACCTGGTGGGCATGTCACATATAAGGCGGTTCTTGGGCAGGTTCAACTCCTTTTGCAGCTCAGCCAGGCGAGCACTGGCATTATAAGATCTGCGGAAATGCACACAGACTTTCCTGGCCTGCCTCAGGACATCCTGTAAGCCCGGGTACCTGCCCAAGAACCGCTGCACCACCAGGTTAAGGACGTGAGCCACACAGGGCACATGGGTCAGTTGTCCCTGTCGGAGGGCGGAGAGGAGGTTGGTGCCATTGTCGCAAACCACCATTCCTGGCTTAAGCTGGCGTGGCGTCAACCACCTCTCGACCTGCCCCTGCAGAGCAGACAGAACCTCTGCCCCAGTGCGGCTCCTGTCCCCCAAACACACCAGCGCAAGCACGGCATGGCATCTTTTTGCCTGCGTACTTGCGTAGCCCCTTGAACGCCTACGGAGCACCGCTGGTTCCGAGAACAAACCACAGGAAGAGGCCATGGAGGAAGAAGAAGAGGAGGGGGTGGAGGAGAGAGGTGTGTCACAACCAGTAGTAGCATTTTGGAGGCGTGGCGGCGGAACAACCTCCAACACTACTGCACCTTGTCCTGCATCCTTCCCAGCTGCCAAAAGAGTGACCCAATGGGCCATGAAAGAAAGGTAACGTCCCTGTCCATGCCTGCTGGACCATAAATCAGCGGTAATATGCACCTTACCACTGACCGCCCTGTCCAGTGAGGCCAAGACATTGCCTTCCACATGCCGGTAGAGAGCCGGAATCGCCTTCCATGAGAAAAAGTGGCGTTTGGGAACCTGCCACTGAGGAACCGCACATTGCACAAACTCACGGAAGGGGGCCGAGTCTACCAACTGAAAAGGCAGCAGTTGAAGCGCTATCAATTTAGCCAAGCTAGCATTCAACCGCTGGGCATGTGGATGGCTGGGAGTGAACTTCTTTCGACGGTCCAGCAGCTGGGGCAGGGAAATTTGCCTGCTAGAATCGGACGTCGGTGTACTGCTAGCAGAGTGCCCGCAAGTACTTGGCTGTGACACACCTAACTCTACACCTTCATTCCTCTCAGTGCAGGTTTCAGAGAGGACTGAAGGTATAGTGGGGTTGGAGATCTCTGCTGATGCGGTGCAAGGAGAGGTCCGCTTTGTTCTTTGGTGTGGGTCTTTAAGGTAGGCTTGCCAACGAGCTGCATGGCAGGTCAACATATGTCTGGTCAAGCATGTGGTGCCCAAGCAGGTGATGTTTTGGCCACGCGATATACGCTTGAGACATATGTTGCAAACAGCAGCTGTGCGATCTAATGCACTCGACTCAAAAAAGGCCCACACCAAAGAACTTTTTGAATAACAAGCAGAGGCAGCGCCCTGCACAGGCGGAGCTCTGCGGTGTGATTCCGTCGGTGTGCTACACTTACGCTGGCCCCCCGAGGGCATCCTGCCTCGTTGGAGATGTGCCTCCTCCTCATCCTCCTCCTCCTCCTCCTCTCTCCTATTAGGCACCCACGTGGAGTCAGTGACCTCATCATCCCCTCCCTCCTCATCACTGGAGCCAATCTGGCAGTATGCTGCAGCTGCTGGAACATGACTGCCAGATTGGTGTCCTTCTTGAGCAGCCCCCCTCTCTGCTCTCACGCTACTGCCTTCCTCTAGCTGGGTATCATCATCAGACCCTTCGAAACGCTGGGCATCCTCCTGGAGCATGTACCCAACACTATGCTCAAACAGTTCGGGGGACTCCTCAGGAGGACATGGTTGGTCTAGGGAAGGAGTGACTGATGATGACATTGATACCAGGAAGAGTACACTTTGGCAGCTGCTTTGCCAGTACCCTGAGCCTGGGTGAGAGAGGATGAGGAGGATGAGGAGGGCTTGGTCATCCACTCTGCCAAGTCTTCGGCATGATGCGGCTCAACACGTCCAGATGTCGAAAAGAAGGACAAGCGTGTCCCATGGCCACGTGCTGATGGCGATGCACTGCGTCCATGACCAGCACTGTTGTCTCTAGACACAGAGCCTGCTTGCCCTCTTTTATTGGCTCCTGACTGTATGCCTCTCCTTGTTTGCCTTCCAGACATTCTAATGGCCTGCAGGGAGATGGGAAAACCAGCAATAAGGCCTAGCCTGCTGTAAGTGCTGTAAGTGCTGCAAATTCCTGTTGGTGTAACACACCAGGAAAACACAGCAATACGGGCTAGCTTCAGGTGTATAATGTGCAGGAGGCACACTCCGCCCGCTGTAAGTGCTGCAAATGCCTGTTAGTGTAACACACCAGGAAAACACAGCAATAAGGGCTAGCTTCAGGTGTATACTGTGCAGGAGGCTTAGGAACAATGACACTGACACTGTCCCCTTCCTATCCTTCTCTCTCCCTGCACACAAGGTTTATCAAAGAATATGACACTGACACTCTCCCTGCCTATCCTTCTCTCTCCCTGCACACAAGGTTTAGTAAAAAATATGACACTGACACTGTCCCCTGCCTATCCTTCTCTCTCCCTGCACACAAGGTTTATCAAAGAATATGACACTGACACTCTCCCTGCCTATCCTTCTCTCTCCCTGCACACAAGGTTTAGCAAAGAATATGACACTGACACTGTCCCCTGCCTATCCTTCTCTCTCCCTGCACACAAGGTTTAGCAAAGAATATGACACTGACACTGTCCCCTGCCTATCCTTCTCTCTCCCTGCACACAAGGTTTAGCAAAGAATATGACACTGACACTCTCCCTGCCTATCCTTCTCTCTCCCTGCACACAAGGTTTAGCATAGAATATGACACTGACACTGTCCCCTGCCTATCCTTCTCTCTCCCTGCACACAAGGTTTAGCAAAGAATATGACACTGACACTGTCCCCTGCCTATCCTTCTCTCTCCCTGCACACAAGAATAGCACAAAGAATATCAACACTGTCCTTGCCTATCCTTCTCTTTCCCTGCGCCGCAACACACTACACAAGGCCGCCGCGCTGGCGGCCTTTTATAGTGTGGGGCGTGTGCTAAACCCCCTGAGCTATAATTGGCCACAGGCAACCTGCATGTGGCCAATTATGGCTCTCCTAGCTGCCGGCGCTGTGATTGGCCAAGCATGCAGGGTCACAGTGCATGCTTGGCCAATCACAGCGCCGGGATTGCACTGCGATGGCGCAGTGTATTGTGGGCCGTTCGCGTCACTCGAATTTGGCGCGAACGGCCCAAATCGTTCGATGTTCGGTTACACCAACAGCCATTTGCAGCACTTACAGCGGGCGGAGTGTGCCTCCTGAACAGCCGATGTTCGAGTCGAACGTATGTTCGACTCGAACACCGAGCTCATCCCTATTCCCCACATGTGCTTATATATATTTAACCCCATAGAATTTTCCTGTACTATGGTTTCATACATTTTTACATTTACTGGTATGGAATATATAGATCAATACAGATATAGATACTTTAATATAAAGAAAAAAAGTTGCGCTTAAAACGTACAAAAATTTATTTTTTCCTTTATAAAAAAAGATTAATTTGGAATGTGCAAGTTAAACCAGGAAGGATTAATAAACATACAGATTAAACCAATATATGATATTAAAGTGAATACAGTAAAAAAACTATAAAGGGTATGACATATGAAGAGCACAGCAGCTCTCCAAATAAACACTGTGAGTGATATAAGTGACCCAAAAAAAAACCCAACAATAACACAGTTCACAAGTGATATGAATAACAGTCAGGAGGAAACGGAATATGAAAGTTCATGAAGGTTATTTCAAAGAAGGGGTCTTCCACCAAGTTCTAAATAATCCGTGATGGATACAAAACACCAATGGAATAGTGATAAGTAGAAAAGCCTCCACCGGTAAACACACAAAAATTTATCTTTTTTTATAAAGGAAAAAATTAATTTTTGTACGTTTTAACTTTTTTTCTTTATATAACTGTTGGTGTAGTATAGCACTTATTGTTGCAGCTCTAGTCTTTTTATTATTTTTTATTTTTGTTCACGAATTAGCACAGTTTTTTTCTTACCATAGATACTTTAATGTAATGGGGTGAATCTGAGGTGATGGGGAGACTTTGATGTAATGGGTGAATCTGAGGTGATGGGGAGACTTTGATGTAATGGGTGAATCTGAGGTGATGGGGAGACTTTGATGTAATGGGTGAATCTGATGTGATGGGGAGACTGATCTAATGGGGTGAATCTGAGGTGATGGGGAGACTTTGATCTAATGGGGTGAATCTGAGGTGATGGGGAGACTTTGATGTAATGGGTGAATCTGAGGTGATGGGGAGACTTTGATGTCATGGGGTAAATCTGATGTGATGGGGAGACTTTGATGTAATGGGGTGAATCTGATGTGATGGGGAGACTTTGATGTAATGGGGTGAATCTGATGTGATGGGGAGACTTTGATGTAATGGGTGAATCTGAGGTGATGGGGAGACTTTGATGTAATGGGGTGAATCTGATGTGATGGGGAGACTTTGATGTAATGGGGGAATCTGATGTAATGGGGAGACTTTGATGTAATGGGGTGAATCTGATGTGATGGGGAGACTTTGATGTAATGGGGTGAATCTGAGGTGATGGGGAGACTTTGATGTAATGGGTGAATCTGATGTGATGGGGAGACTTTGATGTAATGGGGTGAATCTGATGTGATGGGGAGACTTTGATGTAATAGGGTGAATCTGAGGTGATGGGGAGACTTTGATGTAATGGGGTGAATCTGATGTGATGGGGAGACTTTGATGTAATTAGGGTGAATCTGATGTGATGGGGAGACTTTGATGTAATGGGGGGAATCTGATGTGATGGGGAGACTTTGATGTAATGGGGTGAATCTGATGTGATGGGGAGACTTTGATGTTATGGGGTGAATCTGATGTGATGGGGAGACTTTGATGTAATGAAGAGAATCTGAATCAGAAAGTGGTGCGGAAAACCTGCTTTTGCGTATCGTGTTCCAAACGCACTGGGTGTGCAATCTACTGCAGATGTCAATAGATTCCTAATGACACCCCAAACTCTGATGTGCATTTGCCTGCACCAGAACACATGGTACCACAGTACCATGCATTCTGATTGCAGTGCGCTTTTATTTCTAGTAGGGATGAGCCGAACACCCCCGGGTTCGGTTCGCACCAGAACCTTCGAACGGACCGAAAGTTCGCGCGAATTTTCGAACCCTATTCGTTATAATGGACGCGAACGTTCGAAATCAAAATTGCTAATTACAACGGCCAATATGCATGTTAATGTTATAAAACAGGTTTGGGGACCCGGGTCCTGCCCCAGGGGACATATATCAATGCAAAAAGAAATTTTAAAAACTAAAGTTTTTTCGGGAGCAGTCATTTTAATGATGCATAAAGTGAAAAAAAAAAAAGTGAAATTTTCCTTTAAATACGGTACCTGGGGGGTGTCTAAAGTATGCCTGTGAAGTGGCATGTGTTTCCCGTGTTTAGAACTGTCCTTGCACAAAATGACATTTGTAAAGGAAAAAAAGAAGCCATTTAAAACCACTTGCGGCTTCAATGTCATGTCTTGTCCTGGCCGCCATATGGCTGAAAATCCTTGAGAAAAATGGCATGGCTACCCCATCACCCCCCCCCCACCCCAGCCCCTTTGGGTCTTGTATGGATACTAAGGGGGACCCCGCACCCAAAATAAAACCCTATACCTACAACCCTATATACTCTGAACAGCAGTATATAGGTGGTGCAAACAAGACATGGACTGTAGGTTTGTTCTTAAGTAGAATCTGAACAGGTACATTATGAAGTGTAGCTACATCCCAAAAAAATCAATTTTTAAGCTTTTTGGAGAACATAGGGAGGGGTTATCACCCCTGTAACATTTGCTGTCTTTGCACATCTGTTCAGAACATGTCACCTCACTTTCCGTCCCAATGACAAATGTTTTTGGAAAAGTGGGGTTTTAATTGAAACAAGGATTGGTGATAAAGCATCAGTAGAGAGGAGATACCTTTTTCCCAAATTAAATCTAACAGGTGTGAGGGGGTTAACTCGGTAGCGGGTGTGTGTGACCCCCTGGTTGGGCTCCCCACACAAAAACAGGGCCAGCAGACGGAGGTTGTGGTTTTCAAAATCAAAAGGTGCGGTTTATTTCTCTATGTACAGTGACAAAAACACAGCAAAGCCAAAAAGAAACATAAACAAAATAAATCCTGGTCAGTTTGACCTCTGACTAAACATGCAGGTTTCCTAAACTAACAACTGGGATCAGCCTGGTGCTGTCCTAGTCCCTAAGTCCCTGGTTTAGTAAAAGTCCAAACAAATAGCCACACAGGCTTTGCCTCACCGCACAGGGGTTCACTCTCCCTAGACAGTCCACACAGGTCTGGTTCCAGGCATGAGCTAACACCTAATGAATCTGGGAGTTCTTATAGAGGCCTAAATGAGCTGACAAGCTTCAGCTGGTCTCATCAACTCCCTGCCTCACGACGCCCAGCACTCTCCCTAGAGGTATGAGTCATTCATGAGCCCACTAGCCTCAGCTGGGCTTCATCAACTCCCTAGTTGTATAAGTCGGCATAAAGCCTGAATCTGGGAGAAATATATCTACCCCCCTGGATGCAACCAGGTGACTTTACCTTCCTGCTGTCACATACCCCCCCCTCTTGTTTTAACCTTGGGGTTGGAACACCAGCAATCAGGCATTCATGTACTCGAGACAAAGCATCCACATTCCCCATTTGAACGCCAGGGCGATGCTTTACTGTGAAGTTGAATTCCTGGAGGGCCAGGAACCACCTATTCACTCTTCTATTTGTTTCCTTGTTTTGAGCCATCCACTTTAACGGAGCGTGATCCGTAACCATGTCAAAGTGCCTACCTAGCAGATAGTACCGAAGGGAATCTAGAGCCCACTTCACCGCTAAACACTCCTTTTCAACCGTGGCGTAATTTACCTCATGGGACTTCAACTTCCTGCTGAGGTAAATGACTGGGTGCTCTTCCCCGTTCCAGACCTGGGACAATACTGCTCCTAACCCCACATCTGACGCATCACTTTGTACGACAAAGTCTTTAGAGAAGTCGGGTGAGTACAACACTGGCTGGCTACATAAGGCTTGTTTCAAGAATTGGAATGCTGCCTCCGCCTCGGGGGTCCATTTAATCATGACCGACCCTTTCCCTTTCGTCAGGTTGGTTAGGGGCACAGCCTTAGAAGCAAAGTGGGGAATGAAGCGCCGATAATAACCCGCGATTCCCAGAAAGGCTCGTACCTGCTTCTTGCTGTTGGGACGTGGCCAACTCTGGATGGCCTCGACTTTGTTGAGTTGGGGTTTTATTACTCCCCTGCCAATGGTGTACCCAAGATATTTGGCCTCCTCCTGCCCAATGGTACACTTCTTGGGGTTAGCCGTAAACCCCGCTTCCCGGATAGAGTCTAGGACTGCTTGCACTTTTGGCAGATGTGAGGCCCAATCTGTGCTATGGACAATTACGTCATCCAGGTAAGCCGCAGCATACTTCCGATGGGGCCTCAGTATCTGGTCCATTTTCCGCTGGAATGTGGCCGGCGCATTCTGTAACCCGAACGGCATTCTCTTATATTGGAACGCCCCGTCTGGGGTTACAAATGCGGTTTTCTCTTTGGCCGACTTGGCCAGGGGAATTTGCCAATACCCTTTTGTGAGGTCAAGAGTCGTCATGTATCGGGCTGTTCCCAGCCGGTCGATCAACTCATCTATACGTGGCATGGGGTAGGTGTCAAATTTTGTAACTTTGTTCAACTGACGAAAATCGTTACAAAATCGCCAGCTCCCATCCGGTTTAGGCACCAACACAATGGGACTAGACCAATCACTTTGGGACTCCTCTATCACCCCTAAGTTCAGCATTTTCTGTACTTCCTCCCGTATTGCCTCCCGTCGGGCCTCTGGGATCCGATAGGGTTTTAACTTCACCCTTTCACCGGGCGGGGTAATAATATCATGCTCTACCCCAGATGTTTGTCCCGGCAGCTCAGAGAACACCTCCTTGTTGCGAAGCACAAACTCCTTAACCTCCTGTTGTTGGGGTTGTGACAAGGTGGCTGCTATTCCAACCTCCGGAATCACGCAACCAGTTTGAGCTGGTGACCAAGTTTCTGCGACTAGGGACTCTCTATCCCTCCAGGCTTTCAACAGATTAACGTGATATATCTGTTCGGGCTTTCGCCTTCCTGGTTGTCTGACCTTGTAATTCACTTTGCTCACTTTTTCCATTATCTCGTAGGGGCCTTGCCATTTGGCAAGGAATTTACTTTCAACCGTAGGGACAAGTACCAATATCCTATCCCCCGGGGAAAAGGTACGGGTCTTTGCTCCACGGTTGTACACTCTCTGCTGTGCCAACTGCGCTTGGGCCAAATGTTCCTTCACGATGGGCATTACCTGTGCAATTCGATCTTGCATCAGGGCGACATGCTCAATCACACTCCTGTGGGGAGAACTCTCACTTTCCCAAGTTTCCTTGGCAATATCCAACAGCCCTCTTGGGTGTCTCCCATACAGTAACTCAAAGGGGGAGAATCCCGTAGAGGATTGGGGCACCTCCCTAATAGCAAACATCAAATAAGGAAGTAGACAGTCCCAATCCTTTCCATCTCTATCCACCACTTTCTTCAACATTTGTTTTAGGGTTTTGTTGAATCTTTCAACCAGCCCATCGGTTTGGGGGTGATACACAGATGTACGCAATTGCGTCACTTTGAGCAATTTACACAGCTCTTTCATAACCCGGGACATAAAGGGTGTACCTTGGTCCGTAAGCAGTTCTTTACAAATACCCACCCGGCTAAAAACAAGAGATAGCTCTTTGGCTATGGTTTTGGCCGAGGTATTTCTGAGAGGGATCGCTTCTGGATAACGGGTGGCATAGTCCATTATAACCAATATGTACTGGTGCCCCCTAGCGGACTTGATTATAGGACCTACCAAATCCATTGCGATTCTCTCAAACGGGACCTCAATGATGGGTAGAGGGACCAGCGGGCTACGGAAATGTGGCATCGGGGCCGACCTCTGACACACAGGGCAGGAGGAACAATAATTTTCTATGTCCTTCATCACCCCAGGCCAATAGAATCTCTGTAATACCCTCTCTCGGGTTTTCTCTGTCCCCAGATGACCTCCAAGAATGTGCCCATGGGCCAACTCCAACACCAACTTCCTGTAAGGTTTGGGCACCACAAGCTGCTCAACGGTTTCTTCTGCCCTTTTTGCCACCCGATACAGTAGGTCCTTCTCTACGCTGAAGTATGGGTAAGTGCAGGTATTATCTGGGTTCACTAACTCGCCATCTATTTCCACTACGTTTTCCCGTGCCTTTATTAGGGCGGGGTCTTTTAACTGTTCTGTGGCAAAATTTTCCCTGTGAACCTCCAGATCAGAAAACTCCACAGACGGTAGGTTTTCGTCTGAGGAGGTGGGCTCCTCTCCAGTTTCTTGAGTCTCCCCTGCCAATACTGACAAGGGAAATTCTGGAGAGTCCTCACCACTCTCAGAGGAGTTCTGGCTATCACATTCCTGGTACATAGGGGCACCAGTGGGGGGCTCAGGATCATCCCACAGTTCCCAGAACTTCGGAAAATCCCTTCCCACAATGGCATCATGCGGTAATTGAGATACTAACCCCACTGGATGAGAGAGGGTACCTTTGGGGGTCTCGAAACACACTGTAGTCACTGGATACTCTCGGGTGTCCCCATGCACACAAATAACAGCTACCTTGCTATTCCCAGAGACCTCTGTTTTAACTAATTCAGCCTTTATCAGGGTCACAAGGCTACCTGAATCCAGTAATACCACAACATTTCTACCATTAATACACATTTTGCATAAATGTTTCTCAGTTCCCCGAATGGCAGTGCATGCGACTGTCGCACACAGCGACTGACGTCTGCCCGTCAGAAAGTCACACTGCATGGGTTCCTCCACAACCGGGCAATTGGCTGCAATATGTCCCGCTTGCCGGCAGCGGTAGCAAACGATCCTTCTTGCCGCCTCTTGAGCCGCTGATTTCCCAGGCTGTTCTCGCCAAACTTGGGGTAGAGCTCCCACCCTCTCACTCTCTCCACCCTCACCCCTTGGAATCCTCTTATCCGCCCCTGGGGATGGTCTGGTCTTAGGGTGGAAAGTCCGAGAGTCTCTGGAAGAGGCCGTCAGGCTCTCTGTAGCCAAGTAATTCTCTACACGATCCACAAGACCACCGGCCGTCTCTGGGTCTCCATGGCTTACCCACTTTTGGATGGCAGTAGGAAGAGCTCTCAAAAACCGATCCATTACAACACGTTCCACAATCTCTGGTGCGGACAAAGTCTCTGGCTGTAGCCACTTCCTGCTCAGGTGAATGAGATCATACATTTGAGACCTGGGGGGTTTTCCAAGCTGGAAAGTCCAGTTATGCACACGCTGAGCCCGGACAGCCAGGGTGACACCCAGCCTTGCCAATATTTCAGCTTTTAGCATCACATAGTCTTTTGCTTGGTCAGGCTCTAGGTCATAGTAAGCCTTCTGCGATTCACCAGTTAACAGAGGAGCCACCAGTCCAGCCCACTGCTCCTCAGGCCACTTTTCTCTTTCAGCAGTCCTTTCAAATGTGGTCAAAAATACCTCTGGATCATCCTCTCCAGTCATTTTTGTCAATAAACGACTCACCCCAAAGGACGCGGTATTAGTGGGACGGCTTTCCTCACTGGTCTGCGGACGTTGCTGCATTACTGCTTCCATTTGTTGTAGTCTCTGCTCTTGCTTCTGTAACAGGTCTATGAAGCGGGCCTCAGATTGCTGCTGGGCTTGTTGATGAGCTTGCTGCTGGGCTGCAAGGCTCCTTTGCAAACCTGCATTTGTCTGCTGTTGATTGGCATTTGCTAGAGCCAGCTGTTTCAGTATCTCCTCCATGCTGGCTTAAAAAAAACTGCCACTGGTTCTCCACCAACTGTGAGGGGGTTAACTCGGTAGCGGGTGTGTGTGACCCCCTGGTTGGGCTCCCCACACAAAAACAGGGCCAGCAGACGGAGGTTGTGGTTTTCAAAATCAAAAGGTGCGGTTTATTTCTCTATGTACAGTGACAAAAACACAGCAAAGCCAAAAAGAAACATAAACAAAATAAATCCTGGTCAGTTTGACCTCTGACTAAACATGCAGGTTTCCTAAACTAACAACTGGGATCAGCCTGGTGCTGTCCTAGTCCCTAAGTCCCTGGTTTAGTAAAAGTCCAAACAAATAGCCACACAGGCTTTGCCTCACCGCACAGGGGTTCACTCTCCCTAGACAGTCCACACAGGTCTGGTTCCAGGCATGAGCTAACACCTAATGAATCTGGGAGTTCTTATAGAGGCCTAAATGAGCTGACAAGCTTCAGCTGGTCTCATCAACTCCCTGCCTCACGACGCCCAGCACTCTCCCTAGAGGTATGAGTCATTCATGAGCCCACTAGCCTCAGCTGGGCTTCATCAACTCCCTAGTTGTATAAGTCGGCATAAAGCCTGAATCTGGGAGAAATATATCTACCCCCCTGGATGCAACCAGGTGACTTTACCTTCCTGCTGTCACACAGGATAGAATTTTCCTTCCTAGGGGTAGATTTCCTCTCACTTCCTGTTTTCTCTTGCCGTTTGCAAGTAGGAGTCGTTTGTAAGTTGGATGTTTGAAAGTAGGGGCCTGCCGTATATACTCTGCAGAAATTTGCCCTATTAGATGTTGGTGTAGCCACAAGACTGGTGGGCACAGGAATGGGCCCTGCTGTGAGTTAATAGATCAAGATTTGTACTTGCATGCACCTGTTGAACCGGGCAGAAAAATTGGGCCTTTGGTGGTGGTGGTGGTGGTGGTGGACGGTGTTGCCACAAGACTGTAAGCCCTCACATTTACTCTTGGTGGGTGCAGGAATGGGCCCTGCTGTGAGTTATTAGATCAAGATTTGTAATTGCATGCACCTGTTGAACAGGGCAGAAAAATTGGGCCTTTGGTGGTGGTGGTGGTGGTGGACGGTGTTGCCACAAGACTGTAGGCCCTCATAGTTACTCTTGGTGGGCGCAGGAATGGGCCCTGCTGTGAACTATTAGATCAAGATTTGTAATTACACGCCCCTGTTAAACAGGGGCTGAAAAATTGTGCCTTAGGCATTGGTGCTGGTGCCACAACACTGCAACCCCTCACAGATACTGTACTTGGAGCACAGCAGTCACACCTGTTGCGAAGCATCTTTTTAAAAAATTGTAATTACATGCCCCTGTTATACAGAGGCTGAAAAATTGTGCCTTAGGCACTGGTGCTGGTGCCACAACACTGCAACCCCTCACAGATACTGTACTCTGAGCACAGCAATGAGACCTGTTGCAAAGCATTGCCTAAAAATTGTAATTACACGCCCCAACAGGGGCTGAAAAATTGTGCCTTAGGCACTGGTGCTGGTGCCACAACACTGCAACCCCTCACAGATACTGTACTCTGAGCACAGCAGTCACACCTGTTGCGAAGCATCTTTTTAAAAAATTGTAATTACACGCCCCTGTTATACAGGGGCTGAAAAATTGTGCCTTAGGCACTGGTGTGGTGGCATGGATCATTGAGGAGGAGGAAGAGGATAGTCAGTGAACATAACAGGACAGTCACTCAGCATCAGCATAGGCAGTCTTGAAGGGATGTGACATTATAAATTATTCCGTTATATCCGCTTCAGGTGTCTGGTAGCTGGTGGTGATCCAAGACTGATTCATTTTTATGAAGGTCAGTCGATCAACCGAGTCGGTGGACAGGCGCACCCTATGATCGGTGACAAATCCTCCAGCAGCACTGAATGTGCGTTCGGAAAGAACGCTGGATGCAGGACAGGCCAGTAGCTCAATTGCATACTGTGCAAGCTCTGGCCAGTGATCCATCCTCAGGACCCAGTAAGCCAGAGGATTTTCGGTGGGAAAGGTGTCCAAGTCTGACCTTGCCCCTAGGTATTCCTGCACCATGTATATCAGACGCTGGCGATGGTTGCTGGAACCGATCATACCTTGGGGCTGCGGACTAAAAAATTGTCTGAACGCATCGGTCAGACGTCCACCTTCCCCACCGCTCCTTCTGCTACTGACCGAAGCCTCAGCAACTCGTCGTCCAGGACCAGGAGTTTGTAACCTCCCAGTTTCTGGGAACGCGTTGCACAGACCTTTCTGCAAGGCCTCCCTGAGATGTCTCATCCTCTGCTCCCTCTGCGACGGCAAGATAAGGTCCGCAACCTTACCCTTGTACCGTGGATCAAGGAGAGTGGCCAGCCAGTAATGGTCACTCTCCTTGATCCGAAGAACACGAGGATCCTTCCGCAGGCTTTGCAGGATCAGGGAGGCCATGCAGCGTAGGTTAGCTGAGGCATTCGGTCCGGAGTCTTCTGGGTCACTGAGGATGACATGATCGCCAGCCACCTCCTCCCAGCCACGTACAAGTCCACTGGTTTGTTGGGACTGTACATCATCCCTAAAAGACTGCTGCTGCTGATGCTGAGTGCCAGGCTCCACCTCCATGCTCACACAATCCTCCTCCTCCTCCTCCTCCTCCTCCTCTTCCTGTGTGATGGGTGGGACAGAAGGAACATTGTCTGGATAAAGGGGGCCTTGAGAGACAAGGAAGTCCTCCTCTTCCTGCCTCTGTTCTGCCTCAAGTGCCCTGTCCATTATCCCACGCAGCGTATGCTCCAACAGGTGGACAAGAGGTACAGTGTCACTGATGCATGCACTGTCACTGCTCACCATCCTCGTGGCCTCCTCAAATGGTGAGAGGACAGTGCATGCATCCCTGATCATGCTCCACTGGCGTGGGGGAAAAAAGCCAAGCTCCCCTGACCCTGTCCTGGTGCCGTAGTCGCAAAGGTACTCATTGATGGCCCTCTGCTGCGTGTGCAGTCGCTGCAGCATGGCCAACGTTGAGTTCCACCTGGTGGGCATGTCACATATTAGGCGGTTCTTGGGCAGGTTCAGCTCCTTTTGCAGCTCAGTCAGCCGAGCACTGGCATTATAAGATCGGCGGAAATGCACACAGACTTTCCTGGCCTGCCTCAGGACATCCTGTAAGCCTGGGAACCTGCCCAAGAACCGCTGCACCAACAGGTTGAGGACGTGAGCCATACAGGGCACATGGGTGAGCTGCCCCTGTCGCAGGGCGGAGAGGAGGTTGGTGCCATTATCAGAAACGACCATTCCTGGCTTAAGCTGGCGTGGCGTCAACCACCTCTCGGCCTGCCCCTGCAGAGCTGCCAGAACCTCTGGCCCAGTGTGGCTCCTGTCCCCCAAACACACCAGCGCAAGCACGGCATGGCATCTTTTTGCCTGCGTACTCGCGTAGCCCCTTGTACGCCTACGGAGCACCGCTGGTTCCGAGGACAGAGCACTCGAAGAGGACATGGAGGAAGAAGAAGAGGAGGGGGTGGAGGAGAGAGGTGTGTCACAACCAGTAGTAGCATTTTGGAGGCGTGGTGGCGGAACAACCTCCAACACTACTGCACCTTGTCCTGCATCCCTCCCAGCTACCAATAGAGTGACCCAATGGGCCATGAAAGAAAGATAACGTCCCTGTCCATGCCTGCTGGACCATGAGTCAGCGGTAATATGCACCTTACCGCTGACCGCCCTGTCCAGCGAGGCATGGACATTGCCTTCCACATGCCAGTAGAGAGACGGAATTGCCTTCCGTGAGAAAAAGTGGCGTTTGGGAACCTGCCACTGAGGAACCGCACATTGAACAAACTCACGGAAGGGGGCCGAGTCTATCAACTGAAAAGGCAGCAGTTGAAGTGCTAGCAATTTAGCCAAGCTAGCATTCAACCGCTGGGCATGTGGATGGCTGGGAGTATACTTCTTTCGACGGTCCAGCAGCTGGGGCAGGGAAATTTGCCTGCTACAATCGGACGTCGGTGTACTGCAAGTACTTGGTTGTGACACACCTAATTCTACACCTTCAGTCCTCTCAGAGCAGCTTTCAGAGAGGACTGAAGATATAGTGGGGATGGAGATCCCAGCTGATGAGGAGCAAGGAGAGGTCCGCTTTGTTCTTTGGTGTGGGTCTTTTATGTGTGCTTGCCAACGAGCTGCATGGCAGGTCGACATATGTCTGCTCATGCTTGTGGTGCCCAAGCGGCTGATGTTTTGGCCACGCGAGATACGCTTGAGACAAATATTGCAAATAGCAGTGGTGCGATCTGATGCACTCGTCTCAAAAAAGGCCCACACCAAAGAACTTTTGTGATAACGTGCAGAGGCAGCGCCCTGCACAGGCGGAGCTCTGCGGTGTGGTACAGTTGCTGTGCTGGCCTCTAGCTGGCCTCCAGGGGGCATCCTGCCTCGTTGGACATGTGACGCTGCATCCTCCTCCTCCTCCTCCTCTCTCCCTTCAGGCACCCACGTGGAGTCAGTGACCTCATCATCCCCTCCCTCTTCACCACTAGAGCAAACCTGGCAGTAAGCTGCAGCTGGTGGAACACTACTGCCAGATTGCTGTCCTTCAGCATCCCCTTTCTCTGCGCGCACACTACTGACTTCCTCAAGCTGGGTATCATCATCCGAGCCTTCGAATCGTTGGGCATCCTCCTGGAGCATGTACCCAACACTGTGCTCAAACAGTTCGGGGGACTCCTCAGGAGGACATGGTGGGTCTAGGGAAGGGGTGGCTGATGATGCCATTGAGTACGCGTTGGCAGCTGCTCTGCCAGTACCCTGAGCCTGGGTGAGAGAGGATGAGGAGGATGAGGAGGGCTTGGTCATCCATTCTACCAAGCCTTCGGCATGATGCGGCTCCACATGTCCAGCTGCCGAAAACAAAGACAAGCGTGTCCCATGGCCACGCGCTGATGACGATGCACGACCACGTCCACGGCCAGCACTGTTGTCTCTAGAAACAGAGCCTGCCTGCCCTGTGTTCTTGCCTCGGCACGCTCTGCCTCTCCTTGGCGGTCTTCCAGCCATTGTAGTCGGTAGTGTATATAGTATAAAAAATAGAACTCCTATGTGTGCTCACAACACACTGTAGGTCCTATGGGTGCTGACACTAACACACTATAGGTACTATGTGTGCTGCTGACAAGAAAATATAGGAGCTCTGTTTGCTGCCACTAACACACTAGAAGTCCTATGGGTGCTGCTGAGAAGAAAATATAGGAGCTCTGTTTGCTGCCACTAACACACTAGAAGTCCTATGGGTGCTGCTGAGAAGAAAATATAGGAGCTCTGTGTGATGCCACTAACACACTAGAAGTCCTATGGGTGCTGCTGAGAAGAAAATATAGGAGCTCTGTTTGCTGCCACTAACACACTAGAAGTCCTATGGGTGCTGCTGAGAAGAAAATATAGGAGCTCTGTTTGCTGCCACTAACACACTAGAAGTCCTATGGGTGCTGCTGAGAAGAAAATATAGGAGCTCTGTTTGCTGCCACTAACACACTAGAAGTCCTATGGGTGCTGCTGAGAAGAAAATATAGGAGCTCTGTGTGATGCCACTAACACACTAGAAGTCCTATGGGTGCTGCTGAGAAGAAAATATAGGAGCTCTGTGTGATGCCACTAACACATTAGAAGTCCTATGGGTGCTGCTGAGAAGAAAATATAGGAGCTCTGTTTGCTGCCACTAACACACTAGAAGTCCTATGGGTGCTGCTGAGAAGAAAATATAGGAGCTCTGTTTGCTGCCACTAACACACTAGAAGTCCTATGGGTGCTGCTGAGAAGAAAATATAGGAGCTCTGTTTGCTGCCACTAACACACTAGAAGTCCTATGGGTGCTGCTGAGAAGAAAATATAGGAGCTCTGTGTGATGCCACTAACACACTAGAAGTCCTATGGGTGCTGCTGAGAAGAAAATATAGGAGCTCTGTTTGCTGCCACTAACACACTAGAAGTCCTATGGGTGCTGCTGAGAAGAAAATATAGGAGCTCTGTTTGCTGCCACTAACACACTAGAAGTCCTATGGGTGCTGCTGAGAAGAAAATATAGGAGCTCTGTTTGCTGCCACTAACACACTAGAAGTCCTATGGGTGCTGCTGAGAAGAAAATATAGGAGCTCTGTGTGATGCCACTAACACACTAGAAGTCCTATGGGTGCTGCTGAGAAGAAAATATAGGAGCTCTGTGTGATGCCACTAACACATTAGAAGTCCTATGGGTGCTGCTGAGAAGAAAATATAGGAGCTCTGTTTGCTGCCACTAACACACTAGAAGTCCTATGGGTGCTGCTGAGAAGAAAATATAGGAGCTCTGTTTGCTGCCACTAACACACTAGAAGTCCTATGGGTGCTGCTGAGAAGAAAATATAGGAGCTCTGTTTGCTGCCACTAACACACTAGAAGTCCTATGGGTGCTGCTGAGAAGAAAATATAGGAGCTCTGTTTGC
This sequence comes from Rana muscosa, assembly GCA_029206835.1. Classification (NCBI taxonomy): domain Eukaryota; kingdom Metazoa; phylum Chordata; class Amphibia; order Anura; family Ranidae; genus Rana; species Rana muscosa. Next base: position 74,777,479 of record CM055128.1, read on the forward strand.
TGCCACTAACACACTAGAAGTCCTATGGGTGCTGCTGAGAAGAAAATATAGGAGCTCTGTTTGCTGCCACTAACACACTAGAAGTCCTATGGGTGCTGCTGAGAAGAAAATATAGGAGCTCTGTGTGATGCCACTAACACACTAGAAGTCCTATGGGTGCTGCTGAGAAGAAAATATAGGAGCTCTGTTTGCTGCCACTAACACACTAGAAGTCCTATGGGTGCTGCTGAGAAGAAAATATAGGAGCTCTGTGTGATGCCACTAACACACTAGAAGTCCTATGGGTGCTGCTGAGCAGAAAATATAGGAGCTCTGTTTGCTGCCACTAACACACTAGAAGTCCTATGGGTGCTGCTGAGAAGAAAATATAGGAGCTCTGTGTGATGCCACTAACACACTAGAAGTCCTATGGGTGCTGCTGAGAAGAAAATATAGGAGCTCTGTTTGCTGCCACTAACACACTAGAAGTCCTATGGGTGCTGCTGAGAAGAAAATATAGGAGCTCTGTTTGCTGCCACTAACACACTAGAAGTCCTATGGGTGCTGCTGAGAAGAAAATATAGGAGCTCTGTGTGATGCCACTAACACACTAGAAGTCCTATGGGTGCTGCTGAGAAGAAAATATAGGAGCTCTGTTTGCTGCCACTAACACACTAGAAGTCCTATGGGTGCTGCTGAGAAGAAAATATAGGAGCTCTGTTTGCTGCCACTAACACACTAGAAGTCCTATGGGTGCTGCTGAGAAGAAAATATAGGAGCTCTGTGTGATGCCACTAACACACTAGAAGTCCTATGGGTGCTGCTGAGCAGAAAATATAGGAGCTCTGTTTGCTGCCACTAACACACTAGAAGTCCTATGGGTGCTGCTGAGAAGAAAATATAGGAGCTCTGTGTGATGCCACTAACACACTAGAAGTCCTATGGGTGCTTCTGAGATGAAAATATAGGAACTCTGTGTGATGCCACTAACACACTAGAAGTCCTATGGGTGCTGCTGAGAAGAAAATATAGGAGCTCTGTTTGCTGCCACTAACACACTAGAAGTCCTATGGGTGCTGCTGAGAAGAAAATATAGGAGCTCTGTGTGATGCCACTAACACACTAGAAGTCCTATGGGTGCTTCTGAGATGAAAATATAGGAACTCTGTGTGATGCCACTAGGACACTAGAAGTCCTATGGGTGCTGCTGAGAAGAAAATATAGGAGCTCTGTTTGCTGCCACTAACACACTAGAAGTCCTATGGGTGCTGCTGAGAAGAAAATATAGGAGCTCTGTTTGCTGCCACTAACACACTAGAAGTCCTATGGGTGCTGCTGAGAAGAAAATATAGGAGCTCTGTTTGCTGCCACTAACACACTAGAAGTCCTATGGGTGCTGCTGAGAAGAAAATATAGGAGCTCTGTGTGATGCCACTAACACACTAGAAGTCCTATGGGTGCTGCTGAGAAGAAAATATAGGAGCTCTGTTTGCTGCCACTAACACACTAGAAGTCCTATGGGTGCTGCTGAGAAGAAAATATAGGAGCTCTGTTTGCTGCCACTAACACACTAGAAGTCCTATGGGTGCTGTTGGGGTGCAATGCTGTGCTAACAGCACTGCGGTTGGTACTACTGCAATACTGTACTAACAGTAAGCACGCACCAGACTAATCCCCAGCAGCAGCTAATAACACACTAACTGTGCAATCAGCAGCAATGAACGATCAATGACTTAGGTAGCAATGGTTTAGCAAAGAAATAGCCAATGGTTTAGCAAAGAAGAGCAAATCTTTCAGTATCAAGCAAAGACAGAATCAGCAGACTGATCTCTCCTAAAGCCGGAACTCATGTGACCGGGGCCGATGGCGTGGCGGCCTTTTAAATGGTGGGGCGTGTACTAAAGCCCCTGAGCTGTAATTGGCTACAGGCGTCCTGCCTGTAGCCAATTATTGCTCTCCGAGTTTCGGGCGCTGTGATTGGCCAAGCATGCGGGGTCACAGTGCATGCTTGGCCAATCATCAGCCAGCAATGCACTGCGCCGGCCGCGCCGGCCGCAATGCATTGCGGGGCCGCTCGCATCACACGAATGTGATGCGAACGGCCCAAATAGTTCTGGGCTCGACGAGCGAGCGAACGCCCGATGCTCGATTCGAACATGGGTTCGAATCGAGCACCGGGCCCATCCCTAATTTCTAGTGCAATTAAAAATCATGTCGCACTGAATCATACAGGAATTGTGTAAACTGCAACTCAAGCTCTATTCCAGGGAACAGAAAAAATGACCCTTCAGTGGGGCTCCCCCCTTGCCCAACACTGCAAGGGTTACATTTTCATTTTTTGCTCAGGCCCATTTTACTTACATCAGCCATCTCTTTTTCTGCTCCTCGTTCCATGTGACCGGTCCCCCAAAGCCTCTTTGGTGTTCCAGTCGGCAGCCACAGTTGTGACATCACTATGTACAATACAGTCCAGGACACCAATGACCACTCACAATGCAGCATGTCAGAAAAGAATTGGTGAGTGCCAACCCCCGAGGAATAAGACAAATAAAGATGCTTTTCCTGCCCCCTCCCCCCCTGCCCACTCAGAAAAGTTGAGCATTTAACCCTTTCAGTGGGGCGGGGGGGGGGGGGGGGTTGTAGACCCACTGCAATGATTGTTTTTTTAGTTTCCTAGAGTTCCACTTTGAAGTATTCAACACACTCCGCTCACCTGGGTCCCCCCATAACTATAATTTCACTTACTTAAAGCTGAACTACAGGACAAGCAATTATTGCCCAAATATAAGAGTCATGTGTATTCCTACTTGAACCTCGGTGTGCTCTGTGTATTTCTGTGCAGTAACAAAGTGTGAGACTTTCCCTCTGTGCAGAAGCTTCCTGTAATAAAGACCGCTCACTGCTGCTCTCCCTCTTTGTGCAGAGTGACTGGTCTTGTCTCCGCCCCCTCCTGCACAGGCTACGTACAGCACAGTGATGATGTCACTGCTACTTTTACAAGGTAATATCCGGGTTTGCAAAGGCATTTGATACACACAAAGTGGATTTATAATATTTTTGGTTATTGAGAAGTATATTTAATAAAAATGTTCCTGCTTGAAGTTCACCTTTAATACATTTGAGGCTGACCCTAATGTAGATACAAATGCCTTCTCCAGGGATTACTTTCTTACTCCAATTTTATACATGTAACTGATCTTTCTCAATACATTGGCCAGCAAACAAATGTTTTATCCTCACTAAAAAAAGAGAGATATGCAGAATAAAGTATATATTGGATTTAATATACAGGCGCCTGCAGTCTATGATGTTATTGAGGTGCTTTGCAAACTTTATACATCCTTCTCGAAATAAAAAAAAGCATATTGTAGATGAAGCACTAAATCTGCTTATTATTTTCCTATTTAGGGAGGCCTGGAAAAAATATTATCTTTTGTTTTATACGGAGACTGGAAAATCACATTGTCATGGAAACCGGAATGAAGTGATGGAGGGTGGGGGGGGGGAGAGGGGAGGGCTTCCCAGAAAGGTACAGAAATATTAAACTCATTTAAATCATCACCGTCACTGACATGCACTTAACCCCTCCCGATCCGGGGGATCTGTAAGGAAACACAAGCCGCGACCGGTGCATTATTGTTATTTAGAAAAGATCGGGAGATATGCGATTGCTTCCACATCTCCGAACGTTTAGCATAGCTACACCGGATAACTTCTTCTATTCTTTTAATCAAGTCTCTTCTATGATCTAAGTCTGGAAGGTCAAAGGTCAGTCCCCCCTCATCAGCGCTTTTTTCAAAAATAGCAGACAAATGTTTGTCAAAATAATGACTGGCTTTCTCCATAGGGAAAAAAGATTTATTTCTGTACAGGAACAAACTGCGGGATTTGTACAAATTATAACATTGTAACATTTAGAAAGGAAAAGTCATCACTCAGAACAATGCTAAAGCTGAGCTAAAAAGATTACTGATTGTATTTTGAGTTATTTAAACCAGATTCACACCGGTGCGACCTCTCATGCGATCTGACAGTCCCAAATCGCATGACAAGTCGCACCCCATTGCCGGCAATGGAACAGTTCATATCGTCGCGACTCGTGTCGCAGCGATTATGAAAAAGTTTCCTGCGCTACTTTTTACCAATTCCATTGCGACTTGCATAGACTTCTGTTAACCACTTGCCGACCAGTCGCCGTCATTATACGGCGGCAGGTCGGCACGATCCCGTGAACCGCCGTAGCTGTACGTTGGCTCCTTTACGGGGGATAGCAGGCGCACGTGCACCCACTGCGATGCGCGGGTGCCAATGCGCATGGCCAGCGGTTGCGATGACCGCCGGCCACGCGCATTCGCGGGCACGAGAGCCAGAACAGGGACGTGTGTGTGTAAACACACAAATCTCTGTTCTGTGAGGAGAGGAGAGAGAGAGATTGTGAGTTCCTACTAGCTAGGAACAGCAATCTGTCATCTCCTCCAGTCAGTCCCATCCCCCTACAGTTAGAACACACACTAGGGAACACAGTTAACCCTTTGATCGCCCCCTAGTGTTAACCCCTTCCTTGCCAGTGACATTTACACAGTAATCAGTGCATTTTTATAGCACTGATCGCTGTATAATTGTCAATGATCCCAAAAATGTGTCAAAAGTGTCCGATGTGTCCGATGTGTAATAATAAAAATGCCATAAATCTTTCCCCTATTTTGTAGACACTATAACTTTTGTGTAAACCAATCAATATACACTTATTGCGATTTTTATTACCAACAATATGTAATAAGAATACATAAACTGAGGAAAAAATTGCTTTTTTTAAAAAAAAATTGGGGATATTTATTATAGCAAAAAATCCTTTGTTTTTTTCAAAATTTGCGCTCTTTTTTTGTTTATAGCGTAAAAAATAAAAACCGCAGAGATGATCAAATACCACCAAAAGAAAGCTCTATTTGTGGGGAAAAAAAGTAAATTTTGTTTGGTACAGAGTCGCATGACCGTGCAATTGTTAGTTAAAGCGACGCAGTGATGAATCGCAAAAAATGGCCTGGTCATTGAGCACTCAAATCTTCCGAGGTTGAAGTGGTTAAAGTGGTTAAATGAAGTCGCAAGCAAGTAGTATTTCAAAGCCGCACTGGTTCACACTAGTTCACACTGGTGCGAATTGGATGTGGATTTCCCCCCCCATCTAATTTGTATGACAGGAGATTGTGACCAGCTCTCTATGGAGCCGGTGACTTGTCGTTCTCTTTCCCCTATCTGTATGGTTCCAAGCTCAACTGCGCAGGCGCAGCCGAACAGCTGTTGAAGCTCGGAGATTTCCGTCGGCTTGGCTTGCGCCTGCGCAGTAAAGAGGGAACCAGAGCGATAGGAGGAACCATAGTCTCGGCAACTGTGGACGCGCTGGCCCCCGATGCTTCATTACACACGCCGCTTTCCTCTTCGTACAGCAAGGGGCGGCTCAGATGTCATATTGTGCAGTGCGATTTGTTTGTTTATACACAACACTCTATACAGCCCCTTGTTGGATAGAGCATCGTGGATAAACAAACAAATCGCACTGCTCATTATCACATCTGAGCCGCCCCTTGCTGTATGAAGAGGAAAGCGGCGTGTGTAATGAAGCATCGGGAGCGAGCACGTCCTATCGATATGCTTCCCCCCCTTGACTGCGCAGGCGCTGCCGAACAGCTGTTTAAGCTCGGAGATTTCCGTCGCCTCGGATTGCGCCTGCGCAGTCAAGCTTGGAACCATACCGTTAGGCGGAACAAGCTTGGCAGGTCCGGTTCACATATCTCTGGGGCAGCTGTGGAGCGGATTGTACAGAGGTCCTGTGCGTCTTTGGCTACATTTCAGGGCCGAATTCAGGCAAAAATTTGGCCCTAATTCGTCCCTGAAACGGAGAACGGGGACGCACCAGACCCCTGCTGTGAGCCGCATGCGGCTTAGATGTGAACTCAAACCCAATTTAAACCCAAACCCAACAAGTAAAAATCTGTATTTTTTGCTAGAAAAATACTTAGAACCTCCAAACATTATAGATATATAGATATTTTTAGCAGAGACCCTAGAGAACAAAATAGCGGTCATTGCAATTGTTTATGTCAAACTGTATTTGTACAGTGGTCTTTCCAAAGCAATTTTATTAGAAAAAAAAACACTTTCATGATTAAAACAATTATGATGTTACTCTGAGTAAATAGATACCTAACATGTCATGCTTTCAAATTGCGTCTGCCCGTGGAATGGCGGCAAACTACGGTGCTTAAAATTCTCCATAGGCAACACTTTAAACGCATTTCCAGGTTACCAGATTAGAGTTGCACAGGAGGTCTGGTGCTAGAATTATTGCTCTCGCTCTAACGATCACGACAATACTTCACATGTGATTTGAACACCGTTTACATATGTGGGAGCAACTTAAGTATGCATTCACTTCTGCACGTGAGCTATTTTTTTTACTTTATTTTTACACGCTTCCTTCAATTTTTTTTTTCACTTTTATTCCTATTATAAGGAATGTAAACATCCCTTGTATTAGAAATAAGCATGACAGTTCCGCTTTATTGAGAGATCTGGGGTCAAAAAGACCCCAAATCTCTAATTTACCTTTTAAAAGCAAAAAAAATAATAATTTTGGCTTTAAAGGGATAGTTCACCTTTACCACAATTGCGAGTAACAGCATGTCTTTGAAGTCAATGCGGAACACATTATTTTAGTTTCCAATGACTTCAATGGGGAAACTCGCTTTGATATGCGAGTACTTTGGATTACGAGCATTCTCCTGGAACAGATTATGCTTGTAATCTGAGGTTCCACTGTACTTGCCTTTGCAGATAAAAGGCATCTGTAGATAAAAACAAACTGTGCAGCTCTGACTAAAGTTGAATAAAGCCCTTGCTATAGGTGTAGGCCATTTACATATCTTATGATGCCTGACTGGAATACTCCCAAGATGTTGCTAAGTACTCCCAGGATGTTGCTAAGTGAGGTCTAGTCATAACTACGCACCTTCTCCATTACAGGAATGAGCTCTCAAATGCTGAGCTCAGAGCTACTGCATCAGGGGAGAGAGAGAGAGAGAGCATGTGAGGGGGTTAGAATCAGAGAAAGAGCTCACTCCTGTTATGGTGGAGGTGAGCAGTGATGACTAGGCCTCACTTAGCAACATCTGGAGTATTCCAGTCAGGCTTCATAAGGTATGTATATGGCCTACACCTATAGCAAGGGTATTATTCATCTTTAGGGATGGGCTATCTGTTCGAGTCGAACATGATTTTGACTCGAACATTGGCTGTTCGCCCGTTCGCCGAACAGCAAACAATTTGGGGTGTTTGCGGCAAATTCGAAAAGCCGCGGAACACCCTTTAAAAGTCTATGGGAGAAATCTAAAGTGCTAATTTTAAAGGTTAATATGCAAGTTTTTGTCATAAAAAGTGTTTTGGGACCCGAGTCTCCTGCCCCAGGGGACATGTATCAATGCAAAAAAAAGTTTTAAAAACGGGCGTTTTTTCGGGAGCAGTGATTTTAATAATGCTTAAAGTGAAACAATAAAAGGGAAATATTCCTTTAAATTTCGTACCATGTTTATAACAGTCTCTGCACAAAATGAAATTTCTAAAGGAAAAAAAGTAATTCAAAACTACTCGCGGCTATAATGAATTGTCGGGTCCCGGCAATACAGATAAAAGTCATTGAAAGTCATTGATAAATAAAAAAAAAAATGTGTGGGGGTCCCCCCCCCAATTCCATTACCAGGCCCTTCAGGTCTTGTATGGATTTTAAGGGGAACTCCGGGCCAAAATTAAAAAAAAATGGCGTGGGGTTCCCCCAAAGATCCATACCGGACCCTTACCTGAGCAAGCAACCTGGCAGGCCGCAGGAAAATAGGGGGGGGTGAGAGAGCGCCCCCTCCCTAACCGTACCAGGCCACATGCCCTCAACATGGGGAGGATGTCCCCATGTTGATGGGGACAAGGGCCTCATCCCCACAACCCTTTCCCGGTGGTTGTGGGGGTCTGCGGGCGGGGGGGTTATCGGAATCTGGAAGCCCCCTTTAACAAAGGGGGCCTCCAGATCCCGACCCCCCCTATGTGAATTGGTAAGGCATTGTACCCCTACCATTTCACAAAAAAAAAGTGTCAAAATGTTAAAAACCACAGGAGACGGCTTGGGACAAGTCCTTTATTAAATATAAAAAAAAAAAAAAAAAAAAAAAACGATTCCAGTGATGGAATACAGTCTCGATGTCCAGCGTTGTAATCCATTCTCGATGTCCAGCGGTGATCCATTCTCCAGCGAGGAACGACGCACGATCCTGCCTGCAGCCGAGGCACCTGCCCGAATGACGCGCAAGCTGTTTGACAGTTCTTTTAGAACCGAGGGCGGGGCCACCCGTGACGTGGTGGGTGACCCCGCCCCTCTGATGCACCGGGGATTCCCGTGACGTGTCAGATGGGGGCGGGGTCACCCGTGACACCATGGGAAACCACCGGAAACCCCCGTTGCGTCACAGGGGGCGGGGTCAACCGTCCACGTCACGGGTGGCCCCTCCCTCGGTTATATAAGAACTGTCAGACGGGTAGCGTGTCATTCGGCTGGGAGCCTGTATCGTTCGTAGCGGCGGGTCTGGGTCGTAGACGGATTTACAGCGCTAGAATTTTTTTTTTTATTAACCACTTGAGACCCGCGCTATAGCCGAAAGACGGCTGCAGCGCGGCTCTCAAGTGCCGAGAGGACGTCCTTCTCTGTTTACATCCCGCCGCGCGCCGCCGAGGGCGCGCGGCGGGGAACAGCTGTGCGGCGCGCATCACGTGATGCCGAGGAGCGTGCCTGGCGGCCGCGATGTCCGCCAGGTACATTCGATCGGCAGTTACAGAAGCAGGACGTGGATCTCTGTGTGTAAACACAGAGATCCATGTCCTGTCAGGGAGAGAGGAGACTGATGCTGTGTCCCTTGTACATAGGGACACAGATCGGTCTCCTCCCCCAGTCAGTCCCCTCCCCCCACAGTAAGAATCACAAATAGGGAACATAGTTAACCCCTTCCCCGCCCCCTAGTGTTAACCCCTTCCCTGCCAGTCACATTTATACAGTAATCAGTGCATTTTTATAGCACTGTTCGCTGTATAAATGTGAATGGTCCCAAAATGGTGTCAAAAGTGTCCGATGTGTCCGCCATAATGTCGCAGTCACGATAAAAATTGCTGATCGCCGCCATTACTAGTAAAAAAAAAATATTATTAAAAATGCTATAAAACTATCCCCTATTTTGTAGACGCTATAACTTTTGCGCAAACCAATCAATAAACGCTTATTGCGATTTTTTTTTGACCAAAAATATGTAGAAGAATACGTATCGGACTAAACTGAGAAAAAAAAACTTTTTAAAAAAAAAAATTGGGATATTTATTATAGCAAAAAGTAATAAATATTGTGTTTTTTTTTCAAAATCGTCGCTCTTTTTTTGTTTATAGCGCAAAAAATAAAAACCGCAGAGGTGATCAAATACCACCAAAAGAAAGCTCTATTTGTGGGAAAAAAAGGACGTCAATTTTGTTTGGGAGCCACGTCGCACGACCACGCAATTGTCATTCAAAGCGACGCAGTGCCGAAAGCTGAAATTTCGCCTGGGCAGGAAGGGGGTTATGTGCCCAGTAAGCAAGTGGTTAAAGGACTTATCCCAAGCTGTTTGTGTGTTTATTTTACCTTTTTTGTCACTTCTTTGGGTGAAATGGTAGGGGTACAATGTACCCCGTTACCAATTAACATAGGGGGCGGCATCTGGGGGTCCCCATTGTTAAAGGGGGCTTCCAGATTCCGAAAAGCCCCCCCGCCCGCAGACCCCCACAACCACCGGGCAAGGGTTGTGGGGATGAGGCCCTTGTCCCCATCAACATGGGGACATCCTCCCGCATGTTGAGGGCATGTAGCCTGGTACGGTTCAGGAGGGGGGCAGTCTCTCGCCCCCCCTCTTTTCCTGCGGCCTGCCAGGTTGCGTGCTCGGATAGGGTCGGTTATGGATTTTTGGGGGGAACCCCACGCCATTTTTTTTTTATTTTGGTGCGGGGTTCTCCTTAAAAACCCATACCAGACCTGAAGGGTCTGGTATGGATTTTGAGGGGGACCCCACGTCATTTTTTTTAAAATTGGCGCAGGGTTCCCCTTAATATCCATACCAGATTCTGAAGGGCCTGGTAATGGTTCTGGGTTCCTCTTAATTCTCATACCAGACCCAAAGGGCCTGGTAATGGACTGCCATTTTTTTCAATGACTTTTATCTGTATTGCCGGGACCCGACAATTCATTAATAGCCGCGAGTAGTTTTAAATTACTTTTTTTTTCCTTTAGAAATGACATTTTGTGCAGGGACTTTTCTAAATACGGGAAATGTGAGCTACTTTACAGGCATACTATAGACACCCCCAGGTACGAAATTTAAAGGAATATTTCACTTTTATTGTTTCACTTTAAGCATTATTAAAATCACTGCTCCTGAAAAAACGTCAGTTTTTAAAACTTTTTTTGCATTGATACATGTCCCCTGGGGCAGGACCCGGGTCCCCAAACACTTTTTATGACAATAACTTGCATATTAACCTTTAAAAGGAGCACTTTTGATTTTTCATGTTCGTATCCCATAGACTTTAACGGTGTTCGCGTGTTCAAACAAATTTTTTGCCTGTTCGCATGTTCTGGTGCGAACCAAACCGAGGGGTGTTCGGCCCATCCCTATTCATCTTTAGTCAGAGCTGCATAGTTTGTTTTAATAAACACCCCTTACCTTCATGTGCAAGTTTTTTGTAAAGGTGAAATATCCTTTTAACCACTTCAGCCCGGGAAGGATTTACCCCCTTAATGACCAGGCCATTTTTTATGATACGGCACTGCGTCGCTTTAACTGAAAATTGGGCGGTCGTGCGATGTTGTACCCAAACAAAATTGATGTCCCTTTTTCCCCACAAATAGAGCTTTCTTTTAGTGGTATTTGGTCATCTCTGCGGCATTTATTTTTTGCGCTATAAACAAAAAAAGGGTGTAAATTCTGAAAAAATAAGCAATATTTTTTACTTTTTGCTATAATAAATAACCCCCCAAAAATATAAAAAAACGAATTTTTCCTCAGTTTAGGCCGATATGTATTCTTCTACATATTTTTGGTAAAAAAATAAATCGCAGTAAGCGTATATTGATTGGTTTGCGCAAAAGTTTTAGCGTCTACAAAATAGGGGATATATTTAGGGAATTTTTATTATATATTTTTTTACTAGCAATGGTAGTGATCTGCGCTTTTTAGCGGGACTGCGACATTGCCGCGGACAGATCGGACACTGTTGACACTTTTTTTTGACCATTGACATTTATACAGCGATCAGATTACTGATTACCGTATAAATGTCACTGTCAGGGAAGGGGTTAACACTAGGGGGCGATCAAGGGGTTACATGTGTGTCCTAGGGAGTGATTCTAACTGTGGGGGGATGGAACTGCCTGGAGGAGGAGACCGATCGCTGTTCATACTTGGTATGAATAGCAGATTTGCCTCCTCTCTCCTGACAGAACAGAGATCTGTCTGTTTACAGTGACATATCTCCATTCTGTCTCTCTCAGGAGTGATTGCGGGTGCCCAGCGGACATCGCGGCCGGTGAGCACGCACATCGGCTCCATCTTTGCAACGCGGGTGTGCGCAGGTGCCCCCTAGTGGTCTTAAAACAGCCGACGTACAGCTACAGCGATTTGCCCAGGGGAGCCAACTTGTTACAGTGTAACTGCGGCAGCTGGTCCTTAATGTATTGCCGACTCCCGGAAAAATTGTTAAAAACTTAAGGAAAAAATCGGCGTGGCTCCCCCCCACTCCATACCAGGCCCGACGGGTCTGACCCAAAGGGGGACCCCATGCCGTTTTTTTTTCTTTATTCTGTCATAGGGTTCCCCTTAAGCACTTCAATGCACTGTATTATATACTCTGCACTGACTGCACTGTATATATATATATATATATATATATATATATATATTAGACTGCCTGCACTGTATATATAGTCTACACTGAATGAACTGTATATTTAGTCTTCACCGAATGCACTATATACAGTGGCGGCTGGTAACACAGGGCTCTGCACATCATATACCAGGCTGCAGATTATACACCGGGCTCTGCACATCATATACCAGGCTGCACATTATACACCGGGCTCTGCACATCATATACCAGGCTGCATATTATACACAGGGCTCTGCACATCATATACCAGGCTGCATATTATACACAGGGCTCTGCACATCATATACCAGGCTGCACATTATACACCGGGCTCTGCACATCATATACCAGGCTTCAGATTATACACCGGGCTCTGCACATCATATACCAGGCTGCACATTATACAAAGGGCTCTGCACATCATATACCAGGCTGAACAATATACACAGGGCTCTGCACATCATATACCAGGCTGCACATTATACACAGGGCTCTGCACATCATATACCAGGCTGCACATTATAAACAGGGCTCGGCACATCATATACCAGGCTGCACATTATACACAGGGCTCTGCACATTATACACAGGGCTCTGCACATCATATACCAGGCTGTACATTATACACAGGGCTCTACACATCATATACAAGGCTGCACATTATACACAGGGATCTGCACATCATATACCAGGCTTTACGTTATACACAGGGCTCTGCACATCATATACCAGGCTGTACATTATACACCGGCCTCTGCACATCATATACCAGGCTGCACATTATACACAGGGCTCTGCACATCATTAAGGATGAGTTCTGGCACGTTCGCATACTCCACGTGCAGAGTCCGCCAGGAAGTTGGCACGGCGCTGCGCTAATCACAGGCAGGGAGACATTTCCCGATCTCTGCAGCCGAGCATCGGGACAATGTCTCCCTGCCTGTGATTAGTGCAGCGCAGCGCCGTGCCGACTTCCTGGCGGGCTCTGCACGTGAAGTATGCGAACACGCCAGAGCTCATCCCTACACATCATATGCCAGGCTGCACATTATACACAGAGCCCTGAACAGAACACCAACTGTGTTATGTAAGTTTCAATACAAGCAATAACAAGTAGGGATCTGCAATGACATTTGCCAACTTACAACCTGGAAATATGCTTTGTTTTAGGTCCAAATGCAGGCAAAAATTCGGGCCCAATTCATCCCTGAAATGGAGAACAGGGACGCACCGGACCCCTGCTGTGAGCCTCTCTGCACAACAGTGTGAATCTAGCCTGAACGGGGCCTTAAACTTACTCTGAAGCATGAATCGGACTGATGGTTTATCAAGCACAGAAAAAGACTTGTGATGATCGCTTAGGAATATGGCTACATGAGATTACAAAGGGCTCCGATTAAAGCTTAAAAAATACTGGCATTTGACATTTTTTTCTCAGCCTGTAAAAGCACCTGTATGTTAGCTTATGTGTCCATGTGCACACAGGCGTTTACAGACATATTAGAAGCAGAGCAATTACATAGTCTGAAAAAAATAACCCCATGGAAAGCACGTTTAGGAGAGGAGGTGAAGCGCAGGAAAAAGCTAAACACACTGAAACGCTAGACGCATTTAGGCGCATTTGAGAGCTAATGCATTTAAATGGCCAGAACAAATAAATATTTTGGCCAATAGGATACATTTACGATAAAACGTATGACGCGCCTGCAGTGGGCTTTTCTCCTGCCAGGAGTTCTGATGTTTAGAGGAGCAAAGCAAACACCCTGTGTGCATGAGGTCTATTGGGTAGATTATGAAATTTTATGGACATTAGACTATTATTAAAGAAGTAGGGAATCCGCACTCAGGAAAACACCAGACAGAGGTTTCAGCCCCCCTAAAAACTCCCTAGGGAGAATAGGATATAATATAAAAGAATGGGGTGTTGGCGCTACCTCCCACTATAGAGACCCACCGGGTCTAAGTGATCTCAAGTAAATGTATAAGGACAGGATGTACTGAGTTCCCGGGTCTGTACACCTACGGTGCCCATTATGAGGGGTTCCCACCATCCCTGTACTGAGTTCCTGGGTCTGTACACCTACTTTGCCCATTATGCGGGGTTCCCACCATCCCTGTGCAGAGTTCCTGGGTCTGTACACCTGAGGTGCCCATTATGAGGAGTTCCCCACCATCCCTGTACTGAGTTCCCAGGTCTGTACACCCGCTGTGCCCATTATGAGGGTTCCTCCCACCATCCCTGTACACCTACTGTGCCTATTATGAGGGGTTCCCACCATCCCCATACTGAGTTCCTGGGTCTGTACACCTGCTGTGCCCATTATGAGGGTTCCCACCATCCCTGTACTGAGTTCCTGGGTCTGTACACCTACTGTGCCCATTATGAGGGGTTCCCACCATCCCTGTAACGAGTTCCTGGGTCTGTACACCTGCTGTGCCCATTATGAGGGTTTCACCATCCCTGTGCTGAGTTCCCAGGTCTGTACACCTGAGGTGCTCATTATGAGGAGTTCCCCACCATCCCTGTACTGAGTTCCCAGGTCTGTACACCCGCTGTGCCAATTATGAGGGTTCCTCCCACCATCCCTGTACACCTACTGTGCCTATTATGAGGGGTTCCCACCATCCCTATACTGAGTTCCTGGGTCTGTACACCTGATGTGCCCATTATGAGGGTTCCCACCATCCCTGTACTGAGTTCCTGGATCTGTACACCTACTGTGCCCATTATGAGGGGTTCCCACCATCCCTGTAACGAGTTCCTGGGTCTGTACACCTGCTGTGCCCATTATGAGGGTTCCCACCATCCCTGTGCTGAGTTCCCGGGTCTGTACACCTGCTGTGCCCATTATGAGGGGTTCCCACCATCCCTGTGCTGAGTTCCTGGGTCTGTACACCTGCTGTGCCCATTATGAGGGTTCCCACCATCCCTGTACTGAGTTTCTGGGTCTGTACACCTGCTGTGCCCATTATGAGGGTTCCCACCATCCCTGTGCTGAGTTCCCAGGTCTGTACACCTGCTGTGCCCATTATGAGGGTTCCCACCATCCCTGTACTGAGTTCCTGGGTCTGTACACCTACTGTGCCCATTTGCATACTGTGCAAGCTCTGGCCAGTGATCCATCCTCAAGACCCAGTAAGCCAGAGGATTTTCGGTGGGAAAGGTGTCCAAGTCTGACCTTGCCCCTAGGTATTCCAGCACCATGTATATCAGACGCTGGCGATGGTTGCTGGAACCGATCATACCTTGGGGCTGCGGACTAAAAAATTGTCTGAATGCATCAGTAGCAAGCCTCAGCAACTCGTTGTCCAGGACCAGGACCAGGAGTTTGTAACCTCCCAGTCTCTGGGAACGCGTTGCACAGACCTTTCTGCAAGGCCTCCCGGAGATGTCTCATCCTCTGCTCCCTCTGCGACGGCAAGATAAGGTCTGCAACCTTACCCTTGTACTGGATCAAGGAGAGTGGCCAGCCAGTAATGGTCCCTCTCCTTGATCCGAAGAATACGAGAATCCTTCCGCAGACTTTGCAGGATCAGGGAGGCCATGCAGCGTAGGTTAGCTGAGGCATTCGGTCCGGAGTCCTCTGGGTCACTAAGGACGACATGATCCGCAGCCACCTCCTCCCAGCCACGTACAAGTCCACGGGTTTCTTGGGACTGTAAATCATCCCTAAAAGACTGCTGCTGTTGATGCTGAGTGCCAGGCTCCACCTCCATGCTGACACAATCCTCCTCCTCCTCCTCCTCTTCCTGTGCGATCGGTGGAACAGAAGGAACACTGTCTGGGTAAAGGGGGCCTTGAGAGGCAAGGAAGTTCTCCTCTTCCTGCCTCTGTTCTGCCTCAAGTGCCCTGTCCATTATTCCATGCAGCATATGCGCCAACAGGTGGACAAGAGGTACAGTGTCACTGATGCATGCACTGCAGTGGTGTATTTAGGTTTTGTGCTGCCCTAGGCCTGATGGAACTCGCGCAGCCCCTACTTTATATATGACGCACCCCTTCCCTTTTAAGACCCGCCCTGTCGTTTTCATGGGATGAGGACAGAGGGACAGGGTGGGATGAGGACAGAGGGACAGGGTGGGATAAGAACATAGGGACAGGGTGGGATGAGGACAGAGGGACAGGGTGGGATGGGGACAGAGGAACAGGGTGGGATGAGGACAGGGGGACAGGGTGGGATGAGGACAGAGGGACAGGGTGGGATGAGGACAGAGGGACAGGGTGGGATGAGGACAGAGGGACAGGGTGGGATGGGGACAGGGTGGGATGAGGACAGAGGGACAGGGTGGGATGAGAACAGAGGGACAGGGTGGGATGAGGACAGAGGGACAGGGTGGGATGAGGACAGAGGGACATGGTGGGATGAGGACAGAGGGACAGGGTGGGATGAGAACAGAGGGACAGGGTGGGATAAGAACAGAGTGGGATGAGAACAGACGGACAGGGTGGGATGGGGACAGAGGGACAGGGTGGGATGAGAACAGAGGGACAGGGTGGGTTGAGAACAGAGTGGGATGAGAACAGAGGGACAGGGTGGGATGGGGAAAGAGGGACAGGGTGGGATGGGGACAAAGGGACAGGGTGGGATGAGGACAGGGGGACAGGGTGGGATGAGGACAGGGGGACAGGGTGGGATGAGGACAGAGGGACAGGGTGGGATGAGGACAGGGAGACAGGGTGGGATGAGGACAGAGGGACAGGTGGGATGAGGACAGGGGGACAGGGTGGGATGAGGACAGATGGACAGAGTGGGATGAGGACAGAGGGACAGGGTGGGATGAGGACAGAGGGACAGGGTGGGATAAGCACAGAGGGACAGAGTGGAATGAGGACAGAGGGACAGGGTGGGATGAGGACAGAGGGATAGGGTGGGATGAGGACAGAGGGACAGGGTGGGATGAGGACAGAGGGACAGGGTGGGATAAGCACAGAGGGACAGAGTGGGATGAGGACAGAGGGACAGGGGTGGGATGAGGACAGAGGGACAGAGTGGGATGAGGAAAGGGGGACAGGGTGGGATGAGGACAGAGGGACAGGGTGGGATGAGCACAGAGGGACAGGGTGGGATGAGGACAGAGGGACAGGGGGGGATGAGGACAGAGGGACAGGGTGGGATGAGGACAGAGGGACAGGGTGGGATAAGCACAGAGGGACAGAGTGGGATGGGGACAAAGGGACAGGGTGGGATGAGGACAGGGGGACAGGGTGGGATGAGGACAGAGGGACAGGGTGGGATGAGGACAGAGGGACAGGGTGGGATGAGGACAGGGGGACAGGGTGGGATGAGGACAGGGGGACAGGGTGGGATGAGGACAGAGGGACAGGGTGGGATGAGGACAGAGGGACAGGGTGGGATGAGGACAGAGGGACAGGGTGGGATAAGCACAGAGGGACAGAGTGGGATGAGGACAGAGGGACAGGGTGGGATGAGGACAGAGGGACAGGGTGGGATAAGGACAGAGGGACAGGTTGGGATGAGCACAGAGGGACAGGGTGGTATGAGCACAGAGGGACAGGGTGGGATGAGGACAGGGTGGGGAGGGGCAGAGCATCTTTTAATTTGGGGGGAGAGGGGGGTATTGGGGATATGTGCTGGGGAGTGATTTGAGAGGAAAGAAGATATGTGCTAGTGGGGGGGGATCAGACCCCCCACTAGCACATATCTTCTTTCCTCTCAAATCACTCCCCAGCACATATCCCCAATACCCCCTCTCCCCTCCCATCAGTTCACCTCTTATCTTCCCCCCTGCCTGTGTCCTCTCTCACAAGTTGTCTCACATACCAGCAGCACGGCTCTCGGCTCTCTCACTGACTGAAGTTGTGTCTCTCCTCGGCTCCTCCTCCTGGCTGTGTACACAGGAACATTGAGCCGAGAGGGGGGGAGGAGCTGGAGACTGACTGTGCGATGTGGAGAGAGAGAGAGGGACGGCTGCTCTGTACAGCTGATCGACGCTGCGGGACCCCGGGCGGCAGATGTCCCGGGTGACCGCGGCAGCGCATCCAGCTAGAGTGACCAATTACCGGAGCTCAGTGCCGCAACTTGTCATGGCACTGAGCTCCAGGATTCAGCTGTGCGGCTCTCCGTGCGGGAGGAGGGGGGGTTCGCGGGGGGAGGGGGGCGCTTTTTGACCGCCCCCGCAAAGTGCCGCCCTAGGCCTGGGCCTTGTTGGCCTAGGCCATAATACAGCACTGATGCACTGTCACTGCTAACCATCCTCGTGGCCTCCTCAAATGGTGCCAGGACAGTGCATGCATCCCTGATCATGCCCCACTGACGTGGTGAAAAAAACAGAGCTCCCCTGACCCTGTCCTGGTGCCGTAGTCGCACATGTACTCATTGATCGCCCTCTGCTGCGTGTGCAGCCGCTGCAGCATGGCAAACGTTGAGTTCCACCTGGTGGGCATGTCACATATAAGGCGGTTCTTGGGCAGGTTCAACTCCTTTTGAAGCTCAGCCAGCCGAGCACTGGCATTATATGATCTGCGGAAATGCACACAGACTTTCCTGGCCTGCCTCAGGACATCCTGTAAGCCCGGGTACCTGCCCAAGAACCGCTGCACCACCAGGTTAAGGACGTGAGCCACACAGGGCACATGGGTCAGTTGTCCCTGTCAGAGGACGGAGAGGAGGTTGGTGCCATTGTCGCAAACCACCATTCCAGGCTTAAGCTGGCATGGCGTCAACCACCTCTCGGCCTGCCCCTCCAGAGCTGAGAGAACCTCTGCCCCAGTGTGGCTCCTGTCCCGAAAAACACACCAGCGCAAGCACGGCATGGCATCTTTTTGCCTGCGTACTTGCGTAGCCCCTTGAATGCCTACGGAGCACCGCTGGTTCCAAGGACAAAGCACAGGAAGAGGCCATGGAGGAAGAAGAAGAGGAGGGGGTGGAGGAGAGAGGTGTGTCACAACCAGTAGTAGCATTTTGGAGGCGTGGCGGCGGAACAACCTCCAACACTACTGCACCTTGTCCTGCATCCTTCCCAGCTGCCAAAAGAGTGACCCAATGGGCCGTGAAAGAAAGGTAACATCCCTGTCCATGCCTGCTGGACCATGAGTCAGCGGTAATATGCACCTTACCGCTGACCGCCCTGTCCAGCAAGGCATGGACATTGCCTTCCACATGCCGGTAGAGAGCCGGAATCGCCTTCCGTGGGAAAAAGTGGCGTTTGGGAACCTGCCACTGAGGAACCGCACATTGCACAAACTCACGGAAGGGGGCCGAGTCTACCAACTGAAAAGGCAGCAGTTGAAGTGCTAGCAATTTAGCCAAGCTAGCATTCAACCGCTGGGCATGTGGATGGCTGGGAGTGAACTTCTTTCGACGGTCCAGCAGCTGGGGCAGGGAAATTTGCCTGCTACAATCAGACGTCGGTGTACTGCTAGCAGAGTGCCCGCAAGTACTTGGCTGTGACACACGTAATTCTACACCTTCATTCCTCTCAGTGCAGGTTTCAGAGAGGACTGAAGGTATAGTGGGGTTGGAGATCCCAGCTGATGAGGAGCAAGGAGAGGTCCGCTTTGTTCTTTGGTGTGGGTCTTTAAGGTAGGCTTGCCAACGAGCTGCATGGCAGGTCAACATATGTCTGGTCAAGCATGTGGTGCCCAAGCGACTGATGTTTTGGCCACGCGAGATACGCTTGAGACATATGTTGCAAATAGCAGCGGTGCGATCTGATGCACTTGACTCAAAAAAGGCCCACACCAAAGAACTTTTGGAATAACGGGCAGAGGCAGCGCCCTGCACAGGCGGAGCGCTGCGGTGTGATTCAGTCGGTGTGCTGCCCTTACGCTGGCCCCCGGAGGGCATCCTGCCTCGTTGGAGATGTGCCTCCTCCTCATCCTCCTCCTCTCTCCTATCAGGCACCCACGTGGAGTCAGTGACCTCATCATCCCCTCCCTCCTCATCACTGGAGCCAATCTGGCAGTATGCTGCAGCTGCTGGAACATGACTGCCAGATTGCTGTCCTTCTTGAGCATCCCCTCTCTCTGCGCTCACACTACTGCCTTCCTCTAGCTGGGTATCAGCATCAGACCCTTCAAAACGCTGGGCATCCTCCTGGAGCATGTACCCAACACTGTGCTCAAACAGTTCGGGGGACTCCTCAGGAGGACATGGTGGGTCTAGGGAAGGATTGACTGATGATGACATTGATACGAGGGAAGAGGACGCGTTGGCAGCTGCTTTGCCAGTACCCTGAGCCTGGGTGAGAGAGGATGAGGAGGATGAGGAGGGCTTGGTCATCCACTCTACCAAGTCTTCGGCATGATGCGGCTCAACGCGTCCAGCTGCCGAAAATAAGGACAAGCGTGTCCCATGGCCACGTGCTGATGACGATGCACCGCGTCCACGACCAGCACTGTTGTCTCTAGACACAGAGCCTGCTTACCCTCTTTTATTGGCTCGTGACTGTCTGCCTCTCCTTGTTGGCCTTCCAGACATAGTAATGGCCTGCAGGGAGATGGGAAAACCAGCAATTGGGTAGTGTATATTGTGCTGGAGGCACACAACACCCACTAACTCCTGAAGATGCCTTTATTAGAGAACACCAGCAAAAAAAGGTAGATACAGGTGTATACTGTGCTGTGCTGGAGGCACACAACACCCACTAACTCCTGCAGATGCCTGTATTAGAGAACAGCAATAAAGTGTAGATACAGGTGTATACTGTGCTGGAGGCACACAACACCCACTAACTCCTGCAGATGCCTGTATTAGAGAACAGCAATAAAGTGTAGATACAAGTGTATACTGTGCTGGAGGCACACAACACCCACTAACTCCTGCAGATGCCTGTATTAGAGAACAGCAATAAAGTGTAGATACAGGTGTATACTGTGCTGGAGGCACACAACACCCACTAACTCCTGCAGATGCCTGTATTAGAGATCAGCAATAATGGGTAGATACAGGTGTATACTCTGTGCTGGAGGCACACAACACCCACTAACTCCTGCAGATGCCTGTATTAGAGAACAGCAATGAAGGGTAGATACAGGTGTATACTGTGCTGTGCTGGAGGCACACAACACCCACTAACTCCTGCAGATGCCTGTATTAGAGAACAGCAATAAAGTGTAGATACAGGTGTATACTGTGCTGGAGGCACACAACACCCACTAACTCCTGCAGATGCCTGTATTAGAGAACAGCAATAAAGTGTAGATACAAGTGTATACTGTGCTGGAGGCACACAACACCCACTAACTCCTGCAGATGCCTGTATTAGAGAACAGCAATAAATGGTAGATACAGGTGTATACTGTGCTGGAGGCACACAACACCCACTAACTCCTGCAGATGCCTGTATTAGAGAACAGCAATAATGGGTAGATACATGTGTATACTCTGTGCTGGAGGCACACAACACCCACTAACTCCTGCAGATGCCTGTATTAGAGAACAGCAATGAAGGGTAGATACAGGTGTATACTGTGCTGTGCTGGAGGCACACAACACCCACTAACTCCTGCAGATGCCTGTATTAGAGAACAGCAATAAATGGTACATACAGGTGTATACTGTGCTGGAGGCACACAACACCCACTAACTCCTGCAGATGCCTGTATTAGAGAACAGCAATAAAGTGTAGATACAAGTGTATACTGTGCTGTGCTGGAGGCACACAACACCCACTAACTCCTGCAGATGCCTGTATTAGAGAACAGCAATAAAGTGTAGATACAGGTGTATACTCTGTGCTGGAGGCACACAACACCCACTAACTCCTGCAGATGCCTGTATTAGAGAACAGCAATAAATGGTAGATACAGGTGTATACTGTGCTGGAGGCACACAACACCCACTAACTTCTGCAGATGCCTGTATTAGAGAACAGCAATAACGGGTAGATACAGGTGTATACTGTGCTGTGCTGGAGGCACACAACACCCACTAACTCCTGCAGATGCCTGTATTAGAGAACAGCAATAAAGTGTAGATACAGGTGTATACTCTGTGCTGCAGACACACAACACCCACTAACTCCTGCAGATGCCTGTATTAGAGAACAGCAATGAAGGGTAGATACAGGTGAATACTGTGCTGGAGACACACAACACCCACTAACTCCTGCAGATGCCTGTATTAGAGAACAGCGATAAATGGTAGATACAGGTGTATACTGTGCTGTGCTGGAGGCACACAACACCCACTAACTCCTGCAGATGCCTGTATTAGAGAACAACAATAAAGTGTAGATACAGGTGTATACTGTGCTGGAGGCACACAACACCCACTAACTCCTGCAGATGCCTGTATTAGAGAACAACAATAAAGTGTAGATACAGGTGTATACTGTGCTGGAGACACACAACACCCACTAACTCCTGCAGATGCCTGTATTAGAGAACAACAATAAAGTGTAGATACAGGTGTATACTGTGCTGGAGGCACCCAACACCCACGAACTCCTGCAGCTGCCTGTATTAGAGAACAGCAATAAAGGGTAGATACAGGTGTAGACTGTGCTGGAGGCACACAACACCCACTAACTCCTGCAGATGCCTGTATTAGAGAACAGCAATAAAGTGTAGATACAGGTGTATACTGTGCTGGAGGCACACAACACCCACTAACTCCTGCAGATGCCTGTATTAGAGAACAGCAATAAATGGTAGATACAGGTGTATACTGTGCTGGAGGCACACAACACCCACTAACTCCTGCAGATGCCTGTATTAGAGAACAGCAATAAATGGTAGATACAGGTGTTTACTGTGCTGGAGGCACACAACATCCACTAACTCCTGCAGATGCCTGTATTAGACAATAGGGATGAGCTGAACACCCCCCGGTTCGGTTCGCACCAGAACCTTCGAACGGACCGAAAGTTCGCACGAACGTTAGAACCCTATTAAATACAATGGACGCGAACGTTCGAAATCTAAAGTGCTAATTATAACGACTAATATGCATGTTATTGTCCTAAAAAGGTTTTGGGGACCCGGGTTCTGCCCCAGGGGACATGTATCAATGCAAAAAGAAGTTTTAAAAACTGACCTTTTTTCTGGAGCAGTCATTTTAATGATGCATAAAGTGAAAAAAAAAAAGTGAAATATTCCTTTAAATATCGTACCTGGGGGTGTCTAAAGTATGCCTGTGAAGTGGCATGTGTTTCTCGTGTTTAGAACTGTCCCTGCACAAAATGACATTTCTAAAGGAAAGAAAGGAATTTAAAACTGCTTGCGGCTTTAATGTCATGTCTGGTCCCGGTAATATGGATGAAAATCTTTGAGAAAAATGGCATGGCTACCCCACCAGCCCCCCCTACCCCAGCCCATTACCAGCCCCGTTGGGTCTTGTATGCATATTAAGGGGAACCCCGCACACAAAAAAAAAGGCCCCAATCTTAGCCCCAATCACGTGTTTACACATGGGTCATGCCTCCAATAGCACCCCGTGTCCGGCGCCCTTAACACACCCACTTAAAGGGACACTTTAAAAAATATATATATATATATATATATATATATATATATTTTTTTTTACATGTTTTTATTTTTTTTAATAAGTAGCTTTGGGGGGGGGGGCGGCGCCCATTCACCCCCTATTGACGGCCCACACTGACTATATATATATATATATATATATATATATATATATATATATATATATATATATATATAGTATATACTACACGTAGGGATGAGCTTTGCGTTCGTGTCGAACAGACGTTCGACTCGAACATCGGCCGTTCGATCGTTCGACGAAGAACAAACTTTGCGGTCCGTTCGCGTTAAATTCGTGTTGCGCATCACGGCCCATAATGCACTGCGGCATCGCAGTGCATTGCTGGCTGATGATTGGCCAAGTATGCACTATGACCCGCATGCTTGGCGAATCACAGCACGGAAAAAACGGAGAGCCGTAATTGGCCAAAGCCAGGGTGGCTTTGGCCAATTATGGCTCAGGGGGTTTAGTACACGCCCCACACTATATAAGGCCTCCTGGAAGTCGGCCTTGTGTAGTGTGTTGGCGTTCGTGAAAGAGGCAGTTTCAGAGAGATAGACAGTGTCATTTATTTTGAGTTAGATAGAGCAGGCAGGCGAGTCAGTTTGCTGCAGTTACAGTGTGTAGAGGATATATATGCATCCTAGGTGTTGTATATATATTTATACACTGTATTGAGTTTAGATAGATCCGTTCCTTTTAGTCTCTATACTGTGACAAGCAGGCAGGTGATTGTGCTAGCTGCAGACAGTCAGGCCCCTTTCACACTGTAGGCGCTCTTGTGCTAAAAATAGCGCCTGCAAACCGAGCCTAAACAGCGGCTGCTGTCTCTCCAATGTGAAAGCCCGAGGGCTTTCACACTGGAGCGGTGCGCTAACAGGACGTGAAAAAAAGTCCTGGTAGCCGCATCTTTGGAGCGGTGAGAGGAGCGGTGTGTTTACCGCTCCTACATCGCTCCTTCCCATTGAAAGCAATGGGAAACCGTGGTAATACCGCCCGCAATGCGCCTCTACAGAGGCGCATTGCGGGCGGTATTAACCCTTTTTCTGCCGCTAGCGGCCAAATACCTCCACAATTCCGACGGTATAGTGCCTCTAAAAATAGCGGCGCTATACCGCCACTGCACCCACTGCCCCAGTGTGAAACCAGCCTCAGTGTTTTACTTAGGCTGGTTTCACACTGGGGCGGTGGGTGCGGTGGTGGTATAGCGGCGCTATTTTTAGCGGCGTTATACCGTCGGAATTGCGGAGGTATTCGGCCACTAGCGGTGCGGTTTTAACCCCCGCTAGCGGCCAAAAAAGGGTTAATACCGCCGGCAATGCGCCTCTGTAGAGGCGCATTGCCGGCGGTATTACCATGATTTCCCATTGTTTTCAATGGGAAGGAGTGGTGTAGTACCGGTAAACACACTGCTCCTCTCACCACTCCAAAGATGCGGCTAGCAGGACTTTTTTTCACGTCCTGTTAGCGCACCGCTCCAGTGTGAAAGCCCTCTGGCTTTCACATTGGAGAGACAGCAGCCACTGTTTAGGCTCGGTTTGCAGGTGCTATTTTTAGCACAATAGCGCCTGCAAACCGCCCCAGTGTGAAAGGGGCCTTAGTGTACTACTGTGTCCTTTGTATAGCGATCACCTAAAGCTCACCTGGATACAGTTATTCTCTATACTGTGACAGGCAGGCCGGTGATTGTGCTAGCTGAAGACAGTCAGTGTTTCACTTAGTGTACTACTGTTTTCTTTACATAGCATTCACCTAAAGCCTACATTTTTGATGCAATACTTTGCAACAGGGCCTATTGCTGCGCTCTAAGTACAGTATCTGTGAGGGGTTGCAGTGTTGTGGCACCAGCACCAGTGCCTAAGGCCCAATTTTTCAGCCCCTGTTCAACAGGGGCATGCAATTACAATTCTTGATCTAATATTTCACAGCATGGCCCATTCCTGCACCCACCAAGAGTAACTGTGAGGGCTTACAGTGTTGTGGCACCAGCACCACTACCAAAGGCCCAATTTTTCCTACCACTGTTCAACAGTGGCATGTAAATACAATTCCTGATATAATAGTTGACAGCAGGGCATTCCAGCGCCCACCAAGAGTAACTGTGAGGGCTTACAGTGTTGTGGCAACACCAACACCTAAGGGCCAAATTTCTGCAGACTATATATGGCAGGCCCCTACTTTCAAACATCCAACTTACAAATGACTCCTACTTGCAAACGGAAGGAGACAACAGGAAGTGAGAGGAAATCTACCCCTAGGAAGGGAAATTTTCTCCTGTTAAGCCCTGTACACACGATCGGTTTTACCGATGAAAACCGTCCGATGTTTTTTTTCATCGGACAAACCGATCGTGTATAGGACCCATCGGTCTTTTTTCCATCCGTTTTAAAAAATAGAACATGTTTTAAAATTGTCCGATGGATCAAAAACCTATAAAAAATACCGATCGTCTATGGGCAAGTCCATCGGATAAAAAACCCACGCATGCTCAGACTGAATTAGGAGACGGGAGCGCTCGTTCTGGTAAAATTAGCGTTCCTAATGGAGAGAGCACATTCGGCATTCTGCAAGTTATTGCCTCGTTTAATGCAGCACATTGTTTTTTGCTTTAGAATGGCGTTTAAAATGTTGTTTTTGATGCTGATCTTTATCACGAGTTCTGACAAACTTATGTCTTTCTTTTTTCTTGTGATCTTCTCAATAATTATGATTTATTCTTAAAGGCAGACCTCACAAATTTAAAAAAAGTTTTAGAATCCTTTTTTTTTTTGGTTTATTTTTTGCTTTTGTTTTGGGTGTCAATTTCTCACAACAACATATGTTTCTTTTATTTTTCCCTCATGGTGGTTGGTGTCCCTTGTTATTAATTCCACATTGTATTTAGGAAATGTTATTGCTACTCCCAAAAAAAATACATCAGGCAAGTATTTTGGCTGAAATTAAATCTCCATTTATTCTGGCAAAATATAAAATAAAAAACGAAGGGCAACAATTCAAATAATTTGCGGAAAATATGAAGTCATTGGACCCCAAAGGCAGACATGAGTATGATGAACAATAAGATAAACAACATAATGAGATCAGGAGCAGCAGCCGAAGACATACATCATGCCAAACTGTGGTACTCCATCAAACTGCAACTTCTGGAAGAGCAGCTTGTAGCCAGGGAATCACCTCCTGCTCTTCCCTGTACACTTCCCTCCACGCTTCCCTGAAGTGTTCCCTCCACGCCTCTCTGCAGCGTTCCCTCCATGGCCCCGTCCACGCACCCTTGCAGGCCGGGCCACTGTGGGTGGTAATGTGGCATTAGGAGGAGGAGAAGGAGGAGAAGGATTGGCCTGATGTGAGAGATGGGTGGTCTCAGTCAGCTGTCTCCCCCCCCACCCATGTGTACGGCTGTATAGATAATGTGCTCGCAGAGGGCACGTTGTCCCGCCTCCATTTGGACTAATTTGTCCGGCAGGTATGTACTAAAGCCCTCCACAGGGTTGAGGGGGGCCCTCATGATGGCAGCAGCGTCACGGATCGTTTTGAGTGACTCCTCCTCCACTTGTGTCATCCTACGTTTTTTTTTAGGTCTGATGTGAAGGGGAGCCACTTGTGACACTGTGCTGCCACTAGGCCTGGGGACCTGCTGCCTGCCACTTGGCCCTGCCTCCTCCTGGCTGACACTCACCTCTGCCTCCTCCTGCCTGCCACATTCCTGAGCCTCTTCCTCCTGGCTGACCTCATCCTGTGTAGAAAAAAGGCACATAGTTAGATATTTTGGGGAATCAATCACACACAATTTTGATCTCATGACTGGTGCAATCTGCTTTTTAGAAAACTAGCAAAGAGTTTCATTCTGTCCCCGTTCTTTTTAGATACTTTAACAATCATTTATGTGCACTTTTTTTTGTTGTTGGGGGGGGGGGGATGTTATCATTTTGGTAGAATAAATCAAGTTCATCACAGTAGTACTTTAACCACTTGTCCCCCGCCCACTGTCAATTGACGGCGGGCGGAGGATACTCTCATTCTGGGAGGACGTCATATGACGTCCTCCCTTTAAAACAAGCTAGGAGTTCACAAGGCCCCGGTGCGCGTGCCCGGCGGCCGCGATTCCCGCCGGGCACCCGCGATTGCCCAGGAAACGAGCAGGAAAGTGGATCTCTGTGTGTAAACACAGAGATCCACGTCCTGTGAGGGAGAGGGGACCGATGGTGTGTCCCTTGTACATAGGGACAACCATCGGTCACCTCCCCCAGTCAGTCCCCTCCCCCCACAGTAAGAACACTTTGAGGGAACATATTTAACCCCTTCCCGCCCTCTAGTGGTTAACCCCTTCCCTGCCAATCACATTTATACAGTAATCAATGCATTTTTATAGCAGGGATCGCTGTATAAACGTGAATGGTCCCAAAAATGTGTCAAAAGTGTCCGATGTGTCCGCCGCAATATCGCAGTCACAATAAAAAATCGCAGATCGCCGCCATTACTAATAAAAAAATAAAAATGCTATAAATCTATCCCCTATTTTGTACACGCTATAACTTTTGCGCAAACCAATCAATACGCGCTTATTGCGATTTTTTTTTTACCAAACATATGTAGAAGAATACGTATCGGCCTAAACTGAGGAAAATTTTATTAAAAAAAAAAAAATGGGTATTTATTATAGCAAAAAGTAAAAAATAGTGTTTTTTTTCCAAACTGGACGCTCTTCTTTTGTTTATAGCGCAAAAAATAAAAACCGCAGAGGTGATCAAATACCACCAAAAGAAAGCTCTATTTGTGGGAAAAAAAGGACACAAATTTCGTTTGGGAGCCACGTCGCACGACCGCGCAATTGTCATTCAAAGTGTGACAGCGCTGAAAGCTGAAAAATGGCTTGGGCAGGAAGGGGGTTTTCGTGCACAGTAGAGAAGTGGTTAAGGCCAAATAATTATGTTCTAAAATACTATACCTGGCTGAAGATGCGAAGATCCGGCTCTTCAAGCACAGGTGGCTCCTCCTCCACCTATGCAGGGGTGGAGGGAAGGGTGGAAGGAACGCTGGAGGGAAGGGTGGAAGGAACGCTGGAGGGAAGGGTGGAAGGAAGGGTTGAGGGAAGGCTGGAAATTGATTCCCTGGCCTCAATCTGGTCTTCCAGAAATTGTAGGTGCTTGTAGTACCACAGGTTGGGCTGTACTACATCGTCTGCTGCTGCTCCTGATCTCATGGAAGCGCGGTGTTCAGTGTATTTTTTTTTATATGCATTCCGCATATTGTTTATCTTATTTTTCATCATACTGTAGTCTGCCTCTGGGACCCAGGGCTTCATATAATACGCCAATTTTTGAATGGTTGCCCGACGTACACCACTCTTGTGGTACTCTGGATGTTTTATTTCCCATAGGTTGCGGAGTTCTTTATATTTTTCAATAAAAACCAACATGATATCCGGCTCGCGGAGTTTATGCATTGCCGACTGTCTGCAAGTTCCAAACACATAAAAAAAAATGAGAGGTCAGATTCCATTCTCCTCAACTTGTCCCAATATTGGCCTTTACAATCATGAACCATTATAGGCCATTGCAGGCCCAAGTTCCCTTCTTACCTTATTATAGTTGTGGTCTTTTCTGGACTTCCTCTCGTTCTTACTCCGCGCAACCCTAATAACTTTGTTACCATTTTATACCCTGCGCATGCGTGTAACTCTGCCCGCGTCGCCCGCCCATGATGGTCTTTTCCTGCATTTCTCCGCCCCTTCACGTTCGGCGCACAGTGGGATACGACGACATGTCGGTGACACAGGTGGCTTCTTTATTATAAAGTACCGACAAGGAAAGCATGGAGGCGGGAACGTGCCGATCCAGGAATAAAAGATACAAGGCGACTAATATGTCATTTGCTGAGATGGCGGAGATGGTGGACATCCTGCGGAGGAAGGATTACGATGGGAAGCATGGGCCATACGACACCCCTAATCTCAGGAAGTCTCAAATAATGGACAAAGTGGTGAGGACTCTCTATCAGAAATATGGGGTCAGGAGATCCAAGGAGCAGCTCCGTAAAAGGTGTCTGACCTGAAGCTGAGGGAGCCGGAGCAGTATAGGAAGCTTAAAAAAAGCATTGAAAAAAGTAAGCTTTTATTTTTACTGTGTTCTTTCATATTGTAATATGTATTCTTGCATGTGTTTGCTCCATGTGCTTGGCTTGACTGGTTTCAAATTTGCAAATGGCAACTTTTATGTTAAGTTGAGGGACCACTTATTTGGTAATGTTTCGTAGTAAACACTTGATCGTCTTCCCCAAAACATGTTTGGCACATATCCACGTAATCCACATGTGGTCATGCCTCATTTTAATAAAACAACGTTTCTACACATATTTGGCTAGATGATGTGTTGTAACTAAAGTAGAATGTGAATGAAAGGCTAAACTGGATTCTGGGTAAAGGAGGTGACACTCAAGCAGTTGGCTACACAGCTTTTTGCTCAGGAGCAATATACTATAGTGTGGGCCACATGGCCAAATTTTGAAGGGTGTCACACACAGGTGCTCCAGTGGATACCTTGGTGGTTCTCCAAGTGTGTTTTTTAGGCCCCTAAAAAAAAGCATGCAGCTTAGTAGAGTTCTCAAGATCTCATGTGTTCATCTTGGAACTCAGGCCCAAATATCATTTGCACCCCACTTCCAATCAATGTATACAATTTCTGCCCTCAAATCTCAGTGTGCTAAAGGATAAAAAAAAAATTCCATTCCCATAGGGGAGAGGAGACTGGGAGGACACCATTCTGAGGAGACGAGGAAGCACAGACCACATAAACACCCCCAAGATCCCAAAGCACCCCAAGATCAGCATGTTGAGGAAGCGGAGGTGGAGGAAGGAGAGGTGGAGGAAGGAGAGGTGGAGCTTATCACCACAACAGGTCAGTGTCTGTCACCACAACTTCCAGGTAAATACAGATGTAGGCCTGCATATTTCTATTTATTTTTT
Source organism: Rana muscosa (assembly GCA_029206835.1). Lineage (NCBI taxonomy): Eukaryota > Metazoa > Chordata > Amphibia > Anura > Ranidae > Rana > Rana muscosa. Next base: position 74,807,848 of record CM055128.1, read on the forward strand.
ATTTTTTAGGGGATGAACGTGGTGGTGTGTCAGGAACTCCAAATCCTCCATTCTCGAGTGCTAGTGCCCAAATAATTATTCAAGAAATAATGGAATGTAGTAGCGAAATGGACATTATGAGAAATAGAATTAATGTGATTGAGCAAAAATATAAAAACGTTATAGATATTTTGGGGCGAATAGTCTGACCCCCCCCTGTTTTTGTGGGGGTTTTTGCCCTTAAAATTTTGCACTGCTATTCCCACCAGCCCAAATGTGAAGATGCACACAGTGACTAAACAGGTGCCATCTGCCGTCACAGGATATCTATGTCCCTGTTTTGGGGGTGCAACCTCTTCCTCCCTACTCAAGTAGGTGAGAGGAAGGGTTTGCACACCCAAAGCACGTCCATTGATCCCCCATGATGGCAGATAGCACATGTTTACCTTAGCCATGGGATCATGTGGCAAATTCCCAGTTCAGACACAAAAATAAAGTGGGCTTCTTAACATTTGGGATGGATCAGGGGTGACATCACCCCATCTCCTGTTTCTCCTTTTCACGTTGAATTTTTATATTTCCTTTTTTGGACAAATGTTTAATATTTTGACCCATGCATGTTTTTGCAAAACAAACCTCCAAATAAAACCCAAATTTTTGGGGAGGAACAACTTTCTACATTGTATTTCTATAAAACCTAAAAAAAAATGTGGTGCACAGAGTAAAAAGTTTCTGGGACACTCAAAAAGGTGTGGCTTGTTCTTTCTATGCTCAATAGCAATTCTGAAAAAGCTAAATCAATGCTTTTTATAGTGACAATTGTGGCTATTTACTAAGGACAAATAAACTTGGCACTACAAGAACAAGGGAGACACATCAACCCAAAAAAAAGAATGACAAAACAAGATTTTTTGAAATATAATAATATTTTATTTAAAAAACCAAAAGGTCAGATCTGGTCTGGCATTGCGATGGCCCCCCTACCCGTGAAGTACTCCACGTATTTCTCACGAACTTCACGGGCACTTTTGGGGGCCAAGCCAGTACAGGCAGTGTCCAGGCCGGTCATAATGGACATCTCGGATGGACCAGCCTCAGGCCCAACTGTTGAGACATATGTTGCCGAAAACTGACGGAGAAAATTGTGCAAGATGCAGCAACAGAAAACAATGTGGTTCAGCTTGTATTCCGCCATATGTATTGCTGTCTGAAACAGGCGGAACTGGCTGGCCATTATGCCAAAGGCAATCTCCAGAACTCTCCGGGCTCTGGCCAGCCGGTAATTAAAAACCCTCCTCTCCGGGGTGAGGGTCCGTTGGGGAAACGGCCGCATCAGGTGTGGTCCCAGTCCAAAGGCTTCATCCGCGATGAACACAAACGGTAGTCCTTCCACGTTGTCTGCATCTGGAGGCAGTGCAAGACCCCCAGAGTGCAGACGGTGAGCAAACTCCGTCTGGGCGAATACTCCGCCATCGGACATCCGGACGTTTTTCCCCACGTCCACATATAAAAACTCATACCGTGCCGACACCACCGCCATTAACACAATACTATTAAAACCTTTATAGTTATAATAGAATGACCCCGAATGGGGTGGCGGCACTATGTGGACATGCTTGCCATCAATTGCCCCTCCACAGTTGGGGAAGTCCCACCGCTGGGCAAATTGATCATCCACAGTCCTGTGGTGTGCAAGGAAACTGTGGAGGCAAACAAAAAGAAGACATTAGTACTCTGACAGGGGTCACTTTGGGCACAGGGTGAGCAAGAAAATAATGGACATTAAGATAATGTCTTGGATTGCTTTAAAATGGGACAGTGGTATTTTTCCACAATATTCCCCAGGATATCTGTAAAAAACTATTTACTGTTTGATTATGAACTCATCAGGTTAACTGAAAAGTGACTCCTTCATGATGTTGGGACACATACTGTTAGATGCTAATGTCACCACATCCAGCCCCCACCTGTGTCTGCTAAGATGTCAGATGTGTATTGGGAGACAGTGAGGTTAGCCTAAAGGTCATGTGTCTGAGTCATCACGCTAGTTAATTAGCTCATGTAAATTAGGTCTGGTCAAAGGTGTATTGTCTGAGGAGAATGTAAGAACCTCCTCTCTGTGTGTATAAAACTGGGAGTTTGTCATTAAAGATTGTCAGTCCAGTTGGAAACTTCATACAGAGTGTTTGTCTCATATGTTTGGAAGGATGAATCCTATGGGAAGCGGTCGCCTGACTGTGGAGGATCGGCAGTGGATGTGTGTCCACAGATTACACAAAGACATTGTTGACCAACATCAGGCTAACATTATTATTTAAGGGAGCATTTCATGGCCAAAAAAGAAGGCCCACTTAGCAGGTGACTCACCCCCGCTGAGGGGACATTAGAAAATATTCTAAGGGGGGGGGTTTTGAGGTGATTTGGGGGGCACAAAATAAAGGAACTACCACTCTGCTGAGCTTTAAGGAGAAAGAAAACATTTGAACACATTTTAGGGGGGGGGGGGGGGGACGGGTGCAAAACTACGATGGCACTGATCCAAAAAAAACAGGTGTAAAAAACTAGGCTAGCTGTGTTTGGGCCCAGGATAGCATGCTGGAGAGGTTAGTGAAGGGAAATAGGCATGTAGGCCACAAAAAAGGGCATTAGAGGAAAAAACATGCATGGGGAAAATGGGGACATTACCAGGATATTACAAACAGGCAAATTTGGGAAGGAGAAAATAAATAAAAAACATTAGCAAACAATCCAAACATATAATGTGATGTTAAAGGAGCAAACTTACCTTCATATAGTCCTCCTGCAGGACATGAATAATGGCAGAACACGTTTAAGGGATTATGATCCCGAGAGCCTGGGGGGAGATGCCTGTTGTGAACTTGAGGTCCTGCAAGCTTCTCCCAGTCGCCAGGTATCTCAACGTGGCAATAAGCCTCTGCTCGGCAGTGATCGCCTGGCGCATCACAGTGTCCTGCCTCGTGATATAGGGGGACAGCAAATCCAACAGACGGTGAAAAACGGGGTCCGTCATCCTGAGATAATTTCTGAAATCATCAGGATTATTCTCATGGATTTCCCGCAGTAGAGACATATGAGAGAATTGGTCACGCTGGAGCAACCAATTCTTGGTCCATGAACTCCTCCTCACCCTGTTCACGGACTGAACTCGGGTTACAGTGTTAACCGCAACACCAAGTCCATAGCCAGCACGAGCTCGAGAACGAGAACGCACTTCAAACATGGTCTTAAAACGGACGGCTGGTCAGAACGAACTCAAACAGAACGCACCGTGGAACAGCAAGGCCTGAGAAGAACGACCTGAAAAACAGTAAACGAACGGCCAAGAAGGCACTGCAAAGCAGTACCGACCTGACTGCACGCACTGAAGAACAAATACAAACCCACAAGCACAAACTGAACACCAGGAAACGATCTGAAAAGCACGGAGACTGAAAAGCGCGAATCGGCTCTCACCAAACTTTTACTAACACGCGGTAACACGAAATCAGCAAAAGCAGCCCAAGGGGTGGCGCCATTAGATTTGAACTTTCCTTTTATAGCGCCGTCGTACGTGTTGTACGTCCCGTCGTTTTGTTGCCGTCGGTTTTTTGACTGATGGTGTGTGGCCAAGACTGATGGAAGACAGTTTCATCGGATTTCCGATGGAAAAAAACATCGGATTAGAATCCATAGGATATCCGATCGTGTGTACAGGGCTTAAGAGTTAATATGTGAAAAAGGTGTCTCCTCTCTACTGATGCTTTATCACCAATCCTTGTTTCAATAAAAAAAACAAATTTTCCAAAAACATTTGTCATTGGGATGGAAAGTGAGGTGAAATTTTCTGAACAGGTGCACAGACAGCAAAACAAATGTTACAGGGGTGATAACCCTTCCCTATGTTTTCCAAAAAGCTTAAACATAGATTTTTTGGCTGGAGCTACACTTAAAAAATGTACCTGTTCCAAATTACAAACAGATTGTACTTAAGAACAAACCTACAGTCCGTGTCTTTTTTGCACCGCCTGTATACTGCTGTTCAGAGTATATAGGGCCTTTTTTTATTTTGGGTGCGGGGTTCCCGTTAATATCCATACAAGACCCAAAGGGGCTGGTAATGGGCTGGGGTAGGGGTGGGTGATGGGGTAGCCATGCCATTTTTCTCAATGATTTTCATCCATATTGCTGGGACCAGACATTACATTAAAGCCGCAAACAGTTTTAAATGGCTTTTTTTCCTTTAGAAATGTCATTTTGTGCAGGGACAGTTCTAAACAAGGGAAACACGTGCCACTTCACCGGCATACTTTAGACACCCCCCAGGTACGATATTTAAAGGAATATTTCACTTTTTTTTCACTTTATGCATCATTAAAATTACTACACCTGAAAAAACGACAGTTTTAAAAGATTATTTTTAAATTGATACATGTCCCCTCGGGCAGGACCCGGGTCCCCAAACCCTTTTTAGGACAATAACATGCATATTAGGCGTTATAATTAGTACTTTAGATTTCGAACATTCGCGTCCATTGTATTTAATAGGGTTCTAAAGTTCGTGCGAACGGTCGGTCCGTTCGAAGGTTCTGGTGCTCGGCTCATCCCTAACTACACGGTAAATATATATATTAATACATTGCCACGTTATCACACTACATACGGCCTTATATAGTGTGGGGCTCTCCCAGCAGATCGTGCTGTAAATGACCAAAGCATGCAGGTCAGGTGCATGCTTTGGCCAATCAGCAGCCGTCAATCCACTGCGATCTCGCAGTGCATTATCGGGCGCTCCGCGGCGCTGGAATTTGCAGCGAATGCCCCATATGTTAGGTTAGTTTGCGGACAAATGAACACCCGACGTTCGAGTCGAACTTACGTTTGATTCGAACATCGGAACCATCCCTACTGTTGGATGATATGAAAAGGTGTGTCACAATAAACCATGTCCTTTAGGAGCACCCACCTTTCACCTTTTGAACTTGGGTTCAGTCTGAACCTATATTGGACTGAACCTGGTAGGAAGCTGTCAATGCTGGTCCAATCAGCTGTGGCCAGGGCATTCCCTGCCCAACAGCTACATGTACACAAAGGGGCACTGATGCCTGTGACATTATTGACCTAATATGGCCCCATAGGCATTTTAGGTCAATGACATTTGGCCCTAAAAACCACCAATCAATATGGTACCATGGCACATTTCATGTGCTACAACTTCTTGAGCCCACAGAAATCTGTCCCTACATTTAAAATGCTGATTGGTTTTGTTAATCTCCCCCCGCCCCCAAAAGTTCCCAGTTCTTACCTGTGTTTGAACCGTTCCATCTTCTTTCAAGGGTATCCACCACAAGGGACACGTGATATTTTGCTGCCTCAGTTTAGGCTCAGACTGCTGTACATTCCCCCATAGTAGCGCTCATACATGTTGGCCTAACAACTTTGGCATACCTCCCAACTTTGTGAGATGGGAATGAGGGACACCTATCAGCCAAAGTATGCAGGCATAGGACACATCCCTTGCCACGCCCCTTTAGGGAAGTGTTGCGGGTGGTTACATTTAGGGGGAAGCATCTGAGTGGTAGCCAGGCTCAGATGTACCAATGTTAGGTCTCAAGGACTATTTCTATCCCTAGGATATAGTACAGAGGGGTCGTCGGTTCCGCGCTCAGGCACCTTAAGCCTGGGTGCAGGTGTGTCGCCTCCGGGTGCCCTAGGCCGGAGGCCTGTCAGGTGGTCTCTGGGTGCTCTAAGCCCAGAGACGGAGCTGTTGTTCCATCTCAGACACCTTCAGTCTGGGGTGAGGTACTTCGAGAGAGGCCCGGGGCCCAGTACCTTCGTCTGGGTCCCACAAGGGATCGAGGGATCCTAGGGTGCCTGAAGTGGGTGCCCGAATCTAGGACGAGGAGGCCAGGGAGGTGACCCTTCCCGAAGACCCAGCACAGTATCGCTGGTGACGGTGGGGCCTCTGGTAACTCTCTGGATGGATGTCCTTTTCCCTGACAGGGGTCATTACTTCTAGAAGGTAATTCATTGTGAATCTGGTCGGTGGCAGAGACCCAACAACCGGGCCTGTGGCAGAGGCCCTATTCACTTGGTCTGTGGCAGGGACCCCCTCATGGTCGGTGGCAGCGACCGTGCGCCAAGCCTGTTAGTGCTATTCAGAACAGGAGAAACCCAAATTTAAGTTTGTGCCTGGACCTCCTCCCACCTTATCTGACCCGTGTTTGTCTCAACCCGTCTGCTCTAAAAGAGACTGTTTATTGTGCAAGAAGGAATAAACAAGTGTTGGACCTTTCAGTTGGTGTGGACAGTTGCTTACTGGGGAAAATTAAAGACTTGTTCTGATTACTGCAGAAACGAGGTCAGCACTGGAGACTTTTTTACACCAGTCGCAGGCAGGCCCGAGAAACTAACACCGCTCAACCTCCCTATTCAGGAGGGTACAGGCTTGTGGTGCGGTGTGCCTCATTCTTTTCCTGCGGAGGAGCCATGCAGAGGAAAAGCAGGTAAAGTCTCGGGTTGGTGCGCTACAGAAGGATTGTACAAAAAAAACAAGATTGGTTAAACCCACAAGTGCTTTTTTTACCACTACTATTCCTTTATATTGGCTTTTGGAATTTACAAATGCAGCAATTTAGAAATCAGATGAAAGATTTAGGGCTGGAAAACACTTTTTGATAGATAAAAAGTGAATTTTATATTCAACTCTATAGATCAGACCAAAATGAGGGACAAATGAGGAGGAATGAGGGACAGAGGGACCAAATTAGGGACAGTCCCTTGAAATCAGGGACAGTTGGGAGCTATGCTTTGGCAGTACACTCCAATTTCTATAAAAAAGATTTGAGTGGTTGCTGTTGGAAAAAAAGCAGGAAAACAAAGGACATGGGTGGATGGGCCACAGGAAAGGAGCAGAATTAGAGTTTGGCAAGTGGGGGTAGTAAGAGACAAAGGACATAAAAGCAAGGTCACATTAACCTGATTGGTAAAGTGGTGGTCCCAGTTAGGGGTATTTTGGTGCCTTAGCTTCAGGAAGTAGGGCAGGTTTGGCTGACCAGTATCCTGCCCTGTAGGTCTTGGTGATGTTATCATTTGATTTGTTCTGCTTAGGTGGTGCAGTTTTTGAGGGCCTCAGAAGGTGTTAATGTGCATGAAGTGGGTGGGGTCCCCTCTAAAGTATGGTCTCATATTGTTATGTGGTCCAGTTGTTTGGTATTTAGGAAATCTGTACAGGGGGAATTCAGCTGCACATATTCTTTTATCACCCAGAGGCTGTATGGTGTGGTTGGGACCTAGAAAGTAACAGATTTGGCCACAGATTCAATACTGGTTGGGATGATGTTATTGTGTCCCTATTGCCCCTTATCAACCCACCCTTGTTTGTTATACAATGTAAAGTATGAATAATTATTGGAACAGAATCTGTAATAAAGGCGAACATGGCCATTAAATCCAGTGTGGTGTTGCCTAAATTGTCCTGGGGATTACAAATGGTAAGGGTAGGGGGAATGGGCCTAGTAGTTAGATGGGCAAGATTCCTCTAAATTACCCTAGTCATGTTTTGGCCAGCAGTTACATGGATGGATGGAATTTCTTATACATCCACAACAGCCTGAGCCTAAAATAAGACAACAAAAACCTGTATGTTATTCTTTGAGGTGAACGTGCATTTTATAGAAAAGAAAAATAGATTTTTTTTCAAAGCCCATGAGCAACTTAAACTTTTTTTTTAATAGAGTAGGGGAAGGTTAGAACCTTCTTTGGGCTTAGTTTTGTTTTCTGTATGACTGTTGGGGAGATTTTTCCTTGTTTCTTGTTTAGGTGACCACAAAGGAAGCGAGGCAAAATTTTCCTAGCTTGTGCATAGTAATAGAATCTGGCTCTCCCGTACCCTTTCCAATAATAAAAAGTATCAACTGGAGCTGGATCCTGCTCAGCATATGCATGCGCATTGCTTAATTTGTCGATGTCCGTTGCAGTGCAGAATTGCTACTTGTGCCCATCCATTTAATATGGTTCCTCAATGTATGTGTTCAATATGTGCATGTAGGTATGAATGGAAACCCACAAAGACTACCAGCCTGTTTTTCTAAAACAATTTTGGCAAGAATGTATTCCCTTCTAAAATTGTTGTATATTTTTTATGGCAGGAATGCCGGATAAAAAACATTCTTAATTTTTTTTTTTTTAACTTTCAATTGTTCAAATGTTAAATATGTTTTTCATTCTTTTATCATAGGTTGGTTTTTGGTTATTTTTTTTGCTTTTTACATTTTGACATTTTCTTTATATAAATGATACATTTATTTGAAATGTATAAGGCCCCTTTCACACGGACGGACAGTATGTCCGTTTTTCATCCATCTGTTTTCGAATGAAAAACCGACATACCGTATATACTTGAGTATAAGCCGACCCGAATATAAGCCGAGGCACCTAATTTTACCACACAAAACTGGGAAAACGTATTGACTCGAGTATAAGTCTAGGGTGTCCATCTGCATGCCTCACTTTGCCTCACTGTGTCCATGTGCATGCCTCACTGTGCCGCACTGTGCCCATGCCTCACTGTGCCCATGCCTTACTGTGCCCATGCCTCACTGTGTCCATGACTAGACTGACGTTTAACATGGGAGTCTATGGAAGGGGTGCCCGGCTTTGAAAAATCGGTGCTTCCCGGCCGTAGGTCCCCCAGACAACAAACTTTGCACACTTGTAGAGGAGAAATGGGGCTACATGTTTGCAAAGTTTCGGGTTCAGGGGACCTACGACCGGCTGGTACCGGGTCCCCAAAATCACAGGAGAAATGACTGTTTAACAGGGAAGTCTATGGAAGGGGTTTGAAAAATCGGTTCTCCCAGGCCGTAGGTCTCCCGGACAACAAACTTTGCACACTTGTAGAGGAAGAGTGGGGCTACATGTGTGCCAAGTTTAGGATCCTGGGGACCTATGGCTGGTCGGTATTGGGTCCCCATATTCCAGGAGATCAGGTACAAAAAGGTAGAAGGGTAAGGTGACTCCGCGCAAAGGACTTCAAACACAACGTAGTAGTCAGAACTGCTGCCTCTACAAAATGCTACCTCCTGAATAGGTGGAGCACGGATATGAAAAAGATGAGGGGTGTAGTGGTGGCGCTGTTTTTACATAAACCCAATCTGCTGGAATCCAGATGATGTTAATAATAAAATGAAATAAATGAATATAAAATAAATATAAAAAAGATGTGTGCAAATGAGCATCAAACCAGGCTCTGCCTGGTGTTTACTGTTAAGGACCTGTGTTGAGTGAGCCTGGTTTGATGCTCATTTGCACACATCTTTTTTATATTTATTTTATATTCATTTATTTCATTTTATTATTAACATCATCTGGATTCCAGCAGATTGGGTTTATGTAAGAACAGCGCCACCACTCCACCCCTCATCTTTTTCAGGTACAAAAAGGTGACTCGAGTATAAGCCGAGGGGGGCATTTTCAGCATAAAAAAATGTGCTGAAAAACTTGGCTTATACTCGAGTCTATACGGTACATGGGATAGCGGATGTCAGCGGATGAACATCCGCTGACATCCGATGCCATCAGTCTCCGCTATGGTCCATTTATCTTGACGGTGGAAAATTCAATTTTTCTGCAGCTTCTCCATTGAAGTCTAATAAACCAAAAACACACTGTTTTTCGTTTTAAAAAAAGTCCTTGATTCTCTCCAAAAATTCAGCGGCTGAAAAAAGCATAGATGTGAACGTGTCCCATAGGAAACCATGTTAAATGGACTGTAGTGCGTTTCTGCAAAAAGCACAAAAAAATGCATAGGTGTGAACCAGGCCTTAATTATACATTTTAGGGAAAAAAATTAAAATTATATGTAGCGGCCTCCACTCTCTCTCTCCGCTGCTGGCTGGTTGCTGCTTGTCTAGGGGTATCCTGGAGGAGAGAGTGCGGGGTCACCACGCCAAGCCTTCACCGCAGATGTTTGTGTGGTGTGAGCAAAGTTTCTTTACCTTCGGGTCGGTGTTCGGTGTTTGGAGCCTCCGCTTCTTCCGTGGAACAGTGTCCTGTCAGTAAATGAGCCCCACACCAATAAAAGTCCAACACTCCTTTATTTTCCAATGTCAGGATGAAACACAATCAGTTGGACTCCCTCAACGAACAGACAGGGGGTGTGGATATGAGTAGGCCCAGGCACAAAGAACTCTCCTATTCCTCTATCAGCGAATAGGTTTGGCACATGGTCTCTGCCACCTGCTGAGAATCTTGGTCGCTGCCACCGACCGGGTGAACGGTGAACCTTCTTCCTGACTGCACTCGGCCCCTGTTTGGGAAGATACCCCTCCGGGCGGTCTCCTGAGGCTCACCCGGCACCGGCAATCTGCTGCACCAGGTCTTCGGGTGAGTAGCTCCTCCGGTCCCTTACGCCTCTGGATTCGGGTACCCCACTCCCGGGGTCCCCTAGGAAATCCTTCCCTCGCGGAGCCCAGCGGAGGACACTGGGCCCCAGGCCTCCAACCGAGCTGAAGGTGCCTGGGGTGGAACACGAGCTCCGGGTGTCCAGGCCTAGGCCGCCTGGACACCGACCACGAACCACAGCCCTCAGGCTGAAGGTGCCTGGGACTCGAAAACCCCGTGACCAAAATGGCCGACCCCTTTATACCCTCCCCCAGCAAGCCCAGCGGAGCCCCCGCCCCGCTGTACTCATGCTGCGAGAGGCCAAAAAGGGTACAGCACTGCAATGATGGCTCAACCCTGGGCCCAAAGCGACAGCGCCACCCGCTGGGCCCCAGGGAACCATACATTACAGATATCCCCACCAAATTCAAACATGAGAGAAAAGCATATACCCGCTACATATATATATATGTGTAGCGGGGTGTTCCCCTATATTGGGAAGAAACTACATTACCCATAACCCCATTCTTGTTGTGACGTTCCACCGCAGAGACTCATGGGAGGGGTTATAAAAGGAAGAGGCGGGGCCGGGCTCGGCCTCTTTGGCGACACGAGACTTCACGGACGGATCCTCCTGTGCGGATGTGTCGGAGGGGCAAGGCCTGAAGCCTGAGGCCTTGCTCTGCACCGAAGAGCCTTCCATCCTCCCCTCTGCGAGCCTGGGTGGCATCTGACTTTGTGAGCTACCGCCTTGTCGGATCGGGGACCCGATCGTTGGAGAGATCGAGAGTGTGTGACACGGCCGGTGGAGGTTTTCCCGGACTGGATCCGTAGTCCGGCGGGTGAGAGGGCATAAGCCCAGCTTAGATACTGTTGCTGTGTATAGGCCTATAGACTGCCGTGGCCTACAAGTTATTTTCATACCCCTTGGATTACAAAGTTATACTCTGTTTAAGTGCACCACCATTACAGACCTGCCGGTGAAGAAAGAAGGACTAAGCTAAATATTAGAACCAGGCCTGGTGGGGATTCTAGCGTGTTTGATTGCTGCGCCATAGGGCACTTAGTTAACGGTCGCCCGTATGGCGCACTTGTAGCGTGTGTTACTATATAGTGTGTTAGAGTGGCAGGACGCTGCCCTTAGGAGTGATTGTTTAGAACTGTGATTATTGTTACCCCTTTTATTCATATTGAGAATTGATGAGTAAAACACTTTACCTATTACAATTCATTACTGTGTCCTTGCTTAGTTATTCTATTGCATAGGACATATCATTGATTGTTAGTACTAGCTGTGCCAGAAGGGGATAGAGCCTATTGCCGGGGGTTGGCGGAGCTGCACTCAGGGCCCAAAATCTAATTCTGCGGCCTCCTTAGTTGGAGGTATCGCTACACGTGGGGTTCTCGTCCGGGATCCTGATGCAGCAAGCGAACGCCAGAAGTGCCGGCATGGACCCCATGGATCCAAGAGCGGTAGAAGAGTGGTGCAAAGCCGCTAATACAGAGCCAAAACAGTCGATAGCCATTAGCCTTCCTGGCGAGAAATGGTCAAGTGAGACGGTAGAGGAACTGCTGAGTTCAGTGTCCCCAGATCACACACCGTGGGTGATAGACATGAAGACAGACCCAAACATCTCATATCAATACGCATTAGTGGAATATTGGGACGGGATGCCAGAGGCCTGTAAGCACAAGTGTCTGCGGACGCCAGACAACAGAACATTTAGGCTGGCGCACGCAATAACTGTAGAAAGGGAACCATCCCCTACGGGATCGCCACAGGCTGCGGCCCGAACTACACCTGAAAGAGAAGACAGGGCGCCACCTCCGGTGGCACCTGCATCGGCCACTGCTATATCACCAGAACTGATAAATGCAATAGGGGATTTGCTAGCCAAATGTCAGAAGACAAGTACGGTGCATGTGGAAACTAGCTACCGGAGACTAAAAATATTCTCAGGGAAGCTCCCTGTCCCGGCAGGGGAAGAAGATTTTGATACTTGGGTGGAACAGGCATTACAGGCAGTGGAGGCATGGGAGGTGCCGGAGGCACAGAAGAGGCAGCGAGTGTTAGAAAGCCTTAAAGGTGCAGCAGCAGAAGCAGTGAAAAGTTTCCGGTTTGGGAATGCAGGGTGCACGGCGCAGGATTGTCTAGCTATGCTGCAGGAAGAGTTTGGTCAATTAGACAAGGTGACAGAGACGGTCTACCAGTTTGAACACACTTTCCAAAAACCGGAGGAGAAACTTTCCGAGTATGTCAGAAGGCTAAACAGGCTGCTGTGCAAGATTGTGTTAAAGAAAGGGATGAAGCCCCAAGATGCCGATGCGGCAAGAATGAAGCAAGTCTTAAAGGGAGCGCTACGCTCTGATCCAGTCTGGCTGCACCTGAAAACCTTGGGAGGAGGAATGTTGCTGACTTATGCTGATTTAATAAAAATTATCAGAGATGAGGAGGCGCTGCAACAGGACCAGCAGAAGGATAAGACAAGTGTTGTACCCGCACAGGTGCTGGTCAATCCAGTGATGACCCCTGAAAGAGAGGCGGAGATAGACACCCTAAAAACTCAGATGTCCAAGGTATTAGAGATATTGACCTCTCTGATAGCAAAAGACACAGAGTGTCCCAAGAAGAAGGAAAGTCCAAGGAAGGAATTGTTCCCGATTGCCTCAGCACCCGAACCTTTACAAGAATGGGGAGATATAGTCTGCTTCAACTGTGGGGGAGTTGGCCACATTGCAGCCACATGTTCTAGTCCGAAGAAGAAGAGACCAGACAACCGCAAGCCGGCGGGAAACTTCAGAGGGCCCCGGTGAAGGAGTCAACCGGGTGCCCACCATCTTCAGTAAACTCCAAGCTGAATGCAAAGAAAAACAAAAAGAGAGATAGAACACCAAAGGGGAAACGTAATACCCCTCAACAAAGCTATACTCCAAGAAGAAGGGGGAGACCCCTCAGGAGAGGCACGGCACCCCCCAAAGGAGGTGCCCACCCAAGAAAAATAATAGTACACCTCAGCGGGTTCCTACACCCATTAAAAGGAGGGAAGTCAGTGCATACCAGGCTCAAGAAAGGTTCAAGTCCAAAGGGAATAGGACAAGAGAGAGTCCAAAGGGAAAAGGTCTGAAGAAGGCAGCTCCTGCCGGACCATATCCAGAGAAGCTGGTAGGCCCATCCCCTATAGTGCCCATTCAAGTGGAGGGAGTCTACACCAGGGGCCTCCTGGACACCGGGGCACAAGTGACCCTACTATACCGGGACTTCTACGACAGGCACCTGAGTCATCTGCCTATCCAGAAGATAGAGGAGCTGGAAATATGGGGAATTGGAACCCAGAGTTTCCCTTACGACGGCTACCTTCCCGTCCAAATAACCTTTGACCCATCCGTGGCTGGGAAGGCCGAAGTGTTTGACACCCTGGCAGTTGTGTGTCCTAGGCCGCCTGGAGCCAACAAGAATTCCCTTATAATAGGGACAAACACGGACCTGGTCCGAAGACTCCTGACCCCTCTAGTGACGGAAGAAAGACAAGCAGCTACCAAGATCCATCCCATGCTGAAGACAGCCTACCAACGGCTGGTCCAAGAGCGGGAGACCCCTGGAGAGGAGATAGGGAAGTTGTGGAGACTTGGAAGAGAAGGGGTAGTGTTGCAGCCCGGTGAAGTAACCTGTCTCAGGGCCACTGTGAAGCTTACTTGGGAACAGCCTGGTCCCTTTGTCATGCTGGAGTCAGACCCAAGGGGTGAATCCTCAGGCCTGGAGGTGATACCGGAAGTGATTCCGCTGAAGGTCCTGAAGAAGGCCCATTATAGAGTTCCAGTGAGTGTTAGGAATACTACCAAAGACCCCATGGACATCCCAGCCAGAATGTTGCTAGGCCAGGTGAGCCCGGCGGCCCCTGTTACCCTGTCAGAAGTGAAGAGGACAGGTGAAGAAGCGGATGTTTGGGAGAAGCTGACCATGGAAAACCCGAATCTGTCCAGGGCTTGGAAAGAGAGAGCCAAGGCCCAGTTGAATAGATGGGAGAAGATCTTCTCTAGGGATGAATTTGATGTGGGGTGTGCAAGAAGTGCCACCCATCGGATCCGCCTCCAAGAAGATAAGCCCTTCCGAGAGAGAGTCAGGCGGGTCCCGCTAGCAGATCTGGAGGATCTGAGGGAACAACTTGCAGAACTCAAGAGGACTGGTGTGATACGGGAGTCCAGAAGCCCCTATGCCTCTCCCATAGTAGTGGTCCGAAAGAAGAATGGATCATTGAGGCTCTGTATAGACTACAGGACTCTCAACAGGAGAACCATACCTGACCAATACACCACTCCGAGGATAGAGGATGCCCTACAGAGCTTGTCTGGAGCCAAATGGTTCAGCGTTATGGATCTCAAGAGTGGGTACTATCAGATTCCGATGCACCCAGCAGACAAGGAGAAGACAGCTTTCATAACCCCAGTGGGGTTCTTCGAATTCGACCGGATGCCCCAAGGTCTGTCTGGAGCCCCAGCTACTTTCCAACGTCTCATGGAGAAGACAGTAGGGGACATGAACTTGATCGAAGTCCTTGTATACCTAGACGATGTCATTGTCTTTGGGAGAACCTTGGAGGAACATGAAGAGAGGCTGGAGAAAGTGTTGAGAAGACTCAGTGAGGAAGGACTTAAGCTTTCGCCTGAGAAGTGTCGGTTCTACCAGTCTTCTGTGAACTATCTGGGGCACATAGTATCTGAAGAAGGGGTGGCCACAGACCCTGAGAAATTGGAGGCAGTTACCTCCTGGCCACAGCCCACCACAGTAACAGAACTCAGATCCTTCTTGGGCTTCTGCTCCTACTATAGAAGGTTTGTGGAGGGATTTGCTCGAATTGCTAGACCATTGAATGAGTTGCTCAAGACTGAAGGAGAGGAGGATGGATCGGGGCCCAGGAGGCCAGGAGAGTCCATCAGAGATCAGTGGAATCAGAGGTGTGAAGAGGCTTTCCAGGAATTGAAGAGGAGCCTGACCACTGCACCAGTCTTGGCCTATGCAGACCCAACCAAACCCTATGAACTGCACGTGGATGCTAGTCACGACGGTCTGGGAGGAGTACTTTACCAAGAACATGAGGGGCAATTGCGGCCTGTTGCCTATGTGAGTAGAAGCCTGACCCCCTCTGAGAAGAACTACCCCACTCACAAGCTGGAGTTCCTGGCCCTCAAGTGGGCGGTAGTAGACAAGCTCAAAGACTACCTGTACGGAGCAGAGCTCACTGTGAAGACCGAAAACAACCCCCTTACCTACCTGTTCACCACGGCCAAGCTGGATGCCACTGGACACAGGTGGCTAGCCGCACTGTCTGGATTCAACTTCAGCCTTAAGTATAGACCAGGAGTGGGGAATCGAGACGCAGACGCCTTGTCCAGAAGATCTCATTCCCCGACCATTGAAATAGAAGATTGGACCCAAGTGGCACCGGACGGGGTGCAGGCCCTTTGTCAAGGAGCTGCATTCCAAGCCCGAGGATGCTCCAGAGCAGAGGAAATAGGAGTTACCACGGTGGGAGTCCCCAAACACTACTGTGGAGTAGCTCAATTGGAAGAGGGCCACCTACCAAGATTGTCCAAAAAGGAATTAAGGTGTGACCAATTGGAAGACCCCATGGGGAGATTGGTCCTGGAGGCCTTGGAAAATCAGGATCCAAACATACTCATGCGTCAACCCTCCAAAGAAGCTCGCCTACTGAGGAAGGAGTGGGATAGGTTGCAGTTGCATCAGGGAGTGGTCTACCGAAGGGGCCCCTCTGATGATTCAGAAGATAAGTGGCAGATGTTCCTCCCAGAGAAACATCGGGAGACTGTTTTGATGGCCTTGCATGACAATCATGGCCACCTAGGGGCTGAAAGGACTTTTCAACTTGTCAGAAGTCGGTTCTATTGGCCCTGCATGAGGGCAGAGGTAGAGGAGTACTGCCACTCATGTGCGAGATGCATCCAGAGGAAGACTTTGCCCCATCAAGCTGCCCCAATGGGCCATCTACAGAGCCAAGGGCCTATGGACCTGGTGTGCATTGACTTTCTCTGCCTCGAACCCGACCTGAGTGGACTAGGAAATGTTCTGGTGATAACCGACCATTTCACCCGGTATGCCCAGGCCTTCCCCACCAAAGATCAGAAGGCCTCCACCGTGGCCAAGGTACTTATGGAGAAGTATTTTGTCCATTATGGGCTGCCACAGAGACTCCATTCAGATCAAGGGAGGGACTTCGAGAGTAAGCTGATCCGGAAGCTCTTGGATTCGTTGGGAATCAGGAAGACTCGAACTACACCTTACCATCCTCAGGGAGATGCTCAGCCGGAAAGGTTCAACCGAACCCTGCTCAACATGTTGGGGACTCTGGAAAGCGAGAAAAAGCAACATTGGAGCAAACACATAGCAGCCATGGTACATGCTTACAACTGCACCATCAGTGATGCTACAGGCTATTCCCCATATCGACTCATGTTTGGGAGAGAAGCGAGACTACCGGTGGACCTGGCTTTTGGCACCTCACTGGACCATTCCTCCATCACCTCTCACAGAGGATATGTGGATAGGCTCAGACACAGCCTGAAAGTAGCCTATGAACAAGCTCAAGCGGCCTCAGATCAAAGGGGAGCTCGGAATAAAAAAAATTACGACCTGAAGGTCCGGGTACAAGACCTACAGCCCGGGGATCGAGTACTGTTGCGCAATCTGGGAGTCCCCGGAAAGCACAAGCTTGCAGACAGATGGAGATCTGAACCTTATGTCATCTGCAGGAAGTTGCCGGGCCTACCTGTCTACAAGGTGAAGCCAGAGGGAAAGGTAGGCCCACTGAAGACATGGCATCGAAACCACCTGCTTCCACTGACGGAGGCAGTTAGAATACCTTCCGTGGGAGACTCCCCTGCACCGGCCTCTATCTTGGATACTCCTAGACCGCACACTCGGTCACAGACCTCCCGAGCTGGAAATGGAGAAGCCTCCCAACTTAGTGGGGATGAAGAAGGAGAGCTTGATTGGCTGTGGTCTTCCCCAACTCCAGGAACTTCTATCATAGATCTTCCAGTCACCCAAGATACCACAGATGAAACGCTGAACCCAGAGGCTACAGAATTCATCCCTTTCAGTCCTTCAACAGATTACTGGGAAGATGCCCATGATAGTTACTCCGAGGAAGAGGAGCCTGAGGCGCCAGAGCCAGAGATTCCAAGAGAGCAAAGAGCTCGAAGAGTCATTCAACCTCCTAAGAAGCTGACCTACCCCCAGATGGGGAACAGTTCGGAAGACTCTGTGGTCACTGCTAGGAGAAATGCTGAGATTCCGGATCCCTCCACTGTCCATTTGGTGGAGGGCAACCCCAGCTCACTCTCTGGCACAGTTAGTCAGGCCACCCAAGATAATGTGACCTGTGGGCAAGGGAATTCAACCCCTCAGTTATGGTGGGAATCCCCTATCCCAACATCGTTTTCAGAATTGTCCAATGTTGTATATAGTTGTTGCTAAAATTTATCTTTGGGGACCAAAGAGTTTAAGTGGGGGGAGTGTGTAGCGGGGTGTTCCCCTATATTGGGAAGAAACTACATTACCCATAACCCCATTCTTGTTGTGACGTTCCACCGCAGAGACTCATGGGAGGGGTTATAAAAGGAAGAGGCGGGGCCGGGCTCGGCCTCTTTGGCGACACGAGACTTCACGGACGGATCCTCCTGTGCGGATGTGTCGGAGGGGCAAGGCCTGAAGCCTGAGGCCTTGCTCTGCACCGAAGAGCCTTCCATCCTCCCCTCTGCGAGCCTGGGTGGCATCTGACTTTGTGAGCTACCGCCTTGTCGGATCGGGGACCCGATCGTTGGAGAGATCGAGAGTGTGTGACACGGCCGGTGGAGGTTTTCCCGGACTGGATCCGTAGTCCGGCGGGTGAGAGGGCATAAGCCCAGCTTAGATACTGTTGCTGTGTATAGGCCTATAGACTGCCGTGGCCTACAAGTTATTTTCATACCCCTTGGATTACAAAGTTATACTCTGTTTAAGTGCACCACCATTACAGACCTGCCGGTGAAGAAAGAAGGACTAAGCTAAATATTAGAACCAGGCCTGGTGGGGATTCTAGCGTGTTTGATTGCTGCGCCATAGGGCACTTAGTTAACGGTCGCCCGTATGGCGCACTTGTAGCGTGTGTTACTATATAGTGTGTTAGAGTGGCAGGACGCTGCCCTTAGGAGTGATTGTTTAGAACTGTGATTATTGTTACCCCTTTTATTCATATTGAGAATTGATGAGTAAAACACTTTACCTATTACAATTCATTACTGTGTCCTTGCTTAGTTATTCTATTGCATAGGACATATCATTGATTGTTAGTACTAGCTGTGCCAGAAGGGGATAGAGCCTATTGCCGGGGGTTGGCGGAGCTGCACTCAGGGCCCAAAATCTAATTCTGCGGCCTCCTTAGTTGGAGGTATCGCTACATATATATATATATATATATATATATATATATATATATATATATACTGTACGTATATACTGTACGTAAAATGTATAATGTATACATTATCATTTTCAAATACAATATATAATTATATTATATAAATAAATCTTTTTTTTCGTTATAACATTTTATTAGAAAATTGATAGCAAGTTAGCCAATTATGGCAATAGCAACCAAGAAAAAAAATATAATTTAAATTGTATAATTATTTTTATTTTCAATTTTTAATGTTTGTGCATTTTTTTTTTTTTTTTTTTGAAGAGGGCAGTTAATTATTCTTATTATTCCAGCCTCCTTTGTTTTATAGGTTAGCCCATCAAAAATGAACCAATCTGACACATTTCAAGTTGAATCTGTGTAGAGTGAGTGTATATTGTTGAAAGGAGAATAATCTCACCAAGTTCTGGGTTTAATTCTAATAACCAGCATGTTGTGTGCGTCTAAACCATTATATCAGTACCCTGCAATATCCATATCACTCCTCCCCCATTTCAATCTCTTTTGTGTGTGAGGTTGTCATAGTAACAAGTTGTCATGTTAAATTGGAGGAAAAGGCAATGTTACACTTTTCTTTGTAGTGCATATGGTGGAATAGGTTAGAAAACCCTCACTGGTTGTTTTCATCAAGACAAAGAGAAATTTCACTTTTGCAAATGATCGCGGTGGACATTTTGCATTTCATTCAACTGACAGCATAAAAAAAAAACAATAATTTTGGTTAGATAAGATGTGTAAATAACATGCAAATTCATGTATCGTCCCATATAAAAAAAAAAAAAAAAACACATATGCCTGGTTACATGGAATTTATATGTAATTATTTATTTGATATTTATGTGAACGTTATTTATTTAGTTGTTTTTGTATATATGGAGATGAGATCAGTTAAACATAAGTCACATAACACAGCTTATGTTTATTTCTACACCAGTTAAAAACTGTTTAAAACCAGTTAAAACCAGTGGAAACCCAGCTTACCTACTTTACATGTTTGCATTCATAAAAATACATTAATTAAAATGACTGCTTAGTGCTTACCTTTTTACATGCTTTTTACTTGCTCACCTATCTACCTTCCCCGAATTATGTAATATTAAAGTGATTGTAAACCTTCACTTTGGAAAACAACCCATTTAGTTTAAAATAGAAATGAAAAGCAAAATATTTGTGTATAGATATAAAAAATAATAATAATATTAATAATAAGTATTTTTTTTTCCGCCTTTTTTTTAAGTGATCACATTCCCTCTGTTCCCAGCTGCATAAGGCCCCTTTCACACTGAGGAGTTTTTCAGGCGTTTTAGCGCTAAAAATAGCGCCTAAATACCGCCTGAAAAACTCCTGCCCTGCAGTTTCAGTGTGAAAGCCCGAGGGCTTTCACACTAAGGCGGTGCGCTAGCAGGACCGCTCCAAAAGTCCTGCTAGCCACATCTTTGGAGCGGTGAAGGAGCGATGTGTATACCGCTCCTTTACCACTCCTGCCCATTGAAATCAATGGGACAGCATGGCTATACCGCCGGTAATGCGCCTCTGCAGAGGCGCATTGCCAGCGGTATTAACCCTTTTTCGGCCACTAGCGGGCGTTAAAACCGCACCGCTAGCGGCCGAATACCACCGCAATTCCGACGGTATAGCGCCGCTAAAAATAGCGCCGCTATACCGCCAGCGCACCTCCCGCCCCAGTCTGAAAGGGGCCTTAGAGCTGGGGGAGGAGAATCAGCAATACACCAAGCTTCTCAGTGAATGACTGTGCAAGGGGAGGGGGGGGGGGGGAGTCTGATCTTTGGAGGAGAGCAGGCTGAATTCCCAGAATAGCTAGAGAACTGACCATGGTGTGTTCTATTGCTTAGTGTAGTCAGTTTTTAATAGGAAAGCAGAGGGACTGGCTGGAACATCAGGAATTCCACACAAAGGAAGCAATACAAAGAGAACAGGATACTTTCTCACACAAGAACATGATACAGTAGGCACATATCAGGGATGTGAAATGTTGGCTTTACATACACTATCAAAAGTATTGGGATGCCTGCCTTTACACGCACATGAACTTTAATGGCATTCCAGTCTTAGTCCGTAGGGTTCAACCCTTTGCAGCTATAACAACTTAAAACTCTTCTGGGAAGGTTGTCCACGAGGTTTAGGAGTGTGTCTATGGGAATGTTTGACCATTCTTCCAGAAACACATTTAAGAGGTCAGGCACTGATATTGGATTATAAGGCCTGGCTCGCAGTCTCCACTCTAATTCATTCCAAAGGTGTCCTATCGGGTTGAGGTCAGGACTCTGTGCAGGCCAGTCAAGTTCCTCAACCCCAAACTCACTCATCCATGTCTTTATGGACCTTGCTCTGTGCACTGGTCCAAATCATTTGGTGGAGGGGGGATAATGTTTACCATAATTAACCCTGTCAATAATGTGCTGGCAGATCTCATCATTAGTTATAGTATAGATGTGCACACTGTCTGTACTAACAAAGGGCTAAAGATCTCAAGGCTTGTGTAGTACATTGTATGGTACTGTTAATTCTCCTTTCATCTGTCCCCTAATTGCACATCACAATCCATTCTGAACAATTTCAAGCTGCTTCTAGGGTTCTCTGTATCGGCTTGCTTGCTGCCAAGAAACAACTAAAAAGGTAAGAATTATTTTTTAAATAATTTTTAGGTATCTGGGAACACAAAAAAAACGCGAAGTGTGGGGTTTATCAAATTTGATGACAAAAGTGTTAATACATTTTCAAGTTTTTCTTTTAGGAAAGTCTGTAGTCTACTCCAGCTCAATGTGTCAGAAATCTGGACATCTGAGAACCCCTGTCTTCTGATGAAGTACAGTAGGTGATTCCCAGACACACCCACTACTGACTACAATTTGTCTCCCATCTACACAAGACCTGATGTATACAAAAAAAAGGCCAATACTAGGTTTAGCAGCCACTAATCACTTTTTTGAATAAAAAAATAAGAAAACAGTAGTTAGCCCAATTTTCTATATTGTGAAAGATAATGTTACGCCGAGTCAATTGATACTCAACATGTCACGCTTCAAAATTGTGCCCGTTTGTGGAATGGCGACAAACTTTGACCCATAAAAATCTCCATAGGCAAAGTTTAAAAATATTAACAGGTCACCAGTTTTGAGTTACAGTGGAGGTCTTTTGCTAGAATTATTGCTCTCACTTTAACGATCGCGTTGATAGCTTACATGTGTGGTTTGAACACTGTTTTCATATGCGGGCATGACTTATGTATGCATTCGCTTCTGCGCGCGAGCTCGGCGGGACGGGGCGCTTTAAATTTATTTTTATTTATTTTCTTATTTATTTTACTTTTTATTTTTTATTTTTACACATCTTTTTAAAAAATTATTTTTGGGTCACTTTTATTCCTATTACAAGGAATGTAAACATCCCTTGTAATAGAAAAAAAGCATGACAGGTCCTCTTTAATGTGAGATTCGGGGTCAAAAAGACCCCAGATCTCACATTTACACTTAAAAGCGATAAAACATTTTTTCCCCTTTAAGACCATTGACGGAAGTGATGTTTGACGTTGCTTCCGTCATCCAATAGTATGGAGCCGAGTGGGGGCCATCTTTCCATCACTCGACTCCATGTCTCTCAGAGGAAAGAACCCGATCGTCTCCACCGCTACCGACGGCTCCGATAAGCGGCGGAGACCACTGGGGAGCAGAGTGAGGGGGGCCCCTCTCCCACCCACCGATAAAAGAGATCTTGCAGCGAATCCTCCACAGAGACAACTTTTATCTGAAAGTGGACCGTCCGCTGTTTAAAAAGATACTGGGGTTATGGCAGCTATCTGCTGCCATAACCCTGGTATTTAACATCAAACAGCCGATGTATAACGATGGCGGGCGGTCCAGAAGTAGTTAAAGATTCCATCTTTTTCATTACCTGATTAATTAAAAAACCAATTGCCCTCAGCTTATTTATTACTGTACAGTATGTGTCCTAACGTCGGAGATGCCATAGGTTGGAGTATACACATTGTAGACATGTGCGCCATCAATAAATTTGTTTCGTTTCGTTCCATTACGTTTCGTATTAGACGAAAATTCGTATTTCGTAATTTGTGTCTGAAATTCAGTTTGGATTTGTTTCGTATGAAATACGAATTTTCGTTAGATTCGTTAACTTTTCGTAACAATTACGAACATTCGTTATGATGAATTTAAAAAGCAAAAAATACCTTTCTCAATATGGCAGTCGTTGACTCATTATGCTCCTTATGAGGGGCTCCCACCATCCCTGTGCTGTGCTGACTTCCTCCTGGGGCTCTACCCCTGCTGTGCTCATTATGAGGGGCTCCCATCATCCCTGTGCTGTGCTGACTTCCTCCTGGGGCTGTACCCCTGCTGTGCTCATTATTAGGGGCTCCCATCATCCCTGTGCTGTGCTGACTTCCTGGGTTGGTAGTAGCCCATTAATTCGTATTTCGTAATTCGTGTCCGAAATTCAATTTGGATTCGTAGGAAATACGAAAGTTCGTTAGGATCGTTAACTTTTCGTAATAATTACGAACATTCATTATGAGGGTCTCCCACCAACCCTGTGCTGTGCTGACTTCCTCCTGGGGCTGTACCCCTGCTGTGCTCATTATGAAGGGCTCCCATCATCCCTGTGCTGTGCTGACTTCCTGGGTTTTTAACTTCATCATAACGAATAATCGTAATTATTATGACAATAATAAAACATTCTTATTTTGTCCAATTCTGAATCTCCCACCGACTACCAGTACCAGTCTGAGCAGTCTCCCACTCCCGAAACGAAATTCGTCAACAAAATTTTGTATTTTGTATAAAATTCGTAAGAATAGAAATTCGTGTTTCGGATGCTTCCGAATGTACGAATTTTCGGAAATTCGTACGAATTTTTGATTCGTACGAAACGAATCGCACATGTCTATCACATTGTATACTGCACACTGGATCCATACGTGTGCCCAACCCGTAGCATATTGCATTAGGGTGTGCACACCAAAGCTCAAACACATATGCATTCACCTGTGTGTGTGTATATATAGATATATATATATATATCTATATATACAGTCAGGTCCATAAATTTTGGGACAACGACACAATTCTAATCTTTTTGGCTCTATACACCACCACAATGGATTTGAAATGAAACAAACAAGATGTGCTTTAACTGCAGACTTTCAGTTTTAATTTGAGGGTATTTACATCCAAATCAGGTGAACAGTGTAGGAATTACAACAGTTTGTATATATGCCTCCCACTTTTTAAGGGACCAAAAGTAATGGGACAGATTAACAATCATAAATCAAACTTTCACTTTTTAATACTTGGTTGCAAATCCTTTGCAGTTAATTACAGCCTGAAGTGTGGAATGCATAGACATCACCAGACTCTGGGTTTCATCCCTGGTGATGCTCTGCCAGGCCTCTAATGCAACTGTCTTCAGTTCCTGCTTGTTCTTGGGGCATTTTCCCTTCAGTTTTGTCTTCAGCAAGTGAAATGCATGCTCAATCGGATTCAGGTCAGGTGATTGACTTGGCCATTGCATAACATTCCACTTCTTTCCCTTAAAAAACTCTTTGGTTGCTTTCGCAGTATGCTTCGGGTCACTGTCCATTTGCACTGTGAAGCGCCGTCCAATGAGTTCTGAAGCATTTGGCTGAATATGAGCAGATAATATTGCCCGAAACACTTCAGAATTCATCCTGCTGCTTTTGTCAGCAGTCACATCATCAATAAATACAAGAGAACCAGTTCCATTGGCAGCCATACATGCCCACGCCATGACACTACCACCACCATGCTTCACTGAAGAGGTGGTATGCTTTGGATCATGAGCAGTTCCTTTCCTTCTCCATACTCTTCTCTTCCCATCACTCTGGTACAAGTTGATCTTGGTCTCATCTGTCCATAGGATGTTGTTCCAGAACTGTGAAGGCTTTTTTAGATGTTGTTTGGCAAACTCTAATCTGGCCTTCCTGTTTTTGAGGCTCACCAATGGTTTACATCTTGTGGTGAACCCTCTGTATTCACTCTGGTGAAGTCTTCTTTTGATTGTTGACTTTGACACACACACATCTACCTCCTGGAGAGTGTTCTTGATCTAACCAACTGTTGTGAAGGGTGTTTTCTTCACCAGGGAAAGAATTCTTTGGTCATCCACCACAGTTGTTTTCCGTGGTCTTCCGGGTCTTTTGGTGTTGCTGAGCTCACCGGTGCGTTTTTTCTTTTTGAGGATGTTCCAAACTGTTGATTTGGCCACACCTAATGTTTTTGCTATCTCTCTGATGGGTTTGTTTTGTTTTTTCAGCCTAATGATGGCTTGCTTCACTGATAGTGACAGCTCTTTGGATCTCATATTGAGAGTTGACAGCAACAGATTCCAAATGCAAATAGCACACTTGAAATGAACTCTGGACCTTTTATCTGCTCCTTGTAAATGGGATAATGAGGGAATAACACACACCTGGCCATGGAACGGCTGAGCAGCCAATTGTCCCATTACTTTTGGTCCCTTAAAAAGTGGGAGGCACATATACAAACTGTTGTAATTCCTACACCGTTCACCTGATTCGGATGTAAATACCCTCAAATTAAAGCTGAAAGTCTGCAGTTAAAGCACACCTTGTTTGTTTCATTTTAAATCCATTGTGGTGGTGTATAGAGCCAAAAAGATTAGAATTGTATCGATGTCCCAATATTTATGGACCTGACTTTATATATATATATATATATATATATATACAGTATATAGATATATATATACACACATACAGTCTGCTTTGGGGCACTCTGCTCCATCGGCAATTGATCTACCTGCCTGCAGATTCAGAATGGGAGAGAAATGCTTCCACACTTCTCTTATAAGCAGAGTTGCTCAGTGGGAGATCTTTCCCATTTCCCCACCGGCACACAGAGTAATGATGTTAATGTGAATGGGGTGATTAGGGTGTGCCCAGGCACATCCAGCACACCCTGTGCACATGCCTATGAATGGATCAATGTCATGTGGTCCTACTCCAATCTATAGCAGCTCTGACATTAGGATACAGTACATACAGCAAAAAGTAAACTGAGAGCAATTCTATACAAATTAGCAAATATATACAACATCTGTTTTTTTGTATAGATTAGAAACAGGTTTAGCAGGTTTGTTGGCTAGTAATGCTTCCACTTATTTTCATCACCTTTTTCCTGAACCTGCAGCTAATATCAAGTGACAATGTCATCACTGGACGGCAGGAGACATTCCCAACTGATACATTTTAGAAGGGAAATAGCTACCGGTAAAATTAGCAAACCTTTTTTTCATGGTCCGGACACATGATCAGAAAATTATGCGAAAAACACAGATTTCAAAGCAATCGTACGACAATCTGATCGTTAGTACACAGGTTTTGAGAGCCGATCACGACAGTTTATCTGATGTTATCCAATGGGACAAGCAGGAAAAATGTTCCTGTATGATACCAGATCGTACGATTTTCGTTTAATCAATACAGTTGTCATTCGAAAATACAATACAAATACAATACAACACATTACATCACTTCCGAGTTTTTATTCTGTCATATTTTCGTCATTTTAGTAAACTCTTTATTTTTGATATGAGATTAGCATGCAAAAAAAAAAAACAGATGATCATTCGTCTGATAATCTCATCGTATGTACCAGACATAAATTCTATTGTTTTCCTCTAGACAATTAAAAAAAAAGTGGGTGTCAAGAAGGTAATGGGCATGGGACGTCAAGTGCCAGTTTATTTGAATCTGGATGGTGAGGGGCAGCGTCCGGGTACTAAATCCAATCAGCCACTTTCCTTCTGTAACTTGCAACTTTAAAATCATTAAAGCTGAACTCTGGGCACAAACATTTTAACCACTTAAGGACCGGACCAATACGGACCATAATGACCAGAGGTGTTTTCACAATTTGGCACTGCGTCGCTTTAACTGACAATTGCGCGGTCGTGCGACGTGGCTCCCAAACAAAATTGACATCCCTTTTTTCCCACAAATAGAGCTTTCTTTTGGTGGTATTTGATCACCTCTACGGTTTTTATTTTTTGCGCTATAAACAAAAATAAAGCGACAATTTTGAAAAAAATTCAATATTTTTTACATTTTGCTATAATAAATATCCCCAAAAAATATATAAAAAAACATTTTTTTTCTTCAGTTTAGGCCGATACGTATTCTTCTACATATTTTTGGTAAAAAAAAAACGCAATCGGCGTTT
The DNA here is from genome assembly GCA_029206835.1 of Rana muscosa. Taxonomy (NCBI): domain Eukaryota; kingdom Metazoa; phylum Chordata; class Amphibia; order Anura; family Ranidae; genus Rana; species Rana muscosa. The sequence continues at coordinate 74,834,918 of CM055128.1, forward strand.
ATTGATTGGTTTGTGCAAAAGTTATAGTGTTTACAAAATAGGGGGTAGTTTTATGGCATTTTATAATTTTTTTTTTTTTACTAGTAATGGCGGCGATCAGCGATTTTTTTTTGTGACTGCGACATTATGGCGGACACATCGGACACTTTTGACACATTTTTGGGACCATTGTCATTTTCACAGCGATCAGTGCAATAAAAATGCACTGTTTACTGTGAAAATGACACTGGCAGTGAAGGGGTTAACCACTAGGGGCACTGGAGGGGTTAAGTGTGCCTAGGGGAGTGATTACTACTGTGTGGGGGCGTGGCTACGAGTGACACGTCACCGATCTCCGCTCTGATTACACGGAGCAGAGATCGCTGACAGTGTCAGTAGCGGAGCGGGGAGATGTTGTGTTTACACTAACATCTCTCCGCTCCATGCCTCCATGAGACGATCGAGTCCGCGGGACCCGGGACCCGACTCACGGGGAAGGTAGGGGGGTCGCGAGCGTGCCGCCGGCGGCGCGCGCGCGACCCCGACATCAGCAGTTAAAGGGCCACGTACAGGTACGTGATTGTGCCTCCAGGTGCCCTTCTGCTGACGTATACATACAGTGGCTGGTCCTTAAGTGGTTAATTTAAATATATCCCGTATAACCATAAAGGATAAAATCACTTTGTTAGCACCAAGTGTGCTTGAAAATATAGATAATATCTTGTAAAAGCAGTAGTGACATCATCACTGTGCTTTACATGACTATTGTATAACAGATGTATTATGACCTGCCATACCACATTCTACCCCATAACCTTACTTATACCTAATACATGAGACCACACATTCAGTTTGGAGTAAAACATGGCCGTAGCAACCTCCTTTATTTTAAATGTTACACCAGTTATCAAAAACATCAACCATCAAACATAATCTGAACCCCATGTTCTCCTAACATTGCCTCCTAGTGTTGGTCTTTGCAGGGACCTCTAATTACCATAATAATAATAAACATAACAAACCCACCTGACACTGCGGTACCTTCAACTGGTCATAGGCCTCAAGCCGACCAGCTGCTCAGAGACGACCACTGACCGCAGTGCCCCCATTATCAAACTATTCCAGGTAAACCACTGTTAGCTGGAATCCACCCTCAGAACCCATACCACCGATAGGTCCTGACCACTTGCTTTTTTGAGGTATCTTCATTCCCCCGCAAAGACCAAACACCCGCCACAGCACCAAAGGGGAGCTCTATCCCCTTTGGTGCCCCTCCAAACCCTCAGGGCTCGTTAAATGCCGTCCTGGAGACCCAAGGCCCACAAGTCCGTCCCCACCTCATTCAAGTGGACCCCATCACCCCGCCATGTGTCCACCTCCAGCTCCAAGTGCCTTACCACCAACCCTCCATTTTTTACTACAAACCTCCCTACATCCCGGTTAATTTTTCTGCGAGCCCTGTTGATGCCCTCCACGGACCTCGCCCCCCTCCAGGCAGTCCGTGCAACCATATCTGACCACACAATGATCATGTCCGGGAAGGACATCCGGAGCCGCAGAAAATCAAATTTTATGTCCCTCGACACATCCAACATGGAACTCATTCCCAGATCATTGCCACCTACGTGCAGTATTAAAACGTCAGGTGGCCTGTCCAACCTAGCAAAACGGTGCACTTCAGGAACCATTCTGCTCCACAGCATACCAGGAACTCCCAGCCAGCGGACGCATGCCTCATGTCTCGGGAACCCCAGCTGCCGACCTTCAGGCCTAACGTCAGCCCTCTTTGCCCCCCAGAACACAAACTAATGGCCCAGTATCCAGACCAAACCTTGCATCCCGCCTGAAAATAAAAGAAGAAAGCAACAACTGCCATCAACCCCTGAACAAACATATACACAGTCATAGACAATCACCCCAGGCATTTAACCCTTTTTATGCCCACCCCACCGGTAACTGAGGGCGGACATACAGCCGGAATCGTCTAGGCTCCCACCGGCCTATCCTCTTAACCGCCTCCTCATCCATTCCGCACCTGGCCGCCTCTGTAGCCACCCCAATCTGGAAAGAATGAGAGGAGAATTCCTTATCCTGGAGCCCCAAAGCCCGAACACACTTTCTAAATGCAGCAATAAACTGATATCTGGAAAGAGGGGTCCCGTCTGCGTGTATCAGGAATGAACCCACGACGGACGGGCGAGCCTCTAAGTAACCCTTCCCTGCCCCTACTGGGCACAACTGAGAACCTTGAACTGGGAAAACTTGCACCAACTTACCTTTTCCCATCTGGTCCATCTTAGATTTCCTGAGCACCAATGACACTCCTTCCTCCGTCAACCCTACTTCACTGTCCAGCAAACCCCTGTGTACTGCTTTGGATGGGCTAACCAACTCACCTATCCGAAATGCCCCAAAAAACGCCACCTTGAACAGCAAGACTTCATACCCAGACGAGCACAAACCCATCAACCGCCCCATGATACCTTCCAAAAGAGCAAACGAGACGGGCCGCCTGCCGTCTTTCTTATGTCCCCCCCGTCCATAGCCCTTGAATGCCTGACGTACCCAAAAATCCTTAGTAAAATCAGGACAACCCTACCATTTGAACAGGAAAGCCAACCCTGCTAGCTTCTTACTCAGACTAGACCTGGACACCCCAGCTTCCATGTTCCTAGACAGAAAATACAACACCAGTAACCGCACATCGGAACTCACCGGGTCAGCTCCAGCCTCCCTCACCAACTGTTGCCACTCCAGCCACACCTTCTCATAAGCCGCCCATGTGCCCTTACTCACCGATTTCCTGATCCAACCTGACACTATTCCAACGGAATCTTCCACAGCCAGCCTGGACAAGGGACCCCACGTTGCTCCGCATCCAGTGCCAACTCCCGAAATCTGTCCCACTGAAAGTGAGACAGCGCGTCAGCTATGACATTATCCACCCCCCAGAGATGTACCGCATACACAAACACGTTAAGTTGTAAACATCTCTACACCAGGTGGCGCAGCAGCCGCACCACCGGAGGGGAGGATGCCGACACCTTATTGATCACCTGTACCACCCCAAGGTTGTCCCCGTGAAACCTCACCTTCAGATCCCTGAAACATGCACCCCACAGTTCTACCGCCAGCACCACCGGGAACAGGTCCAACAGGACCAAGTTCCTAGTGAAACCAGCATCAATCCACGACTGTGGCCAGGGGCCCGCACTCCACTTTCCTTGAAAGAAAGCCCCAAACCCTGACCCCCAGCTGCATCAGTGTAGAGCTCCAAATCAAAATTGCTAAATCGGTCCGGACATCCACAATGCCCTGCCATTGAAGGACTCCAGAAAGGAATGCCAAACCTGCAAGTCCTCCCTGTGTTCCCTGCCCAAACACACAAAGTGTGTGGGTGACCGGACCCCAGCCGTGCTGGCCGACAACTGTCAACAGAATACCCTGCCCATCGGGAGAATGCGGCACGCAAAGTTAAGCTTGCCCAGCAGCAACTGCAGCGCCCTAAGCTGAACCTTTCTTACTCCCATCATGCCCTCCAGCTCCCGCTTAAGATCCTCTAGCTTGTCCAATGGCAAGCGACATTCCATGGCATCCAAATCCAGGACAATGCCCAAAAACGTGATAACTGTGTGAGGTCCCTCAGTTTTGTCGGCGCCAGTGGACTGCCAAAACGCACTGCGATGTGCTCCAAGGTGGCCAGAAGCACAGATCCTGGACGAGGCCGGACCCACACAAAGGAAGTCATCCAGGTAGTGAATAATGGAATTCACCCCCGACACATCCCTGACCACCCATTCCACGAATGAGCTGAACTGTTCAAATAACGCGCATGATATGGAGCATCCCATCGGTAAACACATGTCCACATAAAATGCGTTATTCCAGTGACAACCCAGGAGGTGAAAGCTTTCCGGGTGTACCAGAAACAGCCTAAAAGCCGCCTCGATGTCGGCTTTAGCCATCAACGCCCCCTGCCCATACCGGCGAACCCAACCTACTGCTGCATCAAATGAAGTGTAACTCACTGTACACGCTTCTGGATCAATCGCGTCATTGACCGACCAACCCTTCGGAAAGGACAGATGGTGAATGAGACGGAACTTGTTGGGCTCCTTCTTGGGGACAACCCTGAGCGGGGAGACCACCAAATTTGCTAAGGGGGGAAGGGAAAGGACAGCCCATGCGGCCCAAAGCAACCTCCTTGCGCAGTTTTTCAGTGACCACCTCAGCGTGTTGTATGGCCGACCGTAAATTACGCGAAACCGGGGGGATAACCTGCAAGGAACATGGAATGTGAAAGCCCTCTGAAAAACCATTATCCGTATCCTGTCTATTACTGTAATGGTTTGTACTTTGTGTCTTGAACATTTCTGGTGGGAACACCCACGCCTACTGTTGTATTTTCCAGCTGTAAGATTGGGGGTTGTTAGCTCTTGTGGTGGATGCGTATTTCCAGTGATGCAAGCCAGTCAGCAACTCTGTTTAAGGCCATGGTAGCCCATTTTTATTTAAAAGCACGAAAGTTCACAAACACATCTGTAGTATTCACAGGGGGGTTCCACCATTCCTGTATCTTTCATACTAACAGTAGCCTTGTAGCTTTACCTTCTAGCGATCCAGGCCTTTAGCCTAGGCTTGACGGTCTGTTCCTCAGACCCAAACAGTGTCCAAGAGTTTCAGCTTTCTCCTAGCTTCTCCTGGTCAGCACCTTTGTTGCTGTATCACTAATGGTGTCTGCCTCCTGCAGACATGCACCGCCTTTGACTCCACTTCAGAGGATGAGAGCCCACTCGACTCTCATGCACACAGACTTCCTCTCTGTTGGGTGGAGCCCTGTTCCATAATCACCTCTGACTCCACTTCAGAGGATGAGAGCCCACCTGACTCTCATGCACACAGACTTCCTCTCTATTGGGTGGAGCCCTGATCCATAATTACCTCTGAACTAAATAGCCCAAGACAAAGCTGTTCCATCAGCGTGTCTTTCTCTACCAAATCTGGCATAAACCAACCCTCTTGAAGGTCGCACAAAGTCTCACCCTCACACAGCATATTGCAAGATTGTTAGCTCTGACAATGGGACTTGTAAACCTGATCTATGGATCATTTTGCTGTGTATGTATACATTGAATCTATTTCAATAAAAACTTTTGTTGATTAAAAAAAAAAAAAAACATTATCCAACAATCGAGCCGCCCCCCTATCTGGATACCTACCTAGAAACAGCCGCATCCTTTCCACCATCATCGGAGTCCTCCCTCTTTTGCCCAGACTCTCCGGTACAGGCTTTTCCTGCTTAAAGCAGCTGGCCTGCGTGTGAGAACCTCCGCAACCGGAGCACTCATGCTTGTAACTGCAGGACCCCCCAAACTTGCAGGTGCCCTCATTTTTCTTACCGGCCGATTGTCCTTGGGAAGAAGTTCCACCGCCCCCCCCCCCCCCTGAAGTCAATGCGGAACAAATTATTTTCGTTTACATTGACTTCTATGGGGAAACTCGCTTTGATATGCGAGTACTTTGGATTACGAGCATTCTCCTGGAACGGATTATGCTCGTAATCCGAGTTTCCACTGTAGTTCGATTTTGTGCTGGCTCACTGTGTTCAGTGGAGCTGTAATTTTGTTCGGTAAATCTAGCTTGTCTCGCTCTAACCAATGTAGCTGCAAATTGCTGTGTTAGGTAAATCTAGTTCTAGCTCACTGTAATCAGTGCAGCTGCATGTGATTAGTTAGGTCTGTTCAGTTTTTTAGCTGCTGCTAGTTTAGATGCTTCCTCTGCTTTCCAGAAACTTGTAGATCTCTCTGGAACATACAGTGGGTATAGAAAAGAATCTCCCCCTTTAAAATACAGTAAAACCTTGGATTACGAGCATAATTTGTTCCAGAAACATGCTTGTAATCCAAAGCACTTGTATATCAAAGCAAATTTCCCCATAAAAAATAATGGAACCTCAAATGATTCATTTCACGACCATTTATTTATATGTCCTTCAGTTTATAGTCCATATAAAAAGATTATAGCAATGTGATAGGTTGTGTAACCATAAAATGTCCATCCACTAATGGAAACCTCCACAAGGGGATTAGAAGCAAAATCCATCAGGAGCTACAGAGTATTAACAGAGACGCCTCTAAGTGTAGCAATATGTTGCTAAATGTTGTACCTTCATTAAATTTAACCATTTTGCTACACTTAGAGGTGCCTCTCTTCTCTTTTATACTCAGTTGTGAGATGACACTACTCTTATATGAAGACATCGCTTGTATATCAAGTCAAAACGTATTAAAAATGTTTGCTTGTCTTGCAAAACGCTCTGAAACCCCTCCCAATATTTGGGGTCGCTATGTACAAATTTAGGGGTAGTCTGAGCCAGTAGTTAGGCTCAGACCAATTACATTTTCAATTATTTGCTTCTGCTCTGGGTGTGATGCTGCCTGGCAGTACAGTTTCCTGTTGCCTGTAGGTGGCACTGTCACCACTGGCTCAGGTTGAACTACAGGGGGTATCACAGCACCATTGGCTGTCCTTTCTCGGCAACCGTGTCGTGGGAGTGGTCGACCTGATGTGCATGCTGGGAGAGGGTACATAAGGGGCAGACGCCATTGGGCATGAGGTATTCCAGGGGACCTCTTGTGGCCCTCATGGCCAGGGGTGCGTGTGTGTGTTTCAGTCCAGCGAACCTTTAGCCCGAGGCTGCATCGCTGTTTGGTAGGCCCAGCTCGGCTGGCTAGGGCCTACACCTCACAGAAGGATCCCAGGCTGCCAATTAGAAGGGGGCCCAACTTTAGGAAAGAAGTTCCAGGGGAAGATCAGTCCTGTCGGAGATAGCGATGGTACTGCTGTCTCAGGGGAGGCCTGGAGACCTATCGTTCATACAAGCCCTGCGATACCCTAAAGGTTTCTCTCATTGTTGTTTGGCTGGGAGGTGTGGGACTGGATAATCCTGTGGCAGAGGATTCCCGATCGTTTCCCCATTTCATAAAGGACAGATTCATTTGTGCTCTACTCCGGCTGCTAGGACCTATCTCAAAGGGACTATCCGGGTGAGCAAAACCCACTCAGGCTTGAGTGGCGACGGTACGGAGTCTTAAGTGTTGCATGCCTGAACCTTTTCCCTACTTTGTCTATTCTCTCTCTCAAAGTTTTACCTCAAGATAAAAGGATAAAACCTTGCTGCTTAGGTTTTACACCTGTGTGGACATTGGCTTTATTACAAAGGGACTTCCGCCTAGACAACGGAGACCGGAGATCCTCTCGTGAGAGGTATTTTGCTGCAGACCCAAAGGTAACTAAACAGTGGATTCTCACACTTAACAAAGTGTGGATCCGGCGTAGCCGCCGGGGTGGAGGAGTGGAGGGAAGCCCAGTCTTCCCCCCGAAGAGAAAACAAACCCCTAGGGGAGCTACACAAGGTTTTACAGTAAACACATTTTGTTACTTTGCAGCCTGAAATGAAGACAGACGCAGTTTTTGTTTTATCCAGCTTTATTCACTCAGTGCAACTTATAACATCCAAGTGAAAGATATAGCACCAACATGTCAGAAAAAAGTGTTGTTGGTGGTGTGGTGTTATTTGGATGGTGAGCTGTATTGGATTTCCAGTCCACCAGACATATTGTTTGGTGTTGAGGCATAATAATTCAATTTTAGTCTCATCTGACCATAACACCCTTTTCCATGTGGCCTCAGAATCTTCAAGGTGTGTTTTGGTAAAGCTCAGCCGTGACTGCGTGTGGCCTTTTTTGAGGAATGGCTTTTTTTCGTGCAACCCTCCAATATAAGCCACATTTGTGGGGAATTTGTGATATTGTTGTCACATGCACACAATGACCACTCTGTCATAAGTTCCTACAACTGCTTCAGAGTTGCTGTAGGCCTCTTGGTAGCCTCTCTGACCAGTCTCCTCTTGGCTCTTTGATTCAGTTTTGAGTGATGTCCTGATCCAGGGAGGGTCTGTGTTGTACCAAATACCTTCTACTTCTTAATAACAGAATTCACTGTGTTTCTAGGCATTGATAAAGCCTTTGACAATTTTTTTGTATCCTTCTCCTGACTTGTGCCTGTCCACAACTTTATCCCGGAGCTTTTTTGACAGTGCCATGCACCCCATAGTTGGTTGTTTGCTTTAGTCGCACTACCAGGGACTGAAATGCTCCAGGAAAGCTCTGAGCTAATCATAATGACCACAGCTGATCACAGTTGAAAGTGGCTTTGTGTGTCATTGAGAAGGTGATTAGCTACACCTGATTGAGTAAGTCATTTTTAGGAGGGCGGTAATCCTTTTTCCAACTCAGTGATCCTGTTTTTTAATTATTATTTATTTTTTTCTAACATGTTGGTGTTATATCTAAGTAAATGCAACTGGATACAACTAAAACTATGTATGTCTTAATTTCAGGCTGCAAAGCAACAAAATGTAATTATCTTAAAGGGGGTGATTCTTTTCTATAGGTAGGTGTGGAGCATTGGTAGCATGAATATTTATATAGCCCTGGCCAATCACGAGGAGGGTGCTGGGAGTCTGTATTAATACTCTGAGACACAGAGCTGCTGGGTTTTTTCCTGGAGAGGGGTAGTCCAGCCTGGAGGGCTCGCTGCCCTTGGGGAAGCCCAGCCATGTGCTTGCAGTTCGTGTCGCCTCAGCTGGGCTAGCTAAGGGGCCTGGATGCTGAAGCTACAGGGAGCTGATTGAGGGGCCGTCGTCTGAAGATCTAGTCTGGTATCACTGCAGAAAGGTGACGCATGGATGTTGGAAGAAGGCATCCAAATTTCATAGGATATTTATGAGTAAAGACTGCTATGAGAGATCTTAGAGACTTTTGGGCTGCTGCCACCTCTCTGGTGCTAGAGATTCAGCTGTGCGTTTGTGTAAAGGGGACATCGGCTGGTGTCCTGAAGAGCTCAGTCTTTTAGTCTCAATCTCAGTCTCATACTAATTCTTTGTGAAGGGACTCTGCTTTGATTGCTCTAAAGAAAGAAGTTTGTGTGCTTTAACTGTCTCTACTACAAAGCCAAGTCCATAGGTTGCTTTTGCAAGGACTTTTGTCGACCTCGATGCACTGTCTAATTGGGCGACTATTTGGCAGATGAGGTTTAATGTTGATAAATGTAAAGTTATGCACTTGGGGGCTAAGAATATGAATGCATCATACATACTAGGGGGAGCACAACTGGGGGGGTCCGTAGTGGAGAAGGATCTGGTTTTGGTAGATCATAAGCTCAATAATGGCATGCAATGCCAAGCTGCAGTTTCCAAAGCGAGCAAAGTCCTTTCTTGTATTAAGAGAGGTATGGACTCCAGAGAGAGAGATATCATTTTGCCCCTGTACAAATCATTAGTAAGACCTCATCTGGAATATGCAGTTCAGTTTTGGGCACCAGTTCTCAAAAAGGATATCAGAACTGGAGAAAGTGCAGAGAAGGGCAACCAAACTGATAAGAGGCATGGAGGAGCTCAGCTATGAGGAAAGATAAGAGGAACTGAATTTATTCACTCTTGAGAAGAGGAGAATAAGGGGGGATATGATTAACATGTACAAATATATAAGGGGTCCATATAGTGAACTTGGTGTTGATTTATTCACTTTACGGTCAACACAGAGGACAAGGGGGCACTCTTTACGTCTAGAGGAAAAAAGATTTAATCTCCAAATACGGAAAGGTTTCTTCACAGTAAGAGCTGTGAAAATGTGGAACAGACTCCCTGCAGAGGTGGTTCTGGCCAGCTCAGTAGATTGCTTTAAGAAAGGCCTGGATACTTTCCTAAAAGTACATAATATAACTGAGTACTAACATTTATAGGTAAAGTTGATCTGGGGAATATCCGATTGCCTCTCGGGGGATCAGGAAGGAATTTTTTTCCCTGCTGTAGCAAATTGGATCATGCTCTGCTGGGGTTTTTTGCCTTCCTCTGGATCAACTGGGTATAGAATTGGGTATATGGGATTGTACGATATTTTTTATTTAATTTATTTATTTTTTTATGGTTGAACTGGATGGACTTTTTTCAACCTGACTAACTATGTAACTATGTAACTATGTAACTATGTTTTGTTTCAGTTCTACAGAAAAAAATTGTATATCTATCTTTTTGGAGTATCCCGCTCAAATTCCCCAACCGTATCCATGTTACCCCAAAAAGAAAAACATTGAAAAGAACAAATCTAGACTTGTTATTGAACCAAAGAGTAATGTGATTGTGTGCCTGGCTGTGGGGCAATCACTGAGAAGAAGAACCCTGGCAATTTCCAGTGGCTCATTCAGAAGGTTTATGTAATTTGTAGAAATGCACAAAGGGCATGAAGATATAAATACGATTGTTCATGGCTCTTGTATTTAGACAAAATTTTTTTGGCCTGGAGTTTAGCCTTGGGGGTACAGCATGTGTCAAAGTAAAACAAGACAAGGGTGCCAAAAATACTATAATATGAGTTATGTGGTTCTATGGCTTTTAAATCTGTAGCGGAGTGCCCATTCACTCATGCCTAAGTGTAGGCATAGGCCCCTTTAACTCCAATTTCTACAACTCTCTGGTTTCCTGGACATGCCCAGGGAGAATAAGTTCCTCAGTATCCCTCCCTCAGCAGCTCAGAGGAGCCATACTCGATGAGGCAGAGGTAAGTTGGTAAGTGATCTACAGCCAGGTTATTAAGGACTAGGGATGAGCCGAACACCCCCCAGTTTGGTTCGCAGCAGAACATGCGAACAGGCAAAAAATTTGTTCGAACACGCGAACACTGTTAAAGTCTATGGGACACGAACATAAAAAATCAAAAGTGCTAATTTTAAAGGTTAATATGCAAGTTATTGTCATAAAACGTGTTTTATGCCCCAGGGGACATGTATCATGACATGTATCAATGCAAAAAAAAAGTTTTAAAAACAGCCGTTTTTTCGGGAGCAGTGATTTTAATAATGCTTTAAGTGAAACAATAAAAGTGAAATATTCCTTTAAATTTCGTACCTGGGGGGTGTTTATAGTAGGCCTGTAAAGTAGCGCATGTTTCACGTGTTTAGAACTGTCCCTGCACAAAATGACATTTCGAAAGGAAAAAAAGTAATTTAAAACTACTTACGGCTATAATGAATTGTCGGGTCCCGGCAATACAGATAAAAGTAATTGAAAAAAACAAAAGGGGTTACCCCCCAGTCCATTACCAGACCCTTTGGGTCTAATATGAATATTAAGGGGAACCCCGAACCAAAATTAAAAAAAAAATGTGTGGGGGTCCCCCCAAATTCCATATCAGGCCCTTCATATCTGGTATGGATATTAATGGGAACCTCCATACCATACCTTTTAGGCCTGGTATGGATTTTAAGGGGAACCCCACGCCAAAATTAAATAAAAATGGCGTGGGGTTCCCCCCAAAAGTCCATACCAGACCCTTATCCGAGCACGCAACCTGGCAGGAAAAGAGGGGGGACCGAGAGAGTGCCCCCCTCCTGAACCATACCAGGCCACATGCCCTCAACATGGGGAGGATGTCCCCATGATTATGGGGACAAGGGCCTCATCCCCACAACCCTTGCCCGTGGTTGTGGGGGTCTGCGGGCGGGGGGCTTAGCGTAATCTGGAAGCACCCTTTAACAAAGGGGACCCCCAGATTCCGGCCCCCCCTATGTGAATTGGTAACGGGGTACATTGTAACCCTACCATTTCACAAAAAAAAAGTGTCAAAAATGTTAAAAACCACAGTAGACAGCTTGGGACAAGTCCTTTATTAAAAAGAAAAAAAAGAAAAAAAATTCCAACAATGTAATCCATTCTCGAGCGATACGGAGAAAAAAAAAAAAGCCGACTCGATCCTGCCTCCATGGGAGGCACCCGCGGATTGACGCTCTCACGCCGTGACAGCTTTTTTTATAGCTGAGGGCAGGGTCACCTGTCACGTGCGCTGGTGACCCTGCCCCCCTTTGACGCAAGGGGAAATGCCAGGGTTACCCAGTGACATGTATGGGTGACCCTGCCCCCTCTGACGCAACGCGGGTTTCCCGTGACGTCCGAAAAAAGTTGGATGATTTTTCCGACGGAATTCCGCTCAAGCTTGGCTTGCATACACACAGTCACACAAAAGTTCTCTGAACTTTCGAGCGTTAAGTTAACGCGGTGACGTACAACACTACAACGAGGCGAGAAAAATAAGTCCAATGCTTCCGAGCATGCGTCAGATTGTTTCCAAGCATGCGTGTTTTTTTTCCCGTCGGAATTGCATACAGACAAACAGAATTTCCGTCAGAAAAATAGAGAACCTGATCTCAATCTCAGAAAAAGTCTGATGGAGCATACACATGGTCGGAATTTCCGACCAAAAGCGCACATCGGACTTCTGCTGGCGGAAATTCCGCTCGTGTGTATGGGGCATAAGTGTATGCATGCTTCTGAACCAGCATCATGTTTTCATTGTTTTTATCTAATGTGTGTTGTTTAGTTTTATGATAAAGAGATTATTATCGGAATTATTTTGTGGCCATAGACTTATAAGTATTGGAATAATTGCATTTACTGTATTTATTGGCGTATAACACTCACTTTTTTACCCTGAAAATAGAGGGTAATCTGTGCCTGCGTGTTATACGCAGGGGGCTGTGAAAGTTTTTTTTTCCTGAAACCTCCCTCTTAATGGGTGCGTGTTATACGCGAATAAATACGGTATATCTTTCAACTTGAGACAGAATGAAGCGGCAATGATGGGTACCCATGAAAGGGTTGTACTGCATCTTGGCAGTGGCCCTTACATGAGGCTGTATGGAATATTTGTGGTGGCATAAGCCTGGTGGCCAACCCTGAGAAAGCATGTTTGCAAGTGAAGCATTGTTATGTCAATGGACTGTCCTTTGACTTGTCTGTTGTGGTGGTGGTGCTGGATCAGATCAGGTCTGATGATAATTATAATAAAATCAATTATAAAAGGATTTTTAGTTTTGGTTCCGGGGCTGCTCGCAATGTAAGGTCTATTCTTTTGTTGATGGGCCTTCATAGCCCTGGGTAAGTTGAGGTATAGCAGTGCCACATATAAAAGGTCTAGCAGCAGGATATTTTTTTTTTTTTCCTTTTATTAGCTCAGAAAATCCATCAAGACTATTCACTGAGAAATAGCAGGTTTGTAATAAATAGCATAGTGGATGTGTCATATTTCACTAGGTGCAGTGCCTAGCTATCCATGATTACCCTATAATGCTAGTTATTCCAGCAAATCTTTAATTAACCTTTTTTTTGGGGGGGGGGGGGCATTTTCTTTTAGTTATACGTACCACATATGCCAGAGCCATCATACAATAAATAACAAAACATTTTTTTTGCAACTATAAGGAAAACCTTCACACTATTCAAACATCAATAAACATGTATTTTCTGTATTCTACCTGTAGGTGGAGCTAGCACTACACATACTGTACTGAATTTGTTTAATTCTGTATTTTTCCTCATCTACTGTTTAATTTATTTATTTTTTAGCTTTTTTTATTTTTTTTAGCTTTTTTCCCCTGTTATTGAATTGTTTCTGCAGACTCAGAAATCTTTCTTTCCTTCAGTAAAAATGGAAAATGAGACCAATAAAATTAAATTTCTGCTCCCTCCCCCCACTTTGATTTTTAACTGTTATTTGGGAACAATTCAAATCCATAAAAATGTGATGATATTGCCTATGACGGAAATGCAGGAGATTTTTGTGTCCTCAACGTGTAGCGGAGCTTGAAGGGTGGCTATAGGGTAATGTAGGAGGAAAGCCTTTTGTGAACATTAAATTTAACAAGTTAATTAGGTTTGTCTCAATTAGAGACAAGTTACGTTTTTAATACTTCCTGTAATGATACCAGCGCACCTTTTTCCCTTTTTTTTATTATTTTTTTTTAATTTAAAGGTGCCCTCCCAGATTTATTCAAGTGCAGTAACATCAGGCACAATGTAATAGCCCCAATAGCTGAAGGGCGAAAGGGATGTAGGTCCCCCATTGTACTGATACCAACCTTTATATCCCCCACTAAGCTAGTGTGAAACTGTACCATGCTGCAAAAGCCAACGAGATCAGTGGTCTGCTATAAGAGATTGTCACACTGAGCTCCTCCATACCACACTATGCCCAACAATGAAAATTAAAAATGACAGAACAGGTCTGTATTCAAGTTTAAAGTGATTGTAAAGTAAAAAAAAAAATTTAAATAATAAACATGTAGGCAGGTTGCCTACTGTGTTCATGCTAGCCAGACTAGTGTGGCTTCCTTGGTTAAGGGGGTAAGGGGTTAACTATGCTTTGCTGCTCACCTTTGCAGGCTTTTGGGATCCAGCCTCCTGTTCTGTGATATATTTTAAAAGGCAGAGGTTCGGGGCTCAAGAGAGCAAAGGTCAGTGGGCTAAAGAACAGGAACCTTACAGGACATGCTGGCACAGAATACACCCACATCATGAACTTTTCCCATGGAGTTGTGCCAGCTATGAACTTCACCCACAAGGACTCTATCTATGCAGGTATCCTGGGGCAGCCACTTTTAGCATTAGATAGGGAAAGGACATTCTTCCATGTCATGTTTATCATGCTGAGCTTTTAGTAAAAGTTGTTAACCGTACAAAGCATGGTCTAAAGTTACTCAAGGGGTGCACATGGGGTCCTGGTGCACACACGAGTCTGAGTCTACTACAGCACACCAAAAGGTTCTAGTAACATCACTGTAACAAAAGGTAAACTGCAACCAGTCGTTGGCGTGGTACCTGGTAAGGTGATAGGTTCTCCAGTAGCGAGGGGTCCGGTGTTACGGCTCCCTCCCTAGCTGTTTGTCTCCTTCGGTCTCCAGGAGCGGATTAAAGTTACAGAGACTTATGGCCTGATCACTGGGTAGGAGGAACCAGAGTTAAGTGAGCATGCATGAGGTCCGTGTTATGTGCTCAGTGAGACCCCATTCTGTTACTGGGAGTGAGGGAGCAGAGGTACACTGACTGGAGGAGTGGGCATATGCTCTGCGTGTCTCTCCGAATGCAACACAAGCACCTGTTCAAGTGTGTAGAATCTGGGACACTATCCTTGGAAGAGCTTTGCATACAACACTACACACAAGTGGCTCATCTCTTAGTTGGAGGACAACCTTAATGTTTGACTTTCACAGTGACACTGATGAGCACGCCTTTGGGCAAGATGTAATCCCTGTGTTATAACAACTGACCCTTCTTACCGCCTGGTGTAGCCCAGAAAAAACTCATCCCAGGGTAGGCCTCCTGTGTGACTCACACTTGGCAAGTTATTTGGGAACATATGGAGAAGATGTCATATGTCTGTAGCGGCCTCACTCTCTCTCTCTATCGGTTATGCGGCTGTTGTCTAGGGGTACCTGGGAGAGGGAGTGCAGGAACACTACGCCAAGCTCTCACCTCGTATGTGTATGAGGGTTGAGCAAAGTCACTGAATTTACCTTCGGGTCTGTTCGTTGCATACGGAGCCTCTGCTTCCTTCGTGGAGATGTGTCTACCAGTAAAAGAGCCCCACACCATTAAAAGTCCACCACTCTTTTATTTCTCCATTTGCCAGGATGAACATAATCAGTTGAACTCTTGTAACAGACAGACAGGGGTGTGGATACGAGTAGGCCCAGTCACAAATGAACTCTCCTATTCCTTTTTCGTGCGAATAGGCTTGGCGCACGGTCTCTGCCACCGACCGTGAAGTTGGTAGCTGCCACCTACCGAGTGAACTGTTGCAGCCCCTGCCACAGGCCTGAATGTAACGGTATCTGCCACCGACCTTAGAACATGGACCACCCTCTGTGTGAATACAGCCCCTGTTTGGAAAGGACATCCATCCCGACGGTCTCCGGAGGCCCTGTCCCGACACTGGCAATATGCTGCACCAGATCTACGGGAAGGTCACCTGCACGGTCCGTTACGCCTGGATTCAGGCACCCGATACTGTGGGCACCTTAGGACGATTCCTCCCGGGCGGGACCCAGTGGAAGAAGCTGGGCCCCAGGCCTGAAGCGATGTACCTCACCCCAGACTGAGGGTGTCTGGGGTGACTCCCGAACTCCACGTGTCCAGGCCTAGGCCGCCTGGACACCGACCGTGGACAGGTGCCTGGGGCTCGGACTCCGTGGCGAAGATGTCCGCCCCCTTTATACCCTCTCCCAGCCAGCACGGCGGGTTCCCCGCCCCGCCGTACAACCGCTGCGAGAGGTCACAAAGGGTACGGCACTGCAGTGATGGTTCAACCCCGACCCAAAGTGACAGCGCCACGTGCTGGGCCGCAGGGAACTAGACATTACTGATGTCTTCACCCGAATTAACCATTCTGAAAAGTACATACCCGCTACACTCTCCCCCTGGTTATTTGACACTATTCCCCAGTGTCTGGAGCAAACTATGCCCAAAAGAGGCTGACATAGCCCGAACCAGAAACCGACTAAAAATTTCAAAAATATAAAAAGTTTTGTGCCTGAACCTGACATGAAAGGGGAGGGAAGGGAAACAAACAACACATAACAACAACAAAAAAACATTTTTTGCAAATCACATATTCACATTAACATTTTTCCCCACCCATCCTGACTAAGACCCGCCCCATTCTCAGCGGTCTTGATGGGACGCTCTCCTGCAGAGGGAAAAAAAACGTTAAACACACATATCCCTGACACATATGTTCGTGTGAGAACGAAAAAACCTCTCCGCAGAGAAATCCTTTCCTTCCATAAGTGTGTGTGTGAACAGTGAATATCGGTGCACGACACTGCCACCTGGTGACAGCATCGCGGTAACTGCACTTGTTGAAGACTTTTCCCCAACTTCTTCCGTGGCTCTAACTACCCCAAAGTCCATGATTACTTTGCGGGATGGAAGAATAAAGAACAAACAACGGCAACAGTCCTTCAATTCCTCCAAAGAGCACAAACACCCGTTAAACTCGGGTACAGTCACTGGGTTTCCGGGAAAAAAAACAATAACCCCGGAAAGTTCAGCAGCAGTAGAATAAAGCAAGAACGGAGTCTTTTTTTTTCTCCTACAGATAGAATTTTGGGTGCGGCAAGACAAGGGGTTTTAAGTGCTGGTCCATTGTCTCTAAATGGTATTCGACATCCTCCCCTTCTTTGCGTCGAATCAACACCTTGTCTGCGTGGATGTGCCGACCCAGCATCCATTCTGCCTTGCAGTCCTTGAACCGTTGAGATGCTTTGGCGGAACACGCGAGGTACCTGCGGGCGTGTGGGACCTGAACATGTGTCCACACGAAATCGTTGTACCAGCGTTCCCGGCAGACTTCCACTTCATATAAAAGTTCCTTGGGTAAGTACGGGTATTCCCACCCGTACTCGTTCGCAACTTTTTGGCAGAAGAGGCGTTGTAGTCTCGCCAGCGGAGGCATAGTAGTGCGGTCTCCCTCACCCGGTAGGACAATAGCGTCCGGGTGGCGAGGTGCCTTGATCACCTCCATTCTGGGCATAGGCGCCCGCAGCAACAGTCTCTTTTCCCCGGTGCTAGATGCAGGAGGCACCGGAGATAGAAGGGCACACTGGGGACGGGATCCCTCCTCAGGCGCTGGTGCCTCCACCCGGGGTGTACTATCCCCTGTAGACATGGGTGGATCCCTGACTCTGCGGGACGAGGAGAGAGGCATTTTGTCCCAGCCCTTCTTAGCAAAAAGTTTGTCTATGACGACGTCGTCTTCCGGATCGGAGAGCGACTCCAGGTCGGACGTGTCACACTCCTCCACGGGCAGGTAGTTTGTAGTGGAGACTAAATCGCTACCTCCCGCAGGCACACAGGGCCGTGAATCCCCGACACCTCCGCCCCAACACAAAGTCCCTCCGCCCGGCTTACCTCGGCCCAAAGTTGAGAAGGGATGTCCGGGACTCTTCCGACCGGATCCATTTATTTCTCCATTTGCCAGGATGAACATAATCAGTTGAACTCTTGTAACAGACAGACAGGGGTGTGGATACGAGTAGGCCCAGGCACAAATTAACTCTCCTATTCCTTTTTCGTGCGAATAGGCTTGGCGCACGGTCTCTGCCACCGACCGTGAAGTTGGTAGCTGTCACCTACCGGGTGAACTGTTGCAGCCCCTGCCACAGGCCTGAATGTAACGGTCTCTGCCACCGACCTTAGAACATGGACCACCTTCCGTGTGAATACAGCCCCTGTTTGGAAAGGACATCCATCCCGACGGTCTCCAGAGGCCCTGTCCTGGCACTGGCAATATGCTGCACCAGATCTACGGGAAGGTCACCTGCACGGTTCGTTACGCCTGGATCCAGGCACCCGATACTGTGGGCACCTTAGGACGATTCCTCCCGGAGGAAGAAGCTGGGCCTAAGGCCTGAAGCGATGTACCTCACCCCAGCCTGAGGGTGTCTGGGGTGACTCCCGAACTCCACGTGTCCAGGCCTAGGCCGCCTGGACACCGACCGGGGACAGCAGCCCCCAGGCTGAAGGTGCCTGGGGATCGGACTCCGTGGCGAAGATGTCTGCCCCCTTTATACTCTCTCCCAGCCAGCACAGCGGGTTCCCCGCCCCGCCGTACAACCGCTGCGAGAGGTCACAAAGGGTACGGCACTTCAGTGATGGTTCAACCCCGGCCCAAAGTGACAGCGCCACCTGCTGGGCCACAGGGAACTAGGCATCACTGATGTCTTCACCGAATTAACCATTCTGAAAAGTACATACCCGCTACATGTCTATCACAACACGCACACTACCTGTACACTTGGCGCCCAATGTGGGGCTACGCCTACAATGTGCACCTGAAGACCCCAAAGAGATAATGACTGCAGTTATCTAGTTTGGAACTTGCCCAGGCTTGCCCTGTGATACTGCATGTGAACAGCATGTTTCTGCTGTCTGATTGGCTCCTGAACAAGGTACCTCTACCGGAATGATGGAGAAGTTGATAAAGGGTGTATATAGCAACAGAACCCAGAACAACGCTGGGTACCTCCACATACATGCTAAATTGTGCTATGCCCAGACAGCAGCTACCATGGAAGAATCCAACCAGCTACTGCCACTACCCCGGAGTGTGGTACATGCCAACAGTCGGGTTTGCCCAATGTCATATGGGTATCAGCATGGAGCTTCGGATCATCTGTCCCCATTGCCAGAGACACCTGTTTTATTCACCTACAGGATCGCTGTCCTCAGTGTTGGGTGCTTCTGTTCAGCCACTATTCGAAATCGAGCCCCCAGTCAACCTCGATGCAGATAGATTGCCTGTGATTTCTATGGACAGCTGAGCCAACACCTCTCTGGAACCGCCAGCCAAGATAATTCGTCCTGCTCGGAAGGATCCATCCAGGGGTGGCCTACCCCACTGAAGCTGGGGTTGAGCTGCTGCCCTCCGCACCCAAGGCTGGGTCTCCACCGGTTCTGCCCCTAGAGATCACGCCAGATGAGGATTCATCACCACCACCCCTGGATTTGTCCAGCATGATTCCCCGGACAGCAACATCTTACCTATCATGGACTCACTGGTACTGGCTCTTCTGCAAATGCCTCTCCTGGATATTATTACACCGATGGAAGTGCCTACTACCATTGGTAATTCCCCTAGACCGTTCAGAGCCACCCAAGGGGATCTCATGGGACTCGCTGGTGTTCAACAGTGACGAAGAAGCTCTCCTGTCACCAGAACCCAACATTCCCTATCTAGCCAGTCCTCGAACATCTCCTCTATCCAAGGTAGAACCAGTTGAACGGACTGGGCACAAGTACAGCCACCCTGCAGACGCTTTCCTGCCCCGAGGTAACGTCCACATCAGGGCCAGGATCATCAGATTGGCCCGACTACAGCACTACTTTGATGCCCATGTGTGGAAGAAGCACAGCCATGTTTTCCGATATGTGCCCGAGACTTTATTTCTCCAGTTTGAGGAGGAAAGACCCAAAACCTAAAGTCGCATTATCTGGAAAAGGCTCCACATTCCGGAGCATCTTCAGAGTTTCAAAAAGAAAAATGAGCACGTTAAAACAGAAATTTCACCCCCTATGTAAGGAGTTTAGCATTGGCTGGCACATCTATATGGATAGGGTTAAGCTTGTTAAGCCCGGACACCAATACCGCACTGTTCATCGTTTCCCCGAAAGACCCCCCATCACCAGGTGCGCTATAGACTTGCTAAATCCAGACTTCTACGTGTAAGATTACTTGTTTTGTCTGCTCAATTGTATTTAGTTGATTCTGCATTTGATGTAATGTACCAGTTTCCTCTTTGTACTGTTACTATAATGTGTATTGCACTTGTACAATTTTGTATGTGGGGCGCAGTAGGGAGGGCTTGCGAGTAAGGAGGGGAATGTATAGGTAGGTTGCCTACTGTGTTCATGTAGGCAACCAGGTTTTTATTTTATTTTTATTTATTTTTTTATTATCTTTTTATTAATTTTCCAAAAACATATATAACACATTACAATACATGAAACACATTTACAGTCTCAATATTTCCCATTACAAATAAAAAAAAAAAGGGGGGAAGAAAAGAGGGAGAGATGGGGAAATGGAGAGAGAGAGAGAGAGAGAGAGAGAAAAAAAAAAAGGGGGGAGGGAGTGGGGATGATTTTAGAAGGGGGGATGGGGGAATACAGTCCCCCATACTCTCCCCCAAATATATTATGTGCTATCACTTTAGTGTTGATGTCTTCTAAAGTGGAATTAAATAATAAAGGGAGACAAAAAGTGGTTTCAAAAACTACTACGAACTAAAAAACAAGTGTTAAAATCTAAAAGTAGACAGTATAAAGGACAAGGGGATGAATTTATGAGTGACTGTACTGATAGAGTGACTAAACATGTATATAAAGAGAAAAGTGAGAGGTAAAGTTATCGTAACTGTGCCAAAACAAAAAAAAAAAAAAAAAAGGGAGGAAAAGAAAGAGAGATGGGGAAAAGGAGAGGGGGAGAATGAGGGAGAGGAAAGAAAAAAAAAAAAAAGGGAGGGGGGGGAGTGGGGATGATTTTAGAAAGGGGGGGATGGGGGAATACGATCCCCCATACTCTCCCCCAGATATATTATGTGCTATCACTCTAGTGTTAATGTCTTCTAACGTAAAATTAATTAATAAAGAGTGAAAAAAATGATTTAAAAACTACTACAAACTGAAAAACAAGTGTTAAAATCTAAAAGTGGACTGTATAGAGGACTAAGGAATGAATTTACAAGTGACTACACTGATGAAGTGACAAAACATATATGTAGAGAGAAAAATAACAGGTAAAATTATCGTCACCTGTGCCCAAAAAAAAAAGGGGGGGAGGGGGGGAGTAGGGGCAGCCTCAGGGAAGAACAAATCTAACCCCCCTCTCTCACTCTCTCCGAGAAAAGGAAGAGAACCAAAATAGGGGTGTAAAAAAGGAAAGAAAAGGGAGGAAAGGGAAGGCCGGCATGCATGGTATCCAATAAAATGTTTGTCACATTATATTTTAGTCTCTTAAGGGATAAGCCAAAGAATAACCACAGGGAATCATCCTTAAGATATAGATAGCTTATTCAATAGATGTAAACGGGTCTCAGTGGGATTGTGCAAGTATCTCTCTATAAGTTGTGGTGTCCTTGAACTCCATCCACGGAGTCCAAGTTAAAGTGTGTCGTTGAAAAGTGTCCTTGTTACAATGAGTGATATCTTCCATGAGATGGACCTCTGAAATTTTTTGAAACCACTTTTTCACGGATGGAATCTCAGGCTGACCCCAAAGGGTAGGTGTAAGTGCTTTAGCCGTATTAAGCAGATGTGGAACTAAAGAACATTTGTATTTTCTGACAGGTTCCTTGGTAGCATGGAAAAGAATGGTCCATGCATCAGCAGGAAGATTAATATTGGATATTTGTTGGATAATTCGAATAATGCTAGACCAGAAGGGGCGGATGAGTGGGCACGACCACCATATATGAGCGTGGGTTGCTCTGTTCCCACAATTCCTCCAACACAACGGGGAGTTGTCGGGGAGCATCTGATGAAGCTTTGATGGGGTGTAGTGCCATCTGGTTAATAGTTTGTAATTGACCTCAGCCATCCTTGATGCAATTGAAGAGATATGAGTCAGCTGTAGGACTTTATCCTTTTGGCTGTCTGAGAGGCAGGATTCCAGGTTAAGTGTGGGAGGGGTGTGGGAGGGGTAAACTTTGCTTTGCTTTCCTGCTTACATTTGCATGCTTTTGGGGTCCAGCCTCCTGTTCTGTGATATATACAAAGGTGAAGGTTCGGGTCTCAGGCACAGCGTTGGATCAAGATCGGACTCGGGTAAGTATTTGGGGGGGGGGGGCTGACAATAGAAGTTTTTTTTACCTTACACAGTCTAATGGTCATTCAGGTCCATGCTTCCACTGTGGAGCCCCCTGAACTAACATCCACTAATAGGGTTACACATGTGGGTTAGTGTTACCTGGAGTGTAGAGTTGCAAGAAGGGTTAGAGTGAGGATCAGTGATACAAGAAGGGTTAGCGAGAGGATCGGTGATACAAGAAGGGTTAGAGTGAGGATCAGTGATACAAGAAGGGTTAGAGTGAGGGTCAGTGGTACAGAGAGAGTTAGTGTAAGGGTTGCGGGGAGGGACAGTGTTATGGTTGCAGAGAAGGTTGGTGTGAGGGTACAGAGAAAGTTGGTGTGAGGGTACAGAGAAGGTTGGTGCAAGGGTACAGGGAATGTTGCTGTGAGTTTACAGGGAAGGTTGGTGTGAGGGTACAGAGAAGATTGGTGTGAGGGTACAGGGAAGGTTGGTGTGAGGGTACAGAGAAGATTGGTGTGAGGGTACAGGGAAGGTTGGTGTGAGGGTACAGGGAAGATTGGTGTGAGGGTACAGAGAAGATTGGTGTGAGGGTACAGAGAAGATTGGTGTGAGGGTACAGAGAAGATTGGTGTGAGGGTACAGGGAAGGTTGGTGTGAGGGTATAGGGAAGGTTGGTGTGAGGGTACAGAGAAAGTTGGTGTGAGGGTACAGAGAAAGTTGGTGTGAGGGTACAGAGAAGGTTGGTGTGAGGGTACAGGGAATGTTGCTGTGAGTTTACAGGGAAGGATGGTGTGAGGGTACAGAGAAGGTTGGTATGAGGCTACAGAGAAGATTGGTGTGAGGGTACAGGGAAGGTTGGTGTGAGGGTACAGGAAAGGTTGGTGTAAGGGTACAGGGAAGGTTGGTGTGAGGGTACAGAGAAGTTTGGTGTGAGGGTACAGAGAAGGTTGGTGTGAGGGTACAGAGAAGGTTGGTGTGAGGGTACAGGGAAGGTTGGTGTGAGGGTACAGGGAAGGTTGGTGTGAGGGTACAGGGAAGGTTGGTGTGAGGGTACAAAGAAGGGTGGTGTGAGGGTACAGGGAAGGTTGGTGTGAGAGTTACAGGGAGAGTTAGCATGAGGGTTAGTGTTGGTGTAACAGGGAAGGATAGGGTTAATGTGAAGCTTACAGGGAGAGTTCGTTTTTGCAATTCTAGGAGAGTTAGTGCCTTCACAGCATAAGGGTGAGCAGATAGGGTGCAGTAAAAACACATCTCAGCCTAGCATTTTTATTGCCCTCAAACACAAGTGTAAACGAGAACTTTGTGTGACGTTGCTGTTAGGCTTCATGCACACTGGGTGTTTGCTTTTAGATATTTAGGCGCATCAAGAGTTTGAGCATAAATGCATTCCATTAAATATTAATTTATTCTGGCCATTGGAAGGCAGTAACGCTCAAACATGTCAAGTGTTTTTCCATTCAAAAAGCTGCTATCCTAAACATGCTTTTTCAACCTGTAAACGCTCCTCTTCTAAAACGCCTGTAAATGCCTATGAGTGCGTGGACACATAGGCTAGTGTAGCGGCCTCACCCCCCCGTCCCCTTGTGAATAAAGTGGATTGCTTGTCTAGGGGTATGCGGGAGGAGGGTGAGGTACACTACGGCCCCTGTCCTCTAAGGTGTAGAGGTGAAGGCCAACACTATTTTACCTTCGAGTCCTGTGTTCTGGATGGAGCCTCTGGCCCTCCTGCAGAGGGCAAGTTTGACTGTCAGTAATAGAGCCCCACACCATAAAAAGTCCAACACTCCTTTATTCTTCTGCACATATGAACAGTATCAGTTGAACTTTTAAAAGAACAAACAGGGTGTGGAAACGAGTAGGCCCAGGCACAATGAACTCTCCTATTCCTTCTTTGGCGAATAGGCTTGGCGCACAGTCGCTGCCACCGACCGTGAGTTTGGTCGCTGTCACAGACCGGTTGAACTGTTGAGGCCCCTGCCACAGGCCTAATAGCAGGTCTCTGCCACCGACCTGAATTGACTAGATGTACCGCTGCCACTGGTCACAGAACATGAATTACCTTCCTTTATGAATAGGCCCTTGTTGGAGAAAGATATCCATCCGAGCGGTCTCCGGAGGTCCACCCGACACTGGCAGTATGCTGCACCAGCTTCACGAAGGGTAATTTCTCCGGTCCTTTACGCCCTGGATTCAGGTGCCCAACACCAGGGGCACCTTAGGACAATCCCTCCCTTGCGGGACCCAGCGGAAGGTACTGGGCCCCAGGCCTCCGGATGAGTACCTCACCCCAGACTGAAGGTGTCTGGGATGGAACACGAACTCCACGTGTACAGGCCGAGGGCGCCTGAACACAGACCACGGACAGCAGCCCTCAGGCTGAAGGTGCCTGGGACTCGGACCTCGGGGTGAAGATGTCCGCCCCCTTTATACCCTCCCCCAGCCAGCACAGCGGGTTCCCTGTCCCGCAGTACAACTGCCGCGAGAGGTCACAAAGGGTACGGCACTGCAGTAGTGGTTCAACCCTGGCTCAAAGTGACAGCGCCACCTGCTGAGCCGCAGGGAACTAAACACCACTGATGTCCTCACCCGAACAGAATACAACCCTATCCTTCCAATTAGTGCATCTGGGTCATGCTACCACCCAGATGCTCCCCCTAAATAGTACATGCCCGCTACACTAGCATGAAGGTGCTTTTACAGGCTGAAAAAAAAGCGCCAAATGCCTGTAAAATGCCTGTTTTTTAAGTACAACATGCATGAGGCCCAATGCCTAGTACACACGGGCCAAATGTCGGGAGACATTAGCTGGTTCAATAAAAACCAGCCAGCATTCAGCCCGTGTGTATGACAGCTGGTCCGACAGAAGCCGGGCGCTTGGCCAGCTTCTGTCGGATGTGCATGCTGGAAAACCAGCAGCCGAGTGGTTCCTGATCAACGTTCTCAGCGAATAGCTGAACACAACAGCTCAGCGGGGGAGATCCCTGTACTAACGTTGGACTGATGGTACAGCAGCTCCGACAGGAGATGTCAGTTTTTTTTTTCTTCATTCAATCTGCTGGGTTGAACGAAAAAAACTATCTGTGTGCCAGGCTTTAGAGTTACAAGGAGGGTTAGTGTGAGGGTCAGTGAAACAAGAAGGGTTAATGCGAGGGTCAGTGGTACAGAAAGAGTTAGTGTAAGGGTTGTGGGGAGGGACAGTGTTAGGGTTACAGAGAAGGTTATTTTTAGGGTACAGGGAAAGATAGTGTGAGGGTTAGTGTTAGGGTTACAAGAATGGTTGGTGTGAGGGATACAGGACAAGTTCATTTTAGGGTTACAGGGAGAGTTAGTGTTGAGGTGCAGAGTGTTAGGGATAGGGTTATAGGAAGAGTTAGTGTAAAGGCTAGTATTGGGGTTATGGGGGGGTTAATGTTACATGGAGGGTTAGTGTGAAATCTAGTAATTTGGTTAGTTTTAGAGAGTACAGAGAGAGATAGTGTGATGGTTAATGTTGGGGCTACAGGGAAGGGTGGGGTTAGTGTGAGGGTTACAGAAAAAGTTAGCATGGGCATTACAGAGAGGGTTAGCAAGAGAGTTAGTGTTGGGGTATAGGGAGTTTTAGGGTTACACGGAGGGTAATGTAAAGGAAGCTATGGGGTTGGGCCAGTAGCTTTGCACTGAAAACTACCAGCACTAACCCCCCAAGGCTGGAAACTAATAACTCTTTAAAATGTAATTGTTATGCAATTTTCATCATCTTTGCTTCTGTTCTATATGTAGTATCCATGCCATTCTGTGCGTGAAACTTAAGTTGTGTAAGTTCTTTCTTGCACAACCTGTAATAACACTTTACTCCTAAGAAAATAACCTCAGTGCTTGCTTAGTCACTTAGCGACCTATTTTTTTTTCTTTTTTTTTCTTTATAACCTCAAAACCTTCACTTAAAAAACCCAGTGTGAATCACATAGGAAACAAACTTACATTATTTCTCAGAAGCAGAGAAAGGTATTTGAATATATATTTTAAACAATTTCAGAGTTTGAATCCATAGCAATGGGCAAATGGAATATCACCAACATTCATTGTTCCTATTTTTTTTTTACTAAATGGGTATTAATGGAAATTTCCATTTTAAACCAAGAGGCGACGTTTGATTCCTAATCTAGATTGGGACTAAAGCCCCGTACACACGGTCGGACTTTTGGCCAACAAACTTCATTTTGAGCAAGTTGGACCAACAATCCGACCGTGTGTACGCTCCATCGGACAAACTTTTTTTTTTTTTTTTTTTCATCGGACAAAAGTTCGGTCTGCAAACGGACAAACTTTTGGCCAACAAAAGTCCGATGGAGCAAAGTCCGACCGTGTGTACAGAAAACCATCGGACTTTTGTCCGATGGACAAAAACAAATAATGTTAAAATCAACCAACAATAGCAGAAGTTGACCAAAGGGTGGCGGTAAAGAGCAGAAAAACCACGCGATGTTGGAAGAAGTTTTGGGAAAGTTTGCAGAAAAGTCCTGTGGTGTGTATGCTATGGGTGTTCCCGGCCAACTCCGTTCGGACAAAAATCCACGGAAATGTCAGATGGAAGTCCGACCGTGTGTAAGAGGCTTTAGAAGCAGCATGTTATGTTCACCAAACCATATTATGATCAAACCTTTCTAACCTCTGAAGGATCAATAATGTTTGTCATCACCATTAACACAAAGGGGACATGTATTAATTTTGTTGCACAGCAAGGCTATGCCAAACAGGAGCAGTGAGATATATTCTTAGACAGATTTATTTTTTATAATATATACATTTTTCCCTCTGTTGCTTTAAAAAAGCACTACACCTGCTCCTGACCACTTCTTCAATTTGAACTCAAGACAAACATCTAAGTGCACAGATGAAATTCATATATGGGTGCTGCCAAAAAATTTGTATTTCTGTTCATCCATTTCTGAGATTTATACAGTTCAGCCACACGGTATAGTCCTGTCTGGTTCTGGTAGATTTTCTCGTTTGTAAATCAGTAACTCTTACAGATCTTGTCCCTCTACAGCAGGCATGTCCAAAGTCCAGCCCGCTGGCCAATTGCGGCCTGCGTTCCAGTTTAGTACGGCCCCCCTGGTGATTTGGATATATATATATCTTTTATGGGGTACTGTATTTATCGGCGCTGCCTTGGAGGGGACAGGGAGGGGGGTGGGAAGAGCGCCTTTAGATTACATACAGGAGAATCTCCTGTTTACTCAGTGGCATCTGTAATAGAAGGTCCCATCTCCTGGGCTGCCATTGGACGACTGCCATTCTGTCTATCATAGAAGGCGGGACTTCGTATTAAATAGGCCGCAGAGTAAACAGGAGATTTTCCTGTATGTAATCTGTTGGCACTTGTCTTGCCCTCCTCCCTGACCCCTCCCAGGCTGCAGATGGGCATCGATCAGGCTGCACTGATGGCAATGGTAAGGCTGCATTCATGGCAATGGTGAGGCTGCATTCATGGCAATGGTGAGGCTGCATTCATGGCAATGGTGAGGCTGCATTCATGGCAATGGTGAGGCCGCAGATGGACACTGAGTAGGCTGCATTGATGGGCACTGACCCTTGTTTTGCTTCACAGTTCTTTATTTAAAATGCAAGTTTTTTTCCTGAAACTTCAATCTTAAAATACGGTATATCCAAATAACACGCCTGAGATCATCTCTTCACCATACACAGCCACAAAGGCAAGAGAATTCTTGTTGGGCAGTGAATTAGTGCTCGGACGAACACACTTACTGTAGACCGAATTTTAATGGTTCAAAGAATTTCAGGCAAAATGGTCAGCCCTCACACATGTTCACTTCATCAAATCTGGCCCTCTTTGAAAAAAGTTTGGACACCCCTGCTCTACAGCTTGTGAATGGACAGCAGACTTAGGAGCTCATTTCTCCATCATTCAGCTTTTACCTCCTATCAGAACTTTCCTTGCACTGCAGTACAGCTGTTTAAAGTGATTGTAAAGCTTTGTGTTTTTTTTTTTTTTAGAACAAACATGTCATACTTACCTCCACTCTGCAGTTTGTTTTGCACAGAGTGGCCCCGATCATCCTCTTCTGGGGTCCCCCGGCGGCGCTATCAGCTCATCCCCGCATCATATAACCCCCTAGGAGAAGCGCTCTCCCGGGGGGTTACCTTGCGGGCGCACTCCCAAGTCCAGCATTTGGCGTCCATAGATGCCGAATGTAGGACTTGGCCCCGCCACCCGCGTCATTGGATTTGATTGACAGCAGCGAGAGCCAATGGCTGTGCTGCTATCAATCTATCCTATCAAGAGCCGAGAACCCCAGGCAGGGAGGTATAGCGTGTCTCCACGGAGGGATCGAAGGGGGTCAGCTGAGTAAAACGGAGGGGCTGGGGGGCCGGTCACTGTCAGAAGTTTCTTCACCTTAATGCATCCTACCCTACACAAGGGTTTACAACCCCTTTAAGTCCTTGTGCTACTTTTACATTTCAATGTCTAAGCTCTGCTGTGTAGGGATATAAGTCAAATTTAGGTCTTACATTGATTTCATAAAAAATTAATTGCATTAACCACTTCAATACTGGGCACTTTCACCCCTTTCCTTCCCATGCCAATTTTCAGCTTTCAGCGCTCTCGCAATTTCAATGACAATTGCGCAGTTATGCAACACTGTACCCAAATGAAATTTTTATCATTTTGTTCACACAAATTGAGCTTTCTTTTGGCGGTATTTATTCATGACTCAGTTTTTTATTTTTTGGGATATAAGCAAAAAAAAAACGGAAATTTAGAAAAAAAAACAATATCTTCTACTTTCTATTTTAAAAGAAATCCAATAAAATCTAATTTTGTCATAAATTTAAGCCAAAATGTATTCTGCTACATGTCTTTGGTAAAAAAATCCCGTTAAGTGTATAATAATTGTGTTATCACGGACATATGTGTGCAGATGATCATTTGGACATACCTGTATGATTTTACTGTTACATATGTGGGGGACAAGTGTTTTTTAGAAATCTAAAGTGCTAATTATAATCCTGAGGGTTATATTCCCCGCAAATATACGCCAGAAAGCTTTAGGCGCCCTGCTCGATTCTGTGCTGCTATGTCTCCCCCTAAAAGATCCGGCGCCATCGCTAACTTGGCCCAATACTGCCACGACGGGCAAGACCCATGAGGGGAAGATGGCGCCGTCCCGCCTCCCGTAGAAGAGGAACAGGCCTCCGGAGACACCGCCAGAGTGCTGGAGGCGATTGCCCTCTGCCAGACCACCCTAACCACCAGGATTGAGGATGTGAAAATCGACATCTCCTTGATTCGGCAGGATATAAACAAACTACGCGAAAGGGTGTCTGACACTGAGCGCCGGGTCGGCCACGTGGAGGAAGGCCTGCATCCCCTTCAGGTTACTACCGAACAGCTGCAATATCAACTGAATGCGGTCCTCTCCAAACAGGACGATATGGAGAACCGTCTCCGGAGATGTAACCTGCGCTTCGTGGGACTCCCTGAAAAATCCGAGGGCGCGGACCCGCCCACTTACCTGGAAAACCTGCTGATCAAGACCTTTGGCAGGGAGGCCTTCTCCTCAACATTTGTGGTGGAGTGTGCCCACCGTCTTGCCGCTAAACCTCCTCCTGCTGGAGCCCCACCACAAACTTTCATCGCCAAGTTCCTAAACTACCGCGACCGAGATGCAATACTCAGGCTTACCCGGGAACGAGGCAACATCCCTGTTGGTAACGTGACCGTGGCAGTGTTCCCGGACTTTTCGGCTGAAATCCAGAAGAAAAGAGCGCGCTTCACCGAGGCGAAATGGCAGCTCCGTGTACAACACCTACCATACGCAATGCTTTTTCCGGCACGGCTCTGAGTGGCGAGCAAAGGCAAGGCACAGTTTTTTTGAAGACCCGCAAGCTGTCCTCCCCTGGCTGGAACACCGCGGTGTGGCCGGCCCGGCCCACGCCTAGATCCTAATCCCCCGTGCATCGTCATCGCTAATGCCTGAAGCTGGAGGATAATTTTCCCAGTGTTGCATACTTCTCCCTTATCTCCTCCAAAACCGTGAGTTAGCCTCATGCACTGTTCGTTCTAATGCCCCCTTCCCCCCCTCAACCTCCGCTATGGTCCAGCAGATGTCCCACTTCCCCCAAGACCGTGTTGCTAGACACTGCCTTCCCCCCGCCAACATACTTGACTTATGTGTCCCGTGCGGCTCACCTGCTCCCGCATTTCCCAAGACTGGATATCCCCCCTGCACCGTTGTGTGTTGGTCACCCCAGACCATGGCATTCGTGCCATCACGGTCTACCACCTCCATGCCACTGTTTCCCTGGCCAGCCTCTGCCTCTCTACCTGTAGTGGATGGCAGTGTGTTGAATCTGCCTTGCTGGTCCAGTGCTCACACAGACTGTTTGTTTTTTGCTTTTTTATGTACTTTTTTTTTCTTTTTTGAGTCCATGCTGACATACTGCACAAACTATGCCTTCTCCCTTTTACTGTTGATGCCTATGGGTCTGATCCCCCTCTCTGGCTCTGAAATGCCCCGTACTGGTGCATGGTGGATATGTGCCCCCCGGGGCTCTACATTGGTGGCTTGGCACCCCCCAACTGGCTCCTCTGGTACCCGGGTGTCCAGCACGCATGTGTATTTTATTAAGAACTGTGTTATGTTATTTTCATTGTTTTGTGCTGTGTGCTGCCCCCTGGGTGTCCGACTGCTCTTACTAGCCCCCCTTGTGCAAAGTTGTATTTGCTTTGTAAAAATAAATCACCTCTAATGTTGGGTGTCCTACGTGTGTGGATGCTGCTGTGATGTGTAAAACTATAGGTTTTGTTTTTTACATTTTAGAATAGGGTGCCTCAAGATTGTGCAGTTAAAGGGTGCCACAACTGAAAAAAGGTTGAGAGACACTAGTATAGGACATAAGGCAACAGAAGTAAGTTTTCTAAAACCATATTGCAATTATGTAATGAGTTCCTTGCAGATATAAAAAGTGCTAATTGGAGTTTTACTTTAATAACTGTATCTGAGTAAAATGGCCCTAAAATCATAAAAACACATTTAACTCTTTGTCCCCCAGACTTTAGATATGAAGTCCAAGAATAATAGTTAAATCAGTTAATAAAATGCATGCAAGCACCTGATTCTGTCAGTGCGGTTTCCTACTTTGAAGCACACAGAGCACTTGTACTGAAACCCCATTAATTGTTCTTGTAAAGAAAACCCACACACTTCCTGTCATAGGAAGAGCTGCACAAGAGAAAAACCTTTCAAAACTTTGCCTGACCTTCTAAATTTTAGTCTTTACTGACCATATTCATGGGGAGACTGCACAGCCAAGCCAAGTGTTCCCTCATCCCCTCCTCCACACATGCGATTATGTACAAGCCGTAAGATGTGCACCACCTGCCTTGAGACTAGTGGATTGGTCGGTTGGCTTCGAGGATTGACGCTGATTGGGTTTATTTAAGACCTGTTAATATTCAGATCCATGGCTATTTTTTATTTATTTTTTATTTTATTTGTTAATTAAAAAAAAAAAAAAAATCCCTAATCCATTAAATTGTATGAAAACTGGTACAATGAACTTCTCTTAATGGATAATTTTGGTCTGATAAATGTACAATTGAAAATGTTTTTATGTATTTTTATTAAATAAGAAATATCTGTCGATCTTGCTAGAAATACTGTCATCTGCTGACTTCCTGTGCTCTCAGGCTGTGTCACATTTTTATTAGTTACATTATTCTAAGTTACTTTTAAAGGACTGCATAACTAAATTCTAAATTATGGAAAACGAAGGGAGGAGATGGAGAGGTTTCTGTTGTCCTGTCTAATGCCGCGTACACACAGTCGTAATTTCCGACAGAAAAAGTCAGATGGGAGCTTTTAGTTGGATAATCCGACCGTGTGTATCCCCTATCTGACTTTTTCTGTCGGAATTTCCAATGGAGTTAGATAGAGAGCAGGTTCTCTATTTTTCTGTCTGAAAAACCGTCCAAGTTTTTGCCGACGGAAACTCCGATCGTGTGTATGCGGCATTAGTGACATCGTTGGGGGTTATTTACTAAAGCTGGAGAGTGCAAAATCTGGTGCAGTGCTGCATAGAAACCAATCAGCTTCCAGGATTTATTGCCAAAGCCTAATTGAACAAGCTGAAGTTAGAAGCTTATTGGCTACCATGTACAGCTGCACCAGATTCTGAGTGCTTCAGTTTTAGTACCGTATATACTTAACCACTTAACAACCACCTGCCGACAAATAACGTCGACAAGGTGGTTGCTTAACTCTGGGAGGACGTTATATAACGTCCTCCCAGAATCGCGCTCCCGCGCGCCCCCTGGGGCGTGCACACGGGAAACTCCGTGACCGCCGGGTCCAGAGGACCCGGCGGATCACGAATCGCGGTAAATCGCCGCTGATAGCGGCCGTTTACCACGTGATCGCTCCGTCAAATGACGGAGCAATCACTTGTAAACAGACCGGCGTCATTTGATGACGCCGGTTCCTCCCTCCCCTCTCTGTACCGATCGGTACAGTGTGAGAGGGGAGGGGGAGGGAGCGGATGGCAGCAGCAGCACTGTGGGCTGGATCTGTGACAATTGCAGTCACAGATCCAGCCATCCATCCATCCCTGCTCAGCCATCCCTGTGCTATACCCTGCCAATACTCTGCAATACACCCTGCCAATACTCTGCAAAATACCCTGGTGCAATACTCTGCAATACCCTGGTGCAATACTCTGCAATACCCTGGTGCAATACTCTGCAATACCCTGGTGCAATACTCTGCAATACCCTGGTGCAATACTCTGCAATACCCTGGTGCAATACTCTGCAATACCCTGGTGCAATACCCTGGTGCAATACTCTGCAATACCCTGGTGCAATACTCTGCAATACCCTGCAAAATACTCTGCAATACCCTGCAAAATACTCTGCAATACCCTGCAAAATACTCTGCAATACCCGCCACAATACTCTGCAATACTCTGCAATACCCGCCACAATACTCTGCAATACCCGCCACAATACTCTGCAATACCCGCCACAATACTCTGCAATACCCGCCACAATACTCTGCAATACCCGCCACAATACTCTGCAATACCCGCCACAATACTCTGCAATACCCGCCACAATACTCTGCAATACCCGCCACAATACTCTGCAATACCCGCCACAATACTCTGCAATACCCGCCACAATACTCTGCAATACCCGCCACAATACCCTGTGCAATACCCGCCACAATACCCTGTGCAATACCCTCCACAATACCCTGTGCAATACCCTGCCATACACCGCAATACCCTGCCATACACCGCAATACCCTGCCATAGTCCGCAATACTCCGCAATGCCCGGCAATACTCCGCAATGCCCGGCAATACTCCGCAATGCCCGGCAATACTCCGCAATGCCCGGCAATACTCCGCAATGCCCGGCAATACTCCGCAATGCCCGGCAATACTCCGCAATGCCCGGCAATACTCCGCAATGCCCGGCAATACTCTGCAATAACCACTTCCCGCCCTCCGGCCGTCATATGACGTCCTTGACTTTGTGCGGGGATATCTGAATGATGGGAGCAGCTACAGGCATCATTCAGATATTAGCTTTTTCAGCCGGCGATTCCCTACACCATAAGAACAATCATAGCGGCTGTTCCGCCGCTTGATCATTCTTACGGGAGGCGAGAGGGGATGTCCCCCCCCCGCCGCCCTCCGGTGCTTCTACCGACTCACCGCTACGATCAAAGCCAGGATTGTTTTTTTTTTTTTTTTTTTTTTTTTTCAGGCTTCCCAGCCTAGAGGTGAGATGTGGGGTCTTATTGACACCCCCCCCCCCCCATATCTCACTGTAAAGAGGACCTGTCATGCCATATTCCTATTACAAGGGATGTTTACGTTCCTTGTAATAGGTATAAAAGTGATCAAAAAAATGTTTAGGGCGGAAAAACATGTCAAACTAAAATAAATAAAGTAAAATGAAGGATAATTTTTTTTTTTTTTTTTTAAAGCGCCCCTGTCCCCGTGAGCTCGCATACAGAAGCGAACGCATACGTAAGTCCCGCCCACATATGAAAACGGTTTTCAAACCACACATGTGAGGTATCTCCGAGAACGTTAGAGCGAGAGCAATCATTTTGGCCCTAGACCTCCTCTGTAACTCAAAACATGTAACCAGTAAAAATATTTAAAGCGTCGCCTATGGGGATTTTTTAAGTAGCGAAGTTTGGCGCCATTCCACGAGTGTGTGCAATTTTTAAGGGCGACATGTTAGGTATCTATTTACTCGGCGTAACTTCATCTTTCACATTATGCAAAAACATTGGGCTAACTTTACTGTTTTTTTTTTTTTTTAAGCACAAAACATTTTTTTTCCGTAAAAAACGCGTTAAAAAAATTGCTGCGCAAATATCGTGCGAGATAAAAAGTTGCAACAACCACCATTATATTCTCTAAGGTCTTTGCTAAAAAAACATATATAATGTTTTGGGGTTCTATGTAATTTTCTAGCAAATAAATGATGATTTTTACATGTAGGAGAGAAATGTCAGAATTGGCCTTGGTGCTCCAGAACGCCTGAAGGTGCTCCCTGCATGTTGGGCCTCTGTATGTGGCCACGCTGTGTAAAAGTCTCACACATGTGGTATCGCCATACTCGGGAGTAATAGCAGAATGTGTTTTGGGGTGTAATTTGTGGAATGCATATGCTGTGTGTGAGAAATAACCTGCTAATATGACAATTTTGTGAAAAAAAAAAAAGAGAAAAAAAAAATCTTGATTTTGCAAAGAATTGTGGGAAAAAATGACAACTTCAAAAAACTCACAATGCCTCTTTCTGAATACCTTGGAATGTCTTCTTTCCAAAAAGGGGTCATTTGGGGGGTATTTGTACTTTTCTGGCATGTTAGGGTCTCAAGAATTGAGATAGGCCATCAGTACTTCAGGTGTGATCAATTTTCAGATATTGGCGCCAATGACTCTATAACTTTCACAAAGACCAAATAATATACACCAATTTGTACTTATTTTTACCAAAGATATGTAGCAGTATAAATTTTGGCCAAAATTTATGAAGAAAAAAATAGTAATTTGCAAAATTTTATAACAGAAACGAAAAAAAAATCATTTTTTTTCAAAATTTTCAGTCTTTTTTCTCTTATAGCGCAAAAAATAAAAAACCCAACAGTGATTAAATACCACCAAAAGAAAGCTCTATTTGTGTGAAAAAAAGGACAAAAATTTCATATGGGTACAGTGTTGTATGACTGAGTAATTGTCATTCAAAATGTGAGAGCACCGAAAGCTGAAAATTGGTCTGGTTATTAAGGGGGTTTAAGTGCCCAGTGGTCAAGTGGTTAAGTATAAGCTGAGTTTTTCAGCACATCTTTTTGTTCTGAAAAAATGCCCCCCCTCGGCTTATACTCGAGTCACCTTTTTGCGCCTGATCTTTTGGACTTTGGGGACCCGGTACCGGTTAACCTTAAGTCCCCTGGACCCCAAACTTGGCACACATGTAGCCCCACTCTTCCTCTACAAGTGTGCAGAGTTTGTTGTCTGGGGGACCTACGGCTGGGGAGCACCGTTTTTTTAAAGCCGGGCACCCCTTCCATAGACTCCAATGTAAACGGTTATTTCTCCGGTGACTTTGGAGACCCGGAACTTGGCACACATGTAGCTCCATTTCTCCTCTATAAGTGTGCAAAGTTTTTTGTCTGGGGGACCTACGGCCGGGGAGCACCGATTTTTCAAATCTGAGCACCCCTTCCATAGACTCCAATGTTAAACGTCAGTCTAGTCATGGACACAGTGAGGCATGGGCACAGTGAGGCATGGAGACAGTGAGGCATGGACACAGTGAGGCATGGGCACAGTGAGGCATGGACACAGTGAGGCAAAGTGGGGCACAGTGAGGCATGCAGATGGACACCCTAGGCTTATACTCGAGTCAATACGTTTTCCCATTTTTTTGTGGTAAAATTAGGTGCCTTGGGTTATATTCGGGTCGGCTTATACTCGAGTATATACGGGAAATCCCCCATCCCCCACTTCTCCATACATACACCAACATACTTGTTGGGGGTGGGATCATTAACAACCCCATACACGTACATTAACAACCATGTGTAAGCTCCCATACTCTCCGGCATGGAGCTTGCATAGTGTTTGGACTCCTGGTATCAAAAGAGAAGCCAAACACTGGGGGAACAAGATGAAGGTGAATAATGATTAGTCTGAGGGATGGGCTTTCAAGTGACTTATGTGCAAAAATATAGCCACAAACAGGCGAACGGCTATGTGCATGCACAAAAATATGATCAGCATGTGCACGCGTGTTAGCCATTGATGCTGGCACCAAATGGCCTATATAAGGACAGCAGCTGAACTAGTGCATTGCTGTCTGATCTGCAGCTTTACCTGTATACCCGTTCCTTTGATCTCAGCTTGATTCCTGTGTTTGACCTGACTTACCCTGACTTATCCTGACTTATCCTGACCAAGCTTGCTCTCCACCTATCCTGACCTTGGCTTGCCTTTAAGACCATGTTATATCTTTCATCTGCCTGATATCCTGTTGCCAACCTCTGCCTGCACATTGTCCATTCTCTGCCTGCCGTTTATGCTGTATCTGATCATCCGTTGCTGGCCTGGCTTGTCTGACCATGCATCCAGTTGCCCGTTTGTCATGCTCTGCATGGTGCCTGGTGACACCGGTCCTCCATTTACTGTGTGTCTGCATCTACGCTTCCTGCTGCCATCCGCTGCTTCAGCCATCTAGCCCAGCTCTGGTGACGCACCGGCCGCACTGTCAGGCTCCGAGGAACAGGCCGATTGTTGAGAGGGCTCCCCTTGCAACTAAGTGCAGTGCTCCCCTGGGAGTGATACAGAGGGAGCAGCACCCAAAGGTTCATGGTTTGCCAGGTGTTGTTGGTAATGAGCCGGTCAGTTGGAGTGCACTGGTAGTTGCTAGGATGACCCTCAGAGCCACTGAGCGTGGGATGCCAGGCAGAAGATGTCAGTAGGGGCAAACCGGTAGCAGGAACTGAAGACAAGCCAGGGGTTATACATGAGAGATCAGTCTAGACATTCCAGAGATGAAGTACAGATGAAGGCGTAGACAGGAGCGTAGTCAGTGGTGCAAGCCAGAGGTCAATCAGGAGCGGATCAGAAGCAGAAGTTAAAAAAGCCAGGTTGATAACAGGGAACAGAATCACGGAGACACAGGAGCACAGGAACCACTGGGGAGCCGACGATAATCCAGCAAGGGATGGCTCCAACAGCAGGCTTAAATAGACCCGGATGTACTGCCCACATCAGTCACACTGTGCACCGTGGTGGCCATGATGGTCTTGGGTGGAATTTCCAGTCCTTCTTCGGGCCATTTCCCTGACAGTGCACCCCCCCCCCAAGGGGCAGCCTCCGGATGCCCAGACGAGCCAATTTTTCAGGATACCTGGTATGGAAACTCTGCAGGGTACTCTTTTCACTTAACGAGAAACTGGGCTTGCCTTCCTCTGTTTCAGCAGTCCAAAATGGGTTCCACTTCAAATTCTGGTTCACCGTCTATTAGGACAGGTAGAGGCGGCTTCTCCTCTCTCCCTGGGAAAGGACTGGGCATGGCTGGTTTGAGCAACGAAACGTGGAATGCGGGGTGGATCTTGTAGGACTCTGGCAGGGCAAGTTCGAAGGCCACAGGGTTGATTACTCTCTTGATTTCAAAGGGGCCGACGAACTTTGGCCCTAGCTTCCTAGAAGGACAGGGCAACCAAAGGTTGATGGAGGAGAGCCAGACCTTGTCCCCCACTTTGAGGTCTGGGCTGCCCCTTCTCTTCCGGTCATAATGTCTCTTGACATCTTCCTGGGCAATCTGCATGGTTTCCCGGAGGGTTTGGAGGTTGGACTGGAGAAGGGTCAGCTGGTCTTGGACTGTGGGTACTGAGGCTTCTGGAATGGTGTTAGGTATAGCGGACGGGTGGAACCCCTAATTGGCCCAGAAGGGTGATTGGTTGGTTGTTGCATGTACCGATTTATTGTAGGCAAACTCGGCACACGAGAACAGGGAGAGACAGTCAACCTGGGAGAAGGAACAGAAGCATCTTAAGTATTGTTCTAGCATTTGATTGGTCCTCTCCGTTTGCCAGTTACTCAGCGGGTTGTAAGCCGAAGATAACCATACCTCAATGGCCAGGCTTTTGCAAAGGACCTTCCAGAATTTAGATGTAAACTTCACCTCCCTGTCTGAGACAATACTATCAGGGAGGCCGTGTTATCTGAAGATCTCCTTGATGAAGGTGTCCACAGTTTCCTTAGTGGTAGGTGTGCCCCTCATGGGCAGGAAGTGAGCCATCTTGGACAGGTGGTCTACCACCACGAAGATGGTTGTATGTTCCTTAGATGGGGGCAAATCCATTATAAAATCCATGGAGATCTCTTTCCAAGGTTGCTCTGGCACCGGTAAAGGTTTCAACAGATCCCAAGCTTTGGTGTGGGATCCCTTGTTGCATTGACAGACAGTACAGGAGCGCACATATTGTTTACAGTCCGGTTTGAGAGTGGGCCACCAGAAGGACCGTGAGAGGAGTTCTGTAGTCTTTTTAACTCCGAAGTGACAGGCTAGCTGGTGTTCGTGACAGGTTCTTAGGACCTGTGGCTTAGCCTGTTGTGGAACGAAGACCTTGTCTTGGTGCCATACAAACCCCTCCTGGATTCTTAGTACAGAGGTCTCCAACTCTGGGCATAGGGCTGCGGCTTGCTCCATAGTAGACTGGAGATCCTGTTGAAGCAATAAGAAGTTCTGTTTTGTTAGGATAGTATCGGGTGTAGCCTCCTCTGGGATATCAGGGAACATGCGTGATAAGGCATCCGTTTTACCATTTTTAGATCCCGGCCGGTAGGTGATATGAAACTGGAAGCAAGAAAAGAACAAGGCCCAACGAGCCTGGCAAGGTCTCAACTGTTTGACGGACCGGTGGTATTCTAAATTTTTATGATCCGTATAGATCATAATAGGATGCCTGGCTCCCTCTAGGACAGGGGTAGGAACCTTGGCTCTCCAGCTGTTTCGAAACTACAAGTCCCATGAGACATTGCAAGACCCTGACAATCACAGGCATTACTCCTAGAGGCAGAGGCATGATGGGATTTGTAGTTTCGAAACAGCTGGAAAGCCAAGGTTCCCTACCCCTGCTCTAGGAGGTACATCCATTCTCGATCCCCCACATCATAATTCTTTTCTGGTTGGCTCATCTTGCGGGAAGAGATAGCTATGGGATGGAGCAGTGCCTTTTTTACATGAGACCTATGGAGCTGCAAGGTAGTCGAAAAGATAGGGATATCATCATGGTAACCGATACCAAAATGGTCCAAGAACTCCCGGAAAATGTCGTTCACCAGGTGCTGGAGAGTGGCAGGTGCGTTGCAGAGACCAAAGGGCATGACCAGATATTGGAAGTGTCCGAACCGAGTTCAGAATGCTGTTTTCCACACATCACCCTCTCGGATGCGGATCAGGTTGTAGGCCCGCGTAGGTCCAGTTTGGTGAAGACATGGGCATTACGTAATCTCTGGAAAAGTTCTGGGATTAGCGGAAGCGGGTAATGATCCTTAATTGTAATTTTATTGAGCTCCCTGTAGTCTATGCAGGGTCTGAGGGACTGGTCCTTTTTTTCCCCACCAAGAATATGCCAGCGCCCACAGGAGAGGAAGAAGGACGGATAAACCCCTTCTTTAGGTTGTTATCCAGATACAGCCGCAGGGCCTCAAGCTCCTTTTGCGAGAGGGGGAATATTCAACCAAAGAGTATCTCGGAGCCCGGCAAAAGTTCAATGGGGCAGTCGTATGGCCGATGCGGGGGAAGAGCATCCGCACTCTTGGGGTCAAAGAAGTCCAGGAACTCCCGGTAGACTGCAGGCACCTCCTGGTGGGCGATGGGCTTAAGTGTTAGGCAACAGGTGGGGTCTCGATGTGTGGGGGGAAGGCAATGCTGCTGGCAGTACGGAGGGGAGGAGCGGATCTCCCTGCTGGACCAGTTGATGTGAGGTTTATGTGCCTGCAGCCATGGGATACCAAGGATAACGGGGAAAATGGGTGAACTTAAAATATCAAATCTGAGGAACTCGTGGTGCCCAAACTCAGTGGACACGAGGAGAGGAGTGGTGGCTTGGGTGACCGGTCCGGAGGTGCTGTTCCTTAAGAAGAAGGGGGATGTTGTATTTTGTTGCCAGTGGGTGGTCCAGGAAACAACTGCAGGCCCCCGAATCAACTATTTCTGGAAGTCGGATCACCTCTTCCACCACCTACAGGGAAACAGGGAGAACCATGTGAGTAGGTGAGGTTGCAGCCACTTGGGAGAGAACAGGGATGTGTGGAGAGGGCTTCCTGGGAGGGATAGGGAAATTGCGGAGGAAGTGGCCAATGCTCCCACAGTATTGGCAGAGATTGGCTTGTCTTCGCCTGAGCTTCTCCACTGCAGACAGAGCTGAGCTTCTCCTCTACTGCGTAATTTGCTATCTATGCAAAGGGTTCTTCTTTTTCCATTCGACCTCCAAACTCTTTTGGATACTGGGTGCCTCTCCTTTCCTCATTTGATCTCAATCTTACATAAGAAAAAGACCTTAAGGTTGTACCAAAATGGCAGCAGCCCAAGATCCAAGAGGGTCTATGACAACTCTCCAGTCTCCACAACTCTCCACCATCTAGCACATTCCTACCAGAAGGAATTCTTCGAATCCGCCCACATAACAATCCACCTAGGAGCAGCGACCCATTCAGTCAATCCAGGGCAGTCTCCAACACATAGGAGATACCACAAAAAATAGGAGAACCCTTATTAAAACATTACAGGGCAACGTGTTTCAAGGCACCGCCTCTTTCTCAAGCCCAAAAAAATGGTAACAAAGAGCACCCTGTCATCTTTATGGCCCATGCCTTTCACGGCATTGCATCTGTCTCAAGCTAGATGTCATCAGCACAAGTATCCCCACTTGAAGATTTCCCTTCACCTCCTGTTTTGGTGACAAGTATTTTGGATTTCCCATCACTCTCTGTATCAGTAATAGTGGCCAAGAAAAAAGAAAGGAAGAATCTATCCCGGCAGAAACAAAGACAACACACGGGGGTTTCAACACTTCAACCCTCTATATAAAACTGGCTTTAGATATACTTTAACCAAAAATAGCGCAAAAAATCTATTTAAAATAAAAAGCTATTTCCACCTTAATCGCTGTTTTACTGAAATTTAAAAAAAATAAATACACAATGGTCTTCTATGTTCCCTCTGCTAAATCAAAGTGTACAGTATGTATAGACTTTTCTTTTAGATTTGAATAGAGTAGGTAAGGGTTAAAACCCCTGCTACTTTATTTTTTTGCGGTCTGTGTACAATTGAGGAAATTTCCCTTCAATTTCTGTCCTAGAGATTCAACAGGATGTTAGAGGAAATCTAACAAAGTGAGGAGAATGCCCCTATTTGACAATTGTCACCAGAACAGGTATCCGCCATTGGAAGGTTTCCCCTTACCTCAGGCTCTAGGAACAACTCTAAAATGTTGTATTTTTCTTCACTTTCTTTCTTGGTGACAATGGTCACTAGTACAAATACAGTGGGGAATCTCCTCAATGGGGACACAGACACCAATACAAATTTGACAGAGGGTCTAACCTTTCTCCACTCTACCAAAAAACTAAAATAAAGTTATACCTAGAGATACACCATATATAAAGACCTATTTAGGGTTAAATTTAGGAGAGCAGAACTATCCATGTCTTCATCCTATGGCCTTCTAATCTAATCAAGCTGTTGACAGCAAAGTTTAATACTAAATACATGATGTAGTTAAAGTGATATTAAACACATTAAAATTTACATTTTAATTTACATTGTCCCCTCTATTTCTGTATGCGGATGATGGCACTGTAATTATTTTAATTAAAAAAACATTTAAGTAACTTTTTTTGCTAATCGATATACAGCTGTCACATGACCCAGATCTTTACCAGCCTGATGGGAAACATAAGCAGGAGGAACTTCTAGTCCTCTGCTGCTGGTCACATGTTCAAAATTAAAGAAAACTGCCTTTGGAATACAGAGCAAAAATAATCAATAAATATCAATAAACCGTTTAAAATCGTCATACATTTTTTTTTAAAATCAAATCTTTACTACCTTTTAACAATAACATGGTGTGGGTGGATTTCTGCCAGTCACACCCCTCCCGCCTGTCTCTTAGAATAACAGGAAGATGAAGCCTCCATCAATAAAAATGTAATATCCCAACTATTGTGTTTATCTGGTTAGTGGGCATGGAGGAGGAGAGAGGGAGTGGGCTGTCATACGCCCACATGTGTGTCTCTATAGTCACATGGGCTGCTCTGCTCAGATGTAATAGGGAGGAAATGCTCAGGGTAGAAAACACACTGAAAACTGAGCATGTGCAGAGCTGCCAACACTGCTCTGCAAAACCTGCAACTGCATTAGGGACATGGACAGGAAATGGAGGCAGAGAACAACCAGTTTTTTTGCAGAATACAGAAAAGGAATCTCACAGTGACTGAGTGAGTATGAACAGCATGTAATACACCATTTATTGATAGTTTTAATCATGTAGATTTAATGACACTTTAAGTTTGCTAGTATGGGAATCTATTAGAATCCTCTATTTACTAGAGGGAGTTCTCAATTTGTGGCAATTGCCAAAAAAAAATAAAAAAATAAAAAAAAATTAATAAATACTATTAAAATGAAGGAAATTACAATAATTGTGTTCCTCTTGAATGTTGCTAACCCCTACATAAGTGAATAAAGTAGATAGCATTCACTTCTGAAAAGTTTGATAAATTGTGGTTTGTCCACACTTAAAAATCTAAAAAACCTGTGAAAATCGCAATTTGTGAATTAACTCTGTAACGTATTTTTCTTTCAAATCTTCCAAATAAAACTTTTGTAAACAAAAAAAAAAAGTCCCATTGCAGTCAATGGAAATCTGAATCAGGCTCCAAAAAACGCAAAATTGTGCAGAATTGCTTTGTAAGTTCTGACTAAGATGATAGCACCAAAAACCAACCAAAGCCACTTCCTTTAAAAATTATACTATAAACAGCCTTTGAAGTAGTATTTGGTCCCCTTTTCCCAGAAGACTTTTTAAAAACAAAACCA
Source organism: Rana muscosa (assembly GCA_029206835.1). Lineage (NCBI taxonomy): Eukaryota > Metazoa > Chordata > Amphibia > Anura > Ranidae > Rana > Rana muscosa. The sequence continues at coordinate 74,878,234 of CM055128.1, forward strand.
CCAAAAATAACACTGAAATTTAGTTTCGGACTTGGTCATCCAAATCTGTGAAATGTCATCCAAAATTCTTGATCAACTCTAGAATGATTGGACTGGCCATACATTATCTAGCTGGTTTTCTAATGGCCAAATTTACATACCCTTACTCCGTAGGATCTGAAGGACTGGGAGCTAAAGGAACCGTTAAAAATGTATCCTTTCTCTTTTCCAAATGTTCAGTTACTATGAAAATATTAAGAGGTGAGAATTCATTAGGTCATCAGCACTAACCAATAACATATTTAGTGCACATGACTGATAGCTTGATTTTAATTGGTTGCTATTCATAAGGTGTCCACCAATCTGTGACTGGTCAACAAGAAAATACAGTATAATCAGGTTATGCTAAGGTGGGTGAAAAGGAACAAATGCTTAGTAGGGGGTTTTTTGGTTTATTTTGGCCAATATCACCACCTTCTGTCTGGTTATGCTTCCTTATTGTTTCCCAAGCCATATTTCTTAGAAGCCATGGTTTATATACACTGCTGATGTCCAACAAGCCTGAAACAGCCATATGCAGTTTAGACTAAAAGGCTTTATAGCAAACATCACTAAATGGCGGACCACGGTCCACGTCCAGATTGAGCCACTGTCCTGCCCGGACCGCCGGGGCACTGCCATTTAGGAACCGGTTCTACCCCTCAGCCATCGCCACCGCTGACATTCCCACAGGCTGCCATCAGTAGGCAAGACAGTTCTGGACGAGGGCAGAAGCTGCCAAGTTAACGTTTCAAGTTAATCAATGGGTGACTAGTTGCTGGAACACAGGACGGTCCTAGCAACCAATCACAAGCAGATTAACAGGAAAAGTTGTGCAGCTCCGGTGCTCCATTCAGAACCGTCCTGCCTCCTGATATCAGCTCTAGACCTGCTGTGTCTCCTGCGCTCAGCCCTTTGTAAGGTAGGACTGGGGAGAGGGCTGTGCCACTGCTGTGAAGGATGGGGAGGAAGCCGGAGATCATATAAAAGGGGGGGGGGTGCGGACAGAAATCTGAAGGAGGAGGTGGGTTATATGAAGGGGGGCTAAGGACAGAAATGTGAAGGGGGGGTGACACTGTATGAAAGAGGGCTGAGGACTGGAATGTAAAAGGAATAGAGGAATAGGAGGGTGATTTGAAGGGGAGCCAGGACAGGAATGTGAAGGAGGAGGGGGTAATATAAAGGGGGGCTGAGGACACGAATGTGAAGGGGAGGGTCATCTGAAGGGGGTAGGTGATGTTCAGGGTGGACTGAGAATACTGATGTATTAATAGGATTGTGATGTGAAGGATCTGAGGTTACATTTACATCATTGCAACCTGTGTTGTGCATGTAAAAAAATAGACATTGGTATGGACAGCCGCACTTCAAAAAAACCTTTACGGCTGCCTTTATTTGTAAAAAGGATAAAAGCACTACAAATCACAGCAAAAGTGGGGACATACATCCGACGCGTTTCACACTATTATCTAGTGCTTACTCATGAGTAAGCACTAGATAATAGTGCGAAACGCGTCGGCTGTATGTCCCCACTCTTGCTGTGTTTTGTAGTGCTTTTATCCTTTTTACAAATAAAGGCAACCGTAAAGGTTTTTTTGAAGTGCGGCTGTCCATACCAATTTCTATTTTTTTGCCTTGTGCATTGCCGGCACCTACAATTTCCTGAGAAGACATTGTTTGCTAAGCCTATCCACCTGGAGCTGTAACTCCCTTTCTTTCAGTGTTGTGCATGTAGGCAGCCCATTCATTTCAATGGGCTGCCTTACATGCAGAAACGCAGGGAAAAAAGTCCCTGACCCTAAACATTTGGAACCTAATCCCTCTGTCCTTCTTTTCTCTTCAGCTGTTCCTTTTTTGGTCTGAAGTATAGTCCTCTATAAAAGTTTGTAAAAAAATTAATTCCAAGAGTGTTTTTTTGCATTAAGCATTTCATTCAACTGCTATATTACTGCCCTTGAAAGCTAGTATTAAGGAAAGGAAGTGGTGAAAATGGCAATATTTATGTATATGTAGTTACAGTCATATGAGCTATGAAGACATTTTGGAACAAAGTAGGCAATGGACACACCCTTGGCATGCCCCTAGTTAGATGGGCTAAGAAGAATTAAAAGAGAAGTATGGGGTTTGCACTTTTTTCTAGATTAATACTTACCTAGGTGGATGGAGCATTGGTCCGATGTTGCATCTGTCCCCCCACGCCTCTGCACTGAGAACGAAGCGATCGAACACCGCCGATCACTCAGTTCTGACAGCTCCCAGAGCAGAGAGCTGCAGACTGTCAGTCAGTGGCTCTGTGCTCTGCCCCATCCTCCCTCTCTGGAACGCTGAGCTGTGAAGGGGCGGGAGCGGCCGGCTCAGGCTCTCAACGGCTCGCTAAGAGGCTGAGCCGGGTTTCGGTCCAGGGACCTGGCAGATCCTGACTTCCATTGTTGTGATGACGCAGGCCCTGGTCCGACTTCAGCCCACTCTCTGCTGAAAATGTGTCACAGAAGTGCAAAACAAATTGAACTCCTGTAATCCATAGGAGAAGTGCAGCCAAACAAGCTTTTTTAAGGCTATACTTCTCCTTTAACCACTTAAGGACCGGAAGGATTTGCCCCCTTAATGACCAGGCCATTGTTTGCGATGCGGCACTGCGTTACTTTAACTGAAAATTGTGTGGTCGTGTGACGCTGTACCCAAACAAAATTTACGTCCTTTTTTCCCCCACATATAGAGCTTTATTTTGGTCCTATTTGATCACCTCTGCGTTTTTTGTGTTTTGCGCTATAAACAAGAAAAAACTCACAATTTTGAAAAAAAATATATATATTTTTAACCTTTTGCTATAATAAATATCCCCAAAAAACATGTAAAAAAACAAATTTCTTCATCAGTTTTTGCCGATATATATTCTTCTACATATTTGTAGCGGGGTGTCACTTTAAGGAGCTAAAAAGACTACTATACCCAGTGTGCAGTGGGACACCCACAGTGCATTGCCCGGCGCAAGGTCTGCTGGGGAAGGCCTATTTAAGGAGAAGTGGAGAAACACGCGGGTCTCTTTGGACGCCGCCCACCTAGCAAGTGAAGCCTGCGCTGGGTCTGTCGTTGGACTGGGCCTGAGAGTTGGGCCTTGTGATCCAAAGAGCCTTCCGGCCTTCACGGGAGAACCCAAGAGTCACCTCGTCCATCATCCTTCCAAGGACTGTCGGGAGGATTGGGGACTACGGGAGTCGTGAGACTGTGTGCAGGAGCCCAGCTACGGAAGTCGGTTGTACGGACTGGTCCAGACGGGTGAGAGAGCACTTGCTCAAGGATTATTTGACTAATCTTTAGGCTCAGTGTCCCTTGTTCAGGGACCACAGTTTACCGGAGTGTTACATTGCACGCAAGAGGGACCGTGTGTTGTGCAGCAATAGTTGAATCCTTTATTGCATATCGAGTAGATGACTGCTTATACCTGTGGATTACAAATACCCTTTAAAGTGTACCACCATTGCTAGCGAAGATCTCTCCCAATGGAGCATCGTATCTGCAATAGTCAGGCCTGACTGTAAAGCAATAAGACATTGTTTGGGCGCCATCTTTGCCCACGAGGGGGAAGCTCGTGAGCACAGTTGATAGACATTGAGTGTGTGTAATACTATTAGAACTTATTGCTTGTTTATATGCTTAACCATTAACATTGCAGGGCTCTGCATAGGCATATGTACGATTGTCTAACTTCATGCTTTATACTCAGTAAAAGTTACTTGTGGTTAAGCAAATACACTCTGTGGTTATATGTTTATTGCGGTATTGTGATCCCCTTAGCTAACAGGTCTCACAATCCCATAGTTACTGCTATCTGTGCCACGGGAGGTTAGAGCCAGTTACTGGGGGTTGACAGCAGTGTGTTACAGGCCCAAAATCTATATCAGCAGCCCTCTTAACTGGGGGTATTGCTACATATTTTTGATCAAAAAATCGCAATAAGCGTATATTGATTGGTTTGCGCAAAAGTTATAGCGTCTACAAAATAGGGCATAGATTTATGGAATCTTTATTATAATTTTTTTTTTTTTACTAGAAAAATGACTGCGACATTGCGGCGGACAGAGCGGACACTTTTGACACTTTTTTGGGACCACTGACATTTATACAGCGATCAGAGCTAAAAATAACCACTAATTACTGTATAAATGTCACTAGCAGTGAAGGGGTTAACACTAGGGGGCGATCAAGGGGTTAAGTGTTCCCTAGGGAGGTGTTTCTAACTGTGGGGGCAGTGTAGTGATTGGGGGAGGAGACAGATCGCTGTTCCTAATCACTAAGAACAGACGATCTGTCTATCCTCCCCTGACAGAACAGGGATCTGTCTGTTTACATTGACATTGCGGCCGCCGTCCACGCGCATAGACTTTGGCAGCGCGTGTGCGCCCCCTAATGGTCCTAAAGCGGCCGACGTACCATGACGGCAATTCGCCCAGGAGAGCCAACCTGCCGCAGTATAACTGCGGCGGCTGGTCTTTAAGTGGTTAAAAAATAACTCACCTAATTTTTTTTCTCTGTAGTTTCTCCCAGAGGGGAAAAAGTACATGTGAACTACGAGGTTGTACAAAATGCAAACGGCTGTCCGACAACGTAGCTAGCAAGGAGATGGCTGTTTGATAACCGGCGCTTGCTTCAGACATGAGGTGGCAAGAGCAATGCAGAGGAGGAAGGGAACATCATCTACAATTGTCCCGGGCAAGTGCTTGGATCCAATACAAGCTCTTTTTATTAACCACTTGCCTACTGGACACTTTCACCCCCTTCCAGCCTGGGCCAATTTTCAGATTTCAGCACTGTCACACTTTGAATGACAAGTGCGTGGTCACGCAACACTGTAAATTAAATTTTTATAATTTTTTTGAGACAGCTAGAGCTTTCTTTTGGTGGTATTTAATTACCACTGGGTTTTTATTTTTTGCTAAACAAATGTTTTTGTTTTTAAAAAAAAAAAAAAAAGAAAGTTTATCTTAGTTTCTGTTCTCCTTTACTGATGTGCGCTGATGAGGCTGCACGAATAGGCTGCACTGAAGGGCACTGATAGGCTGCACTAATGGGCACTAATAGGCAGCACTGATGGGCACTGAGGCAGCAATGATGGGCACTGATGAGATGTCACTATGATCCGTGCCCTGATTATCAGTGTAGATGTCCCCTGTGTGGATTTGCTGGTTATTGGCTCTCCTCTCCTCATGCGCTGTCAGCGTGAAGAGAGGACTGCCGATAACTGGCAAATCCTGTTTACACTGTGATCAGCTGTGATTGAGCTGGTCACATGATAAAGAGCTCTGTGATTGGCTCTTTACCCTGATCTGTGATCAGCTTTGTCCAAAGGACACGGCGTTCACAGATCCATGCCGATGCGCGGCACAGGGGGCACGGGAAGCCAGATCACGAGAGGACGTCCATAGACGCCCTCCTGGCAATGTGAGCCCACACTGTAGATGTCTTTCCGGTATAGTGCAGGTGGGAGGCGGTTAAGCTACATTATCAGACATCCATGGGGGGGTGTGGAGGTCGTTCTGTCTGACCTGGTAGCTAGGTTTACAAAGCACATGGAATCATGGGACAAAGTATTACATGTACTTTGTCCGCTGGGGTGGAAAACACAAAAAAAATGTAAAAGAGAAGTATGAGGTTTGTTTTTGTTTTTTCAGATTTACACTTACAGTATCTCACAAAAGTCAGTACACCCCTCACATTTTTGTAAATATTTTATTATATCTTTTCATGTGACAACACTGAAGAAATTACACTTTGCTTCAATGTAAAGTAGTGTACAGCTTGTATAAGAGTGTAAATTTGCTGTCCCCTCATCATAATAACTCAACGCACAGCCGTTAATGTCTAAACTGCTGGCAACAAAAGTGAGTACACCCCTAAGTAAAAATGTCCAAATTGGGCCCAATTAGCCATTTCCCCCCCAGTGTCATGTGACTCGTTAGTGTTACAAGGTCTCAGGTGTGAATGGGAAGCACTTTTGTTAAATTTGGTGTTATTGCTCTCACTCTCTCATACTGGTTACTGAAAGTTCAACATGGCACCTCATGGCAAAGAAGTCTCTGAGGATCTTAAAAAAAGAATTGTTGCTCTACATAAAGAATGGCTATAAGGCTATAAGAAGATTGTCAAGACCTTGAAACTGAGCTGCAGCATGCTGGCCAAGACCATACAGTGGTTAAGGAGGACAGGTTCCACTCAGAACAGGCCTCGCCATGGTCGACCAAAGAAGTTGTGTGCACATGCTCAGTGTCATATCCAGAGGTTGTCTTTGGGAAATAGACATATGAGTGCTGCCAGCATTGCTGCAGAGGTTGAAGGGGTGGGGGGTCAGCCTGTCAGTGCTCAGACCATACGCCGCACACTGCATCAAATTGGTCTGCATGGCTGACGTCCCAGAAGGAAGCCTCTTCTAAATATGATGCAAAAGAAAGCCTGCAAACAGTTTGCTGAAGACAAGCAGACTAAGGACATGGATTACTGGAACCATGTCTTGTGGTCTGATGAGACCAAGATAAACTTATTTGGTTCAGATGGTGTCAAGCGTGTGTGACGGCAACCAGGTGAAGACTACAAAGACAAGTGTGTCTTGCCTACAGTCAAGCATGGTGGTGGGAGTGTCATGGTCTGGAGCTGCATGAGTGCTCCTGGCGCTGGGGAGCTACAGTTCATTGAGGGAACCATGAAAGCCAACATGTACTATGACATACTGAAGCAGAGCATGATCCCCTCCCTTCAGAGACTGGGCCGCAGGGCAGTATTCCAACATAACGACCCCAAACACACCTCCAAGACGACCACTGCCTTGCTATAGAAGCTGAGGGTAAAGGTGATGGACTGGCCAAGCATGTCTTCAGACCTAAACCCTATTGAGCATCTGCAGGGCATCCTCAAACAGAAGGCGGAGGAGTGCAGGGTCTCTAACATCCACCAGCTCCGTGATATCGTCATGGAGGAGTGGAAGAGGACTCCAGTGGCAACCTGTGAAGCTCTGGTGAACTCCATGCCCAAGAGGGTTAAGGCAGTGCTGGAAAATAATGGTGGCCATACAAAATATTGACACTTTGGGCCCAATTTGGACATTTTCACTTAGGGGTGTACTCACTTTTGTTGCCAGCGGTTTAGACATTAATGGCTGTGTGTTGAGTTATTTTGAGGGGACAGCAAATTTACACTGTTATACAAGCTGTACACTCACTACTTTACATTGTAGCAAAGTGTCATTTCTTCAGTGTTGTCACATGAAAAGATAGAATAAAATATTTACAAAAATGTGAGGGGTGTACTCACTTTTGTGAGATAATGTATCAGTCGGATGCTGAATCTGTCACCCGCCGGCTCTAACACTGAGAACCAAGCAATCTAACACCGCAGAACACTCGGGTCCTCACAGCTTAGTGAGCAGAGAGTTGGTGACTGTCCGTCACCAGCTATCTGCTCTGCCCCCCTCTGCTCACTGGATGCCGATACAGGCATGTGGGCCGATCCCGACTCCAGTGTTGTGATCTTGCCCAAGCCTGGAACATCTGTGACATCAACAGACAATGGACTTCAGCCCACTGTCTGCTGAAAACGGTTAACGGGAATGCAAAACGATCTGCACTCCTGTGATCCACAGGAGAAGTACAGCCAAACAAGCTTAATTGTACTCCTTTAAATAAGGTGACCAGATTTTTAAAATGAAATCTGGGGACATATTTTTTTTTTTTTACTAGTAATAGCGGTACTCAGTGACTTATAGCAGAACTGACACTTTTGACACGTTGTGGAAACCAGTGACACTGATCAGTGCTAAAAATATGCACAGAGAGACAGACACCCCTAAAGCACACCTGTGTTGAAGCTTAAAAGCGCTGGCAGCCCCACGATCGGATCCACTTCCCCTGTGTTCCTGCTGTTGGACACTGTCAGGTGAGCTCAGCTGTCTCTCACTGCCTGTTGCCGCCCGCCTCACAGCCTCTCAAGTCTTATGCCGCGTACACACGACCGTTATTCATGTCATGGAAAAAAACGATGTTTTTCTCAACGTGATTTTTCGTGTTTCCTCTCAAGCCTGCCTTGCATACACACGTTCATGAAAAAAAAGCTTGAGCAAAGCGCGGTAACGTACAACGCGTACGACGGCACTATAAAGGGGAAGTTCCATTCGAATGGCGCCACCCTTTGGGACGCTTTTGCTGATCTTGTGTTAATAAAGTTTGGTGAGAGACAATTCGCGCTTTTTAGTCTTCGTGCTTTTCAGTCCGTTACAGCGTGACGAATGTGCTATCTCCATTCCGAACGCTAGTTTTACCAGAACAAGCACTCCCGTCTCATACTTGATTCTGAGCATGCGCGTTTTTTTTCCCCCTCGTAAAAGCATACACACAACCGTTTTTCACGACGTTAAAAAGAACGACGTGAAAAACGACGAGAAAAAATAGAGCAGGTTCTAATTTTATTTCGGGCATTTTTCTCGTCAAGAAAAATGCTCTGGAGCATACACATGACCGTTTTTCACGACCATTTTTAAAAATTTAATTTTTCTCGTAATGAAAAACGGTCGTGTGTATGCTACATTACTCCCTGGGCGGGCCCCGGCTACTACTGGGTGGGGAGCGGAGAAAGATCACTCTGCCAGGGAAGGCAAGGAGATAAGCAGGCGGCTGGCCAGGACTTGAGCCAAGACAGAAGAACATGCAAGCGGAGCTGAATGGGCATGCACCCAAAACTGAAGAAATAGTCACTCCGCTCCGACCAGCTCATGATCATCAGAAAGAGGCACAAATAATGGAAATAAAAACACCCCCCTAAGCTAGTAGGAGCGGTGAAACAGGGGTGTGTAATTAAATTGTTATTTTTATTATTCTGCACTGACTGTCTTTGAAATTGCCTGGGCAGAGAAACAAGGAGAGAAGGCGCCTCTGAGTGCAGTAGTTTGGACACAAGCTTTAATTGAAGATACAATGGATAAACTCACATTTAGTAGGTAAAAATAAGGCGTAGCAAGGTGGGTTCAGTATGTCTGGATGACGGTCAGGACATCGCAAGTGCGCACGCTCACGAAACGCGTCCCACATCAATGATGTCATCTCTTGCAATCTGGCTGCCCATGCGTTCCATGCTTCGCTCTGAACTCTCCAGGATTGCTGTCCCCGGAAGCCAGCTTTCACATCTTCAGTGACACTCCTGCTATTTCTACAACCAGTGAAGAGTCTGGAATATTTAGGGCTGCAGATGGACCAAAAGAAGATTTTCTTGCCCCTGGCAAAGATGTCTTCTTTGAAGGACCTAATCCAGCTGGTTTGTGCAAAAAGACAGCCGTCCGTACGCCTGTGCATGCGGTTGCTGGGAAAGATGGTGGCATCGTTCGAAGCTATACCGTACGCCCAGTTCCACTCAAGGAAATTGCAGAGGGCCATCCTTTCAGCATGGAACAAAAAGGTTTAGGACCTAGACTTCCCGATGTCCCTGACCTCTTCAGTTCGGAAAAGCCTCTGTTGGTGGTTGGTACCCCAAAATCTGCAAAAGGGGAAATCTTTCAGTCCGATTTCTTGGAAGGTGGTCACTACAGATGCCAGTCTTGTAGGCTGGGGGGCAGTACTGGAGCAATGGTCTCTCCAGGGGAGATGGTTGGATACAGAGAAGGCTCTGGCCATCAACCTTCTGGAAATTCGGACGACTCGATATGCCCTAAAAGCATGGACATCCAAGCTTCGGGGGTCCCCTGTCAGGATTCAATCAGACAATGCCACAGCAGTGGCATACGTCAATCACCAGGTGGGCACCAGGGGTTGTGCAGCCCAGAAGGAGGTGAATCACATCTTGAGATGGGCAGAAATGTATGTCCCATGCATATCCGCTGTCTTTATTCCAGGAATAGAGAATTGGAAGGCGGACTTCCTGAGTCGCCAACAGTTATCCCCAGGGGAATGGTCTCTTCACCCCGACATTTTTCGATCAATATGTCAGCGTGGGGAACACCGGACGTAGATCTGCTAGCATCCAGATTCAACGCAGAGGTGGACAGATTTGTGTCTCAGACAAGGGACTCCCTCACTTACGGATCGGATGCGCTGGTGTTCCCATGGGATCAGTTCAAACTAATATACGCGTTCCTTCCACTACAGTTGTTACCTCGACTCCTCCGCAGGGTCAGGTGGGAAAAGAAGCCAGTGATTCCGGTGGCTGCAGCGTGGCCCCGAAGATCCTGGTATGCCGAGATTGTAAAGATGTCTGTGGGGAGTCCTTGGACCCTTCCACTTCGTCCGGACCTGCTTTCACAAGGACCGGTATATCACCCTTCCTTACTAACTCTAAGTTTAACGGTCTGGCTATTGAATCCCACATCCTAAAAAGGGAGGTCTCTCTAACTCTGTGGTATCTACCATGATCAATGCCAGGAAGCCGGTATCTAGGCATATTTACTATAGAGTTTGGAAGGCGTAAATCGCTTGGTGTGAGGCCAGGAACTGGCATCCTCGTAAGCAGGGATGAGCCGAACACCCCCTGTTCGGTTCGCACCAGAACCTGCAAACAGACAGAATGTTCGTGTGAACTTTAGAACCCTATTAAATACAATGGACTCGAACGTTCGAAATCTAAAGTGCTAATTATAAAGGCTAATATGCAATTTATTGTCCTAAAAAGTGTTTGGGGACCCGGGTCCTGCCCCAGGGGACATGTATCAATGCAAAAAAAGGTTTAAAAAAATAGACTTTTTTACGGGAGCGGTGATTTTAATAATGCTTAAAATGAAAAAATAAAAGTGAAATATTCCTTTAAATTTCGTACCTAGGGGGTGTGTATAGTATGCATGTAAAGTCGCGCATGTTTCCCGTGCTTAGAACTGTCCCTGCACAAAGTGTCATTTTTGAAGGAAAAAAAAAGGGATTTTTATAACAGCTTACCTGTAAAATCCTTTTCTTGGAGTACATCACGGGACACAGAGCGACTTAGTCATTACTAATGGGTTATATAGTTTACCTTCAGGTGCTGGCACTGGCAACTTCCAAACCGGAAGTACCCTCCCCTATATAAGCCCCTCCCATCCGGGAGCGCCTCCGTTTTGTAGCAAAGCAATAAGTGTCCCAAAAAGAGGGGTGGGAGCTCTGTGTCCCGTGATGTACTCCAAGAAAAGGATTTTACAGGTAAGCTGTTATAAAAATCCCTTTTTCTTTTTCGTACATCACGGGACACAGAGCGACTTAGTCATTACTAATGGGACGTCCCAAAGCAATGCCAAATGAGGGGAGGGATACATAAGCTGGGCGCCATCAGGCATGAGGATCTTTTGCGGCCTGCAACACACTGCGTCCAAAGGCGACATCCTCCTGACTTCTAACGTCTACCTGGTAGAATCTAGTAAACGTGTGTACTGAAGACCATGTTGCGGCCTTACATACTTGAGCCAGGGAGGCCTGGTGATGCACTGCCCATGAAGTTCCAACTGCTCTTGTGGAGTGCGCCCTAACTTTGAATGGAGGCGGTCTCTTTCTCAAGCCATAGGCTTGTATTATGACCTGTCGAATCCACTTGGCTAAAGTAGATTTTGATGCTGCCTGACCCTTTCTGGGGCCTTCCGGCAGAATAAACAAAGTATCCGTTCTGCGAATCTGAGCAGTGGCTTTTAGATAAGCTTTAACTGCTCTTACTACATCCAAAGAATACAATAACTTTTCCTCTACCGTACTAGGTTTGGGGAAAAAAGAAGGAAGAACTACATCTTGGTTCAAATGAAACCTCGATACCACCTTAGGAAGAAAGGCTGGATGAGGACGTAATACTACTCTGTCCTTATGGATAACCAGATATGGCTCCTTACAGGACATAGCGGCCAATTCAGACACTCTTTTAGCCGAACAAATGGCTACTAGAAAAATCAATTTCCTGGTGAGAAGAACCAAGGAAATGTGCTGTAATGGTTCAAATGGTTGTTTCTGTAGAACCGACAGAACCAGGTTTAAGTCCCATGGACATATGGGAATACTAACCGGAGGGCTAATACGCATCACTCCTTGTATGAAAGCTTTGACTAGTGAATGCGAAGCCAAGGGCCTTTGAAAAAATATTGACAAGGCCGAAATCTGACCCTTGATAGTACTCAAGGCCAGCTTCCTATCTACAGCCCACTGTAGGAAGTCCAAAATCCTACCTATCACGTACTTACGTGGATGCCATTTCTTGGCCTCACACCACGTAATGTACGCCTTCCAGATCCTATAATAGATCTGCCTGGATACCGGCTTCCTGGCATTGATCATGGTAGATACCACAGAATTAGCGAGCCCTCTCTTTTTCAGAATGTGGGCTTCAATAGCCAGGCCGTCAAACCTAGGGCTGGTAAGGAAGGGTGGTATATCGGTCCTTGCGACAGCAGGTCCGGACGATGTGGGAGGGTCCAAGGACTCCACACTGACATTTTTACAATCTCCGCATACCATGCCCTTCGGGGCCACGCTGGAGCCACCAGAATCACTGGTTTCTTTTCTACCCTGATTCTGCGGAGTAATCGCGGTAACAATTGTGGCGGTGGGAATGCATATATCAGCTTGAACTGATCCCAAGGGAACACTAGGGCATCCGAGCCGCAAGCTAGGGGATCTCTTGTGCGAGACACAAATCTGTCCACCTTTGCGTTGAATCTGGATGCTAGCAGATCTACATCCGGTGTTCCCCACCGCTGGCATATTGCCTGGAAAACCTCGGGGTGAAGAGACCATTCCCCCGGGCATAATTGTTGGCGACTTAAAAAGTCCGCTCTCCAATTTTCCACTCCTGAGATAAAAACCGCGGATATGGCTGGGACATATCTTTCTGCCCACTCCAGGATGCAATTTGCTTCCCTCTGGGCTGCACGACTCCTGGTGCCACCCTGGTGATTGATATATGCCACTGCTGTGGCATTGTCTGATTGAATTCTGACCGGGGACCCTTGGAGTTTGGATGTCCATGCTACTAGGGCATACCGGGCTGCTCGTATCTCTAAGAGATTGATGGGCAGGGCCTTTTCTGCTTCTGACCACTTGCCCTGGAGAGACCAATGCTTCAGTACTGCCCCCCAGCCTATGAGGCTGGCATCTGTAGTGACCACCTTCCAAGAAACCGGACTGAAGGGTTTCCCTTTTTCCAGATTCTGGGGCACCAACCACCAATGGAGGCTCTTGCGAACGGAAGGGGACAGGGACATTGGTAAGTCTAAAGCCTGAACTTTTTTGTTCCAGGCTGACAGTATGGCCCTTTGCAAATTCCTTGAATGGAATTGACCGTAGGGTACCGCTTCGAATGAAGCCACCATTTTTCCCAGCAGCCTCATGCACAGGCGTATGGATGGTTTTCTTTTTGTACCCACTAAGTGGGTCAAATCTTTTAAAGACGACACCTTCTCTGGAGGTAAGAAAATCTTTCTCTGATTTGAATCCAGCCTTAGCCCTAAGTATTCCAGACTTTTGACTGGTCTTAGAGCTGACTTGTCCCGGTTGATAATCCAACCGTGATATTCCAGATACTTGATTGTCTTGTGAATAGCTACTTCCAGCTTTTCCACTGAGTGGTCTATTAGTAGCAGGTCGTCTAGATATGCCATTATCGTTACACCTTGTGTTCTTAGATTGGCCAATAATGGGGCCAGAATTTTTGTGAACACTCGTGGTACTGTGGCCAGACCGAAAGGTAAGGCTCTGAACTGAAAATGGAGCCCTTCTACTGCAAAGCGTAGAAATTTCTGGTGGGCCGGAAAGATGGGAATATGCAGATAAGCATCCCTTATGTCGATCGAGGCTAACCATTCCTGCCCTTGTAGGGCGGTGGCCACCGATCGGATCGACTCCATCCGAAAAGTCCTGATATTTAGGAACTTGTTTAGCCCTTTTAGATTTAATATGGGCCTCACGTCCCCATTTGGTTTGGGGACTGTGAAAAGGTTCGAGTAAAACCCGAATCCGCTTTCTTCCAGGGGAACCTTCATGATTACACCTTGGAGCAATAGTTGTTCTAGTGCCAGAAGGAGGGATCCTCTCTTCTGGGGATCTCTTGGCACGTTTGACCTCATAAATTGGGCAGGAGGAGTGCCTTTTAACTCCAGCTTGTATCCCAGACTTACTGCGGAGAGCACCCATCTGTCTCTGATGGTGTCCCGCCAGGTCTCTGTGAACAACTGAAGCCTTCCCCCCACCCGACTGAGTGGGGGCAACGCTTCATGACTTGGGGGGAGGTTTTGTACCTCTCTTGATCCAGGGCTTCTTGTTACCCTGTGATTGTCCCTGATTTCTGCCCCCTGAATTTGACCGCGGAGGCCGTCGGAACTGCTTCACAGCCGATGTGCCCGGGACTGGAGAAGTAGGCCTCTTAAAAGAAGGACTTCTACTCTTGTTCTTAACCGGTAAGAGTGAACTTTTACCGGCAGAAATTTTCTGGATATATTTGTCCAGATCTTCTCCAAATAAGCGTTCTCCATGAAATGGGAAGCTAACCAGCAGTTTCTTACAGGGAGCTTCAGCAGACCAGTTTTTGAGCCACAGAAGCCTACGCATATGTACTATAGACAGCGTAAAGCAGGAGGCCTGTTGGATTGTATCCTTTATGGCGTCCACCGCAAAACACAAGGCTCTAGGCAGGTCAGCTAGGGCAAGAGCCTGCTGATCTGGTAAGTCCCTTAAGACTTGTTTCAACTGATCTTTCACTGCTTGGCAGACTCCAATCGCTGCTACCGCAGGTTGTGTCACCATGCTTGCTGTAGAGAAAGCAGATTTTAGTAAAGACTCCAATTTTTTATCTATTGGGTCTTTGAACATTGGAACATTATCTACTGGACATGTCAGTGATTTGTTCACAGAAGAGATGGCTGCGTCCACTGTAGGGACCCTCCATTTTTTTATGAACTTATCCTCCATGGGATAGATCACCGGAAATCTCTTGGGGGGGAGCAAATATTTTATCAGGATGCTCCCAATCCTGGTAAATAAGCCCTTCTAATAAAGGGTGGATTGGGAAGGAACAGACAGCCTGGGGAGCTTTTAGCGACCCCAGCGAGGAAACCGTAGTGGATGGTGGTTCCGCCAGAGGCATTTTAAATGCTGATCGGACCATGTTAGTCAGAGACTGAACCCATAATCTTTCAGCCTGAGATGCTGAGAAAGGTTCTTCCACTGTTGATTCCTCCATAACTGAATCAACCTCATCCTGATCCCCTTCAGGTAGGTCGATCTCTGTGTGGGGCTGTTCCTCCACTAACAGGCACTCTGAAGGAGGAGACGGAGATCGGACGCGCTTTCCCTGTGACAGGGAAGCAGCGATCAATGCTGTTAATCTCTCTTCCAATCCTCCCAGAGTTGAGGATAAAACCTCCTCTGTTATATATACAGGAGCAGGTGGACTGGGGACAGCCGCAGCACCAGGCACTCCTGCGGGGTTTCTACGGCTACTGACCTCTGAATTCTCAGGGGAGATTGGTGCAGTACAAGCATGCCCAATATCCTCAGAGCCCGATGGAGACCCCTTTGGCTTCCTGGAAGACTTATTTCCGGAGCGTCTGGACGACATATCCTTTAAGCACAAAGCTGAGGTATTCCCGTCGTCATACACCAATTTTGCTGGTAATAGTCTAACACAGTTGCTGCTATATACCAGCTGGTGTCCACTAAAGTGCCTTTCTATGGGGATGCCTGCATCAACCGCCTCTGTGTGCCACTGTTTGTTGCTAGCTCTGTTTGCATCCAGCTGACACTTGTACTGTGTCTTTATACAAGCTGGGACGCCTGCACATGCGCAGAAGCGCCGTGGCGCGCATCGAGCGTCATCCACCCGCCCCGCCCCTTTTTTTTCATAGGAGGCACGTGCACACGCCCGCGCGCGCGCCCGTGCGCCATTGGCGCCCTTTTCGAAAATCAAACAGGGACTAGGAGCCAGGGCCCTTTTTGCCGGAGGGCCTGTGCGGTGGATGAGCGCAGCAACAGGGCAGAGGAAGTGGATTCCCACAGAGAAACTTACCAACTGCCTGGATCTTTTTACTTGAGAAAACCAAAGATCCACATGACAAGAAAAATGGACTACAGCGGCCTCTAGTGGTTTAACACAGGTACCGCGGTCCTCTTTTTTTTTTTTTTTTCTTGACTACTATTAAAATTTTACATTTTCAGTAGTTACAGGCATACACAGATATTAGCGGGAATACCGTTAGGTAACAGACAGAAAGACAAATTAGGCTTGGGGGTCCCCCAATAGAACCAAGTTCCTGGGGGCCCCCACTTACCTGTTCCCCGCCGCAGGACTCTGTTTGGTCCACAGAAGCCCAAACTTCACCTATCACGGCAGGCATTGTAATTAAACCTTCAGGGACCGGGTTCCCAAGGATTCCACTCCCCTGGACCTGTATAGCACCCTGCACAGACAACATCTTGGTCGTGGGTATGACCAGAGCTCTGGATCCCAGGGTCCAGCCCTCCTAAGAGAGGCATTACAGGCAAAACCTTGCTCTTCTGCTGCAAGGCCCGGGTACCGACCGTTTAGCTATGAAGCTTTTTTGGTGGGATCCGGAACAGCTTACTAAGGCCCAAAAGAACCTGTACGCAAGCCCAGTGAAAACACATGTTACTCTTTGGCCAACACCTTAGACACTGGCAAAAAACTGAGGTGCTCCCGGATGGGAGGGGCTTATATAGGGGAGGGTACTTCCGGTTTGGAAGTTGCCAGTGCCAGCACCTGAAGGTAAACTATATAACCCATTAGTAATGACTAAGTCGCTCTGTGTCCCGTGATGTACGAAAAAGAAAAGTCATTCAAAACTCACTCGCGGCTATTAATGAATTGTCGGCTTTTATCAATACATAGAAAAGTCATTGATAAAAAAAAAAAAAAGCGTGGGGGTTCCCCCAAATTCAATTACCAGGCCCTTCAGGTCTGGAATGGATATTAAGGGGAACCCCGCCGCAAATTTAAAAAAAAAATGGCGTGCGGTTCCCCCTAAATATCCATACCAGGCCCTTCAGATCTGGCATGGATTTTAAGGGGAACTCCACCCCAAATAAAATAAAAAAATGGCGTGGAGTCCCCCCAAAAATCCATACCAGACCCTTATCCGAGCACGCAACCTGGCCGGCCGCAGGGGAAAAGGGGGGGACGAGAGAGCGCCCCCCCCCTCCCTCCTGAACCGTACCAGGCCACATGCCCTCAACATGGGGAGGATGTCCCCGTGTTGATGGGGACAAGGGCCTCATCCCCACAACCCTTGGCCGGTGGTTGTGGGGGTCTGCGGGCGGGGGGCTTATCGGAATCTGGAAGACCCCTTTAACAAAGGGGACCCCCAGATCCCGGCCCCCCCTATGTGAATTGGTAAGGGGTACATTGTACCCCTACCATTTCACGAAGAAAGTGTCAAAAAATGTAAATAAAAACACACAAACACCTTGGAAAAGTCCTTTATTAAAAAAATATATATATATATAATAAAAAAAAAAAAACATTCCGGCGATGAAATCCAGTGTCCCGCGGCGATCCCGATGTCCACCACTGTCCGTCATTGGTTGTGCCTGAGCGGACCTGATGGGGAACTTCCTCCGCAGTGTTTTACATGTATAGACCCGCCCCTTCTAAAGTTCCCCATCAGGTCCGCTCAGCGGACCAGATGCGGAACGCGAGAAGGGGCGGGTCTATTTATGTATTACACAGCGAACGAAGTTCCCCATCAGGTCCGCCCCCTCGGTATGTCCGACCCCGCCTACGTCATTGGCCTGAGCGGGGAACTTCCTTCACTGTGTAATTTAAATTTACACAGTGAAGGAAGTTTCCCGCTCAGGCCAATGACGTAGGCCGGGTCGGACATACCGAGGGGGCGGACCTGATGGGGAACTTCTCACACTTTGTAATACATGTATAGACCCGCCCCTTCTCAAGTTCCCCATCAGGTCCGCTCAGCCAATGACTAGGTGTAAGGCTGAGGACCAGATGCGGAACGCGAGAAGGGGCGGGTCTATACATGTATTACACAGCGAACAAAGTTCCCCATCAGGTCCGCCCCCTCGGTATGTCCGACCCTGCCTACGTCATTGGCCTGAGCGGGAAACTTCCTTCACTGTGTAAACTTGGGGAACTTTAGAAGGGGCGGGTCTATACATTTAAAACACTGCGGAGGAAGTTCCCCATCAGGTCCGCTCAGGCACAACCAATGACGGACAGCGCTGGACATCGGGATCGCCGCGGGACACTGGATTTCATCGCTGGAATGTTGTTTTTTTTTTGTATTATTATTATTTTTTTTAATAAAGGACTTTTCCAAGGTGTTTGTGTGTTTTTATTTACATTTTTTTGACACTTTCTTCGTGAAATGGTAGGGGTACAATGTACCCCTTACCAATTCACATAGGGGGGGCGGGATCTGGGGGTCCCCTTTGTTAAAGGGGTCTTCCAGATTCCGATAAGCAGACCCCCACAACCACCGGCCAAGGGTTGTGGGGATGAGGCCCTTGTCCCCATCAACATGGGGACATCCTGCCCATGTTGAGGGCATGTGGCCTGGTACGGTTCAGGAGGGGGGGGCGCTCTCTCGTCCCCCCCTCTTTTCCTGCGGCCGGCCAGGTTGCGTGCTCGGATAAGGGTCTGGTATGGATTTTTGGGGGGACTCCACGCCATTTTTTTTTAAATTTGGGGTGGAGTTCCCCTTAAAATCCATGCCAGATCTGAAGGGCCTGGTATGGATATTTAGGGGGAACCGCACGCCATTTTTTTTTTATTTGCGGCGGGGTTCCCCTTAATATCCATTCCAGACCTGAAGGGCCTGGTAATTGAATTTGGGGGAACCCCCACGCTTTTTTTTTTTTTTTTATCAATGACTTTTCTATGTATTGATAAAAGCCGACAATTTGTTAATAGCCGCGAGTGAGTTTTAAATGACTTTTTTTCCTTCAAAAATGACACTTTGTGCAGAGACAGTTCTAAGCACGGGAAACATGCGTGACTTTACATGCATATCATACACACCCCCCAGGTACGAAATTTAAAGGAATATTTCACTTTTATTGTTTCACTTTAAGCATTATTAAAATCACTGCTCCTAAAAAATGGCCATTTTTAAAACTTTTTTTTGCATTGATACATGTCCCCTGGGGCAGGACCCGGGTCCCCAAACACTTTTTATGACAATAACTTGCATATAAGCCTTTATAATTAGCACTTTAGATTTCTCCCATAGACTTTTCGAATTTGCCGCGAACACCCCAAATTGTTCGTTGTTCGGCGAACGGGCGAACGGGCAATGTTCGAGTCGAACATGAGTTCGACTCGAACTTGAAGCTCATCCCTACTCGTAAGTACGTTATAGGCAGAATTCTGGACTTCCTGCAGTGGGCTGTGGATAGGAAGTTAGCCTTAAAGCGGAGTTCCACCCAAAATAACATCCATATATGACCACACTCCTTACACTACAAACATGTACAGTAGCCACTTTTTTTTTTTTTTCTGTACATACCGTACTATTGTCATTTCAATTCCGGCTTCCGGGTACTCACTCCTGCGGGAGTAGGCGTTTCTATTCTCCCGCAATGTAATCTGGGAGTTCGCCCAGATGTGACATGTCCTGCAGAAAAAGTTCCCCGACGGATAAGGTTCCCCCCCCTGTACTGCGCATGCGCGGCACGAACCTCAACGGAGTTTCCGAAAGTAGCCGAACATGTAGAGCTGCGAGTCGGCTCTACACGGCGCCTGCGCAGTCAGCTCTACATGGCTCCTAGTCATTGCGCAGGCGCCGTGTAGAGCTAACTCGCAGCTCTACATGTTCGGCTACTTTCGGAAACTCCGTTGAGGTTCATGCCGCGCATGCGCAGTACAGGGGGGGAACCTTATCCGCCGGGGAACTTTTTCTGCAGAACACCGTCCACCGCTACCAGGAAGTCAGTGCTTGTGGGCTTCACAATGCCCACAAGCAAAATGGAAAATTCTGACGGCTGATTTTAAAAGTGCATCTTTTGCCAGAAAAAAGACAGGGGAGGTTAAAAATCACCAAACACGTAAGTACTAATTGGTGATCTAAAAATACTTTGCATGCAAGCTAAAAAAAAAAAAAGATTTGCCGCGGAACCTCCGCTTTAAGTACTATTAAGGGTCAGGTTTTGGCCTTGTCAATACTTTTTCAAAGGCCCCTAGCCTTGCATTCACTAGTTAAATTTTTTTGAGAGGGGTGACCAGTGGCGGCTGGTGCTCAAAATTTTTGGGGGGGCGCAAACAAACTGAAAAAAAAAACATCAATTGCCACCACTGTGCCCATTAAACGCAGCCACTGTGCCAAAAACGCCACCAGTTTGTCCCCTCAAATGCATCCAGTTTGTCCCCAAATGCAGCCAGTTTGTCCCCATATACAGCCAGTTTGTCCCCATATACAGCCAGTTTGTCCCCATATACAGCCAGTTTGTTCCCATATACAGGCAGTTTGTTCCCATATACAGCCAGTGTGTCCCCCATATACAGCCAGTGTGTCCCCCATATACAGCCAGTGTGTCCCCCATATACAGCCAGTGTGTCCCCCATATACAGCCAGTGTGTCCCCCATATACAGGCAGTGTGTCCCCCATATACAGGCAGTGTGTCCCCCATATACAGGCAGTGTGTCCCCCATATACAGGCAGTTTGTCCCCCATATACAGGCAGTTTGTCCCCATATACAGCCAGTTTGTTCCCATATACAGCCAGTTTGTTCCCATATACAGGCAGTTTGTTCCCATATACAGGCAGTTTGTCCCCATATACAGGCAGTTTGTCCCCATATACAGGCAGTTTGTCCCCATATACAGCCAGTGTGTCCCCATATACAGCCAGTGTGTCCTCATGTACAGCCAGTGTGTCCTCATATACAGCCAGTTTGTTCCCATATACAGCCAGTGTGTCCCCATATACAGCCAGTGTGTCCCCCATATACAGCCAGTGTGTCCCCCATATACAGCCAGTGTGTCCCCCATATACAGCCAGTGTGTCCCCCATATACAGCCAGTGGAAAAAGGGGGGGAAGGTGGGACTTTAAATGAAACAGTGGGCTGATGGGGATAAAAAATTAGGTAAATCAAAAGATGTTGAATGCATGTATTGAATAAATACAGAGGATATACAATGGAAAAAGGGGAGAGCAGCGTGTACATAAGCACATAGCATGACCAAATTTCCATTCATAAACAGATATAAACATAAAAATACATAGCAATGAATACTGACAATCAATCAAATGAGGGCGTGTGTGAACATATATGAGCTGAGCAGCACACAACATTGGTGGTAAGTAGTGAAGTAAAAACAAGTCTAAAACTAATTGATCAAAATAAAAATCCCATTAGCGCATAAAGCTGCATCATTGTAAGCCCGACGCGGCGTTTCGTGTATGTAGAAACACTCCTCAGGGGCAGATGCAAGGGGTTTTCTGAAAATACAGAATAATAATGATCAGAGTGATAAATTGATTTCCACCAGAAAAGACAGGAGGTAAATTCTGGTTACTTACAGGGTGTGCCACATTATGATGCATGTGAAAGATAGGGCCAAGAGGCTGCCCGTCCCGGGACCTGAGGTGCCAGAAAATCAAACACATAGTGGGACGCAAAGGCATCATCCCTAGGCAGCAGATAGCCATAATTGTTCATGAAGTAAGGTATTCCCTCAAGGTGCAGTGGAAGTATCTGAAATGAATGGGTAAATCCATCAGGAACAACCCACAATATAAAGGTAGTAGTGAAATGGAAGCTACATGAGGGATGATAGTTGTTACCTTGTAAGTGTGCTGAATGGCAATGACTAGTAAAAGCTCTGGCGTCTGCATGCAGATGGCAATGGGCTGGATGACCAGGGAGACGCCTATATAGCGTCTCGCACGTGCGTGAGACTGACACCAACGTCACGCTGGCTCGATGGTGCTGGAGGCGGGGCCACAACCAGGCGGCCTAACAGCCTGCCTTGGAGTGACGCCGCATAGCCCAGACATGTCGACCAAGTAGGATCATGCGCGCTCAACAGTGCGACGCCCCAAAGGGGCGTCACCCTGATGTGCGGCGCGTGACGCTGATGCGATGACAGCATCCGCACAGACTCCCCAACGACATCCCGCCCAGTGACGGGCGGAAGTGGCGGGGAGCTAAGTGGGGGCACCATGAGCGCATCACAGTCCCGGGTGGCGGGCAGGAAGTTACCCAAAAAAATCCACAAATGTGCATCAATGCTCAAAAATCAACCCCATGTAAAAACTGGCAGGGGAACACTGCCAGTTACAGACCACTGTTTCCATCCCTGGTACAATGTGAAAAGAAATGGGGGACGCCCAATGGCGTTTTGGGACTTTGAATGAGATAACATATGAAATCTCCATCCCATATTAAATGGAAAAAGGGGGGGGAAGGTGGGACTTTAAATGAAACAGTGGGCTGATGGGGATAAAAAATGAGGTAAATCAAAAGATGTTGAATGCATGTATTGAATAAATACAGAGGATATACAATGGAAAAAGGGGAGAGCAGCGTGTACATAAGCACATAGCATGACCAAATTTCCATTCATAAACAGATATAAACATAAAAATATACAGCCAGTGTGTCCCCCATATACAGCCAGTGTGTCCCCATATACAGCCAGTGTGTCCCCCATATACAGCCAGTGTGTCCCCCATATACAGCCAGTGTGTCCCCCATATACAGCCAGTGTGTCCCCCATATACAGCCAGTGTGTCCCCCATATACAGCCAGTGTGTCCCCATATACAGCCAGTTTGTTCCCATATACAGCCAGTGTGTCCCCCATATACAGCCAGTGTGTCCCCCATATACAGCCAGTGTGTCCCCCATATACAGCCAGTGTGTCCCCCATATACAGCCAGTGTGTCCCCCATATACAGCCAGTGTGTCCCCCATATACAGCCAGTGTGTCCCCCATATACAGCCAGTGTGTCCCCCATATACAGCCAGTGTGTCCCCCATATACAGCCAGTTTGTCCCCATATATAGCCAGTGTGTGTCCCATATACAGCCAGTGTGTCCCCATATACAGCCAGTGTGTCCCCCATATACAGCCAGTGTGTCCCCCCATATACAGCCAGTGTGTCCCCATATACAGCCAGTGTGTCCCCCATATACAGCCAGTGTGTCCCCATATATAGCCAGTGTGTCCCCCAAATGCAGCCAGTGTGTCCCCATATACAGCCAGTGTGTCCCCATATACAGCCAGTGTGTCCCCCAAATGCAGCCAGTTTGTCCCCCAAATACAGCCAGTGTGTCCCCCATATACAGCCAGTTTGTCCCCATATATAGCCAGTGTGTGTCCCATATACAGCCAGTGTGTCCCCCATATACAGCCAGTGTGTCCCCCATATACAGCCAGTGTGTCCCCATATACAGCCAGAGTGTCCTCATATACAGCCAGTGTGTCCCCCATATACAGCCAGTGTGTCCCCCATATACAGCCAGTGTGTCCCCCAAATGCAGCCAGTGTGTCCCCATATACAGCCAGTGTGTCCCCATATACAGCCAGTGTGTCCCCCAAATGCAGCCAGTGTGTCCCCATATACAGTCAGTTTGTCCCCCAAATACAGCCAGTGTGTCCCCCAAATACAGCCAGTGTGTCCCCCATATACAGCCAGTTTGTCCCCATATACAGCCAGTGTGTCCCCCAAATGCAGCCAGTTTGTCCCCATATACAGCCAGTTTGTTCCCAAATACAGCCTGTCCCCCCCCCCCCACCAGCCCTGCACTTACCTTCCTCGGTCCGTGCCGTCCTTGATGTCTTCTCCCACCCTCAATGTCGCTTCAGCCAATCAGGTTACCGGTAACCAGATCCGGTGAACCTGATTGGCTGAAACCCCCACAGTCTTCTCCAAGGAACGCACCCCCGTGCGTACCTAGGAGGAGTTTTTGGAAGCCGATTACAGCGTGAGAGCTGTATTCGGAAAGCCTATCAGAGCCGCTGGCTCTGATAGACACTTCCAGAACACACCCACCACCGGCCACCGCTCTAATTCATATGGCCGGCGCTCACCAGGAGGCCGGCCATATGAATAGTGGGCAGCGCGGCAGCGGTGACAATACATAGATTCATGCAATGCATGAATCTGTGTATTGTCTTTCAGTGGCGGTGGGGGAGCGAGAGGGGGCGGCGCTCCGGCGCCCTCTATGGATGCACCACCACTGGGGGTGACTCGTATTAACCCACCAGTTAAAGCTCCCATATGTCCATGGGACCTAAACCTGGTTCTATCGGTTCTTCAGAGACAACCATTTGAACCCTTGCGGCACATTCCCTTGGTTCTTCTCACCAGGAAATTTGTTTTTTTGGTAGCCATATCCTCGGCCAGGAGAGTTTCGGAATTGGCCGCGATGTCCTGTAGGGAGCCATATTTGGTTATCCATAAGGACAGAGTAGTTCTACGTCCTCATCCAACTTTTCTTCCCAAAGTGGTATCGAGTTTTCATTTGAACCAAGATGTGGTTCTTCCTTCCTTTTTTCCTAAGCCTAGCTCGGTAGAAGAGAAATTATTACATTCTTTGGATGTAGTGAGAGCGGTTAAGGCTTATCTACAAGCCACCGCTCAGATTCGGAAAACAGATATGTTATTTATTCTGCCAGAAGGCTCGAAATAGGGCCAGGCAGCATCTAAATCTACTCTTGCTAAGTGGATTTGACAGATCATTGTTCAAGCCTATGGCTTAAAAAGGAAGTTGCCTCCATTTAAGATTAAAGCGCACTCTATGAGAGCAGTTGGTACTTCTTGGGCAGTGCAGCATCAGGCCTCCATGGCTCAAATTTGTAAGGCCGCGACATGGTCTTCGGTACACACGTTCACTAGGTTCTACCAGGTGGATGTAAGAAGTCAGGAGGATGTCGCCTTTGGGCGCAGTGTGTTGCAGGCTGCAGTTTAGATCCTCATGTCTGTTGGCGCCCAGCTTATGTATGGTGTCTCCCTCCCCTCTTTTGGGCATTGCTTTGGGACTTCCCACATAGTAATTACTATGCCGCTCTGTGTCCCGTGATGTACGCGAAAGAAAATAGGATTTTTATAACAGCTTACCTGTAAAATCCTTTTCTTGGAGTTCATCACGGGACACAGAGCTCCCACCCCTCTTTTGGGGACACTTATTGCTTTGCTACAAAACTGAGGTACTCCCGGTATGGGAGGGGTTATATAGGGAGGGGACTTCCTGTCTTGGGTGTGCCAGTGTCCATCACCTGAAGGTAATCTCTATAACCCACATAGTAATTACTATCCCGCTCTGTGTCCCGTGATGTACGCCAAGAAAAGGATTTTACAGGTAAGCTGTTAAAAAAATCCTATTTTTTACCTACTAAATGTGAGTTTATCCATTGTATCTTCAATTAAAGCTTGTGTCCAAACTACTGCACTCAGAGGCGCCTTCTCTCCTTGTTTCTCTACAGCTCCCTGAACATGGTTTCTGTTCACCCATGAAGGCAGCCCTGTGTACTGTGGACTTATTTAACCCCTTTTTAACCCTCCATATACCCTGTGTGCATACAGACTTTGAGAGACTGTGCTAATCATATGGATTGATCTTTTATTTCCATTTGTAGATATTACACTACATATATATCATTTTACTAATTGTACTGGGCACTATACATGTTTTCTGGATTTTTGCGCCTTCACTCGTTGTATGAAATTGCCTGGGCCCCTGTTAAAATCCAATCTGGGGTCAAAACCGGGGACATAATTAGTCCGGGGACAGTGTACTCAGTCTGGGGACTGTCCCCGGAAACCGGGGATGTCTGGTCACCCTACCTTTTAAATGAAAGTTATTTTTTAATTCTTCATAGTCCATGTAATTAGGGGCATGCCAGGGATGTGTTCATTGCCTACACACTTTGTTCCAAAAGGTATCCCTCATTATCAGCTCAGAAGGAATAATTTGTATGGTTCCACTCATTATCCTGCAACGAGCAACAAACTCATTATTTTTGGGATTTGTGATAGAAGTAGGTAATTCAGATACCTTCTCTTTTAAAATACTCTACGCCATTTCCAACAGTAAGTTAACAAATCCTTCTCACTTAATCTAGCCCTCAGAAGAACAAGATTTCAGTTATCTCAGCAATTTGTCACTTCAGCAAGAACTAATTTAGTGCGGCCAGCTGTAACTTTGAACTGGCCTTCATTTATTTGTATTTCCCAGTGTTTCCCGAGAAGGTTTACTGCTGCTTCATTACTGCCTATCAGTGAAGCATATTAAGCTCACTTCTCTATATAGATGTAATGGGACACACACAGGAAAGTGTACAGTCTTTAGCACATTTGAAGTGTGTGTTATTAGTATAACACCATGTTTTGGCATATGCAGAACTAGAGGGGGTGTTTCAATAAGGTTGTCTTGGCACTCTTACATAATTTATGAAAACATCATGGTGTAAGCCAGGATTCTCTTAGACGTTGGGTTTCATGTAAAACAGAAACCTTATATTGTGCTTGTCTCTTCAATAGTTACTCCGAGTAATATGGAAAAAAACAAAAATTAAGTAGATGGTGTCATTAATTTTTTTTCCATAATAGGCTATAATAGCCACTTGCCGACCGGCTCACACCAATATACGTTGGCAGAATGGCACGTACAGGCAGATTAACGTACCTGTAAGTCGCCTTTAACCGCTTCAGCCCCGGACCATTTTGCTGGTTAACCACTTGTCCCCCGCCCGCCGTCAATTGACGGCGGGCGGAGGACACTCTCGTTCTGACAGGACGTCATATGACGTCCTGCCTTTAAAACGAGCTAGGGGGCGCGCGAGCGCCGCCGGCGGCGCACGCCCGTCGCGTTCCCAAGGACCCGATGTGCGTGCCCGGCAATCGCGGCCGCCGGGCACCCGCGATTGCCCGGGAACCGAGCAGGAAAGTGGATCTGTGGGTGTAAACACACAGATCCACGTCCTGTGAGGGAGAGGGGACCGATGGTGTGTCCCTTGTACATAGGGACAACCATGGGTCACCTCCCCAGTCAGTCACCTCCCCCCACAGTTAGAACACATTGAGGGAACATATTTAACCCCTTCCCGCCCCCTAGTGGTTAACCCCTTCCCTGCCAATCACATTTATACAGTAATCAATGCATTTTTATAGCACGGATCGCTGTATAAATGTGAATGGTCCCAAAAATGTGTCAAAAGTGTCCAATGTGTCCGCCGCAATATCGCAGTCACAATAAAAATCGCAGATCGCCGCCATTACTAATAAAAAAATAAATAAAAAAAATGCTATAAATCTATCCCCTATTTTGTAGACGCTATAACTTTTGCGCAAACCAATCAATACGCGCTTATTGCGATTTTTTTTTTTTTAACAAAAATATGTAGAAGAATGCGTATCAGCCTAAACTGAGGAAAATTTTAATTGAAAAAAAAATGGGTATTTATTATAGCAAAAATTAAAAAATAGTGTTTTTTTTCCAAACTGGACGCTCTTCTTTTGTTTATAGCGCAAAAAATAAAAACCGCAGAGGTGATCAAATACCACCAAAAGAAAGCTCTATTTGTGGGAAAAAAGGACGCAAATTTAGTTTGGGAGCCACATCGCACGACCGCGCAATTGTCATTCAAAGTGTGACAGCGCTGAAAGCTGAAAAATGGCTTGGGCAGGAAGGGGGTTTTCGTGCCCGGTAGGGAGGTGGTTAAAGACCAGGCCACTTTTTGCGATTCGGCACTGCGTCGCTTTAACTGACAATTGCGCGGTCGTGCGACGTGGCTCCCAAACAAAAGTGATGTCCTTTTTTTCCCGCAAATAGAGCTTTCTTTTGGTGGTATTTGATCACCTCTGCGGTTTTTATTTTTTGCGCTATAAACAAAAATAGAGCGACAATTTTGAAAAAAATGCAATATTTTACTTTTTGCTATAATAAATATCCCCAAAAAATATATAAAAAAAAATGTTTTCCTCAGTTTAGGCCGATACGTTTTCTTCTACATATTTTGGTAAAAAAAATTGCAATAAGCGTTTATTGATTGGTTTATTGATTGGTTTGCGCAAAAGTTATAGCATCTACAAAATTGGGGGTAGTTTTATGGCATTTTTATTAATATTTTTTTTTTTACTAGTAATGGCGGCGATTAGCGATTTTTATTGTGACTGCGACTTTATGGCGGACACATTGGACACTTTTTTTTTTTTTTTACGTTTTATTTATTGTTATTTATTGTTTTGACATAACAAGTAGACCCAACGGGCCATACACAAAAAAAAAACTATTTACATTTCTTCAGCATTGGCTCTCTCCCCCTCCTTCCAGATCCCCACTCAGTGATAGGAACAATACAATTATAAGGCCACCTATTCTTAGTAACAGTCAATATTATACTCCTGCTGCAGGTGCATTCTATTAGGTGCCACTAAATCCGCCACCGTAATTCCACTGTTCATACAACTGCCCCACACTTTATCAAATTTCTGTGGTATGCCCCTGCTAGAGTATGTAGCGTTGTATAAAGGTGCAGCCCTATTAACCACGCTCTTCCACGCTGATACAGATGGAGGATTGGGCTTTTTCCATGATAACACTATCATTTTCCTGGCGTAATATATTAGAATCGTCAGCAGAGTACGAGTCGCTCTTTTTGGGGCTAGATTGTCTACCAGTCCCAAAAGGCATACCTCTATCGTGGGCTGTAGATGAATGGCGGTTAGTTCGGCTATGCATTCTGTAACCCCCTTCAAGAATACTTGGATGGACGAGCAATTCCAAAAGATATGCATGAAATCGGCAGTGAGGGAACTGCACCACCAGCAACCAGGTGACTGTGTAGGGAATATCTTGGCCAGTCTAGCTGGAGTAAGATATACGCGATGCAGGAATTAAAATTGAATGAGATGGTCCCTGGCAGAGACCAATCTAGTAAAATTAATGTCCCATACATCATCCCAGTCATGGAACAGGAAAAACTGCGCTTATAACTAATATTAAATTAAAAAAAAGGCAAGCAGTAATAATGAGATAAGCATGTAAAAACGAAATAAATAAAGAAAAAATTGCGCAACTCTGTTTGCATACAAGACTCCTCAAGAGTCTCAATATAGTCCCAAAATTGAGAACGTCATCTATGACGAAACGCGTCTGGGGGACACGCAGTGACGTCACCACGCCATCAGTACGGAAGGGTACTTTGTTTGAGCCAGCCGGCTTTTTTATGCTTGAAATTGACATGTGTTTGTGAGTACAATTTATTTTTAATAAAATATCCATAATTTAGAGGGTATTATGCTATGGTCTCCCCCTCTGTTTTTGGTATCTATTTGGAGCTCAACAGTGCTTGATACGGAGAGGGTCTATCTGGAGGTCTGGTGCTGTCTGTGACGGATTGGGGCTAGTTGCAGCTTTACATGCTTGTTTCCTATGGGGATCTGGTAAGGAGCCAATTCGTATATAGGTGGTGGTCACTCACAAATTTTTTTGTTTGTGCACAGTGGTGGTCTTTTTGTTCTATATAAAACGATATCACCCTATGGTATATATATTTTCTCTCATCTGATACGGAGCCGTCAGGAGCGTTCCTATATCAGTTTACAGATTGCTTGGAGACCCGGTATATGTAATGTACCTGTGATAGGTAGTGTCCGAAGTGGAACTTGTGTGCTGAGGATTCAGGCGAAAGCGTAGTCAGGCAGATTAGGTTGGCAACAGATCAGGCAAAATGGTACACGATCGAAATCCAGAGAGTGGTCAGGCAGGCAAAGGTCATACACGAGCTGGCAGTGAAGTACAAAATCAGCAAGCTGGAGAGTAGTCAGGAATTCAGGCAGAAGTTCAACACGAAAATCAGGATCAAAAAGCAGTCACAACACCCAGGGAGCTATTCCACACAAACGGGCGCTGAGAGATAGCATCACTTCCTTTTTAAGGGCTGCTTTGATTGAAAATTGTCCACAGCTGGCAGCAGGTGGGGCTAGTGAGTCCAAGGTAATGTTTAACACTGAGAGGACATTTCCAAAAGTCCAGATCTGCTCAGTAGCGCAACAGGTAAGGCTGCAGCTTTGGGACCAGGAAGATCCCGGTTCAAATACACCCAGGTACATGACAGTATATTCCATCCAGGAACCAAAGGCCTAGGCTGGGTTAAAGCCATCTGTATATTACCCTTTGATCTGTGGTAAGGAGCCATTTCACCTACTGGGGATTATTATCCATACAAAGTCGTGTTTGCAAGTGGATTTTGGATTCCTTTTTTATAATTTGTTGGACTTCAATTTTGGGACTATATTGAGACTCTTGAGGAGTCTTGTATGCAAACAGAGTTGGCACAGTTTTTTCTTTATTTATCATCCCAGTCATCCCTGTCCATCTGGGAGAACACCTCACCCCACGCCGCCCTACACTTTGCGAGGAGATCTCCTCCCTCACCGAACAACTGTTTATATATTGTGGACAAGGCCTTGTCCAAAGTGTCCTCTTTCAGTAAAGACTCTAAATCACTAGTTTTCAGGGTAATACTAATATCTCCAAATTGGGCATTGTATGCATGTCTGAGCTGAAGATAACGAAACAAGTGAGCGCTGGGCAGATTAAACTTTTTCAGGGCGTCAAACTGTAGGAGTTTCCCACCACCCACTATGTCTTTCAGAGTCTTAATCCTAAATTTAGTCCAGATGATTGGATCAGGGTACTCACTAAAGTGTGCTAACTTGGGATTCTTCCAAAGTGGTGTATGAGGAGAAATCTCAGAAGCGCTGCCCACCCTGTTCACTGCTACCCATGCCCTACAGGTTGCATGCATGGATATTGTGAGCCTATACAGAGACCTGATTCCCCAATGCGGGAGATGCGTCAGCGCCTCATAAGAACCAACAATAGTCGCCTCTAGTGTATTGGCAGTGTCATCCTCTGGTAGAGTAAACCACCTGTGAACGAATACTAGCTGACCAGCTAAGAAATACCGGTGGAAGTCTGGGACCGCCAGTTCCCCTTGTTTCCACGGCAGTTGTAACACCCGGAGTTTAATTTGGGTGTGTCGCCCCTGCCATAGGAAAGTCGTTATGAGTTGATCTATTTTTTTAAATATATATCTCGGTATACAGACAGGGGAATTCCGAAATATATATAAAAACAGAGGTAAGAATTAAATTTTCACTAAATTCACCCTCCTATGAGCGTCAAAGGTAAGTCTTGCCATGCCTGTAGCCTGGATATTAGTTTAATCAAAAGTGGATCGACAGTCAAGGCAATAAAATCTGATACATAGTTGGAAATACGTAACCCCAGAAATTTGAGCACCTCTACCTGCTGCAAAGGACAATCCGCAGGAATCTCGCAACTGGGGGACGGAGTGAGAGAATCTGGGATTTTCCCCAGTTGACTTTCAGACCTGAAAAATGTGCGAAGGAATTTAGGATATCTAAAGCTGCCGACAGGGAACTCTTGGAGTCTCGCAAAAAAAGAACCATATCGTCCGCATACAGTGCCGTTTTTTCGATCAATCCCCTGCACCTCCTCGGATTCTCGCAAGGCCGCAGCGAAGGGTTCAATCATGATGGAGAAAAGACCCAGGGATAAAGGGAAGCCTTGGCGAGTGCCCCTATGTACTGCAAAAAATTCCGATTACATATTGTTTAGCTTAATGGCCGCTGTGGGGGAATGATATAGAATGTCGATCCACTTCCGGAAATGAGGACCGAAACCAAATACCTCCAGGACCACCCTCATGTAATTCCAGTCCACGGAATCAAAGGCCTTCTCCAGATCCAAAAAGACCAGTATCCCACCCACATCGGACACTTTTGACACGTTTTTGGGACCATTGTAATTTTTACAGCGATCAGTGCTATAAAAATGCACTGATTACTGTAAAAATTACACTGGCAGTGAAGGGGTTAACCACTAGTTGGCGCTGTAGGGGTTAAGTCAGTACTAGGGAGTGATTCTTACTGTTAGGGGGCGTGGCTACACGTGACACGTCACTGATGACCGTTCCCAATCACAGGGAACAGCCATCAGTGACAGTGTCACTAGGCAGAATAGGGGAATGCCTTGTTTACAAAGGCATCCCCATGTTCTGCCTTTGCCGACCGCAATCACGGGCCGCCCAGGAACATCGAGTTCCCGGGACCCGCGAGCACGCTGACGAGGCACGCAGCGGGTGCCCATGTGCCTGCCCGTGCCATTGTGTCAACATACATCTGCATGCGGCGGTCGGCAATTGGTTAAGACGCGACATTGTGGGCGGGCCCCCGCGTGAGTCGGGACTCGATGTCCGCAGGGATACCCGCAATCGTCTCACGGAGAGGAAGAATGGGGAAATGCTAATGTAAACAAGCATTTCCCCATTCTTCCTAGTGACAGGACACTGATCACTGCTCCCTGTAATCGGGAGCGGTGATCAGTGTCGTGTCACACATAGCCCATCCCTCCTACAGTTAGAACACATCCATAGGACACATTCAACCCATTCAGCGCCCCCTCCTGGTTAACCCCTTCACTGACAGTCACATTTACATAGTAATAAGTGCATATTTATAGCACTGATCGCTCTGTAAATGTGAATGGTCCCAAAATAGCGTCAAAAGTGTCCGATGTGTCCGCCATAATGTCGCAGTCACAATAAAAATCGATGATCGCCGTCATTACTAGTAAAAAAAAAAATATTAATAAAAATGCCATAAAACTATCCCCTATTTTGTAGATGCTATAACATTTGCGCAAACCAATCATTAAACGCTTATTGCAATTTTTTTTTTACCAAAAATATATAGAAGAATACGTATCAGCCTAAACTGAGGATTTTTGATTTTTGGGGGACATTTATTATAGCAAAAAGTAAAAAATAATATTGCTTTTTTTTCAAAATTGTCGCTCTTTTTTTGTTTATAGCGCAATAAATAAAAACCGCAGAGGTAATCAAATACCACCAAAAGAAATCTCTATTTGTAGGGAAAAAAGGACGTCAATTTTGCTTGGGAGCCACGTCGCACGACCGCGCAATTGTCAGTTAAAGCAACGCAGTGCCGAATCGCAAAAAGTGCTCTGGTCTTTGGCCAGCCAAATGGTCCGGGGCTGAAGGGGATAACCAATGAGAAACATTATTTTTCCAGTTTAAAGAGAAATAGCCACTGTTGAGCTTATGGAAGAATTTTAATATCTATTCTGGGATTGTTATAACGAAGCTAGCTGAAAGTTTGATGCTTTCCCCTAGCTATACATTCTTTGAGTTGGGCACAGCTTATAGAGAACCTAGCATGAGGTATATTTGGTCATGGTATATTCATGCATGTGTACTTGTAGCACTTCCAGATATTTATTACTTCTTATCGAGGTCACAGTAAGCTACCTGACAATACCTTCATCTGCTTTTCTCTCCACGAGATCAAAACCATCTTTCTTCAGGCATCATCCATCTACTTCCTGATCTGAGATACTGGCTCAGAGATAACACAGTCATGTAAATGTCTGTCAGAGATCATCTCCCTGCTGAAGCCTCTTGCCATAGGCTTTTCTGCAACAGTACAGTCTGATGACTGGGAAAGAGGAGATTAAGAAAATGTTTTCTCCTGCCTGCAGCACACTAAGGCCATCATCTCAGCCAAGGCAAAGTCCCTCAAATGTATAGCTTTTTTTGTGGCAAAAACCAATGATACCTTCTTTCACTTAATATGGTCCTGTTCTGCTATAGTAGGTTTATTGAACTCAAGTGGTGAAGTTACTCCATCATCGTATGGGTTCTCCATTCACCCTATGTCCTAAACAATGTATATTTGGCCTCCTTCCTACCTCAGAAGTGGACAAACACCTTCACACTTTCCTCCAGGTAACTCTCTTCACAGCCAGTGTTGATTGCAAGGGTATGGCTCTGAGAGTCCCCCCCAGTGGCGGCCCGTCCATACGGGTACAGGGGCCCCGCCCCCCTAATCCATGCCCCCGGGCCATAATCTACATGCAGGGCACCGGACGCATGGATTCCAATGTTTTTTTTTTTTTAGAAGCACATGATTAGACCCTGATGCCGCATACACACGATCGATTTTCTCGACGGTGAAAACACCGTCGAGAAAATCGACGGGAAAAACGAGGGAACGGCTTGGTTCCCTACACATGTCAGTTTTTCCCGACATTTTTTTTTTTGTCGAGAAAAACGACCGTGTTTGGGCTCCGTGGCAGTGTTTCCCTATGGGAAAACTGCCGCGGAAAAAAATGACGGGAATCACGACGAGAAAAATTAGAGCATGTTCTAATTTTTCTCGTCGTGATTAATGCAGTTTTTCCCCTCGGGAAAAATGACAAAAAGCCCACACACGGTCGTTTTTCTTGTTAAAAAAAAAATAATGTCATTTTTCCCGACGGGAAAAATGATCGTGTGTACGCGGCATTAGGCTCTAATTGGCTTCAAAAAAGAGTGGGCCCTGAGCCCAGCCAGTTGTGTGACAATAGAAAATTAATATTCGCTATTCTCTTCCGTATTCTCCTCCCGGCCAATCAGGAAGCGGATTGGCCGAGAGCAGAAGGGATCCTATAGGCCACCGAGGAGGAGGAGGAGGAGAAGGGAGGAGACGCAGGGGAAGCCACCATGAAGCTGAGGAGGAGGAGATGCAGGGTGAAGCCATGGCCCCCTCCCTGGAGGAAGTGCTGCCCGTGACCTAGATGGGGTAAGTGCGGGACTGGTGACCGACCAGGGGGGAGAGGGGTGACTCTGACCCGACTGACCGGGGGGGGGGGGCGGGCGAGTGGATTGTTTGCCGCCGCCCCCCCAAAAAAATATACCACCAGCCGCCACTGGTCCCCACCGACCTTTCAGAATTGGGTTGCTGCTGTTAATATGACCTTACCTTACAAAAAGTCTTATTTGCCCATAGAGGGTGCCCTGCCAAATAAGATTTGGGACAGATGGCTAGAGAATGCTTCTAAATGTACTGACGATGAACCTGTTGCCTGAAAGGTTTGAACGATCAACTTGGGTACATTCAGCCTGCCCTTACATGGTTCGAGTCTTGGCTGGTCCCTGCTGAATCGGCCAAGATTCAAACTGTCTATGGCTGGCTATTTATAGGATATGTTACCAGAGGACAGCTTCCATTACCAGAGGTAGTGTCACTTCTTGGCATAGGCAGAGGATGTTTCTGCAGTATGTACTGGGTCCACTTCTCTGCACTACTTACCAGAGCGTATAAAGTGAAGAAGAAGCCTTCCCTGAGCTGTCCCTTGTAGTCTAGAACCTGGCCCTGTGCTAAGTACTGTCCCTCACAAGCGGGTTCCTCTCCTTACCGTTCACTTGCCAGAAGCATGCCAAAATGACGTGTTGTCCCTTATTTAAAAGGCTCCCTTACACAAGATGGCTGCCGAAGTCTCTTGAAAGTTCAGAGTCTAAACATTCTACTTTCCTCTCTCAAAACTGTACAGATACAATAGGGCATCAATTCCCTTACAGGACTCCTCTTCCTATGCAGCAATGGCATGAAACCGCCTACAGGTGGGAAGGTTAAATATCCCTTCCTACAATGTAGCAACCACTTTTAGGGTAAGGTGACCAGATTTTTAAAATGAAATCCGGGGACATTTTTTTTTATTTTTACTAGTAATGGCGGCAATCAGTGACTCTCTGCCCGTCGCCGCCACCGCCCACCTCACAGCCTGTTAAAGGGGTTGTAAACCCTAGTTTTTTCACCTTAATGCATCCTATAACGTGGGCACCGGGGGCGGGGCCGAGTCATACATTCGGCGGCTATGGACGCCTAATGAATGACTCGGGAGCACGCCCGCAAGGTAACCCCCCTGGGAGAGCGTTTCTCCTAGGGGGGTTATCTAATGCGGGGAGGAACCGTGAGGGACCCCAGAAGTCGGTGTTCAGGGCCACTCTGCAAAACGAGTTGCACAGTGGAGGCAAGTATGATATGTTTTTTATTTAAAAAAAAAAACGATCCTTTACAATCACTTTAAGGCTTACTCTCTGGGCCCTGGCTACTACTGGGTGGCGAGCGGAGGAAGATCACTCCACCAGGGAAGGCAAGGAGATAAGCAGGCAGGCGGCTGGTCAGGACTTGAGGGCCTATGTGATCCTGATGCTCACCAACTCATTAAGGTTGGATTTAAACTGGTGCTGAATGAAAGGGATCATTTAGCACTCTGTGCTGTTGGGGATGCTGTTCTCTGACTGGCAAGTTGCTTTCCTGGCTAGGGAGTCCACTGGAAAGCAAGCAATGGTCACGGCCTGAATATTGTACAAAATATCAGCCAGTTTTGCCCACTCTCCTTGACCATGTACAAGTGAACTAACCCTTTTTTCAATCTTTACTACTTCAGCACTTTTTTTTTGCTTGGTAAGGATCAGAACCAAGTGGCTCCTTCTTTCATCTGTGTGAATCCAGCCTTAGACAGAAACTCCTCGACAGCCTGAGGTCTTCTGATATCATATACTGACAAAAAAATAGAGGTCAGAACAACAAAGGCGTTTATGTCTACCAAATCAGCCTCTTCTGGATTTAATTGGTATTGTGTCATTTCCTGCCACACACTCAGCTAAAGAAGAATAGCAGAGGATCAGTGCTGGGTACAAAATGCTGCTAGAAGACAAGGGATGGCCTCTGTTCAAATGATGATCAGGAAATTGACACAACTTGTCGGCACAAAGGGAAGAATGATACAAAATAGATGGAACACTTTTGCCTCAACGTTGAGAGCAAAATAAAGAAAATTACATCTACGATGCAGTCTGTCAGTAGCAATAACACAGCAGTTTTTGTTTTCCTGAACCCCCTCATAGCATAGGTTTATTACTTGTTGATAATGCCAGCAGATCTCAGATTTTTCAACTTCCTATAATTACATGAGAATGTTGTTTGTCCTACAGTAAAAATGTGCAGCAGCATTATCAGCCTATGGACATGGTAGTCCAAGGCTGGCCATACACGGTTCAAATCTTGGCTGGTTCAGCAGGAACCGGCTGAGATTCAAACCGTTAATTGGCAGGCTGAACGTACCAAATTTATTGATCGATCAACTTGGGTACAATCAGCCTTCTGGATTCTCTTACGATTATTGCTAGCGGCTGCTATAGCCATAAGCGATAATCACTGTCTTCTGCCGACAGGGACGTCTTTCCCCGCCCACCCCTGCCCTTACTTAGACATCTAGTTTTGGATGGACTTTAAGTAAGACACAGGGATCTTAATTTCTTGCCACCCCCATAATGCATATATATAGCGGTAATATGTTAGACTTTTCTTGGTGTTGAACTCGTGTTACTGGAAGCTAAGTGTCCCTGTCAGTGACAGTGGCAATCATCCTCCATAGGAGAAGCTGAGGTTCCGGCCTAAAACGCAGACCCGAGGGTAAATGGTTTAGCTCATATCTCTGCATCCTACATCAGAGAGCTGAACTGGTGGTGTGCATCTTTCCCCCTTCTCCCAGATACCCCTAGACGAGTAGAACCAGCCATGAAGAGAGGGGAGAAGCTGGGGGAGGACCGCTACACGTGGGGGCTCTAAGTCCGGGATTTGTGTTCATGCAATGGAGCCGAAGCTATCGGAGTTTGAACTTTGCTGCCCAGAAGAGTTCCGAGTAGGTCGGCCATATTGGCCACTGCGCCAGCAGGCACACCCTCCAAGCACAGTTCGTGGGCGTGACATGGAGAAAGCCCGTAAACTGGTGTGCCAGAGGGGAGGAGTCTGGCCATGTGAAGAGGTATACGTGGGGACTTTGGCGCCAGTTATGCAGTGCGCGATGGAGCAGCAATCAGTCACCATGTTTAGCAATGCCTCATGGGTTCCAGTCTCAAATATTACAAGGATGACTTTACCTGCTGCTCCGATTACAGATATGGGGATTCGGCTCAAGCCCCAGGGACGATTCGCCTTGTACACCTGCAAGGATGTTGAGGCCCTGGGCATGATTTGTCTCGGATGTTCGGGACTGGTGGTACAGCTAAAGCCCTTCAGTCGCTGCGAGGCCTGCGGGGAGTTCCCGTTTGAGGTGGAGCAATCCATAGAGAGGCCTCGAGTCTTCCACCTCAGCCCTACAGCAGGCGCCGCCACTTAACAAGGAGAAATCAATGCTTGGACAGCCATCCCTCCGCGCACTGTAGAGACCTCCGTGGAGGTCACGAACAAAGGGATTGAGGATGCAAAATCAGGAGATGCTGCTTCGGTCACCACAGTTTCCCTACTCCCAGCGCCAATAAGGAAGGTCGGTCTTGTGAGAGCTTCCAGCGGCCGAGATGGAGGACAACCCCTGCGCTTGCCTAGCCCGGATGGATCCGGTAGGAAGAGTCCTGGACATCCCTTCACAAGCTTGGGCCGAGGTAAGCCAGGGACTGGGACTTGGTGTTGGGACGGAGGTGTCGAGGATTCAAGGCCCCTTGAGCCCGTGGGTGGGAGTGATTCGGTGTCCACTACCAACTACCTGCCCGCGGAGGAGTGTGACACCTCCGACCTGGAGTCGGTCTCTGATGTGGGAGACGACGTCGTCATAGACGAAATGTTTGCTGCGAAGGGCTGGGACAAGATGCCTCTCTCCTCATCCCGTAAAGCCAGGGATCCACCTATGTCTACAGGGGATAATACACCCCGGGTAGAGGCACCAGCGCCTGAGGAGGGACCCCGTCCCCTGCCTGCCCTTCGGTCCCCGGTGCCTCCTGCAGCTACCACCGGGGACAAGAGACTGTCTCTGCGGGCACCTATGCCCAACTTGGAGGTGGTCAAGGCACCTCGCCACCCGGATTCAATTGTCCTGCCGGGCGAGGGAGACCGCTCTACCATGCCTCCCTTGTCTAGGCTACAGCGTTTGTTCTGCCAGAAAGTCGCCAACGAGTATGGGTGGGAGTACCCATACTTATCTAAAGAGCTGCTTTATGAAGTGGAAGTTTGCAGGGACCGTTGGTACAATGATTTCGTGGGGACACACATCAAAGTCCCACACGCAAGCAGGTACCTCACTTGTTCCCCTAAAGCATATCAAAGATTTAAGGACTGTAAAGCAGAGTGGATGTTGGGTCGGCACATCCATGCTGACAAAGTGTTGATTCGACGGAAAGAAGGGGAGGATGCCGAATATCACATAGAGACTGTGGATAAGCATTTCAAGCCCCTTGTCTTGCCGCATCCCAGATTCTACTTGTAGGAGAAAAGACTCCTTGCTTAGTGCCTTGCAAGTCTGCAGAACTTTCGGGGGTTTGTTCTTTCCCGGGAAACCTAGGAACTGTACCTGAGTTTTATGGGTGTTGTGCTCTTTGGAGGAATGGAGAACTGTTGCTGTTGTTTTTTCTTCTTCCCTCCCGCAAAGAAATCATGGACTTTGGGGTAGTCAGGGCCAAAGTACAGAGAAAGAAAAAAGTTACACAAGGATTCAACAAGTGTCTTTACCGTGGCACTGTCACCAGGTGGCAGTGTTGCGCAACGTTATTCACTTTACACCACACACACACTTCATAGAAGGAAAGGATTTCTCTTTGGAGAGATTTTTTCGTTCTAACACATACATATGTTTCAGGAAGTTTTGTGTTTAATTTTCTTCTGCAGGAGAACATCTGTCAAGACCGTTTAGGATGGAGTGGGTCTTAGTTAGTAATGTGGGAGGGGGAGAAGGTGGTAATGGTGTTATTGTGATATGTGTACTGTTATGTGTTGTCCCCTTTTCTTTTCCCTTCCATGTCAGGTTCAGGCACAACTACCAGTTTTCAAATTCAAAATTTTCGCAGTTTTTTGAAACAGTCTCAGAATGCAGGTTATATGGGCTCCCTTTGGGGCATGACTTGATCCAGACACTGGGGACCAGTGTCAAATTGCTAGGGGGGGAGTGTAGTGGGTGTCAAATTTAGTGGGGTGTATCTGGGCAATAGATGGCTCAAATACATTGATTTTAGGGATTTATGGACACTTTGGAGTGTGGGAGGTATGAATGGTGTCATGTTCCCTGCGGTCCCTGGGTGGCGCTGTCACCTGGGACCGGGGTTGAACTACCATTCTAGAGCCGTGCCCTTTTTGTCCTCTCGTGGCAGTAATGCGGCGGGACGGGGAACCCGCTGTGCCTGCTGGGAGAGGATATAAAGGGGGCGGACATCTTGCACACAAGGTCCATTCCCCAGGCACCTTCAGCCTGGGGGCTGCTGCGGTTTGTCTGTGCCCAGGCGCCCTTGGCCTGGGCGCGTGGAGTCGAGTTCCATCCCAGGCACCTTCGGCCTGGGGTGAGGTACTATACCAGGAGGCCTGGGGCCCAGTAACTTCGACTGGGTCCCGCGAGGGCGAAGAATTCCTAAGGTGCCCCCGGTATTGGGTGCCTGAATCCTGAGCGTAAGGGACTGGAGACGTGACCTCCCTGTAGAGC
Source organism: Rana muscosa (assembly GCA_029206835.1). Lineage (NCBI taxonomy): Eukaryota > Metazoa > Chordata > Amphibia > Anura > Ranidae > Rana > Rana muscosa. Next base: position 74,918,483 of record CM055128.1, read on the forward strand.
CAGCGCAGCATTTGCTGGTGCCGGTGGAGGCCTCTGGTGACCGTCCGGATGGATGTCTTCCTCTGACAGGGGCCGTTTGTTCTAAAGAAGGTACTTCATGTTCTCATGGTCTGTGGCAGGGACCCATCTTTCTCAGGTCAGTGGCAGGCCTCATCCAAGGCCTGTGGCAGGGGCCTCAACGTTCACCCAGGTCAGTGTCAGTGGCCTGTTTGCACTAAACGGAACAGGAGGAACTTTAATTCATCAGTTGTGCCTGGACCTACTCTTCCCTACACCTTGTCTGTTCTTTTAAAAGTCAACCAGTTTCAAGTCAATAAAACAGTGTTGGACTTTTCTTGGTGTGGAACTCGTGTTACTGGAAGCTAAGTGTCCCTGTGAGTGACAGTGGCAATCATCCTCCATAGGAGAAGCTGAGGTTCCGGCCTAAAACGCAGACCCGAGGGTAAATGGTTTAGCTCATATCTCTGCATCCTACATCAGAGAGCCGAGCTGGTGGTGTGCATCTTTCCCCCTTCTCCCAGATACCCCTAGATGAGTAGAACCAGCCGTGAAGAGAGGGGAGAAGCTGGGGGAGGACCGCTACATATATTTTTGGGGGATATTTATTATAGCAAAAAGTTAAAAATATTGAATTTTTTTCTAAATTGTCGCTCTATTTTTGTTTATAACGCAAAAAATAAAAACCGCAGAGGTGATAAAATACCACCAAAAGAAAGCTCTATTTGTGTGAAAAAAAGGACGCCAATTTTGTTTGGGAGCCTCGTCGCACGACCCCGCAATTGTCAGTTAAACCGACGCAGTGCCAAATCACAAAAAGGGGCCTGGTCCTTTAGCTACAAAATGGTCCGGGGCTTAAGTGGTTAATGATGCTTAAAGTGAAAAAATAAAAGTGAAATATTCCTTTAAATATCGTGCCTGGGGGGTGTCTATAGTATGCCTGTAAAGTGGCACGTGTTTCCCGTGCTTAGAACTGTCCCTGCACAAAATGTCATTTTTGAAGGAAAAAAAGTAATTTAAAACTGCTTGCGGCTTTAATGTCATGTCTGGTCCCTGCAATATGGATGAAAATCATTGAGAAAAACGGCATGGGTACCCCCCCCCCCTGTCTTCCCCAGCCCATTACCAGCCCCTTTGGGTCTTGTATAGATATTAAGGGGAACCCCGCACCCAAATAGAAAAAAGGAAAGGCATGGGGCCCCCAGGCCCTATATACTCTGAACAGCAGTATACAAGCGGTGCAAACAAGACAGGGACTGTAGGTTTGTTCTTAAGTAGAATCTGTTTGTAATTTGGAACAGGTAAATTTTTTAAGTGTAGCTCCAGCCAAAAAATCTATTTTTAAGCTTTTTGGAAAACACAGGGAAGGGTTATTACCCCTGTAGCATTTGTTTTGCTGTCTGTGCACCTGTTCAGAAGATTTCACCTCACTTTCTGTCCCAATGACAATTGTATTTAGAATTTTTTTTTTTTTTTTCGGGAAATAAGGATTGGTGATAAAGCATCAGTGGAGATATTCCCATATTAACTCTTATGCCCTGTACACACGATCGGATTTCCGATGGAATAAAATCCGATTGAATTTTCTGTCGGAATTCCGATGAAGCTGACTTTCATCAGCCTTGCCTACACACCATCAGACAAAATTCCGACCGTCCAAAACGCTGTGACGTAAAACACTCAGACGAGCCGAGAAAAAATGAAGTTTAGTGCTTCTGAGCATGCATCGACTTGATTCTGTTCAAGTTCCACACAGACAATCAGAATTTCCTATCGTTTTTTTCTCCATCGGAAAAATTTAAAACATGTTCTATTTTTTAACACCGATGAAAAAAAGTCCGATGGGGCCCACACACGATCGTTTTTTCCGATGAAAAAAGTCCATTGGACTTTTTTCATCCGAAAAACCGTCCGTTTGTACAGGGCATTACAGGAGAGAATTTCCCTTCCTTGGGGTAGACTTCCTCTCACTTCCTGTTGTCTCCCTCTGTTTGTAAGTAGGTGTCGTTTGTAAGTTGGATGTTTGAAAGTAGGGGCCTGCCCTATATAATCTGCAGAAATTTTGGCCTTAGGTGTTGGTGGTACCAGAACACTGTAAGCCCTCACAGTTACTCTTGGTGGGCCACAAAAAATTGCCGCTCCTAACAGGTCCAACCTGGTTGCAGTATTTCTTTCAGGAACCGAGGGTGCTGGCAATGCACAAGGCAATTAAGAACAAGGATGATTAGGACAGCCGCACTCCAATCCAACGTAGCTTTATTGTCAAAAATAGGATAAAAACAGGCACTACATATCACAGCAACAAAACCTTAGGACAGTTGACGCGTTTCACACTTATTCAGTGTTTACTCCTTGTGGCCTTCTCAAATGGTGACAGGACAGTGCATGCATCCCTGATAATAACCCACTGGCGTGGTGAAAAAAAAAAGAAGCTCCCCTGACCCTGTCCTGGTGCCATAGTCGCACAGGTACTCATTGATGGCCTTCTGCTGCGTGTGCAGCCGCTGCAGCATGGCCAACGTTGAGTTCCATCTGGTGGGCATGTCACAGATTAGGCGGTTCTTGAGCAGGTTGTATTCCTTTTGGAGGTCAACCAGCCAAGTACTGGCATTATATGACCGGCGGAAATGCAGACTTTCCTGGCCTGCCTCAGGAGATCCTGTAAGCTTGGGTACCTGCCCAAGAACTACTGCACCACCAAGTTAAGGACGTGAGCCAAACAGGGGACATGGGTCAGGTGTCCCTGTCGGAGGGTGGAGAGGAGGTTGGAGCCATTGTCGCAAACCACCATTCCTGGCTGAAGCTGGCGTGGCGTCAACCACCTCTGAGCCTGCCGCTGCAGAGCTGACAGAATCTCTGCCCCACTGTGGCTCCTGTCCTCCAAGCACACCAGCTCAAGCACCACATGGCATCTTTTTGTCTGCGTGCTTGCATAGCCCCTTGAATGTCTACGGAGCACTGCTGGTTCCGAGGACAAATCAGCAGAGGAAGAGGCCACGGAGGAAGAAGAAGACGAGGGGGTGGAGGAGAGAGGTGTGGCAGAATCACCTCTAGTAGCATTTTGGAGGCGTGGTGGCGGAACAACCTCCAACACTACTGCACCCTGTCCTGCATCCTTCCCAGCTGCCAGCACAGTCACCCAGTGTACAGTGAAAGATAGGTAACGTCCCTGTCCATGCATGCTGGACCATGAGTCAGCGGTAATATGCACTTTACCGCTAACCGCCCTGTCCAGTTAGGCATGGACATTGCCTTCCACATGCTGGTAGAGAGCTGGAATCGCCTTCTGTGAAAAAAAGTGGTGTTTGGGAACCTGCCACTGAGGTACCGCACATTCCACAAAGGGGCAGAGTCTACCAGCTGAAAAGGCAGCAGTTGGAGTGCTAGCAATTTAGCCAAGCTAGCATTCAACCGCTGGGCATGTGGATGGCTGGGAGCAAATTTATTTTGCCGGTGTAGCAACTGGGGTAGGGAAATCTGCCTGCTACAATCGGACGTTGGTGTACCTATAGCAGATTGCCCGCAAGTACTTGGCAGTGGCACACCTAATTCTACAACTTCATTCCGCTCAGTGCAGGTTTCTGAGAGGAATGAAGGTATAGTGGGATCCCATCTGATGAGGAGGAGCAAGGAGAGGTCCACCTTGTTCTTTTTCGTGGGTCTTTTAGGTAGTGTTGCCAACTGGCTGCATGGGAGGTCTAAATATGTCTGATTAAGCATGTGGTGCCCAAGCGCTTGCTGTCTAGTTCACGCTTGATACGCTGCACACATCTCAAAAAAGGCCTACACCAAATAACTTTTGGAATAATGTGCGGAGTCACCTGCGCCCTGCACTTGTGGAGCTCTGCGGTGTGATGCAGTCGGTTGGCTGCCCTTAAGCTGGCCCCTGGAGGGCATCCTGCCTCGTTGGAGCTGTGCCTCCTCCTCCTCTCTCCTATCAGGCACCCATGTAGAGTCAGTGACCTCATCATCCCCTCCCTCCTCGTCACTGGAGCAAACCTGGCAGTATGCTGCAGCTGGGGGAACATTACTGGCAGTTTGTTGCCCTTCTTGAGCCCCCCCTCTCTCTGGGCTCCCATTATTGCCTTCCTCAAGCTGGGTACCATCATTGGAGCATTCAAAACGCTGCGCATCCTCCTGCAGCATGTACCCGACACTGTGGTTGAACAGTTCAGGGGACTCCTCTGGTGGGGCTAGGGAAGGAGTAACTGATGATGACCTTGAGCCAATGGAATAGTGACCGTCCGGATGGATGTCTTCCTCTGACAGGGGCCGTTTGTTCTAAAGAAGGTACTTCATGTTCTCATGGTCTGTGGCAGGGACCCATCTTTCTCAGGTCAGTGGCAGGCCTCATCCAAGGCCTGTGGCAGGGGCCTCAACGTTCACCCAGGTCAGTGTCAGTGGCCTGTTTGCACTAAACGGAACAGGAGGAACTTTAATTCATCAGTTGTGCCTGGACCTACTCTTCCCTACCAATTTTGTTTGGGAGCCTCGTCGCACGACCCCGCAATTGTCAGTTAAACCGACGCAGTGCCAAATCACAAAAAGGGGCCTGGTCCTTTAGCTACAAAATGGTCCGGGGCTTAAGTGGTTAATGATGCTTAAAGTGAAAAAATAAAAGTGAAATATTCCTTTAAATATCGTGCCTGGGGGGTGTCTATAGTATGCCTGTAAAGTGGCACGTGTTTCCCGTGCTTAGAACTGTCCCTGCACAAAATGTCATTTTTGAAGGAAAAAAAGTAATTTAAAACTGCTTGCGGCTTTAATGTCATGTCTGGTCCCTGCAATATGGATGAAAATCATTGAGAAAAACGGCATGGGTAACCCCCCCCCCCCCCCCTGTCTTCCCCAGCCCATTACCAGCCCCTTTGGGTCTTGTATAGATATTAAGGGGAACCCCGCACCCAAATAGAAAAAAGGAAAGGCATGGGGCCCCCAGGCCCTATATACTCTGAACAGCAGTATACAAGCGGTGCAAACAAGACAGGGACTGTAGGTTTGTTCTTAAGTAGAATCTGTTTGTAATTTGGAACAGGTAAATTTTTTAAGTGTAGCTCCAGCCAAAAAATCTATTTTTAAGCTTTTTGGAAAACACAGGGAAGGGTTATTACCCCTGTAGCATTTGTTTTGCTGTCTGTGCACCTGTTCAGAAGATTTCACCTCACTTTCTGTCCCAATGACAATTGTATTTAGAATTTTTTTTTTTTTTTTCGGGAAATAAGGATTGGTGATAAAGCATCAGTGGAGATATTCCCATATTAACTCTTATGCCCTGTACACACGATCGGATTTCCGATGGAATAAAATCCGATTGAATTTTCTGTCGGAATTCCGATGAAGCTGACTTTCATCAGCCTTGCCTACACACCATCAGACAAAATTCCGACCGTCCAAAACGCTGTGACGTAAAACACTCAGAAGAGCCGAGAAAAAATGAAGTTTAGTGCTTCTGAGCATGCATCGACTTGATTCTGTTCAAGTTCCACACAGACAATCAGAATTTCCTATCGTTTTTTTCTCCATCGGAAAAATTTAAAACATGTTCTATTTTTTAACACCGATGAAAAAAAGTCCGATGGGGCCCACACACGATCGTTTTTTCCGATGAAAAAAGTCCATTGGACTTTTTTCATCCGAAAAACCGTCCGTTTGTACAGGGCATTACAGGAGAGAATTTCCCTTCCTTGGGGTAGACTTCCTCTCACTTCCTGTTGTCTCCCTCTGTTTGTAAGTAGGTGTCGTTTGTAAGTTGGATGTTTGAAAGTAGGGGCCTGCCCTATATAATCTGCAGAAATTTTGGCCTTAGGTGTTGGTGGTACCAGAACACTGTAAGCCCTCACATTTACTCTTGGTGGGCCACAAAAAATTGCCGCTCCTAACAGGTCCAACCTGGTTGCAGTATTTCTTTCAGGAACCGAGGGTGCTGGCAATGCACAAGGCAATTAAGAACAAGGATGATTAGGACAGCCGCACTCCAATCCAACGTAGCTTTATTGTCAAAAATAGGATAAAAACAGGCACTACATATCACAGCAACAAAACCTTAGGACAGTTGACGCGTTTCACACTTATTCAGTGTTTACTCCTTGTGGCCTTCTCAAATGGTGACAGGACAGTGCATGCATCCCTGATAATAACCCACTGGCGTGGTGAAAAAAAAAGAAGCTCCCCTGACCCTGTCCTGGTGCCATAGTCGCACAGGTACTCATTGATGGCCTTCTGCTGCGTGTGCAGCCGCTGCAGCATGGCCAACGTTGAGTTCCATCTGGTGGGCATGTCACAGATTAGGCGGTTCTTGAGCAGGTTGTATTCCTTTTGGAGGTCAACCAGCCAAGTACTGGCATTATATGACCGGCGGAAATGCAGACTTTCCTGGCCTGCCTCAGGAGATCCTGTAAGCTTGGGTACCTGCCCAAGAACTACTGCACCACCAAGTTAAGGACGTGAGCCAAACAGGGGACATGGGTCAGGTGTCCCTGTCGGAGGGCGGAGAGGAGGTTGGAGCCATTGTCGCAAACCACCATTCCTGGCTGAAGCTGGCGTGGCGTCAACCACCTCTGAGCCTGCCGCTGCAGAGCTGACAGAATCTCTGCCCCACTGTGGCTCCTGTCCTCCAAGCACACCAGCTCAAGCACCACATGGCATCTTTTTGTCTGCGTGCTTGCATAGCCCCTTGAATGTCTACGGAGCACTGCTGGTTCCGAGGACAAATCAGCAGAGGAAGAGGCCACAGAGGAAGAAGAAGACGAGGGGGTGGAGGAGAGAGGTGTGGCAGAATCACCTCTAGTAGCATTTTGGAGGCGTGGTGGCAGAACAACCTCCAACACTACTGCACCCTGTCCTGCATCCTTCCCAGCTGCCAGCACAGTCACCCAGTGTACAGTGAAAGATAGGTAACATCCCTGTCCATGCATGCTGGACCATGAGTCAGCGGTAATATTCACTTTCCTGCTAACCGCCCTGTCCAGTTAGGCATGGACATTGCCTTCCACATGCTGGTAGAGAGCTGGAATCGCCTTCTGTGAAAAAAAGTGGTGTTTGGGAACCTGCCACTGAGGTACCGCACATTCCACAAAGGGGCAGAGTCTACCAGCTGAAAAGGCAGCAGTTGGAGTGCTAGCAATTTAGCCAAGCTAGCATTCAACCGCTGGGCATGTGGATGGCTGGGAGCAAATTTATTTTGCCGGTGTAGCAACTGGGGTAGGGAAATCTGCCTGCTACAATCGGATGTTGGTGTACCTATAGCAGATTGCCCGCAAGTACTTGGCAGTGGCACACCTAATTCTACAACTTCATTCCGCTCAGTGCAGGTTTCTGAGAGGAATGAAGGTATAGTGGGATCCCATCTGATGAGGAGGAGCAAGGAGAGGTCCACCTTGTTCTTTTTCGTGGGTCTTTTAGGTAGTGTTGCCAACTGGCTGCATGGGAGGTCTAAATATGTCTGATTAAGCATGTGGTGCCCAAGCGCTTGCTGTCTAGTTCACGCTTGATACGCTGCACACATCTCAAAAAAGGCCTACACCAAATAACTTTTGGAATAATGTGCGGAGTCACCTGCGCCCTGCACTTGTGGAGCTCTGCGGTGTGATGCAGTCGGTTGGCTGCCCTTAAGCTGGCCCCTGGAGGGCATCCTGCCTCGTTGGAGCTGTGCCTCCTCCTCCTCTCTCCTATCAGGCACCCATGTAGAGTCAGTGACCTCATCATCCCCTCCCTCCTCGTCACTGGAGCAAACCTGGCAGTATGCTGCAGCTGGGGGAACATTACTGGCAGTTTGTTGCCCTTCTTGAGCCCCCCCTCTCTCTGGGCTCCCGTTATTGCCTTCCTCAAGCTGGGTACCATCATTGGAGCATTCAAAACGCTGCGCATCCTCCTGCAGCATGTACCCGACACTGTGGTTGAACAGTTCAGGGGACTCCTCTGGTGGGGCTAGGGAAGGAGTAACTGATGATGACCTCGAGCCAATGGAATAGGCCACTTTGGCACCTGCATTGGCAGCCAAGGTAGCCTGGGTGACAGAGGATGAGGACGGCTTGGTCATCCACTCTACCAACTCTTCGGCATGTTGTGGCTCAACACGGCCAGCTGCCGAGAAAAAGGACAAGCGTGCCCCACGTCCACGTGTTGATGAGGATGAACCGTGTCCACGACCAGCACTGTTGCCTCTAGACACAGAGCCTGCTTGCCCTTTTTTATTGGCCTGTGACTGTCTGCCTCTCCTTGATGGCCTTCCAGACATACTGTCTTTGATGTATTGAGTGAGTGAGTGAGTGAGTGATAACTTATATAGTGCTGCAAATGCGAACTAAATCGCCTCAAGGCGCTTGCATCCGGTGTCGTCCTGATCCTTCAGAAGAGGTGGGTCTTACGTTTTTTCCTAAAGGCTCGATGGTTTTCTTCCATACGGATGTCCGTGGGTAGAGCGTTCCATAGCCGTGGTCCTTGGACTGCAAATCTTCGTTCTCCCTTCCATTTGTAGCGGGACTTGGGGATGTGGAGGAGGTTTTGATTGGTTGATCAGAGAATGCGTTTGGGGGTGTAGTGTTTTATCTTCTCGCACAGATATTGAGGAGCGTTTCCTTGTGTGTACTTGTGGATCAGGCAGAGGGTCTTGAACGTGACCCGATCCTTTACAGTTAACCAATGCAAGGTCCTCAGTGAAGGGGTAATCGATTCCCAAGGTTTTTTCCCTGTTACCAGTCTGGCTGCCGTGTTCTGGATGACTTGTAGGCACGAAATCTGATATTTAGGAAGCCCTATGTAGAGGGAGTTTGCATAGTCGAGTCGGGAGTTGATGATTGTTCCAACTACTACTGCTGTGTCCTCTTCTGGGATGAACGGGGTGAGTCTACGCAGCAGGCGGAGGAGATGGTGCGATCCGCTGACTACTGATCCTATTTGTGCATCCATCGACATCTCCGAATCAATCATGACTCCGAGACTTTTGACTTTGGTGCTCGGGGTAATGGTCTGTCCAAGAATGGTGGGTGGTGTACAAGAAGTCTTTGCTTTTGTCTTTAGGTTTGCGTGGAGAAGAAGAAGTTCTGTTTTGGATCCATTGAGTTTGAGGGAACTCTCAGTCATCCAATCATCGATACAAGCCTGGATGTATATATATATACTAAATACACTGCAGCTAACTGAATCATCTGCCTGCTCAATCTAAATGAACTTACACTCTTTCTCGATCAACACCAGCAACACACTACACAGGGCTGACGTGCAGGCGGCCTTATATAGTGTGAGGCGTGGACTTAACCCCCTGAGCCATAATTGGCCAAAGGCACACTGCCTTTGGCCAATTATGGCTCTCTTTGCTGATGGCGCTGTGATTGGCCAAAGCATGCGGGTCATAGTGCATGCTTGGCCAATCATTAGACAGCAATGCACTGAGATGTCGCAGTGCATTATGGGGCGTGACGCACCGCTCGAATTTGGCGCAAACACTCCATAATGTTCGTATTTCGACGAACGAGTGAACAGCCAATGTTAGAGTCAAACTCATGTTGTACCCGAACATAAATCTCATCCCTACAGACGATACAAAAATCTGACAACAGACCGTTCGTTATACGCTGAAAATTTACTACCCTGCCATCCAACATTTGTTGGCCGAAAGTTGGACAACAATTGTCTGAAGGAGTGCACTAATGGTCGGATTTTAGGCCAACAGCATGTCATCAGACAATCCCCTGCCAACAATCGGATCATGTGTACGAGGCTTAAGAGTCAACTTCTATATGTGTGTGCCTGTAAATTCTAATTTCTTGCCCTCCTAAATCCTGTCCCTGAGCTACTTACTATATTGAAAATAAAATAAGAAATATGTTTTTTGCCTAAATATCTACCTTAAATCACATTGCTAATCGCATGTAGTAATTATTTGTAGCTTAAATACTGAAATCTGCACTTAAAACTATAATTTTGTAATTTCTGGAAATGTCAGTAAAACTATGCCAGTACATTTTGGGTGTGGTGTCAGTAAATTTTAATCTGGTAGGTTGGCAACACTAGTGACAGTTCAATTCTTTGTGTTACCATTGCTGATAGCATGTAATAGGAAGGGGTTTTCTTTGTTAAGTAATGTCCTTTTATTATTAACTGTCTGCTGGACACCTGTTTAAAGAATAATTAGACTCACCTGTAGTTGAATTCTTGTTATTGGAATTTTGTTGTCTAAAGTTTAGCTTTGCTCCTAAGACTATCATTGGGGTGTATTCATTTTTGCAACATGGTCTTGAATACGTTTTTTAGGAAAAAATACTTTTTTTTGTGTGCAAATTGAGAAATCTTGGTTGCAATCAATGGCCCGCATTTTTGGGAGTATTTTGTAGTATAGTTTCTTTTAGAAAATGTTGATTCTAAAAGGAAAGTAAAGGTTTTCTGACAAATCTGTTGGGATGTACTCATTTATGTATTGATATACACATTTGAAACATATGCTGCTATTGCATACATTTCAAATGTACTTTGAACCAGCAACACTTTTCCTGATCACCACCACATCAGTACCAGTGTCACCAGATCAGTGTATGCCAGCAACAGTGTTCCTTACGCTGCCACACTTGTCACTGTGGGGTTGATTTACTAAAACTGGAGAGTGGAGAATCTGGTGCGACTCTGCATAGAAACAAATCAGCTTCAAGTTTTTTTTTTGTCAAAGCTTAATTGAACGAGCTGAAATTAGAAGCTGACTGGCTACCATGCACAGCTGCACTAGATTTTGCACTCTCCATATCTAGTAAAACAACCCCTGTGTTATCAGACCAGTGTAAGCCAGCAACAGTGTTCCTGATCGTTGCTACACCAGTTCCCAGTGTCACCAGACCAGTGTAGCAAACAACAGTGTTCCTGATCACCACCACTACAGTGCAGTGTTGCCTCTGCCTGCAGCCTGTACTGACCCTGACCTATTTGTTGTCCACATGTGTGCCTGCTGCCTGAACTGACCCATATGCACATTCGACTGACCCCAGTCCCAGCCATCCCCTGTGGACAACTGCAATCCTGGAGCCACAGGAACTCATTGGTTCTTCCTCCTGGATTTTCTGACCAGTGAACATGGCATTCCTAGAGGCAGTCACATAGCAGTAGGCCCAGTCCCCAGAGGAATGGGGACTGCTTTAGGTGATGCTACACTAAGCTATATTCCCTGACCACCTGTATAGAGACATCCGTTACAGTACATTGCTTTTGATACAATTAATATGTTTGACACACAAGATACAATGTCCGGCAGGAGCGGTGCATCCATAGTGGGCGCAGGAGCGCCGCCCCCCCTCGCTCCTGCGCCCGGCCGTCACTCACAACTAGGGATGAGCTTCGTGTTCGAGTCGAACATACGTTCGACTCGAACATTGGCTGTTCGATCGTTCGACGAAGATCGAACGATTTGGGCCGTTCGCGCCAAATTCGAGTGACGCGAACGGCCCACAATGCACTACGCCATCGCAGTGTCATCCAGGCGCTGTGATTGGCCAAGCATGCACTGTGACCCCGCATGCTTGGCCAATCACAGCGCCGGCAGCGAGGAGAGCAATGATTGGCCACAGGCAGGATGCCTGTGGCCAATTATTGCTGAGGGTGTTTAGTACACGCCCCACACTATAAAAGGCCGCCAGCACGGCGGCCTAGTGTAGTGTGTTCCGGAGCAGGGATAGAGTAGCATAGGCAGGGACAGTGACTGTTATTTCTTTCTTGCTTAACCTGGATTCCTTTAGTTTAGGGAAAGAGAAGGATAGGTAGGGAGAGTGTCAGTGTGTTTTGTGCTTCTGCTATAGTGTGCTTAAAAAAAAACATTTATTCTAGGGACAGAAAACTCTAGGTAGGGACAGTGTCAGTTTCTTTCACTCTGCAAGTCCTTGTTTCCAGGGACCTGGAAGGACAGTGAGTGAATTGTCCTTTTGCTATATTGTGATTTAAAAAAACATTTATTCTAGGGACAGAAAACTCTAGGTAGGGACAGTGTCAGTTTCTTTCACTCTGCAAGTCCTTGTTTCCAGGGACCTGGAAGGACAGTGAGTGAATTGTCCTTTTGCTATATTGTGATTAAAAAAAACATTTATTCTAGGGACAGAAAACTCTAGGTAGGGACAGTGTCAGTTTCTTTCACTCTGCAAGTCCTTGTTTCCAGGGACCTGGAAGGACAGTGAGTGAATTGTCCTTTTGCTATATTGTGATTAAAAAAAACATTTATTCTAGGGACAGAAAACTCTAGGTAGGGACAGTGTCAGTTTCTTTCACTCTGCAAGTCCTTGTTTCCAGGGACCTGGAAGGACAGTGAGTGAATTGTCCTTTTGCTATATTGTGATTAAAAAAAACATTTATTCTAGGGACAGAAAACTCTAGGTAGGGACAGTGTCAGTTTCTTTCACTCTGCAAGTCCTTGTTTCCAGGGACCTGGAAGGACAGTGAGTGAATTGTCCTTTTGCTATATTGTGATTAAAAAAAACATTTATTCTAGGGACAGAAAACTCTAGGTAGGGACAGTGTCAGTTTCTTTCACTCTGCAAGTCCTTGTTTCCAGGGACCTGGAAGGACAGTGAGTGAATTGTCCTTTTGCTATATTGTGATTAAAAAAAACATTTATTCTAGGGACAGAAAACTCTAGGTAGGGACAGTGTCAGTTTCTTTCACTCTGCAAGTCCTTGTTTCCAGGGACCTGGAAGGACAGTGAGTGAATTGTCCTTTTGCTATATTGTGATTAAAAAAAACATTTATTCTAGGGACAGAAAACTCTAGGTAGGGACAGTGTCAGTTTCTTTCACTCTGCAAGTCCTTGTTTCCAGGGACCTGGAAGGACAGTGAGTGAATTGTCCTTTTGCTATATTGTGATTAAAAAAAACATTTATTCTAGGGACAGAAAACTCTAGGTAGGGACAGTGTCAGTTTCTTTCACTCTGCAAGTCCTTGTTTCCAGGGACCTGGAAGGACAGTGAGTGAATTGTCCTTTTGCTATATTGTGATTAAAAAAAACATTTATTCTAGGGACAGAAAACTCTAGGTAGGGACAGTGTCAGTTTCTTTCACTCTGCAAGTCCTTGTTTCCAGGGACCTGGAAGGACAGTGAGTGAATTGTCCTTTTGCTATATTGTGATTAAAAAAAACATTTATTCTAGGGACAGAAAACTCTAGGTAGGGACAGTGTCAGTTTCTTTCACTCTGCAAGTCCTTGTTTCCAGGGACCTGGAAGGACAGTGAGTGAATTGTCCTTTTGCTATATTGTGATTAAAAAAAACATTTATTCTAGGGACAGAAAACTCTAGGTAGGGACAGTGTCAGTTTCTTTCACTCTGCAAGTCCTTGTTTCCAGGGACCTGGAAGGACAGTGAGTGAATTGTCCTTTTGCTATATTGTGATTAAAAAAAACATTTATTCTAGGGACAGAAAACTCTAGGTAGGGACAGTGTCAGTTTCTTTCACTCTGCAAGTCCTTGTTTCCAGGGACCTGGAAGGACAGTGAGTGAATTGTCCTTTTGCTATATTGTGATTAAAAAAAACATTTATTCTAGGGACAGAAAACTCTAGGTAGGGACAGTGTCAGTTTCTTTCACTCTGCAAGTCCTTGTTTCCAGGGACCTGGAAGGACAGTGAGTGAATTGTCCTTTTGCTATATTGTGATTAAAAAAAACATTTATTCTAGGGACAGAAAACTCTAGGTAGGGACAGTGTCAGTTTCTTTCACTCTGCAAGTCCTTGTTTCCAGGGACCTGGAAGGACAGTGAGTGAATTGTCCTTTTGCTATATTGTGATTAAAAAAAACATTTATTCTAGGGACAGAAAACTCTAGGTAGGGACAGTGTCAGTTTCTTTCACTCTGCAAGTCCTTGTTTCCAGGGACCTGGAAGGACAGTGAGTGAATTGTCCTTTTGCTATATTGTGATTAAAAAAAACATTTATTCTAGGGACAGAAAACTCTAGGTAGGGACAGTGTCAGTTTCTTTCACTCTGCAAGTCCTTGTTTCCAGGGACCTGGAAGGACAGTGAGTGAATTGTCCTTTTGCTATATTGTGATTAAAAAAAACATTTATTCTAGGGACAGAAAACTCTAGGTAGGGACAGTGTCAGTTTCTTTCACTCTGCAAGTCCTTGTTTCCAGGGACCTGGAAGGACAGTGAGTGAATTGTCCTTTTGCTATATTGTGATTAAAAAAAACATTTATTCTAGGGACAGAAAACTCTAGGTAGGGACAGTGTCAGTTTCTTTCACTCTGCAAGTCCTTGTTTCCAGGGACCTGGAAGGACAGTGAGTGAATTGTCCTTTTGCTATATTGTGATTAAAAAAAACATTTTTTTCTAGGGACAGAAAACTGTAGGTAGGGAGAGTATTTTTTTTCTTTCACTCTGCAAGTCCTTGTTTCCAGGGACCTGTAAGGACAGTGAGTTAATTGTCCTTGTGCTATATTGTGCTGAAAAAAACATTTATTCCAGGGACAGAAAACTCTAGGTAGGGACAGTGTCAGTTTCTTTCACTCTGCAAGTCCTTGTTTCCAGGGACCTGGAAGGACAGTGAGTGAATTGTCCTTTTGCTATATTGTGATTAAAAAAAACATTTATTCTAGGGACAGAAAACTCTAGGTAGGGACAGTGTCAGTTTCTTTCACTCTGCAAGTCCTTGTTTCCAGGGACCTGGAAGGACAGTGAGTGAATTGTCCTTTTGCTATATTGTGATTAAAAAAAACATTTATTCTAGGGACAGAAAACTCTAGGTAGGGACAGTGTCAGTTTCTTTCACTCTGCAAGTCCTTGTTTCCAGGGACCTGGAAGGACAGTGAGTGAATTGTCCTTTTGCTATATTGTGATTAAAAAAAACATTTATTCTAGGGACAGAAAACTCTAGGTAGGGACAGTGTCAGTTTCTTTCACTCTGCAAGTCCTTGTTTCCAGGGACCTGGAAGGACAGTGAGTGAATTGTCCTTTTGCTATATTGTGATTAAAAAAAACATTTATTCTAGGGACAGAAAACTCTAGGTAGGGACAGTGTCAGTTTCTTTCACTCTGCAAGTCCTTGTTTCCAGGGACCTGGAAGGACAGTGAGTGAATTGTCCTTTTGCTATATTGTGATTAAAAAAAACATTTATTCTAGGGACAGAAAACTCTAGGTAGGGACAGTGTCAGTTTCTTTCACTCTGCAAGTCCTTGTTTCCAGGGACCTGGAAGGACAGTGAGTGAATTGTCCTTTTGCTATATTGTGATTAAAAAAAACATTTATTCTAGGGACAGAAAACTCTAGGTAGGGACAGTGTCAGTTTCTTTCACTCTGCAAGTCCTTGTTTCCAGGGACCTGGAAGGACAGTGAGTGAATTGTCCTTTTGCTATATTGTGATTAAAAAAAACATTTTTTTCTAGGGACAGAAAACTGTAGGTAGGGAGAGTGTTTTTTTCTTTCAC
Source organism: Rana muscosa (assembly GCA_029206835.1). NCBI lineage: Eukaryota > Metazoa > Chordata > Amphibia > Anura > Ranidae > Rana > Rana muscosa. The sequence continues at coordinate 74,933,866 of CM055128.1, forward strand.
TCTGCAAGTCCTTGTTTCCAGGGACCTGTAAGGACAGTGAGTTAATTTTCCTTGTGCTATATTGTGATTAAAAAAAACATTTTTTCTAGGGACAGAAAACTGTAGGTAGGGAGAGTGTTTTTTTTCTTTCACTCTGCAAGTCCTTGTTTCCAGGGACAGAGAAGGACACCTGAAGGTAGCCCTTATTGCTTTTTTCCCATCTCCCTGCAGGCCATCTATTAGAATGTCTGGAAGGCAAACAAGGAGAGGCAGACAGTCAGGAGGCAATAAAAGAGGGCAAGCAGGCTCTGTGTCTGGGGGCAACAGTGCTGGTCGTGGACGCGGTGCATTGTCATCAGCACATGGCCATGGGACACGCTTGTCCTTCTTTTCGGCAGCTGGACATGTTGAGCCACATCATGCCGAAGACTTGGTAGAGTGGATGACCAAGCCCTCCTCCTCCTCCTCATCCTCTCTCACCCAGGCTCAGGGTACTGGAAAAGCAGCTGCCAAAGCGTCGTCTTCCCTGGTATCAATGTCAGACAAATCATCAGTCACTCCTTCCCTAGACCCACCATGTCCTCCTCCTGAGGAGTCCCCCGAACTGTTTCAGCACAGTGTTGGGTACATGCTCCAGGAGGATGCCCAGCGTTTCGAAGGGTCTGATGATGAAACCCAGCTAGAGGAAGGCAGTAGCGTGAGAGCAGACAGAGGGGATGCTCAAGAAGGACACCAATCTGGCAGTCATGTTCCAGCAGCTGCAGCATACTGCCAGATTGGCTCCAGTGATGAGGAGGGAGGGGATGATGAGGTCAATGACTCCACGTGGGTGCCTAATAGGAGAGAGGAGGAGGAGGAGGATGAGGAGGAGGCACATCTCCAACGAGGCAGGATGCCCTTTGGTGGCCAGCGTAAGGGCAGTACACCGACGGAATCACACCGCAGAGCTCCGCCTGTGCAGGGCGCTGCCTCTGCCCGTCATTCAAAAAGTTCTTTGGTGTGGGCCTTTTTTGAGGCTAGTGCATCAGATCGCACAGCTGCTGTTTGCAACATATGTCTCAAGCGTATATCGCGTGGCCAAAACATCAGCCGCTTGGGTACCACATGCCTGACCAGACATATGTTGACCTGCCATGCAGCTCGTTGGCAAGCCTACCTCAAAGACCCACACCAAAGAACAAAGCGGACCTCTCCTTGCACCGCATCAGCTGGGATCTCCAACCCCACTATAACTTCAGTCCTCTCTGAAACATGCACTGAGAGGAATGAAGGTGTAGAATTAGGTGTGTCACAGCCAAGTACTTGCGCCCACTCTGCTAGCAGTACACCGACGTCCGATTCTAGCAGGCAAATTTCCCTGCCCCAGCTGCTGGACCGTCGAAAGAAGTTCACTCCCAGCCATCCACATGCCCAGCGGTTGAATGCTAGCTTGGCTAAATTGCTAGCGCTTCAACTGCTGCCTTTTCAGTTGGTAGACTCGGCCCCCTTCCGTGAGTTTGTGCAATGTGCGGTTCCTCAGTGGCAGGTTCCCAAACGCCACTTTTTCTCACGGAAGGCTATTCCGGCTCTCTACCGGCATGTGGAAGGCAATGTCTTGGCCTCGCTGGACAGGGCGGTCAGCGGTAAGGTGCATATTACCGCTGACTCATGGTCCAGCAGGCATGGACAGGGACGTTACCTTTCTTTCACGGCCCATTGGGTCACTCTTTTGGCAGCTGGGAAGGATTCAGGACAAGGTGCAGTAGTGTTGGAGGTTGTCCCACCGCCACGCCTCCAAAATGCTACTACTGGTTGTGACACACCTCTCTCCTCCACCCCCTCCTCTTCTTCTTCCTCCATGGCCTCTTCCTGTGGTTTGTCCTATGAACCAGCGGTGCTCCGTAGCCGTTCACGGGGCTACGCAAGTACGCAGGCAAAAAGATGCCATGCCGTGCTTGCGCTGGTGTGTTTGGGGGACAGAAGCCACACTGGGGCAGAGGTCCTGTCTGCTCTGCAGGGCCAGGCCGAGAGGTGGTTGACGCCACGCCAGCTTAAGCCAGGAATGGTGGTTTGCGACAATGGCACCAACCTCCTCTCCGCCCTCCGACAGGGACAACTGACCCATGTGCCCTGTGTGGCTCACGTCCTTAACCTGGTGGTGCAGCGGTTCTTGGGCAGGTACCCGGGCTTACAGGATGTCCTGAGGCAGGCCAGGAAAGTCTGTGTGCATTTCCGCAGATCTTATAATGCCAGTGCTCGCCTGGCTGAGCTGCAAAAGGAGTTGAACCTGCCCAAGAACCGCCTTATATGTGACATGCCCACCAGGTGGAACTCAACGTTGGCCATGCTGCAGCGGCTGCACACGCAGCAGAGGGCCATCAATGAGTACCTGTGCGACTACGGCACCAGGACAGGGTCAGGGGAGCTTGGTTTTTTTTCTCCACGCCAGTGGGGCATGATCAGGGATGCATGCACTGTCCTGGCACCATTTGAGGAGGCCACGAGGATGGTGAGCAGTGACAGTGCATGCATCAGTGACACTGTACCTCTTGTCCACCTGTTGGAGCACACGCTGCGTGGAATAATGGACAGGGCACTTGAGGCAGAACAGAGGCAGGAAGAGGAGGACTTCCTTGCCTCTCAAGGCCCCCTTTACCCAGACAGTGTTCCTTCTGTCCCACCCATCGCACAGGAAGAGGAGGAGGAGGAGGAGGAGGAGGAGGATTGTGTCAGCATGGAGGTGGAGGCTGGCACTCAGCATCATCAGCAGCAGTCTTTTAGGGATGATTTACAGTCCCAAGAAACCAGTGGACTTGTACGTGGCTGGGAGGAGGTGGCTGCGGATCATGTCGTCCTTAGTGACCCAGAGGACTCCGGAGCGAATGCCTCAGCAAACCTACGCTGCATGGCCTCCCTGATCCTGCAAAGTCTGCGGAAGGATCCTCGTATTCTTCGGATCAAGGAGAGGGACCATTACTGGCTGGCCACTCTCCTTGATCCACGGTACAAGGGTAAGGTTGCGGACCTTATGTTACCGTCGCAGAGGGAGCAGAGGATGAGACAACTCCGGGAGGCCTTGCAGAAAGGTCTGTGCAACGCGTTCCCAGAGACTGGGAGGTTGCAAACTCCTGGTCCTGGACAACGAGTTGCTGAGGCTTCGGCCAGTCAAAGAAGGAGCGGTGGGGAAGGTGGCCGTCTGACCGATGCGTTCAGACAATTCTTTAGTCCGCAGCCCCAAAGTATGATTGGTTCCAGCAACCATCGCCAGCGTCTGATAAACATGGTGCAGGAATATCTAGGGGCAAGGTCAGACTTGGACACCTTCCCCACCGAAAATCCTCTGGCTTACTGGGTCTTGAGGATGGATCACTGGCCAGAGCTTGCACAGTATGCAATTGAGCTACTGGCCTGTCCTGCATCCAGCGTTCTTTCGGAACGCACATTCAGTGCTGCTGGAGGATTTGTCACGGATCACAGGGTGCGCCTGTCCACCGACTCGGTTGATCGACTGACTTTCATCAAGATGAACCAGTCTTGGATCACCACCAGCTACCACACACCTGATGCTGATATAACAGACTAATTGATTTTAAAATGTCACATCCCTTCAAGACTGATGCTGATGCTGAGTGCCTGTGCTGTTATGTTGACTGGCTATCCTCCTCCTCCGAGTCCTCAATGATACGATTGATGATGATAGCTTGGAAGATCATTTTTGTTTATGGGTGCCGCCACCAGTGCCTAACGCCCAATTTTTCAGCCCCTGTTTAACAGGGGCGTGTAATTACAATTTTTGAAGCAATACTTTGCAACAGGGCTCATTGCTGTGCTCCAAGTACAGTATCTGTGAGGAGTTGCAGTGTTGTGCCACCAGTGCCTAAGGCCCAATTTTTCAGCCCCTGTTTAACAGGGGCGTGTCATTACAATTTTTGAAGCAATACTTTGCAACAGGGCTCATTGCTGTGCTCCAAGTACAGTATCTGTGAGGGGTTGCAGTGTTGTGCCACCAGTGCCTAAGGCCCAATTTTTCAGCCCCTGTTCAACAGGGGCATGTAATTACAATTCTTGATCTAATAATTCACAGCAGGGCCCATTGCTGCACCCACCAAGAGTAACTGTCAGGGCTTACAGTGTTGTGGCACCAGCACCACCATCAAAGGCCCAATTTTTACTACCACTGTTCAACAATTATATGTAATTAAAATTCCTGATATAATAGTTGACAGCAGGGCGTTCCAGCACCAACCAAGAGTAACTGTGAGTGCTTACAGTGTTGTGCCAACACCAACAACTAAGGGGCCTATTTCTGCAGAGTATATACGGCAGGTCCCTACTTTCAAACATCCAACTTACAAACGACTCCTACTTGCAAACGCAAGAAGACAACAGGAAGTGAGAGGAAATCTACCACTAGGAAGGAAAATTCTCTCCTGTAAGAATAAATATGGGAGAAAGGTGTCTCCTCTGTACTGATGCTTTATCAGCAATCCTTGTTTCAAGAAAAACACCACATTTCAAAAACAGTTGTCATTGGGACGGAAAGTGAGGTGAAATGTTCTGAACAGGGGCACAGACAGCAAAACAAATGTTACAGGGGTGATAACCCTTACCTATGTTTTCCAAAAAGTTTAAAAATAGATTTTTGGGCTGGAGCTACACTTCAACAATGTACCTGTTCAAAATTACAAACAGATTCTACATAAGAACAAACCTACAGTCCCTGTCTTGTATGCACCGCCTGTATACGGCTGTTCAGAGTATATAGGGCCTTTTTTATTTTATGTGCGGGGTTCCCCTTAATATCCATACAAGACCCAAAGGGGCTGGTAATGGGCTGGGGTAGGGGGGGGGGGGGTCATGGGGTAGCTATGCCATTTTTCTTAAAGAATTTCATCCATATTACCGGGACCAGACATTACATTAAAGCCGCAAGCAGTTTTAAATGGCTTTTTTTTCCTTTAGAAGTGTCATTTTGTGCAGGGACAGTTCTAAACACGGGAAACACGTGGCACTTCACAGGCATACTTTAGACACCCCCCAGGTACGATATTTAAAGGAATATTTGACTTTTTTTTTTTCACTTTATGCATCATTAAAATGACTGCTCCCGAAAAACGACCGTTTTTAAAACTTCTTTTTGCATTGATACATGTCCCCTGGTGCAGAACCCGGGTTCCCAAACCCTTTTTAGGACAATAACATGCATAATAGTTGTTATAATTAGCACTTTAGAATTCGAACGTTCGCATCCATTGTATTTAATAGGGTTCTAATGTTCGTTCGAACTTCCGGTCCGTTCGCGGGTTCTGGTGCGAACCGAACCCGGGGGTGTTCGGCTCATCACTACTCACAACAATACATAGGTTCATGCATTGCATGAACCTATGTATTGTCGCCGCCGCTGCCACTATTCAGATGGCCGGCCCCCTGTTGAGCGCCGGTCATCTGAATAACAGCGTCTGGTTGGTCTTTAGAAGTGCCTATCAGAGCCAGCGGCTCTGATAGGCTTCCCGACTACAGCCTGAGGGCTGTAATCGGCTTCTAAAAAGCTAACGAGAGGACGCACGGGGGGTGCGTTCCCTGGTTGCGTTTCAGCCAATCAGGTTCACCGAGTCTGGTTAACGGTAACCTGATTGGCTGAAGCGACATCGAGGGCGGGAAAAGACATCGAGGACGGCGCTGACCCGCGGAAGGTAAGCGTAGGGCTGGGGGGGACAAAGTGGCTGTATTTGGGGGACAAAGTGGCTGCATTTGGGGGACAAAGTGGCTGTATTTGGGGGACAAACTGGCTGCATTTGGGGGACAAACTGGCTGTATTTGGGGGACAAACTGGCTGCATTATGGGGACAAACTGGCTGTATTATGGGGACAAACTGGCTGTATTATGGGGACAAACTGGCTGCATTTGGGGGACAAACTGGCTGTATTATGGGGACAAACTGGCTGTATTATGGGGACAAACTGGCTGCATTTGGGGGACAAACTGGCTTTATATGGGGGAAACTGGCTGTATATGGGGACAAACTGGCTGTATATGGGGGACAAACTGGCTGCATTTGGGGGACAAAATGGCTGCATTTGGGGGACAAACTGGCTGTATATGGGGACAAACTGGCTGTATGTGGGGGACAAACTGGCTGTATATGGGGGAAGCTGGCTAAATTTGGGGGACAAACTGGCTGTATATGGGGACAAACTGGCTGCATTATGGGGACAAACTGGCTGCATTTGGGGGACAAACTGGCTGCATTTGGGGGACAAACTGGCTGTATATGGGGACAAACTGGCTGTATATGGGGGAAGCTGGCTGTATATGGGGGACAAACTGGCTGTATGTGGGGGACAAACTGGCTGTATATGGGGGGAAACTGGCTGTAATTTGGGGGGAAACTGGCTGTATTTTGGGGTAAACTGGCTGCATATGGGGACAAACTGGCTGCATATGGGGACAAACTGGCTGTATATGGGGGGGAAACTGGCTGTATATGGGGACAAACTGGCTGCATTTGGGGACAAACTAGTGGCGTTTGGGCACAGTGGCTGCGTTTAATGGGCACAGTGGCGGCAATTGATGGTTTTTTTTTCAGTTTGTTTGCGCCCCCCAAAAAATTTTGAGCACCAGCCGCCACTGATGTCCGGAACATAATCAGTCCAAACAGTGAAAAAGTCTCACACATGTGGTATCGCCATACTCTGTTGAAGTAGCAGAATGTGTATTAGGTTGTAGCTCTAAGTTCACCCATGCTATGTGTGGAAAAGATCTTTTGAAATTGACAACTTTGTGTAAAACAAAAAGTATTTTTCATTTTCTTTCCGCAATTTCCAACAGCTTGTAGCAAAAAAAATGAAGTCTTCAAAAGACTCACTGTCATGGATATGCAGTAGTGTTTGTCTGTCAGCTTACCTTCCTCCCCATGTGTTCATCTTAGAGGCCTGAGCCCTTTCACCTGGCTTCCTTTATAATCTCCTCCCAGCCAGACTCCACCCCAGGCCCTATCACAGAACACTATATTAACCTGTGCACTGCAAGCCTGCTTTGCTGATCAACGTGTTTGTTAGGCATTGTGTGTTTGGGTTCCTGCCTGCCGTGTGCTACGTCTGTCTCTCTGTTACGTTATTGGCTTGTCCCCGACTATCCCTGTCTGCTCGTGACCCTTGACCTTCGGCTCGTTCTTCGTTATCCTTGTCTGCTTGTGGCCCCTGACCTTCAGCTTGTTATTCGGTTCTCTCTATCGTGTGCTGCTGCTTCCCCTCTTTTCCCCTTATCCTACGGGGCGTGAGCTAGGAAACTCCAGGGGCCGCGACCTGGTCCCAGCCCGCAGCGTAACATCCTCACCACTAGAGGCCCTGGAGAAGACCAGCTGGGTCTTAGACTCTGCGCCCTGGGGAATCTTGGCTCTCGCTTCCGTTGGGATCCCGGTTGTGCTCCTCTGGTCCCGCTTTCCACAACCACCCAGTTTCCTATCCGCAGAAGCCAGCCATAGGGTTCACTACCTCGTGGTGCACTCCTGTCCCCCTACGGTGTGCATCTGTCACCTGGCCACAGGTGACCCTGACAGTTTGATCAGCCATGAACCCGGCTGACATCCCGCTACCCGCGGATGATCCATTGCAGGGCATAGTTTGCAGACTTGAAACCCAGGAATCGAATCAGACTCAGGTGATGCGATTCCTCCAGGATCTGGCTTCTCGCTTCGAGCAGCTTCAGGCCTCCTTGGGAACCCTGAATCCGCAACCTCAAATACAATCAGCGGCTGCACCTATTGCACCAGTCGCAGCCACACACTCACTACAACTGCCAGCTCCGTCCCGTTTCTCTGGGGACACCAAGGCCTGCAGGGGGTTCCTTAGCCAATGCACGATTCATTTTGAGCTCCAGCCCCAAAACTTCCTGTCTGATCGGGCTAAGGTAGCCTATATCATTTCCCTCCTCTCTGGTGAAGCTTTAGCCTGGGCAGCCCCTCTGTGGGAACTGAATGATCCAGTGGTTTCTAGCCTGTCTGGCTTCTTGAAACTTTTTCGGAATATCTTCGAAGAACCGGCTCGTGTCTCTTCAGCGGCCAGCGCCCTTTTACGTCTCCGCCAAGAGTCTGCTTCTGTGGGACAGTATGCCCTTCATTTCCGCATACTGTCGGCTGAGTTGAGCTGGAACAATGAGGCCTTAGTCGCAACCTTTTTGCATGGCCTGTCTGATAGAGTGAAGGATGAATTAGCAGGAAGAACCATCCCCACTGATCTGGCCGGCGTTATCTCCTTGTGTAACCAGATCGATATTCGCTTTCAGGAGAGGACCTTAGAAAAGCAACGCCAGCACTCCTTGGTTCTTAGTCAGCCTGAGCTCCCCTCTCTTCGACCCGTAGAGCATCTCCTACCAGCTGAGGAACCCATGCAGCTGGGTCGGACCAGGCTATCCCCCGAGGAACGTGCTAGGCGCAGAACTCTTGGTCTGTGTCTTTACTGTGGGGGCAAAGGTCATTTTCGTGACACTTGCTCTCTTTGTCCAGAAAAACGTTCGGGTCCACTTCATCTGGAAAGTGGAGTATTGGACCCAGAAATATCACCTTCCCCTTCTCGTCTTCTGCTTTCTGTGTTCCTTCATGTTGGTGCTTCTTCTCATTCGGTCTCAGCATATCTGGATTCCGGAGCCGCTGGTAATTTCATGGACTGGGAAATCGCATCGTCCATGAGACTTACTCTTTTGCCCCTCACCACGCCATTGGTGGTCTTGGCGATTGATGGTACTGTTCTCCCAGGGGGACCTATCCGCTTCCAGACCCTCCCTGTTAAGATGTCGGTAGGGACACTCCACCAGGAGTGGATATCCTTCCTTATCTTACCCAAGGCCTCAACGCCTATAATTTTGGGTCTCCCATGGTTACAGCTCCATTCTCCTCATGTGGACTGGACTACTGGACAGATTCTGGCTTGGGGTCCCTCCTGTTCCTCGTCCTGCCTACCCAAGGTTGCCCCCTGTGAATCTGAGCCGGTCATTCATTCCAGGTTGCATAACCATTTACATTTCTCTGTCCCTAACCACCCTTGGACGCACAGCCAGGCTAGCTTGTCTACAAGTCCTGCAGTCGCTACGTCTTGCGATGCGATTCAGGTAGTCGCTACACCTGACTCAGCTATTCACTCTGCCTCTGTACTAGTTATGCCAGTCCAGCCCATGCCCAGTGAGCCTCCTACTTTTTCTTGTTCGGGACATTCTGCTTGTCCTTCAGCTATTCAGCTTGACTCCGGCGACATGTCACCTTCTAACCAACCTGACTTCAGGGTTCCACTGACATCTGCCCAGTCTGATGGTCCTGTGCAAGATGACCAGTTCCCCTTTAAGGGTCTAGGGGACCCTCCTCAGATTCCTGTTGATCCTCTCATGCCCTTGCTTATTCCTAGAGAGCCTTTGGTCCTCAATAGATCTTCTTGTCATCTCCCTACCTCGTTTTCGGTCTCTGAGGATAATCTTAAGTACGAGGTTAGACAAGTTCTGGATTCTCGGCTCTGCAGAGGCATTCTTCAGTACCTTGTGCATTGGAGAGGTTTTTGTCCTGAGGAGGCGTCTTGGATCGCTGCATCTGATGTCGCTGCACCTCATCTGTTGAGAAGGTTTCATCAGAGATTTCCCTTTAAGCCTGGGTCCAGGCGGGGGAGGGGCCATAAGAGGGAGGGTACTGTCATGGATATGCAGTAGTGTTTGTCTGTCAGCTTACCTTCCTCCCCATGTGTTCATCTTAGAGGCCTGAGCCCTTTCACCTGGCTTCCTTTATAATCTCCTCCCAGCCAGACTCCACCCCAGGCCCTATCACAGAACACTATATTAACCTGTGCACTGCAAGCCTGCTTTGCTGATCAACGTGTTTGTTAGGCATTGTGTGTTTGGGTTCCTGCCTGCCGTGTGCTACGTCTGTCTCTCTGTTACGTTATTGGCTTGTCCCCGACTATCCCTGTCTGCTCGTGACCCTTGACCTTCGGCTCGTTCTTCGTTATCCTTGTCTGCTTGTGGCCCCTGACCTTCAGCTTGTTATTCGGTTCTCTCTATCGTGTGCTGCTGCTTCCCCTCTTTTCCCCTTATCCTACGGGGCTTGAGCTAGGAAACTCCAGGGGCCACGACCTGGTCCCAGCCTGCAGCGTAACATCCTCACCACTAGAGGCCCTGGAGAAGACCAGCTGGGTCTTAGACTCCGCGCCCTGGGGAATCTTGGCTCTCGCTTCCGTTGGGATCCCGGTTGTGCTCCTCTGGTCCCGCTTTCCACAACCACCCAGTTTCCTATCCGCAGAAGCCAGCCATAGGGTTCACTACCTCGCGGTGCACTTCTGTCCCCCTACGGTGTGCATCTGTCACCTGGCCACAGGTGACCCTGACACTCACCATGCTTCTTAAAAATACTGTGCAGTGTTTACTCTCCAAAATTTAGTCATTTTGTGGGTGTTTCTACTGTCCTGGTGCTCCAAAAGTGTGATATGTAGTTGGAATTAGATGTGTAATTTTTTCCCTGGAAAGCCTGAAGATGCTCCCTGGATTTCTGGCCTCTCTATGTGATTAGGCTGTGAAAAAGTCTCACACATGTGGTATCACCACATTTGGAAGGAGTAGCAGAATTTGTTTTGGGGTGTAATTCTATATATGCCTATGCTGTAAGTTAGAAATATCTTATTAATTGACAACTTTGTGTAAAAAAAAAAAAATTTCTTCTGCATTTCCCAAAAACTTGTGGCAAAAAAATTAAGTCTTCAAAAACTCACAATGCTTCTTAGAAAATACCCTGTGGTGTCTTCTTTCCAAAATGTAGGTCTTTCTCCTGTCCTGGCACTTCAGTTACCCAAGAAATATCATATGTAGTCAGGAAATTAGATGTGTAAATTATGCTCTTTGAAAGCCCAAAGGTGCTCCTTGGATTTTGGGCCCCTCTATGCATCTAGGTTGTAAAAAATGTCTCACACATGTAGTATACCCATACTTTGTTTTGGGGCATAATTGTAAGCATTCATATGCTTTGTGGAAAAAAAACACATTTAATTTAATTTCTTCATTTTCAAAAAAATTGTGACAAAAAATGACAACTTCAAAAAACTCACCATGTCTTGTACTAAATACTGTAACTTGGAATTTTTACTTTCCAGAAAGGGGTCATTTTGGGGGTATTTGTGCTGTCCTGTCATTTTAGCACCTCAAGAAAAGAGATAGGCAGCCAATACATGGGAACTGATACATTTTTAAATATATATACCATAGTTGGTAGACTCTAAAACTTTCACACATACTAAATAATATAAACTGATTTGGGTTATAAGAAATGTAGCAGAATACATTTTGGCCTAAACTTATGAAGATAGATTATGCATCTGCAAATTTTATGACAAAAACTAAGAAAAGCATATTTTTTTTATTTTTTTGGGACTTTTTCCCTTTATATAGCAAAAAAATTAAAACCCAGTGGTGATTAAATATCGACAAAAGAAAGTTTTATAATGTCTCAAAAAAAGATACAAATTCCATCTGGGTATAGTGTTGCATGACTGCCGTTCCAAGTGTGACAGCACTGAAATCTGAAAAATGGCCTGGGCAGGAAGGGGGTAAAAAAGTTTGGTCCTGAAGTGGTGTGCTGGAAAAGGGCTCTTGGGAGATGTAGTTCTGAAAACATGCCGATATAATTAGAGACTGAGCTTGCAGCAGCTACCCCTGCAAGAATTTTTCGAGCTTGGTGATGTCAAAGGGAGTAATAAAAGCTGTCTCTCACTACAAAGGAAAGGCTGGGACATAATCTAGAGCAGGGGTCTCCAAACTTTTCAAACAAAGAGCCAGTCTACTGTCCTTCAGACTTTAGGAGGGCCGAATAGTGGCCAGTGGGGGTAGAAAATGTCCTGGGCCCAGCATCAGTGAGAATACATATGGCCTCAGGGTTGGTGGTCAGTAGTGCCCCATTATTGGTAGTAGGAGGGGTAGTCCCCCATTATTGGTATTAGTAGGAGGGGTAATGCCTAAATATTTGTATTAGTAAGAGGGGTAGTGCCCCATTCTTGGTGTAGGAGGAGGGGTAGTATTCTATCATTAATATCAGCGGAACAAATAGTGCCCCATTGCTGGTGTCAGTGGGAGGAATAGTGCCCTAAGGGCCGGATAAAGACTCGCAAAGGTCCACATCTGGCCCTCGGGCCACAGTTTGGAGACCCCTGATCTAGAGGGAGAGGAAAGTTTGGTGATGAATTTTTTTATTGCCTGAGCATACACTGTTATTATTACCTATAATTAATTTTTTAACTTTTTTTTTCTTCTTTTTTTTTTCTTTTATAATGCTGTTTGTTTCAATGATGTTTGTTTGCAATGTCAATAAAATAATAAAAAGACAAAATAATAACTCCAATGTGGCGCCACTTTTTCAAATGTTTTATTAAAAAGAAAAATCAAATAAGCAATCGTGAAATTAATTAATATTTTTCCTGCCCCGGGACTGGGCAGTACAGATCCAAACATAAAAAAAAGCAGTTTTATTATTAAATCAGAAATCCATTTTGTATTTTCTTGTCTTCCCATAAATAAAATTGTCAACATTTAGAATAAGGTGAAATTATGACTGAAAAAAAAAAAATAGAATAACTTCATGACTCAGCACAGATAAAAAAAATTTTCTTGCTGTAAAAATAAAACATAAGGAAAAAAAACATTTGGCAGTATTTTACACATCCTATGTATAACTAAAAAAATGTGCTACAATTAATATAAAATGCCTTTACTATAAAGTAAGCTACGCCTTTAATTTCTATACACAAAAGAAAATTGTAAAGATGTCTTTAGCACAGTCCTAAACCACATGATAAATCTACTTACAACTATTCAACAAATTACATTTTTCTTTATTTTTTATCACCTTGTATTTTCAGATTTTTTTTTTTGTATATTTGCACAATTTATTTAGGTATTTGTCACTGCCCCCCTTATACAAACCAGTATTTGTTTTGGTGGGGGTGGGGAAATATCAAATATACAATATTCACAAACCTCTTTACATATGCCCAGATGAACTCTGAAAGGGAAGTCCCCCTCTCACAGACTATTCATCTTCATGCTTTCCGTAACAAATAAGGAGGCGGTAAGAGGTGTCCATTTTGATCTCTACAAGTTACGGGGGGTTTGGCTGCTTGCTTCACCAAGTACACGTCTGCAAACAAAGCCGCTTTTCAGAGGCTTAAGAAGAAACAACCACTTAAGTCTGCTTGTCTTGGTGACCATGCCATTCTTGTTCTATATGTCCAGTGCTTTTAGACTCTCTGAAATGTCCATTCCTTCAGCCTTCATTTGCAAGTACGTCTGTGGTTCTAGGTGAGGTAGAGTGGCTTGTCCCCTTGCAGAGAACTGAAATAAACAAGCAAAAATCTTAGAAACTTAGAAAAAGAAGATTTAGAATGCAGATAGATATTTGGGGTTTCGACAGATGCTGGAGAATTGAAGCCTAGGTGAAATCGCGTACCTTTCAGAGTCCCAAATTCCTAAATATTATGATTTCAGAGGGAGTTTCGCTCAGAAATACATTTATTTTTTATTTTAATTTTTTTACCCTCTATGAAAATGCTGCTTTCTGCCCTACTACTCTAGTGCTCTATGATGGCAGAGCTAAGACATACCATAGATTATGGAATCTATGCACAGCCAGTGTTGGTGGGGGAATCCCTCCCGCAGTGTTATCGTGTTCCACTGACGGGGAGCCTTCCCTGCCTACAGAACACGATTCGTGCCTGCGGCACTAATCATTTGGGAAAAACCTGATAGGCTGTCTGTACACAAGTCGATCAAAAGATCGACTTGTGTACAACCACGGTGCCAAAACATGGATTAACCGCTTGCCGACCGCATCACTAATGCCCTGTACATTACGATAGGAATTTACGATGAAAAAAGTCAGACAGAGTCCGTTGGGGTTTTTTCAGACCGTGTTTGGGCCCCATCGGAGAAATTCCGATGAATTCAATCAGAAATTTTCAAATAGAACATGTTCTATTTTTTTCCGATGAAATTCCATCGGAATTCCGATGGGAGTTTGATCGGAAAAAGGTCCGATCGTGTGTACGGGGCATTAGGGCAAGGCGGCCCTCTGTGCCAGATTATTATTATTATTATACAGGATTTATATAGCGCCAACAGTTTGTGCAGCACTTTACAATATAAAGGGAGACAATACACCAACAATACAAGAGTGTTAGAAGGGCCCTGTTTCTGCGATCATACAATCTAAGAGTTACGTGATCCGATACTTCTGGGTAGGGGGCACGTGTGCGCGCCACCGGTGACCTGTCCAGGCTGTAATTAAACACAGCAGATGCTGATCAGCAGGTGCTGGCCTATAGATCACCACCGGCACCCAGGGAATAAAATCCATCACTTCCCTTAGTAAATGCATACCTCCCAAAATTTTGAGATGGGAATGAGGGACACCTACCAGTAAGCGTAAGTGGGCATAGGACACGCCCCCTGTCACACCCCCTTAAAGGAAAATTAACCAAAACATTTTTAATTAAATCCACAAGGGTTTTTTTTCACCAATACTATTCCTTTATTTTGGCTTTTAAAATTTACAAATGCAGCCATTTAGAATTTGGATGAAAGGTTTAGCACTGGGAAACACTTTTTGAAAGATAAAGAGTGCATTTTATATACAACTACATGGATCAGACCAAAATGAGGGACAAATGAGGGTGAAAGAGGGACAGAGGGACATTGCTCCATATCAGGGACAGTCCCTTGAAATCAGGGACAGTTGGGAGCTATGGTAAATGCACCACACACTGAACACATAAACACTGGCTAGGCACACAGTTAACCCTTTGATCACCCTAGATTTTTAACCCCTTCCCAGCCAGTGTCATTAGTACAGTGACAGTTCATATTTTTGACACTGATCACTGTATTAGTGTAACTGGTTCCCAAAAAGTGTCAAAAGTGTCAGTTAGGGGTTTAGTTACTAGAGATAGAGAGGGCAAAATTTGTCACAATTTTGCATAGAAACCAAATCAGCTTCCAGGTTTTATTGCCAAAGCAAAATTGAACAAGCTGAGGTTAGAAGCTGATTGGTTTCTATGCAGAAATGTGACTAATTTTGCCCTCTCTAGCTTTAGTAAATAAACCCCTCAGTGTCAGAATGTTCACTGCAATATTGCAGTCCCACTAAAAGTTGCTGATCGCTGCCATTACTAGTATAGAAAAAAACAAAATTCCATAAATATATCCCCTAGTTTGTAGACGCTATAACTTTTGTCCAAACCAATCAATATACGGTTATTGTTTTTTTTTTAACCAAATATATGTAGCAGAATACATATTGGCCTAAATTTACGAAGGAATGTGATTTTTTTAATTTTTTATTGGATATGTTTTATAGCAGAAAGTTTGTTCTTTTTTTGTTTATAGTACAAAAAATAAAAAACGCAGAGGTGATCAAATACCACCAAAAGAAAGCTCTATTTGTGGGAAAAAAAAAACATACATTTTATTTATGTACAGCGTTGCATGGCAACATTGTCAGTTAAAGTAACGCAGTACCGTTTCGCAAAAAATTGGCCTGGTCATGAAGTGGGGTAAATCTTCTATAGGCCACTGCTGAGCCGGCCGAATTTTGATTCTTGTATGGTCATGGCTGATTACTGAGTGCACCCACTCTGGTGCATTTTGAACCGCACAGTCATATTTACACAACCTGCACAACTGCTGTCTTAGGAAAGATTGCAAGATTGTATAGACATGATGCCTAAATAATTTATTACACACACCTTTACCTAAATGTGAACAGTACAAGAGAGTAAACTAGATGCTATGTGTTACATGTACAGTGAATGCTTTTTAAGTGCAAAGGAGGGATTTGGGGTCCTATAGACCCCAAATCCCTCCAAAAAGATTACCTGTCACTGCCTGTTACTGTCAGAAGGGATATTTACATTCCTTCTGACAGCAATAAAAGTGATCAAAAATTATTTTTTCAAAGGGACAGTGTAAAAAATAAAAAAAATTAAAAAAGAAGATTTTTTTTAAAGTGCCCCATCCCTCTATGCTTACACAGCTGGGGGGCTGTGCAATAGGCAAGGGGGGCTGTGTAATATGCATATGGGGCTGTGTAACATGCAGGGGGTGCTGGGTGGGGGGGCTGTGTGATGTGCATGGGGGCTGTGTAATATGCAGGGTGGGCTGTGTAATGTAAAGGGGTCCAGAGGTACGAGGGCTGTGTAATGTAAAGGGGTCCAGAGGTGCAGGAGGCTGTGTAATGTAAAGGGGGCCAGAGGTGCGGGGGCTGTGTAATGTAAAGGGGTCCAGAGGTGCAGGAGGCTGTGTAATGTAAAGGGGGCCGGAGGTGCGGGGGCTGTATAATGTAAAGGGGTCCAGAGGTGCAGGAGGCTGTGTAATGTAAAGGGGGCCAGAGGTGTGGGGGTTGTGTAATGTAAAGGGGGCCAGAGGTGCGGGGGCAGTGAAATATTACCTTTTTAATTTATTAGCAGGTGAATGCGGCCCTCAATGCATTCACATACTCAAAATCCGGTCCTTACGTGGAAAAAGGTTCCTGACCCCTTTACTAGACAGTCACTGGGTCTTGTGGAAGGCTGGACATGTGCAGGCAGGAAGTGTGCCTGCTGCAATTCTCTTCAATAAAAATTTGGGGGCACACAGTGGGCAAGAGAAGGGCAGGTGGAACAGAAACAGAGGAGGCTAGAGTTTTTTGTTTTTATATATATTTTAGAAGCACACAGCTAAAACAGCTCATGCAATTAGACCTTACATTACATTTTGCACTTAATTTTTTGTCTCTGCTTTAATAAATTTTTGCTTTAGAAGTGCAGGGGAGATGGGGTAAAAGGCAAGGCTTACTAAGGAGGAAACAGCAGTCCCCATGCAGGGGTTGAAGCTTGAAACTACCCTCCTTTGCCCATGGCCCAACCTATGCCATCTCCACAGTATATTACCACTGCCCTGCCATTCTACAATGTATAATGCCAACTCATGCTCTGGCTCTTCCCTGCAGCTGTCATGATTGGTCTTGAAATACCAAAACAAAAGCATAGGTGCTTTATTTAGCAGCCAGTCTGATTGCTTGCTTTTCATGAAAGGTGAACTTGATTTATTGCTTTGAGCATCCACTGTGCACTAAGTTTCATTTCACTTTTCATAAATCAATTTATACACTTTGACCTAAGAAATGTATTGTTTATCTGTAAATAGCAATTAAGGTAGCTGCAGTAAAAAGAAGATGCAATCAGAACGGGAAAGGGGCCAGCAGTGATATGAGGATCAGGGGGTCAAAAGGCAAACTTTCCCTGATACTGGGGCTTGTAAAGAGAATATTCTGTATATTCTTATATTATGATCAGGGTCATTCTTACCATGAGAAGAGGCAAGAATGCTTTTTTGTCTCTCACCTTCTCTCTTCTGCTTATTGACTACAAGGCTTAGTATCACAGTGCTTAGCATTAAGCCTCGTACACATGGTACGATTGTTGGCCAACCGAGCTTCAGATTTTTGGCAAAAGGGCATGTGCCAGGATCTTGTCTTGCATACTAACGTTACACAATTGTCGTGCCACAAACACAAACGTAGTGACGCACTACGAGGAATTTCAGCTCTTGAGCGCCACCCTTTGGGCCCCTTCTGTTAATTTTGTCTTTGGTGAGCATTGATTCCGAGCATGCGTGTTTGTACTTTCGACTTTTGTGTGACGGATTTGTGTACTGACCATACAAAAATCTGACGACAAACCGTTGTCCGCCAAAAATGTACTAGATTTTAGGACAACAGTCTGTCAACAGACAATCCCCTACCAACAATCGAACCGTGTGTACGAGGCTTAAGACAACACTTTCACATCTTATGTACATAGTAGTAAAATTAAGCATACTTTAAGGCAATAGACCATGAGACATTTGGAGGAGTAACAAACAAGTGGAATGCTAGTGGTCAAGGTGGATATTGGAAAAGTTTCAAAACAAAATAATATACATTTGGCAACCATTGGGACATAGTGTCCATCAATGCATAGGGTTCTACAATTATTCATTGTGATTTAAATCTAAACATTTGCAGAATATTGTTATAGACAAATAGTGAATCTTAAATACTCACTTGCAGTGATTGATACCACACTCTCTACTGGGATATTCATTGTCCCACTCTGTGTTTCCTGGAGGATTGGAGGAGGCTGGGGATCGTGGGCCAACATTGCTTGAAAATTCTGACGGGAGATGTGAGAAGTCCTGGGGACAGTTGCAAAAATGAGACAATTATGGTCTGTTACAGAAGACAGTAAGTTCTACAAACTGAAATGAAACAATAGGACAAGTCAACTATTCATTTTGCCTAACTCCATTTTAGTAGATGTATACATGAAAAAATAATTACATCAAACAGATATGACAGCTACGTTTTTCGGTTTTCTAGAAGAGTTATGCTACCTAATGGTTTCCTATTCTCCTCAAGGACTTTGATGGTGAAATCTTTGTGCTTTAGTTCACAGGTCTATCATAGTAAATACAAGGGGGTCATACTATTGTTTTTTTTTATTTTAAATGTTGAAGAATGTAACAGGAGGAGAGGGAAGTGTCCAAGGTTTTCAGGAACACAACTATGATACAGGGATATTACCTCTGGAGTTCCCCGTAGAGTTAACAAGGCAGTAGGTGACTGATCAGAACTCACCTAGGCCTAAAATTTGGGTCCACAAACTCTGTAATGGGGGCCACATATGTGCAGAACTACACATGTGGTAATGGGCACAGATAAGGATAGTCAATAGGACATTCTTATATTTCTTAAACAAAATTTGGACCACACTTGGCTAGTTTGAAGACCATGCCATAAGGGTGGGCCAGTAATGTGGCAAGTGGTCCAGCTTACTGGCAAGAAGTAAATGGCAGTTGTTATTTCCAGTTTGCAAA
This sequence comes from Rana muscosa, assembly GCA_029206835.1. Lineage (NCBI taxonomy): Eukaryota > Metazoa > Chordata > Amphibia > Anura > Ranidae > Rana > Rana muscosa. Next base: position 74,952,731 of record CM055128.1, read on the forward strand.
ATGTAAGCACATACTAGTAAAAAAGTTAAAGAAAAAAATTGGGAAGCAATAGCAGAGGGCCTATAGGTTCCAAAAGACATGTATTGCATATACATAATATATTAAACACTGGGAATAAAAAAGTGGTTATGTTGCCCATAATAACTAGAAAATGGCAGGTGGAATATGATTTCTAGTCAAAAGAAATAAGCATAAACACCTTTAGTCTCACCTGTTGACCTGTGGGAGATGAGCTCATTGGTGACTGTAGTCCAATAGAGGAGGGCTGCATATTCAGTGACTGATTGAGGAGAGAGCTGGGAGGGTGGCGCATGTGTTGGTGGAGGGGAGGACTAATCTGGAAAGGGGGCGGAGGAGAGGCACTAAGGCTGGGCAACATTGATTTGGCATTGAGGGTTCGGGAAAGGCTGGGGTGAGGGTGGCCACGGTAACTTGGCAATTCAGCAGGGGACAGGAAAGAGGCAAGGCCGGGGTAGGGGGAAGAGGATTGTGGGGGCAGATTATACATGGATTGTTTTGGGAGAATCATTTTGGAGGGCTGGTTGGGTTGAGAGTTCTTGGCTTCTCCTTGGTCAGTGTAGCTCTAAAAAAAGACAAATAAATAAATAAACTCAGACTGTGATTTCACATTTTACGTATATAATCACTGAACTTATTACAGATTGTATTTTTATTTTGAATTTCTATATATATATTTTTTTTTTTATAAATGTGCACATACACAATGACAGCCTTGTCACTGCAATGGAAGGACAGTCACCCTGTGAAAGTGCCAATGGCAATTGTTACCCAGTGGCAGTACCCCTATGAAAGAACCAAATGCTTTGTCAACCCATGGAGGTACCAATAGCCTTTGTCACCCTGTAGAAGCACCAACTTTAATGCTTCTTTAGATTAAAAACAAGATAATAGCCCATGTGTGTCCACTTGTGCACAGTGGTTGATGGTTAACAAATGCACTAAAGTGCAAAATCCAAAAATGTACACCAAAATAGGTATTTTCCCGTTGAAAACATTAATGGCCACAAAAGAACTAAAGGTATAAGATGATTTCTATACGGTAATCTGCGATCATGTTCCAAATATACATATACAGTATATCTTTATAATGTGCGTGTTTTAAGAAAAATTACTGTAGGATAAATATCAGCAGTCTTTCTGACATTTACCTTGGAAACCAGGCTTGCCCTGTAGGCTGCAAGGGCCTTTAAATACTCCTTCTTTGCTGCCTCAGTCTTCCTCTTGTAGGCCTGCAATAAAAACAAATTGTCATATGCAAAAAATCAATCATATACAGTATATTAAGTACCGGTATACTAATTTCTTATTTATGTTCTGAATATGTTATCATATCTGCTATCCTCTCTTTCAGTTTTTATATACAAGGTTTAACGTTACTTATAGAGATCTTAAAATGTAAACAGATCATTTATCAGAAAGTAGAAAACACGTAAGAAAGGCTTTTTGTTGCTGAATGGTAGAGGTCTCACTGCTCATAATAAAGCCAAACTCAGTTGATGTTACTTAGACTTGGAAATCTATTTGCCATCAATGGTTTCATGGTTGGGCTGTATCATAATGAAAAAAACAGCTCTGGCACCGAGTAGCTAAAGGGGTCCTTTTCCGAGCCCGAAACAGAGGAGGTCTTGGTTTACCCAACCTGCTATGGTATTACTAAAGCCGCCCAGCTAGCCCAGATATCAACTCATGCACAGCCAAACCCGACGAGTTCATATGGAATGACAGGCGGTCCCACACTTTACCCTGGATTATTTATTATGGTGTAACCCCAAGAGACGCACAGCGATCTTAGTACCCACGCTATCTCACTCATTTGCTCTGTTGGAGAACCTCAAAGGTCATACAGAATTAGTTTCTCAGACACATCCACTTGCACACCTTTTCCACAATCCTCAATTCCCAGGGATGAACATCAAAGCCTTCCAATGGTGGCTGAACAAGGGGTTGTACAGGATGGAACACTCCTTCAACTCAGTGGGCCCAATCACCCTTAGCTACTGCATCAGAAAACTTGAAATATCCACGACAGAGAAGTTTAGATTTCTCCAAATCTCACATTTCTTAATCTCTCTATGGGTGTCAAAACCAGAGCCACCCAACATTACCCCATATGAACAATGGTGTGGCCAGGCCACGGAGCAAAGAGGAGGGATTTTTGTGATTTACAATTCACTCTCCACATCTAACTCCAAACCTAAAGCTATATGACAGACTGGGAGAAAAACCTCTCACAGGAGTGGGACCTGGAGGAATAGCACAAAGCTGTCTCATGTTCATACCGAGGCATTCTAAAGATCTCTTTAATTGAGGCGGATCTTAAGGTCTTGACACGGTGGTACTTAGTCCCCTCTAGAATAGCAAAATTTTACCCCTCTGCATCTCCTCTCTGCTTCAGAGACTGCTCTCACATGGGCTCGATGATACATATAAGGTGAGAATGCCTCAAAATAAGAGGGTTCTGGAACAAGATTTTCTCAATAGTGCGAAAAGTTACAGGACTCCTGATTCCCAAATCCCCACATATAGTTTTTTTAAACTTTCGAGCAGAAAAGGCTTCCAAAAGCAAACTAAGGCTGATCCGCTTTATCTTCCTAGGGCTAAATGGACAATAGCAAGAGCATGGAAACAACCCTTCGTCTCCTGCGCCATGGCAAAAAAGAAAATACCTTGGATCATGACCCAGGAGAAGATGGTCAGCATACTACAGGACTCGGTGCAGAGGTTCAAAGCCACTTGGGAACCGTGGGCTAACTACGTGCACGTTGCTCTGACTCCGCAGCTCTGATTGAGCTTTTAATGAGGTTATGGCAGAACATCTACTCTTATACTCATCTACCCCTCTCTCTTTTTTCCTCTCTTCTCCCTCTTTCCTATCTCTACTGCTCTCCTATAGTTGATTGCTGACTTACGGTTTAGATATGGGACATCTCATCTTGAGTAGGTGAGAGACGCACATCAGGGAATACTCTATTAAAGGGGACAATTTGATTCTCCCTAGTTACACATTGGACGATGCAATTAACGAGTGGCTACGCTCCTCTGTAACCAACCCTGAATACAGACCGTCCGATAATATCCCTAGTGGATATCTCTAGTCAGAATGTTAGACATTATAAATGCTTGTCTAGATTGGACAAACTGGGTCTTTAGCCTCAACACTTTAACCTAAGCTACAAAGCCAAGAGGATCCTAGACAGTCCTCTAGTTACACTGTCACCTGAACGTCTAGTATATATGTCTGACCCGGCAATTGATATGTTCTGGTTGTGATCATATTTCACTCTTTCACTGAAACTCATAATACACATACCCCCTGTTATCACTATGCAAAGTGGTTGAATATTGCAAATCTCATTTCTCATGTTGTATTACTATTTTCTATTCCTGTTGTGCAACTTCTTTAACAATAAAAATTGATTGAAAGAAAAAGCGAGCTCCGAGCAGTGGTAGACCATGGTGTCTTTTGCCATTGTGCAAGCAGCTGATCGGTTGGTTTTCTAGTATAGAGACCCCTGAGGATCTGTGGTGGTGGTTCTGGAATTTCTCCTGGACAGATTTTAATAGCCACCAAAGAATTAGTGAACCATTTCTTTTAAACAAAAAATGTAATGAGGAAGTAGGAAGGATGCCATTGGTACCAGATCCTTGGTTGTCACGTTGATTCAATGGCTTTGGTACTTTTTAGTCAAAGGATTATAATGAGTAGACAGATCAGTAGTTCTGACTTCAATCTGACTTTCCTAATCTAAAAGCTTTTTCCAAGTCAGTGTCTCAAAGTATTTAGGCTAGAGACAACCAGACCAGGGAACAAGCATTTTCAGAAGGAAAAAGTGAACAATGTAAGGTCTGTTTTCCTTTTAGAGCAGATTTTCTGTAATGGCTGTCACACTGACCTTCTGGTATCAATCATTTAAGTCACTTGCCCAAAAATAACATCTAAGATAAAGTTTTCTGACTTGATGCTGACTTTCCTGATATCCATATTTCTTCTAGGTCATCGACTCAGAAAGTATCAGGCCAGAATAACAGCAAATAGTATTTTCCACAGGTCCACAGTGGCAGCCCCATATTGTCCCAAGAAGTTTATTTTAGTGCAATTGGCTTTAAATGTCCCCTGAGGGTTGTTTTTTTTTTTTTTTTATTTATTTCTTTTTTTTGTGCATTTTGCCAGCTATTTTTTTATTTTCCTTTTTTGGCATTTTTTTCTGAGAAAAAAAAGAGTACAGTAACAATAAATACACAAAAACGAAAGAAACAAAGAACATGGGAATGTTTTCTTATAAGTATAATTTTGTCAAGTATATTTTATCTAAGCAGAAAATATGGCAAAATTTGAGTCTAATTTTGGCAAAATCATTGTGCTCCTCCCTGCTCTTCACTGTAATGATCGCTTCCCCACCATCCTTTAAGTATTATACAATGTTTATTGTGGGACCTCATAGTATCTCCAAGGTTAATACACATACTTATTGTCCATTCTTCAGCACAAGATTCTAATTTACATCAGTTATAATATTTCCAGCGTGGGGCTAAAGTAGTTTATATCTAGAAGAACTTACCTGTTTTTGTTCTTCACCCAGGCTATCCCACATCGATGCAACAATCTTGGACACATCACCAAAGGTGGCGTTGGGGTTCTGTCCTTTGATGGCTGCTTGAGTATCCCTAAAAAAGAGGGCGTAGGCAGAGACAGGTTTCTGGGGCTCATTGGGGTCCTTTTTCTTCTTCTTCTTCTGGTTCTTGGGTTTTTTACCAAGGTCATTGGAAGGTCTTTTTTCTCCGGCACCCTGCAAAAGAAAAACATTTTGCTATTAACAGGAATGTACAGTGGGCTTTGTACATTGTCTCTTTATTTATTATGGTCAGAACTAAAAAAATAATAATTTTCTAAATTTTTCTATATTTTTATTCGGGTAAATAGAAAAATTTCCATACAAAAAATGATTTAATCCTCCACCCAGCTGGCAACTTGACTTCTAGTCTTCTTTCACCTCATTACTTTATAGCTTAACCACTTGCTGACCAGCGCACGCATTTTTAAGTCGGCAGAATGGCATGGACAGGCAAATGGGCGTACAGGTACGTCCCTTTAAATTTGTCGCCGTGACCGTGCCCGCGGGACCCGCGGACTCGATGTCCGCCGGTGTCCCGCGATCGTGTCACGGAGCTGCAGAACAGGGGGATGCCTGTGTAAACAAGGCATCTCCCTGTTCTGTCTAGTGACAGGACACTGATCGTCTGCTCCCTCTCATCGGGAGCAGTGATCAGTGTCGTGTCACAGTAAGCCCAGCCGCCACACAGTTAGAATCACTCCCTAGGACACACTTAACCCCTTCCTCACTCCCTAGTGGTTAACCCCTTCACTGCTAGTGTCACTTACACAATAATCAGTGCCTTTTTATAGCACTGATCACTGTATAACTGACAATGGTCGCAAAATAGGGCCAAAAGTGTCTGATGTGTCCGCCATAATGTCGCAGTCACGATAAAAATCGCAGATCGCCGCCATTACTAGTAAAAAAAAAAAAATCCTAATAAAAATGCCATAAAACTATCCCCTATTTTGTAGACGCTATAACTTTTGCACAAAGCAATTAATAAACGCTTATTGCGGATTTTTTTATTACCAAAAATATGTAGAAGAATATGTATCGGCCTAAACTGAGGAAAACATGAGTTTTTTAATATATTTTTTGGGGATATTTATTATAGCAAAAAGTAAAAAATATTGCCTTTTTTTCAAAATTGTCGCTCTATTTTTGCTTATAGTGCAAAAAATAAAAAATGCAGAGGTGATCAAATACCACCAAAAGAAATCTCTATTTGTGGGAAAAAAATACGTCAATTTTTTTTGGGAGCCATGTCGCACGACCGCGCAATTGTCAGTTCGCAAAAAGTGGCCCTGTCATTGGGCAGCCAAATCCTCCGGGGCTAAAGTGGTTAAGAGGCCTGTTGTTCACATGAAGCTGATTTACTAAAGGAGTTAGGAATGTTCATGCACTAAATTGTGTAAATATTTAACTCAATTATCCAATCATGTAAAAAACAAATCCCTGTTTACTTATTTCATCTGCTTGTGATTGGATACCTGAAGTGAATAATCACACAATTTATTGTGTAAATTTTCTTAGTTTTTTTTGTGACAGCTTCTAAGAGCCCTTTCACACTATGCCGCCCTGAGCGTCGGCGGTAAAACGCTGCTATTTTTAGCGGCGCTTTACCGTCAGATTTGCGGCGCTATTCGGCCTCTAGCGGGATGCTTTTAACCTCCACTAGCGGGCGAAAAAGGGTTAAAACCGCCCGCTGCAGCGACGCTGCCCATTGATTTCAATGCGCTCCAAAGAAGCTGCTGGCAGGACTTTTTCTGACGCCCTGCCAGTGCAACGCTCCAGTGTAAAAGCCCTCGGGCTTTCACACTGGAGTGGATGGAGCAGCTGTTTTAGGGCAGTTTGCAGGCGCTATTTTTAATGCTATAGTGCCTGCAAAACGCCCCCAGTGTGAAAGGGGTCTAAGAGTCACCACACCAGTGACTCCTCCCGTATCAGATGGCTGAGCCCAAAGTTTCAATCAGACAAAGGGAGCTGCATAGCAAGCTGTTCTGCTGGGTTGTTTCTTTGAAATACCTTTGTTATATATTAAATGTATTTATTTTTATTAAAAACATATAAAAATTACAAAAATAAAATACAAAACCGTTACAGATTAGCTTTTAAAGCAGAACTATAGTATATTTCAGTAAATGCACTTTTTGATATGTCACTATAACATTTACCGAAAAGTATTTTTGATGCTAGTTTTACATTTTTTGCTGGTCTACTGTTCCATATATTGTGTATTTTATGTACAAAAATACAAATGCTCCCCATCAGGTAATATGAACATCCTGGCTTAACCGCTTGACCTCTGTAAGGTTTTACCCCCTTCATGACCAGGGCATTGTTTTCTATTCACAAATAGAGCTTTCTTTTGGTGGTATTTGATCACTACTGGGTTTTTTACCATAAATTTTTAAGTACCGTATTTATCGGCGTATAACACGCACAGGCGTATAACACGCACCCTAACTTTAAGAGGGAAGTTTCAGGAAAAAAACTTTCCACAGCCCCCTGCGTATAACACGCAGGCACAGTTTACCCGCTATTTTCAGGGTAAAAAAGTGAGTGTTATACGCCAATAAATACAGTAATTATATTTTTTACTTTGTTATAAAACATATCCAATAAAATGTAATTTCTACATAAATTTAGGTCAAAATTTAGGTCAAAATGTATTCTGCTACATGTCGCAAGTGCTGGCAGTGATTGGGGCTGATCCTACTAACACTGTGTTTTTGGGGAGGCTATACTATTGGGGACACTGGTATAGTTCTGATTGTGATCCAGATACTGATTCGTACAGACACTATACCAGTAATGGCGGTGATCAGTGACTTGTAGTGTGACTGTGATAGTGCGGCGGCCAATCTGGCGCTAATGGACACTGGCTGGGAGGGACACTAACTGACACTGATGTCGCTAGTGACACTAATACAGTGATCAGTGATAATACTGTACACTGTACTAATGGCGCTGACTGGGTGACAGGAGTGATCAGGAGGGCAATCAAGGGGTTAACTGTGTGTCTAACAAGTGTATGCAAGTTTATGTGTGCTGCTTTTACTCACTGATCATGTGGCTGGAGTAACTCCTTGCTTTCAGTTCTGAATGGTAACTTATAGCAGGGAGAAATCCAACCAGATCTCTGTGTTGTGTTTACCAACACACAGATCTATGTGCTGTGATTGACTACATGTGATCAGCAGGCATACAGCCAAAATGATTGGCTATAACCTGCTGATAAACTTGTGCTGTGTCCAATCACAGCACAAATCAGCAGGGGGCGCACGCATACGCACCACCAAACCATAAAGTACAAACCAGGAAGTACTTAAACATCGTAGTGCCTGGGGCTGCCGCCCGACAGCAGTAAATGTACTGCTGGTGGTCGGCAAGAGGTTAAAGTGTATCTAAAGCTTTTTGTTTTTAGTTTTGAATACATTGGGGCAGGGTTAAAAACCCTACCAGGTTTTCATTGCTGGGAAATTCTCTTTCTTTATTTGTCCTGTTGACCATTTTTACAGGGACAGAATGTAAGAGTACATCCAACATATTACAGTTGTCAAGCAAAAATGACAGATAGAGAGTTGGGAAAAACCAAATAGCTGGGGAGGGTTACAATGGTCAGCTTTAAAGTAATTGTAAAGGTTCTAATGAAAAAAAATATATATATTATACTTACCTGCTATATGCAATTGTTTAGATAGGAGAAGCTTCTATCCTCCTCTTCCCGATTCCCCGCTGGTGCTCCTGGCTCCTCCCCTGCCAAGTGCCCCTGTAGCAACCTCTTGAGCCGGCTCTATGTGTCCATAGACAGAGTGCACAGTGTCCACTCTCCGCTCTCTCCCTGCTGACTGTGATTGACAGCAGCAGGAGCCAATGGCTCCTGCTGCTGTGTCTGAGCCTACAAAGAGGGGAGAGCAGAGAGAGCCTCTGCTCTTATGCACAGCTCTGGATCGAGATCGGGCTCAGGTAAGTATAAGGGGGAGCTGGAGGGCTGCAGGCTGAAGGTTTTTCAACTAAATGCAGAGAATGCATGCAAGGTAAAAAACCTTCAGCCTTTAGAACCACTTTATTTCATATGGTTTAAATGTCTTTTCCAAAGCCAAACAAAAATGTTGCTGTTACTGCTTAGAAGGTGTTATCTAGAGTTAGGCTATAATTTGTTGGCTTCCTACTTGAAGTCTATTTAAAATTACATGTCCATCCAAGCCTAACCTGTACCACAAGGTGACAACATTGCTGTGTAATTTCACTGCCTAACAAACAATGTTGTCACCCTATTACAGGAAGTGGGTAAATAATGGCTCTACTGACAGGATCAATTTTAATGTAACAGGCATTCATGAATAATCACCTAATTTTGTCTAATATTCCTCATTGAGGAAAATACCGCCTTATGGCCACTAGATGGAGCTGAAAATCATAGGAAATAAAAATATTAGACAAAATACGGGAATTATTTGTGATAGCTGTATTTTTTATTTTGACCATAGTTGCACTTTAATTGCTCCAACTGCAGATTTTAATTTATGTCACTTATTCCTTACATATAATTTTATCAAGGGACACAATGGATGCCATACAGGCATAAAGATTCAACATTTAGAACCTTGGAATTACAGTCTGTTAATGGCTGAGCAAACAATCTATGATTAGTACCTTATAGTGAGAGTCAGTGTCTTCCTCTTGGGTGGAGCTAGAAGGTGAGGGAGTGGCCGATTTACTACCAGGTGGGGAGGGAGAGCCGTGTGTAACTGCACTCTTCATTCCCATTTGTGAGATAAGCTGCGATTGGCTGAGAGCGGTCATGTGACTGGGGAGCATTCCGGATCGGTTTATCAGTGAAACTTGATGGTTGGGGTCATAAGAGGATCCTTCAGAGTGTACCAGCTCCTGTATCTGGGGGCACAAAGAATAACAGTGTATGAGTGGACAGGTAATAAGGTAGAAGAATACCTTGGCTGCCTATTTCAGTCAATTAAGCCAGAATGTCTTTAGATGTCAGCTGTGTTAGATACATGTCCAATAAGTAACAAACAAAAAATTGTTTTAATTTAAAAAAAGCAAAATCTATGTGTGTGGCCCTGCCTTCACTGTCCATCATACACTATATTACCAAAAGTATTGGGACACCTGCCTTTACACGCACATGAACTTTGATGACATCCCAGTCTTAGTCCGTAGGGCTCAATATTGAGTTGGCCCACCATTTGCAGCTATAACAGCTTCAACTCTTCTGGGAAGGCTGTCCACAAGGTTTAGGAGTGTGTCTATGGGAATGTTTGACCATTCTTCCAGAAACACATTTGTGAAGTCAGGCACTGGTGTGGACAAGAAGGCCTGGCTCGCAGCCTCTGCAAGGTCCATAAAGACATGGATGAGAGAGTTTGGGGTAGAGGAACTTGAGTGGCCTGCACCTCAACTCGATAGAATACCTTTGGAAGGAATTAGAGCGGAGACTATGAGCCAGGCCTTCTTGTCCACATCAGTGCCTGATCTGAAAAATGCGCTTCTGGAAGAATGGTCAAACATTCCCAAATCATTTGGTTTAGGGGGGATTATAGTGTGGGGCTGTTTTTCAGGGGTTGGGCTTGGCCCCTTAGTTTCAATGAAGGGAACTCTCAAGGCTTCAGCATACCAAGACATTTTGGACAATTTCATGCTCGTAACTTTTTGAGAACAGTTTAGGGATGGCCCCTTCCTGTTCCAACATGACTGCGCTCCAGTGCACAAAGCAAGGCCCAAAAAGACATGGATAAGTGAGTTTGGGCTGGAGGAACTCGACTGGCCTGCACAGAGTCCTGACCTCATCCTGATAGAACACCTTTGGGATGAATTAGAGAGGAGACTACGAGCTAGGCTTTCTCCCCCTCAACAGTGCCTGACCTCACAAATACACTTCTGGAAGAATGGTCAAACATTCCCATAGACACACTCCTAAACCTTGTGGACAGCCTTCACAGAACAGTTAAAGGTGTTATAGCTGCAAAGGTTGCGGTGGCTTAACTCGATATTGAACCCTACGGACTAAGACTGGGATGCCATTAGAGGTCACGTGCATGTAAAGGCAGGCGTCCCAATACTTTTGGTAATATAGTGTAGTTAAGCTGTGCTCCCACCTAGCAATAACTCCCCCATACAAGCTTTGCTGTATACCTGTTAGTTCAAGGCAGGGGAACATTATAAATAGTATTACATAAAAAACACTGTTTTTCTGAGCTGTATTTGCAGCTATAGCATGCGGTCATTTTGTTTCAAATAATGTTTAGTGGAGTTAACTACATATGTCTTGCAGTGCCGTATCACAGCCTAATCTTCTTTAATTATCAATTAATGACCCATTAGCAGCCTGACAGAGCTACAAAGTGAATAAATTAATAATCCCGCTGATTAGCATAGTTAGCGGCGGTGGCATTCACAATATTGCTTGCTGTGCAGGCTTCTATCAGCATGTTTTATAACACGAGAACAAACTAATAAATAAATACACATAAAATTTAGCCCTGCGGTGGAGTATTTTTTAAGAGGTACACACAACTAAAAGGATCTGGAGGGAAGACTGTTTTCATAGGACACAGCAGCCAATCAAATCCATCCTTCTCTGTTTCTAGTGTTGCACGGGAGAATAAAAAGAAGAATTTGATTGGCTGCCACAGGCAACTTCTTTCTGACAGTGATGTCCAGGATGACAACATCCAGAACAAACAGCTTAAGGCTGTATTCACACCTGAGCGTTCTGTGAAAGCGCGTCAAAACGCGTGACAACTCAGTGCCCAAAAAGGAACATGAGCTATTTTGACGCGTTTGTCATGTGTAGGGCAGCCCTGGAGCGAGTGTCCATCATACTGCTCACAATGGCAAGCGTTTATTGGTCAGCACAGCCACGTGACCATGCTGACCAATCAGACGAGCATCTGAGGCTTCATCCAGTAAAGTGTCCCAGAAGAAAGACGTGCTTCTCATTGGGAATCATGATAATGATGTTGAGGATATTTGGAATTTTTTTGACTAATTTTTCAAGAACCATCTGTTCAACCAGTCCCCAACGCCTTTTCTCTAATCCTCTCTGGATAGTGGCCATACACTGAAGCCATCAAGTACAATGCAGGGCCAAACAGTCATTCCTTGCATGTGAGGACAGTGAGGGCCCATTCACAACCTAAACCATCGAATAGGATTTATCTCTAGATATAATGAGCATGTAACCCTTGCAGCACAGGGGATGGGGCACTGCAGTGGTAGATTTTTCAAGAATCCCTGAGTTTAGCTTTAAAACAAGCCCTTGGTGACCTCTGTAGCTGCAGACACTGGGGAGAAAATTGTTTTCAAATTTCACAGCCATTTATGCACTCAGCATCTTGGCTTCCCCTGTTCCCCCATTCCAGAGCATCTGTTCTGATATTAAATTAAATATTACAAGGCTGGAAGAGTCCTAAGTCATATCCAAGAGAGAGAAGCTGCCTGAGCTGCTGAGTTACGTTTGGTAGAGAGGAGCAGGGTGAGCTTATCTACTGAGTCACTGCAGGAGAAGGGATATGAGTCACTGCAGGACAGGGGAGCAGGGGGAGCTGAGCTGCTGAGTCACTACATGATTTTACTGCTACTGTCTTGAATATTGAGGATTAATTGCTCGACAGTGCATGCAGCTACAGAGGTCAGTGAGAGCTGGAAGGGTCCTAAGTCATATCCAAATGAGGGGAGCTGACTGAGCTGCTGAGTTATGTCTGGCAGAGAGGAGCAGCGTGAGCTTATCTACTGAGTCACTGCAGGAAAAGGGATACTGAGTCACTGTAGGACAGGGGAACAGGGGGAGCTGAGCTGCTGAGTCACTACATGATTTTACTGCTTCTGTTTTAAATATTGAGGATTAATTGCTCCACAGTGCATGCAGCTACAGAGGTCAGTGAGAGCTGGAAGGGTCCTAAGTCATATCCAAAAGAAGGGAGCTGCTGAGTTACTTCTGGCAGAGAGGAGCAGGATGAGCTTATCTACTGAGTCACTGCAGTAGAGGGGAACAGGGGGAGCTGAGCTGCTGAGTCACTACATGATTTTACTGCTTTTGCTTTTAATCTTGAAGATGAAATGCTCCACAGTGCATGCAGCTACAGAGGTCAGTGAGGGCATTTTTTTAAAGCTGATTTTTTACTGCTTCTTATGTCTATGAAATTTAAAATGCCCATTGTCTGTCTCCAGATTAACTTTAAAAATGTTCTAGTTTTAGCAGATGCATCCAGCTTGAAAGTTCTATTTGTATACCTTTTGTTAGAAGTGGTCATTTTTTTCTTGAAATTTGTAATTGTTGATTTTTGAATTGTATTTTTTTCTCATATATATGTGTATCACATTTAAATATTTTCACATTTGAGTGCTTATTCACAAATGCCATTCACACAGAAGCTTCTTCCACAAGTATGAACTTCCTCCACTGAATTGCAACATTTTTGAGTCTGAATTTAACATGTTTTTTAAATAAATACTGTATATGTCTTCATATTCTAAAGTCTGATCATGATAACATCATGCATACAGCATCATTGTCATGCTGCAGTACCAAGACTCTCCTGCAGGTGGGATTTCAGGTAAAATCAAAGTTCAAGTGTTGAAAATAGAGCCTGAATAGTAGAAGAATAGTTCTGTTCAGTACACCTGTCAAATTTTAATTCATACCTCTTGATCCTGGCTATTTGAATTTTAACACATTCTATTAGGTGAAATACATCCTATAAAACATTGCCTACTATAGAGATTTCCCGTACGTGGAGATGAAGCTGTCTCCACGTGCAGAGTAATGGCTGCTTACACTCAGGTGCCCAGCTGCTATTGTTAAACCAGCAAGCATTTAATTGAAACAAACGACCATAATAATGGTACATTATCTCCGCAGGCTTGAAGCCATAACAGTTTTAATTATTGAGTTAAGAGTCAAACTAATTTATCCGTTAAAATAACAGGAGCGCCTTTGCTGGCTCTGATCGGCTTATTAGGAGCCGGAATATCAGGGGAACAGCGGGACAAGACTGTAAGACGCACAGGCACTTGTTCTTCTATTCATGATACGGCCTGATTTCTACGACTGAAGTAATTATTTTACCTGATTTCTACGACTAAAGTAATTATTTTACCTTAATAGGGACTTTGTCTGACACTGGGCACAGTGTTTAAAGCAACTGCAGAAAGCAGAGGTGTCACCCATATTAACCTGAAATCATGCTGTCTTTTTTTTCTGGGACAGGTGACAACCAGAAAACAAGTGATGATGGTCGCTACTGGCGCCATGAACCCCATTCCTTTTTCTTCAGGTTTTATACCTTTTGTCTAAGATACTTTGAAATGTAACACCAGCATGGGTTTTGGATGGAGTAGGGTAGATTTTGAAAAGCCTGTTGGGTTTTATTGGTATCTGAATCCCCGTCAAAGATTTTCTTGATCTCGAAGTTGGGTGACTCGCTGTCCTGAAGTTGGGTGACCAGATATCCTTGGTTTCTAAAGACAGTACCTGATTTTAGGGGGTTTTCCCCAGGAAAAAACTTTGCCGGGTTTATCCCCAGTTCTCCAATGGCATTCCCAGCCTTGTGGGATAATCTGCCTGGCAATAGATTGCTTGGGAAGCACTTTACTAATTTTTGACCTCTACACTCTGCTCATTATTTGCTCCTGACCCCTGCACTTTGTGTATTACACACCCTTGATCAAGAGAGGAGTAGGCTTTTTTTTAACTATACTCCTTTAAGCCCCTCCCATCATTAGCACCATTTGGCGCATCAGGCTGCTATTAACGCCACCTCTGCCCCAAAGTGGGCATAGTCAGTAGGGTGTCCCCTGATTTCATTTTGAAAATCTGGTCACTTTATCCTGGTGGGCATTGTAACTGGAACAGGAAGTCAGAACAGAAACAATAAAAAAAATAGGGAATAGGGCTAGGGAAAATTCCCTACTCAGCAACATCCAAATGCATATGTTGACAACCATTTAGAAACCATAACAAAAACAGCAAAATACATGTCAACTGCCTATTAACCATATGAAAATACCCAACTGTCTTGTGAAAAGCTGAACACCTGTTAACTATGTAGAGAAGTCCGGTGATTGAGAGATATCATGGGAGATTTGAACATCATGCAGGGACAATGGTTACTAGGTGTGTTGGCAAGGCTGCTTTTACAAATAATACCTATTATGTTAACAAGTGGACATAAGAAAAGATAAATCCGATTAAAAAGTTCACGCAAATTGTCGATTTTGAGGCTAAAGCCCCGTACACACGATCGGTTTGACTGATGAAAACCGTCCGATGGATGGTTTTCATCAGACCAACCGATCGTGTATGGTACCCATCGGTCTTTTTTCCATCGGTTGTAAAAAATAGAACTTGTTTTAAAATTTTCCGATGGATAAAAAACCGATGGGAATTTCCAATCGTCTATGGGCAAGTCCATTGGTTAAAAAACCCACGCATGCTCAGAATCAAGTCGACGCATGCTCAGAAGCATTAAACTTAATTTTTCTCGGCTCATCGGAGTGTTTTACGTCACCGCGTTTGGAACGGTCAGTTTTTTGACTGATGGTGTGTGGCCAAGACTGATGAAAAACAGTTTCATTGGATTTCCGATGGACAAATCCATCGGACGAAAATCCATAGGTTATCCGATCGTGTGTACGGGGCTTTAGGGTGCACTTATAAAATTTAGCAGATCTATTTGCCCTGTAAAACTGCATGTACATTCATTCTGTGTGAATGTTGGCAAAAATCGAATGTTATTAGGCTTTTTTTTCTTCAGATCAGACGTTTTTCATTCATAAGAAAAGTGTAAATCAGGAAAATACCGCATTATGGTCACTAGATGTAGCTGACGAAAATAGTATGTGTTTATTTCATGATAATCAACTCCATCTAATGGCCTTAACGCTGCACCCTGTTGAAATGTTGACAATAATAAAACCACATTGGAAATTCTCCCTGTTGCAAGTCTCTCTGAGTGCACCTCCTTCCTTCTTGATGCTGTGTATATACAGTATATCCCATCAAAAAGATAAGGTGGCACTCATGGGGCTTGAAAGGTGAACGCTTAGGGCTTGTTCACACCAGAAGTGGTGCGGGAATGCGTGTCTTTTGCAGATGCCTGTGGGTGCCAAAAATTCTTAATGACACCTCCACGCAACATGTGTTTGTGTCTACCAAGACACATCGTACCACAGTACTATGTACAGTACATGTCGGTACAGTGTGAGTTTAAAAGTCTTGCCTGAACCCCTTTTGTTAATTTCACACGCATAGGGAAGGCCATTGAAATGTAAACGTGACATGTAGGAATGCGCAAAAAGAGCATGAGTGCTCAAATGCACCTCCTAGTGTTATTGAGCCCTCAGTGATAAACTTTTTTGCAACGTTTCGACAAAGCACAAGCTCATCTTTGTCAGGACAACAGTGAAGTGAAACAGACCATCAATACCGTCCACATGGGAAGACGAGCCTGAGGAAGATGAGCCTGAGAAAGATGATCCTAAAGAAGACGAGCCTGAGAAAGACGAACCTGAAGAAGATAAGCCTGAAAATGACAAGCTTGAGGAAAAGAAGCCTGAAGAAGACGAGCTTGAAGAAGACGAGCCTGAAGAAGATGAGCCTGAAGAAGACGAGCCTGAACAAGATGAGCCTGAGAAAGATAAGCCTGAAAAAGACAAGCCTGAAGACAACGAGCCTGAGAAAGATGAGCCTGAAGAAGAAGAACCGGAAGAAGACGAGCCTAAAAAAGATGAGCCTGAAGAAGATGAGCCTGGGAAAGATGAGTCTGACGAAGACAAGCCTGAAGAAGATGAGGCTGAGGACGATGAGCTCATCAACACAAATTTTATGCGTAAATGCTGCCTTATCTTATGGATAATATGTATCTTTTTTTTGCTCAGCATCCGGGCCCATATTCTCCTTGTATACAGTATATGTGTAGTGGCAACCACCACAATAAAAAAAGCTACAAATAGTAACAAGATTTTTAAAAATAATAACATATACGGACCCAAATATTTATATTAACACTGTTATGCCCCATACACACGATCGTTTTTCATGCCGTTAAAAATGCCATTTTTAAAAATGGGCATTAAAAATGATCGTGTGTATGCTCCAGAGCATTTTTAACGACGTGAAAAACGGCCATTAAAAATTTCGAACATGCTCTCTTTTTTCACGTCGTTTTTCATGTCGTTTTTTTTTAACGACGTGAAAAACGATAGTGTGTATGCTTTAACGACGTGAAAAAAAACGTGCATGCTCAGAATCAAGTATGAGACGGGAGCGCTCGTTCTGGTAAAACTAGCGTTCGTAATGGAGATAGCACATTCGTCACGCAGTAACGGACTGAAAAGCACGAGGCTGAAAAGCGTGAATCGTTGCTCAACAAACTTTACTAACATGAAGGGTGGCACCATTCGAGCGGAACTTCCCCTTTATAGTGCCGTCGTACGTGGTATACGTCACTGCGCTTTGCTTGATCGTTTTTTTAAATGAACGTGTGTACGCAAGACAGGCTTGAGAGGAAACATGAAAAAAAACGACGTGAAAAACGGCAAGAAAAAAAATGGCAAGAAAAACGATCGTGTGTATGGGGCATTAGGCTTAATGTACACAGGACATTTTAAAACCTCTCCTTAACTGCTTGATGACCGGCTGACGCCGATATACGTCAGCAGAATGGCACGTACAGGCAGATTACCGTACCTGTACGTCACCTTTAAGACGCGGCATTGTGGGCGAGCCGCGAGCTCGGTGACTCTGACCGCAGGTCCTGGGGACTTGATACCCGCAATCATCTCACGGAGAGGAAGAATGGGGAAATGCTAATGTAAACAAGCATTTCCCCATTCTTCCTAGTGACAGGACACTGATCACAGCTCCCTGTAATCGGGAGCGGTGATCAGTGTCATGTCACACATAGCCCAACCCCCCTACAGTTAGAACACATCCCTAGGACACACTTAACCCCTTCAGAGCCCCCTACTGGTTAACCTCTTCACTGCCAGTCACATTTACACAGTAATAAGCGCATATTTATAGCACTGATCACTGTGTAAATGTGAATGGTCCCAAAATAACGCCAAAAGTGTCCGATGTGTCCGCCATAATGTCGCAGTCATGATAAAAATCGCTGATCGCTGCCACTACTAGTAAAAAAAAAAATATTAATAAAAATGCCATAAAACTACCCCCAATTTGTAGACGCTATAACTTTTGCGCAAACCAATCTATAAACGCTTTTAGCGATTTTTTTTACCAAAAATATGTAGAAGAATACCTATCGGCCTAAACTGAGGGAAAAAAAATATTTTTATATATTTTTTGGGGATATTTATTATAGCAAAAGTAAAAAATATTGCTTTTTTTTCAAAATTGTCGCTCTATTTTTGTTTATAGCGCAAAAAATAAAAACCGCAGAGGTGATCAAATACCACCAAAAGAAAGCTCTATTTGTGAGAAAAAAAGGACATACATTTTGTTTGGGAGCCACGTTGCACGACCGCGCAAGTGTCAGTTAAAGCGACGCAGTGCCGAATCGCAAAAAGTGCTCTGGTCTTTGGCCAGCCAAATGGTCCGGGGCTTAAGTGGTCAACTTGACAGATGGTAACCGATGTTTAAAAACGTCCATTTTGCCGCATTTACATCCCGCGTTTAGCCGCATTTGCGTTTAGAGGCCTTTTTTTTTCAAATGGTCAAAAATGTATCTGCATTAAACACGCCTGCAAACTAAACACGGCTAAACGCGAGTTACTACGTTTACACGCGTTTACAAGCTGTTACGGGCATTTGACGCTCCAAATGCCTCTGAACATTCGTCCTGAACGCATTTTTTTGCTTTCCAAAAAATGCTTCTAACTCAACTGCCTAGAAATGACTATAAACGACCCTGTGTACATGTACTTATAAGATAACAGAGGAGAGTTCAGGGGCAGCTGAAAAAAAAAACACCCAACTGCTCCTAAACGTCCGTTTGCCAGCAGCAGTGTACATGAAGCCTTACCAGGGAGTAGAAAAAAAAAATTCCGGAGACAAAATAGAAGGTCCGTAGTTCTAATACACATTCTTTGTGGTATTCACACTACATTACACAGAGCAACCAAACACGCCTGTCACAAATAGCTCTGTGGTTAGGTTGTCAAACCTTTGTTATGCAAACACCAAGAGGCCAGTGACAATAGCATAGCTTGCTTGACGCAAATGTCTGGTGTCCAATGTCACATTCATGTCATTTCAGCCTCATGCCGCATACACACAACCGTTTTTAATGTCATTGAAAAAAACGGCATTTTTCTCGACGTGATTCTTCTCAAGCCTGCCTTGCCTACACACTATCGTGGAAAAAAATGCTCGAGTAAAGCACGGTGACGTACAACACGTACGACGGCACTATAAAGGGGAAGTTCCATTCGGATGGCGCCACCCTTCATGTTTGTAAAGTTTGTTGAGAGACGATTCGCGCTTTTCAGCCTTGTGCTTTTCAGTCCGTTACATCGTGACAAATGTGCTATCTCCATTACGAACTATAGTTTTACCAGAACGAGCACTCCCGTCTCATACTTGATGCTGAGCATGCGCATTTTTTTTCACGTCGTTAAAGCCTACACACGGACGATTTTCATGACGAGAAAAACGACGATGTAAAAAAAGACGAGAAAAATTAGAGCATGTTCCAATTTTTTCATGGCCATTTTTCTCACATCGTAAAAAATGCTCTAAAGCCCACACACGATCATTTTTATTGACCATTTTAAAAAATTGCATTTTTCTCGTCATTAAAAACAGTCGTGTGTACGCGGCATTATAGCGTTCAAGTTTTAGGAGACAGATTAAAAAAGATCAGAACCCCACGCGAATACAGAAAAAATGCAATTTAACTACGGATTCCCTAAAAATGCCTTACTTTTTTAAATGCTGCCAGTATAATTACCAGAAACTCCTTTTTATATTGGCTTCATGTAAATTCCCGTATCCTGAAACTGGGAGGGCAATAAATTTCAGCCAGTCAGGCTTAAGGCTACTTTCACACTGAAGCACTTGATGCGCTGGCGGTATAGCGGCTCTATTTTTTGCGCCGCTATACCGTCGTTTTCACCGCGATTTGCGGGCGCTTGCGGGGTGATTTTAACCCCCGCTAGCGGCCGAAAAAGGGTTAAAAAAAGTTTTGGAGGCACTACCCCATTGATTTCAATGGGCAGGGGCGCTATAGGAGCGGTATTTTTACCGCTCCTACCGCGCCTCAAAGATGCGGCTTGCAGGAGTTTTTTTACCCTCCTGCAAGCGCAACGCTCCAGTGTGAAAGCCCTTGGGCTTTCACATTGGATACTATTGAGCGGCTTTTTTGGGGCACATTGCAGGCGCTATTTTTAGCGCAATAGCGCCTGCAAAGCGCCTCAGTGTGAAAGGGGCCTTACTGTTTTGTATTCAGTCAGCAGACGGAGGGGCAGGTCAGTGAACAAGCTGTATTGCTTAAATACAATGGAAAAAAAGTAAGGTCACGGATCTGGCAAAACAGCAGGGCTGTTAAACTCAAAGGACTGGCTGGACATGTATGTATTTCCATCAAGAGAAAACAGTGTTTTTTTAAGGCATTTTGTAGCCAAACTCACTACTCAAGATAAGTCTCTACAAATAAATAAAGAGATACACGTCTATAAAGGGATACAATTTAATAAATACTGTACATTAAATGAAATGCCTGCAAAATAAAATAAAAGACGGTAATCTACAGAATAATATTATTATCCATATACAGTTCTCAGAATACAATACCTTTTGTGACAAGGATCCTTTAACTATTTCTAAATTATAGGGGTGTATTTAAAAAAAAAATAATGCAGAGCTATTTATCCTGTGAAACTGCATGTACATTCATTATGTGCAAATGGAGACAACCCCCCCCCCCCCAATGTTATTAGGCAATTTTCTCCCCAAGTTGAATGTGTTTTATAGAGTGAGCCAGGAATAAACTGCATTATTGCCACTAGATGGCATTGGCGATCATAGTATCTATTTCTTTTGATCATCAGCTCCATCTAGTGGCCATAATGCATTTTTTTCCTGATTCGCTCTATTCTATATGAAAGAAAAAATTTACCTAGAGAGAAATAACTTCATAAAATTTTTTGCCCCCATTCCCAAAGAACAACTGTACATGCAGCTTCACGGGACAAATAGCGCAACAATTTTTTTATCAATGCACCCTATAATGTTTAGCGGCCATTTGCTCTTATTCTACAGTATGCTGGGAAGCTCACAAAGGAAGTATGCAATAAAAAAGAAATTGTACTCTAAAATGTACATAGCTTGTAAATGTCACTGTCAGCTGATCTCTGCATGGTTTCAGAGCAAGCATCGGGAGTGAGGTATTTCCCTTAGCATTAATGTAATTTGTGTGCACATTGCAATTCTTTTCAAGTAGGGTACGTACAAAATGGATCGATAGCCTACAAAAAATAATGGAATTACATTATATGTAATAAAAGTAATAATATTTTAAAGGGTACAAGACACTTTTTAAAAGGACATGGGCCTTGTGTTATTTATATAGTCAAGAAATATTTAATTATAATAAAACCTAACTGCGTGCAATATAGATTAGAGCAAGAACAGGCTCACCGATAAGGCAAAAATTAGCAAAGTGCAGTCACCCAAAGCAACCAATCAATGATCCTTCAGGGGTATCTCCACTTGTAAGAACAAGCTAACTGAAAAATGCATTTGAATATAGACTACATTTTCAATCTTAAACTCCCCATACAATGTTTGTGCAATCAGCTTTAGATTTACCAAAGCTATGTTAATATGAGAATCTCCCTAACCTAGCCAATCAATCTGTATCCAACTGGGCAGGCCCTTGGCACTACATAGTTGTTGGTAGATCTAAATTAGGTTGCACAGTCAAATTGTATCAATGGTCCAACTTTCCCATATCAAAGAAAGGTCACAACCAGTGTGTTTTGTTATTACTCTAGGACCTTGGTGCCCAAATTTCAGCCCAGGGGTCACATGCGGCCTTTTGACAATTACTGTGTGGTCCTCAGGGCCCCTGCAGTCAGTAGCCTGTGTTTAGGTTCTTACCCAGGTCAGTATAGGAAAATATTCTTCACACTGGATTCTAGGAGTTAATGGTTTGGTTTATTTTGCATAATCTTCCTTTTTTTCTATGTTGTGCAACACTTTTTCTCTTTTTATGTTTTTTTTCCTTTGATCTTTTATAATAAATCTTGCAAAAAAACAAAAAACAAATGTGGTATATGTCACTGATAGAGGGGCTGCAGGTAACAGAACTGTGGAAGCACAGATTTTTGTTTGTTTCCAGTCTTTAACTGTCTCCTGATGTATGTCTTCAGTCGCTAACAACTCCTTTATTATATCTGCATCTCCCGTAGTAGGTCTGTAGTCTTTGGCCATCTCCTGTAGTAGGTTTGTAGTCTTTGACCATCTCCTGTATTAGGCCTATAGTCTTTGACCATCTCCTGTGGTGGGCCTGTAGTTTTTGACCATCTCCTGTAGTAGACATGCAGTCTTTGACAATCTCCTGTAGTAGGCCTGCAGTCTTTGACCATCTCCTGTACTAGGCCTATAGTCTTTGACCATTTCCTGTAATGGGCCTGTAGTCTTCGACCATCTCCTGTAGTAGTCCTGTACTGTTTGAGTATCTCCTGTAATGGGGCTGTAGTCTTTGACCATCTCCTGTAGCAGGCCTGTAGTATTTGAGTATCTCCTGTAGTAGCCTGTATTGAGCCTGTAGTCTTTGACCATCTCCTGCAGTAGACCATTAGTCCTTAACCATCCTCTGTAGTAGTCTGTAGTCTTTGATCATTTTCTCTAGTAGACCTGTAGACTTTGACCATCTCCTGTAGTAGTCCTGTAGTCTTTGACCATCTTATGTAGTGGGCCTGCAGTCTTTGACCATCTCCTGTACTGGGCCTATAGTTTTTGACCATCTCCTGTAGTGGGCCTTTAGTCTTTGATCATCTCCTGTAGTAGTCTTATTATCTTTGACCATCTCCTGTAGTGGGGCTGTAGTCTTTGATCATCTAATGAAGTAGGCTCGCAGTCTTACACCATCTCCTGTAGTAGACCTGTAGTCTTTGACCATATCCTGTATTGAGCCTGTAGTATATGACCATGTTCTGTGGTAGACCTGTATTCCTTGACTATCACCTGTAGTAGGCCTGTAGTCTTTGACTATCTTCTCTAGTAGACCTGTAGTCTTTGACGTCACATGTAGTAGGCATGTAGACTTTGACCATTTCTTATAGTAGACCTCTAGTATTTGACCATCTTCTGTTGGGTGTCTGCAGTCTTTGACAGATTTCCATAGCATTATAATCACTAATACCATACACAACCCTTTGGTGATGTCAGGGGTCAAACTTGAGGCTTCCTATATAATGGACCATGCCTGTGTAAGGTGTGCTTAAATGGCCAACTGTAGTCTCTAGTGGAAGCCTGTATGACAGGGTGACAAAGCAGGAGCAGATTTGGGAGACAGGGACAGAGCATTGTCACCCTGTACCAGAAAGTGGCTGAACACGGACCTTCATGGCAGAATCGCCAGGTATAATTTTTATTTAAATAAAAGCTGCAGATTTAAAAACATTGATAGTAGCTTTTGAAATTACATTAATATAATAACGTTTATCTGAGCTCTCAGCACAAACCTCAGGCCGCGTGAACTCATTTGTGTGACAGCTGGGTGTTAATTCCCACTTTATGCTGTTGGTAAGAACTTAACATACCATACTCTTTTTCAAATCTACCATTCAAACATTCGGTAGGTCTGCACAGGATGTGAATTTATAGCTTGCAAAAATAACATCAGGATAACATCTGATCAGACAGAAACTGTAGCCGCAACATAAATGGAAGCTATATTAAAGTGTATCTAAAGATAAAGTTTTGGATAGAATAGGGAAGAATTAGAACTCTTCTTAGTTTTTTTTTATTTATTTTTTGCAATCAGTGTCCTTGCTGGGGAATTTCACCCTCTCTTGTTTGTCCTGGTGACCACTGTTGCTGAAACTGAAAGTGAGGGAGAATTCCAAATTTTGAGTTGTCGCTGGAACAGAAGGGAAGTCTTTCCATGGGGACACATGTTTTGGTGACTACTGATAAAGGAGGGTTGTTCCTTATCTTGGAGATTTCCTCTGACTTCCTGTTGTGTGTCCAGGACAGAAAATAAATGCTAATTCCCTCAATGGAACACAGGTAAAAAAATACACCCAACAGGGGTTCAAAGCAGAACTCCAACTTTTAGAAACTCCTAAAACTCCAGATAAAATGCCTGGCTTGGACAAAATAGGTAAAGCCAAATAAGGGAGACATAGAGGATGTTAGCATTAATTTAGCAAGGTGGAGGGGGACAAGTTAAAGTAAGTGAAGCTTACTACTAAGGTGGCAATAGCAAAAATACAAATGGAATCAAAAACAATGACTGAGAGATAAAGGCACAATTAAATTGATGCTGTATATTGGGACATATCAGCAATTTACTCACTAATAGGGTTACTGAACGTCCATTTTAAGCACCTCTTTCTGTATCGACTGGGCACCCATAACATGTAAAGATATTAGATGGATAGGAAACATAGGCATTGCCATTGTTATTTTCACTGGTAAAGGCTTTATGGAAGTTTGCAACTTTGGTTGTAGACCAGGCTGTCATGAGCTGTAGCCCTGCCCACACATACTAGCCAAGCCTCACCTCCTATTATGAGTGAGTGAGTGAGTGAATAACTTGTATAGCGCTACAAATGTGAACTAAATCGCCTCAAGGCGCTTTGCATCCAGTGACGTCCTGATCCTTCAGAAGAGGTGGGTCTTATGTTTTTTCCTGAAGGCCCGATGATTTTCTTCCATGCGGATATCCGTGGGTAGAGCGTTCCATAGCCGTGGTCCTTGGACAGCAAATCTTCGTTCTCCCTTTGTTTTGAAGCGGGACTTGGGGATGTGAAGGAGGTTTTGGTTAGTTGATCGGAGAGTGCGATTCGGGGTGTAGTGTTTTATCTTCTCGCATAGATATTGAGGAGCGTTTCCTTGTGTGCACTTGTGGGTGAGGCAGAGGGTCTTGAATGTGATCCGATCCTTTACTGTTAGCCAATGCATGGTCCTCAGTGATGGGGTGACTGATTCCCAAGGTTTTTTTCCCGTTACTAGCCTGGCAGCCGTGTTCTGGACGACTTGTAGGCGCAAAATCTGGTATTTGGGAAGTCCGAGGTAGAGGGCGTTTGTGTAGTCGAGTCGCGAGTTGATAATTGTTCCCACTACCACTGCTTTATCTTCTTCCGGGATGAAGGGGATGAGTCTACGCAGCAGGCGGAGGAGATGGTGAGATCCGCTGACTACTGATCCTATTTGTGCATCCATCGACATCTCTGAGTCAAAGATGACTCCGAGGCTTTTGACTTTGGTGCTTGGTGTAATTGTCTGTCCAAGGATGGTGGGGAGTGTTCAAGAAGTTTTAGTTTTAGCCTTTTTGTTTGCGTGGAGGAGAAGGAGTTCTGTTTTGGATCCGTTGAGTTTGAGAGAACTCTCAGTCATCCATTCATCGATCAATGTGAGGCAATTTTCCAATCCGTGATATTGGTCTTTTTTCCCGGTGATACGAAAGTAGAGTTGGGTGTCGTCAGCGTATGAATGGTAGCACAGGTCCTGTTTGCTGGTGATTTTGAGGAGTGGGCGGAGGTAGATGTTAAAGAGCACGGGTGACAGGGGTGATCCTTGAGGGACTCCGCAAGAGATTGCGCGAGTTTCAGAGGTGAAGGCTCCTAGTTTTACTGTCTGGGAACGATTATCTAGGAAGGATGCGAACCAGGATAGGTCAGGGTCTGCAACTCCTGCTACTTTTTTAAGGCGAATCAGTAGAGTTTTGTGATCTACTGTGTCGAACGCTGCACTGAGATCCAGCAGCACCAGAAGGCATGATTCTCCATCATCTTCTGCTTCGAGGGCATCATCCCATATTTTAAGAAGTGATACTGAACGATATCCCTATTCTCCAAAAATATTCCATACACATCCACTTTATTGGCCCTGTAAACTATTTTTCATGAAATAGTTTCTGTTTTTCTACTTCATTGTAACGTCCTCTGTGAGTTCCCAGACCTCTGATTTTCCCTGTTTGTTTGGAACGAGTAGTTTGCGTTAGTGGGGGTCATGCACACTGCTCAATGCACAAAACAATTCCCATAATCCCTAGTCCAACTCAGGAGAAAGCAAGAGAGGATGGATACATTCCTACATACAGTGGGACCATGGAGAACAAAATCCTTCAACAGAAAGTCAGATCACAGCAGAAAAAAAAAAGAATTTGGAGATTTGGAGGAGCCTGAGAGCACTAGAAGGATCTTCTTTGACTTAAGAATTCATGCTTGAATAGATTTTTTTTTTAGGTTGGGGGTCTCATTCTACCCACAACAGGGAACTTCATTTCAAAGGAATTTGCTCATTAAGCCTCACTTTATGAGTCAATCCGCCAGTGATATTATGTTATACAAGTCTGGTACTGCAAGACTGACATTGTTTGTGCTGTTTGGATTTGTCCAGCGAGCTTATTAACAACGAAGGGAAAGCCCCTTCCATTGAAGGTACTCCTGTCTCGCCAAGAATAATCTGTATTCTCACTGGGAAAGATTTGAGCCTAATTGCCTGATGCGGTAACCGCTGCAAATTTGGCAGCCTTTCAAACACATGCGGAGTGATATTTTAATTACCCTATTAATATAAACACGCTGTTTTCTACCGTCAGCTTCTCCAATGGCGTTAGACAAATGCTTTATTTAATGAACTGACTCATTAAAACAAAACTTTCAGAATCTTGTACTGGCTTCCACTATAAAGTGTTTTTCAACAAGACAGGTTGATTCACCCGGAAATGCAGGAGTCACCCCTAATTTAATTCCCAAACCATGGGGTTGACCTTCCAGAAGTACGCCAAGCCATAATGCATCTGTCACAGTGTAACAGCTTGGGTCACACTGTTACAACATTCTCTGTGTAGATGCTGGCCATGGGAGCCTGTCCTTGCTCCAGCTTATCGCAAGTCCATACAAAAAAAGGTCACACACTAATGATGTTAATTCTATAAGAAATTAAACTTCTTAGGGGACTGACATCATTAGTGTTCAGCCTTTTCTTGTATGGACTTGTTTGAGTCTACAACTTCATTGAAATATATCACATGGGCCCTGTTGGGCAACAAATATTAAGCAGTTAACGCACGTTTTTGACACTTAACCAGGCAATAGCTGCCGGATAGCCCTATACACATTGTCACAGCAATGGCAAAAAGATAGGGCATGTTGAAGTGGCTGGCAGTATCAAGGTGAATGGGGCCATGCCACAACTGTGATGCAACTGAGTCCAATGGATATGGCTGCAGCTCAGTTAAGAGGGCTTTCAGTGTGAAATCTCACTTCAAACCAACATGTGGGAGACGGCAAATCCAACATGTGGGAGACGGCAAATCCTCATCCAATTGCTTGCTAATAATGAGTCAGATGCTGCTGACAAAGTGGGCCACCAGAGATTGTGAGTCAGCTGCTAGGCCCATGTAAAAGAGGCCTAAGGCCAAACCTCTTTGCTGTTTGTTTTGGATACCGAGACACAACAGCAAGTCAACAAAAAGCTCTCCAATTGTGTGACAACTTATAACAGCCTTTCTTAACCTTTTCAACACAGAGGAACTCTTAAAATAACTTTCCAATCTCAGGGAACCCCTGCTGAATATTAATATATCTACAACTCATGGGACATTAATGAGATGGTCAGTGGGAAGAATGCTCCCCACATTTGTGGTTATTGGAAATAATTTCCCCTTACAAATAGCTAAAAAGATCAATGGTGTCATTGGGAACTTATCTGAGTGGCAGAACTTGCTCATTGCTCAAAGAACCCCTAGCAACCTTTAGAGAAACCTTGGGGTTCCATGGGACCCTAGCTGAAAAACCCTGACCTATAACATGTTAGATTTCCCATCACTTTCTGTTCTGGTGACAGTAATGAGATTTTAGCAGTCCTACCACATAGCACAGCCAGTCTGGTGACCTGAATTTTCTGTGCTGTAGTTAAGCAACACAACAAGGTCCCATTTCTGTCACCTGCCTGCAACTGGACAGAAAAGGAACAGCAACAGATTGATGAGGTCACCTCTTTGCTCTTTCCTTCTGTTAGCACAGATGCATGCAGCACAATTGATTGGCTCCTAGTCCTGCTCTTCTCTCTCCTAGTTTGCGCTTTTCTCTACAGGAAATTACAAAAGGTCAAATTCAATATTGGTTGCATTTAAAATACTTTTTTTCATGCTTACACAAAGTGCATTTATTGGTGCCTTTGTAATATCTGCTGGGAGTTAAGCCTTAAAAGATAAAAGAGCCCACGAGCAAGGGTCAGTTCAGAGAGAATAATTGGTTGCTTGCTCCAGGCAACAAGTTCATCATCTTGCGAAGGTCAGCACCTGTGTACGAAGCCTGTAGCATTTAATGAACCCAGTGTGCAGTGTCATACAGCTCTGTTCCTCTTACTTCAAGTGATGCCTTGAGTTGGTAGAGATTAGATCCTCTATCAGCATTCATTAGGGCTGCCCCTGGCAAGTGTTTTACCACCATGACCAGTAAATTGTACCAATTTATTGTCAGGAAATCAATCATAAGGCTGGTATTTTTTCCCACAAAAGATGGCGACTTTAGTGGCACTCATGGGCCTGTGCCCGGGGCATGAGAGATAATGAAGGCTAGTACATTTGCATTAATGTTTACTTTTTTGTTCCCTTGGTTACAATGATATCCCCTTAGTTACAATTTCTTGCCAATGGTGTAATATTTACAAAAATTTGACTGCTAATGTGGGATAGATTAGTTGGTATTTTAAGTACAGATGATTTTAGGATGGTTCAGCCGTAATGGGCACTCAGGTAGACAGAGTAGAAAATAAATGTTGATGGTAGTAGGATAAAGGATTACTAAAGTCTAAGTCAGCCTTTTTTAACCAGGGTGCCTTCAGGGGTCTGCAGGGGTGCCTTGGCAAAATGCCTAGAAATGGCCCAAAAAGTATATACAAGCCAGCAGGTGGATCAAGCCTGTCTATTAGTTACATAAAGCCACTGGTTTTCATTGTGCACCATTACAACCTTCTAGCCACCAGTGTCCTAACAACCAATGACATCATCAGTTGATGAGGAGGACATTGGGCACCTGCACAGCACCCTTGTTTGCAGGAGAAGAGAAATATTGGAATACTAGTCAGTACCAGTGTGCAAAGGTGTTTGCTTTTGTAGAATAATTCACTGCTACTGTTGGGTGTCCTACGCATATGTTGCTGCATTATGTAAAACTATTAATTTTGTTTTTTTAATTTTAGAATGCCTCAAGATTGCACGTAATTGTAAAGGGTGCCTTGATTGAAAAAAGGTAGAGAAACACTGGTCCAAGTCAAGCTTTTTAACATGGAGGAACCCTTGAAAAAACTTAGGGAACTTTAGGGAGCCCTACTAATAATGTCCATATCTACAGCTCATGGTACATTAGTGTGGTGGTCAGTTGGAAGAATGTTCCCCTAACAGATAACTAAAATTATTATTGGTGTCAGTGGTGACTAATCTCAGAGGCAGAAATCACTGCTCATGGAACCCCAAGCAACATCTGAAGGAACCTTAGAGTTCCATGAAGCCTTGGTTGGGAAAGCATGATCTAAGTTTTAACCATATAATAATGTTTGCCTAATTGTATTGTATATCTTGTTGTAGAATGGTGTTGGTCTATTCTTCTAGCTCTTTTTTTTCCATTTGTTCTAAGAATTAAAAAAAAAAAAAACTATTAAAAAAATCTGTTAAAAAATATATTTTATATTTTAATAATGATACATTTTTCACTATTGTTTTTTTTTTTTTTTTTTTTTACACTTACCGGTATATGTAGTATATTTCTTGTTTTATAGAGCTTACAGAAAATAAATATATCAATTCTTAAATAGAAGATTTCTATGCATCTTTTTGCGTTATTGTATCTTATATGTACGATGAGCTCTAATAAAAATAGTTTGTAATAAAAAACAAAAAACAAAACATAAATATAAATATATTTTGTATGGCTAGTTCTGTTAAACGTTAAGTAAATTCAACAGTGTGAGTTATGTCATACTGTAGAATTAACCTGAGTTATATGACATTTAAATAACAAGCAACCATCCCTTGCTTCTATGTAATCTTCATAAGGTACATTGTGCTGCCAAATAGTAGTTGAGCATATAGTATATGTAGACAGTATACCTCTGTTAGCACATTTTACGTTTTTTCTGCAAAAATAATCAAGTAACAAAAATACACCATTTATCAGGTGTGCCTAGTATGACATAATCTTTAGAGTGCATTCACACCAATGTGTTTTCATATGTTTTATCGCGCATTTAAAATGCATGTTAATAGGTTGTGATTTATGCAGCAATCTCCAGTGTGATACAGTTTTGAAAAATGGTTTCGCAGCTTTTAAAGCGCATTTTGTAATAAAACAAAAATAAACAAGCCGTAACGTGTTAAACGCATATTGTAATGCATATTTAATTTTATCAAAAACCCTTCCAAAATAATGGCAGGAAATGGCTTTATAAAAGCAAGAATGTAGTTTAGTTCAAAAATGCAATAAATGCAAAGTAGACAAACTAGAAAAAAAAAAAAAAAGCAGAGTGCTTAAAAAGGTGTTACAAACGCAACACAGTGAGGTTGAATTACTAAAACTGGAAAGTGCAAAATCTGGTGCAGCTGTACATGGTAGCCAATCAGCTTCTAACTTAAGCTTGTTCAATTACGTATTGACAAAACAATGAAGCTGATTGGTTTCTATGCAGAGCTGCACCAATTTTTGTACTCTCCAGTTTTAGTAAATCAACCCCATTGCATTAAAGCGCGTGTAAAAAAGCACATGCAAAAGTGCATGTAAATGCCTGTATTTGCAAACGCATAGACGAGAATGCACACTAACTCCAGTTCTAAATACTGTATTTATTAGCGTATAACACTCACTTTTTTACCCTGAAAATAGAGGGTAAACTGTGCCTGCGTGTTATACGAAGGGGGCTGTGGAAAGTTTTTTTCTGGAAACTTCCCTCTTAAAGTTAGGGTGCGTGTTATACGCCTGTGCATGTTATACGCCGATAAATACGGTAAGTCCTCAATCTGATAGCAGCAATACTCTAGAAATGTAGTAAATAAACTTACATAAAAACATTTTAACTGTACTGACTTACAGAAGTCAGCTTAGCTCACAATTGTCCCTCATTTAGAGGGACTGTCCCTCTTTTAGAACCAAATTCTTATGTCCCTTGTTCTTTTCTTGTCTGATGTATAGATCTCTTATAAATGGTTTTATTTAATGACCAAAAGAATTAGACCACAGCAAACCTTTTATTCAACTTCTAAACTATTGCATTTGTTAGTTTGAAAAACCATAATAAAGTAAAGGAAGTGGTAGACAAAAGAGCACTTGTGGGTTTAGCCTTCATCATTTTTGATGTATTAATTCTTTATGAACTGCTTAATGGGGGAAGGATGTGAGGTAGAGGTAGGGATGTGTCGTTTACCTAATTACTTTTTGCTAAAAACTATCCCTCAGTAGCGTTAAACTCAAAAACAAAAATGTTATATATTGCAGCCTCACAATCTTTTTTAGGCTTTTTTTTTTACCTGGGGATCTGGCCAGTAACTTCCAGTCTTAAAGCGGAGCTCCACTAACATTTTTTTTTTCTTGCAAACAGCAACACAATCACACAATCACACTTGTAAACTCACTGTTTTGGTGAATTAGCTTGCCCGATGTCCCTTTTCATTGTAAAGATGAAGTTTGATAAAATCAGGACGGCCGTTTTCATCTTGCTTGTGGGTATTTGAAGCCCACAAGCATTTACTTCCTGCTTCCAGCGTTGCTGAGCTACCAGCATTCCTTGCGCGTTCCCACGCATGTGCAATAGTAACTACGTGGAGCGCCGTAAAGTTCATGGTTCAACAATTGTAAACAACACAGACAGAGGAAGCAAAGACCAGTACGGGGAGAGAGCTTTCACTTCCGCTTTCTAAATCCCACGATAACTCGCGGCAGGCCTCCGCAATGACTCCTGGGAACAATGACACAAGCTCCCAGGAGACATTGCAGCTGAAAGGAAATGACGGAATACCCGCAAAATAGCCGCCCATATCCGCAGAATACACAGACAGGAAACAGACAGGAACATAAGGAAAACACAGGTACAGTACAAAAAAATAAAAAATAAAAAATGTTCAGTTTTTAACCCAATACATTGCTGCAATCTGATTAAGCGAATGTTGTAAAATAGGGTAGAGCTCCGCTTTAAGGTGGATCCACTCTGGATAGAGAAGCAACAAAGCCACCTTTGTACAGCAGCATTATCAGTCTGGAGAGAGGGTAGTGTTAAGCTATCAGATATAGATGGACTTGCCTAATAAACATATACCTGGGCACACCCTAACCACCCCGTGAGCCACTGGCTCTACTGGAAAACAAAAGCACCATCTATTGCTCAATCGCAGGACTTCCCCAAACAACAGGACTGTAATAGGCAATGGTCCCAGCGATGCAGCCCTCCTTCGACTGGGCGGTTCTTCCACAGCAAAAATGTACACAAGAAGATGCAAACGCCTAGTGCATTAACAAAAATAACCATTTATTTAAAGCACATAACAGTGTTATATTCATACAAGTAGAAATAAAATCAGACTTGTCATGTACAATGTTTCAACTGGTGAGGCGGGTGACCCTGTGGCCACACGGTGGAAAAGCTTAAACGTTTCGGGGGACAGACCCCCTTCCTCAGAGCTAGTATAACACTGTTATGTGTGTAGCGGGCATGTAAATTTGGGGGGGAACATCTGGGTTATTCAACCCAGATGTACTAATTGTTAGGGAGTCTGAGAATCCCTTTTGTAGTTCTTGGAGGACTCTGGTGGTGCAAGGTTCCCTGCAGCCTGCAGGTGGCGTTGTCGCCCTGGGCCGGAGTTGAACCCGCACCGCAAGATTGTTCCTTTTTGTCCTTTCCTGGCGCTGGTACAGCGGGGCGAGGAACCTGCTGTGACGCAAAGGGAGAGGAGATAAAAGGGGCGGACGCCCTGACCTTGGGGTTCAGAGTTGGAGGACGCAGCCACACCCAGGCACCTTCAGCCTGGGTGCTGGTGTTCCGGAGTTCCGGGCCCAGGTGCCCTTGACCTGGCCGGAGCGAGGGATGGAGTCCAACCCAGGCACCTTAAGCCTGGGGTGAGGTAATATGACCAAGGCCTGGAGCCCAGTAACTTCGACTGGGTTCCGCGAGGGTGGAGGAGTCCGAGGGGCCCTAAGGTGTTGGGACCCGTATCTGAGGTGAGGAGGCCGTGGAGTGTAACCCTTCCGAATAGATCGGTACAGCATTAATCCGGTGACGGCGGGGCCTCTGGTAACTCCCTTGGAGGGATGTCTTCCCCCTGACAGGGGCTGCAACATAGCGAAGGTAACTCCAGTTCCTGTTCATTAGAGTCGCTGGAAGAGACTCTGAAGCCAAAAAGTATGTTTTACAGCCACTGTGCTTAGCAACCGTTGGTGAAACCTCAACGGTTTAGTTTTCTTTGAGGATTGTGCCTTGACCTACTCCCCACCAATACTGAACTGTTCTATGGGTCTCAAACTGTCTGCTCGCAAAGGACTATTTGTTTGCCATTATGGAATAAATAAGTGTTGGGCCTTTTCAGTGTTTGGTACTCCAATTACTGGGAGCAAAGGGGGTTATCAGCAGAACAGACTTGGCTCCAAGCGTATACACAGCCCGAAGGTAATCTGGTGCTGGCCTTCACCTCTACATGCAGTAATCTAGAGGACATGGGCCGTGGCGCACCTCGCTCTCCCCTTCAAGGTACCCCTAGACCAGAGCCAAAGTAACCGCTAAAGAAGAGAGAGAGGGTGAGGCCGCTACATGTGCTTTCAATAAATGGGTATTTTTGGTAATGCACTTTGCGCCCTTTTGTGTACACTGGCTCTAGGGGGCCCGGGCAGCATAGGAATCGGATGTGGGCAGGAGGGGGGGGGATTGTTGTGGTGGGGGGCTCTTATAAGAACCAGTCCCATTGTGTGTTTCTCCCTGCAGCAGCTGAAAGACAGCTTCTCCTCCTCTCACACCTGCCAGCTTTCAGCTGTTGCAGGGAGAGAGACACAGGATCTGTTATTATAATTGCTCCCACCTCCAACCATACCAATCACCCTCCCTGTCCAGGATTCGATCCCCCTGCTGCCCGGGCCCCCCTTGGAGGATCTTCAGGATGGTGGAAGGGGTGGGTAAATCTTTAATTTATCGGCTCCTTCCTTTTCTGAATGAACACAGTGTGTGAGCTGTTTGTTTGTGTGACTGGAACTACCTATTACTCTGAGGGTGCAGTAGCTGTACGAACACAGCTGCAGGTCCTAGTTTGACAGGTGTGCAGGTGTGGGTGAGTGGTCCCAAATGCACACTGTCTGTATTCGGGGGCCGTACATGTGCATCCACACGCCTGCAAATTAGGACCTGAGGCTGTGTTCGTACAATTTCTACATTCCTATAGCGTAACATAGGCTGCCTGCACACAACTCCAGCCACAGAAAAAAAAAAAACCACTGATTTGTGTATGTTTGAGCTTTGGGGTGCATGCCCTAATGCAATAGGCTGCGCACACCTATCCTAATAAATTGAAGCCAAACTCCAGCTAACACCTTTTTAAGCCATTACAGTTTTTTTTTCTTTTGGGATAAAGATTTTACATACATGAATAAAAGCTGACAATTGTAAGCACCTCTGTCAGTGGTAAATGGTTTGTCTCAACTCTCTAACTGCCACTTTTGCTGGACAGCTTGATCTGTTAAAAAATCTTGAAAAATAACAGACCAGATGCTGGCCAGATCAGTGAAAATAAAGGTAAAAAAAACAACTTAAAGCGGTTGTATACCGCAAAACTTTTTTTTTTTTTTTTTCAAGACCTGCAAGGCAAAGTCATAATGAGCTAGTATGACTAGCATACTAGCTCATTATCAATCACTTACCTTAGATCGAAGCCCCCGAAGCGGTCCTCGGACACGTCCTCAGTCGCATTCATGATACCCGGAGTGACTTCCGGGTATCGCCGCTCCGGCGCTGTGATTGGCCGGAGCGGCGATGACGTCACTCCCGCGCATGCGCAGGGAACAGCACGATCCCCGCGCATGCGCGATTTCCGGCAGTGTCCGGCAGACTGCCATTCAAAGAGCCTCCGCGCTCAGTGCGCCTGCGCCGTTATCTACGGCGCGCATGCGCCGTAGATAGCGGTGCACTCTTTTTTGCAAATATCTCCGAGACCGTGTAGGTCTCTTAGATATTGCAAGCACCTACAGGTAAGCCTTAATGTAGGCTTACCTGTAGGTGCATTTCATATTTGTGGGTATACAACCACTTTAAAATGCAGTCACTAGATCTAAAAATGTGTAAGCTGCAATATACCGTAATACATTTTTGTCTGTGAGTTAAATTCTGCTTTAACTCAGAAAGTTGGGAGGTTTAGGTTAGTGAAAGAAGCTAATGAAGTACTCTTATGCCTCGTTCACACAATTTTCTAACGGGATGTGATGGCAGGGTTTTGTTGGAAGATCCAACCGTTTGTATGCTCCATCAGGCAATTGTGGTCGGAATTTCCGACAACACATGTTGGATCGCATGCTTTAAAATTTCTGTTTGTTAGCCGACAAAGTTTTGCCGTTTGTATGCAGAACAAGTTCACGGCCAACGCCCTTCGGAAAAGATTCCACGGCTTTGTCCGATGGAAATCCGATCGTGTGTACGAGGCATTAGACACATTAGTCCTACAAAACAGAACATTTACTCAAAAAGAATATCAGCACCAAAAGCAGCAGGTCATATGCAAATATAGATTAAAGCCCAACTTCCACTTTTTATAAGTTTTTATTATAATTTTTATTATAATTTATTATAATTTTTTGAAGCTCCCAATTTGAAAAAAAAAGCAGCTTTGGACACAAATATTACTTCCTCCCCAACATTGTCCCATACAGTAATAGCTTTCCACCATGTTCTTGGTCTTCTGGATTGAATGAGTCCCATTGTTGTTCAATCTGGAAGAATGAGAACATCCTTTGAGTGGACCCACCCCTGAGGAGGCGCCACCAAAGCACCCTGCATTTACTTGGATTGACGCATTTAGTGATCTAGTACCACCCACCACCAGGAAAAGATCAAAAGAGGATCGTATGTACCATGTGAATGGTCCAAATTGGTTGGAAATGATAAGTATAAAAAATGCACACAAATTTCACTTTGCAAAGAATACCCAGTTGCGTAACACAAAACAGCATTTTTGCTTGCACATGACTGGATGTCATTCACTAAGCTCTGGAGAAAATTCCCATGCTAAGTGCAACTTCCCTTGCCTATAGTATACCAATCCCCTATAAGCTATAGTCTTCAACAATTTCTGGAGTTCTTTCAGAAATGTAAATTTGGTCTGCTGGGTGTGACTGCAGTGGCCAGCAAATCTTGCTGTGTGATAGTAAGACTTCCTAACCACCTTGCCAGGTTACCATAAAATTTTAGGTGCCACTTGGCAGGTTCACATGTTTACTAAGTCTATGGCTTAACGTGGATGTAAACCCAATTCATGAAATTTGAGATGGGCACATATATTTGCAGTGTTTTGTTATCTCTCTTCAAAGAGCTAAGTCCTGTAGCTCTCTCCTGAACAGTTCCTCTGTTATCAGCCTGATAACTCCTGACAAATTCTCTGGCACATCAGATAAAAGCAGCCTGAAATTTCTATCAGGGGAGGTTGCTATAGATAGATTAGCAGGGAGCTAGCCCTGTTACAAAGCACCTCTGAGAGTCTCTACCTATGATGAGAGGGGGTGTGTGCCTTTCCTCCAATCAGCAATTTTAGCTATCTTGGCTGTATGCCCAGACGTCACACTCTGGGGGTTATTTACGAAAGGCAAGTCCACTTTGCACTACAAGTGCAATCTACAAGTGCAAAGTGCACTTGAAATTGCACTGAAAGTCGCTGTAAATCTGAGGGGTAGATCTGAAATGAGGGGAAGCTCTCCTCCAATGATCATACTTGTCTGACATGACCCCCCCCCCCCGCACAGCCATTTACTGGGAAGCTTAGTGTACTATTGCTTATCCTCCCCCAGCTCCTATGCAGCTGAGAACAGAGGGAATGTGATCACTTATAAAAAAGGGAAAGAAGGTATTTATAATGTTTTTCTATATCTGTACAAACATGGTTTGCCTTTAATTTCTATTTTAAACCGAATGGGTTGTTTTACAAGGTGATTGTTTACAATCACTTTAACAACCTGTGAGCAGTTCCCTTTATCGGTTCCTTTCTGCCTAAAAATGCCTGATTGGCCAGGAGGAATCGCCTTCCTGAGACTTCCACCAATCAATGAAAGCTCACAGAACATTTCTATAACTTTCTAGCACCAAAGTGACGTCTTCCTCTCCCTGTAACCTTATTACATTTTTTATGTTTATTTTTGTAGTACTGAATACATTTGCATTCATTGGTTTGACAAAATCCTATTTTTTCCAAGTTATTATATATTTATTCTGTTGATTATTGATTACTGACGTTTTTAATTAAAAACATTAAAATAATAAAAAAGTGAACACGTTTTATTAACATAGTTTTAAATAATATATGTTTAGATCCGCATGACAATAATATATTTATAGTCTTCAATATTAAATTGCGCACTTAAATTGGTTATGTCTGCCTTATTTGTTTTCTATGGTAATTATTGCAATTTACATTTTGAGGGGATCTTCCATTAAATAAATTATTTACATTCTACAAAAATGGATTTGCATACAATCATTTCCCTTAAACCACATGTGTTTGCTAAAGACAGAATATGCAACTGCTTTGCCATAATTCTTGTTTTTGTCTACAATTCTCTAATTTTTTTAATTCATTTGTTATAATATATTAAAGTACGGATATAAAAACAGTCAAAAGATAAAAAACAATTACTTAAAGCGGCCATACATGGATTGAAATTGGGATGGTTCAGCAGGTACCAGCTGAATTTTGATCCATCTATGGACAGGCTGGTTGTACAGAAGTGGATCTACCGATTGACTACTGTACAACCAGCCTGTTGGGTTTTTTCGATAGACCAGTGCCACCAGCTATAGACTGCAGCACTGATCAATGTATTCTGACTGCGGGGATGTCTCTCCGCTGTCAGGTTGCAATGGGGTTGATTTACTAAAGGCAAGTAGACTGTGCACTTTGCCCTCTGCAAGTGCAGTTGCTCCGGAGTTTAGTAAAAGAGGTAAAACTTCACTTTGCAAAGAATACCCAATCACACGCAAGGAAAATAAAAAAATAAGCATTTTTGCTTGCACATGATTGGATGATGGAAGTTAGCAGAGCTTCTGCTCATTTACTAAGCTCTGGAGCAAATGTTCTTTAGTAAATCAACCCCAATGGCTGGAAGGATTCCCCCATCCACATTGAGTGTGTGGATGGGGGAACTGGATCTTCATTTATTCAACCCACTGGTTGAACGAAAAATAAAAAATAAATAATAACGTATGGCCTGCCCTAAACTGCAAGAGTGAAGCCTTCCTCGGTTGCAAAGCAAAGACTCATAAGACCCCTTTCACACTATTATGTGTGCATCAACATGCATTTTAAGTTAAAATGTATGCAAATCTATAGTTTATTTTTGACATTTTGGATAGAATGTGGAAAGATTAGAACCTCTTTTCAAGTTTTTATAGGCTTAACCGGCACCTGAAGTGATGATACTAATTACCCAACACGACCCCCCCAATTTTATCAGTCCAGTACACACTTAGTTCAACACAACCAAACCTCGATGAAGGAAGACCCTATAAACCTCCAAAAAGTATTGGATTTTTATAATGCAAGAGTTTGAATAAAATAAAATCTGGCCTTTATATGCTCTGCTTTTGGCACTTTCCTCCATGACCAATTTAATAAAACTGGTGCACACAGAATCTTGTACAGCTGTGCATAATAACCAACCAGCTTCTAACTTCAGCTTGTTCAATTAAGCTTTGACAATAAAACATAGAAGCTGATTGGTTACCAGATTCTGTGTGCACAAGGTTTAGTAAATCTACCCCAAGTGTTTATTGAAGATTTGTTCCCACTAGAAAGACTAAGGCCTCGTACACACGACCGATTTTCTCGGCAAGAACCAGCAAGAAACTTGCTGGCAGAGAGGTCTTGCCGAGTAAATCGGTCGTGTGTACGCGGCTATCGGGTTTCTCGTCGAGAAAACCGACAAGTAACCTCGACGAGAAAATAGAGAACCTGCTCTCTATTTTCTCGTCGAGATTCTCGTCAGCCTGTTTCTCGACGAGAAAAGTGAGTGTGTGTACACTTACCTGTCCGCCGGGAAGCCCGCGCATGTTCGAAATGAATTCGACGCATGCGCGGTAGCTTCCTAGGCATACGTAGGGTATACCAAGATGGCGGCGACGGCATCGAATGTGACGAGCGCATGCTCGTCGTAGTCGATGACGTCACCGCGTACGCTCCATTCAAAGAACCGCGGGTTCTTTGAAACGAGCGTGTGTACACTCGGCCGGGACAATTTTCTTGTCCAGGAATCTCGTCGAAAAAAACGACATGTTTTTTTCGACGAGAATCTCGGCCGTGTGTACGAGGCCTGAGCCTCATTATTTGTCCTGCCAACATAAAGGGATGGGAATTTTTGAGTTGTCCAATAAAAAGTAGCTGAAGAGAGACCATGCAATGGGCAAACCTGTTTTGGTGACAGCTAGCACACGGGGACATCCCCTTGATCTAAAGAGATTTCTTTATACTTCTATATTTTTTGACAGAAAGGGAAGGGAAATCTCCCCAGCAGGACACAACACAAAAAAAAAAAAAAACAGACAGGATTCTTAACTATTCCCTACTCTATACAAAACCCCAAAAGTTTTAAATTTTAGATTTACTTTATTATTAATATAATTATTATTATATGGGATTTATATAGCGCCAACAGTTTGAGCAGTTCTTTACAATGTAGAGGGAGATACAGATCAATACAGAAGGGACAGGAGGGCCCTGCTTGTGGAGCTTACAATCTAAAGGGAGGGGAGGTGGTATTAAAAGTAATAGCTGCGGAGATGATCTGATGGAGGTGGCTCGGGTGCAGTTCTAAGGTGGAGGTCGGGTAGGCTTCCCTGAAGAAGTGAGTTTTCAGGGTTCGTCTAAAGGCGTACAGGGTAGGGGCTGACCGGACATACTGGGGCAGGGAGTTCCAGAGGATGGGAGAGGCTCTGGAGAAGTCCTGGAGGCCAGCATGGGAAAAGGTAGCAAGGGAGCTAAAGAGCAGGTGGCCTTGGGAGGAGCAGAGAGGACAATTTGGA
Organism: Rana muscosa; assembly: GCA_029206835.1. NCBI lineage: Eukaryota > Metazoa > Chordata > Amphibia > Anura > Ranidae > Rana > Rana muscosa. The sequence goes on from CM055128.1 coordinate 74,992,760, forward strand.
CAATGTTGAGAGGTATCTGGGGGCAATGTTATGGATGGCGTTGTATGTTGTGGTTAGTATTTTGAATTTTATACGGTGCGGTAGAGGAAGCCAGTGAGCGGATAGGCAGAGAGAAGCAACAGTTAAGGATCGGTTAATAAGGTGTATTAGTCTAGCAGCAGCATTCACAATAGACTGAAGGGGGATAGCCTGTGTAAAGGTAGGCCAGTGAGGGGAGAGTTGCAGTAGTCAAGGCGGGAAATAACCAAGGAGTGAATAGGTTCTTATGTGGTTTCATTAGTCAGGAAGGGGCGAATTCTGGAAATGTTGCGGAGCTTAAGGTAGCAAGATGTAGCCAGTGATTGGATATGGGGCCGAATGCATTAATGTTGATGGTCTTTATTTCCATTACAAAGGACCCTTGTTTGGGGGGAACCCTGGAGAAACCCAAGATGGTGTACTTCTTTAAACCAACTTTTTGGGGATTGGCTAAAAAAAAAAACTTTTTTGGGGCCCACATGTTCATTTTAAAGCGGATTTATAATCTGACCCTTTCTGAGACTTTCTCAATGTATCCCAAAAAATGTGTCTGGGATTACATTTTAAATGTTAAAGGAAGCCATCGAATAAGCTTTTAAAAATGAATGCAGAATAATGCAACCTGGTTAAGACCTTAAACTAACCATTTCATACCCTTATAAATGGTCCCAATAGTAATGATATGGGGTAATCAACAGCAACCAATCACAGATAGTGTTCCACCACAGTGCCTATTTCAAACTGGTTTAAAACTGATATATGATTGGGTGATGTGGGGCTCTACACAGCATTATTCAGTGCACAATATTAAAACAACTTTAATGGAAACAACTTCAAAATATACTAGTTCCCTGGTTGTCATGCTGGTTTGAGATGGCAGCCTCCGTACTTCTGCCAGTATGGGTTACAATTAATATGAAGGATGGCAGCTGATGAGTTATTTGAAGGATGAGGGATATTTGTCTTGTCGTGGGTGAGCTGTATATATATGACCTGTCAATGTGTTCACCAGCTAGTTATAAATGGACCCTTTCTACTCAGGACTGTTCATGCAAAACCAAACAAATGCAAATTCCCTCTGTAATGAAACATATTGAATAAATATTGTAATAAGGTTCCTTCTGGAAAATGCAAAATTTATGGCAGAAATGTAATATTTCTAAGCATGGCTAGTTGCACGGCCTTGTGGGGAAAACACTCTACTAACCCTTAATATGCTGAAAAAGATGCATAAAGTGAGCAACCTCCAACAACCCCCTTACCAGTATCCTCATACAACCCCCAATTTCCCATCTCACCTTTCCTCTCACACAGCCTTGAATGTCCCAATATTAAATACCCTACCAGTCTCCAACTCACACAGCCCCCTATGCCCCTCTCCCCCTCTTGCAGCTTCCAATGCCCTGATTCCTTTCCCTCCACATAGCCTTCTATGCCCCCCCGTATCCTCACAGAACCCCCAAAGCACTTCCATGCAGCTACCAAAAGACCTTCTTTGCCCTCCCCTTTATGCAGCCTCCAATGCCTATCCCCTTACCATTATCCTCATACAACCCCCAATTATATTTTTTGGCCTACACCTCACATAGCCTTCAATGTCTCAACCAATACCCCCAGCTTCCCCTTTATGCAGCCCCCAATATCTGCCTCAACCTCATGCAGCCTCCATTGCTCCCCTTGCGGTCCCCTCAAATAGCCTAAAATACACCAACTTGTGCAGCCCCAAAGCACCCTCTGCAGCCCCCCTCCTCATACAACCTCCAATGCTCTTCTTGCCCTCCCCCTCACATAGCCTTCAATGCCCCTCTTACCCCTGCCTATTCAGCACTCAATGCCTGCCTCACCCACCTGGCCAGCAAAAATGAAACTTGTTGCTAATGTTATTAATAGGAAAGTATTTTTTCCACTCACACAACCTCCGATATCCCCCCACCCGCCAAATCCTCAACACAAATAAAATTAGATTGCAGCTGGATGGTTTTCAGGCCTCTTGCCAGCACAAGACCTCTCAGCCTATTCCAGTAGCCGAGACAGGCGGCCCTTCTGGAGTAGGTGCAAACTATAGAAATCTACAGTATATAACAAAAATATGTATTTAGAAAATATAAAAATAATTTTTATTTTTTTATCTATATGACATTTTTTTATGTATACCACTATACAAAAACTCTTGCCCTTAGCAATCTACCCAATTTAATCATCACTCTTCTGAAACAAGAAACTTTGGTTTCCGGTTCCAATCCTCCAATAAGCCTCAACCCAGTTAGGTTTTTACCATTTCTAGCCCGTTCCACTCTGCAGAAATCGAACTGGTTGCTTTTGGCATTTTTTTAACTGGTTATGTCAGAGGCATTTTCTTTGAGCAATGGAGTATTAAAGTGGAACTTCACTCTCCCAATCAACATTGATTACTTTTAATCCTCATGCTGCTAGCATTAGTAAATAGATAGGAAAGTATATTATATTTACCGTATATACTCGAGTATAAGCCGAGTTTTTCAGCACATTTTTTTGTGCTGAAAATGCCCCCCTCGGCTTATACTGGAGTCTGTGTCCATCTTCATCTTTGTGCGCCTGATCCCGGCCAGCCGTAGGTCTCCTGGACCCCAAACTTGGCACACATGTAGCCCCACTCTTTCTCTACAAGTGTGCAAAGGTTGTTGTCCTGGGGACCTATGGCCGCGGAGCACCGATTTCTCAAACCCGGGCACCCCTTCAATAGACTCCCATGTTAAACGGTAATTTCTCCAGTGATTTTGGGGACCCGGTACCGGCCAGACCTAGGTCCCCTGGACCCCAAACTTGGAACACATATAGCCCCACTTTTCATCTACAAGTTTTTAAAGTTTGTTGTCCAGAGGACCTACGGCCGGGGAGCACCGATTTTTCAAACCGGGCACCCCTTCCATAGACTCCCATGGTAAACGTCAGTCTAGTCACACAGCGCAGGAGATCAGGTAGGGAGATTGGGCACAGTGAGGCATGGACACAGTGAGACATGGGCACAGTGACAGTGAGGCATGGGTACAGTGAGGCATGGGTACAGTGAGGCATGGACACAGTGAGGCATGGGCACAGTAAGGCACAGTGAGGCATGGACACAGTGAGGCATGCACATGGACACAGTGAGGTAAAGTGAGGCACAGTGAGGCATGCAGATGGACACCCTAGGCTTATACTCGAGTCAATACGTTTTCCCAGTTTTTGTGGTAAAATTAGGTGCCTCTGCTTATATTCGGCTTGGCTTATATTCGAGTATATACAGTACTTGTTTTTTTTTCCTATCTTCAGTTACTTCCTGGTTTCCTGCCTAGGCAAATTATGTCATACATCCCAGGAGTCTTCAGGAGGGGAGGAGAGGAGGAGGGGTTTTCTCAGCTAAGCACACTCTTCTGTATGCATGCTTGAGCTAAGGGCAGGAAGTAAATGGTACATAAATCACATTTGCCCTTACTCAAGATGGCCACGGGCAGAAATCCTAGGGGGGGGTGGTGCTCCGAAGAGATTTATCACCAAAATAAAGCATGGAAACATGGGTGGATGAGGGAGTTTGCTTTTAAATAAAAATGAATTAATTAGTGTTTTTGGTTTGTGGTGCTCAGATGCAGTGAAGATCTGCTTTAACCTATGGCAACCAATTGAAAATTGGTCTAAGCAGTACAGAGTGGCCAAACTATTGAAAGCTGAATTCTGGTTGGTTATAATAAGGTTCAGTACTTAACAGCTTGTTCTATTATTAAACAGAGCATCAATAAAAATATTGATTTGTAAAATATTGATTTACGTAAGAAAAGTTATCGTCATCTATAAAACGAAGGCTAACACCATCCTTATATTTTCTCCTGCAGTTTGTCCTAGACTTGAGGTACCAAAGTACCCACTTATAATATAGTCCAAACAAATAATGCAAAAAAATAAATAATATATAAATATATATATATATGTATTTTTCTTTCCTCATGGCCTCCCCCCCTCATTTATCATAATGTACGCGTGAAACCTCTTTCCCCAGAGATGATAAAAGAATTGAATTTTTTTTTTCTCTTATCGGTCATCTATTTTCTGAGCTCAAGCCATTACTCTCTCCCCTGCGGTTGCCGGGCAACAAGAAATATTAATAGTTGCCTTTATTAGCTTAGCTGTAGCAGGCTCGGCTCCGGGACGAGAAAATTGGAAACATAAACGTGTTACATAAATCTCTCAACCTTTCAAGCTCAGCGTTAGTCTCTGTTTTCATAATGATTTATGGAAGCGATGGTTCATTTATGAGAAAAAGGAGTGTGAAATAAGAAAATGGAACATTACCCCCAAAAGACTGTTTGAAAATAAATAATTGTGGCTGAACAGTTGGATATGTGTGGAAATGTTCAGGGTCTTTTTTTTTTTTTTTTTTTTAAGTGCTTTTAGGAATTTAAAGACCCAGTTCATTTTTTCCGATTGTATCATATATTTTACCTGTAAATACCTGTAATAAATAAATATGAAATACCTGTAATACACAAATAATAAATACCTGTAATGCATACTCATGCCAATGGAATGTATATTAATAATAAAAAAAAAGACAAATGGTAGCTTAGCCTTTCTAAAAGTGGATCTAAACCCCCTAAAAAAATAAAAAACATTATATATTGCAGCTTTTAGTAGATTAAGTAGATGCAGTTTTTCCCTTTATTTTCACATTGTAAATAACAAACTTTCTGTCCCTAGATGGCATCTTTATCTCCTTCACTGTATCTATTAAAAAAGCTGTGGTTGCCACCCAAGCTGGACTTTGAACATGTCAGTCTTTGTTCATCTCCATTACAAGAAGAATATTTAAAGTGTATTTTCACCTTTGCAGTCAAATTTGAAAAAAAAAAAACCTTATACTGTATGTTTTAAATATTTGTTACTGTGATTGAAATGTTTCTCAGGAGAAAAATGGCTGACTTCAAAACTTTATGAGTAATGTCAGAGAGAGTAAACCCTCCCATTGTTTTCAGCCATGGAAGCTGCCATCTTGGCCTCTGTTTAATCTTCAACTGCCATGATGCTGCACATGTGATCAGTTATGACCAGGGAAGGCCACCACACTGGATCTCAAGGTATACCACCTAGACCAACAGGGAAATGCCAATCTGTGCCCAGGCAGCTGCCAATCAATGCCCAGGCAGCTGCCAATCAGTACCCATCCACAATGCCTGCCAGTGCAAGTGCCACAAGGGATGCCTATCAGTGCCATCTATCATGACCATGCTACACTGTACCCAAACAGAATTTTTATAATTTTGTTCCCACAAATAGAGCTTTCTTTTGGTGGTATTTGATCACCTCTGCGGCTTTTTTTTGCTAAACAAATAAATAAATATTTAGAAAAAAAAAAGTTTTTCTTTTGTTTCCGTTAAATAAGTAAGTTTTCTCCTTCACTGATGGGCACTGATAAGGCGGCACTGACAGGCACTGATAAGGCGGCAACTATGAGGTGGCACCAATGAGGTGGCACTAACGGGCACTGACGATGGGCACTGATAGGCGACACTAAGGGGCACTGGTGGGCGGCACTGATATGCAGCACTGATGGGCATTGATAGGCGGCACTGATGGGCACTCATGGGTGGCACTGGTGGGCACTGATAGGCGACACTGATGGGCACTAAAAGGCTGCATTGATGGGTACTTATGAGTGGCACTGATAGGCGGCACTGCTGGGCACTGATCGGCGGCACTGCTGGGCACTGATGGGCACTGATACGTGGCACTGATGGGCACTGATATGCGTCACTGATAGATGGCACTGATGGGCATCCCTTGTGGCACTGGCAGGCATTGTGGATGGGCACTGATTGGCAGCTGCCTGGGCATTGATTGGCATCTGCCTGGGCACAGATTGGCATTTCCCTGGTGGTCTAGGTGGTATACCTGGTGGTCCAGTGTGGTGGCCTTCTCTGGTGGTCCATTCCGGCATCTTGGTGGTCCTAGGCAGGCATCCGAGGGAGGGCTGCTCTGATAAACAATCAGCACAGACCCCTCCCTGTCAGGAGAGCAGCCGATCGGCTCTCCTCTACTCGCGTCTGTGGAAAAAACGATCAATGGCTCCTCCTGTTTACATTGCGATCAGCCGTGATTGGACACGGCTGATCACGTGGTAAAGAGCCTCCATCGGAGGCTCTTTACCGAGATCAGTGTAATGGTGTGTCAGACTGACACACCGCACCACCGATCGATGTGATGCGTGCCCCCACGGGCGCGCGGGCGCTGTTATCCTGAAAGTTGTCATATGACATCCAGTTAGGATAACACAACCACCGCCCGGCCGTCATTCTGCTATAGGCCGGGCGGGAAGTGAATAAATTACAAGAAACTCAGCCCCTAAACCTTAAAGGGGTTGAAAACCCTCAAGATTTTTCACCTTAATGCATTCTATGCATTAAGGTGAAAAACCTACTGTGCTGCAGCTGCCCACCAGAGCCCCCCCTTTTACTTACCTGGACTAGATCTTTCCAGCGACGGGAACGAGCAGAGCAGCTCCAGTCGCTGTCTTGGGTCTTCATTGGATAGATTGATAGCAGCAGGAGCCATTGGCTCCCGCTGCTGTCAATCAAATCCAATGACACGGGAGTCGGGAGTGGAGCCGAGTTCTGCTGTCTGTGTCAATAGACGCAGCAGCAGAACTCGGGAGTGCGCCCGTACGAGTGCCCCCCATCGAAAGCGCTTCTCTGTGGGGGCATTTGTGAAGAGGAGCACCGTGAAGGGACCCCAGAAGAGAAGGATCGGGGCCACTCTGTGCAAAACCCTTGCACAGAGGAGGTAAGTATGACATGTTTGTTATTTAAAAAAAAACAAAACAAAGCTTTACGACCCCTTTAAACCCTTTGTTAGGACAGACGGTGTTCAAATGTAATTAAGATTGATCATGATGATCTGCCTAGCTAGTGATGGCGAACCTTGGTACCCCAGATGTTTTGAAACTACATTTATCATGATGTTCAACTACACTGCAGAGTGCATGGGCATAATGGGAAATGTAGTTCCAAAACACTGGGGTGCCAAGGTTCGCCATCACTGCTAGACAGTAAAGACAGGGTTAAAGAGGAACTAAACCCTCCTATAGTTTTCAGCCATAGAAACTGCCCTCTTTGCCTCTGTTTAATCCTCATGGTGCTGCACATGTGATCAGTTATGACGCCAGCCAATGCATGGTTTGACAGGTTGGTTGCACAACCAATGTAAATGTAAGGAATGCAACTGTTTTTTAAACCTGTTAATCAGATGGGTTTAGATCCGCTTGTTAGGCCCCTTTCACACATGCGGACCATTCATTTTTACCAGTTCAGTCATGTCAAAACAGATGAAGTATTCATCAGTTTTTCATCAGCTGCTCATCAGTTTTTCTTTAGGTGCTCATCCGTTTTTCATAAGATTTTCATGAGCTGCTCATCCGTTTCTCATCAGTTTCTTTTTTTATCTGCTATTAATTCAAAAACAGATGAAAAATGGACCATTTTTCATCTGATGTACAATTGTTTTGATCCGCTTAAAAAAACGGATGTTGAAGGATGAGGATGTAAACTGATGTAAATGGATGATCATCAATTTTCTTGACATCCGTTTCTCCATAGAGATGCTTTGGTGTATATTTTTTATTTGTCAACGGATGGATGAAAAATGGACAAATGATCCGAATGTCTGAAAGGGGCCTAAATATGGCAAACACAGCTGCACAGAGAAGTATCTAGGATTTTTTCCTTGCTGGAGGGTCCACAATAGAGCATCTTAAAAGGCAGGGTGCAATTTTTTTATATTATTTTAAATTATGCTATGTGAATGGGGACATATAACAAATATAAAGTCGTTGTTACCCCAGTTTGGCTGCAAAAGTGGAAAAATACACTTTAATTCTTGTGGGTCTTATTCTTTCTCTTTGCAGGCTTTTTCCCTGGGTGGCAACTTTTACTCCTCTGCTGTATCTATGAAGGAAGCCATGGTTGCCACCCAGGCTGGACTTTAAAAATGTCTGCCGTTGTTCATTTTCTCAACATAGGGGATGATGAGATTAGTAGGGATTGCAGAAGTAAGATAACATTGTCTTGCTGTCTGTTCAGCTCACAGAATGTGACAAGGACATTGCATTTCTGGCAAAATCAACAGGAATTTTCTGTACTTGCTAAAAAAGGTTCTTAATCTGAAAAAAGAAAAGCAATGCAGTTTCCATATCTAAGGACTAGTAGGGTCCAATTTATTAAATTGTTGTTTTTTTTGTTAGATATTTCTGGTGGGTGCAATCCTTTCTTTCTGAAGGCTTAGTATTCTTCTGTTTGGACCTTTTAACCTTGCAGGTTTTAGCTGTGTTGGGATCATCCGATCCAAGAGTTACAATGGTGCCTTACTGTGTGTCTGTGCAGGCTCAGGAATGGTGCCCCGCTGACACCAATGATGGGGCACCATTCTTTCCACAGAAACCAATAATGGCGTTGGGACCCTTCGGGGTAAGACCGCGCTATATTAAGATACCTTTCAACTCAACTCAACTCATGGTGCACCATTCCTCCCACAGACACCAAGGTTCCATTTCTTCCACAGACACCAGTGATGAAACACCATTTCTTCCACAGACACCAGTGATGAAACACCATTCCTCCCATAGATACCAATGATGGGGCACCATTCCTCCCACAGACACCAATGATGGGGTTCCATTCTTTCCACAGACACCAGGGATGGAACACAATTCCTCCCACAGACACCAATGATGGGGCACCATTCTTCCCATAGACACAAACAATAGGGCAGTATTCCTTTCAGTAATACCAATAATGGGGCACTGTTTGCTTTCACCAACACCACAGCGTTTTCTAATCCCACTGGCCACAGTCTGGCCCCTTTAAAGCCTCAAGGCCAGTAAACTGGCCCTTTGTTCAGAAATATTGGAGACCCCTGCCCTAAGACATGCAGCACCAGCTGATGTGCCCAGGCATAGTGGAGCTGCATAGGGCACTGTGCATTTATTTTATTTTAATAGCAGTAGGAATGGCCATGGTAAGGCCATACTACTGCTTTAGACATGGGCACTTTGGTCTTTAGGGGGTTGAGGGAAAAAAAATGTGAATGGAGAAAATTAGAACAAGACTGGCTCTGACCCATGGGAAATTTATTTTATTTATTTTTTTGAAAGAGAGTGTTAAAATGTTGGGTTTCAAAGGAATAGCCAACAAACAAAGAGCAGTGTACCATAACCCATGAAATCAGTCTACTAAGTCGAATTCTTATTGGTTGATGCACATCTCACCTTTTATGATTGTATTTAAGGGCCAGCTTCACTTAGAATAAAATGGGTATGTTGGTCATTTTATATAATGTGTTGGAGCATCAATTTGATGTAAGCACAAAGTGGCGGATGTTTCATATATTTCAGGGTCAGCCCCCCCTCATGTAAAGCCAGTCATTCATTAAATGTTGACAGGCTGCAGTGACAATAAATAACCATTTATTGGCAAAGGCCATCGTAGCATACATAAGTGTCATGTAAAATTAGATAGGACACACAACCTCATAAAGAAAGCATTACGACTTTAACACTGACATGTAATAATGTGCAAATACCATATGGAAATCTAACCTCGACATCCGCTTGTGTACAGGGCTGCTGGCTAGTTACAAACAGGTTTGGTAATGACATTAATTGATACATTTGTAAGTGTCAGGAGCACAATTAAAATAAAGTTGTCATTTTGAGGAGCATTTAAAAAAAAAATAAGGCCTTGTTTAAATATTTGTGTTTAAAACATACTCTTTAGACATACGTTTTTAATCTAGTGTAGTGTTTGCACATTTTGGTATGTGCTGAGGTTGACTTAGGTGAGTCATGTTTGTGCATCTCAATGGTTGGAAACTGCTGCATGGGTGAATTTTTTGAACGTGCACTGTATATAATCTTGTATAAGTTACCTATACCACTAAGTAAAATAGTACTGTTCTTATGTAGTTTTTTTTCATGCAGTGCTAATCTACACCAAGCATATAATATGTAAAATATGATACAAATTTAGGGTTGACTATTTGCCTGTGCAGGTTCTCATTAAGTCATGTATATCTAGTAGTAGTTAGTCACATGCAACCATGGGCGTCCACTGAAATTTTCAGCAGCGGCGATACACAGTCACATTTTACCCTTTCTTCGACCCGGAGCCGGCCCGTGCCCGGGAGAACGAGAAGAGCCAGGGCCAATCGGGTTGCAGCGCGAGGCCCTGCCCAGCCAACGCTGCCAAACCAGGAGACGCGGCCGCCTTAAAGCGGTGACAGGGAGGTGTGGTGGGCCCGGGGGGAGGAGGAGGGAGTACATGTGCTGCAGTGCAGATCTGTGCGGGCTGGAAGTGGGTGTAAGGGCGGCGGAGGGTGTAGAACACTACCAATTTGGCCAACACCTTCTCGATTCCAGGGGGGGCAAACGACCCCCCTTGCCCTATGGAGCGGACGCCCATGCATGCAACTAGACTTGCTCTGTAATGCTGAAGATGTTTCGTACCTTATCTACCACTTCTTCGGTTCTAATGAGAGTCAGGAAGATATCCTAGCATTTATATCCACAGAAGTAGCACCAACACCTAAATCCAATCGCCATAGAATGTGTTAGGGCAGAGGTTGATTGACCAAGAACAGGATAATAGAGGTGTGTAAATTGGAAACGACCCTGTTCTAGTTACATAATCTTATGCTTAGTATCAGGCAGATTAAAGTATAGCCTCTAAAGTAGTAGTAGTGCCCCCCTTTGGCGACACCTGTTGCCCTCGACTGGCGGGGTCTTTTAGGTAAGCAGCTAAGCCCTCCCCAACCCACATATTGTTGCCCTTGTTAAATGTACAACTATTGACTGAATGTCAATCCAATTTTAGATATGCTCCTAATGAAGCGGCACTGGCCACGAAACTAGTCGAGATAATTGTCGTGACCCTCAAACCCACTGTGATTCCCCCCCCCTTGGGGATCATTATATTGGTGTTGTGTATGGTTGTCACTATTTTAATCCTGTACAATTTTATGTATCCTATTGATGTTGTATTCAATAAAATTGCTTCTTGTTTTTATATTTGCATTCCTACACTTGATTTTACCTACTTACCAGTACCGCAATAGTCCAACCGCCCCCCCCCCTTCTTTTGGCTCTTTCGTTTGGGGACCATAGACCCAAATTTTCTATACTTAGTATCAGGGAGTCTGCATACAGTAGGTGTTGGTCCTTCAATTCACATAGCTGAAACTGCTGTCAAACCATGGTGTTAGAGATCATTAGAGAGAAGACAACTGGTTTGAAAGATGTGTGAAAGAGGCCATCTACATCAAACTGGACCAACCATTCCTGAACAGAGGTGAGGGCCCCTAACACCATCTGTCCTCCATATATAATGTCATTTTAACATCTCTATCCTGGCGATTTGAGACCAAGTTATACCTTCAGCCATATAGATCGAAGAATTGACACCTGTATACTTCCAAGCACCAAGGATTGGATTATGTAGCTAGAACAGGATGGTTCTACAACTTTCATACCCCCACCCTGTTGTTGGACAATCAATATTTGACTTGACATATGCCACGGAAATTGGGTTAAGGTGTCTGTGCTATCTGTGTAAGATATTAAAATGATTGTAAAGGGTTCTTTTTAATAATGTCATACTGCTATGAGTGATGGTTTTGAACCGAGCAGCTCCGATCCACCTCTTCTAGGGTCCCCCCACTGGTGCTAACGGCTCCTCCCCCCTTCTGAGTGCCCCCATAGCAAGCCACTTACTATAGGAGCATTCCTATGGGCTTAATCTCGAGCAAAACTCTATGTGTAGATTAACACACAGCACGGCTCGGCCCTGCCCCCTCCCCACAGGCTGTTATTGATAGCAGTAGAAGCCAATTGCTCCTGCTGCTGCCTCCATGACAAGCGAGGAGAGAGCAGCACTGCTGCTTTCAGGTAGGAGGGCACTGAACCTAGAAGATTTTTATTGCCATTTTTACCCTGTTGGGACTTTACTGCTATCTGGGGCTCCAGCACAGGGATTTGTCCAGGAAACTTGTCAGGTCGGGGCCTATTGACGTCATCACGCCTCTCAGAAAGTATTGGCAGATTATGCTGCAATAGGGATGTGGGATTTTGAGTCTTAAGGGGACATGTACATCTATCTGCACAATCACTATTTAAGTAATGCACTGCTCATTTAGTGCACATTTCTTGTGAGTGTGTGATATGTTATATGCTTTTTAATAAAGATCATATTGGTTTTTAATGGTACTACACTATTGAAGCCCCTTTTTTTTTTCTTTCTGAGCTGAGGAGCCCTGGAGGAGTTTACCACTGGGAGGATAATATTTCTAAACTACCAAGGAGGACTTTATGAGGAGGGAGTAGCATTGTCTTGGAGTGAATCCCCATAAAGGGGAATGCTCATTTGGCCTATTTTTAGATAAATAGGTCCACATAATAAAGGAGTTTGGATCCTTTCCCACCCCATCCAAAATTAGAAAAACATGTTTTTGGCTTGATATGCACTTTAAACTTGGGACCACGAAATATGCAAACATCAACCTGTGCTCCATGTCCGCTTTGCATAAGCAAAGGCCTAGGAAGGTACATGCCTTGGACTGTGGATGATCTGAACTTCATGAGAAAGGCAGAACAAATAAAAGACCAACTTTATTTTAAAAACTCTCCATTTCTGGGTAGTACCTTATTAGCTTGGATATGGTGATAAAAATGTCAGCATACCAGAGAATATTCAAATCTGTGCACATGTACATGGTAGCTAAAGAAATTGACCCACCATCCAAAAAAAAAAGTTGGACGGCATTGGGCTTTAGATTTAATACAGACACAATAAGCTTACATCACCATTAATAAAGCCATCATTTTTTATAGCCAGTTCAGAAATTAAAAGTGCTTTTTTTTTATGGAACTTTTATTATAAAGAGGTATTTCCCATGGGAACTGATGGCAAAAAAGATATATGTATATATATAATTCAAATCTAGCTTCATAAACCCAAATGTCTTAAGCTGTAGCTCCCTAGTAATAATTATTTTGCCGGAAGATCTAAGCATAGCCCTATTTGCATGTTTTACAGCAGGGGAACTGTTAAAATAACTACAGTCATATATTTGTTTCCATAGCAAAATGTACAGTTTATAAGCTGTGACGCATCTTGTTTTGGTGATGCAAAAGATAAATTATAACATTTGCAAGCGATGGTCCTAAAATTTTCAGATAATCAAGCAGATATGGTGTAAACTGTAAAAGAAGCACCATACTATATTTCCTGTATGTTCTCGCTGTTAGTAAAAATAGAGTTTAAAAAATGTATATATATATATATATATATATATATATATATATATATATATATATATATATACATATACACACACTCTTTTGTCAAAAGTATTGGGACACCTGCTTTTACACACACATGAACTATAATGGCATCCAAGTCTGATGCCGCATACACATCACCGTTTTTCATGACGAGAAAAATGCAATTTTTAAAAATGGTCGTGAAAAACGGTCGTGTTTATGCTCCAGAGCATTTTTCTAGACAAGAAAAATGCCCGAAAAAAAATTAGAACCTTCTCTATTTTTTCTCGTCGTTTTGCACGTCGTTCTTTTTAACGTCGTGAAAAACGGTAGTGTGTATGCTTTTACGAGGGGAAAAAAAAATGTGCATGCTCAGAATCAATTATGAGACGGGAGCGCTCGTTCTGGTAAAACTAGCGTTCGTAGTGGAGATAGCACATTCATCACGCTGTAACGGACTGAAAAGCACGAATCGTCTCTCGCCAAACTTTATTAACACGAGGATCAACAAAAGCATCCCAAAGGGTGGCGCCATTCGAATGGAACTTCCCCTTTATAGTGCCGTCGTACGTGTTGTACGTCTCCGCGCTTTGCTCGAGCATTTTTTTTTCACGAACGTGTGTAGGAAAGGCAGGCTTGAGAGGAAACACGAAAAATCACGTCGAGAAAAACGTTGTTTTTTTCCATGACATGAATAATGGTCGTGTGTACGCGGCATTAGTCCTTAGGAATGATATTGAGTTGGCCCACCCTTTGCAGCTATAACAGCTTCAACTCTTCTGGGAAGGCTGTACACAAGGTTTAGGAGAGTGCCTATGGGAATGTTTGACCATTCTTCTAGAAGAGCATTTGTGAGGTCAGGCACTGATGTGAACGAAAAGGCATGGCTAGCAATCTCCGCTCTAATTCTTTCCAAAGGTGTTCTATCAGGTTGAGGTCAGGACTCTTTGCAGGCCAGTCAAGGACCTTGCTTTGTGCACTGGTCCAAATCATTTGGTGGAAGGGGGGATTATGGTGTGGGGTTGTTTTTCAGGGGTTGGGCTTGGCCCCTTAGTTCCAGTGAAGGGAGCTCTTAAAGTGGTTGTAAAGTCATTTTTTAAACTTTAAGCCTATACTAAGGCTTATCTGTAGGTAAAAGAAAAATCTCCTAAACCTTTACGGTTTAGGAGATATTCCCCTCGCAATGCGCCGCTGACAGCAGTGGCGCATGCGCACAGGGGATTATCGGGCTGAAGGCTCGGCAGACGCCGAGCCTCGCCGGAACGAAGTCTCCCGGCGCTGGAGCCGCGATACCCGGAAGACACGCCGAGGCAACATGACATCTCCCTCGGCGTGGACCAGGTAAGTTCCCGACGCCTTGTTCTAAGCTAAGTATTTCATAATGAGCTTGTATGCTGTGCATACAAGCTCATTATGCATTTTCCTTTACAGGTGTAAAAAAATAAAAATAAAATAGCGGGTATACAACCGCTTTAAGGCATCAGCATACCAAGACATTTTGGACAATTTCTTGCTCCCAACTTTGAGGGAACAGTTTGGGGATGGCCCCTTCCTGTTCCAACATGACATCACTGGCCTGCACAGAGTCCCGACCTCAACCTGATAGAACACCTTTGGGATGAATTAGAGCGGAGCCTGCGAGCCAGGCCTTCTCATCCACATCAGTGACCTCACAAATGCTCTTCTGTAAAAACGGTCAAACATTCCCATAGACACATTCCTAAACTTTGTGGACAGCCTTCCCAGAAGAGTTGAAACTGTTACAGCTGCAAAGGGTGGGCCGACTTAATATTGAACCCTACGGACTAAGATGCCATTAAATTTCATATGCACGTAAAGACAGGTGTCCCAATACTTTTGACAATATAGTGTATTTATATATATTTTTTAAAGCAAAGGTGTAATTAAGAATGTTTGTAGACCCCCAAAAACTAATTCTGTCACTAGAGAAAATGATATATTTGTTTTTGCCAAGTAATCGGCACTTTTTAAAGAGAGCTTTAGCACTTCCTGACCAGTACTAAAGTTTGTCTGCCCCTTCCTGCCCATTACAAAGTGTGGCAGACCATCCTAGGAATGGGCCAGTAATAATCTGTGGGGCTGTGGGAGGTAGTGGCAAGCTCCAACATTATAAAGCCATGTCCGAGCTTCGCCTGTCAGAATGGTCCAGGACTTGACCATCAAAGGACCATTTTAAAGGCTTCTACAGGTACTGTATGTGCAAGGTCTTCTAGGTGCCTGCACTTTAGGACTCATTCACATGGGCACTTTAACCCATAGTCCGTAATTGGGCTATGTCTTTAGGCGGCAGGAGCCACCAAGTGCTGCCTGCAGACAGGCCATTCAAATCTTTAGGATAACAGTGCCTGCATGGACACAGTCTTTTGTCCCATCTGACAGCTATACAGGTGCAGGTGAGGGCGTTTACTCAACTTTTCAAAAACGTACGCACCAAATGTGGTACCATGAGTTCTGGCGCATGCAAATGCACTGCGCTTGCAATCTGCATTTGGGGAGTCATTAGGAATTCATTGACACCAGAAACAGATTTTACACCCAGTGCGTTTTGGATGGGGTGCAGGAATTACATATGGAACGGGGGGGGGGTTCGCGCACTGCGTTCTGGTGTGAATGGGCCCTTAGACTGATATATCAAGCAATGTTATCTCCCTTCTAAGCCATCTTCTGTAAACTACTAATTCCCCTGCCCTCATGTAATGAGATGAAGAGAGTAAGTGTGTTATTTCCAACATTACCGGGATTAAGGGAAGCAAAGAAAAAAAAGAAAACTAATGCAATCACCCAATTTAAAGCAGGACTTCTACCTTTTAACAAATTTGGATACTTTTTTTTTTCTTTGGTTTTGACAGAGACACGCTCTCACTTCTGCTCGGATCGCCTAGGACAGGGGTCTCCAAACTTTTCAAACAAAGGGTCAGTTTACCGTCCTTCAGACTTTAGGGGGGCTGGATTGTGGCCAGTGGGGGTAGAAAATGTCCCGCGCACAACATCAGTGAGAATAAACATGGCCGCGGGGTTAACGATCAGCGGGAAGAGGAGTATTGCCCCATTATTGGTATTAGTTGGAGGAACAGTACACCATCCATGGTATTAGTAGAACAAATAGTGCCCCAAAGTAGGTGTCATTGGGAGAAATAGTGCCTCATATCATTGGGAGGAATAGTACCCCAAGGGCCAGATAAAGGCTAGGAAAGGGCCACAGTTTGGAGATCCCTGGCCTAAGTGATCCAAGTGGAAGTTTGTCCCATGCCCCTCTTTGCCAGCAGCCTTTTGGGACATGTCACAGGTCCCAGAAAGCTGTGGGACTATTCACAAAGTGCAGCGAGGCTCACACATGTGCAGTGGGAAGCTGGTTGTGAAGCCCCAAGGAGTCATAGCCATCTTTCTTTAGTAAACATGCTGGGGATCCAAAGACTGGTAAAGAACTGACCTGGGTGAGGACAGCACTGGATCCTTGGACAGGTAAGTGTCCTTTTATTAAAAGTCAGAAGATACAAAATTTGTAGCTGCTGACTACACCCTGAAGATCCTCTTTGAAGCGGAGTTCCACCCAAAAATGGAACTTCCGCTTTTCTGAACCCTCCCCCCCCTCCGGGGTAACATTTGGCACCTTTCAGGGGGGAGGGGGGTGCAGATACACCCACTTATGGGAATACACTCCTGCGGCAGTCACGCCCCTACTCGCACCCCCCCCCCCCCCGCTGTCTTCTGGGAAACACACTGTTCCCAGGAGAGAGCGGGACCAGTGACGGCGCGCCACGCTACTCGTGGCAGCATCCGAGGACTGAGCGACTGCTCGACCTCGTCTGCCGACATCACGGGTGCGCTCGACAGGTAAGTGTCCATTTCTTAAAAGTCAGCAGCTGCAGTATTTGTAGCGGCGGAACCTCCGCTTTAAGGACTAAAGCTGCAATATATTGAATTTTTGTTTTTGTGTTTAAATAAGTTGGAAATGTAATAGTTTGACCCAATAGACAAGTTTACCTTAATAGCCAAGAACACACATCTGCAAGGCTTATAAAAAGTTTCACATTTTTACTACATTCAAACAATGAAATGTGCAGGGTGTATTTTTCATATAGCTTTGGAAATAGTAGACTGATAAGAACTGAATGTGTTTCTTTGTAATACAATGGGCACTAGTCCTAGTATGTTTGTTACAAGTCGCTAAGCAGGTGCATATTAATATGTGTGAAATTGGCAAAAGTATGGCTTGCAGTTTTATAACATTTTTGGCAGCCAGATATGATGAGATTTGTTGCAATGATCAGTTCTGGCTGACTAGCTGATTTATCAGTTTTGCCTTTCCTGACAATGTCTATTGTTTTGGGGCTGTATTCCAAGGCTGAAGACAGTCCCATAGAAGTCTATGGGGATGTAATGCACAGTCACGGTAAGTACACGCAAGATTAAAGAGGAGCTCCAGTCTCCCCCAAAAAAAATTCAAAGTTCAGCAACTACAAATACTGTAGCTGCTGGACACCTACCTGTCCAGGGATCCAGCAATGTCCGCACCCGAGCCAATTCTTTAATCGACCTCGGGTGCAGGCGCCAGCATCTTAGGAATGGGAAACCGGCAGTGAAGCCGGAATGTTTCCTAGTGCACATGTGCGAGCCACGCTGCACTTTCTGAATGGTCCAGCCGTCTTCTCGGACCTGTGTGTGTCCCAGAAGGCTGCGGGGGAAGTGGGAGGGGGCCAAACATCCTCACAGATTTCCGCGACGATCGGATCCGGAAATGGGAGCAGGTACCCGATCCCCCCCAAAAGTGTCAAATGTGGCCGTGGAGGGGGGAAGGATGTAAAGTTACGCTTAAAGGTAAGTTTGCATCTGTAGAGGAGCGAGGGTGGGTTAGGTTAGGTCTGGGGAGGCAAGAAGGACAAGTATTTTAAAGTGCATTTATGCTTTACTGTATGTAGCAACCGGGCTTCGTCTTTTACCTGCCTTTGGTTCACTTGCAGGAAAGACACACACCCTGCTACCTGCCCGTACCCTCTTGTGTGAAGAGGTTGAGTGGTGTCACAAACTAGGGTCCTGCAGCAAGGTTCTCCCTTTAGTTGGTTCTCGTCTCTTAGGATGTAAGGACAAGTTTTTATATCCCCAAGTAACTCCAAGGTCCACACCAATAGTAAACTCCAACGTAGAGTTTATTTCTTTATATGCAAAGTCAATGGATAGAAAAGGGTGGATAGAAGACAGGACAGTAAGAGTTTGGATATGAGTCCAGGCACAAGACAAATTATGTATTCACTACTCGTTCCTCAAGTAGGCTTAGCTCACCCGGATAGTTCCCTATGAATGCGGATCCTAGTAGCCGAAGTGATGCTCGGACGTTTCTTTCGTTTTCCCTTTTCTTTAGATGCGACTAGGAGATTCTCTGCCACAGAACCGTTAATCCCAATCCTCTGGTGTTGGATGGATCTAATCCCTTCAGAGAGTTACCAGGCCCTTCTTTCTCCGTGAACTTTTTACCGGTCCTTCAGAAGGGTCCTCCCCCGGCCTCCTCATCTCAGAACGGGTCCCCATGCCAGAGGCACCCTGGGATTTCTCCTTCCAGGCTAAAGGTGCTGGGCCCAAGGTTGTTGCTGCAGCCCCAGGGCTAAAGGTGCCTGGGACTGATGCGTACGTGGGCCCCTGGCCAGGAGGGCCAGGTACCACGTACCAGGACTCCAACTCTGGAACGAAGACGGATCCCCACGCAAGCAGCGTCTGCCCCTTTTGTATCCTCTCCCGGCATGCACAGCAGGTCGCCCACGCCCACCACACAACCGCCGAGAGAGGACATCCAAGGCACAGCACTATACCAGCGGTTTAACCTTGGCCCATTATGGCAGCGCCACCTGCAGGCCACAGTGAACCACACACCAGTATACTACCTCCGGTGTAAAATAGAATGCCCTAACGATTAAGGTGGTCTTAGCTCAAACCTTCCCCTAAATTTAGGTATAGCGGGGTTAAATTTGGGGACCCCGCTACATGTATATATACTATAAAGATGTAATATAGATATAATAAAGCGTGATTTTTTTTAAATTATATTCTGATATATGTGTAGTGGGTGTCAAATTTAGAGGGGCGTATCTGAGCCATAGATGGCCCAGATACATTGATTTTTGGGATTTATGGACACAATGGAGTGTGGGAGGTATGAATGGTGTCATGTTTCCTGCGGTCCCTAGGGGACCGGGGTTGAACTGTCATTCTAGCGCCGTGCCCTTTGTGTCCTCTCGCGACAGTAGTACGGCGGGGCGGGAGCCCGCTGTGCCTACTGGGAGAGGATATAAAGGGGGCGGATATCTTGCGCACGAGGTCCATTCCCCAGGCACCTTCAGCCTGGGGGCTGCTGCGGTTCGTCTGTGCCCAGGCGCCCTTGGCCTGGGCGCGTGGAGTCGAGTTTTATCCCAGGCACCTTCAGCCTGGGGTGAGGCACTTTGCAGGGAGGCCTGGGGCCCAGTACCTTCGACCTGGTCCCGCAAGGGAGAGGCATTCCTAAGGTGCCTCCGGTATTGGGTGCCTGAATCCAGGGCGTAAGGGACCGGAGACGTGACCCTCCCGTAGAGCTGGCATTTGGCCGGTGCCGGTGTGGGCCTCTGGTGACCATCCGGATGGATGTCTTCCCCTGACAGGTGTCGTTTGTCCTAACGGAGGTATTTCATGTTCTTATGGTCTGTGGCAGAGACCCATCTTCATCAGGTCAGTGGCAGGCCTCCTCTAAGGCCTGTGGCAGAGGCCTCAACGTTCACCCAGGTCAGTGGCAGGGACCAAATTCACAGTCGGTGGCAGCGACTGTGCGCCAAGCCTGTTTGCATTAAACGGAACAGGAGAGACTTTATTCATTGAGTGTACCTGGACCTACTCTTTCCTACACCTTGTCTGTTCTTTTAACCACTTCTCTACTGTGCACGAAAACCCCCTTCCTGCCCAAGCCATTTTTCAGCTTTCAGCGCTGTCACATTTTGAATGACAATTGCGCGGTCGCGCGACGTGGCTCCCAAACGAAATTTGCGTCCTTTTTTTCCCACAAATAGAGCTTTCTTTTGGTGGTATTTGATCACCTCTGCGGTTTTTATTTTTTGCGCTATAAACAAAAGAAGAGCGTCCAGTTTGGAAAAAAAACACTATTTTTTACTTTTTGCTATAATAAATACCCATTTTTTTTTTAGGCCGATACGTATTCTTCTATATATTTTTGGTAAAAAAAAAAAAAATCGCAATAAGCGCGTATTGATTGGTTTGCGCAAAAGTTATAGCGTCTACAAAATAGGGGATAGATTTATAGCATTTTTTTTAATTTTTTTTATTAGTAATGGCGGCGATCTGCGATTTTTTATTGTGACTGCAATATTGCGGCGGACACATCGGACACTTTTGACACATTTTTAGGACCATTCACATTTATACAGCGATCCCTGCTATAAAAATGCATTGATTACTGTATAAATGTGAATGGCAGGGAAGGGGTTAACCACTAGGGGGCAGGAAGGGGTTAAATATGTTCCCTCAAAGTGTTCTTACTGTGGGGGGAGGGGACTGACTGGGGGAGGTGACCGATGGTTGTCCCTATGTACAAGGGACACACCATCGGTCCCCTCTCCCTCACAGGACGTGGATCTCTGTGTTTACACACAGAGATCCACTTTCCTGCTCGTTTCCCGGGCAATCGCGGGTGCCCGGCGGCAATTGCGGCCGCCGGGCACGCGCACCGGGGCCTTGTGAACGCGGCGGGCGCGCGCGCGCCTCCTAGCTCGTTTTAAAGGGAGGACGTCATATGACGTCCTCCCAGAACGAGAGTATCCTCCGCCCGCCGTCTATTGACAGTGGGCGGGGGACAAGTGGTTAAAGTTCAACCAGGCTACCTATTGATCAAAGAAAATAAAACAGTGTTGGACTTTTTATGGTGTGGAACTCGTGTTACTGGAAGCTAAGTGTCCCTGTCAGTGACAGCGACAATCATCCTCCACAGGAGAAGCTGAGGCTCCGGCCTAAAACGCAGACCCGAAGGTAACGGTTTTGCTCATATCTCTGCATACTACATCAGAGAGCCGAGCTGGTGGTGTACATCTTCCCCCTTCTCCCAGATACCCCTAGACGAGTCACACAGCCATAAAGAGAGGGGAGAAGGCGGGTGAGGGCGCTACATATGATATATCATAAAAATGATGAATTCTGAGTATAACATAATAAGATCCCTGTGCTATATTTTCCGTTAACTAGGCAGTCTGGTAACACTGATCCTGATCACTGTTCACTCTATAATAATCATACTTCTAGTTTTCTTAAACACGCTTATAGTCTTGACCCCACATTAATGCAATGTACCTTTTTATTCCTGATGAAAGTCCCTCTTTGTCACCTTACAATAAGGGAACACTATCTACATGACAATGGTGGTGTCTGGTTGATGAAGCTGGATTGGGTGCTTTATGTATAAAGCTTAGTGGGCAAGGTCTCCCATTATTACTAAATTGCTTGCTAGATTTTTTTTTTTCCCAGTCTCTCATTATATTCGTTTAGAGAATCATCTTGAGAAAATGTTCTACTGCGTTTCTTGATAGTCTTTCTTTGTAACCACAGTTAAAGCTCCAGTAATGAAGCCTCCCTATCATAAACCAAAGCCAGAACCAGACAGGGATTACCTGCTTTATTACTAGCTCTGAAGGCAGGGGTCAAGCCCTTTTTATATATTTTGTGGATATTAAAAAGTTATTAAAACCAAACTAAAACAGATATTTCAGTTTAGTTTTGGGAACAGGGTGTAGTGCTGAATCATCTATAGGTTTCTTTTTTTTAGATCTCTTTAGGACACAAGGTTCATGATCTCTGCAGTTGAGTTCCCATCTCCTCCCACCTGTTTCGGCCCAGTAACAGAAGGGTTCACTTTGTTGCATTCTTTTAAAATTAGTATATAGTAATACATTTTTACATAATGGAAAATAAGACATGAATGAGGTTCAGAGGTAAGAAATGAAGATCCAGAGAGGCTGTTCATGGGTTTTCAAGGAAAGTTTCACTTTGCAAGGGAATTTGCAAAAATAAATCTCAAATACTATTGTTCACCGGCGCTGGGATTCAAAACACAATAAAATCAGCTGTATTCCAATATCCTATGGGTATTAAAGTATATGCAAATTACCTATTATACAGGGCTATTTTGGGTTTATTCATCACTTCAAAAACAATAAACTTTAACTATAACAAAAACCTTGAGGGCTCTTGAGAACGTCAGGAGGGTGAAACGCATTGGGGTGGAGCAGGAAATTATGTCATCCCACAGAATTAAATAATTGTAGCCCCGGAAGGAGGGAGGAGTGAACCAATCGCATTGGCTTTATGTGGAACAGGTATCCTGGCATAGCTTTTGATATTATCAAGGTTTTACCTTTGTGCAAGGCATAGCACTATAACATGTGAGTGGGCATTTGTGTATATTGATATATTGATAAGGCGCCTGGCCCAAGTTTTGATGTGGCTGGTGAAAACCCCTGTAACACAAGTGCCGTATAATCTACCTTTTATGGTTGGTCATGAAAACTTGGTAAGTTTTCTGGTGTGATAGTGGAGGATCACTGGATCACACATGAATTATTAGGCACTTGGAGTCATTTCTTGTACAGTATAATGCACTTTGTGGGAAAGTAGAAGAGCACAGCCACTTTTATATATAAGCGCAGACACTTTTGAAAGATATGGGACTCTGTTTATGTTATAGTTTAATTTGCCCCATAGCCTAGTGAATAAGGTAAAGTTCCTCTTTGCAAAAAATAAATAAAAAATACCCAATCACGTGCAAGAAAAATATGATTTATTTTTATTTTTGTTTGCACATGATTGGATGATGGAAGTCAGGAGAGCTCCACCTCATTCACTAGGCTCTGGGAAAATTCCCTTGCACAATGCAATTTCCAAAGTGAACAGCATATTTTCAAATCAATCCCAACGTCTCACCACTGAAGTCCTCATTAGATATAACACGCCTTTGGGTGGTTAATCTTGACCCATGACTAAAAAATAAAATCTGGGTCGACAAGTCAAATATTGTAGGTTTGTTTAGAAATTTCGAGAAATTTCCACAAACTTGCCCTTCACAGTAGAGAATTATAAGTTGCATCAAGGCAGGCATGTACTGCCCATCGGGACGACCGGGAGTTTCCCAGTGGGCCGATGGCTCAGTGGGCCGGTTTCAGTGACAGCGGAGATAGAGCGGGCGGAGACTCCCAAACCCTGTCCACCAGTAAGCTAATCTCTTGCTGTGGAGCTGTTTAGAAAAATAACTTCTCCAGGCCCCCTGTGTTCAGTGGGGGCCGGGGGACAGAAAGCGGACTATTTCATCACTTTCAGCTTTGTGTGGATTAATCCGCAGCAGCGCACTACACAGCTGTGGCTGCATTAATGGGCACTGGTGTGGCTGCGCTGATGGGCAGTGATGTGGCTGCGCTGATGGGCACTGATCAGGCTGCATTAATGGGCACTGGTGTGGCTGAGCTGATGGGCACTGATCAGGCTGCATTAATGGGCACTGGTGTGGCTGCGCTTATAGGCACTGATCAGGCTGCATTAATGGGCACTGGTGTGGCTGCGTTGATGGGCACTGATCAGACTGCATTAATGGGCACTGGTGTGGCTGCATTAATGGGCACTGGTATGGCTGCGCTGATGGGCATTGATGTGGCTGCGCTGATGGGCATTGATGTGGCTGCGCTGATGGGCACTGATCAGGCTCCATTAATGGGCACTGGTGTGGCTACGCTGATGGGCACTGTTCAGGCTGCATTAATGGGAGCTGGTGTGGCTGCACTGATAGTCACTGATAAGGCTGCATTAACCTCCCTGGCGGTAATCCCAAGTCTGGCTCGGGGTGAGATTTCAGTACCAAAAGCGGTAACCCCGAGCCTGACTCGGGCTACATCGCAGGATACAGGGAGAGTTACTTACATTGTCCCCTGGATCCTGCGATGTCTCCCCGCATTGTGTGCGAGCTGTCTCCCCGCTTGATTCACACAGTGCCCGAGTGCCGCCGAGCTCCGTTCCCTGCGATGTTGTGGCGCACGGGGGCAGAGATCGGCGCCAAATTCAAAAAAGTAAAAACACAATACACATACAGTAAAAAAAATACACATCCCCTTTGTCCCTAGTGGTCTGTCCAGTGCCCTGCATGCACTTTTATATGGAATTTGGAGATTGTCCATAGCAACCAAAAAGTGTCCCTTTATGTCAAAAGTGGTTTTAGACCAGCTAGAAAACAGCGATAATAAATTAGAATCACTTGCAGAATTGAGTGATAGCGATTTGTTGGGAAATTCGTCATCAAACACTAAATCTAATGACAGCGACAATTCTGCAACTGAGCAAATTTCAGTGTTTTTGATTTGATTACATTATTGAATAATTTTTATTATTATTATATTATTATTTGTTAAAATTATTTATAGTTATTTATTATATTATAATTAATGATTTTGTGTTTCAAACTTTATCATACCCGGGATGTCTACTAGACTCTTGTTTGGACAGATTTAAGTGAGTTATTACTAAGAATTACAGGCCTAAATAATTGTACCGCTTTCAGCACCTAAAATCTGACATAATCATACCGCCAGTGAGGTTAATGGGTACTGGTGTGGCTGCACTGATGGGCACTGATCAGGCTGCATTAATGGGCACTGGTGTGGCTGCAATAATGGGCACTGGTGTGGCTGCGCTGATGGGCACTGATCAGGCTGCATTAATGGGCACTGTCCACTGCCATGTCCTATGTCCAATAGTGGAATGTTTTTACTTATGTTTTTTTTGCGCAATTGCATATAGTTTATATACTGTTTTTGTGCGTGTTTGCAAAATTAGAGTGGGCCGGTCTGGATGAAGTCCAGGGCCAAGTTTTTGTCCCAGTCCAGCCCTGCGTCTAGGGACAATTTACTGAAAAGACAAACAGGCCATCAGCATTGGGTTCACCATTATATCACAATAACAGAGCCTGGACAGTTGAGCTCAGGAAACTATTTCTTAATCAGTTGGAGTCCTCCAAAAAAAAAAACTTCCTCTTTTTACTAAAAGTAATTTATTCATTAATGGATTGTTTGATTAAGTTACAGACACAATATATCCCAACTTAAGTCAAAACTTTTTGTTGACTCTGCAGACTGTCGTCTTCCAACAGTTAGTGATCTGTTTCTCTGGTGATTACGAGATTGCAGCTCAGTACAGAATTCTTGTGTAGCTCCTGGCAATTAAGACATTAAATCAAATGGGTAATTAGACCAGATGCATTGCTTGTTCTTCTTAATCTTTGTCTGGAGATATTGTGCAAACTGATGTATTGTAAACCATGCAATGTTTACATTTGCCTGAGCCTATGAAAGCAGATTTCAATTCGCAAAGGGCAGAAGTAAGAGGTTATACTTACAAAATTGCTTAAAATCCCTTGCTATCTTAAAAGAGCTGATGTGATTTAGAAGTATTACTATCATTCAATGGGACATAAAACGAAAAAGGAAATGTGAGACTCCCTTGTAATGGCCACAGCAGGTATGTAGAACTTTGAACTCAAGAGAGTGACTAGAACCTACATACAAAACTGGTGCGTAAAACTGTACATAAATGGATTGAAACTTGGCCAGCAGGGACCGGCTGAATTTCGACCCATGAGTGGCCACTGTGGTTGAACAGAAGTTAATCAGTAGATCAACTTCTGTTCAACCGCCCTGTCTGTATTTTTTTGCTTGATCAGCATAGCAGGCAATAGCCTGCAGCACTAATCTGTGTATTCTGATTGGGGGGGGTAGTCTCCCTCCTGTTGGAATACAATGACATCCACCTCGAATGTGTGAATGGGGGAATAAGGTCATTTTTTTTGTTTAACCTGCTGGCTAAATGAAAAAAATTAACTCTGGCTTAAAGTGGTAGTAAACCGCATAAAAAAAGAAAAAACAGGCACCAGGCAGTGCTAGTAAGCATCTCATACTAGCACATTATGACAGACAAAGCCCTCCAGCGGCGCACTGTCACCACTGAAGGCGCTTCCATCTTCACCTGGTCTTCATTCCTGGTTCCCGGGCTTTGGCGATATGAATGGCCGAGCCCGTGATGACGTCACTCCCGCACATGCACGCGGGAGTCACTGTTTACGGCACGGCTCTGAAGGAACGGCACGGGTATGCCGTTCCTTCAGATCGCATGCGCCGGAAACATCACTGGCTGCATCTAAAGTGAATATCTCCTAAACGGTGCATGATTAGGAGATATTTACTGTACCTATAGGTAAGCCATATTATAGACCTACCTATAGGTAAAAAATCATTCAAGGTAGTTTTCTCCCAGCTTAACTAAGTACACCAGCCACTATCCAAAACTGAAGAGTTGATGTTGGGTGGACTGACCCAATAATAAAAAAAAAACGATATTACCTCTACCAAAAACACTTTCCCAAATTTGAGAATATGTTCTGTTTTGACATGGACAGCCTTTAAGGCTGGTTGTACCAGCAAAGGTGCCTCGGTGCTTGTTCCTGTATCCATAGAGGTCTCTGGCTCTCAGTGGTTGTTATTAAAAACCTTCCAAAGCCAAGACATAGGGGTTAATTTACTAAAGGCTATTTAAATAGACTGTGCACTTTGCAAAATGCAGTTGCCCTCTGCAATTGCAATTGCTCCGCAGGGGTCTCAAACTGGCGGCCCTCCAGCTGTTGCGAAACTACAGGTCCCATCATGCCTCTGCCTATGGGAGTCATGCTTGTACCTGTCAGCTTTGCAATGCTTCATGGGACTTGTAGTTTTGTAACAGCTGGAGGGCCGTCAGTTTGAGACCCCTGTTCAAGAGCTTAGTAATTGAGGTAGGGCTTCACTTTGCTAAGAATACCCAATCACATGCAAGGAAAAATTAAAAATAAAACAGCATTTTTTCTTGCACATGATTGGATGATGGAAGTCAGCAGAGCTTCTGCTCATTTACTAAGCTCTGGAGCAACTGTACTTGGAGAGAGCAACTGCCTTTAGTAAATCAACCCCACAATGTACTATGGTCCTATCACAGTGCAACCAAGTATCTATATGGGCATCCATTTTGCCTCGTTGGCTTGGGATTGTCTTTTCCCTTTGCCTGTACAAGGCTACATTATAGTAAAACAGGACAGAGCCACAGTTGAATAAAACCGAGTTCCTCATTTGATACAGCAAAGCCTTTTGCAGCAATATAGTTAAAATGCATGGAATGATGCCTAATGTAATTCACAATTCTCTTTCATGTCATTTTACCGATTCATGTTCAAATATTTGTCTCCAGGGTATAAATGGTAGGGAGTAAAAAACAGGAATCATTTCAAAATACACTTCAAATGCATAGAGAAGCAGCCCCCCAAAATTCTCTTTAAATGTGCCTATCTCTCCATTAACCAGAAGGATGTGCAAATTAATTTTAATCTTTATTGGGGGGGGGGGGGGGGGTTTGATGGTAAACGAAACAGTTCTCATCTCTGCTAAACCTAAATTTATAGCGGCCCAAAGCTCCATTTGTAAAAAGCAGGCAATAAAACAGAAAAATAGAATGTTTTTTTCAGAGGCCCGCTCAAACAATAAATGATTTCCAAGTCCAAGAAGCTGCTTAATAAATCCTAATTCCCCCTCCCCCTCACCTGATTGCCCTCCCAAGGTATTTTACCGGCTGATTTACACATTTACTATTTCTGCCTGAGAACGGAGGAAGAAAGCGATCATAATCGGAAAACAGGGTCAAATACAGTAGTAACAGGAGGGGAATGGGCCTTAATGGAGGGTCCTGAGAATGGCAATCATTAGCATATATATATATATATAT
Organism: Rana muscosa; assembly: GCA_029206835.1. NCBI lineage: Eukaryota > Metazoa > Chordata > Amphibia > Anura > Ranidae > Rana > Rana muscosa. The sequence continues at coordinate 75,020,919 of CM055128.1, forward strand.
ATATATATATATATATATACCTTTATTGAGACAGCTGAAGTATCTCATTATAAAATCACAGCAGTTACATGGCTTTTTATAACAGATGAAAAACAAATGAGAGCGTTAGGTGTCATATGAAGCAACAATAAAAACTGTGCACATTTTTTCTTTTTTTGCAAAGTTCATGGTGAATATTCCTAAAGTAGAATTCAAGTCTAAAAAAAAGGCTATTGTAATAAATTGCAGAGCCCTGTAGGTTGGACTCCTGACATTACTGTGTTTCCCCGAAAATAAGACTGGGTTTTATATTAATTTTGGCTACAAAAAACACACTAGGGCTTATTTTCAGAGGATGTCTTATTGAATGTCCCCTGTCTTCTCTCCCCCTCTCTCACTGTCATCATTATGACATCTTTAATCCCAAAAATAAACTTTAGGTAAAGTCATTGTAAAAATTGTAAAACGATTATATAATGTCCAGTGAGTCTCCTTTTGTAACTTTATTGTTCAAAATACCTTATTTACAGCGCCGCTGGGCGCTAACGCGACCTGCCAGAGCTCTTCTTCCCCGCTCCGAGCACTGCCGAGGGAAGAGCTGAGATCCCCGCTGATATCAGCCCCGCTCCGAGCACTGAAGAGGTGCTGACGTCAGCCCGGAGGGAGAAGATCTCCGGCAGGTCACGTGAGTGCCCATCGTCGCAGTAAATAAGGTATTTTCGACAATAAAGTTACAAAAGAAGACACACTGGACATTATATAATCAATTTACAAAACAGATTATATATTTTTACAAGGTCTTTACTAAGGCTTATTTTTGGGGTAGGGTTTATATTGCAACACTCCCCGAAAATTAGGCTAGGTCTTATTTTCGGGCTAGGGCTTATTTTCGGAGAGAAACAGTAGGTATAGTTATATATATATATATCCAGTGTTGGACTGGTTTATAATTATTATTGACAAGCCTGACTCAGACCTAGCCCTTCCATCCTCCACCTAGAAAATGTGCCCGCCCCTGACTAAATAACTCAGGGGCAGCCATTGATGGAAAGTTACCCTTGTCCTGTTTTGTTCTGGTAGTTTAAAAAGCATTTATCACACAGCAGTAATTAATTGCGTCTATACTGTACATTAGCAATACATGAGATGCCTATTTTTGGGAGGTTTTATTGTGGTTACATTGGTTTACCACCTTGAGAACTAGGGGCTAGTAGTTACCGTTGCAGTGCTTTCGGCAAGTAAAAAAATGTCCTGATCCCTAACGGTAATGCTTTAAATAGCCCTAATGCTTAGCCCTCCTTAGCACTAGAACTTTACCTAACTCCCTAAAATTGACCCTAAAACCTCTTTCTAACTTTAGCCCTTAAATGCAACACTTAACTTGACCCTAACACTTATTCTTAAACTGATCATAAACTTAATCCTTAAATTAACAACACCTAAAATTAAAGAAGAACTTCACTCCCCCCTCTTTTTTTTAATCACCCCCCTTCCTTACCTGTTGGTAGGCTGGATTGTCCTTGATTTACATACTTACCTGTACAACCAGTGTTGTCATGTTGCAATCTGCTGCTCAGGTGCCACAGCCCAGATCCCGTGCCCCTATTTCTTCTCTAACACCATGAACGTTGTCTGTTTCTTCCAGGTTGACACATGCAAGCTCCATCCAATGGTTGTTGTGTGCGCATGCAGCCTCCTGGAATATGTCACATGGTAACCCAGGAGGCTGAAGGACATGATTCTACAATGATGGCGGGAGGCGGGGCTGGACCAAAACCTGCCTACACTGTCTGCTCTGTTCACACAGCTAAATGGATCAGAGGAGTGACTCCTCTCCAACCCTACATGCTCTGTTCACACAGCTAAATGGGTCAGAGGAGTGACTCTTCTCCTACCCTGCCTGCTCTGTTCACACAGCTAAATGGTTCAGAGAAGTGACTCCTCTCCTACCCTGCCTGCTCTGTTCACACAGATAAATGGGTCAGAGGAGTGACTCCTCTCCTACCCTACCTGCTTTGTTCACACAGATAAATGGGTCAGAGGAGTGACTCCTCTCCTACCCTGCCTGCTCTGTTCACACAGATAAATGGGTCAGAGGTATGATTCCTCTCCTACCCTGCTTGCTCTGTTCACACAGAAAAAAGGGATTTTTATAACAGCTTACCTGTAAAATCCTTTTCTTGGAGTACATCACGGGACACAGAGCGACTTAGTCATTACTAATGGGTTATATAGATTACCTTCAGGTGTTGGCACTGGCCAATTCCAAACCAGAAGTACCCTCCCCTATATAAACCCCTCCCATCCGGGAGCACCTCAGTTTTGTAGCCAAGCAATAAGTGTCCCAAAAAGAGGGGTGGGAGCTCTGTGTCCCGTGATGTACTCCAAGAAAAGGATTTTACAGGTAAGCTGTTATAAAAATCCCTTTTTCTTTTTCGTAAATCACGGGACACAGAGCGACTTAGTCATTACTAATGGGACGTCCCAAAGCAATGCCAAATGAGGGGAGGGATACATAAGCTGGGCGCCATCAGGCATGAGGATCTTTTGCGGCCTGCAACACACTGCGCCCAAAGGCGACATCCTCCTGACTTCTAACGTCTACCTGGTAGAATCTAGTAAACGTGTGTACCGAAGACCATGTTGCGGCCTTACATACTTGAGCCAGGGAGGCCTGGTGATGCACTGCCCATGAAGTTCCAACTGCTCTTGTGGAGTGCGCCCTAACTTTGAACTGAGGCGGTCTCTTTCTCAAGCCATAGGCTTGTATTATGACCTGTCTAATCCACTTGGCTAAAGTGGATTTTGATGCTGCCTGACCCTTTTTAGGGCCTTCCGGCAGAATAAACAAAGTATCCATTCTGCGAATCTGAGCAGTGGCTTTTAGATAAGCTTTAACTGCTCTTACTACATCCAAGGAATGTAATAACTTTTCCTCTACCGAGCTAGGTTTGGGGAAAAAAGAAGGAAGAACCACATCTTGGTTCAAATGAAACCTCGATACCACCTTAGGAAGAAAAGCTGGATGAGGACGTAATACTACTCTGTCCTTATGGACAACCAGATATGGCTCCTTACAGGACAAGGCGGCTAATTCCGATACTCTTTTAGCCGAACAAACGGCTACTAAGAAAATCAATTTCCTGGTGAGAAGAACCAAGGAAATGTGTTGCAATGGTTCAAACGGTTGTTTCTGTAGAACTGACAGAACCAGGTTTAAGTCCCAAGGACATATGGGAATACTAACCGGAGGGCTAATACGCATCACTCCTTGTATGAAAGCTTTGACTAGTGAATGCGAAGCCAAGGGCCTTTGAAAAAATATTGACAAGGCCGAAATCTGACCCTTGATAGTACTCAAGGCCAGCTTCCTATCTACAGCCCACTGTAGGAAGTCCAAAATCCTCCCTATCACGTACTTACGTGGATGCCATTTCTTGGCCTCACACCACGTAATGTACGCTTTCCAGATCCTATAATATATCTGCCTGGATACCGGCTTCCTGGCATTGATCATGGTAGATACCACAGAATTAGAGAGCCCTCTCTTTTTCAGAATGTGGGCTTCAATAGCCAGGCCGTCAAACCTAGGGCTGGTAAGGAAGGGTGGTATATCGGTCCCTGCGACAGCAGGTCCGGACGATGTGGGAGGGTCCAAGGACTCCTCACTGACATTTTTACAATCTCCGCGTACCATGCCCTTCGGGGCCACGCTGGAGCCACCAGAATCACTGGTTTCTTTTCTACCCTGATTCTGCGGAGTAATCGCGGTAACAATTGTGGCGGTGGGAATGCATATATCAGCTTGAACTGATCCCAAGGGAACACTAGGGCATCCGAGCCGCAAGCTAGAGGATCCCTTGTGCGAGACACAAATCTGTCCACCTTTGCGTTGAATCTGGATGCTAGCAGATCTACATCCGGTGTTCCCCACCGCTGGCATATTGCCTGGAAAACCTCGGGGTGAAGAGACCATTCCCCCGGGCATAATTGTTGGCGACTTAAAAAGTCCGCTCTCCAATTTTCCACTCCTGGGATGAAAACCGCGGATATGGCTGGGACATATTTTTCTGCCCACTCCAGGATGCAATTTGCTTCCCTCTGGGCTGCACGACTCCTGGTGCCACCCTGGTGATTGATATATGCCACTGCTGTGGCATTGTCTGATTGAATTCTGACAGGGGACCCTTGGAGTTTGGATGTCCATGCTACTAGGGCATACCGGGCTGCTCGTATCTCTAAGAGATTGATGGGCAGGGCCTTTTCTGCTTCTGACCACTTGCCCTGGAGAGACCATTGCTCCAGTACTGCCCCCCAGCCTATGAGGCTGGCATCTGTAGTGACTACCTTCCAAGAAACCGGACTGAAGGGTTTCCCTTTTTCCAGATTCTGGGGCACCAACCACCAATGGAGGCTCTTGCGAACGGAAGGGGACAGGGACATTGGTAAGTCTAAAGCCTGAACTTTTTTGTTCCAGGCTGACAGTATGGCCCTTTGCAAATTCCTTGAATGGAATTGACCGTAGGGTACCGCTTCGAATGAAGCCACCATTTTTCCCAGCAGCCTCATGCAGAGGCGTATGGATGGTTTTCTTTTTGTACCCACTAAGTGGGTCAAATCTTTTAAAGACGACACCTTCTCTGGAGGTAAGAAAATCTTTCTCTGATTTGAATCCAGCCTTAGCCCTAAGTATTCCAGACTTTTGACTGGTCTTAGAGCTGACTTGTCCCGGTTGATAATCCAACCGTGATATTCCAGATACTTGATTGTCTTGTGAATAGCTACTTCCAGCTTTTCCACTGAGTGGTCTATTAGTAGCAGGTCGTCTAGATATGCCATTATCGTTACACCCTGTGTTCTTAGATTGGCCAATAATGGGGCCAGAATTTTTGTGAACACTCGTGGTGCTGTGGCCAGACCGAAAGGTAAGGCTCTGAACTGAAAATGGCGCCCTTCTACTGCAAAACGTAGAAATTTCTGGTGGGCCGGAAAGATGGGAATATGCAGATAAGCATCCTTTATGTCGATCGAGGCTAACCATTCCTGCCCTTGTAGGGCGGTGGCCACCGATCGGATCGACTCCATCCGAAAAGTCCTGATATTTAGGAACTTGTTTAGCCCTTTTAGATTTAATATGGGCCTCACGTCCCCATTTGGTTTGGGGACTGTGAAAAGGTTCGAGTAAAACCCGAATCCGCTTTCTTCCAGGGGAACCTTTATGATTACACCTTGGAGCAATAGTTGTTCTAGTGCCAGAAGGAGGGATCCTCTCTTCTGGGGATCTCTTGGCACGTTTGACCTCATAAATTGGGCAGGAGGAGTGCCTTTTAACTCCAGCTTGTATCCCAGACTTACTGCGGAGAGCACCCATCTGTCTCTGATGGTGTCCCGCCAGGTCTCTGTGAACAACTGAAGTCTTCCCCCCACCCGATTGAGTGGGGGCAACGCTTCATGCCTTGGGGGGAGGTTTTGTACCTCTCTTGATCCAGGGCTTCTTGTTACCCTGTGATTGTCCCTGATTTCTGCCCCCTGAATTTGACCGCGGAGGCCGTCGGAACTGCTTCACAGCCGATGTGCCCGGGACTGGAGAAGTAGGCCTCTTAAAAGAAGGACTTCTACCCTTGTTCTTAACCGGTAAGAGTGAACTTTTACCGGCAGAAATTTTCTGGATATATTTGTCCAGATCTTCTCCAAATAAGCGTTCTCCATGAAATGGGAAGGTAACCAGCAGTTTTTTACAGGGAGCTTCAGCAGACCAGGTTTTGAGCCACAGAAGCCTACGCATATGTACTATAGACAGCGTAAAGCGGGAGGCCTGTTGGATTGTATCCTTTATGGCGTCCACCGCAAAACACAAGGCTCTAGGCAGGTCAGCTAGGGCAAGAGCCTGCTGATCTGGTAAGTCCCTTAAGACTTGTTTCAACTGATCTTTCACTGCTTGGTAGACTCCAATCGCTGCTACCGCAGGTTGTGTCACCATGCTTGCTGTAGAGAAAGCAGATTTTAGTAAAGACTCCAATTTTTTATCTATTTGGGTCTTTGAACATTGGAACATTATCTACTGGACATGTCAGTGATTTGTTAACAGAAGAGATGGCTGCGTCCACTGTAGGGACCCTCCATTTTTTTATGAACTTATCCTCCATGGGATAGATCACCGGAAATCTCTTGGGGGGAGCAAATATTTTATCAGGATGCTCCCAATCCTGGTAAATAAGCCCTTCTAATAAAGGGTGGATTGGGAAGGAACAGACAGCCTGGGGAGCTTTTAGCGACCCCAGCGAGGAAACCGTAGTGGATGGTGGTTCCGCCAGAGGCATTTTAAATGCTGATCGGACCATGTTAGTCAGAGACTGAACCCATAATCTTTCAGCCTGAGATGCTGAGAAAGGTTCTTCCACTGTTGATTCCTCCATAACTGAATCAACCTCATCCTGATCCCCTTCAGGTAGGTCGATCTCTGTGTGGGGCTGTTCCTCCACTAACAGGCACTCTGAAGGAGGAGACGGAGATCGGACGCGCTTTTCCTGTGACAGGGAAGCAGCGATCAATGCTGTTAATCTCTCTTCCAATCCTCCCAGAGTTGAGGATAAAACCTCCTCTGTTATATATACAGGAGCAGGTGGACTGGGGACAGCCGCAGCACCAGGCATTCCTGCGGGGTTTCTATGGCTACTGACCTCTGAATCCTCAGGGGAGATTGGTGCAGTACAAGCATGCCCAATATCCTCAGAGCCCGATGGAGACCCCTTTGGCTTCCTGGAAGACCTATTTCCGGAGCGTCTGGACGACATATCCTTTAAGCACAAAGCTGAGGTATTCCCGTCGTCATACACCAATTTTTGCTGGTAATAGTCTAACACAGTTGCTGCTATATACCAGCTGGTGTCCACTAAAGTGCCTTTCTATGGGGATGCCTGCATCAACCGCCTCTGTGTGCCACTGTTTGTTGCTAGCTCTGTTTGCATCCAGCTGACACTTGTACTGTGTCTTTTAACCATGCTGGGACGCCTGCACATGCGCAGAAGCGCTGCGGCGCGCATCGAGCGTCATCCACCCGCCCCGCCCCTTTTTTTTCATAGGAGGCGCGTGCACGCGCCCGCGCGCGCGCCCGTGCACCATTGGCGCCCTTTTCGAAATCAAACAGGGACTAGGAGCCAGGGCCCTTTTTGCCGGAGGGCCTGTGCGGTGGATGAGTGCAGCAACAGGGCAGAGGAAGTGGATTCCCACAGAGAAACTTACCAACTGCCTGGATCTTTTGACTTGAGAAAACCAAAGATCCACATGACAAGAAAAATGGACTACAGTGGCCTCTAGTGGTTTAACACAGGTACCGCGGTCCCTTTTTTTTTTTTTTTTTCTTGACTACTATTAAAATTTTACATTTTCAGTAGTTACAGGCAAACACAGATATTTAGCGGGAATACCGTTAGGTAACAGACAGAAAGACAAATTAGGCCTGGGGGTCCCCCAATAGAACCAAGTTCCTGGGGGCCCCCACTTACCTGATCCCCGCCGCAGGACTTTGTTTGGTCCACAGAAGTCCAAACTTCACCTATCACGGCAGGCATTGTAATTAAACCTTCAGGGACCGGGTTCCCAAGGATTCCACTCCCCTGGACCTGTATAGCACCCTGCACAGACAACATCTTGGTCGTGGGTATGACCAGAGCTCTGGATCCCAGGGTCCAGCCCTCCTAAGAGAGGCATTACAGGCAAAACCTTGCTCTTCTGCTGCAAGGCCCGGGTACCGACCGTTTAGCTATGAAGCTTTTTTGGTGGGATCCGGAACAGCTTACTAAGGCCCAAAAGAACCTGTACGCAAGCCCAGTGAAAACACATGTTACTCTTTGGCCAACACCTTAGACACTGGCAAAAAACTGAGGTGCTCCCGGATGGGAGGGGCTTATATAGGGGAGGGTACTTCCGGTTTGGAATTGGCCAGTGCCAACACCTGAAGGTAATCTATATAACCCATTAGTAATGACTAAGTCGCTCTGTGTCCCGTGATGTACAAAAAAGAAAATGGGTCAGAGGAGTGACTCCTCTCCTACCCTGCCTGCTCTGTTCACACAGATAAATGGGTCAGAGGAGTGACTCCTCTCCTACCCTGCCTGCTCTGTTCACACAGCTAAATGGGTCAGGGGAGTGACTCCTCTCCTACCCTGCCTGCTCTGTTCACACAGAAAAGGGGGTCAGAGGAGTGACTCCTCTCCTACCCTGCCTGCTCTGTTCACACAGCTAAATGGGTCAGAGGAATGATTCCTCTCCTACCCTGCCTGCTCTGTTCACATAGCTAAATGGCTCAGAGGAATGACTCCTCTCCTACCCTACCTGCTCTGTTCACACAGATAAATGGGTCAGGGGAGTGACTCCTCTTCTACCCTACCTGCTCTGTTCACACAGATAATTGGGTCAGAGGAGTGACTCCTTCCTTTCCCTACCTGCTCTATTCACACAGCCAAATAAATCAGAGGAGTGACTACTCCCCTACCCTGCCTGCTCTGTTCACACAGATAAATGGGTCAGAGGAGTGACTCCTCTTCTACCCGGCCTGCTCTGTTCGAATAGCTAAATGGCTCAGAGACGTGACTCCTCTCCTACCCTACTTGCTCTGTTCACACAGATAAATGGGTCAGGGGAGTGACTCCACTCCTACCCTACCTGCTCTGTTCACACAGATAAATGGGTCAGAGGAGTTTCCCCTTCCTCTCCCTACCTGCTCTGTTCACACTGCCAAAAGTGTTAGAGGAGTGCCTCCTCCCTTACCCTGCCTGCTTTGTTTATACAGCCGAATGGATCAGAGGAGTGACTCTTTTCTCTCCACACCTGCTCTGTTCAGATTGGCACATACAGACAGCAGCTTTGTCTGTGCTCTTTAGAAAAAAAACATAATCCACTGTGACCACAATGTTATGGGTTCACCCTGCGAAAAAGAGATCAAAACTGTAGCAAAAATCTAGAGCATCTGTGCGGGGCAACCAATAAGCTTTTTTCTTTTATTTTTTTCATTTTCATTTTCAAAGCTTAACTGAAAAAGCTGAAAATAGAAGCTGATTGATTGCCATGCACAGCTGCTCCAGATTCTGTCTGCTCCAGTTTTGATAAATTCTCCCCCTGTATTCAATTTTTATTTGTAAAAATAAAGATTTTGAAAACAAAAAAATATATTAAAAAATTGTCTACAAAATAACAAACAAAAAAGAAAAGAAAATAATATTGACCCAAAAAAAAACTTTATAGTTTTCCATTATGGTACAATTATCCTTTAAAGTATTGTTTCATGCATACAGGAGACCAATATAATTTTATTTTTGGGCATAAATTCAGTTTTGTGTCTCTGCCATTGCAGCCGATGAACCCTGTGATATCAGATAGAGCAGAGTGCAGTTGCTTCGCCATTGCAAACATCTCCTTTATATTCTCATGTTCTTTGTGGCCTCTGAATTCAATTAAACCGATGGGAAAAAAAAATAAATAATAAACAGGCATTTTCTAAATGGAAACTTGTGATGCAAAGAAGCAAGGGGAGAATCATGCAAATTCATAACACGCGATCTGTCCTGCAAAGCTTGATTTGCCAAACATGCCCCATCAGATATTAGGTCCATTCTCTCTTTCAATCACCAATCAGCAGAGAACGCTCATACATATGCATCAAAGACAATTACACTCTCAGAATGAGGACACTACAGCCTGATGAAAACCAGCCTGTATAATAAATATTCTATTTTTTCTTTTTTTACTTTTCCTTACCATAGCCTCCTATAGATGAATATGCTTAAAAGGGTTCATAAAAAATTCAGCCCATCACATACATGAAGGTTTAGAAAGAGTCATGTGGTGTGGGTCAGAACCCCTTATTCATTTTTTGGCACCTGACAACATGCTATAGGGTAGACTTTCATGTGTCCATCATAGGCTTAGGAGGGGATGACTGTACTATTCTGTTTATGTGTGCTAAATAGCAAAGAACAGCAAAAAATAACTTTAAATAAAAATATCTCAGCTTTAGCTATTGCTAATTAACTATGACATCTACAAACATCCATGTAAAGGTTTTATCATTTCCTTAAAGCTTAACCCCAGGCTAAGTTTTAATTACACCGATGACATACATATACTGTATGCAGGGCTGCCATCAGGGGGGTACAGGCATTACACCTGTAGGGGGGGCGATGGCCCTCAGGGGCCCGGCTGGCCCTCCCGTTTTTGTTCTTTTTGCATTACACCTGTAAGGGGCCCAATGGTCCCCTGGGCCCCTTACAGGGCCGGCCGGCCCCGATCCTGTTTTTTATTTTATTTTTATTTTTGGATCACACCTGTAAGAGGCCCGACGGTCCCCAGGCCCAGTCCCCCCCCCTCCCCCCACTTATCACACTTGTTTGTTTTTTTCGTCAGATCTCTGCAAAATTTGTGATGGCTGCCCTGACTGTATGTAAGCAAGTGTCTTGCCTTTCAGAATATTTGCAGTTCTGTTCGGTGGTCTTGAGATCCTAGCACTTCTACAAGATAAACTGTGGGGGTTAATTACGAAAGGCAAATCCACTTTGCACTACAAGTGCAAACTACAAGTGCAAAGAGTGGGCCAACTCAATATTAAACCCTACGGACTAAGACTGGGATGCCAATAAATTTCATGTGCGTGTAAAGACAGGCATCCCAATACTTGGGGTAATATAGTGTAGTTTAGCTAGGTCGGTGACCTCACTTTTCTCCACTGCAGCCAAGCAATACAGCTTAGTCCAGGGCACAGTCCCAGCCTCCTGATTGAAAAATTAATAAGCCCACCCTGCTCTCTATCAGCAAACCCCAGGCGTTAAAACAATAGCAGTGTAGTACATGATTGGCTTAAAATATGAAGGAATATCAGCTGCACTCCACTTAACTCCTTCTTACAGTATGTTTTAATAATTAATGCACTGACTGCATACAGAAATGTCTCCACCCAAAAGCCAACCTTCCTTGACGCGTTTCACCACCCCTGGCTTGTTTATAAGGATATGGGAAATGATTGGCTTACATTTTGCTCCTCCCACACCCCGTCCTGCTTTGTAGGTAAAGTGATTTTTTTTTCAATTAATGCAAAAGTGTTTATAAACCACTTAATGTTCAGCTTTAATAGGTCAGTACAAATTTAAAGTAAACCCATTGTTTAGGCAAAGCAACAGGTTCACTTAACTGCCTTCCTATCCCAGCAGAATAGACAGTAGTCATCTTACTATCATTCCCCACCAATATGACAGCTGCCTTTAAGGTAAATGCGTTTTCGATATCTGAAGTATTTTGTGTTTTTTATATACTCCCTATATATTTTCATATGTATTATTTTTTCCACAATTTTTTTCTCATCAAAACGTATAATCACATTCATAAATATGTTAGAAGGAATTCATCATTATATTTTGACATGCAAAAATGTAGCCGTTAAAAGCCTTTTTTCTCATAAACTGTTATTTTACCCCATTATATGTTATTTTTTACCCCATTATATGTCATTTTACCCTCACCTTAAAGCGGAGGTGCAGGGAAAAAAAAAAAAGTCAGCAGCTACTAACAGTGTAGCTGCTGACTTTGAATAAGGACACTTACCTGTCCTACTCGCCCGCGATGTGGGTCCTGCCACGGCGATCGATCGCTGCTGGCAGGCTCCCGGCTCCTCCATCCTGAGTAGGGGAAACAGGCAGTGAAGCCGTAAGGCTTCACTGCCCGTTTCCTACTGCGCATGCGCCACTCGCACAGCGCTTTGTGAATGGGCGGCTTGCCTCCTGGGATACACACAGTTCCCAGAAGGCAGCGCGGCCCATTCACAAGAAGAGGAAGCGGAAGGAGACCCACCGCGGACGGAGAAGAGGAACATTAGAGGCAGATTAGGGGACTTCCGCATAGCAACAGGCATTTAGGGTGAGTATAATTATTTTATTTTTTTTAGGATTTTTAGTGTAACGATTTTTTTAGAGTGGACCTCCACTTTAAATGCTCTAATTTTATAGAATGTTAAACAATCACAAGCTAAAAATATTTTAAGGAGTGAAAATACATAAGGTAATCTTCAACTTCATAAGCTGCCATATATAAAAATAATAATCAAATAATTAATAAAATAATCAAAAAATAATAAATAGTAAGCCTTTAAATTTTACATCTTTCCCCACAACCATCCCAAAAGCAAAAAAAAAAATGCTTTGAACAATATTTATTAGCTATAGGAAGGTTAATGAAGTATGTAAACCAAGGATAACAGGTCCATTACAAATATTCTTTATCTAATAATATACAGTTTGGTAATCGTTAGCTAAAAGGGTGACTCTTCTACTTAACAATTTTATCTGATAAAAGATAAAATAAAATTTTGTAGTATTAGATTATGCTGATCTGATTAAAGATTGTAGAACCAAATTTATGGTTGTAGAACATTTATCAGATAGGAAACTCTATAGGTCCACTTTTTTTGACCACAGATGTGAGTTAATCCACCAAATGATAAAAAAAAGTATCAAAAATAGCTCAGTGAAACCCAAGAGAATATGTTCCCTAAGGCAACCCTTTTATGTGCTGGACCAATAATTTATTGCAGCTACCCTGGCCACTATGAACCAGCTGAGGCATAATGTGGCATGTAATGAATTACCTAAATGAATCATGTTTGAGTAGCCAAAATAGATACCTCTACTGTAAATCACAAGGAAGTGTACATTTCAGTGGAGGTCTATTTGTGTAATTGGGACAGCAATTCTCTGCTTTAATTAGAATGCAAATCTAAAATTTTTGCTATCATCAGTCCTAAGATGTATCCAGGAACAATACCAAGGCTAACGTCTACAGAAAACACAGTGCAGATCAGAAGCTTTTTGATAAAACCTAGAAAAAAGAAGAATTATGCCTTGTACACACGATCAGAATTTCCGATGAAAAAAGTCTGGCGGAATTTTTTCATCGGATATTCCGACCGTGTGTGGGCCCCATTGGACTTTTTTCCGTCGGAAGTTTAGAAATAGAACATGTTTTATTTTTTTCCGATGGAAAAAATCCTATCGGAAATTCCGATCGTGTGTGAGGAACTCCGACAGAGAAAAAACAACGCATGCTCAAATCAAGTCGACGCATGCTCAGAAGCATTGAACTTAATTTTTCTGGGCTCGTCGTAGTGTTGTACGTCACCACGTGCTTGACGGTCGGAATTTGGTCTGACAGTGTGTATGCAAGACAGCTTGAACGGAATTCCGACGGAAAATTGCATCAGATTTTAGCCCATCGGTAATTCCGATCGTGTGTACAGGGCTTTACACTTACAATGTTGATGTGACAACCAAACGTATCAGTCTCTGCTGGTCCTTACAGTCAAGCACCTAAAGGAACAATGGTGGGAGCTCAACCTTAAATTAGCCATTCATTATAGGGGGTTAAAGCAGAAGCCATCTGAGATCCACCTTGCCAGACCTGTCATCTGAAGAAGGCATGGAGGCCCAAAGTGGAGGCATTTTGTTATAGTTGGATATTTTGTCAGAAAGCCTCCTGGTAAAACCAGTAAAAATGTGTGATATATCAGATCTTGAGAGGCGTATCTGAGATTGTTTCTGTCTTTAGGTACTCTAGTAGCTAGCTGATTTAAAGTTTAGCTGCTACCATCTTTTCTTCACCCTCTGGATTTTTAAAAAGCTTTTTTGATAAAACCTAGAAAATATTACACTCACAATACTGATGTGACAACAGAAGTTATCAGTCTCTGCTGGTCCTTACAATCAAGCACCTGAAGGAACAATGGTGGGAGCTCAACCTTGAATTAGCCATTCAGTATAGGGGCTGAAAGCAGAAGCCACCTGAGTTCCACCTTACCAGACCTGCCATCTGAAGAAGGCATGGAGCCCCAAAATAGCATCAGTGGTGGCATTTTTTTTTATAGTTGGATATTTGGTAAGAAAGTCCCCTGGTATAGCCAGTGGTAATTTGTCACACAAGAAAAAGAAAGAAAGGGCGCACCAGCCTAGTGCATTATCCTTTGGATGAATTTTATTAAAAATAGATAAACAGGAAAACTCCTCACAAACGTAGGTGAATGGCTAGCAATGTATATAGTTTCCACAAGTAGCAGCAATGAGTCAGACCCAAATACACTCTAAATGGTCACAGAGGGATTGACGAGGGCCACTGCCGGCTGACGCGTTTCGAAGGACAACCTTCTTCCTCAGAGCCCAGCTCTGTGACCATTTAGAGTGTATTTAGGTCTGACTCATTGCAGCTACTTGTGGAAATTATATACATTGTGAGCCATTCACCTACGTTTGTGAGGAATTTTCCTGTTTATCTATTTTTAATAAAATCCATCCAAAGGATAATGCACTAGGCTGGTGCGCCCTTTCTTTCTTTTTCTCGTTTATCAGCAGGATACCCTTATACCTGAGGGTAGCAAGGCCAGTGACATGCACCATCACGACATACAGACTGTCTGGTAATCCACTTGTGCACAGGAGTGTTTGTTTTCTGTTATCAAAAGTAATTTGTCACACATCATATATTAAGAGGTGTATCTGAGATGGCTCCTGCCTTTAGGTATCCTAGTGGCTAGCTAATTTAAAGTTGAGCTACTACCATAAAGCCTCGTACACACGACGAGAGCTTTTTGCCAAGAAAACCGTTCATGTGTATGGTTTCTCGTCGGGAAAACTGCCGGGAATCTCGGCGAGAAATATAGAGAACTTGCTCTCTATTTTTCTCGTCGGGATTCTCGGCAGAGTTTTTCTGCCGAGAAAACCAGTCGTCTGTATGCTTACCTGTCCAAGGTAAACCCGCGCATGCTCGAAAAGACTTAGACACATGCGTGGTAGCATACAAGGTTAGTGTGGGGTGTAGCAAGATGGCGGCGACGGCATCGAATGTGACGAGCGCCGGCTCGTCGTAGTCGATGACGTCACCGCGTTCTTGCCATTCAAAAGAACGGCGGTTCTTTTGAATGGTTGTGTGTGTACACTCACCGTACAAGGCAAGCTTGACAGAAATCCCGTAGAGAAAAACAACTTTTTTTTTTCTGACGGGATTCCCGCCCGTGTGTACAGGGCTTAATTCTTTGACCCTCTGGACTGGAAGAGACTGCTAAACTCCTTTGCCCCATTGATATTAAAAGTGCAATTTGTAAATCGTTTTCTCAATAAAGCTTTTGATCTGCACTCTCTGGTGCACCTGCATGCAGTCTACATGGTGATATTTGAAGAAACAACCCATCTATTATTTCTTGGGGACAGATGAAGCAGGTAACAACTTGATATATGGCTTAACATATCAAAATCCTTATCAACACTGCATTCCCAACTTTGAGTGTAGATATTTTTCAAATAAAAAAAGAACTTACTGTGGGTAGCTGTGAGCTGAGAAGATGTCCTTCTTGGCTTAACATGTTGGACACCATGATTGCAGGTAGGTCCATGTTCTGATAGGAGTAAGTTGGTATCAAGCTATTTGGAGGGAGGCTGTGACACAGTGAATGATATCCAGACTCATGGTCCACCAAGTGCATCAGGGAGTGATCTGGTAGATTCGGAGGTGTGATGGGAGGTATCTCATAGTCTTCATTGCTTTCATTTTGTCCATTATATGTCTGAATGAAACAAGATACATTATTAAACCCAAAATTGACTTAGTAAATAGTGTACAGCATGTGTGTAAATCATGAGCAGTAAATTAAAGACCTAAGGTAATAAAGTAGAACACCAAATAAGAACCTGGAAATTTTTATTTTTCTATCTCTCTTCCTTTTCTGTGTCTCAGTGACACCTTAGGGCAGTGCAGGCGAACTTTGGCACCCCAGATGTTTTGGAACTACGCTTTCCATTATGCTAATGGACTCTGCAATGTAATTGAGCATCATGGGAAATGTAGTTTCAAAACATCTGGGGTGCCGCAAGAAAGAAACTATAAAATAGCAATGAGATAGTATTGGAGCCCAGTAGCGCTAAATAAAATAAATAGTGGACAAACAGATATATGTTGGCCGAAAGGGGGACTATGGACCACATTTGGTATAGTTGTCATTTGGTGAGAAATTTTTGGGAAAAAGTTCATGAGATATATTGGAAAGTGTCGGGAGTAAAGATGAACTTCAATATAGACATTTCCTTGTTGTCTTTCATTTCAAACTCAATAAAGAGTATTAAAAATATATTTTACATCATATGATAACGGCAGCGAGAACAATAATAGCGCGCAAATGGAGAGAAAATAGAAGTCCAAATATAGTAGAATGGATATGTGAAATGAATGAAATACAATATATGGAAAGACAGATAAGAGAAGAAGGATATATAAACAGTCAAATGCCAGAAATATGGCAAAAATGGGATGAATATCGGCTCTCGGAAGGAATGAAAAAATATATATACCGTAATTGAAAAATAAGAATATGAAGGGGAGGGACGAATGAAATGGAAAATGGTGGAGAAGAAAGGGGGAGACGGGGGGATTAAATGTCCTTTTTTTTTTTTTATACTATCTCTAGTGTGAATGAATGTTAGGACGAATGGATATGGAAGATATAAGGAACAATGTAGGTGATTGATGGAAGGTTTATTGTTTTTAAATGATAAGTAACTTATACATATTAAGATTCGATATATCAAACAACTAATGGGAACAATGTATTTGTAAGTGAAGCTTGTATAAATGTAAAAGTATTTTGTATTTGAAAAAAGATAAATAAAAAGAAATTGAAAACAAAACATCTGGGGTGCCAAGGTTCGTCATCACTGTTTTAGGGTGTACATCCACGTTAGTGGAACAGGAAGTGAGCGGAAATCTCCTTAGTGAAGATACAACAATAAAGGGGGTTTCTAATCCTTCCTTACTATATAAAAAAAAAAAGGAAATTGGCTGAAGTTGAGCTTTCATTGTATTTAGTCTAAACAAATTACAAGACTTGTATTTATAGAAGGAGTAAAGCATAATCATTGCTCTACTAACTATGCTGGAAGCATGTGTAATAGACAAATATAGCCCAGACCACATAGATGATGCAACATTCAAAACAGTAAATGACACATATTATTTCTTTTAATAGAGTCTGAAACCCCTTTTCTAACAGAATTGTGCATTTTACATAGTTAGACAGTAAGCCCTGGCAGTCAAGAAATGCTCTGGCATTGCATTTGTGGAGATTGGGGAGGAGAAGTCCATAGCACACGTCTAGGACAATGCAGCCAGGACATTCAGTGCGCCAAACATGAAAATAATTGGTGTCGTTTTTACAAAAAAACACAACTGCGCTAAAATACATAGGGAGGCTACCATTGCTGGCCCGGAAATGCTATTTGCCCTGGCTGTCTCTAACTTTAATACTTTTTCTGATCCAGACAAGCAAGTGAAATCAGAGCAAAGCCATAACTGCTAATCTCAATGTATATTTATTTCAACTATGTACAGTATTTAGCTGTTTTCCCGCAGTTTTGTTTTAAAGCTGATAATGAATGATGAATAGAACACAAACCAATGCAGCCCTGTATTTATCAATACATCATTCAATTTATTTATTTTTTAAATGCAAAGCAGTGTAAGTGCCTGATTTGACTTGGCTTTAGCCTTTTGCAGTCTCTTAAACAGAAGCACTTAGACTGCGAGAGGGTGAAGCAGCACAAGGAGCCAGTCAGCAGTGCTGCAGTGCTCATATGCTAACAAGGGAACTGCTAATAGGAGAAGAGAGCAAAGTGACAGAGAGGTGAGCTCATTGGTCTGCTGCTTCTCCTTCACTGTCCAGTCACACAGCTGCTGTATTACCTAAAGTGTTACTAAACCCAGGAGCCTGCATTCACTCTATCTGGTCTCCCACAGTACCATACCTCACAACATGCACGGATTCTGCGGGTTTTTCCCGCATTGACACTTATTTCCCGCAGTCCCGCGATAGTGATCATTTTCCCGCACAGCAGGAATCGGAGGAAGAGGAGCCAGTGGATGAAGCACGGGAGGGAGGTAAGACGCACCTCCCCTGCGATCGGCGTCAGGGACTGAATGTCCCGCGGTGGAACTTTTGGGAGGTATGCAGTACACAAAACATGGAAATGCAATTATTTTTGCAAATATAAACCGCTAAATACCTTTTCTCATCAGCAGTATATAGCAGTTGTGTGACTTCTATCAGTGTCTGTTTAATGCTTGTAGGAGGAGTTTTCATTCTGCACTGGCTGTCCCATAAGGATGCAGAGAAAAAGATCCGCTGCTTCAGGTGTATAATGGGAACCTGAGATGGAATGTCTCGTAGAGTGCCAGCCCCGGCTCGCCTCCATGGGAAACTTGTAAGAAAAGAAATGGCTGCACATCCAGAAATTCCGATTGCCTTTTATTATTCACAGTGATAACACCAACGACAACAATGCTTGGTGTCTTTGGTGTTATCACTGTGAACAATAAAAGGCAATCGGAATTTCTGGATGTGCAGCCATTTCTTTTCTCATAAGGATGCAGGACCCCTGACATTCTATCTGGACAGTGCTGATTGGCCCTGTGCTGATCACATGCACTAAAAAAACCTTCTAGCAATACAAACCAAACTTAGCACTGTATTATCAGGGGATGGATTGGGGACTTTAGGAGGAAGGGGAGGATCAAAGAAGACAAGATCAAACAGCCTTTTTACACAATGCAGAGGATTAACCAATTAGGTTCCACAGTGAGTATAACAAGCATGCTTTACTGCATATACAGACTGATTTTACTGTTGTGGATTTAGTAACACTTTAAATGCAGCAGAGAATAGGCAATTCTCCAGCCTGGCCAGACAGGTCCATACTGTATAAACCTCAGAGCTGGATGGAGAGAAATAAAAATCCATAGGCAGGTAAAATATCTCCTATATATTTCAGCAGCATAGTGGCTAGGTGGTTAGCACTTCTACCTAGCAGCACTAGGGTTGTCAATTTGAATCCCAACCATCGTCAATAGCATCACCTGCCTGGTGTTTGCATGTTCTGACTGTATGTGTACACACCAAAAAGACATGCTGGTTGGTTAATTGGCTCCTGTCTAAATTGACCCTAGTATGCATGAGCTAGGGCTGGGATGGCGAACCTTGGCACCCCAGATGTTCTGGAACTGCGTTTCCCTTGATGCTCAACTACACTGCAGAGTGCATGAGCATCATGGGAAATGTAGTTCCAAAACATTTTGGGTGCCAAGGTTTGCCATCACTGAGCTAGGGTCTTTAGCAGTGGTGGCTGGTGCTCAATACTTTGGGGAGGGCGATAAACCAACACCAACCCCCCCCCACCCCCGGCGGAGGATGGAAGGGAATGCGGCGGCGATCAGAGGCCTCCTTACCTTAGGAAGGAGGCAGATCAGGCAGACATGAATCCGGGCTGCAGTTACTCGCTCCGGGGCCATCGCTTCTCCTCCAGGACAGGAAGTGGGTCCTGACTGAGACCCAATTGACCGGGAGTCCTAAGACTCCCTGGCCAATCGGGTTTCAGTAACTGCTTCCTGATTAGCCCAGGAAGAGAATCAGGAAGACAATAGCGAATATAAATTTTCTCTTGTCACACAAGTGGCTGCGCCCTCAACCCACTCTTTTTTGAAGCCAATTAGAGCCTCAGGCTCTAATCATGTGCTTAAAAAAAAAAATCCCTATTGAAATCCATGCGTCCGGCGCCCCACATGTAGATCAGGGGGCCAGACGCATGGATTGGGGGGGTGCTCCCGTGCACCCCCTATGGATGGGCCACTACTGGTCTTTAGATTGTAAGCTCCTTGAGGGTAGGGACTGATGTGAATGTACAATATTTGCGTAAATTGACAGCACTATATAAGTACCTGTAATAAATAAAGGTGTATCACACACATTATACTGTATAACACTAATTACATAGAAGAATGCTGGGCTTTTAAATTAGAAATTCCAGCATGGCTTGCAAACTAAAGCCTCATACACACGATCGGACTTCCATCAGACTTTTCCGTGAACTTGGTATGCATACACACGGCAGAATTTTTCAGCCAACATTCACCAAATCACGTGGTTTTTCAGCTCTTTACCGCCACCCTTTGGGCAACTTCTGCTATTGTTGTCTGATGTTTAGCATTGGTTTGGAGCATGCGTGTTTGTACTTTGGACTTTAGTCGGATGAACTTGTGTACGCACGATCAGATGATCCTCCATCGGACATTTGTTGTCGGAAAGTTTGAATGCGAACATTTGTCCATTCAAAAACCGACAACAATTGTCCGATGGAGCATACAGACGGTCAGATTGTCCGATAAAACACGTCCGTCGGACCGTTGTTGTCGAAAAGTCAGATCGCGTGTATGGGCCTTTAAGCCCGGTTCACACAGGGGCGGCACGACTTTGGGGGCAACTGCCGCGACGCGATCTCAAGACGACTTGAGACGCCCAGTTCAGGCGATTTGCATAATGACTTCTGTATAGTACAGGAACCTTTTTCTAAGTCGGAGCGACCTGAGTCACTCCTATTAGAACGGTTCCATTCAACAGAGCGGGACGCGACTCCTCAGGCGACCGAGTCGCCTGACGAGGCGCCCCTATGTGAACCGGGCCTTAGTGTTATGAAACCTCCTGGAATAAATGTTTATCTGCAAAGTGTTTATACAAATAAAAATAAATCTATCTATCTATCTATCTATCTATCTATCTATCTATCTATCTATCTATCTACCTGTCTATCTATCTATCTATCTATCTATCTATCTATCTATCTATCTGTCTATCTATCTGTCTATCTATCTGTCTGTCTATCTGTCTATCTATCTGTCTATCCATCTATATTAATATTATATGTTGTCCCTGTTCTGAAGTTTGTTTTCCTGCAAATAGTGCATCCAAAAAAAACATAGGTAAGTGATTAATATATTGCTGAATTTTGTGTTTGCCTGGAGCAGCCCTTCAATTAAACTTTAGGACTGCTTTAACACCAAAATACTTTTATTATCTTCTACATTTTGTGTCTATTTGCACATCTTCTATACATTGGACATTTGCAGTCTAAGCACCGTTGGCAGTTTTTTTTTTTAGTTACTATAACAGGTTTGGAGTCAGAAATTAATATTTCAGAGTATCCAGGAAGTGAGCAAACAAAACAAGAAAATAGCTCAGAAAATCGCAAAGCATTGTGGGAATATTCAGCACATTCATCGCCCATAATAGAAATGCAAATGAGGCGTTATCAGCTCCATGTTGGTGCTGTCAGAGTAACTCAACACTACTATAGAACGGGGATCTTAATAATGTGTCTATTGTGACAGCTGCACATTCATTCTTGGAGATAATTACCTCCAGAAAAAAAAAAAACTGGGATCTCTCTACTTCCTTGCATTAATAGGTAGAGAGAAAAAAAAAAAAAAAAAGTGCATGCTTGGATGAAATTAGATTTAAACCTAAATGCATAAAATGGGAAAATAAAAAAAACCTGTCTGTACACAGTTCTGCCAAACTGCATAAAATCAGTTATCTTGGCCATTTGGTTTTGGTCAGCTGTTTCCATTTCTCCTGTAATGATTTTTCTCAGTCCACTGGATTTCTGCCCTCTGTGTTCGTATGGCCATCTGCAGCCTCATCTCTCCATGATGAAGTTAAAAAATAAATAAAAAAAAGAAGAAGCAGGGAACAGACGCAGTGCGAAGTAAAAAGAATAGTAGTTTATGCATAAAGTGATCTCCTCTTTAAGGGCTACTTCAGACATGTGGCCCGGAGGGGGGGATCAATAAAAGCAAGAGCAGTATTTACAAAATTGCCTTTTGACAGTTTTGTCTTAAAAATTGTGAAGTATAATTTTCTTATGCTTGTTGTATCTTTTGTAGTATTTAAACTTCATGCAAAACTTCCTGAGGAAGCTCTTCTGAGCGAAACATGTAGAGTGAGAAGTGGTTGCAAATATTATTTAGATGATATGTCTTTATGAACAGTTATTGTCTTTTAAAAGAAACATATTCTTAATAAAATTACATATATTTATAAAACCTAGGTGTTTTACTACTGTTGGTACCTTTAAAGTCCCGCTTGTTTGTTCCAAATTGTTTTCAAATATTTAATGGGATGTGGTACTTTTTTCTGATCTCTCATTGCCCTGCCCCAGCTTAAATAAAAGCAAGAGGTTGAGCTGCAGTTTTACCACCCCCGACTGCCCATTTGAACAAGCAGATGTAGCCAATTTGCTTTACAGCCATGGCTGGCGGTAGGGTTGCCAACTCATCCCTTTAAACCCAAACACATATGAATTACACAGGTTCTGAGGCTAATTTAATGCATATAAGGCAACAAGTGAGTTTAATTACTACCTTAGCCAACCACAGAACCTGTGTAATTGATATGTGTTCGGTTTCAAAGAGATGAGGTGGCAACTCTAGCTGGCGGGTTGCAGTACCACCACTAAATGCGACCTACTTTAGTGAATGGAGCCGTGCCTCTACCACGTGCAATGCCATGGTTGTGGTGACTGGTTCAACAATTTGAGGGTTAAAATAGGCAATGAGGAAGTGATGGATCACTTTTCCGAGGTCCAGCAATAATTGCTGCATGTGTGAACAAGCTCTTAGAGCAGGGGTCTCAAACTGGTGGCCTTCCAGCTGTTGTGAAACTACAAGTTCCATGAGGCATTCTAAGGCATACAGTTACAAGCCTAACTCCCAAAGGCAGAGGCATGATGGGACTTGTAGTTTTGCAACAGCTGGAGGGCCACCAGTTTGAGACCCTTGCCTTAGAGGGATCTTATGGGGGAAGGGTACATACCTTTACTACTTCCTTATAATAGCCATGCCAGGTGGGTGAAGTTGGGAACTTTGATGTGTTTTCTGCACTGGAGTGTCAGAGAGATTGGGAGTGTTTAAAACAATTGTCTAGGCATGACCCAAATTTACCCCCCAAACCTCACTCTACCTATCCTAGCATTATTATTTTTTTAACTTGTTCTTGTAGTGAAAAACAACCCTTATTACACCCTATGATGTCATTACCAGGCTTATAGAATTCTTGCAAGGTCAGCTTTTGGGAAGAGGGATCAGCAGGGTCACCTAGGTCACTTTGTATAAATGTACTCTCCAGAACTATATCTCCCAAGAGCTCTTTCCTACACACTCTGTGTGGACAGGCTTTTGGGAGTCAAAGCAGCAGCATTGTTTTCATGGCAAATATATCAATGTATGCATGGGGAGAGGGGCAAGGACAGGCTGATTTCTGTAGTCCAGTAGGGGAAAGCTCAGGCTGGGCTGACAACTCTGCTTGGGATTTCAGTGCAGCAGAGGCTGACTTGTCAGCTCACTAGAAAAAAGTTAGGGTACAATTGAATTCCTGGCAGGATCACTAAGTATATTTTCATAATTGCAGCATTCCAAAAGGTATAAAACTTTTTTTGCAAGGATGTACTGCACATTTTTCCCATACACTTTTCGTCCCTGGTGCCCAACCTGCGGCCTGAGGGCTGCATGTGACCCTTTGGTGTATGATGTGTGGTCCTTAGACCTCAGCTGTTTGCAGTGGGAAAATTGATTAGCATTAATCTTTACTAGCCCCATGTAACATGTTCCTGCTTTCATATCGTCTTCTGCAGCATATCCCTATGTAGCAAGACCACACTCTCTGACCATTATTATTATTATTATAATACAGGATTTATATAGCGCCAACAGTTTGCGCAGCTCTTCACAATATAAAGGCAGACAATACAGCAGAAATACAATTCAATACAAGAGAGTTAGGAGGGCCCTGCTCCTTTTAGCTTACAATCTAATAGGGATGGGCTGGTGAAACAAAAAGGTAGTAACTGTGAGGAATGAACTGATGGGAGAAGTAGAAGATTCGGTTGTTAGGTGAAGGCAAGGTAGGCCTCCCTGAAGAGATGAGTTTTCAGGGATTGCCTAAAAGTGGACAGAGTAGGAGATAGCCAGACAGATTGGGGTAGTGAGTTCCAGAGGATGGGAGAGGCTCTGGAGAAGTCCTAGAGATGAGAATGGGAGGAGGAGACAAGGGAACTAAAAAGCAGCAGGTATTGGGAAGAGTGGAGAGGGCGGTTTGGGTGATATTTGGAGACAAGATTGGTGATGTAGCTTGGGGTCGAGTTGTGGATGGCTTTGTATGCTATCGTTTTGAACTTTATTCGTTGGGTAATTGGAAGCCAGTGAAGGGACTGGCATTTCCTCTATTGGGTCTACAGTTTCTGACAGTCCTCTCAAGCATTACATTACATATTTTGAACATTATATGGAGACCTTTGGTGATGTCAGGGGCTGCATTTGAGGCCTCCTTTAGCTCATAAGTTGACACCCACTGCTGTAGAGGAATCCTATGGTTCAACGGAACCCTGGTTGAGAAAGCCTGATCTAGGAAGTTGGAGCTATGCCTGCCCCTCCCACTGATACCTGTCAGAATGGTTAGACAGTCATTGCTGAAATATCAGCTTTGGGATCAATTATTTTTTAAGGACAGCTATAAATTTATATAGAGCTCATCAAAATGTATTTATTTATTTGTAAAAGATGTTTTAAAGCCCTACATTCGTTTTGGGGACAGAGTTAAAATTTCTGTTAGGCTTTTACTGCTTATAAAGTCTAATGAGGGCACCAAACAAACAGTCTTAGCATTGGTTCACAAACAACAAGATAGAATAGACGACTCGTTTTTGGATCTCAAAAGCCTTGTCCTTCTTCAGGGCCTAAACATAAAGGGTCATCATAAAGACTCAAAATTAGCACAAATCCCCAACCATTATTTATTTTTCGTACAGGTTATAGCCAAAATTAGCATTGCCTTTTAAGTTTTTCTTTTTTGTGTGTCCCTTTTCACAGTATGTGGTATATTCCTCCTGCACACTATATGGGAATCGTCCGATTTAAAGGGTGCTGCAAGGATTCCTGACTGGTCACGGTGTACAACACGGATAAAATATGTCATCAGCTCACCGGCAAGCTTGTTTCAAAGTACAAAGCTCTTTATTCTTGTAGGATCACATAGAAAAGCAACAATTCAGGACCATGCAAGCGCCCTTCCTCAGGCATGTGATGACATCACATCACATGCCTAAGGAAAGGTTCCTGCAAGGTCCTGAATGTTGATCAAACAAGAATTAAGAGCTTTGCACTTTGAAACAAGCTTGTCAACATGTTTCATTCTTTTTAGGGAATTTTTGGTCACAAAGATGTCCATTGTATGTTAAGTCTGTAGTAATGAACCATAGTAATTATATACAAGTGGTCTCCAAACTGCGGCCCTGGGGCCGGATGCAGCCCTGTGCTTGACTTTATCCGGTCCTTGAGGCAATATTCCTGCCACTGACACCAACAATGGGGCATAATTCCGCCTCTGACACCAACAGTAGGGCGCTATCCCTTCCACCAACACTAACAATGGGGCATAATTCTTTCCATTGACAACAAAAAAAGAGCTCTATTCTAACCAACGACACCAGATCGGGCATTGTTTTCTTCCACTGGGCACAGCCCGGCCCCTCTGAAGTCTGAAGGACAATAAACTGGCCCTTTCTTTAGAAAGTTTGGAGACCCCTGCTATATACCATAAAATACATATAATGTTTTTTCAGGTGTATGGTCTTTTAATGCTAGTTTTGATGTAACATTTGTGAAAATGGAAGGAAAAGGAAATAGTTTGCAGATCTCCAGAAGTTCTGATTGTAATCCCCATTAGATGAAAATTTGCTGGCACGTAATTGACTTGTGCAACAGAGGTGCACACACCTGCTATCTAAATAAAGCCAGTTCTAAATGAGACAGATTACAGATAGACGGGCTTCTTCCTCTGGATGAACATGTACACCACACACACACACAAGTAAAATCACACTATACAATAACCAATCAGCATAATTACCCTGAAAAGAGCTTACAAATCGGGTTACACAACAAATTATGGCATTCAGGCAGAGCTGTGTAATCACTATATCAAGAAAGTATTTACATGACATATAATCAGCTTTTAAAAAAAAAAAAATTTTTGCAAAATGAACTGTTGGACAGGAACATTTATTTTAACTAACATGGTCTGAGCTTAAAGGAAACTATGGGTTTTGTGGTCAGTTCGATCCTATTTTAGGGCCCATTCACACTGTTGCATTTTAATGCATAGCAATGCGCTAAAGCACGTGTTCAACGTTCCCATTAAAAAAAAAAAAAGTATATATAGTGTCTGTTCTCATCTTAGAGCTTCAGTGCTTTTAAAAATAAGGTATGTCAGTTTTTTCCTGCATTGTGACTTGGGAGGCCCATAGTCAATAGCAGTGCATCAAAATGCAACAAGGATTAGCAAGTCTTATGCAATGGCTTTTAAGCCTATGCACTCTATATTTTAAATTAAAGAATGTAATGAAAACACAAGTCAACGCCAAAAGATGCATGACAACGCACTTGCCTAATATAATTTTTTTTCTTTTTACTATTTATATAAAATGTATTTTTTTCAAATAAACACCCCATGACACTGATAGCACGGATCATTGTGTTTTGTTTTTTAATGAGAGAGAAAAGCAAAAGCTGTTTGCCTTCAGACTGTCCCTCACTAATTGAAACTCCATATCGTCATATTTGAACAAGCAGATACAGAAATGGGAAATGGGTGACTCTTTTGTTTTATTTAGCAGTGTGTGTAACTTTGATCTTAAGCAATTGAATTCTGTAAATAAGTGTGTGTGTGGGGGGGGGGGGGGGGTTCTCAGTAAAGCAGTTAATGATTGCCACAGGCTGCTGAAAAAATGAAAAATTGACTTGTGATATTTCATATTTGACAAACAAAGATAGGTTTTGGAGTTTTATTATTTGTTAATTAAGAGTATTTTTTTATACTTTATTTAGAGTTTTATTGTTTTGTTATAAATAAAAAGAAAAAAGTAAATTTTAAAGTAATATACTATATTTCAAAGTGTAACTTCGAAATATAGGTATCTGTGAAATAAATATAGGTAACTTTTAAATGATATTTAACAGGCCTACAGATCTCTACCAATGCAAAAGCTTTTATTGCATTCTAGTTTTATAGTTTCATAGTTGGTAATGTTGAATAAAGACTCCAGTTCATCTAGTTCAACCTGTGTGGATGTGTGTGTATCTACCACTTCCCATATCCCTGTATATTGTGTTCAGTAAGATGCTCATCTAAAAAAAAATGGAATTCAGTGACACTTGCCACTGAAACCACCGATTGCGGAAGAGAGTTCCACATCCTTAATTCATCAAGTGGCCACATGTCTTTTTACATGACCTGAGACTGAATAGTTTCCTCCCATTGTTGGAATTTCCATTAAGATACTTGTATACTGTTATCATATCCCTGTGAAAGTAAAGCTGGCCATACATGGATTGAAATTAACCTGGATCAGCAGGGACCGGCCAAGATTTCATCCATGCATGGGCAGGCTGATTATATTCAAGACGATCTATTGATCAACTTGGGTACAACCAGCCTGTCCGATTTTTTCCATTGAATTACTGCCAATGGATATAGCCGCTAGCAAAAACCATTGTGTTCTGCTGGTTTGAAAGGCTCACCACGCACCGCCGCTGACAGAACACAATAGTGCTGCGGGAGGGATTTCCCCGTCAACACTGACCATGTTGATGGGGAAATCAAGATATTTTTTTTCCTTACACCTGTGGAAGAAGGAAATAAATTTGAGTAATCTATGGGCTGCTTTAGGCTACCGATCATAGTGATGGGTCAATATGAATGTATAGGTATGGCTTAGTGGCAAATTCCGACACAACAATGGTTCTATGTTTCCAAGTCTTGTCTGTCAGAAAGGCCGGCTTTTGGTTATGACATCAACGTTTGGTAGGTGAAAGAAAGTCTCCATATGTCTGTACATCCGTACCATCCCTGGGATGAATGTGTGAATGGCAACCTCAGCCTGGACTCCGACCAGGCCATGCCCCCAAATCATTTTTCTCCACCCCTCAGAGCCTAGTTATGAGGAACCCTCCATGGATCTCCATGACTAAGCTCTGAGGGGCGAAGCAAAAATCTTTGGGGGCATGGCCTGGTCAGAGTCCAGGCTGAGGTTGCCGTTCCCACATTCAATCCAAGGATGGTACGGATGTGCGGCCATAGGGAGACCTTCTTTAATCTCTAATCTTTATAGGAGCCGGGATGAGCTCCCAGCGGCGGACGTTTAGAACATGCACCCCATCCAGAGAACCTGAGCGGCCCACTTTGCAGGTATCAAAGTTTGGGAGATACCTACACATCCAACCTGCATCAGTTTGACCCCCTTCCCCCCCCCCCAATGGCAAAGTCTTTGCGTTTGTCAGCCTGTAGATAGTCTTTTTCCTTTAAGTGGCCATGAGTTATTATGCCAGAAAGTGAGACCTATCTACAGTAAACAAAGGAATGTGGCTGCCACCCATAACTGTTCAGAAATATAAGCACAGACTCTAAAATATGTATTTTATTTAAATATTAACAATACTATAAAAAAGACATCTGGTGTCTGAAATCCCCCTAGGCACCACATCCCTTGACTTTAAACATAGATACAGAGATAGGAGATGGGATTTTAAAAGGTGCCACACAAAGGAATTAATATAACATTTCAAATGTTTATTATAAACATTAAAAATGTAATTTATTCACATAAAAACATCAAAAAAGTATCATACAGTACGGCTGCAAAAAATGAATCTCTACATGTTTCGCCAGACTATAGCTTCTTCAGGACATTCTAGAGAACACTGCATGGCAGTTCACAAATTTATTGATGTTTTTATGTGAAAACTTTAAATTTTTAATGTTTATAATAGAAATTTTATATTAATTCTTTTGTGTGGCACCTTTAAAATCCCATCTTCTATCTCTGTACCTATAATAGTATTTACTAATTAATGAAGATTAAAAGAAGGTGGCATAACCCTTTAAATACGCATAAAAAACAACACTGGATGACAGTCATTCTCAACCTGGATTCCATGGAACCCTAGGGTTCCTCCAGAGGTTTCTAGGGGTTCCTTAAACTGTGGCTGACTGACCCCCTGTCTGATGGTGCCTGGGTAGTTCTAGAGCCAATACCACAGACATACAGTTATTTAAGTTTTTTACTGTCTGTAAGGGGGCATTCGGACCACCATTGTAAGTGGGGGATTCTTCCCAATGACCATCAATGTAGAAGCATTTTTTCCCATGAACCCCATTTTTTTTTTTCTTGGGATTGCAAAATACATTTTAAGGGTTCCTCTTGGGTAAAAAGGTTGAGAAAGGCTGTTCTAGGAAGTAATGGAAATGTATTTTTATTAAATATACCCAGTTAGCTAGTTTGCCATGTATTTTTTTCACATAAAATTATTTGTGAAATTAGAATAGATTTCTAATCCAACATGAAAGAAATGAAGCAGCTGTCACGTTTGGCACAATGAAAGCAGCTCCCTTCAGGAAAGTCTGGCAGGGGATGGGTTAAGCTAGAAGATGGAATGTAATAGAAGAGCAGAAGCTTGAAGCATGTTATAATGGATACACTAATGGAATGGCCTGTAATCCGAGGGGCATATCTGCTATTCAGAAAATGCATCACTCCGACTGAATATTTCATATAGTGAGCTTCACATACCACTTCATGCAGAGTAAAGCAGAGTGTTTTAGAATGATGACTAATACGGTTTATACAGATGGACAATATAAATGTATATATGGGCTGTGCTAGAAGTCATGGCAAAGAGCAATGCCGGTGTTTAAGTCGCACGGCTTCATGACAGCCAACCAGATCTCATCTGTCGTTGGTATGAAGCTGTAGGAGCCATGAAAAATGTCTGTTTATGGGCTCATGCACACGGGCGTAATGAAATAATGAGCATGTATGAAGGAAAGTACTGGCAGATGTTTGCGGATAGAACCTGCTTTAAAAAAAAAACATTAATTGGTCAGTATGTAAAGATGAAAAGAAAATGCAGTTGCACACCCGATAAATAACTGGCATCTACATCTATTGTAAAAACATCCACAAGCATGGCAATGAAAGACCCCGCCCTGGGTCCTCACCCTAACGCATTTCACTCAATCGAGCTTAGCAGTAGAGATCTTTCTGGCTAAGCCCAATTGGGTAAAACGCGTTAGTGTAGGCTCTAGGGCGGATCTGTCACTGCCATGCTTGTGGACATTTTTACAAAAAATATGGATGCCAGTGATTTATCCGATGTGCGGCTTTTCTTTATCTTTAGCTTGTGAGTGAAGATGACTCAGTTCTGTCGCCGGCAGCCGGGGTACGAGTGGCAGCTGGCAGGAGCCATTTGGAAGAACAGCTCACTCAGAGTAGGGAGCTATTCGAAAAAGGATTGGCTGCACACCATGACTGATCCTAAATACTTTTTATTGCAACATCCCAAAGTGGCACACACAGGACAATGACAGGCTACAGATGGTTGACGCGTTTCACACAAGGAAGCTGTGATTATGATTAAGCACAGCTTCCTTGTGTGAAACGCATTACCCATCTGTAGCCTGTCGTTGTCCTCTGTGTGCCACTTTGGGATGTTGCAATAAAAAGGATTCAGGATCAGTCATGGTGTGCGGTCAATCCTTTTTCTAATACTTGTACCATGGAAGCGAGCCGGGGCGAGCATCCATGTGTGGAGTCTAACAAGCCTAATTTTCTCATCTGTAGCAGCGTGCCTCTTGTCCTTCAGAGTGGAAAGCTGCCTGTTCAGTGTCATCCAAATGTGGTCCATAAAGTGCTTGCGTTTATATGCCTAAATGTTCATATGCAATTATATGTGTTAGATCATGGGTGCTCAACCTGTGGCCCTCCAGCTGTTGCAGAACTACAAGTCCCATTAAAGCATTGCAAACCATTGACAGTTACAAGCATGACTCCCAAAGGCAGAGGCATGATGGGATTTGTAATTCTGCAACAGCTGGACTGCCATAGGTTAAGCACCTATGATTAGATTCTTCTTTTCCTTCTTCTACCTTTAGTAATAAAGTTGCAGTGCCTTAATATAGCAACAGCAAATCAAATGATCGAGTGGATAATAAATTGAAACATCCACTATACATCATATGCATAAAAAAATGTGAAAGTGAAAAATTACGCACAAGAAAATGCATAAATAAACTAAAAAGTTATTTGACTCCAGAAATGTCCATGGATTGCTTCCACCATCCAAAAAAAAAAGGGGGACATCACGTGCAACTGAGGGTAAGACCGCACTCACTAGCTGCCAAAACAGCAAGTCGCGCATTGGGAATTATTGATCTCAGCTTCCACTCTATAGACATACAGCTCCATCCATCCACCTGAGGTCAGCATTCCAGATATAGTGTAGTCATTTATTACTAGTACGTAAGAATCACATAAAAACCATAAAAAACATCCAGATGCTGAATAGTAAAACCATATACAGCAGCTCCGGGACCAGAAGTGGTGGCGTGACGTCAGCATTTAGCTCCATTCCGACGCGTTTCATGCCAACGCACGTCTTCAGGGGACGCTAGTAAAATTCTAAATTCCTTCTACCTTTGTTTTAATGCCAATATTTAAATGTACGAGGTACAAAGTTCCATGAATGATATCAGAAAACAGAAGATACAAACAAATGACCTTTATTGGCTTTCACAACACACATTTGGCAACGTTCATAAAGCTTCTGGAAACTGTCAGCAAAGGCTTCTTTAAGAATCGATCGCAGAACCGCTGTCACACACTCTTGGATCGCCGCCACGTCTGCAAAACGTGTGCCTTTCATGACGCTCTTCAGGTGGGGAAACAGAAAGAATTCAGCAGGCGCCAGATCAGGGGAGTACAGTGGATGATCGAGAACAAGTATGCCGTGCTGAGCCAAGAATTGGCTTGTGCGGCACAAACCGGGAACAGATTTTCCACTTACCCAATCCCAAATCGGACGATGGT
The DNA here is from genome assembly GCA_029206835.1 of Rana muscosa. Classification (NCBI taxonomy): domain Eukaryota; kingdom Metazoa; phylum Chordata; class Amphibia; order Anura; family Ranidae; genus Rana; species Rana muscosa. The sequence continues at coordinate 75,052,718 of CM055128.1, forward strand.
GCGCACCGTGTCCTTGCTAATGCCCAATTAGTCCGCCATCAATCGTAGAGTCAGTCGCCAATCTCATGCCAGCATCTGTCGCACTCGCTCGATCGTGTCTAAGGTTCTGCTTGTCAACGGCCGACATCCTCAGTCATTTCCTTCCCGTAGCGAAAGTGTTTGTACCAGTCGTAAACACATTTTCGGCTCACGGCTTCCATCCCATGCACTTGCACCAACATTTCATGCGTCGCAATTTACCCCAATTTGTAGCAGAACTTGATGTTCACTCGTTGCTCCATTGCACTGTAAAGCCCCGTACACACGGTCGGACTTTTGCCCAACAAACTTCGTTTTAAGCAAGTTGGACCAACAATCCGACCGTGTGTACGCTCCATCGGACAAACTTTTTTTCGTTTGGTTTTGTTTTCATCGGACAAAAGTTGGGTCTGCATACGGACAAACTTTTGCCCAACAAAAGTCCGATGGAGCAAAGTCCCACCGTGTGTACAGAAAACCATAGGACTTTTGTCCGATGGACAAAACAACTAATGTTAAAATCAACCAACAATAGCAGAAGTTGACCAAAGGGTGGCGGTAAAGAGCAGAAAAGAGCAGAAAAACCACGTGATGTTGCAAAAAGTTTTGGGAAAGTTTGCAGAAAAGTCAGAGCGTGTGTATGCTATGGGTGTTCCCGACCAACTCCGTTCGGACAAAAAAACACGGAAAAGTCCGATGGAAGTCCGACCATATGTGCTTATGCCTACCTCTCACCTACCTCTCACACTGGTTGCGTTCGCCTGCCCGCAGCGGATTTACCCTAACGGTCACGTGTACTCCACACTAGGTGGCTCCTCTCCTGTCCCATGTTGCCGTTGAGATATTAGCCCATTTACCACACTTTTTAGACACTCCTCGTATGCCTGTGCATGAGTTTAAATGCGTATGTGTAAATGACTGACCTTGAAAGCACATTTATTTCTATTTTTATTTAAAAATTCTAAATGCAGCAAAAGTTTACAAATTTTTATGCATCTGTGCGAAGGCCCATGGAAACACCAGACATGTTTAGATATGTAAAAAAACAAAAATGGAAAAAAAAACCTGTACTGATAAAAATGCAGCTTTTTATGCCTGTTTGCATGAGCCCTATTGGTTTCTGCAGGTCAAGCTCTCAGCCAGAGGTGTATGGACCTCATTGGGTGCCTTTGTCTTGTTTAAGGGTTCTGTTTGATGAAATGAAAATACAGTAATACCTTGGTTTGCGAGCATAATTAGTTCCAGAAGCATGCTTGTAACCCAAAGCACTCTTATATCAAAGCAAATTTTCCCATAAGAAATAAAGGAAACTCGGATAATTTGTTCCACAACCATTTTTTCATATAAAAATGATCAAAATATGAGCAAAAGCTCATATTAATACGGTACTGTACCTCTGTGTTGAAAAAAAAAAAAGAAGAAGAATCAGTTTTGATGTAAAAAAAAAAAAGAATTACACTCACAATGTTAAAGGGGTTGTAAAGGTTTGTTTTTTATTTTCTAAATAGGTTCCTTTAAGCAAGTGAATTGTTGGTTCACTTACCTTTTCCTTCGATTTTCCTTCTAATTGTTTTTTTTCTTTGTCTGAATTTCTTACTTCCTGTTTCTCCTCAGTAAACTTCACACCATCATCCGAGCGGTGTTTAGTCAGCCAGAACAGCTTACTGAAGAGGAACAGGAAGTGAGAAATTCAGACAAAGAAAACAAAGAAAAAAAACATTTAGAAGGGAAATCGAAGGAAAAGGTAAGTGAACCAACAATGCACTAGCTTAAAGGAACCTATTTAGAAAATAAAAAACTAACCATTACAACCCCTTGAGGAGTCTGGAGCTCATCCATGTAAAGCCGCTGTTTACTGCTGGTGTATGGTATACAGCAGTGTTTCTCAACTCCAGTCCTCAAGGCGCACCAACAGGTCATGTTTTCAGGATTTTCCTCAGATGAAACGGCTGTGTTAATTACTAAGGCAGTGAAACTGATCAAATAACCTGTGCAAAATAATGGAAAGCCTGAAAACATGACCTGTTGGGGCGCCTTGAGGACTGGAGTTGAGAAACACTGGTATACAGCGATGTATGTGGCCATACCCACTTCCTGATTGGCCGGGAGGAGAATCAGTGTGACAATAGCGAATATTCATTTGCTATTGTCACACAACTGGGTCGACTCAGGGCGCAGTGCTCTACGACCCAAGCCTACCCTTTTTTGAAGCCTATTAGAGCCTCTGGCTCTAATCACGTGCTTAGAAAAAAAAAAAAAAAACATTGGAATCCATGCGTCGGGCAACCCGCATCTAGATTAGGGGGCCGGACACATGGATAGGGCACCCTGCATCACAGGCCGCCACTGCCTGCTGTAATTCTGTGCCTTCTCGATTGTAAGTGCTGAAGGTCTCATAGACCCCAGCACTACAGTCATATCTCCACCCCCTCTCCTCCCGGCCATTCACAAAATGATGTCATTGTCATGTGTTTTGTGAATGGCCTAGAGGTGAGTGGGCGGAGATGTGACCATAGAGCTAGGGTCTAGCTCCAAGCGGTCATTGAAGTACAATGGGAGCTGTACTGCCCTCCGCATGTAAAGAACAGTATTGACAGCTGGAGAATAAAATGTATTTTCTTCCAACAGAATGTATAACTACTGTAATACTGGTCAGTTTTTGTGTGCCTGGAGTATGGCTTTAACATTTGTGACAGCAGGAAGGTAAAGTCACCTGGTTGCATCCAGGGGGGTAGGTATATTTCTCCCAGATTCAGGCTTTATGCCGACTTATACAACTAGGGAGAGAGTTGATGAAGCCCAGCTGAGGCTAGTGGGCTCATGGATGATTCATACCTCTAGGGAGAGTGCTGGGCGTCGTGCAGGCAGGGAGTTGATGAGACCAGCTGAAGCTTGTCAGCTCGTTTAAGGCCTCTATAAAAACTCCCAGCTTCATTAGGTGTTTGCTCATGCCTGGAACCAGACCTGTGTGGACTGTCTAGGGAGAGTGAACCCCTGTGCGGTGAGACAAAGCCTGTGTGGCTATTTGTTTGGACATTTACTAAACCAGGGACTTAGGGACTAGGACAGCACCAGGCTGATCCCAGTTGTTAGTTTAGGAAACCTGCATGTTTAGTCAGAGGTCAAGCTGACCAGGGTTTATTTTGTTTATGTTTCTTTTTGCTTTGCTGTGTTTTTGTCACTGTAAATAGAGAAATAAACCGCACCCTTTTGATCTTGAAAACCACAACCTCCGTCTGCTGGGCCTGTTTTTGTGTGGGGAGCCCATCCAGGGGGTCACACACACCCGCTGCCGAACTAACCCCCTCACAGTTGGTGGAGAATGCGGGCAGTTTTTTTTAAGCCAGCATGGAGGAGATACTGAAACAGCTGGCTCTAGCAAATGCCAATCAACAGCAGACAAATGCAGGTTTGCAAAAGAGCCTTGCAGCTCAACAACAGAGCTTCGCAGCTCAGCAACAAGCCCAGCAGCAATCTGAGGCCCGCTTCATAGACCTGTTGCAGAAGCAAGAGCAGAGACTACAACAACAGATGGAAGCAGTAATGCAGCAACGTCCCACTAATACCGCGTCATTTGGGGTGAGTCGTTTATTGACAAAAATGACTGGAGAAGATGATCCAGAGGTGTTTTTGACCACATTTGAAAGGACTGCTGAAAGGGAAAAGTGGCCTAAGGATCAGTGGGCTGGACTGCTGGCTCCTCTGTTAACTGGTGAATCGCAGAAAGCTTACTATGACCTAGAGCCTGACCAAGCAAAAGACTATGTGATGCTAAAAGCTGAAATATTGGCAAGGCTGGGTGTCACCCTGGCTGTCCGGGCTCAGCGTGTGCATAACTGGACTTTCCAGCTTGGAAAACCCCCCAGGTCTCAAATGTATGATCTCATTCACCTGAGCAGGAAGTGGCTACAGCCAGAGACTTTGTCCGCACCGGAGATTGTGGAACGTGTTGTGATGGATCGTTTCTTGAGAGCTCTTCCTACCGCCATTCAAAAGTGGGTAAGCCATGGAGACCCAGAAACGGCCGGTAAACTTGTGGATCGTGTAGAGAGATACTTGGCTGCAGAGAACCTGACGGCCTCTTCCAGAGACTCTCGGACTTTCCACCCTAAGACCAGACCATCCCCAGGGGCGGATAAGATGATTCCAAGGGGTGAGGGTGGAGAGAGTGAGAGGGTGGGAGCTCTGCCCAGGGTTTGGCGAGAACAGCCTGGGAAGTCGGGGGCTCAAGAGGCAGCCAAAAGGATTGTTTGCTACCGCTGCCGGCAAGCGGGACATATTGCAGCAAATTGCCCGGTTGTGGAGGAACCCATGCAATGTGACTTTCTGACGGACAGACGTCAGTCGCTGTGTGCGACAGTCGCATGCACTGCCATTCGGGGAACTGAGAAACATTTATGCAAAATGTGTATTAATGGTAGAAATGTTGTGGTATTACTGGATTCAGGTAGCCTTGTGACCCTGATAAAGGCTGAATTAGTTAAAACAGAGGTCTCTGGGAATAGCAAGGTAGCTGTTATTTGTGTGCATGGGGACACCCGAGAGTATCCAGTGACTACAGTGTGTTTCAAGACCCCCAAAGGTACCCTCTCTCATCCAGTGGGGTTAGTATCTCAATTACCGCATGATGCCATTGTGGGAAGGGATTTTCCGAAGTTCTGGGAACTGTGGGATGATCCTGAGCCCCCCACTGGTGCCCCTATGTACCAGGAAGGTGATAGCCAGAACTCCTCTGAGAGTGGTGAGGACTCTCCAGAATTTCCCTTGTCAGTATTGGCAGGCGAGACTCAAGAAACTGGAGAGGAGCCCACCTCCTCAGACGAAAACCTACCGTCTGTGGAGTTTTCTGATCTTGAGGTTCACAGGGAAAATTTTGCCACAGAACAGTTAAAAGACCCCGCCCTAATAAAGGCACGGGAAAACGTAGTGGAAATAGATGGCGAGTTAGTGAACCCAGATAATACCTGCACTTACCCATACTTCAGCGTAGAGAAGGACCTACTGTATCGAGTGGCAAAAAGGGCAGAAGAAACCGTTGAGCAGCTTGTGGTGCCCAAACCTTACAGGAAGTTGGTGTTGGAATTGGCCCATGGGCACATTCTTGGAGGTCATCTGGGGACAGAGAAAACCCGAGAGAGGGTATTACAGAGATTCTATTGGCCTGGGGTGATGAAGGACATAGAAAATTATTGTTCCTCCTGCCCTGTGTGTCAGAGGTCGGCCCCGATGCCACATTTCCGTAGCCCGCTGGTCCCTCTACCCATCATTGAGGTCCCATTTGAGAGGATCGCAATGGATTTGGTAGGTCCTATAATCAAGTCCGCTAGGGGGCACCAGTACATATTAGTTATAATGGACTATGCCACCCGTTATCCAGAAGCGATCCCTCTCCGAAATACCTCGGCCAAAACCATAGCCAAAGAGCTATCTCTTGTTTTTAGCCGGGTGGGTATTTGTAAAGAACTGCTTACGGACCAAGGTACACCCTTTATGTCCCGGGTTATGAAAGAGCTGTGTAAATTGTTCAAAGTGACGCAATTGCGTACGTCTGTGTATCACCCCCAAACCGATGGGCTGGTTGAAAGATTCAACAAAACCCTAAAACAAATGTTGAAGAAAGTGGTGGATAGAGATGGAAAGGATTGGGACTGTCTACTTCCTTATTTGATGTTTGCTATTAGGGAGGTGCCCCAATCCTCTACGGGATTCTCCCCCTTTGAGTTACTGTATGGGAGACACCCAAGAGGGCTGTTGGATATTGCCAAGGAAACTTGGGAAAGTGAGAGTTCTCCCCACAGGAGTGTGATTGAGCATGTCGCCCTGATGCAAGATCGAATTGCACAGGTAATGCCCATCGTGAAGGAACATTTGGCCCAAGCGCAGTTGGCACAGCAGAGAGTGTACAACCGTGGAGCCAAGACCCGTACCTTTTCCCCGGGGGATAGGATATTGGTACTTGTCCCTACGGTTGAAAGTAAATTCCTTGCCAAATGGCAAGGCCCCTACGAGATAATGGAAAAAGTGAGCGAAGTGAATTACAAGGTCAGACAACCAGGAAGGCGAAAGCCCGAACAGATCTATCACGTTAATCTGTTGAAAGCCTGGAGGGATAGAGAGTCCCTAGTCGCAGAAACTTGGTCACCAGCTCAAACTGGTTGCGTGATTCCAGAGGTTGGAATAGCAGCCACCTTGTCACAACCCCAACAACAGGAGGTTAAGGAGTTTGTGCTTCGCAACAAGGAGGTGTTCTCTGAGCTGCCGGGACAAACATCTGGGGTAGAGCATGATATTATTACCCCGCCCGGTGAAAGGGTGAAGTTAAAACCCTATCGGATCCCAGAGGCCCGACGGGAGGCAATACGGGAGGAAGTACAGAAAATGCTGAACTTAGGGGTGATAGAGGAGTCCCAAAGTGATTGGTCTAGTCCCATTGTGTTGGTGCCTAAACCGGATGGGAGCTGGCGATTTTGTAACGATTTTCGTCAGTTGAACAAAGTTACAAAATTTGACACGTACCCCATGCCACGTATAGATGAGTTGATCGACCGGCTGGGAACAGTCCGATACATGACGACTCTTGACCTCACAAAAGGGTATTGGCAAATTCCCCTGGCCAAGTCGGCCAAAGAGAAAACCGCATTTGTAACCCCAGACGGGGCGTTCCAATATAAGAGAATGCCGTTCGGGTTACAGAATGCGCCGGCCACATTCCAGCGGAAAATGGACCAGATACTGAGGCCCCATCGGAAGTATGCTGCGGCTTACCTGGATGACGTAATTGTCCATAGCACAGATTGGGCCTCACATCTGCCAAAAGTGCAAGCAGTCCTAGACTCTATCCGGGAAGCGGGGTTTACGGCTAACCCCAAGAAGTGTACCATTGGGCAGGAGGAGGCCAAATATCTTGGGTACACCATTGGCAGGGGAGTAATAAAACCCCAACTCAACAAAGTCGAGGCCATCCAGAGTTGGCCACGCCCCAACAGCAAGAAGCAGGTACGAGCCTTTCTGGGAATCGCGGGTTATTATCGGCGCTTCATTCCCCACTTTGCTTCTAAGGCTGTGCCCCTAACCAACCTGACGAAAGGGAAAGGGTCGGTCATGATTAAATGGACCCCCGAGGCTGAGGCAGCATTCCAATTCTTGAAACAAGCCTTATGTAGCCAGCCAGTGTTGTACTCACCCGACTTCTCTAAAGACTTTGTCGTACAAAGTGATGCGTCAGATGTGGGGTTAGGAGCAGTATTGTCCCAGGTCTGGAACGGGGAAGAGCACCCAGTCATTTACCTCAGCAGGAAGTTGAAGTCCCATGAGGTAAATTACGCCACGGTTGAAAAGGAGTGTTTAGCGGTGAAGTGGGCTCTAGATTCCCTTCGGTACTATCTGCTAGGTAGGCACTTTGACATGGTTACGGATCACGCTCCGTTAAAGTGGATGGCTCAAAACAAGGAGACAAATAGAAGAGTAAATAGGTGGTTCCTGGCCCTACAGGAATTCAACTTCACAGTAAAGCATCGCCCTGGCGTTCAAATGGGGAATGTGGATGCTTTGTCTCGAGTACATGAATGCCTGATTGCTGGTGTTCCAACCCCAAGGTTAAAACAAGAGGGGGGGGGGGTATGTGACAGCAGGAAGGTAAAGTCACCTGGTTGCATCCAGGGGGGTAGGTATATTTCTCCCAGATTCAGGCTTTATGCCGACTTATACAACTAGGGAGAGAGTTGATGAAGCCCAGCTGAGGCTAGTGGGCTCATGGATGATTCATACCTCTAGGGAGAGTGCTGGGCGTCGTGCAGGCAGGGAGTTGATGAGACCAGCTGAAGCTTGTCAGCTCGTTTAAGGCCTCTATAAAAACTCCCAGCTTCATTAGGTGTTGGCTCATGCCTGGAACCAGACCTGTGTGGACTGTCTAGGGAGAGTGAACCCCTGTGCGGTGAGACAAAGCCTGTGTGGCTATTTGTTTGGACATTTACTAAACCAGGGACTTAGGGACTAGGACAGCACCAGGCTGATCCCAGTTGTTAGTTTAGGAAACCTGCATGTTTAGTCAGAGGTCAAGCTGACCAGGGTTTATTTTGTTTATGTTTCTTTTTGCTTTGCTGTGTTTTTGTCACTGTAAATAGAGAAATAAACCGCACCCTTTTGATCTTGAAAACCACAACCTCCGTCTGCTGGGCCTGTTTTTGTGTGGGGAGCCCATCCAGGGGGTCACACACACCCGCTGCCGAACTAACCCCCTCACACATTTTATATTATTTTATTCTAATTATATTATATAATATTATTAACAATTATTCTTTTATATTTACACAATTAAAAAATACTTATATTAAATCTGTATTTCTTTCTCGTACATCACGGGACACAGAGCGACATAGTCATTACTAATGGGTTATATAGATACCGTCAGGTGCTGGCACTGGCAACTTCCAAAACCGGAAGTACCCTCCCCTATATAAGCCCCTCCCATCCGGGAGCACCTCAGTTTTTTGCCAGTGTCTAAGGTGTTGGCCAAGAAGAAACATGTGTTTTTCACTGAGCTTGCGTACAGGTTCTTTTGGGCCTCAGTAAGCTATTCCGGATCCGACCAAAAAAGCTTCATAGCTAAACGGTCGGTACCCGGGCCTTGCAGAGAAGTGCAAGGTTTTGCCTGTAATGCTTCTCTTAGGAGAGCTGGACCCTGGGATCCAGAGCTCTGGTCATACCCACGACCAAGATGTTTTCTGTGCAGGGTGCTATACAGGTCCAGGGGAGTGGAATCCTTGGGAACCCGGTCCCTGAAGGTTTGATTACAATGCCTGCCGTGATAGGTGAAGTTTGGGCTTTTGTGGACCAAACAAAGTCCTGCGGCGGGGAACAGGTAAGTGGGGGCCCCCAGGAACTTGGTTCTATTGGGGGACCCCCAAGCCTAATTTGTCTTTCTGTCTGTTACCTAATGGTATTCCCGCAAAATTCTGTGCATGCCTGTAACTACTAAAAAAATGTAATAATTTTTAATGGTGGTCAAGAAAAAAAAAAAAATAATTTTTATATATATTTAATATATTAGACTGCGGTACCTGTGTTTGTCCACTAGAGGCCGCTGTGGAATGTTTTCTTGTCATGTGGACTAGCTTCTTCTCAGCAGAGCAAAGTCCAGGCAGATGGTGAGTTCTCTTATAGGAAACTGCTTCCTCTGCCATGTTGCAGTGCTCGTCCATCCCCCGGCCTGCGGCAGGGGCCCTGGCTCCTGTCCCTTGTTACCATATTTGAAATTAGCGCCGAAGGCGCACGTGCCCGCGCGCGTGCACGCGCCTCTATATATAGAGGTGAGCCGGGAAAGGGGGCGGAGCCTGGGGGATGACGCTCTGTGCGCGCCGCAGCGCTTCTGCGCATGTGCGGGCGTCCCAGCAGTTTAAAAAAACCACAATATTGTAGTGAGCTGGCTATGAAGTACAGAGACAGAGCTGGCAACATTTAAAGGCATACAGCAAGCGGTTGATACAGGCATCCCCTAGAAAGGCACATTAGTAGACACCAACTGTGATATAGCAGCAATTGTGCTAGACTATTCTCAGTAAAAGTGGTGTATTACGGCTGGAATACCTCAGCTTTAGGCTTAGGAATATGCCGTCCAGAAGCTCCGGAACTGAATCTTCCAGGAAGCGAAGGGGGTCTCATCGGGCTCGGAGGATCTTGGGCATACTCCTGCTGCACCAGTCTCCCCTGAAGTTCAGAGGTAAGTGACCGTAGAGACCCCGCAGGGTACTTGGTACTGTGGCTGTCCTCAGTTCACCTGCTCCTGTGTATGTAACAGAGGAGGATTTTCCTCAGCTCTGGGAGGATTAGAGAGAGATTGTCAACATTTATCGCTGCCTCCCTGTCAGGGAAAGCACGCCCGATCTCCGTCTCCTCCTTCAGAGTGCCTGTTAGCAGAGCAACAGTCCCATACAGGGATCGACCTGCCTGAAGGGGATCAGGATGAGGTTGATTCTGTTATAGAGGAATCAACAGTGGGGGAACCTTTTCTCAGCATCTTAAGCTGAAAGATTATGGGTTCAGTCTCTGACTAACATGGTCCGATCAGCATTTAAAAATGCACCTTGCGGAACCATCAACCACTACTGTATCCTCGTTGGGGTCGCTAGAAGCCCCCAGACTGTTTGTTCTTTTCCACTTCACCCTTTACTGAAAGGGCTCATTTACCAGGATTGGGAACGTCCTGAGAAAATATTTATTCCCCCAAGAGATTTCCGGTGGTCTATCCCATGGAGGATAAGTTCATCAAAAAAAAAAAAAAAAAAATGGAAGGTCCCTACAGTGGACGTAGCCATCTCTTGTATGTATAAATCACTGACATGTCCAGTGGATAATGTCCAAATGTTCAAGAACCCAATAGATAAAAGATTGGAGTCCTTATGAAAATCTGCTTGGTGATACAACCAGCAGTAGCAGCTATTGGGGTCTGCTAAGCAGTGAAGGATCAGTTGAAACAGGTCTTGAGGGACTTGACAGATCAGCAGGCTTTGCCCTAGCTGATCTACCTAGAGCCTTAGTGTCAGGGTCACCTGTGGCCAGGTGACAGATGCACACCGTAGGGGGACAGGAGTGCACCGCGAGGTAGTGAACCCTATGGCTGGCTTCTGTGGATAGGAAACTGGGTGGTTGTGGAAAGCGGGACCAGAGGAGCACAACCGGGATCCCAACGGAAGCGAGAGCCAAGATTCCCCAGGGCGCGGAGTCTAAGACCCAGCTGGTCTTCTCCAGGGCCTCTAGTGGTGAGGATGTTACGCTGCAGGCTGGGACCAGGTCGCGGCCCCTGGAGTTTCCTAGCTCACGCCCCGTAGGATAAGGGGAAGCAGCAGCACACGATAGAGAGAACCGAATAACAAGCCGAAGGTCAGGGGCCACAAGCAGACAAGGATAACGAAGAACGAGCCGAAGGTCAAGGGTCACGAGCAGACAGGGATGGTCGGGGACAAGCCAATAACGTAACAGAGAGACAGACGTAGCACACGGCAGGCAGGAACCCAAACACACAATGCCTAACAAACACGTTGATCAGCAAAGCAGGCTTGCAGTGCACAGGTTAATATAGTGTTCAGTGATAGGGCCTGGGGTGGAGTCAGGCTGGGAGGAGATTATAAAGGAAGCCAGGTGAAGGAGGTCTGGTCTCTAGATGAACACATGAGGAGGAAGGTAAGATGGCAGACAGACATTAATGCATATCCATGACAGTACCCTCCCTCTTACGAGGCCTCCCCCTTCCCCGCCTGGGCCCAGGTTTAGAGGGAAACTTCAGATGAAACTCCTTTAACAGACGAGGTGCAAAGACCTCAGATGCAGTGATCCAAGACCTCTCCTCAGGACCAAACCCTTTCCAATGAACGAGGTACTGAAGAACGCCTTTACAGAGTCGGGAGTCCAGAATTTGACTGATCTCGTACTCCTGATTATCCTCAGAGACAGGCGCCACGGTAGGAAGAGGACGAGAGAATTTATTGAGGACTAAAGGCTTTAGAAGAGCAACATGAAAGGAGTTAGTGATTTTAAGGCTCTTAGGAATCTGGAGTTTGAAACAAACCGGATTCAGTTTAGCAGTTACCGTGTATGGACCGATGAATCGTGGAGCAAACTTCAGAGAAGGAACTCGGAGCTTGATGTTCCTGGTAGAGAGCCAGACTTTGTCCCCTGGCTGAAGAGAAGGCGGTTTACGCCTGCGGCGGTCGGCAAAGCCTTTGAATTTTTCAGCAGCTGCCCGGAGGGAATCATGAACGTGACCCCAAACGGAATTGAGAGACTCCTGAACCGAAGCCAAAGCTGGAATGTCTGGAGAACAGATCATAGGAAGAGGAAGTTGAGGGTGTTTTCCATAAACTGTGAAAAAGGGTGTCTTCTGCGAACTGGTATTCACATGATTGTTATGGGAGAATTCTGCCCACGGGAGTAGAGAGGACCAATCGTCATGGTGAGAAGACACAAAGGTGCGAAGAAAGACCTCTAACTCCTGATTAACCCTCTCAGTCTGTCCATTGGATTGGGGATGGTAAGAAGAAGAAAAATCCAAGACAATATTGAGGGATTTGCAAAAGGCTCTCCAAAAACGAGACGTGAATTGGACTCCCCTGTCGGAAACAATATGAGAAGGGACCCCATGTAGGCGGAGAATTTCTCGAATGAAAATGGGAACCAAGGCAGGGGCAGAAGGAAGACCAGGAAGAGGAACAAAATGAGCCATCTTGGAGAATCGATCGATTACCACCCAAATGACTGTATTATTCTCAGACAGTGGGAGATCGGTGATAAAATCCATGGCAATATGGGCCCAGGGTTCCTTAGGAATAGGCAAGGGCATGAGGAGACCAGCAGGAGCTTGTGTGGAGGATTTGGACTGAGCACAGACATGACAAGCTTTAACGTAGTCTTTGACGTCTGAGCGGAGATTAGGCCACCAGTAGTGACGACTGATGAGTAGGAAGGATCGGAGGAATCCAGAATGCCCTGCCACCTTGGAATCATGTCCCCAACGAAGGATCTTAGCTCTTAGCTCAGTGGGGACAAAGGTCTTACCAGGCGGAATTTTAGACTTCAGGGTGGTAGAGTGGGCAACAATGCATGAGGTGGGAATGATCGGCTCAGGTTCAGGGGCGGACTCCTCGTCCAAAGTGTCAAATGACCTAGAGAGCGCATCAGCCCGACCGTTGCAGGAACCAGGTTTGTAGGTAATCGTGAAATTAAAACGGGCAAAGAAGAGACTCCACCTGGCCTGTCTAGGATTCAGACGTTTAGCATTCTGTAGATACTGTAAATTCTTGTGATCGGTAAAGATCGTTATGAAGTGAGGGGAACCCTCCAAGAGATGACGCCACTCCTCTAACGCCAATTTAATTGCGAGAAGTTCCCGATCACCGATGGCATAATTCCTCTCTGCCTGAGAAATTTTTTTGGAGAAGAACGCACATGGTTGGCGTCTCTTCTCAAAGATTTGAAGAAGCACAGCTCCCACCCCCATTGAGGAAGCGTCCACTTCAATAAAAAATGCATTCCCAGGATTTGGTCTCCTCAAGAGGGGGCCAGAAACAAAGGCCTGTTTCAGGTTGTGAAATGCAGAGACAGCTTCGGGAGGCCAGTCTCTGGCATTCACACCCTTCTTGGTCAAAGCGATAATAGGCGCGGCAATGGAAGAGTAATTCCTTATGAACTGCCTATAATAATTAGTGAAGCCAAGAAAGCGCTGTGTGGCCTTGAGGCTAGCAGGAAGAGGCCAGTTGGTGATAGCCAAGACCTTCCCAGGGTCCATACGAAGCCCCGAACATGAGACAAAGCACCCCAAAAACAGGACCTCAGAACATTCAAAGGAACATTTCTCCAGCTTGGCATAGAGATTGTTCTCTCTAAGACGTTGAAGTACAGTGCGGACATGGTTTCTGTGGACGAGCAGATTTTCAGAAAAGATCAGAATGTCATCCAGATAGATGACAACAAACTGGTACAGCAGATCTCTGAAGATTTCATTGACAAAGTTTTGAAACACGGCTGGAGCATTACACAGACCAAAAGGCATCACCAGATATTCGTAATGCCCGTCTCTAGTGTTAAATGCAGTCTTCCATTCGTCACCCTCCCGTATTCGAATGAGATTGTACGCGCCTCTGAGATCCAACTTGGTGAAAATGGAGGCACCCTTCAACCTATCGAATAGCTCAGATATTAAGGGTAAGGGGTATCGATTTTTAATAGTAACCGCATTTAAACCCCGATAATCGATGCAGGGTCTTAAGGTACCATCCTTTTTGGCAACAAAAAAGAACCCTGCCCCTGCAGGCGATGAGGATTTCCGGATGAACCCTCTCTCCAGATTCTCTGCTACATACTCCGACATGGCCTGGGTCTCTGGGATGGACAGAGGGTAGGTACGACCCCTGGGTAGAGTTGCTCCGGGGACAAGATCAATAGCACAGTCAAAAGACCTGTGGGGAGGAAGCACCTCAGCTGATTTTTTACAGAACACATCCCGGTAATCGCTGTATGCGGCGGGAAGATCAGAAGAAACAGAAGTGGCAGCAACCGGAAGACTCTCCTTGGGGGTCACCTTGAGAAGACACGACGAGAAACATGAGGAACCCCAGGCCAGGATCTGCCCAGAGACCCAGTCCACATGTGGAGAGTGGAGCTGTAGCCAAGGGAGGCCCAATACAACTGGGGTAGAGGCCTTGGGTAGAATAAGAAAGGATATCCACTCCTGGTGGAGAATCCCTACCGACATCCTAATGGGTAGCGTCTGGAAGCGAATAGGGCCCCCTGGGAGAACAGTGCCATCAATTGCCGAGACTACCAATGGGGTAGTGAGAGGTGAAAGGGTAAGCTTCATAGAAGAAGCAGTTCTCCAATCCATGAAATTGCCGGCAGCCCCGGAATCCAGGTATGCAAGGGTTGACTGAGGAGAAGTGCCTACATGAAGGGACACCGGCAAGAGCAGGCGAGAAGGTGATGTTTCTGGGTCCAATACTCCACCTTCCAAATGTATTAGACCCGAGCGTTTCCCGGACGAAGCGAGCAGGAGTCACGAAAATGACCCTTGCCCCCACAATAGAGGCACAAGCCCAGAGTTCTGCGCCTAGCACGTTCTTCGGGGGTTAGTCTGGTCCGGCCCAGCTGCATAGGTTCTTCAGCAGGTAGAGGATGCTCCACGGAATGAAGGGAGGGGAGCTCAGACTGGCTAGGACCCAGAGAGTGCTGGCGTCTTTTTCCTAAGGACCTCTCTTGAAAACGAATGTCGATCTGGTTGCATAATGAAATTACATCGTCCAGACCGACGGGAATGGCTCTTCCCGCTAATTCGTCTTTCACTCGGTCAGAGAGGCCATGTAAAAAGGTAGCGACCAGGGCCTCATTATTCCAGCTCAATTCAGCTGTGTGGATACGGAACTGAAGAGCATATTGCCCCACTGAACTAGATTCTTGGCGAAGACGTAAGACAGCACTAGCCGCTGAAGAAGCCCGAGCCGGCTCTTCGAAGATATTACGAAAGAGCTTCAAGAATTCGGACAGACTGGAAACCACCGGATCGTTCCTCTCCCACAGGGGGGCAGCCCAGGCCAAAGCTTCACCGGAGAGGAGGGAAATGATATAGGCTACCTTAGCCCGGTCAGATAGGAAGCTTTGAGGCTGAAGCTCAAAATGAATAGTGCATTGGCTGAGAAACCCCCTGCAGGCCTTGGAGTCCCCAGAGAAACGGAACGGAGCTGGCAATCTTAGTGAGTGTGAGGCTGCGACTGGTGCGATAGGTACAGCCGCTGGTTGTACTTGGGGTTGCGGATTCGGGGTTCCCAAGGAGACCTGAAGCTGCTCGAATCGAGAAGCCAGATCCTGGAGGAATCGCATCACCTGGGTCTGATTTGATTCCTGGGTCTCAAGTCTGCGAACTATGCCCTGCAATGGATCATCCGCGGGAAGCGGGATGTCAGCCGGGTTCATGGCTGATCAAACTGTCAGGGTCACCTGTGGCCAGGTGACAGATGCACACCGTAGGGGGACAGGAGTGCACCGCGAGGTAGTGAACCCTATGGCTGGCTTCTGTGGATAGGAAACTGGGTGGTTGTGGAAAGCGGGACCAGAGGAGCACAACCGGGATCCCAACGGAAGCGAGAGCCAAGATTCCCCAGGGCGCGGAGTCTAAGACCCAGCTGGTCTTCTCCAGGGCCTCTAGTGGTGAGGATGTTACGCTGCAGGCTGGGACCAGGTCGCGGCCCCTGGAGTTTCCTAGCTCACGCCCCGTAGGATAAGGGGAAGCAGCAGCACACGATAGAGAGAACCGAATAACAAGCCGAAGGTCAGGGGCCACAAGCAGACAAGGATAACGAAGAACGAGCCGAAGGTCAAGGGTCACGAGCAGACAGGGATGGTCGGGGACAAGCCAATAACGTAACAGAGAGACAGACGTAGCACACGGCAGGCAGGAACCCAAACACACAATGCCTAACAAACACGTTGATCAGCAAAGCAGGCTTGCAGTGCACAGGTTAATATAGTGTTCAGTGATAGGGCCTGGGGTGGAGTCAGGCTGGGAGGAGATTATAAAGGAAGCCAGGAGAAGGAGGTCTGGTCTCTAGATGAACACATGAGGAGGAAGGTAAGATGGCAGACAGACATTAATGCATATCCATGACACTTAGGCTTTGCGGTTGACGCCATAGAGGATTCAGTCCATCAGGCCTCCCGCCTTACGCTGTCTATAGTACATATGCGTAGGCTCCTATGGCTCAAAAACTGGTCTGCTGAAGCTCCCTGTAAAGAATGGCTGGTTAGCGTCCCATTTCATGGTGAACGCTTATTCAGGGAAAACCTGGACAAATATATCCAGAAAATTTCCAGCGGTAAAAATACGCTCTTACCGGTTAAAAGCAGAGTTAGAGGTCCCTCTTTAAGAGGCCTGCTTCTCCAGTCCCTGGGGCATCGGCTGTGTAACAGTTCCGACGGCCTCCTCGGTCAAATCCCGGGGGTAAAAAACAGGGACAGTAGCAGGGTAATGAGAAACCCTGGGTCAGGGGAGGTACAAAACCTCCCCCAAAGTTAAATTCATTGAAGCCCCCACTCAGTCGGGTGGGGGGAGGACTCCAGTTGTTCGCAAGAGACCTGGCGGGACACGATCAAGACAGATGGGTCCTCTCCGCAGTAGGTTTGGGATACAGTTTGGAGTTAAAAGACTCTCCTCCTTCCCATTTTTGAGGTCAAACGTGCCAAGGGATCCCCGGAAGAGAGAGTCCCTCCTGTTGGCACTAGAACAACTATTGCTCCAAGGAGTAATTATGGAGGTTCCCCTGGAAGAATGAGGGTTCGAGTTTTACTCAAACCTCTTTACAGTCCCGAAGCAAACGCGGTCGGGAGGCCCATATTAATTCTAAAAGGGCTATACAAATTCCTGTATATCAGGACTTTCCGATGGAGTCGATCCGATCGGTGGCCACTGCCCTACAAGGGGAGGATTGGTTAGCCACGATCGACATCAAAGATGCTTATTTGCACATTCCCATCTTTCCAGTCCACCAAAAGTTTCTACGCTTTGCAGTAGAAGGGCGCCATTTTCAGTTCAGAGCCTTACCCTTCGGTTTGGCCACAGCACCACGAGTGTTTACAAAAATTCTGGCCCTTTATTGGCCAATCTAAGAACACAAGGTGTAATGATAATGGCATATCTGGATGACTTGTTGCTGATAGACCACTCAGTGAAAAAACTAGACGTGGTCGTTCACAAGACGATCAAGTATCTGGAATCTCACGGTTGGATTATCAACCGAGACAAGTCAGCCCTAAAAACCAGTCAAAAGTCTGGAATACTTGGGGCTAAGGTTGGATTCAGGCCAGAGAAAAATATTCTTGCCTCGAGGAAAGGTGTTGTCTTTGAAAGATTTGATCCACTTAGTGGGTACAAAAAAGACAGCCGTCCATACGCCTGTATATGAGGCTGCTGGGAAAAATGGTGGCATCATTCGAAGCAGTACCCTACGGTCAATTCCATTCAAGGAATTTGCAAGGGGCCATACTGTCAGCCTGGAACAAAAAAGTTCAGGCCCTAGACTTACAATGTCCTTGTCCCCTTCCGTTCGGAAGAGCCTCCGTTGGTGGTGGGTTCCCCAGAATCTGGAAAAAAGGAAATCCTTCAGTCCGATTTCTTGGAAGGTGGTCACTACAGATGCCAGCCTTATAGGCTGGGGAGCAGTACTGGAGCAATAGTCTCTCCAGGGCAGATGGTCGGATGCAGAAAAGGCCCTGCCCATCAATCTCTTAGAGATACGAGCAGCCCGGTATGCCCTAGTAGCATGGACATCCAAACTCCAAGGGTCCCCTGTCAGAATTCAATCAGACAATGCCACAGCAGTGGCATATATCAATCATCAGGGGGGCACCAGGAGTCGTGCAGCCCAGAGGGAAGTAAATTACATCCTGAAATGGGCAGGAAAAATATGTCCCAGCCATATCTGCGGTATTCATTCCAGGAGTGGAGAATTGGAAGGCGGACTTTCTAAGTCGCCAGCAATTAGGCCCAGAGGAAGGGTCCCTTCACCCCGAGGTTTTCTGGACAATATGTCAGCGGTGGGGAACATCGGATGTAGATCTTCTAGCATCCAGATTCAACGCAAAGGGGGATAGGTTTGTCTCTCGGACAAGGGATCCCCTAGCTTGCGGCTCGGATGCCCTAGTGTTCCCTGGGGATCAGTTCAAGCTGATATATGCATTCACACCGCCACAATGGTTACCTCGATTACTCCGCAGAATCAGGGTAGAAAAGAAACCAGTGATTCCGGTGGCTCCAGCGTGGCCCCGAAGAGCGTGGTACGCGGAGATTGTAAAATTTCAGTGGGGAGTCCTTGGACTCTCCCACGTCGTCCGGCTTTCGCAAGGACCGATATACCACCCTTCCTTACCAGCCCTAGGTTTGACGGCCTGGCTATTGAAGCCCACATTCTAAAAAAGAGAGGGCTCTCTAATGCTGTGGTATCTACCATGATCAATGCCAGGAAGCCGGTATCCAGGCAGATCTACTATAGAATCTGGAAGGCGTACATCGCGTGGTGTGAGGCCAAGAAATGGCATCCACATAAGTACGTAATAGGTAGGATTCTGGACTTCCTACAGAGGGCTGTAGATAGGAAGCTTGCCTTGAGTACTATCAAGGGTCAGATTTCGGCCTTGTCAATATTTTTTCAAAGGCCCTTGGCTTCGCATTCACTAGTCAAAGCCTTTATACAAGGAGTGATGCGTATTAGGCCTCCGGTTAATATTCCCATATGTCCATGGGATCTAAACTTGGTTCTGTCGGTTCTACAGAAACAACCATTTGAACCATTACAGCATATTTCCTTGGTGCTTCTCACCAGGAAATTGATTTTTCTAGTAGCCATTTGTTCGGCTAAAAAGAGTATCGGAATTAGCAGCTATGTCCTGTAAGGAGCCATATCTGGTTATCCATAAGGACAGAGTAGTGTTACGTCCTCATCCAGCCTTTCTTCCTAAGGTGGTATCGACGTTTCATTTGAACCAAGATGTGGTTCTTCCTTCTTTTTTCCCCAAACCTACTTCGGTAGAGGAAAAGTTATTGCATTCTTTGGATGTAGTAAGAGCAGTTAAAGCTTATCTAAAAGCCACTGCTCAGATTCGCAGAACGGATACTTTGTTTATTCTGCCGGAAGGCCCCAGAAAGGGTCAGGCAGCGTCAAAGTCTACTTTAGCCAAGTGGATTCGACAGGTCATAATACAAGCCTATGGCTTGAGAAGGAGACCGCCTCCGTTCAAAGTTAGAGCGCACTCCACGAGAGCAGTTGGAACTTCATGGGCAGTGCATCACCAGGCCTCCCTGGCTCAAATCTGTAAGGCCGCAACATGGTCTTCGGTACACACGTTTACTAGGTCCTACCAGGTGGACGTTAGAAGTCAGGAGGATGTCGCCTTTGGGCGCAGTGTGTTGCAGGCCGCAAAAGATCCTCATGTCTGATAGCGCTCAGCTTATATATGGTGTATCCCCCCCCCCTCATTTGGCATTGCTTTAGGACATCCCATTAGTAATGACTATGTCGCTCTGTGTCCCGTGATGTACGAGAAAGAAAATAGGATTTTTATAACAGCTTACCTGTAAAATCCTTTTCTTGGAGTACATCACGGGACACAGAGCTCCCGCCCCTCTTTAGGGACACTTATTGCTTTGCTACAAAACTGAGGTGCTCCCGGATGGGAGGGGCTTATATAGGGGAGGGTACTTCCGGTTTTGGAAGTTGCCAGTGCCAGCACCTGACGGTATCTATATAACCCATTAGTAATGACTATGTCGCTCTGTGTCCCGTGATGTACTCCAAGAAAAGGATTTTACAGGTAAGCTGTTATAAAAATCCTATTTTTCTAGCTCTGTACATAATAATAGTTAAACACATAGGAAACATTCCTCATGAATAAATGCAGATTATTATTGAAGAGTTTTAGCAAATAAAAAAAAATCCTATATACAGCAGATCCAATACTGATAATAAACATGCACTTGAAGGCTGATGTAAGATCTGCAGACCCTGCAGACGGTTTGAGGAGGGGATGAGTGACTCATCAAACAGGTCTTTTTTTTTTAATGAGCCCCTTGGATAAAACGCAATGGTGTTCAGTAAACACAACAAGCCCAATCATTTTTAGACATCTGCAGTGAAAAAAATTCAGTATTTGAGCCAATTTCATTGTCAATTCCCAATGTATTTCAGGAGAACATAGATTAGTTAGCCGGCAAAAATCTTTTTGAACATTACGGCATGTCTGTGATTCGAATCGACAACCCCAAAAGCGTCCTTCAATGCTCTGACAGCACATAGCTTATTGTAGGAAGTGCTTGAATTTTTACTGTATCAACCAAAAAATGTATTCCTCTAATTAAAGAGTTTCTGTCACTTCTAGGTAAGAGCTCATCAGCCACAGTTATAGTTACAGCGATTATTATCCCTTGCAATCCAGAAATGTAATTACATAGAGTGTAATAACATTTTCCTGGCAGGCCACAGCCTCCCCTACATGAATTCAGCTTGACTGTAATGGTAATATATAGAATTTGGGGTCAATATCATAATCTGCATTCCGATACAAGCTAACATCTCACCATTACGCTTACAGTTACCAAAGCCAGGACAAAGTTATTCTTTTTTTAAGGGAATGTTCATTGTTTTTTTTTGTCTATGTTTTTTCCAGGGATAAAAATACATATTATGAAAAAAATATATATTGACTTCATGTATTGCATAAAAATATTTACATTTCCAGTACAAAAAAAAAAAAATGTTGTTTACAGAGTTCAATAGCTGAAGTTGAAATTTACAAACACAAATGAATGAATCAGAGGAGTGACTCCTTCCACCTCCTTTCTCGCTCTCTTCGCTCTCTTCACATTGGGCCAAATCAAAAGAAGAGGAATCTGCTGCTCCAGGTGTGTGCAATACCTTGATTGGAACCAAGTCTGAGTGCTAGCCCCCGCGCCCGTAAAAACTTGAGAAAAACAAGAAATGGCTGCACATCCAACGTTTCCGAAAGTGCCTTTTATTGCAGACGGTCAAAATACACCAGGGACACCAGGTGTTAGTCACGTGCCGGACGCATGGATTCCAGTGTTTTTTTTTGTTTTGTTTTGTTTTTTTTTTTAAGCACGTGATTAGAGCAGGAGGCTCTAATTGGCTTAAAAAAAGGGTGACCTCGGGGCTCTAAACCCACTCAGTTGTGTGACAATAGCGAAATAATATTCGCTATTGTCTTCCTGATTCTCCTCTCGGCCAATCAGGAAGCTGGTCCTGAGACCTGATTGGCCAGGGAGTTTCAGGACCCTGTTCGGTCAGGAAGAGAAGCACTCAAATCCCGAGCGGTACAAAGCCTTACTAGTCTACAGATCGACCCCGGCTCTCCCCTTGTCACCTGCCTCCTAAAGTAAGGAGGCCTCTGATCGTCCATCTCCCGTGCGGGGGGGAATGGGTTGAATCGCCACCTGCAGGGGGGGGGGGGGATCGCCGCCCTCCCGACTGTCTGGGGGGGTGGTGGCGTTAGTTTGCACCAGCCGCCACTGTCCAAAATATTTTTTTTTACAGATAACAGCACATAAGCTCTCTGATAATGTTCTTAGAATATTTGGAGTTTTATTCTTATCTCAGTTGTGGAGCTAACTGTGAATGCACAGATGTAATATACTTATATTTAATTATAATGCCTTTTGATTGCTGGCAGAATTATTCTCAAGTAACACAATGTAACATTTTACCCAGGGTTCACAATGCAACAAAAAAAAAAAAAAAACTCTTATCAGTTTAGACGCACAGCTGACAAACTAGGCTGCACCTGACTTGAAGACACAAGGCCAGGCCTAAAAGTTACAAATAATACATTCGGGAGTCACGAGTATTTGGCAGATAAGAGGGACACCTGCAACCACAGACAAGAGGTATTGTTTCATATGCCTCTATAGCCGGGTATAAAATAACTCAAAGAAGGGATATCAGTTTACACCCCCCACCCCTTCCCTTTCTGATTTCATCACAAGTGGTCTTGTTTCTTCAGGGTAGATGGAGATAAATTATTTAAAATGTAT
Source organism: Rana muscosa (assembly GCA_029206835.1). Taxonomy (NCBI): domain Eukaryota; kingdom Metazoa; phylum Chordata; class Amphibia; order Anura; family Ranidae; genus Rana; species Rana muscosa. Next base: position 75,074,814 of record CM055128.1, read on the forward strand.
ACTTATTGTAGCATCAGCATATTCTATAGTGTTTTTAAAAGGCAGGAGATTTTGTTGGTGAAATAACGAGCAATAGCAATAGGACACCAATAAATAGAAAAACTCAATATACATACAAATTCCTATAAAAAACTACAATTAGAGCTGCTTAGATATCAGTTGTACCTAATAGGGAGCAATGTTCAGTTACTGCGTGCAGAGTCTATGTGTATGTATGTGAGATACTGACTTTAGATCATACGCGCCTTGAGGGCAACGACTGATGTAAGTGAACAATGTGTAAAATGCTGTTTAAATTGTCTGCTCAACAAAAATACCTATAATACATTTAAAAATAATAATAACAATAAATAAAAAAGGCACTAAATAAATCCCTATATTAAATAAAAAAAAAAAATTAAACAGGGCACTAAATAAATCCTTATATTAAATAAAATAGCACTCAATAAATCCCTATATTAAATAAAAAAATAAATAAACATAAGGCATTAAATAAATCCCTATATTAAATAATAATTAAAAAAAACAGGGCACTAAATAAATCCTTATATTAAATAAAAAATAAAAAGGCATTAAATAAAAAAATTAAAAAGGGCACTAAATAAATCCTTTTATTAAATAAAATGGCACTCAATAAATCCCTATATTAAATAAAAAAATAAATAAACATAAGGCATTAAATAAATCCCTATATTAAATAAAAAAATAAATAAAACAGGGCACTAAATAAATCCTTATATTAAATAAAAAATAAAAAAGGCATTAAATAAAAATTTTTAAAAGGGCACTAAATAAATCCTTATATTAAATAAAATGGCACTCAATAAATCCCTATATTAAATAAAAAAAATAATAAACATAAGGCATTAAATAAATCCCTATATTAAATAAAAAATAAAAATAAAACAGGGCACTAAATAAATCCTTATATTAAATAAAAAATAAAAAGGCATTAAATAAAAAAATTTAAAAAGGCGCTAAATAAATCCTTATATTAAATAAAATAGCACTCAATAAATCCCTATATTAAATAAAAAAATTAATAAACATAAGGCATTAAATAAATCCCTATATTAAATAATAAAAAAAAAACAGGGCACTAAATAAATCCTTATATTAAATAAAAAATAAAAAGGCATTAAATAAAAAAATTAAAAAGGGCACTAAATAAATCTTTATATTAAATAAAATGGCACTCAATAAATCCCTATATTAAATAAAAAAATAAAAATAAACATAAGGCATTAAATAAATCCTATATTAAATAAAAAATAAATAAAACAGGGCACTAAATAAATCCTTACATTAAATAAAAAATAAAAAGGCATTACCGTATATACTCGAGTATAAGCAGAGTTTTTCAGCCCTTTTTTTAGGCTGAAAATACCCCCCTCGGCTTATACTCGAGTCAGTACCTGATTTCTTGCCAGGCGTCCTCCTGGCGTTTCGTTCCGTGATAGGCATATCACAGAGGTCCTCTCATCCTCGGACAGTTTCCCAGCAGACACTGTGTTCAGTGTTCCGCCAATCGCGGACGTCCTTTTGTTCGAGGATGAAAGAATGTCCGTGATTGGCGGAACACTGAACACAGTGTCTGCTGGGAAACTGAGTCTGAGGATGAGCGGACCTCTGAGATAGGCGGAACACAGTGTCAAATGCCTATCACGGAACAGAACGCCAGGAGAAAGCCGTGACTTTTAAAAAATGGACGCCTGTCAAGAATGCAGGTACCCGGGCACAGTGAGACTGCAATGGGCACAGTGAGTACCGTATGACACAGTGAGACTGCAATGGGCACAGTGAGGTATGGCACAGTGAGACTGCAATTGGCACAGTGAGGTATGGCACAGTGAGGTTGCAATGGGCACAGTGAAGCTGCAAATGGGCATTGTTGACCCTCTTTTCCGCTTACAGTAGCTGCTGCATTCTCACCCTCTGCTTATACTCGAGCCAATACGTTTTCCCAGTTTTTTGTGGTAAAATTAGGTACCTTGGCTTATACTCGGGTCGGCTTATACTCGAGTATATACAGTAAATAAAGAAATTAAAAAGGGCGCTAAAAAAAAATCATTATATTAAATAAAAAGGCACTAAATAAATCCCTATATTAAATAACAAAATAAATAAACTTAAGGCATTAAATAAATCCCTATATTAAATTAAAATAAATAAACAGGGCACTAAATAAATCATAATCTTAGATAAAAAATAAAAAGGCATTAAATAAAAAAAATAAAAAGGGTGCTAAATAAATCCTTATATTAAATAAAAAGGCACTAAATAAATACCTATATTAAATAAAAAAAATAAAATAAACATAAGGCCATAAATAAATCCCTATATTAAATAAAAAAATAAAACAGGGGACTAAATAAATCCTTATATTAAACGAGCTTTGGCTGTACTTCTCCTGTGGATCACAGGAGTGCGGTTCGTTCTGCACTCCTGTGACCCGTTTTCAGCAGACAGCTGAAGCCCGCTGTCGGCTGAGCGGGTCCAGACTCAGGCAAGAACGCGACAATGAAGTCGGAATCAGCCAACATGCCTGGAACGGCACCAGACTCAGACTCTCAGCAAGCCGCTGAGAGCTTGAGCCAGCTGCTTCTACTCCAGTGAGCAAGGAGGGGGGGGGAGCAGAGACAGCGGCATCTGACAGTCACCAGCTCTCTGCTCAGGGAGCCTTGATAACTGAGCGTTTGGCAGTGTTTGATCGCTCGGTTCTCAGTGTTAGAGCTGGCGGGGGACAGATGGCGCATTGGAGCAATGCTGCATCCAGCTAGGTAAGTATAAATCTGAAAAAAAAAAAAAAACATACTTGTCTTTTATAAAAAATAAGAAAGGTCACCAAATAAATCCTTCTTATAAATAAAAAATAAAAAGGCACTAAATAAATCCCTATATTAAATAAAAAAATAAACAAAAATAAACAGGCACTAAATAAATCCCTGTACTAAATAAAAAAATAAAACAATAAAGAAAAGAAAAAGGCACTAAATAAATCCCTATATTATATAAAAAAGAAAAAGGCACTACAAAAAAATCCCTATAGTGAATGACATGCCCCTAAATGAATACTTATAATAAATAAGAAAAAATAAATAAAAAGGCATAAATTAAATCCCTATTATAAAAAAAAATTAAAAATACAAAGGTATTAAATAATATAGCATTTCTCAAGGCAGGTTCCCTGCCAGTCACAACAGTGGACCATGCCTGAGTAATATGTGTTGATATGTCCACTAGTAGTATTTCACTTCCATTGGAAGACCATTGGACAGGGTGACATTGCATAAAAACAATTGGGAGACACACACAGAGCGTTATCACCCTATAACAGGAAATATCTGAGCAAAGACCTCCATGGCAGGATCTCCATGTATTTTTTAAAAGAAAAAAAGTAAAAAAATATTGAAAATTACTTTTGAAATGACGTTGACATTTAAAAGCTTATATGTGATTTTAGTAATTGGGTTTACAATATTTTAAGCTACCTATAGACATGAATGGAGCTTTTCCTGGCTCCATTGTTGTTGGCATGGTGGAGGGACAATTCCACCATTCCCCCCCCCCCCCCACCAATGATGCCATAAGGGGATATGATTGATCAGACAGGTTTGAATGCCGTGTCTGATCACCATTGTGACGGTTCCAATAAACTGGTGCTGGATCCGCCTGCCCTCCCTCCTCCCCCATTCACCTCTCTGTTGACCTATTCATGTACACCCTGCTGTGCCAAACCTACATATTTTTTGTTTTCTTTGAACTAAGTTTAGCTTGAAGGCAATCAAATTGTCCAGCCACCCTCTGAAGTTTAACTTCAGTAAACATTTTAAATGATCCCTTACACTAGAATTCACATCTATGCGGTTTTTTTTAGTGCATGTCCAGATGCCCAGAAACGCACTACAATCCATTTACCCTTATTTCCTATGAGTCCCCTTCACATCTATGCAGTTTTCTGCAATGCGTTTTTTTGGAAAGGTGCAGGGGCTTTTTTGCCACACAGCACAATGCTTTTTGGATCCATTGACTTCAATGGAATTGCATCAAAAACGCATGAAAAACACTTGTGCTTGTACTATTTCCTGCATGACAACAGACACCTCCTCATATAAACATCAACGCTTCCCAAAAAACACATTAAAGCACTTCAAAAAGGCACATGAAAAATGCAAAACACACCAAAAAATGCGCCTTAGACCCCTTTCACACTGGGGCGGTACGGGCGTTAGCGGTAAAGTGGCGCTAGTTTTAGCTGAGCTTTACTGCTGTTATAGCAGAGCTTTGTCGCCGCTAGCAGGGTGCTTTTACCTCCCCGGAAGGGGTTAAAAACACCCGCTTAGCATTGCTTTCAATGCGCTTTTGAAAACGGTGCCCATTGATTTAAATGGGTAGGGGCGGTGGAGGAGTGGTGTATACAGCGGTGTATACAGCGCTCCCCCCCAAAAAAATAAGCGCTCCCCCCCCCCAAAAAAAAATGCTGCTTACAGGACTTTTTTTCCTGTCCTGCAGATGCACCGCCCCAATGTGAAAGCACTCAGGCTTTCACACTGGGGCTACAGAAGAGGCCGTTTACAGCATAAAAACGCCTGTAAAGCGCCTCAGTGTGAAAGGGGTCTTATGCTAGGTTCACACCTATGCGTTTTGCAGTGCATTTTACCTATGGGTCATGTTCACATCTGTGTGTTTTCAAGGGTGCGTTGTTTGGAAAGGGTCAGGGACTTTTTTTGCCCACAGCAGATTGCATTTTTGGTTCCATAATGGCGCGTACACACGATCGATTTTTTCGACGGTGAAAACACCGTCGAGAAAATCGACGTGAAAAACGAGGAACAGCTTGTTCCCCCCACACACGGCCGTTTTAAATGTCATTTTTTTGGGGGTCGAAAAAAACGACCGTGTGTGGGCTCCGCGGCAGTGTTTCCCTATGGGAAACACTGCCGCGGAAAACATGTCGAAAAAAACGACGAGAAAAATTAGAACATTTTCTAATTTTTCTCGTCGTTTTTAGTGCCGTTTTTCTCATCGAAAAAAACGGCAGTAAGCCCACAGACGATCGTTTTTCTCGTCGAAAGGAAAAAATGTCGTTTTTCTTGACGAGAAAAACGGCCGTGTGTACGCGGCATTAGACTTCAATGTAAATGCATCAAAAATGCAGTGCTTGCTCTTTTGCTGGTTTCTCCCGCATAACAACAGACACCTCGCCCTAACAAAAAAAATGCGTCAAAAACACGTGTGAAAGAAAGGCAAACTGCTTGCTAGTATCAGATCGAATCTGATGAGTTTACTAAAGTCACGAAAATTTGCGTACGACAGAATAAAAATTCGGAAGTGATGTGTTGTAATGCATTTGTATTGCATTTTCGAATGACAGCTGTACTGATCAAACAAAAATCCTCCAATCAGGAAGCGGGTCTTGACCGAGAGGAGAACCCACCTTATTGGTTGGGAGCAGGGGGGAGGCGCCGAGGAGGATATGCAGGAGGAAGCCGCCAAAGCTGCCAATGGCCTGGATGGGGAAAGTGCAGGGCTGACGGACGGACGATCGACCGAGCATCGGGGGTGGGGGGGTTTGACCGACTAACCAAGCGAGCACGTGACAGGGGGGGTTTGCGCTTCCAACCGTCTGACCAATCGAGCAACGGAGGGGGGGATTTGACTGATCGACCGAACGAATGAGTGATTAGAGTGGCTGACAGTGGCAGCTGGTGCTCTAATTTTTTTGGGGGGGCGGGGGGGGCAAACAAACCACCAGACTCCCCCCCAAAAAAATAATTAGAGCACCAGCCGCCACTGTCAGCCACTCTTATCACTTCTGCCTTACCGGGAACCGCTGGCTGAAAATTCTGCTACCGGGATGACGCCAGTAGGGCATCATCCCCTGTAAAACTACTGAAAACAGAGGACATTATATGACGGCACACAAAAAAACAGACCTCCCTATTGAAATGAATGGAAAACGCGGCATAACGTAGCAAAAACGCAACGCGTTTGGAGAATTTTTGAGCCACATACCCTTACCGGGAACCGTTGGCTGAAAATTCTGCTACCGGGATGACGCTAGTAGGGCATCATCCCCTGTAAAACTACTGAAAACAGAGGACATTATATGACGGCACACAAAAAAACAGACCTCCCTATTGAAATGAATGGAAAACGCGGCATAACGTGGCAAAAACGCAACGCGTTTGGAGAATTTTTGAGCCACATACCCTTACCGGGAACCGTTGGCTGAAAATTCTGCTACCGGGATGACGCCAGTAGGGCATCATCCCCTGTAAAACTACTGAAAACAGAGGACATTATATGACGGCACACAAAAAAACAGACCTCCCTATTGAAATGAATGGAAAACGCGGCATAACGTGGCAAAAACGCAACGCGTTTGGAGAATTTTTGAGCCACATACCCACGTTTCACAGCCAACCAGAAAACCCACCCAAAACCCATCAAAAATGCATATGCGTTTTTTTCAACGGTAAAAAGCACCCTTAGTGCGTGTTCACCTCTATCCATTTTACTGATTAGCGGGGAGCATTTAAATTCCTGCCTCAGCTTCAGAAAGGAACTTTGGCGCACATTGGCGCTGAATTACGTTCTTCTCTGTGAACCCGCATTCCTCTATCGCCCTTCAAATAACGCCCCCCCCCCCCCCTTAGGACACAGCGTCCCCGTATCGATAACGTACTGATAACGTACCGATAACGCACTCCGAAAAACCTGCGCAAAGCCCTAACAGGGGAATAAAATATCATTTCCGACCCGCGTCTCCTTCCTTTTGTTAACCTCGGCCAGCCGGCCTGGAAGCGGTTAAAATGGAAATGGTAATAAAAGCCAAAATGCAGAAAAGTCTCCCTATTACATTGTTGCAGTTGTGTTGCTAGGCAGTCGAATATTGCTGTATTTGCAGAAAGGAATAAAAAAACAAAAAAAAAAACAAGATATGTATACGAGAATAGCAATCATTTTATGGGATCTGTTATCTGAGAAATGGTTATTGCATTTATATAAAAAAAAAGAGAGAATAAGAGAGAGAGAGAGAGACTTCTGCGAAACAATTTGATAAAAATAAGGAGAGACAGATGCAGCAAAGAGAGAGAGAGAGAGAAATGGGATTTCTATGGCAACCGTTTTTATTAAGTAAAATCATTTCAACGATGGCATTATACAGCAACTGACGTTATGAAAAAAAGATTTTTTTATTTTTTTTAGAAGAAGAGGCAGAATACATTTCATCTGCAGTAAGAGGTTTGGAGTTAGTAAAATGACACAATTTGCAGTTGCTGCCAGAACGGTCTCGGCATCCATCATTTATTTTTGAGTCATTTTTTTTTTTTTTTTGATTAAAATTTGCTAATTTTCATTGTGATGCAGGAAAAACATTACAAGGTTATTTAAAGGAACAATCATTTCAGCACAATGGAGAGGCAGAGGAAATGGATTTTAAAGAAAGGCATCATTAAGGGTTTAACCCCTTTGCTGGACCTGGGAGGAACATAAGCAATGAGACTGCTACATCCTCAATAGGATGTAAAACCAAAGCGTTGGGTTCGGGGCGTGACCGCCGGCCCTTTAGAAAGAGAAGCGATTTTCCTCTTATAGCTGCAGACACAAAGGACTGCAGCTCTGTATACATTACTACATCATTACATTTATTTATTCTTTGCAAGCAGTATAAGTACCTCAATTTGACTTGGTATCAGCCTCTTGCAGCTCACTGTACAGCAGAGCTCATCCGTGGAAAAGGAGAAGCAGCAAAAGCTTAAAGAGGAACTGCAGTCTGCTCACATAATTTGTAATAAAAACATCTTTTCCATTCTGAAGCTTGGCTCCAACCACTTTGCATATTATTTTATATATACAGTGGAACCTTGGATTACGAGCATAATCCGTTCTAGGAGAATGCTTGTAATCCAAAGCACACGCATATCAAAGCGAGTTTCCCCATAGCAGTCAATGGAAACAAAGACAATTTGTTCCACATGTATGCAGTATCGCATTTGGCCAGAGGTGCCCTATTGCCCTTCAAATAACGGCTGCCCCCTTAGGACACAGCGTTCCTGTAATCCAAAGCACTCACATGTCAAAGCGAGTTTCCCCATAGAAGTCAATGGAAACTAAGGTAATTCATTCCACATTGACTTCTATTGTATGCAGTACCGCATTTGGCCAGAGGTGTCCTATTGCCCTTTAAATAACGGCGCCCTCTTAGGACACAGCGTCCCTGTAATCCAAAGCACTCACATATCAAAGCGAGTTTCCCCATAGAAGTCAATGGAAACTAAGGTAATTCATTCCACATTGACTTCTATTGTATGCAGTACCGCATTTGGCCAGAGGTGTTCTATTGCCCTTTAAATAACAGCGCCCCCTTAGGACACAGCGTCCCTGTAATCCAAAGCACTCACATATCAAAGCGAGTTTCCCCATAGAAGTCAATGGAAACTAAGATAATTTGTTCCACATTGACTTCTATTGTATGCAGTACCGCATTTGGCCAGAGGTGCCCTATTGCCCTTCAAATAACTGCGCCCCCTTAGGACACAGCGTCCCCGTACCGATAACGCACTCTGAAAAACCTGCGCAAAAACCTGCGCAAAAATAAAATATAATTTCTGACTCAGTACCGCATTTGGCCAGAGGAACAGAGTATTTCCGAGTGTTTCCGAGTATTTCCAAATGCATTCGAACGGCTCCGAGTGTTACTGGCGCCCCAGCACCTCTGGCCAAATGCGGTACTGCACACTGTAGTGGCTTGAATCCTGCTTATTTTGCAGAACAACACTCGCAAACCGAGTCAGGATTTTTTCAAAGTAATAGCTCGTACTGCGAAACGCTCGTTAACCGCATTACTCGCAATCTAAGGTATTACTGTAATGTGATTCTGTACTTGCTAAATATGCTGCAGAAATCTCCCCCCACTGAGTCTGGCTGCATCAATTTTAACTGTGGGCAGCTGAAGCTGCTGCCTGTTCATTTCCTGGATTTACACAGACACACAGAGACACACCTTCAGCTCTGCAGCTCTATATGGCCCTCTTATGACTCACCCCCCCTCCCTTCCTGGCAAACTCTCACGAGAGAGAGAGAGCTGTGCATGATGTCAAAAAGCCTAGGCTTTTTACCAGACAAGAAACAGGAAGTGCACTGTATAAGGTATTTACTGGCAGAAAAAAAATGTTTTACTATCCAAAGTCAAAACAAAAAGGGCAGAAGATTTAATAGATGGAAAGATGAAAGATGAAAAAATTACTGAAGTTCCGCTTTATCCACTAGACCAGGCCTATTTCTGACATTTGTTGCTTATAATTTAAAATCAGTATTTTTTGCTAGAAAAAAAAACATATATATATATATATATATATATATATATATATTAGCAGAGACCCTAGAGAATAAAATGGCAGTCTTGCAATATTTTATGTCACACTGTATTTGCGAGTAAATAGATACCTAACATGTCATGCTTTAAAATTGCACATGTTGGTGGAATGGCGACAAACTACGGTACTTCAAAATCTCCATAGGTGACGCTTTAAAAAAAAATAATGGTTACCTGTTTAAAGTTACAGAGGAGGTCTAGTGCTAGAATTATTGCTCTTGCTCTTATGATCACGGTGATACCTCACATGTGTGGTTTGAATACTGTTTACATTTGTGGGCGTGACTTACGTATGCGTTCGTTTTGGCTCTTTTATTTTTACACTGTCCCTTTAATTTTTTTAATTTTTTTGAATTACTTTTATGTGACAGTAATAGGCAGTGACAAGTACACTTTATGGAGGGATCTGAGGTCTATAAGACCCCAAATCCCTCCTTTGCTTTGGCATTTTTGAATACTTGAAAACTACCACCAGAGTAAACCGGAAGTTACTTTGTGACATCACTTCCGGGTTACTACATCGAAGACCCGATCAAAGCCGATTCCGGCGGACGTGCCAGCTGGTCGCTTGGGTCTCCCAGGGGGACGGTAGAGCCTGGGCATGTGGCGGAAGGTGGCGGGAGGGGGGTCATCCCCTCCCGCTGCTTGTGATAACAGCCGAGCGGCTGCTTAGCCGCATCGGTTGTTATTACTAGAAAGCCGACCTTCTGCTCTAAGGGCCAGTTCACACCATAGAAATGCAACCCGGATGCGTTCCAGGTGCTTTTTTGCATGCACGCTTTTGACGCGTTTTTGATGCGTTCCAGTGCGTTTTTGGTACGTTTTTAATGCAGTCCAGTGCTTTTTTTCACCCCTCTTTTTTATTGACCTTAGATAAGGACAAGTGTGTTCCAGTGCGTTTTTGGTGCATTTAGGTGCGTTCCGGTGCGTTTTTGATGCGTTTTACAGCATTCCAGTACAGTCCAGTGCAGGTAAAATGCAGCATGTTCTACTTTTTTTTCTGGAACTGGAACGCACTGGAACTGCAAGCACTGGTGTGAACTATGCCATTGAAAACCATATAACCTACTTTCCATGCGTTTTTTGATGCAGAAAAAAACGCACTGGACTGCATGTGGTGTGAACTGGCCCTAAAAAACGGTGCAGCTGCAGGCATCACTTCGGTATCACATAGAATGCATGAAGGTTAAAAACCTTGAGCCTTTAGAACCACTTTAAATCCAAATTTTTTAAAATTTTAGGATCCCCGTTGGGGAGCTTTGGTAAAATATCAGGAGTCTAAACAGACCTATGATGTTTCACCTTTAAGACAGAGAATGGAAATTGAGGACACCTCAATCGCCATCTCAGGAGCCTCAGCAGCACAGAATGAATGAACAGGAATAGCCCTGTACAGGGGCTTCCCGTTCATTCATAGACGGAAGCATAGTAAACACAGTTTACTATGCCTCAGCTATGGGGAAAAAAAATAAACAGTCAGTGATCGTTACTGATCATTGACTCTATTCATTAAGACAAGGAAGGGGCCAGTAAATGACACATTTACCAGCTCTTTTCTGGCTCTCCATCCTGACAGGGAGGAGGGGGGCTGGGAAAGAGCACACAAGGGACCGGAGACAGCACAGGGGGATCAGGAGAGAGGACAGGGGTGGCATATAGAGGAACAGATCCGTCCCTTTTTCTTCTGCCACCGCTGAATGCAAGAAGTGAGCATTAAGAGGCTTCATGGAGGGATTGATGGGGCCAGGTTGCAATTGTGACTCCTGCGACCCCTGTATGTACGCCCCTGGGCCTGGCCAATAAACACTACCCCTCTAACATGAACTGAGCTCTGGATACAAAGACAGTACCCTCCAATGCCAACTGACATACTCCACAATATGCCTTGATCTTTGATGAATATATAGCTCTATCATACTTTATGTAGACCTAGAACCTGACTGAGCAACATGACTTGATTACTGGTGAACCAACACATGAATTATAACGTGTTCTTATTTCCTTCATCCTTTCATCCAACGTTATTTTTGAATTTACAAAATGATATACAAATATATAGGTGGCACAGTGGCTTATGCCTCCCAACATTGGGGTTCAAATCTCTGCCAGGACACTATCTGCATCGAGCCTGTATGTTCTCTTCGTGTTCTTGAGGGTTTCCTCCCACATTTTACTGACATGCTGGTAGGTTAATTGGCTTCTGCTAAATGTGTATTTCATTCAGCATGCCAGTCTCACCCCTGAGCAACTGGCACGGATGAGGAAAGACCTGGCAACCTACCATGTGCTAGAAATTTCTATGGAAGAAGGCTTTCTAGCGTATTAGGCATGGTGCCTATTGTCGGAGGCCCTACTGCATATACCCGTCCCACACCCAAATAAACATCAGAGGAAGCTGGTGGGGTTTGTATTCCTAGCAGCTGGGTAGAGCCTGGAGACATCCATCAATACATTTTGTTGAGGTCAAACAAAGTCTTTTGAGGACCATGATACATGAAAAGCTAAGCTCCATACTTATTGACACTCATACAGCGTATCGCAGGGTCTGGGGCCCATGGCTAATCTGAGCATTGACCACTTCCTCTTTCATTGTAAGCGCCAGCCATAAACTAGCAGAACGCTGCCACTGGTCGAACCTCACGGGACACCACCCCCCACCCCAACACCGCCTACCCAACTTGCTCTTCTCCCCCTCTCTCCTCTTTTCCTACCCTTCTCTTTCCTCTCTATCTAGTTTCTCATTTCTCTGCCCATTAAGCCTCACCAAATGGTTCGTTTGTGAGCTCCCCTTCCCCGTTTACATGGTGACATCTATTTGTTGGCTGACAGAGGACTACTCACGGTTCTACAAGCCTCTCATTATTGCCTTATGCCGTGTATTTATGAACCTTTCAATGGGAAGCCTTATCAGCTTTCGTACTTACATCCTCTCTGATCCAGATTGTGAGGAGCTGCACTCCCTTTGGGGTAATACTCCCTTGTTTATGTTTATACCTTGAATACTGGTTCACTGCACTGTATTACATTTTTTTAAACATTCTTTGTATGTAGCACACAGACCTTCTTCTCACCTGGCTCACTTGTGAGATGAGGCACACCATGCTATATGCCCGTACCCTCCTGTTTGAGGAGGTTAAGCGGTGTTCACAATTGTTGGGTTCCGCAGCGAGTTACCTTTCCTGGGCTGGTTCCTTTCTCTAGGGTGTAGAGAAAGGTCTGTTGTTTGTGTATCAATAAGGCCAATGTCCAGACAAGGTTAAACCTCAATGACTGAAGGTTTATTTTCTTTATGCTTGAAACCAGACAGGAAAGTTGAAAGTGAAGAACAGAATAACAGGGAGGCAGGTTCAGGCACTTAATATCACCACTCAATCCTAAGTGGACTCTGCTCACCCGGATAGTTCCCTCTCACGGTCCTAGCAGCCGGAGTGATGCGCAAACTTTACTTTCCTAGGGATACGATTGGAACCCATTTGCCTAGTTCCAAACCTCCCGGCACTTGTAGCATAAGGACCTAGGTGCAAGTTGAAGCACGCTACAATGCCTGTGGGGGACTTGTGGAATCCCTCTGTAGGTGACCAGGCCTCATCCGAGGCGGTGACTTCCTTCACCGGTAACCCTGGCTCCCTCTCCAGAACGGGTCATCCTCAAGTGCCCTGGAATTCCTCTTTAGATGGTAGGCCAGCTAAAGGTGCTGGGCCTACATGAAGAGTTGCAGCCCCAGGCTAAAGGTGCCTGAGACTGATCCACCCATGCGCTCTCCCATGGCCTGGAGGGCCACGAGACGCAGACGGATGGACTGCTCCTCGGTACTGCTCCTCAGTACCCCTCCATCTCCCCTCCTAAAATGGCGTCTGACCCTTATGTATCCTCTCCCAGCATGCACAGCGGGCCGACCACACCCCCGTACAGCTGCCTGGAGAGGACATCCAAAGGTACAGTAATGTCACTAGCGGTTCAACCCTGACCTGTTATGGCAGCGCCACCCACAGGCCACAGGGAACTGTACACCAGCAACACCACTTGGCAAAAGAAAAAGAACAAAACCTAACAATTAAAGCGATTTGGGTCTGGCTACTAACACAGATCAACCCCTAAATTTAGGTACCTAGCTCCCCTAAAAGTAAATGGGTGCTACTCGTAAAACAGACATGGTGCCTAGAGAGCTGGCCAATAGTCGGATTTAACTGAACTGATTTATAGTCAAAATGAAAGGTATCCCAGCTGTCGCACCCCTCACTTGGACGTGTTGTAAGCAAGTAAGCGCAGACTCAGCTCAAGTCATCAAAGCCGCGTCCCAGCACGTTACGCCCCCTGATCTCCATGATTAAGCCCTGGGGCAGAGTGAAACGCGTTGGAGCTTTGGCTTTGATGCATTGAGCTGAGGCTTTACTTGCTTACAACACGGCTGGGTGATGGGTGCAGCAGCCAAGAAACCTCTTTTTATTTTGACTGTAGGTCTTAGGTCTGGGCGAACCCATCCCCAGCCTGTACCCTCACAAACCAGTGGCATCTATAAGCCTGAGCGGGGACCCCTAATCTTGAACTTTGGGTCTCAGTAAACTGATTTATACATACAAATATTGGTGTCTAAACTAAGAAACTAATCTAGGGCATCACTACAGATTGTGCAACTAGTGCTGGAACTCAAAGGTCTGGTGACTCAACATGACCACAACTGTCCGCTATACATCATTCCCCTTCCTTTCACATCCCTTTTACTATTCTCATCATAACTGATATCTGAGCTTGTAGCAGGCTTGTTAAGCTCACTGAAAAAAGGAAAATGGGACAATAAGAGGTTTTTGTACTAAATAGCAAGAGCCGCGTGGCTTTTAGCATTTAGCAAGGCTTCAGAATCGGATCCAGGACCCAAAGGTTCAAGGTAACAATGCAAACTACTGTGCACTCCAGAGTTTTCAAACACCGTAGGAAAATATAACAAATAGATCTCTTATTTCCTGCACAAAATAAAATCGTGTTCACTTATAGAGTGGCAGTCAGCACAAAGGAATCGGGAATCACCATCAGTTTCCAACTAGCGACACATGGCGAGATATAATAAATGAATAAAAACGATTATTTAGCAAGGTGAAAGGATATATGTGAAGTGCAGTAACCTGTAGGAATTATTCTTTCACTGGCCTGACTTTTGTGAACTGAAATCTATTTACGGTAAGTTGTTATGGTTTACAGCCGTTTTTATATACAAGCCTGCTCGATTTGTGACTGCTCTTTCAGTGGACCACTAGAGGGCGCATTGATACCGTGTATATAAACCATGGGTTTTGGTTTAATATTTTAGACCAGGCTTAGCCTATTTGTTTAATAAAAAGGCACATGTGCAGTAAAATAGAATTCATTTCCATTAGCGTTAGGTTAAACACACAAGCAAAATTAAAAACTCTTTTTTTTTTTTTTTTTAAAGTTCAAGCAACGACATTGACAAACAAAATGTTAAAGGCATTGCACCGTCTAAAATGTTTTTGTTGCTTAACCAATTGCTTACTGGGCACATATACCCCCTTCCTGCCCAGGCGAAATTTCAGCTTTCAGCACTCTCGCGCTTTGAATGACAATTGCGCGGTCGTGCGATGTTGCTCCCAAACAAAATTGACGTTCTTTTTTTCCCACAAATAGAGCTTTTCTTTTGGTGGTATTTGATCACCTCTGCGGTTTTTATTTTTAGCGCTATAAACAAAAAAAGACTGACAATTTTGAAAAAAACACAATATTTTTTACTTTTTGCTATAATAAATATCCCAATTTAAAAAAAAAAAAAAAGTTATTTTTTCTCAGTTTAGGCCGATACGTATTCTTCTACATATTTTTGGTTAAAAAAAATCGCAATAAGCGTATAGTGATTGGTTTGCGCAAAAGTTATAGCGCCTACAAAATAAAGGATAGAATTATGACATTTTTTTTATTATTATTTTTTACTAGTAATGCCGGTTATCTGCAATTTTTGTCAGGACTGCGATATTGCGGCGGACAGATCGGACACTTTTGACACTATTTTGGGACCATTCACATCTATACAGCGAACAGTGCTATAAATATGCACTGATTATTGTATAAATGTGACTGGCAGGGAAGGGGTTAACACCAGGGGGCGATCAAGGGGTTAAATGTGTTCCCTGGGAGTGATTCTTACTGTGGGGGAAGGGACTGACTGGGGGAGGTGACCGATGGTTGTCCCTATGTACAAGGGACACACCATCGGTCTCCTCTCCCTGACAGGACGTGGATCTCTGTGTTTACACACAGAGATCCACGTCCCTGGCTCTGTGACTGCCGACACGACGGGCACAGCTTTTCCCCGATGCGCGCCTCGCGGAAGTAAACAGGAGGACGCCCATGGACTTCCATCCCGGCAGGTAGGCGCCGCGCTGTAGACGTCTTTTGTCTATAGCGCGGGCGCCAAATGTTTAAACTAGGTATTAGTGTAGTTATATTGCCTGTGTTGTTTGTTTTCCTTACCTTGTAATTGTGACCTCACATGTTGTGGCTGCAGTTTGTAGTCTCATGGCTGATCGATTCCCCTGTTTTCATGTTTTTTTCTACACGTAGCTTTCCCTATTCACTAAAGGGACAGGCAACTTCTTGTTCTGGGTCACACAGTGTCCAATCCATATATTGCCATTTCCTGCCATTGTACTGCGTCACAAACATGTAGTGCTAATGTGATGAAAAGCCTACATGGTGAGAACTCTGTTAATTGTCCTGCCTGTTTGTGTCTGTGTCCATTCTAATTGCTGTGTGGCTCTTACCTGCAGAACACTAGACTGAGAGACCCAGGGATTATGGGATATGTAAGTTCATCACAGGAATTCTCGGTTCTTAGAGCAGTGTTTTTTAACTTTTTTTTTTTTTTAGTCATGGCACTCAATTCAGAAGCCCCCCCAACCCTTCACATCAGAGTCCCCCATTTACATCAGAGTCCCTGCACTTCCCCCTTTCACATCAGAGTCCTCAGCCCCCCCTTTTTACATCAGAGCCCTCTGCCCAGCCCCCTCTCCCTTTCACATCAGAGCCCTCAGCTCCCCCTTTTAAATCAGAGCCCTCAGCCCCCCTTTTACATCAGAGCCTTCAGCCCCCCTTTTACATCAGAGCCTTTATCCCCCTTTTTACATCAGAGCCCTCGGCCCCTCTTTTACATCAGAGCCTTCAGCCCCCCCCCCATTTACATTAGAGCCCTCAGCCTGCCCTTTTACATCAGAGCCCTCAGCCCCCTCCCTTTTACACCAAAGCCTCCAACCCCCCCACCCACCTCCATTCACGTCCTCAGTCTCCCCTTCCACATCAGAAAATTCAGTCCCCCTAATTTTACATTAGAGCCTTCAGCCCGCCCTTTTACATCAGAGCTCCTTTTACATCAGAGCCTTCAGCCCCCCCCCCCCGATATTTACATTAGAGCCCTCAGCCCTTCCTTTTTTATTAGAGCCCTCAGCCCTTCCTTTTACATCAGAGCCTTCAGTCCCCCCATTTACATTAGAGCCCTCAGCCTGCCCTTTTACATCAGAACCCTCAGCGACTCCTTTACATCAGAGCCCTCAGCCTCTCCTTTTACATCAGAGCCCTCAGCCCCCTCTTTTACATCAGAGCCTTCAGTCCCCGCATTTACATTAGAGCCCTCAGCCTGCCCTTTTACATCAGAGCCCTCAGCGACCCCTTTATATCAGAGCCCTCAGCCCTCTCTTTTACATCAGAGCCTCCAGCCCCCCCTCTTTTACATTAGAGCCCTTAGCCCCCCTCCCTCTCATATTCAAGTCTTCAGTCTCCCCTTCAGCATCAGAGACCTCAGTCCCCTTCCATTTACATCAGAGCCCTCAGGCCGCCCCCTCCCCCCTTTATATTAGAGCCCTCAGCCCCCCTTTTACATCAGAGCCCTCAGACCCCTTTTTACATCAGCTCCCTTTTACATCAGAGCCCTCAGCCCCCCCCCTTCACATCAGGGACCCCAGTCTCCCCTTCCTTATCGGAGTATTCAGCCTACATCAGAGCCCTCTGCCCCCCCTCCTCCTTTCACATCAGAGTCTTAAGTCTCCCCTTCTACATCAGAGTCCTCAGCTCCCCTTCCACATAAGAGTCCTCAGCCCCCCTCCTTTTACATCAAAGTCTTTGGTCTCTCCCCCTCTTCACATCAGAGGCCTTAGCCCCCCCCCCCCCAATCAGATTCCTTGGCCCACCACTTTCACATCATCTGGCCTGTCTGCACTATGGAAATGCATGACGCTGAGCAAAAATATGGGGCTCACTGTAGCACCCCTGTCAGGAAGGCACCCCAGAGTGTAGAAATGCTGTCCTAGACCACAGACTGAGAATATGCATTAACCTGTGCAGTGCCATGCTGCATGCCTCACGTTTGAACACAAACAAAATCTTCTGACAGCAGAATGTGAAGATTTACTCTACTATAGGCTGTGCGTACAGGGCAACAAATGGCACCGTAAAAACTGCATGATCAATGCACCTTATGAAGATGAAAAACAAAGGGTGCAGGTAGGAATGTTTATAATGCCTTTAAATTCTCAATTATGCATGTAAAGATCTGCTAAAGTTTGTTCAGTGGTTTCCAAGGGCACGTCTGCCTTGCAGCACTAGAGTCTGCTGTTCAAATCCTGGTCAGGACACCATCTGCATGGAGTTTGCATGTTCTCTATGTGCTTGCGGGGATTTCCTCTGGGTTTTCTAGTTTCCTCCAACACTACATAGATGTGCTGGTAGGTTAATCGGCACCTGCCTAAATTAGCCCTAGTATGCAGTGTGGGGACAAGATCATCCACTGCTTAGAGCAAAGATGTCAAATTGCCCCCCCCCTTCAATATGTGCACGCTTATGAGGAGGAGCTGGAGAGAGAGCACAGCCTGCTCCTTCTCCTGGCTCTATCCTCCTCTATCTGCCGCTTTCAGTGCTGGGCTGACAAAAGTGGTGATGCCGCTTGTTACTACTCCTGTCAGCCTTGTAGTAGAAGGAACTTGCAGCGCCCCCACCCCTACAATACATGCTGCGCCCACAGGGCAGCCGTCCCTTCTGCCCACCCCTTGTCCTCTGCCCTGCTAGCATGTGTATGTATGCATGTGAGATAAGGAACCTTAGAATGTAAGCTCCTTGAGGACAGGGGCTGATGTAAATGTACAATATGTAAAGTGCTGCGTAAATTGTTGGTGCAATAAAAATCCCTATAATAAATAAAAAGGCTGGACATTTAAAGTTGCCTTGTCCTTTTAGAGAAGACATAAATCTGTAAAGTATAAAGGTGTAGAAGAGTGTACAGTATGACCTCTTTTGTTCAGCCATGAAGGTGTTGTTTGGTATATACGGTGAAAATGATACATTTTGCCCGTTTTACTCCCAGCTTAGAAATTGTGGTGTGATCGGTGTCATTTGTTCTGTGGAGCTGATGAGCGGGGATAATTGAATCGGGAGAATTGCTGATTCATCTTTTTTTTATTATTCTCCTTAATATTTGCATGTGGATCTGCCTGATCAACAGAGAACCATGCAATTGAAGACAGACAATCATGAAGTCTGATTTTCTGCAGACACCACACATTTACATATATATTCAGGAGAATAATAAAAAAAATAGCGATTTCCTTATTTGTCTGGATTTTATTCCAATTTTTTTCAACATTACTGGTGAGAAACGGTAGTTACAAAGAGAATGCTGATGAAATATCAGAGACTTTTCCACATTTTCAGGCTTTCCTCTCTTTTTCTATCAACGTCTCAGGATAGCAATGCTGCCAGTCCAACCCATAGGCTAGGATTACACCTGTGCGCGCTGCGCTAAGTGCACGTGCCTTGAGTCATGTTTTTCTTGACTTGAATGGACTGCCCAACGCACAGAAATTACACCAAACAAGTGCATGTTCTTTTTTTTTTTTTTTTTAATGCAGTGCACCACTGCATTTATGTATTCATAAATAAATTTGCAGAGCACTCTGTAAAACTGCATGTACATTTATTCTGTGCAAATGGGGGAAAATTTATCATTACTAGGCTATTTTCTCTCCAGGTTGAATGTTCCATTCATACACAATAGAGAAAATCAGAAAAATACTGCATTATGGCCACTAGATGCAGCTGATACTTATTTGGTATGATGCCATAGCAGCCATATGTGCCATATGTGCCATAGCAGCTATAATAAGGCTTACCTGCAGCCTAGGTATAGGAATACTCCTAAACTTGCAGTGTTTAGAAGATATTCACTGAACATACAGCCGAAGACCCCACTGGCGCATGTGCTTTGAAGTGACGGCATATTCCTGCCATACCTCAGAGCTTTGCCCTGGAGCTGGAGTAGTGCATACTAGTACATTATGACTTAAACCTGCAGGGTGCCCAATTTTTTTTATTTTTCTAGTGGATTACTACCACTTTAACTACTTAAGTTCCAGCCGCCGTCTTTATACGTCACTACTTTGCCGTTAAATACCGTTGCTATGGCAGCAGCTAGCTGCCAAAATCACAGTATTTTTCAAAGTCAGACTGTCCTATAAAAGGGGCTTCTGCGGCAGATTCGCCGCAAAGTAACTTTTATCGGGGGCTGTTTAGTAAAATAAATAAGAAAAAAAAATTTAAGCGCACCGTCCCGCCGAGCTCGCACGCAGAAGTGAACGCATACTTAAGTCGCCCCCGCATATGAAAACGGTGTTCAAACCACACATGTGAGGTATTGCCATGATCGTTAGAGCGAGAGCAATAATTCTAGCCCTAGATCTTATCTTTTCATTTTAAAATGTCACATATGGAGATTTTTAAGTTTTGAAGCGTGACAAGTTTGGTATCAATTTACTCGGCGTAACATTATCTTTCACAATATAAAAAAACAATTGGGCTAACTTTACTGTTGTCTTATTTTTTTAATTTAAAAAAGTGTATTTAAAAAAAAAAAAAGGGCACTTGTAGACTGCGACATAAAGTATTGCAATGACCACCATTTTATTCTCTAGGGTGTCTGAAAAAAATATATAATGTTTGGGGGTTCCAAGTAATTTTCTAGCAAAAAAAATCTTTCAATTTTAACTTGTAAACACTGAGTCTGAAAAAGTGGTTAAAGTGGTAGTAAACTCCGTACTACCACTTGTACCTACAGGCAAACCTATAATAAGGCTTACCTATAGGTACTGTGAATATCTCCTAAACTTGCACAGTTTAGGAGATATTCAGAGTGCATGCAGCCGATGACATCACCAACGAAAATGGCGTCAGCGCGCCCCCAGCCACTCATGTAGCGTGAGGTCGTGAACCCAGAAGGAAGATGGGGGAAGATGTCAACCGTCTCAGCGGTGACAAAGCAGTGCTGGAGGGCTTCGTTCTCAAGTAAGTCTATAATAATGTGCTAGTATGCGATGCCTTGCAGGGAATTTTTTTTTTTAATTACCTACCGTTTAAAACCACTTTAATAGTAGTAAAGTCTAGTGGATTCATGCAACATAGCTCTAATCTCTGACCGTCTCCTATAGCATGATTACAGCCCCCAACCACTCCAATGGAACCATCTCTGACCATTTCCTCTAGTAAGTCTTCAGTCTGTGACAGTTTTCTGGAGCATTACTTGCAATAAATCTTATATGTGGCCCTTTGGAAACAGTAGGGGCCGCATGTGACCTTGGAAGTTGACAACCACTGGCCTAAGCTATTTTTAGATGAACACCACTGGAAGGAGCCTATAGCAGCAATTTCCCCAAGGATGTATTTCCACCCTTTTATTATCCAAAGAAGACGGTTAACGTTTTTTCATCGACTTTTTAGTATCTTCACATTTTAAAAACCCTTAAATGAAAGACACAAGCGCCTTCTCTTCCCGGGCCTCTTCCTCTGCAAAGTGACATGTCCTCTTTAACCTGTTGTCTCCTTTAATATTTTAACCCTACTCTTCTACTGTCATCACTGTCAGCCCCCCCTCCTCCTTAACTTTTCATCAGCTAAACCCACAGTATATTTTTGTCTTCTAATAAACGTTCCGTTATTGTTCATTGAGAGAAAGCGCCATTTCCTGAGATTCAAACTCTCGGAGAATTGTTGGAAGGAAGCAGATTTGCCTGTTGTAAACACAGCGGCATTGTGTGCAGTGAGACGGCGAGTGTCACATTCTGCTGTGGGCATGGAGGGGGTGGGGGGGTTAGGGGGGGGGGTTATAAGGTTTTTAAATGAGGACATTTGGGCAGTAGAGGAACATTTCTGAAATTGTAATATTGAAGGTAAAAACAAAATCTGTAAGTCCCAGAATGTTGGGGTCTGATGTCAGTTTCTCCCCAATAACCTCCTAATTTGGCCGGTAGCCAATAGCAGCATATAGGAATACAGAAGGTGCCCCTCCTGTCTATGGCTGGATGTATCTACAATTCACAAATGAGTCTGGAGTCACAAAGATGCATTTAAGCTCACCACACATGTTACAATCTTCATTGTACAATCTCCTTTAGCATACCTCCCAACTTTTTGAGATGAGAATAAGGGACACCTATTAGCAAAAGTATGTAGACATAGGACACACCCCCTGCCACGCCCCCTTAAAAGAGAATTAAACAAAAACAAATATTAGTTAAACCCACAAGTGTTTTTTTTTTTTTTACCACTACTATTTTTTTATATTGGCTTTTGAAGTTTTCAAATGCAGCAATTTAGAAATTGGATGAAAGGTTTAGCACTGGGAAACACTTTTTGAAACATAAAAAGTGCCTTTTATATACAACTATAAAGATCAGACCAAAATGAGGGACAAACGAGGAGGAAAGAGGGACAGGGGGACTTTGTTCCAAATCAGAGACAGTCCCTCAAAGGGACAGTTGGAAGCTATGCTTTAGTTCTACCAAGACCCATGTTATGCAAGGATCTGCCATTGTTCATTTCTATTTTATGCAACAACTACATCGATATCAGTATTTAGTAGAGATATATTCTTAAACCAGTAGATGGCAGTGTTTATAAATTTGTAGCTGCTATGGTATGCTCTATGTCTTTACCCTGAATACAATTTCCTGTTTCCTGACTGCAGTTAAGCAGCAAAGTCCATGTGAACAGTGCACTGTCTGTTCTGTAGGGCTATATACAGAATTTCTAACAGCCATATTGGATACAAATTAATTGAAAAAATTAGGTAGGTCCTCATATTACATAGTTTTGGTAAATCTAAAGTTGATCAGATTGTACGGTCTGATTGTAACGTGAATGGTGACCCTTATGCCCTGTACACACGATCGGATTTCCGATGGAGTAAAATCCGATGGAATTTTCCGTCGGAAATCCGATGAAGCTGATTTTCATCAGTCTTGCCTACACACCATCAGACAAAATTCCGACCGTCTAAAACACGGTGACGTAAAACACTCAGACGAGCCGAGAAAAATGAAGTTCAATGCTTCTGAGCATGTGTCGACTTGATTCTGAGCATGCGTGGGTTTTTTCTCCGTTGGAGTTCCACACAGACGATCGGAATTTCCTATCGTTTCTTTTTCCCATCGGAAAAATTTAAAACATGTTCTATTTTTTAACACTGATGGAAAAAAGTCAGATGGGGCCCATACACGATTGGTTTTACCGATACCATCTGACTTTTTTCATCGGAAAAAAACGATTGTGTGAACAGGGCATAAGAGCTTCCAGTCTAAAAATGAAACTGTACATATACTGCTTCCAATATCTATCAACTCAATTAAAAAAATGTCATATAAGCTTTATCATGTCAATATAGTTTCAAAAGTTATTTTTCACCTTTTAAAGCAGTATTAAATCTATCCAGTGATCCAGCCAGCAAGTCTGTTATTTTTCAAAAGCACAAGCTCGCCAGTAGAATGTATCAGTTTACATGGGTGAGACAAAAAACTTAACACTGGCAGGGGTGATTATTACAATGATCAGCTTTTAGTTATTTATGTAAAAGCTTTATCCCAAAAGAAAAAAACTGTTTGCTGTAACTAATTATAAAGTATTAACTGGAGTTTGGCTTCAATTAAATTTAAATCTGCTGGTACTTAACACTCCCCTCCCCCCAGACTGCCAATGCTGCCGTCTGCTGTACCTCCTGCGCTCATTCCTCCAGAGTTGCGTCTCACTATTACAGGAGGTGTGTTATTGGCCAGATCACTGTCTCCTAATTGTGCGTCTGTGTTATTAAATGCGCTGCTGGGGAAGATGCCAAAACACAGACATGGTCCACCACTGTCCCTATCATGATGATGTGCCGCCATCGCTGGAGTGTGTACAGGAAGTGGCTGAAAAAGGTCGCAGGAGATCTGCAGCACTGAGATACAAAAATTGGATGAAAAATTATGCAAATTATGATATGTTAAAAAAAAAAAAAGCCGTTCTAATACACAGTGGGGGTTATTTACTAAAACGGAAGAGTGCAAAATCAGGCTCACTTCTGCATACAAACCAATCAGCTTCCAGGTTTTATTTTCAAAGATGAATTGAACAAGCTGAAGTTAGAAGCTGATTGGCTACTATGCACAGCTGCATCTGTTGTAGTAAATCTCCTATACAGTGTTTTATCAAGCTAAATGTCACCTAGTTAGGGTTTGGTTGTACTTTATCAGCAGTTATATTGAGTGTTTCCCACTTCATACATAATGGATAGAGAAGAGAGACATCCGTTTGATGTTGAAGGATCACAGAATGGCGACATATAAAGACATTTTTAGTAATGGGACCTGGTCATACAAAGAACAATATCTCATAGTCTTCACATACAACAGGCTCAATGAGTTCTGCACAGGCAGTTGACCTATAAGAATGCAGTATAATACCATACTAAGATCTGTCTAACTGGGGGAGGGGGGATTGCTGTTCAGCAGATCACATGTCAGATATCCAGACCAGATTTGATGGATTAGCAGAGTGGTTTCCAACCTGAAGCTTGTGGGCCTGGTGTGGCCCTTTCTTGCCTTTATTTGGCCCTTGGAGCACTATTCCTCCCACTGACACCAACAATGAGGCACCGATCCTTCCACTGACACCAATGATGGGGCACTATAACTCCCACTGACACCAACAATGAGCCACCGATCCTTCCACTGACACCAATGATGGGGCACTATTCCTCCCACTGACACCAACAATGAGGCACCGATCCTTCCACTGACACCAATGATGGGGCACTATAACTCCCACTGACACCAACAATGAGCCACCGATCCTTCCACTGACACCAATGATGGGGCACTATTCCTCCCACTGACACCAACAATGAGGCACCGATCCTTCCACTGACACCAATGATGGGGCACTATTCCTCCCACTGACACCAACAATGAGGCACCGATCCTTCCACTGACACCAATGATGGGGCACTATTCCTCCTACTGACACCAACAATGAGGCACCGATCCTTCCACTGACACCAATGATGGGGCACTATTCCTCCCACTGACACCAACAATGAGGCACCGATCCTTCCACTGACACCAATGATGGGGCACTATTCCTCCCACTGACACCAACAATGAGGCACCGATCCTTCCACTGACACCAATGATGGGGCACTATTCCTCCCACTGACACCAACAATGAGGCACCGATCCTTCCACTGACACTAATGATGGGGCACTATTCCTCCAACTGATACCAACAATGAGGCACCGATCCTTCCACTGACACCATTGATGGGGCACTATTCCTCCCACTGATACCATCGATGAGTCACCCTTCCTTCCACTGATACCAATGATGGGGCACTATTTCTCCCACTGACACCAACAATGAGGCACGATCCTTCCACTGACACCATTGATGGGGCACTATTCCTTCCACTGATACCATCGATGAGTCACCCTTCCTTCCACTAATACTAATGATGGGGCACTATTCCTCCAACTGATACCATCGATGAGTCATCCTTTCTTCCACTGATACCAATGATGGGGCACTATTCCTCCAACTGATACCATCAATGAGTCACCCTTCCTTCCACTGATACCAATGATGGGGCACTATTCCTTCCACTGATACCATCGATGAGTCATCCTTCCTTCCACTGATACCAATGATGGGGCACTATTCCTTCCACTGACATCAACAGGGCCGCTATTAGGGAGGTACACCTGTAAGGGGCCCGGATGGCAACCCACCCTTTTTTTTGTAAGGGGCCCAGAGGTCCCCAGGGCCCCGGATGGAAACCCCCCTTTTTTATATATATTTTTTTTTTTTAAAGGGCCCAGAGGCCCGGAGGTTCCCAGGGCCCCAGATGGCAACCCCCTTTGTTTTTTTTATAAGTTGAATTTTTTATTTAATTTTTTAGAATTTTTTTGTAAGGGGCCCATAGGTCCCCAGAGGACCGGAGGTCCCCAGGGCCCCAGATGGCAACCCCCCCTTTTTTTTGTTGTTCTTTTGTCAAATTCCTGATGGCGGCCCTGGACATCAATGATGAGGCACTATTCCTCCCACTGATACCATCGATGAGTCACCCTTCCTTCCACCCTTCCTTCCACTAATACCAATGATGGGGCACTATTCCTTTCACTGACACCAACAATGGGGCACTATTCCCTCCACTGACACCAACAATGGGGCACTATTCATTCCACTGACAGCAATGATGGGGCACCATTCTTCCACTGACACCAATAATGGGACACTATTCCTTCCACAACTACCAATAATGGGGCACAGCCTTGATTGGATGCAGGCAGTGTATGGCTGACAATTTTCTGCCAGGCTTCTTCTATTTTTCAATCAAAGGGTGTCGGGCGGAGTGCTGTTCCTCATTAGGAACTGGCCAAAATTTTCTCAGCATGTGGCAAACTTTAATAAGTATTGGTGATGGCCCAGCATGTAGCATTCTCAGAAGAAGTTGAAGGGTTAGCTCACCATTATAATAAAATTTACAGCGCAGTCAAGGGGCCCCAGTAGTGTCCAAGTCATACCTGTAGGTCATAGGTGCTCAACCTGTGGCCCTGCAGCTGTTTCAGAACTACTCCCATGAGGCATTGCAAAGCCGATAGTTACAAGCATGACCCCCAAAGGCAGAGGCATGATGGGAATTGTAGTTCGGCAACAGCTGGAGGGCCACAGGTTGAGCACCCATTCTGTAGGCCAAGCAAAGCTTGACCAAAAAAGTATTTGCATTATTGCTGACCAGTGCGTTCTCCCTCAACCCACGTCTCAGCCCCCATCCTCCACTCTCGGAGCTGCTGTAACAGTGGCAGTGATTTGGAGACCACCAGGGCCCCTGACTGCACTGTAAATTTTATTATAAAAGTGGATTAATCCTTTAAGCAATGGTGGCCTCTGCATGTGAGATCTGCTTTAAAATGCTTATTTTCTTTTGTTCTACTATTTTACTTTTCAACAACTGTTTGGTTGAGTGAAGAGTCTGTCTGTGTAATGCCCACAATCGTTTTATTGGTATATAAGAAGTTTATGAAGTCCATAGCAGACAATAAAAACGCAGAGCACCAAGTCCACTGAAATCAATAGATCACTACAGTACTGTATATAAAGTTTAGTGAAGTTTGAGAAACAGAATAAGGAAAAAAAAAAGTGTACCATCAGAAACACAATAGCAATGTGTAAAGTACAGTCACCCATCCCAACCAATCAGGATGTATCTGCCACTGATCGCAAAGGGTCATATGTGTATAACTACATACATGCTAAAGAAGAGTCCAAGTACTTTCTTTTTTGAGGGTCCATATGTTGAATGGGCACTGGCTGCTGAAAGTATTCAACCTGTCAGATGGGTTAAATGTCTGTTTCCCCCACTGCTTGCTGTGGTTCCTCCTGTTGGCTTGTCTCTACTGTAGTGACATATGAATCGGCGGAAGAAACCACAGCATGCAGTGGGGGAGCAAGTATTACATACACCCGAAAGTGTGGAATCTAGACAGCCACCAGCAAGCAGGGATGAAGTGGCACTCAACAAACGTGCAGAAGATAAAGTGTTTGTTACTCCAGCATTTCATATTCCTGATATGTGCCCCCTTGTACTAGTATGAAAAGGTATCCTGTTCTCTTTATGTTGCTTCCTTTGTGGGAAATTCCTAGTGTTCCTACCATTCCCTCTGCTTTCCTGTTAAAAGCTGACCACACTAAGGCTACTTTCACACTGAGGCACTGGATGCGCTGGCGGTATAGCGGCGCTATTTTTAGCGCCGCTATACCGTTTTTTGGGCCGCGATTTGCGGGCGCTAGCGGGAGTATTTTAACCCCCGCTAGCGGCCGAAAAAGTGTTAAAAACGCCCGCAATAACGCCTCTTTGAGGCGTTTTGCGGGCGTATTAGAGGCGCTACCCCATTGATTTCAATGGGCAGGGGCGCTATTTTTAGCGCTCCTATTGCGCCTCAAAGATGCGGCTTGCAGGAGTTTTTTGAACCTCCTGCAAGCGCAATGCTCCAGTGTGAAAGCCCTCGGGCTTTCACACTGGATAGTATTGAGAGGCTTTTTTGGGGCGCATTGCAGGCGCTATTTAGAGCGCAATAGCGCCTGCAAAGCGCCTCAGTGTGAAAGGGGCCTAAGCAGGAGCACTGTGTCGGGAACTCAGCCTGCTCTCCTCCAATGATCAGATTTGTCCTGACTCCTCCACCCTGTACAGCCATTCACTGGGAAGACCAGTTGGCTGTCGCTTCTCCTCCCCTCAGCTCTTATGCAGCTGAGAGCAGAGAGAATGTGATCACTTAAAAAAAGGTAAAAAAGGTATTTATAATTTTTTTTTTATATTATGCACTAATGTTTTGCCTTTCATTTCTATTTTAAACTGAATGGGTTATTTTACAAGGTGATTGTTTACAATCACTAAAATTATAATAACTATTATTTTACAGGTATGTAATTCTATACAAATGAAATCTCATTGGTTGCTACGGATTACTATCCTGCACATCACCATTCTTCTCACCATAGCCTGTCTATAGAAAAAGTTTTTATTAATAATATCCAAAATTGGAATTCAATGACAATAGAATCCCTTAGATCATTTTCCAGAGGGCCCATAAAAAATGCTATAAACTAAGGAAATGTAAAAACTGCAGGAAATAGGAAATTACTAAGACTAAAACAAGAGCCAAGGAAAGAAATAAATTGGTAGGAAGCTGATAAGGAGCAATCTAAGTTAGGAGTTCTGTAATATATTAGGAAACTCAGAATCGAGCCAATCAGAATTCAACACTGGAGCACAAGTGAGCCTGGCAGTACGCTTCCCAAAGTCCTGCACCTTCCATACAAACACACTAGAACTGCTCTTAAGCCCAGTACACACGGTCGGACTTCCATCTGACTTTTCCGTGGATTTTTGTCCGAACGGAGTTGGTCGGGAACACCCATAGCATACACACGCTCTGACTTTTCTGCAAACTTTCCCAAAACTTTTTGCAACATCACGTGGTTTTTCTGCTCTTTTCTGCTCTTTACCGCCACCCTTTGGTCAACTTCTGCTATTGTTGGTTGATTTTAACATTATTTGTTTTGTCCATCGGACAAAAGTTCTATGGTTTTCTGTACACACGGTAGGACTTTGCTTCATCAGACTTTTGTTGGGCAAAAGTTTGTCCGTTTGCAGACCCAACTTTTGTCCGATGAAAAACAAAACCAAACGAAAAAAAGTTTGTCCGATGGAGCGTACACACGGTCGGATTGTTGGTCCAACTTGCTTAAAACGAAGTTTGTTGGGCAAAAGTCTGACCGTGTGTACGGGGCTTTAAGATGCTATAGGCCAGCCATTCCCAACCAGGGTTCCATGGATACCTAACGTTCCTCAAGAGGCTGCCAGGGGTTCCTTGAGCTGTGGCTGATTATTAGACATGTGCAATTCGTTTAGTTACGAATTTGTTATTCGTCAAAATTTGTTATATTCGTTGATTCGTAAACATATGAATAAACGAACGGTTTGATAAAATTACGAACAACGAACAACGAATTATCGAAAAGAACTAATATGGAAAACAACGAAAATACGAATTTAGTAAATTTGAAACAGCCAAAATATGAAAAAGTAAAAAAAACGAAAACATAAAAACAACGTAAATACCGACCAAAGATCAAAAAATAATGAAAATCAAAATGAACGAAAACGCGAAATTACGAATATTTGGAAAACGTAAAACAAAACAACGAAAATAACAAACAAAGATCCATATTAACGAAAATCAAAATGAACAAAATAATTTTTTTACGAATCTTCGGAAAAAGGAAATCAAAACAACGAAAATTCGAAAAAACGTAAAGTCGATTTTGTTAGTTCTGAATTAGTTCTGGACGTTGGCCAATGGCCAATAAGCTTGTCCCCTCACCTCAAGAGGTTGTCTCTTCCCCCAATGAGCTTGTTTCTTATTCCCTTGTGTGTTTTTCTGTATTAGACTGCAGTGCATTCCATCCACAGTCCAGATAGGTTGTGGTTGGGTAGGTTGCACTGTTCTGTTTGATTTGTGAGTAAAGTTGTGACTGGTGAGAGAGAAATTCTTTGTTTCTTAAGCATACTCTGTCTAGATTCTAATTTCTATATTTATATTTTGTAATATCTCTGACATATTTTTGTTTTCTCCTATTCTGACACATTATGTAAAATTACGAATTATGCCCCGATTACTAATCTACGAAAACAATGTTTTATGAAAGTACGAATAAATAAGCCAGCCAATCTCACGAAAGTATGAATTACAAAATTAAGACGAGTAGTGTTTTGAATAAACGGAAAATGTATTCTAACGAAAGTACGAATGTAATTAAATCTACAAAAGTAAGATTTTCCAATCAACGGAAATTAGACACGAAAATACGAATCATTGCAAATCAACGAAAATATAGTTCTTACGAAAATACGAACGTGGCCGAATATAAAATATAAGGTAAATACGAATTTAGAATCAATGAATATTAGACTAACAGAAGAAAGAATTAACAGAAAAATAACCCTTACGGAAATACGAACGAGTCCAAATACGATAACCCACGTCTTACGAAATTACGAATCGTTACGAATCAACGGAAATGCACAGAAACGAAACTAAACTAAACAAATTTTTATGTTGTGCACATGTCTACTGATTATCCTTCCATTTAAAGTTGCCCCCATAGTTCCAGGGCCAGCGCCACTTGGTATGACACCAATGATCTTTTTAGCTATCTGTATGAGTCCCATTATGACTACAATGTAAGGGGGGCATTCTTCCTACTGACCCTTGATGAATTGGTTTTAGTAGGGGTTCCCCCGAGACCTGAAAATAATTGTAAGGGTTCCTCAAGGGTAAAAAGATTGAGAAAGGCTGCGATAAGCTTTTAATGACCCATATTTCTCATGCTCTGAACTAAGCTTTCATAGTTCTGACCCATTCTCACCAGAATGCAATGTGATGGATCAAATGCGTTGTTGTGCATCAATATGCTCATGACGTGCTACTTTCAAAAGCCTACTCAGAATAAGTTATTAGTATTATACAAAATTAATACTGTATACTGCCAACAGTTTGCACAGTGCTTTTCAATATAAAGAAAGATTAAACAGTTATAATACAATGCAGTGCAAGAGGATTAGGAGGGCCCTGCTCTTGAAAGCCTTAAAATCTAAAAGGAGGGGCAAGTGGTACAAAAGGTAGTAACTTTGTGAATGAGTTCACGGAGAAGGCAAAATTTCAGCTTTTAGGAAGGGGATGGTAGGCTTCCCTGAACAGATGAGTTTTAGGGATTGTCTAAAGGTGGACGGAGTAGGAGATAGCCACACAGATTGGGGTAGAGAGTTCCAAAGGATGGGAGAGGTTCTGGAAAAGTCCTGGAGGCAAGCATGGTGACAAGGGAGCTAGACAGCAGGGGGTCTTAGGAGGAGTGAAAAGGATAGTCTGGGTGATATATTGAGACACGGTTGGAGATGTAGCTTGGGGCAGAGTTGTGGATGGCTTTGTATGTTGTATAAGTATTTTGAATTTCATTAGTTGGGTGGTCAGAAGTCAATGGAGGGATTGGCAGAGAGGGGATACTGAGCGGTTGGTGAGGTGAATGAGTCTGACAACAGCAATCATGATACACTGTAAGACCTATGTAAAGGATGGCCAATGAGGATGGAGTTTCAATATTTATTAACCACTTCGCATCCAAGGACGTCCATGGACGTCCTGGACTTTGAGCCGGGATATCTGAATGATGCCTGCAGCTACAAGCATCATTCAGATATAGTTTTTTAAATCCAGCGATTCTGTGTACCATAAGAACAATCATAGCGGCTGTTCCGTCGCTTGATCGTTCTTACAGGCGACGAGAGGGGACGCCCCCCCCTCCCGCCGCCCTCCGGCGCTTCTACCGACTCACCGATGCAATCGGTGAGTCGTGACAGGATACGCCGGCCCTGGCCTCTTACCATAGAGATTTCCGGCGGACCAGATGGTGGCCGGAGTCTCTATGATCGTTCGGAGGCCAGGCGCTATGTTATGACGTCACGCCCGGCCTCTGCATTAAAAAAAACAGCGCCGCTTCGGCTAGGAAGCGGTGATCGTTTTTTTTTTGTTTTTTTTTTATTTCAGGCTTCCCAGCCTAGAGGTGAGATGTGGGGTCTTATTGACCCCATATCTCACTGTAAAGAGGACCTGTCACGCTTATTCCTATTACAAGGGATGTTTACATTCCTTGTAATAGGAATAAAAGTGATCATTTTTTTATTTTATTTTTTTAAAGTGTCAAAGTAAAAAGTTTAAAGTAAAATTAACAATAAATAAAAAAAAATTTAAAGTGCCCCTGTCCCCGGTAGCTCGTACGCAGAAGCGAACGCATACGTAAGTCCCGCCCACATGTGAAAACGGTGTTCAGAACACACATGTGAGGTATCGCAGCGAACGTTAGAGCGAGAGCAATAATTCTAGCCCTAGACCTCCTCTGTAACTCAAAACATGTGACCAGTAAAAAAAATGAAAGCGTCTCCCATGAGGATGTTTAAGTACCGAAGTTTGCCGCCATTCCACAAGCGTGTGAAATTTTGAAGGGTGACATGTTAGGTATCTATTTACTTGGCGTAACTTCATCTTTCACATTATGCAAAAAAATTGGGTTAACTTTAATGTTTTAATATTTTTTAATTCATGAAACCGTTTTTTTTACCAAAAAAATGCGTTTGAAAAATTATTGCGCAAATACCGTGCGAGATAAAAAGTTGCAATGACCCCCATTGTATTCTCTAGGGGCTTTTCTAAAAAAACATATATATTTTTTGGGGGTTATATGTAATTTTCTTGCAAAAAAATGAGGATTTTTACATGTAGGAGCGAAGTGTCAGAATTGGCCCTGTATGCGAAGTGGTTAGGACTGATAACAAGGGAGTAAATGAGTATCTTGGTGGTATTAGTGGTTAAGAAGGAGCGTGTTTTAGAAATGTTACAGAGGCGATGGCAGCAACATTTGGACAGTGGTTGGATGTGGGGATGAATGGAGAGGTTGGAGTCCAGCATTTCACCTAGCACCCTGGCATGAGGAAAGGGACTGATAGTTTAACAATTGATTTTGATCGAAAAGTCGAAAAAAATGCATGTGGGAGTCGAATATTAGGAGCTCAGTTTTGGAAAGATTGATTTTTCGAGAGTGGTGTGACATCTACAGCTTTACATCAATTAGTAAATTGGTAATGTGATCGAAGACTGAAAGGGTGAGCTAAGGCGCAGAGAAATAGATTTGGGTGTCATCCGCATAGAGATCTTATTGGAAGTCATGGGAGGCAATCAACTAGCTAAGGGAGGGGTGTAGATGGAGAATAGAAGGGGTCTGAAAGACAGAGCCTTGGAGAATGAGAAAGATGATTGAAGATGTGGGTTGGAGAATGCAGAATAGGGCAGGAGGGTGATCAGAGTAGTTGTGAGGGGACAGGGTCCAAGAGGGCAGGTGGTTAGGTGGGTATCAGAGAAAGTGTGACAACCTTCTCTGCAGTAACAGGGTCAAAAGAGGAATGTATAGAATGTGGTAGTAGACATGATATGTTAAGTGAGGGGGTGTATTGCATCTATTTTGTTTTTGGAACAATTGGTGATGTCCTGGGTAGGGATGAGCTTCGAGTTCGAGTCGAACTCATGTTCGACTCGAACATTGCCTGTTCGCCCGTTCGCCGAACAGCGAACAAATTGGGGTGTTCGCGGCAAATTCGAAAAATCTATGGGAGAAATCTAAAGTGCTAATTATAAAGGCTTATATGCAAGTTATTGTCCTAAAAAGTGTTTGGGGACCGGGGTCCTGCCCCAGGGGACATGGTATCAATGCAAAAAGAAGTTTTAAAAACGGCCGTTTTTTTGGGAGCAGTGATTTTAATAATGCTTAAAATGAAAAAATAAAAGTGAAATATTCCTTTAAATTTCGTACCTGGGGGGTGTGTATGATATGCATGTGAAGTGGCGCATGTTTCCCGTGCTTAGAACTGTCCCTGCAAAAAATGTCATTTTTGACAGAAAAAAATGCATTTAAAACTGACTCGCGGCTATTAATGAATTGTCGGCTCCCGGCAATACATACAAAAGTCATTGATAAAAAAAAAAAAAAAAGCGTGGGGGTTCCCCAGAATTCAATTACCAGGCCCTTCAGGTCTGGAATGGATATTAAGGGGAACCCCGCCGCAAATTTAAAAAAAAATTGACGTGGGGTTCCCCCAAATATCCATTCCAGGCCCTTCAGATCTGGCATGGATTTTAAGGGGAACTCCACCCCAAATGTAAAAAAAAAATGGCGTGGAGTGCCCCTAAAAATCCATACCAGGCCCCTTATCCGAGCACGCAACCTGGCCGGCCGCAGGGGAAAAGGGGGGGACGAGAGAGCGCCCCCCCTCCCTCCTGAACCGTACCAAGCCACATGCCCTCAACATGGGGAGGATGTCCCCATGTTGATGGGGACAAGGGCCTCATCCCCACAACCCTTGCCCAGTGGTTGTGGGGGTCTGCGGGCGGGGGGCTTATCGGAATCTGGAAGACCCCTTTAACAAAGGGGACCCCCAGATCCCAGCCCCCCCCTATGTGAATTGGTAAGGGGTACATTGTACCCCTATCATTTCACGAAGAAAGCGTAAAAAAATGTTTAAAAAAACACACAAACACCTTGAAAAAGTCCTTTATTTAAAAAACAAAACAAAAAAAACATTCCAGCGGTGAAATCCAGTGTCCCGCGGCGATCCCGATGTCCAGCGCTGTCCTTCATTGGTTGTGCCTGAGCGGACCTGATGGGGAACTCCCTCTCAGTATTTTAAATGTATAGACCCGCCCCTTCTAAAGTTCCCCATCAGGTCCGCTCAGCGGACCAGATGCGGAACATGAGAAGGGGCGGGTCTATACATGTATTACCAAAGTGAGAGCAGTTCCCCATCAGGTCCGCCCCCTCGGTATGTCGGACCCGCCTACGTCATTGGCTTGAGCGGGGAACTTCCTTCACTGCGTAATTTAAATTTACATAGTGAAGGAAGTTCCCCACTCAAGCCAATGACGTAGGCGGGTCCGACATACCGAGGGGGCGGACCTGATGGGGGACTGCTCTCACTTTGGTAATACATGTATAGACCCGCCCCTTTTCATGTTCCGCATCTCGTCCGCTGAGCGGACCTGATGGGGAACTTTAGAAGGGGCGGGTCTATACATTTAAAACACTGAGAGGGAGTTCCCCATCAGGTCCGCTCAGGCACAACCAATGAAGGACAGCGCTGGACATCGGGATCGCCGCGGGACACTGGATTTCACCGCTGGAATGTTTTTTTTTTTTTTTTTTAAATAAAGGACTTTTTCAAGGTGTTTGTGTGTTTTTGTAAACATTTTTTTACGCTTTCTTCGTGAAATGGTAGGGGTACAATGTACCCCTTACCAATTCACATAGGGGGGCCGGGATCTGGGGGTCCCCTTTGTTAAAGGGGTCTTCCAGATTCCGATAAGCCCCCCGCCCGCAGACCCCCACAACCACCAGGCAAGGGTTGTGGGGATGAGGCCCTTGTCCCCATCAACATGGGGACATCCTCCCCATGTTGAGGGCATGTGGCTTGGTACGGTTCAGGAGGGAGGGGGGGTCGCTCTCTCGTCCCCCCCTTTTCCCCTGCGGCCGGCCAGGTTGCGTGCTCGGATAAGGGGTCTGGTATGGATTTTTAGGGGGACTCCACGCCATTTTTTTTAAAAATTTGGGGTGGAGTTCCCCTTAAAATCCATGCCAGATCTGAAGGGCCTGGAATGGATATTTGGGGGAACCCCACGTCAATTTTTTTTAAATTTGCGGCGGGGTTCCCCTTAATATCCATTCCAGACCTGAAGGGCCTGGTAATTGAATTCTGGGGAACCCCCACGCTTTTTTTTTTTTTTTTATCAATGACTTTTGTATGTATTGCCGGAAGCCGACAATTCATTAATAGCCGCGAGTCAGTTTTAAATGCATTTTTTTCTTTCAAAAATGACATTTTTTGCAGGGACAGTTCTAAGCACGGGAAACATACGCCACTTCACATGCATATCATACACACCCCCCAGGTACGAAATTTAAAGGAATATTTCACTTTTATTTTTTCATTTTAAGCATTATTAAAATCACTGCTCCCAAAAAAACGGCCGTTTTTAAAACTTCTTTTTGCATTGATACATGTCCCCTGGGGCAGGACCCGGGTCCCCAAACACTTTTTAGGACAATAACTTGCATATTAGCCTTTATAATTAACACTTTAGATTTCGAACGTTCGAGTCCATTGTATTTAATAGGGTTCTAAAGTTTACACGAACATTTTGTCTGTTCGCAGGTTCTGGTGCGAACCGAACAGGGGGGTGTTCGGCTCATGCCTGGTCCTGGGCAGTGAATGAGTTGGTCAATGAAGGTAATAGGAGACAAAGAAAGAGTTAACTGGGATTGGGTGAGAAGGTGGTAATGAGCATGATAAAATAGGTCTATCTGGCCGCACGAAGGGAGAAATTATATTTTAGTTTAGATATGCTTTAAGAGTGATGGCGAGCCTTGGCACCCCAGATGTTTTGGAACTACATTTCCCATGATGCTCAACTACACTGCAGAGTGCATGAGCATCATGGGAAATGTAGTTCCAAAACATCTGAAGTGCCAAGGTTCGCCATCACTGCTTTAAGATAACCATAAAAAAAAAACATGGAAGGCATTTAACAGGCCAAAGGAGGGGTGTATAACTGTATATAAAGAATTGAAGGGGTCTGAAGACAGAGCCTTGAGGAACCCCTACGAAAGGGGGAGAGAGAGTATTGAAGATGTGGGCTAGAGAGCGCAGAATAGGGCAGAAGGGTGATCAGAGTAGTTATGAGGGGACAGGGTCCCGGAGTGCAGGTGGTTAGGTGGTTATCAGAGAAAAGTGTGGCAACCTTCTCTGTAGCAACTGGGTCAAAAGAGGAAAGTATAGAACATGGTGGTAGACATGGTATGTTAATTGAGGGGGCCGCGTATTGCATCTATCTTGTTTTTGAAATGATTGGTGATGTTCTGAACTGTGAATGAGTTGGTCAATGGAGGCAGTGGGAGACGAAGCAAAGAGTTGACTGGGACTGGGTGAGAGGGTTTTATTAAGAGTATCAGGCCTGGAGAAAAAGACCAGAAGACATGAGCGGAGGGATGACTGGGTTAAAAGGGGAGTTTTATTAAATTTAAAGGATGCAAGGAGGTGGGAGTACTGATCTGATTGGTGGGGCC
This sequence comes from Rana muscosa, assembly GCA_029206835.1. Lineage (NCBI taxonomy): Eukaryota > Metazoa > Chordata > Amphibia > Anura > Ranidae > Rana > Rana muscosa. The sequence goes on from CM055128.1 coordinate 75,111,769, forward strand.
GGACAGGAACAGGTGGAGTGTTGTAGGCAGGAAGGTCCAAGGTTGAGGTTAGTTTGAAGACGGCAGACATTGTGGGATCTTCCCACCCTCCTTCCCCTGTATTCTCTTATTTTTGTTTTGTTCATGTTGTTATGTGCAGTGCAATCTGGGTGACGGCATTAGTCATGGCAGCTGATGGGCTTCAAGGTCCCAGAAGGTAGGCAGTAGTGAATGTGAATACGTTGGAACTAGTCATGGGTATGGCTCACCCTAATCTGATACGTTTATGGTAGTACCAGGGTACCAGACAGAGTCGGTGTGGTGCGTCTGGAGGCCTACTTTATGGGGCACAGGTACTAAGATTAGTTCACTACAAGGACCATGAGACTCCAGATCATTCTGTTGTTGGTTATTTGTTATGTATATTTGTTATTTATATTGGTTATTTAAATTTTTGTTAATAAAGTGGCTGCTGTGGCCTTTAAAAACTCCAAATGGTGTTGAAGTGGTTTATTTTGGTGGTGTGGTGGAGGGGGGTGACCAGGCAGCATGGGGCAAACCTTCTTTAATACCCAAGTCCTGATAAAACAGGTTTACTTGGCAGCACGGAGGGAGAAATTATATTTTAGTTTTAGATATGGTTTAAGACAATCATAAAAGAAAACCCTATATACTCACCAAAAACGCACCACACCGCCCTTTTAACATGCCTGCAACGTTGACCTTCTAAGAGTAAATAATTGTATACACAACCTCCTAAAACAATAGGCCCAACCTGCTCTGTGTAGCCAGACGGCCATAGAAAAGCATGAACGCTTTGTCATCAGGAATCCTCCAATGGCCGCCAGCCCAGAATGACACAATTATTTGCACACTCCATTCATCCTTTAACTCCTCCGAAAAAAAAAGGCCCCTCTTTGTGCTGGCCAAACAATAGGCGGCTTCCGTATACAATCCCAGTCCCACACAAATTATATCCCCCTGTGTCCCTCCACTTCTCTCTCTAAGGGGGTCAATAGGTCACCGCTGAATGACTGGATGTCATCTTTCATTATTGCTGGCGTCTGCTCCGAACGGAAGATCTCACTCTGCGCTGCAGTCAGGAGTGTCACCATGATTTGATTTAAATAGGTGGAATTATATAATTTGTGCTTCTCCCGCAGGCATGGACGGCCCTAAAAGCTGCCATAATGTGCGCTAAGAACAGGGCGACTGTCTCAGTGACTTATCTGGATGGGACTAACGAGACATGTCTGCGCAATTTAGCTGGCCGTAGCTGGGGGTATGGAAGGTTTACTGTGACGCTAACGAGAGTTTATGGGTCTCATTTTAATACAGAAAGAGAACTAAGATCGCATAATCAATCCTCTAATATGAGCTGCGTACATTAAAATAGTTAACAGAACTGCCTATTTCATACATACGCTCTTTATTTAAAGAGAACCTGTCAGCCATTTTTAAATGTTTAAAGCTGGACTCCAAGCAGACATAAATTAACACAGCTCCATGTTCATTAACCGCTTCAATACTGGGCACTTTCCCCCCTTCCTGCCTAGGCCAATCTTCAGATTTTAGCGCTGTCACACTTTGAATGACAATTGCGCGGTCATGCAACACTGTACCCAAATTACATTTCTATCATTTTTTTTTAACACAAATAAAGCTAACTTTAGTTATATTTAATCACCACTGGGTTTTTATTTTTTGCTAAAAAAATGAAAAAAGACCGAAAAATGTAAACGTTTTTCTCCTTGGTTTCTGTCAGAAAATGTTATAAATAAGTAATTTTTCTCCTTCTGATGAGGCTGCATTGATGGGCACTGATAGGCTGCACTAATGGGCACTGATAAGGCAGCACTGATGGGCACTGATAAGGTAGCACTGATGGGCATCGATAGGCTGCACTGATGGACACTGATAAGGCAGCACTGATGGGCACTGATAAGGCAGCACTGATGGGCACTGATAAGGCAGCACTTATGGGCATTAATAGGTTGCACTGATGGGCACTGATAAGGCAGCACTGATGGGCACTGATAAGGCAGCACTGATGGGCATTGATAGGCTGCACAGATGGGCACTGATAGGCTTCACTGATGGGCACTTATGAGGAGTGGGTAATATGCAGCACTGATGGGCATGGATAGGTGGCACTGATAGGCAGCATTTATGGGCACTGATAGGTGGCACTGATATGCAGCACTGATAGGTGACACTGATAGGTGGCACTGATAGGCAGCGTTTATGGGCAATGATAGGCGGCACGGATAGGCGGCATTGATGGGCACTGAAAGGCAGCACTGGCTGGCATTTCTGATGGGCACTGATATGCATCACTGATATGCATCACTGATGGGCACAGATTGGCATCACCGCTGGGCACTGACTGGCATCACCGCTGGGCACTGACTGGCACCAGTGCTGGGCACTTTTGGGGCTGCACTGATAATCAGTGCCCTGATTATCTGCACAGGTCTCCCCTGTGAGGAAATGCCATTGATTGGCTCTCCTCCCCTCACACTCTGTCAGTGTGAGGCGAGAAGAGCCGATAAACGGCACTTCCGTGATTGGACACAGCTGATCACATGGGTAGAGAGACGTGCAAACACGGTGAGACTGGGGCGACGTCATTTGTCTATATGGCGGGCGGGAGGAGGTTAAAGAGAACCTGTCAGCCATTTTTAAATGTTTAAAGCTAAACTTCAAGCAGGGCACAAAGACACAAATTACCGCAGCTCTATGTTCATGAATGCATTGATAAATATATATACAGTCAGCTTCATTGCCCAGTTTCAGGTTTAAAGTGCGGGGGTGTGGGGGTGGGAAGGAGACCTGTTGTACTACTTCAAGTAGTTGTAAACACATTGCTCTATAGTGTGTACTTGCCTCAATTAAGCGCACTCTGGGGGTTATTTACTAAAGGCAAATCCACTTTGCACTACAAGTCCAAACTACAAGTGCAAAGTGCACTTGAAATTGCACTGAGAGTGCACTTGGAAGTGCAGTCACTGTAAATCTGAGGGAAAGCTCTGAAATGAGGGGAAGCTCTGCTGATTTTATCATCCAATCATGTGCAAGCTAAAATGCTGTTTTTTATGTCCCTTGCATGTCCCCCACAGATCTACAGCGACTGCACTTCCTAGTGCACTTTCAATGCCATTTCAAGTGCACTTTGCACTTGTAGTTTGCACTTGTAGTGCAAAGTGGATTTGCCTTTAGTAAATAACCCCCACAGTCCACTGTATTCACCATCAGGTATTTCCATCCTGAGAAATGCCGTGCAGCCAACTCTAAAGGTTATGTAGGCATGCAATGGCTGCAAAGAGGCTGCAGGAGATCAGCGGCACTGAGATGCAACAAAGAATGAAACGATGCGAAAACCTGTATTTTATTTCTTAAATTAAAAGCGTTAGTTTATGACACACAGTGCTTAAATACCATTCGTACCATACTGCTTAGCTTTAAATAATATTTTTAACACCCACAACAATTTTATATAATGCAAACATTCGGATACAATGAATCAGGAACATTCCTTATGTAATCTGCTCGCTTTTTACAATGTTTTACTCAACTTTTCTTCCATTTGTTTTAGCCGGTAATCCCTCTGTCCGGGGTATTTATCTGTACAAGCTTTGTAGCACTTGAAATGACAGAAGTGATCGGAGACATGACTCAGTACAACCATGATATAGTCCAGGTCACATATACTGACTGGGTGGCTGGAGGTACAGCGCTATTAATTAAAGGCAAATGTGATTCCTAATGGATATGTATTTACCAGTGCTAATACTATGAGACAAACAAACAGTCTACAAGCATATTAAGGGGTCTATGTCGGGCTTTTTTCAGTGAGAATACAGGAGAACGCAGTCCCAGCACCTCCAGCACTGAATGTACCCGTATTTATCGGCGTATAACACGCACCCTAACTTTAAGAGGGAAGTTTCAGGAAAAAAACTTTCCACAGCCCCCTGCGTATAACACGCAGGCACAGTTTACCCTCTATTTTCAGGGTAAAAAAGTGAGTGTTATACGCCAATAAATACAGTATTTATTGGCAAGGGGTCCTGGGCTGTGCTGGATCCTCTGATGTTGGCCGTTGGGAAATCTATTGTCGATGGGGGATTCTAGTGCTGGGAGGGGCCTACTGTTGAGGGAGGAGTCTATCATACCTCCCAACATTCTGCTGTTTTTTCCCGCATTGACACTTCTTTCCCGCAGTCCCGCGATAGTGATCATTTTCCCGCACAGCAGGAATCGGAGGAAGAGGAGCCAGTGGTTGAAGACGCACCCCCCCCCGCGATTGGTGGTCTCCCCTCCCGCGACAGCCCCCCGCGATTGGCGACCACCCGTGGCAGTACCTCCCCCCCCCCCCGCTTCTTACAACTGGAAAAAAAAGAATCCGTCCTGCGGCAGCAAATCCTCCCGCTCAACAACTTTGGTGTCAGGGACTGAATGTCCCGCGGTGGAACTTTTAAAAGTTAGGAGGTATGGTCTATTGTTGATGCTGGCTGCTGGGAGATCTATTGTTGCTGTTGGGGGTACATTGATTCCGGGGTAGATATATTGTCACTGTGTAAAAATGGGTTAATTCTGCGCTCACCCCAATGCTAATTAAAACGTGATGTGAATAATTAATAATGTTTAGTTAATGCAGCAATCTTAAAGCGAAGGTCCACCCATAAAATATTTTTACATTAAAAATCCTATTAAAAAAAGAAAAAAATTTATAGAAAAAGAAAAACATTTTATACTCACCCGAAATGCGCGTTGCTATGCGGAAGTCCCCTAATCTGCCTCTAATGTGCCTCTTCTAATCCGCGGTGGGTCTCCTTCCGCTTCCTCTTCTTGTGAATGGGGCGTGCTGCCTTCTGGGAACTGTGTGTATCCCAGGAGGCAAGCCGCCCATTCACAAAGCGCCGTGCGAGTGGCGCATGCGCAGTAGGAAACGGGCAGTGAAGCCGTAAGGCTTCACTGCCTGTTTCCCTTAGTCAGGATGGAGGAGCCGGGACCTGCCAGCAGCGATCGATCGCCGTGGCGGGACCGACATCGTGGGCAAGTAGGACAGGTAAGTGTCCTTATTAAAAGTCAACAGCTACACTGTTAGCAGCTGCTGACTTTAAAAAATAAATACAAAATCTGGCTGCACCTCCGCTTTAAAGAATTAAATACTTAATCCAAAACCAATACTAATAAACAAAAAAAGATGCGCAAATATAAAACCAGATAAGTGACTAATGACCAGTGGGATAATCACATAAGTAACCAATGATTCACACCATTAATTACTACTCTAGTGAAACAAATTAATATCACCAAAAGAGTTAAATGGAAGTGAATATATATAAATAAAGTGGATACTAAAAAACTACATGTGATAAAAAATAAGATACATATGATGTGCAAATGAATACATACAAAACATACAAAACCAATTAATCACAAGTGCAAAAGTGAGTATAATATAAAAGTTCATGGGATGACGCTAAAACATAAAAAAGAAGGAACATATAGTCCAAAGAAAATATGTATATATAAAAAACGGCAATCAGAAAAAAAGGGGGGTCCCAGAAGAAGAAGCAAAGCAAAAATCAGGGCATCCTGCAGGCTCTGTGATAATATCGTATTCCACTCACAATAGTAATAGCAAATCAGGTATGGCACATTTCCTATCCCATTGATTGATGTGCCATACCTGATTTGCTATTACTATTGCGAGTGGAATACAATGCATTGCATTGCTGTCAGGTGTCTATTGTTCCTGGGGTGGATCTATTGTCGCGGTGGGGGAACTGTTGTTGAAGGAGGGGTCTATTGTTGCTGGGGGGGTCTTAATTTGCTTGGGGGTCAATTAGTCCTGGGAAGGACCTACTGTTGAGGGAGGGGTCTTTTGTTGCTTGCTCCTGAAGGGTCCATTGATGCTGGCTGCTGGGAGATCTATTGTTGCTGGTGGGGGTCTATTGTTCCTGGGGTGGAGCTAGCTGTGAGGTCAGACAGGGTGCCCACCCCCTCCCTCGACAGTCTACCGATAATGTAATCTCGGGCAAGTGCTTGGAGGTGAAGAAAAGTGACGTCTGTCAAAGTAGACAGCTCCTTGCTAGCTGTGTTGTGGGACGGCCATGGAGAGAGCGCCCTGTCCAATCTCAAAGCTAGCCTTAGACAGCCCATAGGGGACAAAGCACTCCATGTATGCTTCCCCCTGGTAAACAGAACACAATAAACATTTACATTGCCTTCTTTAAGTACTTTTACATCATACAAATGAATTGAATAGAAACCAAATGATGGTGGATAACATATTCTTTGGTAAGTATTCCCCATCCCTTCCAAATACTTTTTGTTTAGTCTCAGAACACAGATATCTATATGGTGTTTATTGTTATAGAGACAAGACACGGGGAAGTTTTGGAAGACCTTTACGTCTACGAGATCTATAACCACTTATACCACAAGCACGACATGGGAAGCAGAGCGGAACCTACCTGATTTGAAGAAAGGAAGTCCTGGTTACTTTCATTCATACTCATGTACATGTTTTCCCCATCAAACTGCAAGAAAAAAAGAAGAATTGCATTTAAAACACAAATGTTGAGCTTTGTTTGGAAGGGACACATAATTATTTGCTATGATATTCAAATAAAGAGTCATAGATCACAGGTGAGATGTAAGCACACATAATTCATTGCTGTATACTTTATATATGACTTGTGTTGGGTAAAACATGCTTTCTGTTTCTGATTTATTAACGTGAATCCATAGATGTTTGTGAAGGTTCTCAAAAGACGTAGCCACACATAACAAAGGGGCGAGGATGCTGGTGACATCATCGACCTAATATGTCATATTTGGTCAATAGCATTGGGCTAGTAGTAGGGTGACCACGTGTCCCGGATTGCCCGGGACAGTCCCGCATTTTGCAGGTCCGTCCCGGGTACCTTTATGCCAGGACAATACAGTGTCCTGGAATGAAACTGACACAGCCATTCCCTGGGCCGATCTGATGGCCCCAAAAAAGGCCGCCACATCACCGCTTTACTCACTGACAGTACTTGTCCTGGCCCGGAATGTCGGGAGAAGCACAATCCCTGACCCCTGCTTGTCATTGGAAAAATAATAAATCATGACTTTTGTGTCTAATCACTGTGCTGTGATTCGTTACAGCACAAGCTGATTTTTGTCCCTGAATGGTAGTTTGGAAATGTGGTCACCCTAGCTAGCAGCCTGCTATCATTTGACAACCTCCTGCGGGTTCGGACCGCCTAGCAACCAATCACCAGCTTGTTATTAGGAAAAGTTAACTTTGGCAGCTCCCGCTCCCCTGTCCAGTGCTGTGCTCCGCTGTAAGTCTCTCAGAATTAGGGGTGGGGCAAGGTAGGGGTTGGGTGGGAGTAATTCTTAAGGCCGCACGCTGCCGCCGACCTGCTCCCATTGTGATTGGACACAGCGGGAGCCAATCAGCGGGTCCGGCGGACCCAAAGTCCAATGGGACCCACCGATTGTTCAAGAGAGAGGTAGAACGATGGTCTGCCTATGTAAACAAGGCAGATCGCCATTCTGCTAGTAGGGCAGACAGAGATCCTATGTTTCTGCTAAGCAGGACCACGGATCTCTGTCTTCCCACAGTAAATGCACCCCTTCCCCCCACAGTTAGAAAGCACTCCCTAGGAGCACATTTAACCCTTTGATCACCCCTGATGTTAAACCCTTCCTTGCCAGTGTCATTAGTACAGTAATGCTGTGTACACACAATCGGTATTTCCGACAACAAATGTTCGATGTGAGCTTTTGGTCGGATATTCCGACCGTTTGTAGGCTCCATCGGACATTTGCTGTCAGAATTTCCGACAACAAATGTTTGAGAGCTGGATCTCAATTTTTCCGACAACAAAAGTTTAGCACAGTGTATTTGTTTAGCACTGATCACTGCATTGGTGTCACTGGTCCCCAAAAAATGTCACTAAAGCCCTGTACACACAATCGGATTTCCTATGGATTCTAATCCGATAGATTTTTCCATCAGAATTCCGATGAAGCTAACTTCCATTAGTCAAAAATCCGACCGTCCCAATCGCCGTGACGTAAAACACTCCGACGAGCCGAGAAAAATTAAGTTCAATGCTTCTGAGCATGCGTTGACTTGATTCTGAGCATGCGTGGGTTTTTTCTCCGATGGAGTTCCACACAGACGATCGGATTTTGCTATCGTTTTTTTTCCCATCGGATAAATTTAAAACATGTTCTATTTTTTCACACCGATGGAAAAAAGACCGATGGGGCCCATACATGATCGGTTCGTCCGATGAAAACAGTCCATCGTGTGTGTACATGGCTTTAGTGTCCGATTTGTCCGCAGCAATGTCACAGTCCCGCTAAAAATCGGCGCCAGCAGGGATATGGATCCATGTCTTCCCCTAGTAAAAGCACCTCCCACGCTGTAATAAAACACAGGCTAGGCACAGTTAACCTTTGATCGCCCCTGATGATAACCCCTTCCCTGCAAGTGTAAGTACAGTGACAGTGCATATTTTCAGCACTGATCACTGTATTAGTGTCACTGGTCCCAAAAAGTGTCAGTTAGTGTCAGAATGTCCACCACAATATCACAGTCCCGCTATAAGTCACAGATTGCCGCCATTACTAGTAATAAATAAATAAATAAATAAATAAATAAATATAAATTCCATAAATCTATCCCATATATAATTATAGATGCTATAATTTTGGGGCATTTTTTTTACCAAAAATATGTAGTAAAATACATATTGACCTAAATTGATGAAGAAATTAGATATTTTAAAAAAAATTTATTGGATATGTTTTATAGCAGAAAGTAAAAAAATTTTTTTTTTTTTTTTTTTTTTAATTGTTTTGTGATCAAATATCACCAAAAAAAGCTCTATTTGTGGGGAAAAAAAAGGACATCCATTTTATTTGGGTACAGCGTCGCACGACTGCGCAATTGTCAGTTAAAATAACGCAGTGCCGTATCGCACAAAATGGCCTGGTCATAAAGGGGGGTAAACCTTCTGGAGCTGAAGTGGTTAATAACACTTTCATAAATTCTTGGGCATCTCCCACAGCTCTACTTTCTGCACAGGCTATGCACAGCACAGTGATGATGTCACTGCTCTGCGTACTTGGTAATAATTTGATTTCTAAAAGCACTTGGTGCACATAAAGTGAATTTATACCCTGTGTGGTTCTTGAGGAATATGGTTAAATGAAAGGTTTTTGTGCCTGGAGTTCAGCCTCAGTACCGCATATAGGTGGTTTACCCTGTATTTGATTTGATCTCAGTACAGGCAAGAGTGACTGATGAATCTACAAACATATATACAAAAAATGTGCAATAATCAAGCAAAATTACATTTAAAAAATGTATGTCAACAACTCCAAAAAAAAAAAAAAGTGCAAAATAGAACGCAGCTCCCTTTTTATGAGAGGTGCACTTGGGTCACTCTTCTTTGTAATCTTTCATAAAAGTATTTATTTTAGGTGAAAGGAGTGACAGATGTTGTACAGCAGAAAAAAAAAGGCAGATAAATGGTTTCTCGTACACCCCAGGGTCAGATATTACACTTGGCTCCTATTGAATAGAAGCCATTATTACAGCTACAGAGGAATGAACAGAGAAAGAGAATTATTATAGAACTGAATACTGTGTATCAAGGTTTAACTTCAGAACAAATTCCTTAAATTCCCCAAATCACAGAGTGAAGAAGCCAACAGAGCCGTCTAGCTGAGTCAGTTTTATTAGAAGACGTACAGGCAGAGTATCGCGGGAGGGTTGAGGTTCTTGATGAGGGATGGCATGTACATGGGCCAGTTTTTAGGAAGGGATGATGAATAGGAGACCACCCACTATACAACAGGGACTTTGTTATGTTCTTCATCTACCTGAATACAAGTAAAGTTCTCTATATGATGGACCTCCAGCCAAAACAAAACAAAAAAAAGTTTGGGATAATGAAGGAAAGGGTTAGAACATTGGTTGTCAACCTATGTACTGATGGGGGCCTCTAATGCGCCCCCTGATATCAACAAAGGATAATGTTCAGTATACACTATATTAAGTATATAAAAGTATTGTGACGCCTGTCTTTACACACACATGAACTTTAATGGCATCCCAGTCTTGATCTGTAGGGTTCAATATTGAGTTGGCCCAACCTTTGCAGCTATAACAGCTTCAACTCTTCTGGGAAGGCTGTCCACAAGGTTTAGAAGAGTGTCTATAGGAATGTTTGATCATTCTTCCAGAAGCGCATTTGTGAGGTCAGGTACTGATGTTGGACGAGAAGGTCTGGCCCACACTCTCCGCTCAAATTTATCCCAATGATGTTCTATCGGGTTAAGGTTAGGATTCTGTGCAGGCCGGTCAAGTTCCTCCTCCCCAAATTCACTAATTTATGTCTTTATGGACCTTGCTTTGTGCACTTGAACAAAAATATTTGGTGGAGGGGGGATTATGGTGTTTTTCAGGGGTTGGGCTTGGCCCCTTAGGCCCCTTTCACACTGGGGCGTTTTTCATGCGGTTTAGCGCTAATATTAGCGCTATTATACCGCATGAAAAAATCATGCCCTTTAGCCTTCAATGTGAAAGCCCGAAGGCTTTCACACTGAAGCGTTGCGCTAGCAGGACCGCTCCAAAAGTCCTGCTAGCTGTTTCTTTACAGCGGTAAAGGAGCGGTGTGTTCACCGCTCCTTTACCGCGGTCTCCCATTGAAATCAATGGGACAGCGCGGTAATACCGCCCGCAAACCGCGGCAATAGCCGCGGTTTGCGGGCGGTATTAACCCTTTTTCGGCCGCTAGCGGGGGTTAAATTTACCCCCCTAGCGACCGCATACCGCGGTAAGAACGACGGTATAGCAGCGCTGAAAATCACGCTGCTATACCGCCACCACTCCTGCCCGCCCCAGTGTGAAAGGGGTCTTAGTTCCAGTGAAGGGCGTCAGCATGCCAAGACATTTTGGACAATTTCATGCTCCCAACTTTGTGGAAACAGTTTAGAGATGGCCCCTTCCTGTTCCAATATGACTGTGCACCAGTGCATAAAGCAAGGTCCATAAAGACATGGGTGAGCGAGTTGCTAGAGGTTCCTTGAGCAATGAGCAATTTGAGCAATGAGCAATTTCTGCCTCTCATATAAGTTCCCACTGACACATTGATCTTTTTAGCTATCTGTAAGGGGATAATTCTTCCCAATAACCACAAGTGTAATGCCTTGTACACACGATTGGAATTTCCGATGGAAAAAGTCTGACGGATTTTTTCCATCGGAAATTCCTACTGTGTGTGTGCCCCATCGGAGAAATTCCAATGAATTCCATCAGAGTCTCCGATGGAATTCCGTCGGAATTCTGTTGTGAGCTTGGTTGGACAAAGGTCCGATCGTGTGTACGGGGCATAAGAAGCATTCTTCCCACTGATCATCACACATGAGTTGTAGACATAATCATTTCTAGCAGGGGTCCCGTGAGACCGAATAGTTATTTCAAGGGTTCCTCTGCATTGAAAAAGTTGAGTTGAGAAAGGCTGCCTTACACTGTACACTGCAATACACAGCCTGGAGTGAATATCCATTATAATGCTTGTAATGGCCAATGGGACCGCACTGACCAATGAGAAGCACATTGGAGGCTTCTTCTTACGGTAAGGTGCCCCAGAAAGTAGAATCGCTTCTCATTGGTCATCATGATCATGTAGCTGAGCCAGCCATTGAGCACTTTCCATTGTGAGCATTATGATGGTAACTCACTTTGAGGCTATGTATTGCAGTGTTAGGACCTCTACACTGGTAGCCACCAGAGATTTGGCCAGGATATTTGGAGTTAGTTCATCTTTTCATTTTTTGAGAAGAGAGATAGATCAGAGCATCTGTCAAGTTCTTATTGCTGTCTATGCCCCTGTTAGGGAGATTCACCCTCCCTATTTGCCCTATTTACTGTTACCACCAAGAGTGAAGGTGAAAGAAAATGTTGGGTTGTCTTCGGGAAAAGGAAAGAATCTTCCAGTGGGGACACTAGTTCTGGTGACAACCCTGGATTCATTCACTTTGGAGGGGTTTCCTCTCACTTCCTGTTTCAGCCATCGGACAGGAAGTTAAGGGAAAACTCCCCATAGAAACACAGATGTCAAAAAAAGAACCCTCCCCTAATTTATCCAATATGAAGAAAAAAAAAAAGTTTTGCCTTTAGTTCTACTTTAGGAGAAACGTTTGGCGCACTGTTCTTAGTCTTTCCCTAAAGAATATCTACGACACTCTATGAATTCCCAGGCACAATCTTTGCAGAATTTGGAAGTGAAACTTGATTGGTTGCCAAGTCAATTTCTCCACTTTTGCCCCAGTTTTCTCTTTATAAATCAGCCCCTCAAGTGACCTACTGAAAAAGAGCAGACTCCGGAACAATTTCAAATGTTTTCTCGGAATGTTCTTTGAACATAACCAGCATATTCCGAGGCAGCAATTGCTTTGTTCTCCATGGTACGGCCCTGTATGTAAGTACAACTTACGTGGAACAACTGACAATAATTTTACCCGGCAGCAAGAGCTGTCTCTATACACGGCAGCCACAGTACACCGGTGTGAAAACTCGCTCTGTATATCACATAGTTCCTCTGGAACAGATGCTCTACAAATTATAGGCGGCGAGGTGGCAAATGTCAACATCTCCCTTGGCCTCTGGCAATGAATATTTCACACACACAGGACTAGGTTGGAATAGCTAATGTTGTGCGGTTGGATATATGTGAGCTGGGATGAAGTGTGTTCTGTTCTTCGGTCAGATTGGAGGAATCTTTCTCAACCGTAGTACCCTGGAGACTCCCTTGAACTAAGTTTTAAAGTCTTGGGGAACCCCTCCTTAAAAGGTCTATACTTACAGCTCATGGGGCATTAGCATTATACATTTTTTAGAACGCTAAACTCCAGGAATGAAACAAACTCAACCCTTGCTGTGGAGCCCCCTGTCCTCTGCACTAAAAGAGTTAGGTCTAGGGGTGCAGGGGTGGAGGGTATTACTTACTTTAATCTAGCCTCCGGTAGGCTCCAGTTTTTCAGGCTAGTTATATGAAAGCGGATCTAAAATCCACAATACTTACCTCTCCTTCAATGGTCCAATGACCCTTGCTGGTGCCAGCATCTTCTACCTGGCTTCTTCCAGGTGTCAAGCTGTGGCCGTTTTAATTGGCCGGTGCGTAGATGACGTCACTCTTGCTCATGAAGTTCAGTCATTCCGGCACATAGGATCTGTAAACTGTTCATTCTAAGTAGGATTTGAGCAGGCAGGTAGGTTTATTTTATTGGAGAGGAGACATAGCATGTCTCTTCTGTAATAAAGAGAATGTCTACTCACAGTTTTTGAAACAGAGATATTAGTTTCACTTTAACGCAAAGAAGCAAGCATGCATCTGCAGCCCAGAGTTGGTTAGAGGGCATGATGTGGAGGACCAGTCACATGGATTAAGGGAAACCTGCTGTAGCCAGGAAAAAAGTAAGCACCACACTTTATCCCTGCACCCCTAAACTGAACCAACATTTAACCTTTGTTTTTGGGGGGACGCTGCAAGGGTAGATTTTGTTTTAACTGCGGAGCTCAACTTTAAATAAAATAAAAAGTAATGTGGTATACCTAGCATGTTCGATACCCAATGTGGATAATTCTGAATTAATTTTGTAATAATTCTAAAAAAAGGAATAATACAACAACAAAAAACGTGAAAAAGTTAAAATCTTGGTGTACACCAACATTTGTGGTCAGTGACCCCTTACATTGGTGGGAAGTGGAAAATTGCATTGGTGATCAGTGTAGGTGGGGGAACACAAAGAACCCCTGGGAACCTAAGGAGAAACCCTAGCATTTTATGGTACCCTGGTTAAAGCAAAGGTCCGCCCAATTTTTTTTTTTTTTTGAAGTCAGCAGCTACAAATACCTGTCCAGTGCGCCCGCGATGTCGGCACCCGAGGCCAACCCGTCCCTCGGTCCTCGGATGCCAACTTCGATGCCTTGCAGCTTCACTTTCTGGTTCCCTACTGCGCATGTGCGACTCGGGCTGTGCAATGCCACTGGTCCCTGCTGTCTTCTGGGACCCGTGTGTCTCCCAGAAGACAGCGGGGGGCGCTGGACGTGGCGTAGATTGCGGCAGATATGCGGGGGTCTATGCACGGAAGTGGGTGCAAATACCTCTCTTAGCCTTATCTGCTCCCCCCTCCCCCTGAAAGGTGCCAAATGTGACACCGGAGGGGGGGAGGAATCCGGACAGCGGAGGTTCCATTTTTATGTGGACCTCCGCTTTAAGAAGGGTGGGTTTAGAGTAAAGGCAAGCAGGGGCACACTGCCTGGGAAACCATGCTGCCCATCTGGGGTGGGGGGTTGAGAATTCACAAGGTGGTCGAAGAGGTAAGGATAAGGGGGGAATCACCCACTGGAGAGGGACCAGACTCTGGTATCCTTTAGAGGCCGCTGTTACTTTTGTCCTTCAAACTTTATTATTTAGTAAATAGGCTAATACTTCAGGTTAAGCAAATATTGTCCAAATACAAAAGGCATGTGTATTCTTCCCGGTGTGCTTTGTGTATTTCTTACAGACCTGTGCAATAATAATCCAGTGTGAAACTTTACTTCTGTGTAGGAGCTTCCTGTAATAAAGACCAGTCACTGCTGCTCTCTCTCCTTGTGCAGAGTGACTGGTCTAGTCTCCGCCCCCTCCTGTAGATATCTACAGCCTGTAGTGGGTGGGGCTGCTGGGTCCCTCACACAGCCCTCTCTCTCTGCACATTATATGTAGCCCAATGTTGATGTCACTTCTACTTTTATATGGTAATATCTGGATTTGACATTTGGTGCACACCAAGACTTCACCAATGACTTTACCAACACACAGCTGACTTTTTGTCCAGTAACATAACAGAAAATACTAAAGTACTAACTGCTACTAATAAGCTTTTTGCAGCCTAAAATGGCAGCCAAGAACATTCTGCAGCAAAACATGAATATAGAAATGTCACACAGCTCATTTCTATGCAGGTGGTTGTGTCTTTACATATATATTTATGAATGCTGTTCATAGTTCATGTCACTTTTTGGTCTGCTTATAGTGACTGTTAAGGAAACATACCATAGATCTTGTTCACAGAAGGCTGCATTAGCATAGCGGTGTCGATGATTTAGTTCACGCATGCCCTTCTGAAAAATGTGCATGTACAATGTCTGATCACTGAAGAAGATATGGGTGATTTATTGAAATCTGTGCCAAAGCGAATTTTAACTAAGCTTTCTCATAGGAGCCATTCCAAGCGACAGGTAAAAGTAGCCACTGAGCTTTCACTGCTATCAAGCAAACACTGCAACTGTGTGAAAATCAGAACTTTAAAGATGAACGCATAGAAGACACAATTTCTTGCAGCTCTGGATTCATTAATACATTATTAAATTGGTATTGAACCTTCATTTGTTTTTCTCTTAAAATAATAAACATGTCTGTACTTACCTGTTCTGTGCAATCCTACTCTTCTGGGGTTCCCCGCCAGCACTTCAGGCTCCTCCTCTTCAGCAGGTGCCCCCATGGAAGGCCGCTCCATAGGGGCACCCGTGCGTGCTCGCTCCCATTGACACAGACAGCAGGACCTGTGTCACAGCATTTCATTGTCATTGGCTCCCACTGCTATCAATCTGCCCAGTGAGGAGAGAGACACTTTGCTGGATAAGATCGGGCTTAGGTAAAAAAAAGAGTGGGGGGGGGGTCTGGTGGGGAGCTACAGCACAGAAGGTTTTTCACCTTAATGCATAGAATGCATTAAAGCGATTGTAAAGTCTCGCTTTTTTTTTTTTTTTTAAATAACAAACATGTTATACTTACCTGCTCTGTGTAATGATTTTGCACAGAGCCCCTCGAATCCTCCTCTTCTTGGGTCCCTCTTCTCTGCTCCTGGCCCCTTCCTCCTGTCGAGTGCCCCCACAGCCAGCAGCTTGCTATGGGGGCACCTGAGCCAAGCTGTGGCTCTGTGTGTCCATTCAGACACGGAGCTGCCACTTGGCCCCACCCCCTCTCCTTATTGGCTAACTGACATTGATTGACAGCAGCGAGAGCCAATGGCGCCCCTGCTGTGTCTCAGTCAATCAGGAGGGAGAGTCCTGGATGGCTGAGGGACTCGTGGACATTGCTGGCCAGAGATGGGGCTCAGGTAAGTATTTGGGGGGCTGCTACACACAGAAGTCTTTTTATCTTAATGCATTAGGATAAAAAACCTTCTGCCTTTACAACCACTTTAAGGTGAAAAACCTTAAGGCTTTAACCACTTTAACCACTTCAGCCCTGGAAGATTTACCCCCCTCATGACCAGGCCATTTTTTGCAATATGGCACTGCATTAATTTAACTGACAATTGCGCGGTCGTGCGACGCTATACCCCCAAAAAAAAAAAAATTCCCTTTTTCCCCACAAATAGAGCTTTCATTTGGTGGTATTTGATCACCTCTGCATTTATTTATTTTTTGCGCTATAAACAAAAATGACCGTCAATTTTGAAAAAAATAAAATACATTTTTACTTTCTGCTATAAAACATATTCAATAAAAAAATGTAAAAATTTAATTTCTTTATCAATTTAGGCCAATATGTATTCTGCTACATATTTTTGGTAAAAAAAATCCCAATAAGTGTATATTGATTGGTTTACACAAAACGTCTACATACTATAGGATATTTTCATGGAATTTATTTTTTACTAGTAATGGCGCCGATCAGCGATTTAAAGCGTGTCTGCGAGATTGCAATGGATAAATCGGACACTAACTGACACTTTTGACAGTTTTTTTGGGGACCAGTGACACTGATACAGTGATCAGTGCTAAAAATATGCACTGTCACTGTACTAATGACACTGGCTGGGAAGGGGTTAACATCAGGGGCGATCAAAGGATTAACTGTGTGCCTAGCCAGTGTTTTTGTACAGTGTGGGAGGTGCTTTTACTAGGGGGAGACATAGATCCATGTCCCTGCTTTGCAGGAACACAGGATCCATGCCCTCCCCTGAATTTCCTAATCCAGTGGACCTCGAGGGTGGAAAGACATTCAGAACCAGAACTAGCAAAACACGGGCCCATGGTAAGACATGGTGATACTTCAATTTTTTTTGCGCAGGTGAAAGGCACAGACGCATCATCCAACCCCCTCTGCCAGCAGCCTGTAAGGCTGCATTTACACCTGAGCGTTTTGTAGCCTGAAGCCTGAAGCTACAAAACGCTAGAGGGGGAAAAAAACATTATTCTCTATGGAGATGGTTCACATCTCCACTCCAAAACGCCTGAAGCCGAACGCCTGAAGCTCAAACAACCCTTTTTTGTCGCGCGAATCGGGCAGATTTGGGCGTTTTAGGAGTCATAGAATGTAATTGAAACGCTTGATTCAAGCGTTTAGCGTGACAACAAACGTTTAGACGGGTGAAAATTCGCGCGACAAAACGCCGGTAAAAACTTTGCTCAGGTGTGAATGCAGTCTTAAAGGAGTAGTAAAGTTACATGTTTTTTCACCTTAATGCATCCTATGCATTAAGGTGAAAAAACATTCGACAATACCGCCCCCCCCCGAGCCCCCGTTTTTCTTACCTGGCCCCTCGAAAGTCCCATGCTCGTCCCCGTCATCCTCTTCGTTTTTCTGCCTGGCCGCCGATTGGCTACACTGGATAGATTGAAAGCAGCGCAGCCATTGGCTGGCGCTGCTGTCAATCACATCCAATGACGCGGCACGCCGGGGGGCGGGGCCGAGTGATACAGTCGGCGGCTATGGCCGCCGCTGTATCACGGGAGCGCGCCCGCAATCACTCCACACCATGCGAGCTCACTCGCATTAAGGTGTGGAGTCCTTGCGGGGAGGAGCCAAGACAGCCGCCGAGGGACCCCAGAAGACCAGGATCGGGGCCACTGTGTGCAAAACGAGCTGCACAGTGGAGGTAAGTATAACATGTTTGTTATTTTTAAGCAAAAAAAAAAAAAAGGTATAGTGCTCCTTTAAAGTTAAACGTGCAGAACGAAAAAAAATATTTTGTTTTGTTTAGTTTTGATTTGTTATTTGCATAAATTCGTTTAGTTAAATTTGTTTCATTCGTTTAATTCGTTTTCGGGATTCGTTTTCGAATTGATACGAAAAGTTTTCAAATCAATTTCGAATAATTGTCGAATTCGATACGTTTTCAAATCAATTTCGAATAGATTTCAAATTTGAAAAGTTTTCGAATTCCAATAGTTTTCTAATTTACAAAGAGAATAAAATAGAATAGAAAGTAAAGGAATAGGATAGAAAAAATATATATATATTTTTTTCTATTCTATTTGATTCTTTTTGGAAAATAGAAAACTATTCGAATTTGAAAACTTTTCAAATTCGAAATCTATTTGAAAACTTTTTGAGTTAGACAATTATTCGAAATTGATTTGAAAACTTTTCGTATCAATTCGAAAACGAAACGAAATAAACGAATGAAACAAATTTAACTAAACTAATTTATGTAAATAACTAATCAAAACAAATTTTTTCGTTCTGCACATGTCTAACTTTTACAGGCTGCTGGCAGAGGGGCTTGTCGCTCAAAAAGGAGCAGGAGCTACAGGCATCATTCAGATATCCTCTTATTTAGCCGGCGATTCGCCTTCATCATAAGAAAAATCATAGCAGCAGTTCAGCCGCTTGATCGTTCTTACAGGGGCTGGGACGTCACCACCCTCCGGTGCTTCTACCGACTTGCCCCTGCGATCGGCGAGCCGGAGAATGAATCGGTCGCCACCGGAAGTTGATCATAGAGATTTCTGGTGACCAGATGGTCCCCAGTCAACTCTATGACCCTTCGGAGGCCCAGACACGACGTGATGACGTCACGTCCGGGCCGCCAGAAGTAAACAATGCACATGGATAATTGTCAATCCTGCCATAAATCCAGTGCTGTCCTGTGCACTCTGCAGTTCCCCACCCCCCCCCCCTATGAACTACAGAACCCCCACCCCATGTTGTGTATGAGGGGAGGTATTTTGTAGTCCTGACCCGAGGTGAGTAGGCTGCTCCTTCCTACAGCACAGCAAGCGTTGTCACCTAGGACAGGAAGTGTGTTACTGGCAGGATCACCAGGTGAAAATGAAAGATATTCGGAAAACAAATGCAGCCACCACCTCCAAGGACTGGTAAGCCGCAATATACTGAATCTGCGTTGTCGGGTTTAGAAGCTCCAGTATGAATCAATGGGTGAAAAATTAAATATATTTCATCTGAAGACGCTCTTCCAGTGAATTCATGTCACAGAATAGTTAACTGTGTAAACTACATGCACTAGCTCTCCTTTTCCAGCGATTTTACATCTTATAAACCATTATAAATTTAATTGCACGTTTAACAGGGAAAAAAATACCACACACACAATGGCTCATTAAGGACTAATTATGCACATGTTGTTTTCCACAAACATTCTCGTTTGGAAGCTGTTCTCTGTAATTGCTCAGCCTCATTAAATAGTACAAGAAAAAAAAAACTCATTTCAGTTTGGCTACACGTGAGAAGAACACAGAGGAACAAGGGAAAGGATCGCTCATTGTGATTGGCTGAAAGGGAATCTATCATCTAAGGGCTCGTTTTGGGGGCGCGCATCCACCGGGGAGAACCTATCCCCATATAGGAACCGCCGCCGCTGTAGCCGCCAGCGATTAAATGTGAATAGGGCTTGTGACCGGCCCTGGATGCAGACAGTTTGCATGCTGGCGGATCTGAATGCATATAGGATGCAGCTAATGGTCTCGTTTGTATGCAGGAATAACACCGAGCGCTGCCGCGTCCAGATGCCGAACACTTTCATTCCAAAACCAAAATGTATTCTTTTGCAGCTAACCAATCATTAGATGTGGGGGCTGCATGTGTTTTCTTTTCTTTGGCTTTTTTCCCCCCTCTTTTTTCACCTGGGGATCTGGCCAGTAACACGCCTCCTGTATAAGTGAGACATTGCTCTGGAGGAAGGAGCGCAGGAGGCACATCACACATGTAGCATTGTCAATCTAGAGGGGGAAGGGGAAGTCTTAAATGTAGCAGACTTAGCCCTTGTTCACATTGAAGCGACTTGTCGTGCGATTTCCTGTATAAGTGAGACATCGCTCTGGAGGAATGAGCACAGAGGCACATCACACAGTAGCATTGTCAATCTAGGGGGGGAAGTGTTCAATGTAGCAGTTTTACCCCTCGTTCACATTGGAGCGACTTGTCGTGCGATTTGACAGGTCGCGCGCTATTGCCGGCAATCGCACTGTTCATATCGGTGCGACGCCCGACTTGAAAAAGTAGTACTTTTGCCGATTTCGGGTGCGACTCACATTCACAATCTGTCAAGCTACATAGATGTCTTCCTTAGATACACTAACATATTGAAGCCAAACTCCAGCTCCTACTTCATAATCAGTTACAGCATACCTCCCAACTGTCCCTGATTTTGAGGGACTGTCCCTAATTCAAAACAAAGTCCCTCTGTCCCTATTTCCCCCTCATCTGTCCCTCAGTTTGGTCTGATCTATAAAGTTGTATATAAAATGCACTTTTTATCTTTCAAAAAGTGTTTCCCAGAGCTAAACCTTTCATCCAATTTCTAAATTGCTGTGTTTGTAAATTTTAAAAGCCAATATAAAGGAGTAGTAGTGGTAAAAAAAAAGCCCTTGTGGATTTTATTACCCTTTTTTTTGTTAATTCGCCTTTAAGGGGGTGTGGCAGGGGGTGTGTCCTATGCCTACATACGTTTGTTAGTAGGTGTCCCTCATTCCCATCTCAAAATGTTGGGAGGTATGGTTACAGCACACTGGTTGTTTTCTTTTTGGGATAAAGGTTTTACATGAAAAATAAAATCTGATCATTTTAAAGCGGAACTTCACCCTCCAGGGTATGTTGGCTGATTTGAGGGAGACAAGGTGGGTAGACAAAGTCCACAACATAAAGGTTGCTGCACCCATTGCTTTTCCATTACACCCATTGCCTTCCCATTGCACCCATTGCCTTCCCAAAGCACCAATTGCCTTCCCATTGCACCCATTGCCTTCCCAAAGCACCAATTGCCTTCCCATTGCACCCATTGCCTTCCCAAAGCACCAATTGCCTTCCCATTGCACCCATTGCCTTCCCAAAGCACCAATTGCCTTCCCATTGCACCCATTGCCTTCCCAAAGCACCAATTGCCTTCCCATTGCACCCATTGCCTTCCCAAAGCACCAATTGCCTTCCCATTGCACCCATTGCCTTCCCAAAGCACCAATTGCCTTCCCATTGCACCCATTGCCTTCCCATTGCCTTCCCAAAGCACCAATTGCCTTCCCATTGCACCCATTGCCTTTCCATTGCATCCATTGCCTTCCCAAAGCACCAATTGCCTTTACATTGCACCCATTGCCTTTCCATTGCACCCATTGCCTTTACATTGCACCCATTGCCTTTCCATTGCACCCATTGCCTTCCCAAAGCACTGATTGCCTTCCCATTGCACCCATTGCCTTCCCATAGCACCCATTGCCTTCCCATTGCACCCATTGCCTTCCCATAGCACCCATTGCCTTCCCATTGCACCCATTGCCTTCCCATAGCACCCATTGCCTTCCCTTAGCACCCATTGCCTTCCCATTGCACCCATTGCTTTCTCATAGCACCCATTGCCTTCCCATTGCACCCATAGCACCCATTGCCTTCCCATAGCACCCATTGCCTTCCCATTGCACCCATAGCTTTCCCATTGCACCCATTGCCTTCCCATTGCACCCATTGCTTTCCGATTGCACCCATTGCCTTCCCATTGCCTTCCAATTGCACCCATTGCCTTCCCATTGCCTTCCCATTGCACCCATTGCCTTCCCATTGCACCCATTGCTTTCACATTGCACCTATTGCCTACTATCTGCTGCATTTCACCCTCTATGGTGGAATAATCATAGATCTCTACAATGAAGCCCCAGTAGGTCCAAAGGAGAGGGGGTCATGGGGATACTGTCCACGTTACTGCTAGAAGAATGCATTTATTTATGAATTGCATGAATCAGTGAGCTTCATGTCTTTTATAGGTATATTCAAGTAGAGAAGAGGCAAATCCCATAGGTAGCCTGCACCCTTAGTTGTGACCCTCTGAGCAGTACCCTGGATTTGTGAGTTTTGCTACCAAACCTGTCCCAGATGTGAAGATCCTGCTGTAGTATGGACTGATTTTAATTTATGTTGTTAAATGGATGGCTAAGTCGCTTTAAAGACGAAGTCTCATTTCTATTTTTATAAATGTGTTCTGTTCCCCAGGGGGCAAGGTACATGTAGTACTTTGTTCTATCCTCCTAGGTGCTGTCTAAGGCTAGCTGTGAGGTCGGACGGTGCACCTCCCATCCCTCCACGGATGTCCGATAGACTTGTGCACAACGGAAAAATTCGTTTAGTTTCGGTTTGTTTCTTTTCGGTCCTGTTGATTCGTAATCATTCGTAATTTTGCTAGACGGGATTTTTCGTGTTCGGACTAATTCGTATTTTCGCAAGCGTAATTTTTCGTTGAATTTTTAGTTGATTTATAATTCGTACTTTCGGTAGAGTACGTTGTTTTTCTTTGATTCTGGACAACACTCCTACTTTGGTAACTTTTTTGGGGTTCGTTGATTCGGAATTTTCCGTGTCTCTCTCACAACGACGCTGCCTATTATGCCTAATGTGCTTCGAATGGATTTGTACTTTTCTAAATACATAGCGGTTATTTGTAACGATTCAAAACCTTGTATTTTACTTTCGTTTTTTACATGCGGCTATAGCCTCCGCCCCTGTACTCCATTTTGAGAGGGAGTTCAGGACGGTGAGGGAGAAGCAGAGAGCAGAGTGAGTGTTATTGTGCTTCGTATGGATTCGTACATTCGTAACTTTTTTCATAACGAATTATGCCGAAGACATTCGGGCATTCGCTATTTTGCGGTATAATTTATTTCGGATTCGGTTTTATTCGTAATTGCTTTGTTCGGAAATTCGAATGCTTCCGAATGTCCGAAAGTTGCTAAATTCGGACGAATTTCGATTCGTTACGAAACGAATTGCACAAGCCTAATGTCCGACAACACAGCTAGCAAGGAGATGGCTGCTTTGACAGATGGCACTTTTCTCTGTCTCCGAGGACTTGCTCGATACAAGCTTCTCACAAGGAACACTAAGGCAGGTCAGCTTGTCAGAAATTGCTGCTTTGACAGATGGCACTTTTCTCTGTCTCCAAGGACTTGCCTGAGACAAGTATCTCACAAGGAACACAGAGGCTTGTCAGCTAAAATGCGTGCTGTCGGACAGGGAACCCCCTTCTCTCCACAGCCCTCCGACAACACAGCTAGCGAGGAGATGCTTTGACAGATGGCACTTTTCTCTGTCTCTGAGGACTTATCTGAGCCAACCATTTCACATGGAACACAGAGGCTTGTTAGTTAAAATGTGTCAAGCAAGTGGGAAAGTGCTTGGAGATGGAGAAAAGTGGCATCTGTCAAAGCATCTCTTTGCTATCTGTGTTGTTGGACTGCCGTGGAGGAAAGAGGTGTACCCTGTCTGACAACATAGCTAGCAAAGAGATGTTTTGACAGAAGGCACTTGTTCTCCATCTCCAAGCATTTCCCCACTGGCTTGACACATTTTACCTGACAAGCCTCTGTGTTCCTCGAGAGATGCTTGTCTCAGGCAAGTCCTTGGAGACAGAAAAAAGTGCAATCTGTCAAAGCAGCAATCTCCTTGCTAGCTGCATTGTCGGATGCCCAAGGAGAAAGGAGAGATGGCAACACAGCTAGCAAGCAGTTTTCTGCTTTGATAGGTGGCACTTTTCTCTGTCTCCAAGGACTTGCCCGAGGCAAGAACATTTAGTACTTCCTAGGTGCTGTCTAAAGCCTAGGACACATGGGCCGAATGTCGCCCAGCATCGGCCGGTTCAATAGAAACTGGACGGAAAAAAAACAGTGGTGTGTAGGAGGCTTACGGCTAGCTGTGAGGTCAGACAGTACACCCCCCTTCCTTCCATGGCCATCCAACAACACAGCTAGCAAGGTGACTGTTCCTTTGAGAGATGGCACTTTTTACTGTCTCCATGGACTTGCCCGAGACAAGCGTCTCACGAGGAACACAGATGCTTGTCAGCAAAAAATGGGCCAAGCGAGTGGGAAAGTGCTTGGAAATTGACAAAAGTGTTGTCTATAAAAAGCAGCCATCTCCTTGATAGCTGTGTTGTCGGATGACCCTGGAGAGAAGGGGGGGTGCCTTGTCTGACCTCATAGCTAGCCTTAGACAGCACCTAAGAGGATAGGACAAAGTACTACATGTACATTATCCCCTGAGGAACCGGACATATTAATAAAACTTGAAGTGAGACTTTTTGTTTAAGGAGGGATTTTCATCATATTTCATGAAATACAGATGACCACTAGAGGCAGCATACACAAAACTTGCATATGGAATCCAGTAGTGAAAATATGGAACAGCAAGCATGTAAAAATTTTAAAGTCGTGTCAAATATTACGGTACTTAGTAACAACTGAAAATAAATTAGGAAGTACGTGGCCGTATTTTGTTGCTCCAGCTCCAGTTGTGAAGGAGTTACATCGGACACTGACTGTATGCTCCATGGTCCCGATGATGGAGATTTGCATTTGCAAACAAAGGTAGTCTGCCAGAAAAAAACACTCACAAATCAAATCAATTTAACTGAATCTGGTAAAAAGAGATCCAGCGATAAGTGAGTATACCGGGCCCGCTGTCAGGTATCTTGTATTTCCTCCTGCCACTGCACCATCTGATAAGAAACATGGAAAAATACTTCTGGTTTCCTCCCGAATATAATTAGTTATCTCTCTGCATCTTTACTTCCGCCACAGAACAAAACACAAGCCATGAAACATCATTCACTAGACTGACAGCAGAGCACCCTTCGTGAAGTTCGTTGGTAGGGGGGGGATGGCAGTGGTGGGTAAAGACTGCAATCTGATCGACCGGATTCACTAAAGTGTCAAGTGGGGCGAATTTGTGTTCATGTCAAGCATCCAATCATCGGAAAAAGAAGCTTTCTTTTTTTTAAATTCCCAGCATGATATTTTATAATATTCCCAGCTGATATCTGACTTAGATACAATTGGAAAGGAATACAGTACCTGGGGCTGCTCCAAACATGCCCCTGGCATAGGAAATAATTAGGACTATCTCGGTACCCAGGGATAAGGCGAAGGTTATGATAAAATTAGCAATTTATTAAGAAAAGGACATGATTAAAAACAATTGTACATAAATTGATAGACAGCTCATTAAATAAAAAACTACTTAGATAAAAGGTTAAATCAACGGGGCTATAGTATAGGGTGACCAGACATCCCCAGTTTCCAGAGACGGTCCCCAATTTTATGGGGACCGTCCTGATATCATCCCAGGTTAAAAAATGTGTCCCTGATTCTTTCCAATTTTAATAATGATGTGCCCCTCTTGGGCGGCTCTGGAGTAATCTATCTTAGCAACAATTCTGTGATTGGCCTGGAGAAGGAGGAGGGAGGGGAAGGGGTGTGCCTGCTCCCAGCTCTGTGAAGTGGGTTGAATCTGTATTCATATCAAGCATCCAATCACGTAAAGAAGTAGCTTTCTTTTTATCAAGTTTCCAGCACATGATTGGATATCTGACATCTGACTTGACGAGTTCAGCTCAATGGGGCTAATGCAGTGGCTGTCAACTTATGAGCTAAAGCGTGGCATCAAATGTAGCCCCTGACATCACCAAAGGGCCACACATAAAAATGTATATGTAATGCTTGAGAGGACTGTCAGAAACTGCAGACCTAATAGAGGAAATGAGGGTCAAAGAGTGTGGACATGCTACATTTTTGACTTGGGATAGGCTGCAGATAATACAAAACTGTGAACATTTTACATGAGGATAGTAGAGATCAATGCTCTTACCCCAATCAATGTTCCCACTACAGACCTCAGGCCGCAGGTTGGGCACCAGGCGGCTATAGTATAGGGTAACCAGATGTTCCCGGTTTCCGGGGACAGTTCCCTGACTTCAGGGGGCTGTCTTGGGGAAAAAATGTTGTCCCCAATTTCATCCTTGGTTAAATGATTGTATCACCAATTTCTTTCCAGCTTTAGGCCCCTTTCACACTTATACGACTTGTCCCATGATTTGTGATGGCAAAGTAGCATGACAAGTCGTTTACCCTGATTTCCAATGGCAACCATTCATATTAGTACGACTTCAAGTCGTTTCGACTTCAAAGTAGAGGGACTACTTTGGTCCGCTTTTGATGCCACTTACAAAGGCATTCCCTGAAATCGCGGCCGCGAAACGCGGCAAAAACACAGCAAAATCGCGGCCGCGAAATTGCGGTAAAATAGCGCGACTTTGAAGTCGCACTAGTGTGAAAGGGGCCTAAATAATAGGGCTCCAAGCCCAGGTATTTGCAGACTAATCTGTCTTAGCAACATTTCTGTGATTGGCCAGGAGAAGGCGGAGTGAGGGCAGGGGTGTGTCTGCGGCGTTACTGATGATGTCACATGCCAATATCATAGAGTCTACCTGATCCCTCCCCTCTCAGATTGTGTATACCTTTTCACAGAGATCAAAAAGTCTACCTTATGCCTCCCTTCTTGGTTTGTGTAGAAGATGGTGTCAAGCGTGTGTGGCGGCAACCAGGTGAGGAGTACAAAGACAAGTGTGTCTTGCCTACAGTCAAGCATGGTGGTGGGAGTGTCATGGTCTGGGGCTGCATGAGTGCTGCTAGGACTGGGGAGCTACAGTTCAATGAGGGAACCATGAATGCCAACATGTACTGTGACATACTGAAGCAGAGGATGATCCCCTCCCTGCGGAGAATGGGACGCAGGGCAGTATTCCAACATGATAACGATCCCAAACACACCTCCAAGATGACCACTGTCTTGCTAAAGAAGCTAAAGATAAAGGTGATGGACTAGCCAAGCATGTCTCCAGACCTAAACCCTAATGAACATCCGTGGGGCATCCTCAAATGGAAGGTGGAGGAGGGCAAAGTCTCTAACATCCACCAGCTCTGTGATGTCGTCATGGAGGAGTGGAAGAGGACTCCAGTGACAACCTGTGAAGCTCTGGGGAACTCCATGCCCAAGAGGGTTAAGGCAGTGCTGGAAAATAATAGTGGCCACACAAAATATTGACACTTTGGGCCCAATTTGGACATTTTAACTTAGGGGTGTACTCACTTTTCTAGCCAGCGGTTTAGACATTAACCGCTTGCCGACCGCCGCACGCCGATGTACGTCGGCAGAATAGCACGGCTGGGCATATTGGCGTACAGGTACGTCCCCTTTAATATGCACAGCCGTGGGTCACGCGCGTGACCCGGTCGGGTGCTCCGTGACCGCGCCCGCGGGACCCACGGACCCGATCTCCGCCGGTGTCCCTCGTTTGGGTCACAGACCTAAAGAGCGGGGAGAGGTAAGTGTAAGCAAACCTCTCCCCGTGCTTCCTAGTGAGCCTGTCACTGATCATCTGTTCCCTGTCATAGGGAACGACGATCAGTGACATCACAAGCCACGCCCCCCTACAGTAAGATTCACACATTAGGTCACACTTAACCCCTTTAGCGCCCCCTACAGGTTAACCCCTAAATTGCCAGTGTAATTTTCACAGTAATCAGTGCATTTTGTAAACGCTATAACTTTTGCGCAAACTAATCAATAAATGCTTATTGCGATTTTTTTTACCAAAAATATGTAGAAGAATACGTATCGGCCTAAACTGAGGAATTTTTTTTTTATATATTTTGGAGGATATTTATTATAGCAAAATGTAAAAAAATATTGCATTTTTTTCAAAATTGTCGCTCTATTTTTGTTTATAGCGCAGAAAGTAAAAACCGCAGAGGTGATCAAATACCACCAAAAGAAAGCTTTATTTGTGGGAAAAAAAAAGTTTGTTTGGGAGCCACGTCGCACGACCGCGCAATTGTCAGTTAAAGCGACGCAGTGCCGAATCGCAAAAAGGGGCCTGGTCCTTTAGCAACAAAATGGTCCGGGGCTTAAGTGGTTAATGGCGTGTGTTGAGTTATTTTGAGCGGACAGCAAATTTACACTGTTATACAAGCTGTACACTCACTACTTTACATTGCAGCAAAGTGTTATATCTTCAGTGTTGTCACATGAAAAGTTATAATAAAATATTTACAAAAATGTGAGGGGTGTACTGACTTTTGTGAGATACTGTGTATATACGTGATCCGACGCACAGGTGCCATGCTGTAGCAGTAAAACTGCTATGGGGCGGACCTGAAGTAGTTAATTAAATGTTGATAATGAGAACAAAAAGCCTTGAGCTCTGCTGAAGACAGATCAGTCTGTGGTCTCTGCGGCTGCACCTGCAGACTCAGGATCAGACCTACAGATCTACATCACATACATAAACAAACTCCCAGTTACCTCTTGAACCCCTGCTTACAACAGTAACATACACAATGCTGGGTCTATGATGGTTCAGGAAGTTAGAGGTATACAACTTTGAGGCACACAGGAACACTGAGCGAGAAATGGATCTTTATCGGGTTTTTAAAATGTCAACCGACACAAAGCCTATGGCCTTTGCAAATCAAATCCTGTCTTTAGGTGATGTCCTTCAGCTTCCATAAACATACTAGGTTTGTGTCTGACTCTGACCAAACCCCATACCTCCCAAAGAGGGCCAACTTTCAGTACAAAGTACATAGGCAAAAGACGCATCCCTGCCATTCCCCCGTTTACATTGACCACCTAGAAAATAAAATGGCAAAATGATTGGTTAGACCCACAACTGTTTTTTTTCACTGCTACCTTTACTACAATTTGTCCTGTGTTCATGCATGTGTCAACGTGCATTGCAATAAGGCAGTACTATTGCAACAAAATGCACCAATTTGTACCATGTAGCCAACCACAAAGCACGGTAGTGTATCACCCGGCCTCATGGTGCGCTGCAACGTTGGGGTGCCATTTTGTATAAATGGCACAGCAGTGCACATTCTGCTTGAATTCCTGCAACACAACTGTCTAAACCCAGGTACAAAATTCCAGGTATGGACCATTGTACATATGTATGTGCCACCTGAGTGATTCCTCTAGAACAACCTTTTTCAATGTTTTTTACCCTAGAGCAATGGTCTCCAAACTGCGGAGCAGGGGCTGGATGCAGCCCTTTACTTATTTTTATCTGGCCCTTGGGGCACTACTGCATTCACTGACGCCAACAATGGGGCACGTTGACACCAACAATGGGGCACAATTTCTACCAACGACGGGCCCCGGTGACACCAATGCTGGGACACAATTCCTCCCATGACACAAAGATGGGGCATGGTTTACTCCAATTGGTGCTGAGACATTTTCCATTTGCAATGGTCACAGTCTGCCCCCCCCCCCCCAAAGTCTGTAGGACAGAAAACTTTGTTTAGAGACCCCTGCCCTAGAGAAAGCCTTGAAATAACTTTAAGGTCTAAAGAAACCCTTGCAAAACAAATTCGTTGGTGGTCAGTGGGAAAAAATGCCCCTCACGTTGGTGGCCAGTGGGAAGAATGTCCCCCTTGTAGTGGTGTTCAGAATGCCACCCTTACAGACAGGTTTGGGTTCCTCCATCTGGCTCTGCCAAGTGGTGTGGAACCTGGAACTATAAAGGCACCATCAAATAGGAGGTCAATCAGCCACAAGTCAAGGAACCCCTATGAAAACCTCTGGAGGAACCCTAGTTGAGAATGGCTGCTCTAGAAGCTGGAAATCACCGTAGTAGACACTGCTACTCCATTGATCTCAACTAGCTTCTAGGTCCTGTGCCAAGCGGCTGCCCTGCTGCAGCAGGTCGGCCCCTCAGTACAGGCGTTATTCAAAAAATGCTTTGCATTTTTTTCAATGAGTGCAAAGTGTTCCTGATTGGACGAGGTGGAGAGGCATCGCGGTATTGTCTCGTTCTATAAGACGTGGTAATGTCTTGTAGATCAGTGTATCTCAAGCTTTTTTCAGTGAAGGTCTCCCTTAAAATTCTACACAGTCTCAAGGCACCCCATTCTAAAATGTAGAAATCTGAACTATTAGTTCTACATCACAGCAGCATCCACATGCGTAAAACACCCAACATTAGAGGTGATATATTCTTTTAATTCTTTTGAACACTGCTAATAACTAGCATTTCAGCATTTGTTCTTCCTCAATTTCTCTCCCCCATACAGCTAACGTGACCCCACAAGGGGCAACAAGGATGCTGTGCAGGTGCCCAATTTCCTCCTTATAAACCAATGACATCAGCGGTTGTTGGGACGCTGACGGCTGGCCTGCACAGTGCACAAGGTTGTAATGTTGCACAATGAAAATCTGAGGCCTTTTTGCGTGGTCTTCAATGATAGAATGTCTTTTTTGATAAAATCTCTGGGACCCATGGATTAAATATCTCTCTGATGCCACATAGGACGTTTACATCACTGCTTTTCTTGACAGGATAGAGTGCACTTCTGTTTTTGCTTTGTTTTTCTACTCTCCACCCCCCCCCCTTTTTTTTCCTACCTTCCCCTTTTCTTTGTTCTCTATGGCCATTTGGCCATGTGCAGTATTATATGGTACCAGAGGCGGCTCTCTAATTAGGCAAATAAGGCAGTCGCCTAAGGCCTCACACTCACAGGGGCCTCGCGACTACTTAATTAAGGAACTGCCTCTGCTGACAACAATGGCGCTGCGGCGTTAAGCTCCAGCCAGCAGCGGTTTAACATTTCCTGTGTAAGAGAACTGACACCAGCACTTTAAAGCTCTTAATATATGTAATTTATACAGTTAATTTTTTTGTTGCTTGAATTATTTTTCCCATTATGGACATAAGTGGGGCCTCATGTCTAGGTTTTGCCTAAGGCATCACAAAGCCTAGAGCCGCCTCTGTATGGTACATTACGAGGTGCAGTATTATATGGTACATTACGAGCCCATTTCTATATACTGGGGATGTGCTGCAAGATGAGGATGACAGGGATGCTGTTTGTTCCCATTGGCCCCCCATTCTTAGGGCCCTAGTAGAGGGGTTGATTATTCTTCAGAAAATCACAGCATCATCCCCATTCCTCCCCTTTGTGACAAGCTATTGGTAGGAGAGATGAAACATAATTGGGCAGGAGAGGACTGTACCAGTCTGGACTCTCATGAGTTCTGTGCAGAGCATAATTCATGTTGTTTCTTTATGTCAAGCATTTTTGTATTCAGATACACAACTAATGTACATTATTTGTAGTCAATGTACCTGTTGAGTTTTACTTTTTACTAAAAAATTTCAATAAAAAATGACTGTGGCTTTGTGTAACAAAGAAGCATGTTTGATCCACCTGCTGGTTTGTACACAATTTTTGGGCAATTTGGGTAAATTTTTAGGCATTTTGTCAAGGCATCCCTAAAGAACCCAGAAAGCACCCCAGGTTGAAAAAGGCTGTCGTAGATGAATTGGCTCTGGTCTATGGGTTGCCGGAAAGAATATTGCTCAATTCCTCCATCAATACAGTCAGTGTTGATGAGGGATTACCTTCCACTGAGCTATTGTGTTCTCCAAATGGGGACGGGGCACGGTAAACCATCCTGCCAGGAGAACATAAGGATCATCAGTCCATTAGGGGTGCACGGGCGCCCGCCCCTCCATCCATGCGTCCAGCCCCTTTCAGGATGCCGGATGCATGAGGGGGGGTTTGAAGCACGTGATTAGAACCAGAGGCTCTAAAGGGCTTCAAAAAAGGGTGGGCATGGGTTGCAGAGCACCCCCTCCACCCTCCCAAAAAAAACTACCACCAGCCACCACTGTTGATGAGGGAATACCTCCAATGGAGCTATTGTGTTCTCCCGGCGGGGAAGGGGCACAGTAAGCCATCCTGCCGGGAGAACATAGTGATTAATACTATCAGCTTGGGTACAATCAGCCCGCCCATACATGGATCTAACTGTCTATGGCAAGCTTAAAGTGGTTGTAAACCCACTTAGACAACTTGCACCTACAGGTAAGCCTAGATTAAGGCTTACCTGTAGGTGCAAGAAATATCTCCTTAACCTACATGGTTAAGGAGATATTTGCTGTAAACACAGCACCGATGACGTCACACGCATGCGCACTAGCGGGCCGGCATCATTGCCGGTTTTCTGAATGGGATCTCGCCGGCCCGAGCGCGTATGCGTGTGACGTCATCGCCGCTCCGGCCAATCACAGCGCCGGAGCGGCGATACACTGACGGCAGTGACGGGACATCGAGGCAAGATGGCGGCGGAGGGGAATGAGGAGCAGTTCGGGGGCTTCGATCTCATGTAAGTCATTCATAATGAGCTAGTATGCTATGCATACTAGCTCATTATGCCTTTCTTTTGCAGGGCTTTTTTTTTTTTAAATAGGTTTACTTCCTCTTTAAGTATGTGTATGTATGCAAGAAGAATAGGGTCCTTAGAGTGTAAGCTCACTCCTTGAGCCTGGGTTCACACTAGTGCGTGCAGAACACTGCATGTGATTTGCACAAGAATTATACCTCATTCCGGTGCACATCATATGCAATGTCTGTGCGGTGCGATTTGAGCCATACATTTTGGGCCCTGCAGGACCCTTTTCTTTTTCCGCACCTGAATCGTATTGCATTGATGTGAACACCCATGCGATGAGATTCTAGCAATAGCACTGCGTTTTGCAATCTGTTTCGTGGGGGGCCTTAATCTAACATCGATACCCGCAGCAGATCCAATGCGATTGCTTTGCAGTGCGATGCGATGTGGGGAAATGCAGCGAACCTTGTGCGTTTCCCACATCGCATCAGCGTGAACCAGGAGTCCGGACAGAGACTGATGTAAATGTATGTAAATTGTCAGTGCTATACAAATACCCGTAATAAATAAATAATAACTTTTAATTGCACTGATGAATATATATACACACACACACACAAACACACAGAAAATTCTAAAAGAGAAAAAGTTTGTACATGTGAACACACCTTTCACAGATCAGCAGCAGGAAATGTGGCTTTGTGGTAGGATTGTACATATCACTTGATCTGTGACAGTTGAAATCCGCAACCACTACTAAACCTGTAACATAACACAAGTTACCACTGCAGCACTACAGACACAGCGCTCACACAGTCATCCTGCTTCAAGAAGGATCAGTTTGGTCATATGGGGTAGATGTATTTTATAAAGCCTCCATCTCATTCATTCCGATGTCGGTAACGTCAACTACGATTACATCTCTTATAAAGACTTTGCATTGAATGAAAGCATCTCATTTACTATTTACAGCTTTAAAAAAAAACAATCAGAAGCACCATGTGCCTTGTTCGAGGAGTTTAGTACCCGCCCACTAAAAAAGAAAAGGTTTTATCGGTGACTATGGTCTGGTCTTGTCCATTAAAACAGATTTACAGTTTTTTATTTATTTATATAATACAGCTATCTACTAATTGAAAAAATCATGACATGTTTTTTTTTTTCATATACAGATAGATGAAGTATATCAGTCTGTCTTTAGGTTAGCTTCCTGTTATGCCCTAACAGTAGGGTGACCAGACATCCCCGGTTTCAGGGGACAGTCCCCGGATTGAGGAAACTGTCCCCGGACCAAATCTGTCCCCGGTTTTGTCCCCGGATTGGATTTGAACAGGGGCTGGGCCAATTTCAAAGACAGTCAGTGCAGAATAAAAATAAATAAAAAATCAGAATTACACCCCCCGCTCCGCAGCTCCTACTAGCTTAGGGGGGTGTATTTTTTTCCATTATCTGTGCCCCTTTCTGATGATCATGTGCTGGTCGGAGCGATGGGAAAATTTCTTCAGTTTCGGGTGCATGCCCATTCAGCTCCGCTCGCATGTTCTTCTGCCTTGGTTTAAGTCCTGGCCAGCCATCTGCCTGCTTATCTCCTTGCCTTCCCTGGCGGAGTGATCTTCCACCGCTCCACACCCAGTAGTAGCCAGGGCCCGGAGAGTAAGACTTGACAGGCTGTGAGGCGGGCGGCGACGGGCAGAGAGTTGCTGATTGCCGCCATTACTAGTAAAAAAAAAAAATATGTCCCCGGATTTCATTTAAAAAATCTGGTCACCTTACCTTACAGCAACACTCAGACTGAGTAAGGCCCCTTTCACACTGAGGCGTTGAAAAACCGCTAAAAAAGTATGAGTTTTTTTAGCACGATTTTACCGCGATTTTACCGCGTTTTTGCGGTAAAATGGATTATTTGGTATCCCACAATCCTCTACTCTACTGCGGTCATGTGACCTTCCCACAGCTTCTGGGTGTTTTTTACCGCGTTTTTACCGCCTTTTTACAGCGTTTTTACAGCGGTACTCATTCATTTCAATAGGGATAGGCATTTTTACAGCGCTATTTTATGCGCCCCTAAGATGCTCCAAAAAAGCTGTTTGCAGGATTTTTTCCAACGCACAGCCAGCAAAACGCCTCAGTGTGAAAGCCCTCAGGGCTTTCACATTGAGAATGATGGGGCAGGATTATTTCAGGCATTTTTACAGCACTGTTTTTACCACGAAAACGCGGTAAAAATGCCTCAGTGTGAAAGGGGCCTAAGGGAAGGTCAGCACTGATTGCCATCCAGGGCTTTATTTCTTTCTTTTTTTCTTTTTTTTTTAAATTCTTTATTTCCATATTTTTCTTACAGGCATCATCAAAAACATAAAAGATAACATTATCTTAATGATATTAATAAAGCATATATGATTAATTGCCTGTATTTTTATTTTTCCCTTCCCTCCCCTGCACCCATCCCCATTAACCCCAGAGAGAAAAAAAAAAAAAGAAAGACCCCCACCTCCCTATCTCTGCCTGTCGGTTTCAATAGACAGCAAGGTGTCTCCTCTGCCAATAGGTTTCCAAACCTAAATCCCACTTTTATTCTTCTCTATCTTCTCCAAATAGTTTTTTCCCCTCTTCCGATTTTACGAATTCTTCCCATGGTGCCCATATTTCCTTATTTTGTTCCTGTCTTTCCATATCTCTAGGCCACAAATTTTCCATTATCCAAATTCTTCTGATTTTTTTCAGCCACATAGAGATAGGAGGTGTTCGTGTTTCTTTCCAACACAAAGATATGCAGCTTTTCGCTGCATTCACCATGTGACATATTATTGAATTTTTATATCTTTTCATCGGGATTTGGGAATTTTGTAGCAGGAAGAAGGCTGGGTCATCAGGGACTCGGTATTCCGTAAACATTTGCGTTATCCTCTGAACTTCCAACCAGTAATGTCTAATCACTGGGCATTGCCAAAAAATATGAAAAATAGTCCCTCGCTCTCCACAATTTCTCCAACATCTATCCGTTACATCCGGAGAAAATTTATTCAAGGTTGCTGGAGTGAAGTACCATCGTGTTAGCAATTTATAGTTAAATTCCTGTATCTTGGTACATCTAGAGGTACTCAGTGCCAACTGTACCACTTTCCTGCTCTGGACTGGACAGAACCTTTGATTCAAATCTCTCTCCCATTTACTCAGACTTCTCATTTTATAATCTTCTGGAGGTGTTACCAAAAGAGCATAAATTTTAGATATAACATGGGAGATTGGTTCCTTTCCTTCACAATATATCTCAAATCTTGTATGTGGTCTACAGTATTTCTCCATCGGACCTAAGGATACCAAGAAATGTCGCATTTGTCTTGCCTGCCAACCAGACATTTCAAATTGACCTCCCTGTCGGGTCATGGATTCTATAGATGGCCAATTATCTAAGTTCGTAAAATGTAATACTTGATGAAAGCCCCTGTCTCTGAGTCCCTGAAATCCTCTTGCTTCTAACCCTGGTGGAAATGCTGGGTTTCCCAGAATTGGTGTCAAAGGTGAATGTTCTGTAGAAATTCTAGGGTTCCGACTTGTCTTATATCCCATTAATAATGTAGGGCCTATCGTAGGGTGTATTTTCAGTGAGGAGGCTTTATTTCTTTCTATGGTGTTGGCACAGTAAACTTGCTTAGAGGAGACAAATACACAGGAGTGACTTCTTCAGGAGGGGGGAGGTGAAGTTTAAAGTGGATCTCCGTGGCATCTGAGCACCACGAACCAAAAAAAAACCGATTTATTTTGTTGAGAAATCATTTTGAAACCCCCCTAGCATTTCTGTCCGTGGCCATCTTGAGTAAGGGCAAATGATTTATATAACATTTACTTCCTGGAATTCATTTGCCCTTAGCTCAAGCATGCATGCAGGGAACAGGGCTGTCTTGAATATTGATTGGACCCTGGGCAAACATTTTCTTGGGCCCTCCCAAATCCACTTATCAACTATTTGTGGACTCAAGGGGGCAGCTGCTTTGGGCTCCACAACAATGACTTGGCCCGGGGAAGCTGCCCCTTTTGCCCTGCGTTAAAGACAGGCCTGGCTGAGAAAACCCATCCTCCTCTCCCCCCCCCCTGAAGACTCCTGGGATCTATGACATAATTTGCCTAGGCAGGAAACCAGGAAGTAACTGAAGAAATGTAAAAAAGAAAAGTTTAAAACAAGTAAATACACCAGATTTTATAACCAGGCTTAATTGAACAAGCTGGGGTTAGAAGACATGCTGGTAGGTTAATTGGATCTTGTCCAAATTGGCCCAGTATATATGTGTACTAATGTGTGTCCCAAGTGTGTCAAGATACTACGGGGTAAATGACCGCACTAGCCAAGCAGACACTGGCTGCAAAAAGCGCCTTGAGGCGATTCAGTTCGCATTTGTAGCGCTATACAAATTACTCATTTATTCATTCATTCATTCAAGCTCATTGGTTTCTATGCAGAAGTGAGCCTGATTTTGCACTCTCTAGCGATAGTAAATAAACCCCATTGTGTACTTAAAAGTGGGGTATGCCTGTATTATGTACTTTCCTATCTATTTACTAATGCTAGCAGCATAAGGATTAAAAATAATCAATGTTGATTGGGAGAGATCCACTTTATCCAGAACTTCAGTAGCAACTTTTCCCCTATAGACAGTTATGGGTGCTCAATCTGTGGGGCTCCAGCTGTTGCAGATCTACAAGTCCCATTAGGCATTGCAAGGCTGACAGTTACAAGCATGACTCCCAAAGGCAAAGGCATGATGTGGATTGAGCACCCATTATTTCTGAGACTTTGAAATACAATAATAGGATTTTTATAACAGCTTACCTGTAAAATCCTTTTCTTGGAGTACATCACGGGACACAGAGCGACATAGTCATTACTAATGGGTTATATAGATACCTTCAGGTGCTGGCACTGGCAACTTCCAAAACCGGAAGTACCCTCCCCCATATAAGCTCCTCCCATCCGGGAGCACCTCAGTTTTGTAGCAAAGCAATAAGTGTCCCTAAAGAGGGGCGGGAACTCTGTGTCCCGTGATGTACTCCAAGAAAAGGATTTTACAGGTAAGCTGTTATAAAAATCCTATTTTCTTTCTCGTACATCATGGGACACAGAGCGACATAGTCATTACTAATGGGATGTCCTAAAGCAATGCCCAACGAGGGGGGGGATACACCATACATAAGCTGAGCGCTATCAGACATGAGGATCTTTTGCGGCCTGCAACACACTGCGCCCAAAGGCGACATCCTCCTGACTTCTAACGTCCACCTGGTAGAACCTAGTAAACGTGTGTACTGAAGACCATGTTGCGGCCTTACAGATTTGAGCCAGGGAGGCCTGGTGATGCGCTGCCCATGAAGTTCCAACTGCTCTCGTGGAGTGCGCCCTAACTTTGAACGCGGTCTCCTTCTCAAGCCATAGGCTTGCATTATGACCTGTCGAATCCACTTGGCTAAAGTAGATTTTGATGCTGCCTGACCCTTTCTGGGGCCTTCCGGCAGAATAAACAAAGTATCCATTCTGCGAATCTGAGCAGTGGCTTTTAGATAAGCTTTAACTGCTCTTACTACATCCAAAGAATGCAATAACTTTTCCTCTACCGAAGTAGGTTTGGGGAAAAAAGAAGGAAGAACCACATCTTGGTTCAAATGAAACCTCGATACCACCTTAGGAAGAAAGGCTGGATGAGGACGTAACACTACTCTGTCCTTATGGATAACCAGATATGGCTCCTTACAGGACATAGCTGCTAATTCCGACACTCTTTTAGCCGAACAAATGGCTACTAGAAAAATCAATTTCCTGGTGAGAAGAACCAAAGAAATATGCTGTAATGGTTCAAATGGTTGTTTCTGTAGAACCGACAGAACCAGGTTTAGATCCCATGGACATATGGGAATATTAACCGGAGGACTAATACGCATCACTCCTTGTATAAAGGCTTTGACTAGTGAATGCGAAGCCAAGGGCCTTTGAAAAAATATTGACAAGGCCGAAATCTGACCCTTGATAGTACTCAAGGCAAGCTTCCTATCTACAGCCCATTGTAGGAAGTCCAGAATCCTACCTATTACGTATTTACGTGGATGCCATTTCTTGGCCTCACACCAGGCGATGTACGCCTTCCAGATTCTATAGTAGATCTGCCTGGATACCGGCTTCCTGGCATTGATCATGGTAGATACCACAGAATTAGAGAGCCCTCTCTTTTTTAGAATGTGGGCTTCAATAGCCAGGCCGTCAAACCTAGGGCTGGTAAGGAAGGGTGGTATATCGGTCCTTGCGAAAGCAGGTCCGGACGATGTGGGAGGGTCCAAGGACTCCCCACAGACATCTTTACAATCTCCGCGTACCACGCTCTTCGGGGCCACGCTGGAGCCACCAGAATCACTGGTTTCTTTTCTACCCTGATTCTGCGGAGTAATCGAGGTAACAATTGTGGCGGTGGGAATGCATATATCAGCTTGAACTGATCCCAAGGGAACACTAGGGCATCCGAGCCGCAAGCTAGGGGATCCCTTGTCCAAGAGACAAACCTGTCCACTTTTGCGTTGAATCTGGATGCTAGCAGATCTACATCCGGTGTTCCCCACCGCTGACATATTGTCCGGAAAACCTCGGGATGAAGGGACCATTCCCCTGGGCATAATTGTTGGCGACTTAGAAAGTCCGCCTTCCAATTCTCCACTCCTGGAATGAATACCGCAGATATGGCTGGGACATATCTTTCTGCCCATTTCAGGATGTAATTTACTTCCCTCTGGGCTGCACGACTCCTGGTGCCCCCCTGATGATTGATATATGCCACTGCTGTGGCATTGTCTGATTGAATTCTGACAGGGGACCCTTGGAGTTTGGATGTCCATGCTACTAGGGCATACCGGGCTGCTCGTATCTCTAAGAGATTGATGGGCAGGGCCTTTTCTGCATCCGACCATCTGCCCTGGAGAGACCATTGCTCCAGTACTGCTCCCCAGCCTATAAGGCTGGCATCTGTAGTGACCACCTTCCAAGAAATCGGACTGAAGGATTTCCCTCTTTCCAGATTCTGGGGAACCAACCACCAGCGGAGGCTCTTGCGAACGGAAGGGGACAAGGACATTGGTAAGTCTAGGGCCTGAACTTTTTTGTTCCAGGCTGACAGTATGGCCCTTTGCAAATTCCTTGAATGGAATTGACCGTAGGGTACTGCTTCGAATGATGCCACCATTTTTCCCAGCAGCCTCATGCACAGGCGTATGGATGGCTGTCTTTTTGTACCCACTAAGTGGATCAAATCTCTCAAAGACGACCCCTTTTCTTGAGGCAAGAAAAATTTTCTCTGGTCTGAATCCAGCCTTAGCCCCAAGTATTCCAGACTTTTGACTGGTTTTAGGGCTGACTTGTCTCGGTTGATAATCCAACCGTGATATTCCAGATACCTGATTGTCTCGTAAACAACCACTTCTAGTTTTTCCACTGAGTGGTCTATCAGCAACAAGTCGTCTAGATATGCCATTATCGTTACACCTCGTGTTCTTAGATTGGCCAATAATGGGGCCAGAATTTTTGTGAACACTCGTGGTGCTGTGGCCAGACCGAAGGGTAAGGCTCTGAACTGAAAATGGCGCCCTTCTACCGCAAAGCGTAGAAATTTTTGGTGGGCTGGAAAGATGGGAATGTGCAAATAAGCATCTTTGATGTCGATCGAGGCTAACCATTCCTCCCCTTGTAGGGCAGTGGCCACCGATCGGATCGACTCCATCCGGAAAGTCCTGATATGTAGGAATTTGTTTAGCCCTTTTAGATTTAATATGGGCCTCACGTCCCCGTTTGGCTTCGGAACTGTAAAGAGGTTTGAGTAAAACCCGAACCCCCATTCTTCCAGGGGAACCTCTATAATTACTGCTTGGAGCAATAATTGTTCTAGTGCCAACAGGAGGGATCCTCTCTTCTGGGGATCCCTTGGCACGTTTGACCTTATAAAGTGGGAAGGAGGGGAGTCTTTTACCTCCAATTTGTATCCCAGACTTACTGCGGAGAGCACCCATCTGTCTCTGATCGTGTCCCGCCAGGTCTCTGTGAACAACTGAAGTCTTCCCCCCACCCGATTGAGTGGGGGCAACCCTTCATGCATTTGACTTTGGGGGAGGTTTTGTACCTCTCCTGCTCCAGGGCTTCTTGTTACCCTGCAATTGTCCCTGATTTTTACCTCCGGGATTTGACCGAGGAGGCCGTCGGAACTGTTTCACAGCCGATGTCCTAGGGACTGGAGAAGCAGGCCTCTTAAAAGAGGGACCTCTAACTCTGTTTTTAACCGGCAAAAGTGTACTTTTACCGCTGGAAATTCTCTGGATATATTTGTCCAGGTCTTCCCCGAATAAGCGTTCACCATGAAATGGGAAGCTGACCAGCAATTTTTTACAGGGAGCTTCAGCAGACCAGTTTTTGAGCCATAAAAGCCTGTGCATATGTACTACAGACAGCGTAAGGCGGGAGGCCTGATGGATTGAATCCTTTATAGCGTCCACCGCAAAGCATAAGGCTCTAGGTAGATCAGCTAGGGCAAGAGCCTGCTGATCTGGCAAGTCCCTTAAGACCTGTTTCAACTGATCCTTCACTGCTTGGCAGACCCCAATAGCTGCCACTGCTGGTTGTGTCACCAAGCCTGCTGTAGCAAAAGCAGATTTTAATAAGGACTCTAATTTTTTATCTATTGGGTCCTTGAACATTTGGACATTATCCACTGGACATGTCAGTGATTTATTCACACAAGAGATGGCTGCGTCCACTGTAGGGACCCTCCATTTTTTGATGAACTTATCCTCCATGGGATAGACCACTTGAAATCTCTTGGGAGGAGTAAATATTTTATCAGGATGCTCCCAATCCTGGTAAATGAGCCCTTCCAGTAAAGGATGGATCGGAAAGGAACAAACAGTCTGGGGAGCTTTTAGCGACCCCAACGAGGAGACAGAAGTGGATGATGGCTCCGCAAGGGGCATTTTAAATGCTGATCGGACCATGTTAGTCAGGGACTGAACCCATAATCTTTCAGCATGTGATGCTGAGAATGGCTCTTCCACTGTTGATTCCTCTACAACAGAATCGACCTCATCCTGATCCCCTTCAGGTAGGTCGATCCCTGTATGGGACTGTTGCTCCGCTAACAGGCACTCTGAGGGAGGAGACGGAGATCGAGCGCTTTTTTCCTGTGACAGGGAAGCAGCGATCAATGCTGACAATCTCTCTTCTAATCCTCCCAGAGCTGAGGAAAAAACCTCCTCTGTTACATACACAGGAGCAGGTGAACTGAGGACAGCCACAGTACCAGGTACTCCTGAGGGTGCTCTGCGGTCACTAACCTCTGATTCTTCAGGGGAGATAGGTGCAGCCAAAGCATGCCCAAGATCCTCAGAGCCCGATGGAGACCCCCTATGCTTCCTGGGATTTTTAGTCCCGGAGTTTTTAGACGGCATATTCCTAAGCCCAAAGCTGAGGTATTCCAGCCGAAATACACCACTTACTGACAATAGTCTAGCACAAATGCTGCTATAAAACCAGTTGGTGTCTACTAATGTGCCTTTCTATGGGGATGCCTGCATCAACCGCTTGCTATATGCCTTTTTTAAATGTTGCCAGCTCTGTCTCTGCATTCCATAGCCAGCTCACAACACATAATTGTGGTTTTTAACATGCTGGGACGCCCGCACATGCGCAGAAGCGCTGCGGCGCGCACAGAGCGTCATCCCCCAAGCTCCGCCCCCTTTCCCAGCTCACCTCTATATATAGAGGCGCGTGCGCGCGGCCACGTGCGCCTTCGGCGCTAATTTTGAAAAGGGAAACTAGGGACAAGAGCCAGGGCCCCTTTTGCCGCAGGCCGGGGGATGGACGAGCATTGCAACATGGCAGAGGAAGCAGTTTCCCACAAGAGAACTCACCATCTGCCTGGACTTGCTCTGATGAAAAGAAACTAGTCCACATGACAAGAAACGTTCCACAGCGGCCTCTAGTGGATTAACACAGGTACCGCAGTCTATTATATATATTTTTTTTTTCTTGACCACTATTAAAATTATTACATTTTTTAGTAGTTACAGGCATACATAATATTTAGCGGGAATACCGTTAGGTAACAGGCAGAAAGACATATTAGGCTTGGGGGTCCCCTCAATAGAACCAAGTTCCTGAGGGGCCCCCACTTACCTTTTCCCCGCCGCAGGACTCTGTTTGGCCACAGAAGCCCAAACTTCACCTATCACGGCAGGCATTGTAATTAAACCTATGTTTCTTCTTGGCCAACACCTTAGACACTGGCAAAAAAACTGAGGTGCTCCCGGATGGGAGGGGCTTATATGGGGGAGGGTACTTCCGGTTTTGGAAGTTGCCAGTGCCAGCACCTGAAGGTATCTATATAACCCATTAGTAATGACTATGTCGCTCTGTGTCCCGTGATGTACGAGAAAGAAAAGAAAATGGGAAAGACTGAACTAAGTGAAGGGGGTAAAGCTAATGCATGTATGCAGAATTATAGCTGCACATTTTAGGGTACCATAATTCTGCACACTCTGGAACAGCTACAAGATCTTCTAAAGCAGGGGTCTCCAAACTTTCTAAACAAAGGGCCAGTTTACTGTCCATCAGACTTTAGGGGGGCCAGACTGTGGTCTTTGGGAGTAGAAAATGTCCCAGCATTAGTTGGAGTAGACAATGTTGAATCTTTGGTGTCAGTGAAAGGAATTGTTCCCCATTGTTGGTGATTTTGGGAAGAATTATGCCCCATTGTAGGTGTCCTTGGGAGGAATTGTGCCCTATCAAAGGTGTCATTGGGAGGAATTGTGCCCCATCATTGGTTCCATTGGGAGGAATTGTGTCCCATCATTGGTGTCATTGGGAGGAATTGTGCCCCATCATTGGTGTCATTGGGAGGAATTGTGCCCTATCAAAGGTGTCATTGGGAGGAATTGTGCCCCATCATTGGTTCCATTGGGAGGAATTGTGTCCATTGGTGTCATTGGGAGGAATTGTGCCCCATCATTGGTGTCATTGGGAGGAATTGTGCCCCATCATTGGCGTCATTGGGAGGAATTGTGCCCCATCGTTGGTGTCATTGGTAGGAATTGTGCCAATTATTGGTGTTATTGGGAGGAATTGTGCCCCATCGTTGGTGTCAGTGAATGAAATAGTGCCCTGAGGGCCGGATAAAAGAAAGCAAAGGGCAGCATCCGGCTCCTGGGCCACAGTTTGAAATAATATCAATGGTATTTAAACTGCCTTTGTTTTACTTTTAGTCCAGGGTGGGGGCAAAGGGCAGTTAAAATGTGGCTGACCCATTGTTCTCCACTTCCACTGGCCACCTAAAGCCTCATTTACAGTCGGAGGAGGCAGTTCACATGCTACACCTGCAATGCTTTTTGTTGCGGCAAATTTAACATGGCATTTCAAGTTAGCAGATGGCACCGCCTATGTCTAGCTCGGCTATTCAAGTCAATGTGGCCACGTCACAATGCTTGGCTTGTGTTTAGTGCGCATTGGCCCCTATGTAACATGTTTCATGAGGCTAGTAGAGATCAATGGTATTACCCTAACCAATGTTCCCACTACAGACCGCTGAGGTCCAAGGACCCATCATATACCCTCAGGCTGCAGGTTGGGCAACAGGGATGTGGATGTAGAAACCTCCACTGGCAGTCATTTTTTTTTTCAGCAGCCATGGCACCCACAACTGCCTGAATACAATGGTGCAGAAAGAACAGAGACGGCATCTGATCGGATGTAGTCACTGCTCGGCCAACAATTTTCCACCTGGCTCAGTGGATTTTTTAAATTGACCTGGAGATGCTTGCAGGGCCAACCACAACCTGAATTTCAGCCAAATCAGTAGGACTTGGCTGGAATTAAAACCATCTATTGTCAGCCTTAAGCAGGCCAGATTAGTAGATGTTCAAATTTTGTACAAAAATTCTCAGTACATCTGATGACTTCACGAATATCATCCTAAAGTACTTCCAAAATTTTGTTTGCTTTTATCATTTGATTTTGGTTCGAATAAACTTTCCAATACAAAAGCTACATACACTGTTAGAAATTAGTTTGTTTGACAAATTTTTTTCTATCCTCATTATTG
Organism: Rana muscosa; assembly: GCA_029206835.1. Lineage (NCBI taxonomy): Eukaryota > Metazoa > Chordata > Amphibia > Anura > Ranidae > Rana > Rana muscosa. The sequence continues at coordinate 75,156,173 of CM055128.1, forward strand.
TTTCCTCACCTTATTTCCTTTTTTTATGTGCAATGGCTGTCTAGCTACTTAACCTGCTGCCACCTGCATATGCACATATGGACTTTAATGAACACATGCCACACATATGCGTCACTGGGCAGCCAATGTTTCTCTGTTGACCACGTGCTCACTGTGTGCTCCCAGCACAGAGAATGAGCTGTCAAGACAACGGGCAGTAGCCAGTTCCCCCACGGCCTCATCTTTCTGACGAAACATGTTGGATGTGGCTATGATGCTAAGTCATCAATACTCAATAAATGCTCGCCGACCGGTGCCTGGAGTCCAGTGAGGCCACACAGCTTGCTGCTTATGGGAGAGCATTTTAATCTGTTTGTTTTTACCGCTATATGCGGATTTGCAGAACTTTTTGCCCATTGAATTTGTACTGTAGTGCCATTACTAACTGTATTATTTATCATCATTTTTTAATAAATTATTTTTTACGGAATACACTATGGGCATATATACATTCTTTCTTTTACCATGCTGATAGAGTGATCCTGACTGGATACATGCCTGGTGTTTGGAATCGTCCTGGTCAAAGAGATTTAAAAGCTTGTTTGACCATTTATATGATGGTCCACTGGATTCAGTAAGAGGCTCTTTCATCTGGTGTCACCCGGTGATGGAAACACTGAATATTGGGAATGCGGGGTCACCTATACGTTGTTAACTGAATTGCGAACTGATCATCTTTTTTTAACCTCTTGTTTTTTAATGCCCTTGTTTATGGGCTCCTATGGACTGATTGTTTTTGCCACATATTAGTTTGGTGTCACTCTATATTTGCCACATACTAAGTTTGGTGTCACTTCAAACACATATGATTTTTATTTGTTTTTATATTTTTAAATGTGGACTCAGGCTTGAATGACCTATTTATTAATATTTTAGCGCTGCTTCCTTATATTATTATATTTTCTCTCTAGGTCAAAAGTTTTCAATAGAGTGAATTTAGAAAGTACAATAATATGGCCGCTAGATGGGGGCTGATGATCATAATAAATAAATATTTATTTCTGATGTTAATCAGCTCCATCTAGTGGCCGTAATGTGGTGTTTTCCTGATTCACTCTATGAAAAGCATTTGCCCTGTAGAGAAAATAACCAAATAGCATTCAGTTTTGCTCCCATTTGTAAAGAACGAATGTACATGTAGTTCCACGCAACGAGCAGCTGGCGTGGCACAATTCCTACCAATGACACCAACGATGGGGCACAATTCCGCCCAATGACACCAATGATGTGGCACAATTCCTCCCAATGACACCAATGATAGGGCAAATGTTTCATAAATACACTACAGCACTGAAAGTGAGACGTAAATCCTGAGTATGTAATGAGTAAATATGGCTACTATATAAATTTATCATTGCAAACTATGCAGAAGGCTTTAAACACCTAAACACGCATGCATGGGATTATATATAATAAGCTGATAATGTTTAAAAGCATACCCGAAAAAAACACCCAAAAAAGCTACTTTCGATTTTCAATTCAAGAAGGAGCTGTTCTTCCCTATTTATGTTTAAAATATCCGCAATTAAAGTTTCTATATATCTGCTTGAGTGGTAAAGGATAAACTCTTTTGCAACCAAGATAAAATTCTATGCATGGGACTCTATACATACTTTCAACCAAGATAAAATTCTATGCATGGGACTCTATACATACTTTCAACCAAGATAAAATTCTATGCATGGGACTCTATACATACTTTCTTAGATAGCCCCCTCCCACAGATTCCCCTGTTTCCTTGCTTGTCCCCCCTCACTTCCTGTTTTCTATACAGCATGCTCCTCCACATCTGTGCAGAACTAAGAAATTAGCCACCTTGCAGGAAGAAGTTATATAATAGGGATGTTTTAAAACCTATAATCAGAATTTAAAGGAGGGTGCTTTAGAATTTAAAAAGCTTAAAATAATAGAAAATTCCAAAATTGTTGTTAAGATTATCCTAACTTTTTCTCTATCCACACTTGCTGGATAGAGTAACGAATTGAGGTAACCTGAAATTTTCATTTTATGCTGGGTGTATATTTTTATTAACTTTTTGACATTTTTTTTAATATTTATTTTAACATATTTGTTTTTATTATTCTTTTTATACTTATTAAAAAAAAAAGTATATTATTAAAATCAATTTTTATATGATTTTGTAGGTCACATGTCAGCCATACCAAATTGTTTTGAGCAAAAAAGTGCCTCTTTCTTGCCATAAGTAAATAAAGCGCTACTTTTAGGCCCCTTTCACACTGGGGCTGGAGGTGCGGTGGTGGTAAAGCGTCGCTATTTTTAGCAGCGCTTTACCGTCAGAATTGTGGCGGTATTCGGACGCTAGCGGTGCTGGTTTACCCCCCGCAAGCAGCCGAAAAAGGGTTAAAAACCACCTCAAAGCGCCTCATTACCAGCGGTATAGCCACGCTGTCCCATTGATTTCAATGGGCAGGAGCGGTGGTGGAGCGGTATACACACCGCTCCTTCACTGCTCCAAAGATGCGACTAGCAGGACTTTTGGAGCGGTCCTGCTAGCGCACCGCTCCAGTGTAAAAGCCCTCGGGGCTTTCACACTGGAGAAACAGCAGCCGCTGTTTAAGGTCAGTTTGCAGGTGTTATTTTTAGCGCAATAGCGCCCGCAAACCGCCCCAGTCTGAAAAGGGTCTTATGCTACCCTGTGTGAATTAAAGAAGAATTCCAGGTATGGATATTTTATACATAGTTACACTGATCCAGCTTGGGCAATGTATACCATACCTGGCTGATGGTCGTGGATGGTGGCTTACTATATATGTAGTGTGTGCTGCTTTCACATGTGACTGCTGCAGATTGTCCACTATAAGTGAGTGACAAAATGCTTTCAAGTGACCTCAGATAGTATGTCAATGTGATTGGTGTGTAAATACCATCTCAACGTAATATCAGTAAAGTGCAGCAACCCTTTCTTTTTTGTGTGGACATTCCTTCTTTTGGAAATAAAGGTTAATGCCCCGGAATGTCGTGGGAAGACCTCTGGCATGGAGATGGGCACAAGATTGCAGAGGGTTAAGTCTTCAAGCAGGACGGTTATTGTTCTAGTGCAGGGGTGTCAAACTCAATTTCATCGTGGGCTGCATCAGCATTATAATTGCCCTCAAAAGGGCCGGTTGTATCTGTAAGATTAGATGTCCAGCGCATCCCCTCCCCTTTCCTTATGCTGCTGCTGCGAAGAAGCTGGATGCATTGCTTGAAAGCAGAAAGTAAGGGTCTGGAGGAGGACCAGAGGAGAGCTGAAGCTCTCCTACAGCTGCAGGAGAGGAGCGAGGGCCACATGAAATGGCCTGGAGGGCCGGATTCGGCCCGCGGACTTTGTGTTTGACACCTGTGTTCTAGTGGGAAGAAGCAGGTCAGAGACTTCTTGGCATCAAAGACAGCTTATGGTCTTTGGTAGCAATCGGTAGCCAGTTGGTCCGGCTCCAGATCATGTGACCACTGTGACAGCCAATCACATGATCGGCCAATTTTTCCCACCTCCTCAGTGTAAAGACTCCATTAAAGGGACGCTGGGGCTGGGCAGGAAGGGGTTAAAGAAGATTAAAAATGTAGCATCTATTCTGTTAAATAATAAATTATGATGTGCATGTATAAATCTATGTTTCAGACCCCCTGTGTAGCCAGACCAATAATTCAGTTGATCTGAAAGAGAATCAAAAAGCTCACCACCCATAATGCAATGGGAGCTTTACAGGCCATTTTTTGGTATAAACTGCACTGTCAGACATCAGTACATCTAAAGCATTATCTGCCCCTGATAATATCATATCAGCAAACCACAAAAAGATTCTGGCTAACTAACCTCCTACTTAGAGTGTATGTCAAGGCAAAATGTAAAATGAATGTACAGTACATCTCTACAATACATCCCCATGGTTTACACTTTGAAGACCCTGCAAGTACAGAAAAATACCTGTGGTGGGCTAACAACACGCAACATTTCTGTGGACTGAATGGTGTCAGCCCTACCTGGTTGGCTTTTGCAAAATGATTGAATCTCTTCCACTGTTCTTATCTTTACAACATTGGTACATATTGTTCTGTAGTCCAATATATATAATTTTTCAGAAAAAGTGTTTGAGGCGACGAAATGTGTGGAGGTGCGGCTAAACGCTCATAAGTGCTTAGGCGTTAATTAATTTTAATGGCCAGAGTAAATTATTATTCTGCCCGTGTTACACAAATTTACCAGCATTTTTTCTGCTAAAACTCTGCTGCTAGGAGGAAAGGTTGTTAGCAAAACGTGCAGTGTGCATGAGGCCTAATACTGTAAACATGGTTACAGGAGGGCAAAACACAGAGATGACCTCATCAGTGTACTGCTGCTTCTTCATTATCCAATCAGCAGGCAGGAGACAGGAAAACGACGCAACTGTATTCCATAACTGCGATAAACAACTTGAATGATGTCACCCTGCAAGCTATGCAATGTGTCAGGGATGTGTAACTCCCAACTGATCCTCAGTGCTATAGTCACTCTTTCTCATCTCAGAAATTCAGGACGGTATAGCGATGTCTGACCAAAAATGTGGCTGAACAGAATCATGAATATTCCAGCAGAAAATTCTATAATTGTCTATACTAAAAAGCTTCAACCACTTATGAAGATGCACTCTTCTATCTATATAAAAAAATATAGTGGTTGCACTTATAATCTAAATTTGGTGACTCTCATTGGGCTTGAAAAGCGAGCACTGGTGAAAATTATTTTGACGTTTTGATGAAGCACAAGCTTCTCTTTCTCAGCAGTTGTGATCCCGAGGAAGACAGGCACAAGCATGATGAGGCACAAGCTCGTCTTTCTCAGGTCTTGAGATCCTGAGGAAGAAAGACATAAGCATGTTAAGGCAAAAGCTTGTCTTCCTCAAGACTTGAGATCCTGAGGAAGACAGGCACAAGCATGATAAGGCACATGTTTGTCTTTCTCAGGACTTAAGATCCTGAGGAAGACATGCACAAGCATGAAGACACACAAGCTCATCTTCCTCAGGACTTGTGATCCCGAGGAAGACAGGCACAAGCATGATGAGGCACAAGCTCGTCTTTTTCAGGACTTGAGATCCTGAGGAAGAAAGACATAAGCATGTTAAAGCAAAAGCTTGTCTTCCTCAAGACTTGAGATCCTGAGGAAGACAGGCACAAGCATGATGAGGCACAAGCTCGTCTTTCTCAGGTCTTGAGAGCCTGAGGAAGAAAGACAAAAGCATGTTAAGGCAAAAGCTTGTCTTCCTCAAGACTTGAGATCCTGAGGAAGACAGGCACAAGCATGAAGACACACAAGCTCATCTTCCTCAGGACTTGAGAACCTGAGGAAGACAGGCATGCTGAGGCACAAGCCCGTCTTCCACAGGACTTGAGATCTTGAGGTAGACAGGCATGCTGAGGCACAAGCCCATCTTCCACAGGACTTGAGATCCTGAGGAAGAAAGGCATGCTGAGGCACAAGCCCATCTTCCACAGGACTTGAGATCCTGAGGAAGACAGGCACAAGCATGTTGAGGCACAAGCTCATCTTCCTCAGGACTTCAGATCCTGAGGAAGACAAGCATAAGCATGATGAGGCACAAGTTCGTCTTTCTCAGGACTTGAGGTCCTGAGGAAGACGGATTTATGCCTTGTCAAAACACCAAAATAAACGTTATCAGTGCTCACTGTTCAAACACCATGAGTGCCACCTCATCTTTTGGACTATACGTATTTTCTGCTTTGCTTAGTACCTGGACCAATTTTTCTCTATAATATGTGTGCAATGGCAACTACTGGATTTCATATATAAATAGATGGATGCATCTTCTGCTTAAATGGAGTGGCTGACGCTGGTCAGTATAGACAAGTCACTAAAATATATTAGACTTTACACCATTTACTATCATTGTTTTTGCTAGTGTTATAAGAAATCATTACAGATGGTGATACTTATTGATAATATAATTAAAATGCAAATGCACTCTAAATGTGGTCGTTCAACTTGGTGTATATACTAATCACTGTTTCATCCATCAGTTACAGTACTTTCTTTTCTTGTGATGTTAACACCTTATTTACAAAAAAAAATGTCCACCTAGTTGCAATGTCACATTTAGAGTCTATTTACATTTTAAAGGGGTTGTAAAGGTTTTTTTTTTATTTTCTAAATAGGTTCCTTTAAGCTCGTGCATTGTTGGTTCACTTACCTTTTCCTTTGATTTACATTTTTTTTTCTTTGTCTGAATTTCTCACTTCCTGTTTCTCCTCAGTAAACTTCACACCATCATCCGAGTGGTGTTCAGTCAGCCAGAACAGCTTACTGAACAGCTTACTGAGGAGGAACAGGAAGTGAGAAATTCAGACAAAGAAAACAAAGAAAGAAAACATTTAGAAGGAAAATCTAAGGAAAAGGTAAGTGAACCAACAATGCACTAGCATTCAATAAGTATGAATAAGTATGGAAATGTTTGATCACAAATGTGATCTGTGTTTATTTCTTGTAACACTAGCAAAAACAATGATAATAAATGGTATAAAGTCTTGTATTATATTGTAGTGGCTTGTCTATACTAATTAGACTTCAGTACACAAGAAATGATGATCCCCTTCAACCCCGTTTTCACCTCTACACAAGCATAAAAATGTCCGCAGAGCCTATTTTTAAACCTCTAAACATAAACTTATATAGAGACATGAATAATGCAACAAAAGAAAAGTGTTTTTTTTTTCCTGTTCCTTACAGTGGAGCTCATAAATTTAACATATGAAGCACCAGTCAAGTTAGACATGCAAGGGATTATTTTTAGAGCCTCCCAACAATAAAAAGGTGGTAGAGGGAGAGAAGCTTGGTGGTGATAAGTCTGCAAAGATCTGACTTTACTGGGGTTGCATTGCAAAAACCAGGGCTGTTTAGAGGACAGTAAATATCTGTAGGTGACATGCCATCTATATGTACCTGTTATTTTCTTGAACCGTACTAAATATATTTTGACTAACAAAATAAAATGCTGAAAGTCAGGCAGATATGAAAAAATACTGTTTATGCTAGCTATGCATTTAATAAAAATAGTTAACTGTAATTTTAACTACAACTAGCATAGGCAGCAAAGTCTGTTTTTTCAATTGTCTGAAATTCCCTGCACAGCAGCACTCTGGGTCAGCAATATGAGCCAATCAAGACTCTCTTGCATTGCATAGGCCTTTAGGACGTGTAATACAGAAGCATAAGCTCATTGTTGTGTTGCTGCCCCTTTATTATCACAGGACCAGCCCGCAGTGCTTAACTGCAGTGCAATACGGAGCTGGCTGTGTTGTCCTGCAGGGGTACCTAGGGCACAAGACTGGCTAAACAGATTTACATTCATTTGAATACACATAAACAGCCACCAACCCAAAAAGTGAGTCCAAGGTAATTTTAATTATCTGTAAATTGATCCCATAATAGACATCCAACATGTTTCAGGGAAAATAACATCCCTCTTCATCAGGGCTTAAGAAGTGGGAAGGAACTTACGCTATATTGTCAAAAGTATTGAAACGCCTGCCTTTACACGCACATTAACTTTAATGACATCAAGTGGCAGCCCGTCCATTAGGGGTGATCCCTTCATCTATGCGTTCGGCCCCCTGATCTACATACAGGGCGCCGAACCATGGATTCCAATGGGGGGAGTGTTTTTGTGAAGCACGTGATTAGAGCCAGAGGCTCTAATAGGCTTTAAAAAAGGGTGGGCTTCCCGCCAATCAGGAAGTGGGTCGTGAGACCTGTTTCCCGATTTGCCAAAAAGTCAGATGATCCTATTGGATGCCTAGCGCTTAGGAGGAAGAGAGTGGAGAAGCATGGCGGAAGCCGCTGGAGGAGCGGACACCGGAGCCACTGCCCGCACCCCACCACCTATATGGGATAAGGACCAACCGGCAGACAGAGGGGGGGGGTGTTTGCTAGTTCCACGCCGCCGGCCACCCGAGGGAGGGGGTTGTTTGCCGCCCCCCCCCCAAAAAAAACCCCACCAGCCGCCACTGATGACATCCCAGTCTTAGTCCGTAGGTTTCAATATTTAGTTGCCCCCCCCTCCCTTTGCAGCTATAACAGCTTCAACTCTTCTGGGAAGGCTGTCCACAAGGTTTAGGAGTGTGTCTATGGGAATGTTTGACCATTCTTCCAGAAACACATTTGTGAGGTTGGACGAGAAGGTCTGGATCGCAGTTGTGGCTCTAATTTATTCCAAAGGTGTTCTATCAGATTGAGGTCAGGACTCTGTGCAGGCCAGTCATGCTCCCCCCCCCCCCCCAACTCGCTCACCCATGTCTTTATGGACCTTGCTTTGTGCACTGGTGCAGTCATGTTGGAACAGGAAGGGGCCATCCCCAAACTGTTCCCACAAAGTTGAGAGCATGAAATTGTCAAAAATGTTTTGGTATGCTTACGCCTTAAGAGTTCCCTTCACTGGAACTCAGGGACCAAGCCCAACCCCTGAAAAACAACCCCACACTATAATCCCCCCTCCACCAAATGATTTGGACCAGTGCACAAAGCAAAGGTCCATAAAGACATGGATGAGCGAGTTTGGGGTGGAGGAACTTGACCGGCCTGCACAGTCCTGACCTCAACCTGATAGAACACCTTTGAGATAAATTAGAGTCCTGACCTCAACCCAAAAGAACACCTTTGGGATGAATTGAGCGAAGACTGTAAGCCAATGCGCTTCTGGAAGAATGGTCAAACATTCTCATAGACACACTCCTAAACCTTGTGGACAGCCTTCCCAGAAGAGTTGAAGCTGTTATAGCTGCAAAGGGTGGACCAACTCAATATTGAACACTACGGACTAAGACTGAGATGCCAATAAAGTTCTTGTGCTCGTAAAAGCAGGCATTCCCGATACTTTTATATATATATAGTGTATATGGACTCAAGAAAAACTCCCTCTATATTGGATCCCTCTATATTGGATCCCTCTATATTGGATCTGACATAAATTTACTTTTTTAACTACAATTGTACACTGTGTTCAGTGGCAGACAATCCAAATAATCTAGGATAGTGGCAATAGCAGGAGAGCCTTGGTGTTCTTACATGGGGGGGGGGGGGGGGGGGGGTCAATATTAGTGTCTACAATTTAGCATTTAAAGTAAAATTTACCTTTTACTTTGTAGCTAAAGAGAAATGAAAAAGGTTCTTTTTACAACATCTGAACGTTCTAGTCATCTTAGTATGTGGTGTACACAGCTTCATTCCATCATTCACGTGGAGGTGACCCAGATAATTTAAGACAGATATCCTTTTTCATCCATCGCTGTTTTTTTTTTTTTTTTTTTGTGGTTTCCCACTAGCTGCCCAAATTCTAATTATCAGTCATGTATATCTCCTCTTATCAGCTCTCCTTGCACTTCCTGATCTGTCTTTCTCGCTTCCCCAACTAATAATTTATGACTTGTAGAAGCAGGTGGTGCCAACTTCCTCTGCAGACTGCCAGACAGGATTGAGGCCTGCATTCAAATATACCACTTCTTCGGAAATGGGAGGAAAACATCAAGAATGGTCTGTTGAGTTCATCTCTACTTCTTAATAGGAGTGTAGAAAATTGAGATATCTGGATTGCCCAATTATACTGGACTGTATGTATAAAAACAGGGCAAAAAAAAGGTATTTGACTCACCAGAAAACGGGATCCATCATGAAACTTGAGTGTACTGGAGATCAGATTGTATGAATTTAAAGTAGATCATATATGAGTCACTTGGGGGGAGATTTACTAAAACTGGAGCACTCAGAATCTGGTGCAGCTGTGCATGTTAGCCAATCAGCTTCTAACTTCAGCTTGTTCAATTAGGCTTTGGAAATAAAACCTGGAAGCTGATTGGTTTCTATGCAGAGTTGCAACATATTTAGCAATCTCTAGTTTTAGTAAATAACCTCACTAGAGTCCTGGGATAGTCTTTCTTATGGCCCGTACACACGATCCGAATATCGTACGAAAACAGTCGTCCGAGGAAGAATCGCACGATTTTTGGATCGTGTGTACACTACTTTCAAGAGCCGATCACGACAGTTCATCCGATATTATTCGATCGGACAAACACGAAAATTTTCCTCGTACGATATCAGATCGTACGATTTTCGTTTAGTCAATATAGTTATCGTCTGAAAATACAATACAAATACATTACAACACATGACATCACTTCCGATTTTTTTTTCTGTCGTACGAGAATTTTCGTGACTTTATTACCCTATTCAATTTCTACTTGCGACTATTAAGCGAAAAAAGTCGTACGATCCATTGTACGATATTCGGATCATGTGTACGGGGCATTAAACGTATTTTATTTTATACTTATCCAGGGCTTTTTTTCCCAGAAAATAGGTGCAGGAAATCCCCTCTTCTGAGTTCCCCTTGTCTCCACACCCTACCCTCCTCTGAGCACTTTCCCTTGGTTCCACCCCTACCCACCTCCCAGTACTGCCCCAAGTATCATTTTGTGTTTCTAATTAATTTGTATGGAATTAGTTCTTGTTTAAAAACAAGAAAAGCAGTAAAATAGATCCCCTGGAGCCAGCAACAATAGATCCCCCAGCACCAATAGATCCCTCACACAACAATAGACTCCCCCAGCAACAATGGACCCCACCGCAGCAACAATAGACTCCACCCCCAATAACAAAAGATCCACCCCAGCAACATTAGACCTCCTCCTAGCAGCAACAACAGATCTCTTAGCAGCCAGCATCAATAGACCCTCTGACATAAAACACTAATAGACCTCTCCCCCAATAGTAGATTGCTACCAGAAACATAAGACCCCCCAGCAACAATAGATTTCCCACCATCAACAGTAAACCCTCACGCAAAAACAGATCCCCACAAGTGACAATAGATCCCCCAGCACACCCCATACCCCTTGCTATTACATGCATTCAGTACTGGAGGTGCCGGGACTGTGTTCCCCCACGTTCCTGCTGAAAAAAAGCCCTGTACCTATCTATAACATCCAATGTATGCCAGCCCGCTCCCCCCCCCCCGAAAAATACCAGCCGCCACTGCCCAAATACCTGATGAGCACCTTGAGAATTCATTGAGAATTGCTACTCCATCCATCGAGCCGGATATGAATGCGTTAGTTTATCAAAAACAATGTCAAATATCGAACTAGTTATATGTTGCCCTTTTTTACTTTCATAATTAAAAATATTTCAAAAAAATGTAGTTTTATTACTCATTTTTCACATTATCTATATCAGTGATCGGTAACTTGTGATCTGTCAACTTTTTCTGCTCATCATCTTTCCTTATCGTATTTTATGTGTGGCCCAAGACAATTCCTCTTCTTCCAATGTGGCCCAAGAAAGTAAAAAGGTTGGACACCCCTGGTGTACATGTAGAAAGTTTAAGGATGTTACACTATTCCTAGAACTTTATAGCAGGTCCATCCAGATGCCAGCATTTCCAAACCTCCCTAAAAGTCATGGAGCTCTATTATGAAAATTCCCACAAGAGCATGAAAGGTCTAGCTGTGACCCACCCCTGTACGCAGTACTTTATTTTAGCACACACCGCAACGCAGTGGTGTGAACTGGCCAAACTGGAGACAATGTAATTAGCCCTGTGTTGTGTTGGGGGTCCGCTGGGACTGCACTGGAATAGCCGCCCATTGCAGTCCCACCGCACCTGGTATGAATGTACCCTTATGCCGCGTACACACGCTCGGAATTTCCAACAACAAATGTTCGATGGGAGCTTGTTGTTGGAAATTTCGACCGTGTGTAGGCTCCATCGGACATTTGCTGTCGGAATTTCCGACAACAAAAATTTGAGAGCTGGTTCTCAAATTTTCCAACAACAAAATCCATTCTCGTAAATTCCGAGCGTGTGTAGACAATTCCGACGCACAAAATTCCACACATGCTCAGAATCAAGTATGAGACGGAAGCGCTCGGTCTGGTAAAACTAGTGTTTGTAATGGAGATAGCACATTCCTCACATTGCAAAGAGCAGTAACGGACTGAAAAGCACGAGGCTGAAAAGCGCGAATCGTCTCTCACCAAACTTCTACTAACACGAGATTAGCAGAAGGAGCCCAAAGGGTGTGGCGCACTTGGTATTGAACTTCCCTTTTATAGTGCCGTTGTACGTGTTGTACGTGACCGTGTTCTTGGCGATCGGCATTTCCGACAACATTTGTGCGACCGTGTGTATGCAAGACAAGTTTGAGCCAACATCCGTCGGAAAAAAACACACAGTTTTATTGTCGGAATGTCCGATCGTCTGAGGCTCTAATTGACTTCAAAAAAGGGTCTTCCTGATTCTCTTCCCAGCCAATCAGGAAGCAGCTCCTGAGACCCGTGTCTCAGGACACACTTCCTGTTCAGCCTGGAGGAGAACAGAGAGGAGAATGACCCGGCTCTTTATTCCCCCTGCCTCCTATGTTAAGGTTAGTCTCCGCCGCCGCCTTCTCATCCGTCTAACGAGAAGGCGGCAGCAGAGACTAACCTTAACAGGAGGAATGAAGAGCCGACCATTCTCCTCTCCGTTCTCCTCCAGGCTGAACAGGAAGTGTGTCCTGAGACACGGGTCTCAGGAGCTGCTTCCTGATTGGCCGGGAGGAGAATCAGGAAGAAAATAGCACTGGTGCTCACTACTGAGATGGACATAAAAGCATATGAGAATGCCACCCACACATTGCTGTTTACTCCCTAGTAAGTGACAGACAGTGGTATTTTGTGAGTGGGACCATTTTGAACAAAAAGTGGCACATAAGTAGTTGAGACAATTGTCCATTGATTTCTGGGGATTGTAGTTCCATCAGAGCAATGCACATGATGTGCACTGCTCTTTATTACCAAGTGAAAGTGAAGAAGATAGAGACTCCACCTGAGTGTTGCAGGGAAAGCATTTACATTTTATTAAAAGGTTTGCAATTTTTTTTTTTAATACACTAAAAATCATTTTTTGTGCACCGTGGACTGGAATAAGTATACTTTAAGCTCATCACATGTTACAATCTCTGTGCTATCTCCTTAAAATGTACCAAAATCATGAAGGCCTGCCTAGACTATCTAATCAATTTGTATGCAATCAGGTCGGCCCTTGTACTAGTTAGCTGTTGAAAGATCTATAAGAGATAGTACTGTTGAATCGTAAAGTGTGTGGTGAGCTTTAGACACGGAATTAGGGTATGGTGACCAGATTTTTAAAATGAAATCCGGGGACATCTTTTTTTTTTACTAGTAATGGCGGCAATCAGCGGCTCAATGCCCGTCGCCGCAGCTGCCCGCCTCAGAGCCTGTCAAGTCTTACTCTCTGGGCCCGGCTACTACTGGGTGGGGAGTGGAGGAAGAACTACTTTGTATTTTTTTTATGATTTTTGGGGAAAAAAATAAAACCAGGGTGGAACTCCACTTTAAGAAGGTTTTAACTATTCCCTATTTAATCCAAATTTTTTAAAAATGGCTTTATATATGCTCAATAATGTGTGCCTAGAACAACATGTATACGTAATAATGCTCTAGTTCCTGCAACAATAGCTGAGGAAGTTCCCATCAAACATTTGGAATAGAGGGTTTCAGGGGAGACTGGAGACTGGTGTGGCATTCTTGACCCCTTGTTTTATGTCTTTGACCTTAGCTATGTTTTCCTGTACAGTGTGTTGGATGCAGTGATGGAGTGACCGAGCTCCTCAGCACTCGGCCATCTTTGGTTGAGGTGTCTGTCTAGGAAGCCTAGAGATTGCAATCAATCATATAGTGCAACCAAAAAAAAACAATTTTTTTATGTGGATTTGGCCCTCTAAATTGGGTACAATATATCAGTGGTCAGTCAGTAGGCAATGATTGAAAGTAACCAGACTCCAACAACGTGCCCTAATTTAGGGTGACCAGACATCCCCGGTTTCCAGGGAGAGTCCCCAGATTGAGGACACTGTCCCCGGTTTTGTCCCCGGATTGGATTTGAACAGGGTCTGGGGCAATTTCAAAGACAGTTTGTGCAGAATTAAAAAAAATTCTGCCACTCCTACTCGCTTAGGGGGGTGTATTTTTTTCCATTATCTGTGCCCCTTTCTGATGATCATGTAATGATCGGAGTAGAGGAAATATTTCTTCAGTTTCGGGTGCATGCCCATTCAGCTCCCGGCCAGCCACCTGCCTGCTTATCTCCTTGCCTTCCCTGGTGGAGAGATCTTCCTCCGCACCCCACCCAGTAGTAGCCGGGGGCCTGGAAAGTAAGACTTGACAGTCTTGGTTTTATGCCTATTCAAACCTTGTGGCTCCTTTCTTTAATAAACGGTCTGTTCTGGTTTTTATGTTATTTATATGGTAATTATTTGATATTTATATTTTGGTTAATAAAAAGGCTGCTGTGGCCAATTGAACTCCAGTTTTGTTGTGGTGTGGTTATTATACTGGAAGGGTGGGGTTTTTGTATAGCAGTTAAAGTGGAGTTCCACCCAAAAATGGAACTTCCACTTTTTGGAACCCTCCCCCCCCTCCGGTGTCACATTTGGCACCTTTCAGGGGGGAGGAGGGAGCAGATACCTGTGTAATACAGGTATTTGCTCCCACTTCCTGGCATAGATCACCTCAGTGATCTACGCCACTTCCGGCGCCTATTCTGCTCCCCTTGCTGTCTTCTGGGAGACACACATCTCCCAGAACACAGCGGGGACCAGTGAAGACGTGCAGCGCAACTTGCGAATGCGCAGTAGGGAACAGGGAAGTGAAGCCGCAATGCTTCACTTCCTGATTCCCTTACCGAGTATGGCGGCAGCAGCTGCCGATCCTCGAGTGACAGATCGGCTTCGGCTGCTGACATCGCAGGCGCCCTGGACAGGTAAGTGTCCATATAGTAAAAGTCAGAAGCTGCTGTATTTGTAGCTGCCAGGGGTGGATCCAGAGTCTTTTCTCGGGAGGGGCACTGCCAAAAAATATGTTTTTTTTGTGAGAAATTTATCGGGGAAATTGTTGGTGTCGGCGCTTCAATCATTCTGGCACCATGGTTGTTATGGTGTCAGGATGATTGAAGCGCATTATTTCTATTATTACATTGTAATATGAAATTAAATAGTTCAATGCAGAATCAGTGGGAGCCCCGAGTGTGTCACTTGCCACCGTCGCCTGCAATTTGTGGGAGCCCTGAGCGTGTCACTTGACACACGTTGCGGATTGTCACTTGCCACGTCACCTGCCACATCTTGTGGATTGTCACTTGCCACACCTTGTGGATTGTCACTTGCCACATCACCTGCCACACCTTGCGGATTGTCACTAGCCACACCTTGCGGATTGTCACTTGCCACGTCACCTGCCACACCTTGCTGATTGTCACTTGCCTGCCACCAGATGCAAATTGTCATTTGCCACGTCACCTGACACAATTTGCGGATTGTCACTTGCCACGTCGCCTGCCACACCTTGCGGATTGTCACTAACTTGCCTGCTAAGGTGTAGTTTTGGTTGTCTCTTGCTGTGTCCCAGACTCCCAGAGTCAGGCAGCAGAGAGATAATGTAATCTCTCTGCTGCCTGCACAGTGAGGGCAGAAGTCACTGCAGGAATGCAGGGCAGGCACGGGCGGTGAGAGATGATCTCATCTCTCTGCTCCCCTGCTCCCGGCTAGCTGATTGGCCAGCTGCCACACTGAGCCTGCTCTCTCACTCTCACCTGCGCTGCCAACACACTGAGCAGCATGGTCTGCCCACGAACCGCGCCGCCCCCCGACAACAAACCGCGCCGCAAGCGATGCCGCCTGCTTTCTTACCCGTCTGTGGAGCCGCACGCTATCGCACCTGCCCGCAGAGCGGCCCGACGTGACTCACTGATGTCACTCGTTGCTAGACGCCAAGCGGCCCAGGTGTTAGCACCGAGTGCAGGGAAGAGGCTCCACCCACCTCCTCCTCTGCTCCTGGTATCGTGTCAGTGCGCCGCGTAACTACATTAGACGAGTCTCTCTCTCAGCGCCGCTGATCGGCTGATGTGAGAAACTGAGAGAGAGACTCAGAGAGGCAGCGGCAGCCGCAGAACAAGTACTGTATATATTCGAGTATAAGCTGACCTGAATATAAGCGGAGGCACCTAATTTTACCCCAAAAAAATGGGAAAACGTATTGACTCAAGTATAAGCCTAGGGTGTCCATCTGCATGCCTCACTGTGCCTCACTGTGCCCATGCTTCACTGTGCCCATGACTAGACTGATGTTTAACATGGGAGTCGATGGAAGGAGTTCCCGGCTTTGAAAAATCAGTTCTCCCCGGCCGTAGGTCTCCCAGACACCAAATATTGCACACTTGTAGAGGAGACATGGGGCTACATGTGTGCCAAGTTTGGCCGGTACCGGGTCTGCAAATTCACTGAAGAAATGACCGTTTAACATTGGAGTCTATGGAAGGGGTGCCCGGTTTAAAAAAATCTGTGCTCCCCGGCTGTAGGTCCCCCAGATACAAAATTTTGCACACTTGTAGAGGGGACATGGGGCTACATGTGTGCCAAGTTTGGAGTCCAGGAGACCTACGGCCGGCCGGTATCGGGTCCCCAAAGTTCGGGAGATCAGGCACAAAAAAAACAAACAAAGCAAGCAAGTGAGTGTGACAGATGGTCTGGGGGGGGGGCAATTGCCCTGTTGCCCCCCCCCTGGATCCGCCCCTGGTAGCTGCTGGCTTTTAATATTTTTTTTTTTGTGGGACCTCCGCTTTAACAAGCCATATTTAATACCATAGTCAAGTTTTGATTTTATATGCAGTTTAAAAAAATTTGACGCTACTTTTTTACATGACTGTAATTATACCAGCTTTTTTGTATGTAGAGGGGACGATCCTCCAACATTTATGATTGTGTGGCCTTCAGAAAACAAGGAGAGGGTTCCTTATCTACTGTGTTTTCTCTAAGTGGACTCTATACCCCCTCCCCTCGGAGTTATGGAGTTGGATTTACTCCCAAGTGTTCCAGGGTGGTCTGACAAAAAAAAAAAAGGGAAAAAAATAAGTAAAATTTATTTGGTTAATTCTATCTTTTATACTGCTGCCTGGGGGCCCTTTGACACTGTAGTAACATGCAGCATTTTGAACTAATGTTACGGCATACAATTGGGTGATTTTTGTTTGTTTTATACACATGCAGAGTGAGAGACATATAGTATAGATTTTTCATTGCACCGACACAATAAAATTCACAAAAACACAATATACATAGTCTTTTTGTGTATTAACGTAAAAACAAAAAAAATGTTGCTAAGCTGCAGCACATAGATGTAAATTAGCCACATAGGAATAAGTAGAATTCCCACATGAAATGCATTTTCATTCGGTGTGTAGACCTGTGTGTGCTTCATAGTAAATACGACCTTTCCTGCACTGCATAATTAGCACTAGGAAAACTGTATATAAACAGCCTGATGTCCATTACAGTCGCACAAATAGTGCTCCTATGCGATATCCATGTCTATAGAGCGCTAATGATCAAGCAGAACCGCAGTTTGGACGGTATCCAAAATATTTATTATCTCTGCTGATAAAGCAGTAATGAACAGAGATAACACAGAACTTGCTGCCAAACTCATGGCAAAGTGACAGTGTCAATTTAAAGCCATCCTTCAACCCACTGATAATCACCTCTCTAGCAATTCCCCAACATCCCTTCCTCTGTGAAAGCCACCACCAAAATATCAGGTGTCGGAGCCTAGAGGGAATAGCAATGTCAACCTCTCTGCCATGTGAAAGTGTGCCAGCCTAGCGATCGGCTGCTGGCCAACGCACTACATCATGGGAGGAGGTCACGTGGAGGAAAGAGGTTTGGGAAAATCAGTGGAGGGGTATCAGTGGGTCAGGGAGGGCTTCACATGGACGCAATGTCAAAGTGACAACTGCTCTTTAACCACTTGCCGACCGCCGCACAAACTTATACGTCGACAGAATGGCACGGCTGCTCAAATGGGCGTATATATAAGTCCCCTTTAAATTGCCGCCGTGTGGTCGCGCACACCGCCATTGGCGCACTCGCGACCCTGCCGCAAGCTCTGTGACCGTGCCCACCATTGTCCCGCGATCGTGAAGCACGGGGAGATGTCAGTGTCACGGGATCACAGGCGGCCCCCTCCCCCGTCGGTCAGGGCCCCGCACTTACCCCATTTAGCGGGCAGTGCTCCGGGTGGCGGGGGGGTGGGGGACTGCTGTCTCAGTTCCCCAGCGTCTCCTCCCTCCACCTCCTGGCGGCCAATCCGATCGTATCTCCTTTCGGCCAATCGGGTGATGGGTCTCATGACCCCCCAAAAGTGAAGGACTACAGGTCCCAGCATGAACTCCTCAGAGCTGAAGATGGGACACCCCCCCAATAGTGAAGAACTACAGGTCCCAGCTTGGACCCGTGAAATCTATAGGGTCACAACTTTAGATCTCAGGGGTTCATGCAGGGACTTGTAGTCCTTCAATTTTGGGGACATAATCCCCTAAAAGTGAAAGACTACGGGTCCCAGCATGAACCCCTCAGAGCTGAAGATGTGACCCCCCAACTAGTGAAGAACTACATGTCCCAGCATGAACCTGTGAAATCTATGCGGTGTGTTAGATCTCAGGGGTTTATGCTGGGACTTGTAGTCCTTCAATTTTGGGGGGTGTGGGGGGGAGTCACATCCTTAGATATCAGCAGTTCATGCTGGGACTTTAAGTCCTTCACTTTTGGGGATGTGATTCCCCAAAAGTGAAAGACTACAGGTCCCAGCATGAACCCATAGCCGAAGATGTGACCCCCCCCCCCAACTAGTAAAGAACTACAGGTCCCAGTATGAACCCGTGAAATGTATGGGGTCACAAAAAAAGGTATTAAAAACCATCTTTTTTGAGCGGGGGGGTGACCCTGAATGGCAGTTTGGAAACGTGGTCACCCTAGTTGGTGCGGGTGACAAATTAATGTACCTTCTGTAATCAGGTGCATGAAACTGAGGCCCACACGAGTGCTGAGGCACACTGAGACTGGAAAGTCCATATGGATGCTCCATCCTCAGTGCAGCTGAGATTCTCAGCAGCTGCTGCAGCTGTCACACAGACTGCGCAGCAGCGGGTGAGTTTTGTGGCTGGGTGGATGGAACTTGATGGGGAATCTGACAGTGGGTGGAGCCTGATGAGGAGGCAGAGACAGTAGTTCCCCATCAGGTCCACTCCCCTTGTGATTGACACCAGGCATTGGGTGGATCTAAAGTCAATAGACAGCCCCATAATTAAGCTCGAAGGGACGGAGCAAAATGTGTTGGGGGCGTGGCCTTTCTGGAGCCCAGGCTGAGGACTCCATACACATGGGTCATATGCTTCATACACATGGGTCTGCTTCATAATGTGCGGCTTATGGACCTTTTCCTTTGACATTGCTGCAGCTTGGAGCTAAGACGCGTTCCTGTCCCAGCCTGCACTCACAGCGGTCTGGTTGGACATTACCTCTCTACCTGAGCGGCACCTAAATTTTGTCTTTTTGGGTCACAATAGGCAGCCTGCTATTGGCTATAGAATCTGCCCACTGCCTGCTGTCAATTACAAGATGAGAGTGGACCTGATGGAGGACTTGTGTCTTAGCTTCCCCATCAGGTTCCACCCACTGTCAGCTTCATTGGTTGCTGGAAGGTTGTTGGCTATGAAGTTACAGGTAGGGAGGGCAGGTGATAGCAGCAGCAAATATGCCGCCTATTATCCAGCGTACAGAGACAGGCACTCGGTGCATTGACTTAAAAAAAGAACTGATTTCTTATACTATACACACCCCAGCACCCAATGATAAACAGTTGAAAACCTTCCTGTGTTCTGTTAGCCTTCCTTTTCAGATTAACCTCAGGGAGTGTAAGTAGACACAGGGCCACACAATGAGACTGGAGGGGAAGCAGTAACCTTAAAGTGGATGTAAACCCGATTAATGAAATTTGAGCTGGGCACATATATCTGCAGTGTTTTCTTATCTCTCTCCAAAGCACTAAGTCCTGCATCTTTCTGCTGCTCTCTGACACATGTGATAAAACCAGCCTGAATTTTGTGTCAGGGTGGGTGCTATAAATAGATTAGCAGAAAGCTGCTCTACTCACAGCAGAGCTCTGAAAGTCTCTGCCTATGTGGAGGGGGGGGGTGCCTTTCCTCCAATCAGCTGTCTCCCAGTGTAATCCAACACTACACTATTACTGCTAAATGAGGAAGTAAAAATTCTAACACGATGTGCACTTTCTAAACAGTATATAAAGCTGAAGACAGCAGATATACATGTAAAACTTATGTAGGAGGATTTGTTTCATCTCTGTGTATCATCTGAGGCTGTTCACTTCACTGGGTATATGTGACGGTTTTTCATCTACTTTAAGCTACGTAGGGGTTTTTTCACTGTCAGGGTGCTAAGAATGTGGAACGCTCTTCCACAATTGGTGGTGTCAGCAGGAAGTATGGATAGTTTTAAAAGACTCTAGGATGTACATCTTAGCAAACACAATATACAGGGATATGGGAAATTATTATCTACACCAAGGGTCTCCAATCTATGGCTCTCCTGTTGTTCAGGGAACTACAATTCCCATCATGCCTAGTCATGTCTGTGAATGTCAGAGTTTTACAATGCCTCATGGGATGTGTACTTCCGCAACAGCTGGAGGGCCGTGGTTTGGAGATCCCTGATCTACACAAACACACACCCACACAGGTTGAACTGGGTGGACTATTGTCTTTATTCAACCTTACCAACTATGAACTACAGTGGGGAGAACAAGTATTTGATACACTGACGATTTTTGCAGCTTTTCCTACTTACAAAGCATGTAGAGGTCTGTAATTTTTATCATAGGTACTCTTCAACTGTGAGAGACTGAATCTAAAAAATTCAGAAAATCACATTGAATGATTTTTAAATAATTAATTTGCATTTTATTACATGACATAAGTATTTGATCACCTACCAATCAGTAAGCATTCCAGCTCTCACAGACCTGTTATTTTTTCTTTAAGAAGTCCTCCTGTCCTGTTCTCCACTCATTACCTGTATTAACTGCACTTGTTTGACCTCATTACCTGTATAAAAGACACCTATCCACACACTCAATCAAACAGACTCCAACCTCTCCACAATGGCCAAGACTAGAGAGCTGTGTAAGGACATCAGGGATAAAATGGTAGACCTGCACAAGGCTGGAATGGGCTACAGGATAATAGGCAAGCAGCTTGGTGAGAAGGCAACAACTGTTGGTGCAATTATTAGAAAATGGAAGAAGTTCAAGATGACGGTCAATCTCCCTCGGTCTGGGGCTCCATGCAAGATCTCACCTCGTGGGGCACCAATGATCATGAGGAAGGTGAGGGATCAGCCCAGAACTACATGGCAGGACCTGGTCAATGACCTGAAGAGAGCTGGGACCACAGTCTCAAAGAAAACCATTAGTAACACACTACGCCGTCATGGATTAAAATCCTGCAGCGCACGCAAGGTCCCCCTGCTCAAGCCAGCGCATGTCCAGGCACATCTGAAGTTTGCCAATGACCATCGGGATGATCCAGAGGAGGAATGGGAGAAGGTCATGTGGTCTAAAGAGACAAAAATAGAGCTTTTTGGTCTAAACTCCACTCGCCGTGTTTGGAGGAAGAAGAAGGATGAGTACAACCCCAAGAACACCAACCCAAACGTGAAGCATGGAGGTGGAAACATCATTCTTTGGGGATGCTTTTCTGCAAAGGGGACAGGCTGACTGCACCGTATTGAGGGGAGGATGGATAGGGCCATGTATCGCGAGATCTTGGCCAACAACCTCCTTTTCTCAGTAAGAGCATTGAAGATGGGTCGTGTCTGGGTCTTCCAGCATGACAACGACCCGAAACACACAGCCAGGGCAACTAAGGAGTTGCTCCAGAAGAAGCATCTCAAGGTCCAGAAGTGGCCTAGCCAGTCTCCAGACCCGAACCCAATAGAAAATGTTTGGAGGGAGTTGAAAGTCTGTATTGCCCAACGACAGCCCCGAAACCTGAAGGATGTGGAGAAGCTCTGTATGGAGGAGTGGGCCAAAATTCCTGCTGAAGTGTGTGCAAACCTGGTCAAGAACTACAGGAAACGTATGATCTCTGTAATTGCAAACAAACGTTTCTGTACCAATAATTAAGTTCTGCTTTTCTGATGTATCAAATACTTATGTCATGCAATAAAATGCAAATTAACCAATTAAAAAACCCCGGACCAATACGGGCCATTATGACCAGGCCCCTTTTTGCGATTCGGCACTGCGTCGCTTTAACTGACAATTGCGCGGTCGTGCGACGTGGCTCCCAAACAAAATTGGCGTCCTTTTTTCCCACAAATAGAGCTTTCTTTTGGTGGTATTTGATCACCTCTGCGGTTTTTATTTTTTGCGCTATAAACAAAAATAGAGCGAAAATTTTGAAAAAAATGACATATTTTTTACTTTTTGCTATAATAAATATCCCCAAAAAAGATATAAAAAAATTTTTTTTTTTCCTCAGTTTAGGCCGATACGTATTCTTCTACATATTTTTGTTAAAAAAAATCGCAATCAGCGTTTATTGATTGGTTTGCGCAAAACTTATAGCGTTTACAAAATAGGGTATAGTTTTAAGGCATTTTTAATGCGATTTTTTTCGTGACTGCGACATTATGGCGGACACATCGGACACTTTTGACACATTTTTGGGACCATTGTCATTTTCACAGCGACCAGTGCAATAAAAATGCACTGGTTACTGTGAAAATGACACTGGCAGTGAAGGGGTTAACCACTAGGGGCGCTGGAGGGCTTAAGTGTGCCTAGGGGAGTGTTTACTACTGTGTGGGGGCGTGGCTACGACTGACACGTCACCGATCTCCGCTCTGATTACACAGAGCGGAGTTCGCTGACATTGTCAGTAGAGGAGCGGGGAGATGTATTTACACACACATCTCCCCGCTCCGAGCCTCCTTGAGGCGATCGCGGTCCCACTCACGGGGAAGGCAGGGGGGCGCGCGCACGACCCCGACGTCGGCAGTTAAAGGGCCACGTACAGGTACGTGATTGTGCCTGTACGAGCCATTCTGCCGACGTATATATACCGTGAGCGGTCGGCAAGTGGTTAATTACTTAAAAAATCATACAATGTGATTTTCTGGATTTTTGTTTTTAGATTCCGTCTCTCACAGTTGAAGAGTACCTATGATAAAAATTACAGACCTGCAAAATCGGCAGTGTATCAAATACTTGTTCTCCCCACTGTATGTAACCTCAGGGGTACTATTTGGAAACTATTAAAAAACGCCCAAGCACAGTTCAGGGAGGCCCGGAATGAAAAAGACAGAAAGAAAAAGTAATGGAGGGCCGGGCATGACAAGGTGGAGAGTAAAGGCAACACAGGGTTAAAAAAGCTGG
This sequence comes from Rana muscosa, assembly GCA_029206835.1. Classification (NCBI taxonomy): domain Eukaryota; kingdom Metazoa; phylum Chordata; class Amphibia; order Anura; family Ranidae; genus Rana; species Rana muscosa. The sequence goes on from CM055128.1 coordinate 75,179,541, forward strand.
GAAGTTTGGAGAGGGAGGAGACAGGAGTAATATGTGCTGGAGGGGAGGAGCGTTTTAAATATGAAGGGGCGGGAACGCCCGGGAATATTTTGTGAGGAGACAGCAAGGGAGAGGAAGTTTTTCCCACCCACCCTCCCTATTGTTTGGTGTTTGTCTTGTTTGTGTTTTTTCTTGTTTCAGGTCGAATGGGTTTGGGTCGTCATAACAGCTGTGTACTGGCGGTGTCTTTGGTCTTTGATGTGATGGAAGTGGTGGGGGGCTCATCGGTGGTATGTGCCCCTCTGGTGTATTCCAATGGAACGGTGTCTGCTGGAATACGGTTCGGTTATGGTTGCACTGCGGGAAGGGGTTGTCTCCGAGCTGGTGACACGGCTGGAGGCCTGGTATGGTAACATTTTGGTCCCACAGTGTATTGGTGGAAAAAGTGTTAAAAGTTCGGGGTGCCGTCAGAGACCAACAGACTGGGAGTTAAACTGTTAAAGTTATGGAAGTGAAAGTATTATTTTATATTGGAGTTTTATCTAATTATGTTTTAATAAAAAGGCTGTTATGGCCCGTTATACTCCAACTCTGGTGTGGTCTAATTATTATAGATTGGTTAAGATAAGGGGTATGTAATTTAAGGGGGTAGAATGGTATGGGTAAAGTGTTGGGAATATCTCGATTACACTGGTCATGTTTTTGCAGATCCAATTCAAATATCAAAATAAACAATCGGTTGATCGGATTGTAAGTAAGTAGTTACTGGAATTGTTAGTTGGTTATATTGGTTTTATTCAATGATTCAAGTTGAAGACCACTTTAACACAATTCTTCTGTGTTCCGTTGTAGTTTCTTGTGTAATACATCTGTTCCACCTAGTAAGCTAACTTGACTATAAAAAAAAAGAAAAAAATCGCATTATGTGATTTCTCCAGAAACCTGATACGTTCTTGCAGACTGTCTAACAAGAAAACAAGTGATACAAAGATCTGCTACAATAGAGGCTCTTGGCCCAATACCAAGTTATGGAGTGAGGGGTGGGCCAGCTGCTCCAGTCCCTTCTACATTAAAACAGAGCATGCATGAAAAAAAAAAGAAGAGGTCCTTTCCACTGGTACCAGAAAACTCAAATAAATTAATAGATTATCATAGAATTGGCTAATCATACTATATCATATTGGGTAACCAACCACAGATTCCACCACAGTGAGTTTTAGTCATCACTTATTTTTGTATTTTGAGGATCTATTGCAATTTTAAGTGTATGGTTAGACTGAGAAAAAAATAAAAAAAAAATATATAAAAAAAATATAAAAAATAAAAATAATACATGCACATGTTTCCATGTTTTGCTAGTTAAAAAATGCTGCAAATACTGAACATACCTGTTGATTTGCCTGATATTAAATGAGCTCCTAACTTCCTGTAGTGAGACGAAAATACTCCCATGGATGCACTGAGACTTCAAGCCAGGCTTTCTCAATGTTTTTACCCTAGAGCAGTGGTCTCCAAACTGTGGCCCCGGGGCCAGATGTGGCTCTTTGCATGTCTTTATCTGGTCCTTGAGGCATTATTCCTGCCACTGACACCAACAATAGGGCACAATTCCTGTCATTGTCGCCAACAATGGGGCATTATTCCTTCCACTGACATCAACGATTGGGTACTATTCTATCTACTGACACCAATGATGGGGCACTATTGCTTTTATATGGCTCTTGAGGCATTAATCTTGCCACTGACGCCAATAGCGTACATATTCGCCAGCACACCATGGATCGACAATTTTCGCTCAAAACGTTTTTTGAAAAAAAATAAAATGAGATCACATCACAAAGGAAATCACATCACATCACATGCCTGACGAAGGGGTCCTGCACGGCACCGAAATGTTGCACTTTCCTTTGTGATGTGATCTCTTTCATTAAAACATTAAAACTTTTTGGACGAAAATTGTCGATCCATGGTGTACTGGCGAATATGTACGCTTGTTTGATGTTTCCAGGACCCAACTGGTAATCGCTGCAGCAGCCACCATTTTATGAGCCATATCTACCAGGAACTTGTGCGATTGGAATATTGATCAGACTGACACCAATAGGGCACAATTCCTGCCACTGAAACCAACAATGGGGCACTATTCCTTCCACTGACACCAATGATGGGGCACTATTTCTTCCACTGACACCAACGATGGGGGACTATTCCTTTCACTAACACAAACAATGGGGCACTATTCATTCCACTGACATCAGCGATGGAGCACTATTCATTCCACTGACATCAGCGATGGAGCATAAGTCCTCCCACTGACACCAACAATGGGGTACTATTCCTCCCACTGACACCAATGATGGGGCACTATTTCTTCCACTGACACCAATGATGGGGGACTACCCTACAGTGGTGGTCAGAATGTCACCTTTACAGACAGCTAAAAAGATCATTGGGTTCATGCAGCTGGCTTTACCAAGTGGTGTTGACTCCTGGAACTCTGTAGGCACCATCAAAAGGGGGTTCAATCAGCCACAGCTCAGGGAACCCCTAGAAAACACTGGAAGAACCCTGGGATTCCACACAACCATGGTTGAGAATGGTCATTTAAAGTAGTTCTCCTACAGAACACATTGGGGTGGATTTACTTAAGTCAAATAGACTGTGCACTTTGCAAACTGCAGTTGCACTTTGCGAATGCAGTTGCTCCAGAGCTCTGCTGACTTCCATCATCCAATCACGTGCAAGCAAAAATGCTCTTTTTTTTTTTTCATTTTTCTTGCATGTGGTTGGGTATTCTTTGCAAAGTGAAAGTTTACCTCATTTACTAAGCTCTGGAGCAACTACACTTGCAGAGTGAAAATGCACTTTGCGAGGGGGACAGTCTATTTGTCTTTAGTAAATCAACCCCATCATCTCCATACAATATGGGGCAGTCTAGAAGGGCAGAGCTGACAACACTGCTGGGGATTTCAGTGCTGAAGGGGCAGCATGATCAGCTCAATGCAGACAGTTAGGCTCCATTCACACCTGAGCATAGCATTTTTAGGCAGAAAGTCGCTTCTGGCTTCAGGCATTTTGGAGCTTCTGGCTTCAGGCGTTTTGGAGTGTAGATGTGAACCATCTCCATAGAGATTTTTTCTCCTCCAGCGTTTTTGAGCTTCTAGCTTCAAGCAGATAATCGCTCAGGTGTGAATGGGGTCTTAGGTAGGGTGACCAGACATCCCCGGTTTCCTGGGACATTCCCTGGATTGAGGACACTGTCCCCGGACCAAGTCTGTCCCTGGTTTTGTCCCCGGATTGGATTTGAACAGGGGCTGGTGCAATTTCAAAGACAGTCAGTGCAGAATTACACCCCCCTCCCCCCACTCCTACTAGCTTAGGGGGGTGTATTTTTTTCCATTGTCTGTGCCCCTTTCTGATGATCATGTGCTGGTCGGAGCGGAGGGAATATTTCTTCAGTTTCGGGTGCATGCCTATCCAGCTCCGCTCGCATGTTCTTCTGCCTTGGCTCAAGTCCCGGCCAGCCGCCTGCCTGTTTATCTCCTTGCCTTCCCTGGTGAAGTGATCTTCCTCCACTCCCCACCCAGTAGTAGCCGGGGGCCCAGGGAGTAAGACTTGACAAGCTGTGAGGCGGGCGGCGGTGGCGACGTTCAGAGAGTCACTGATTGCCGCCATTACTAGTAAAAAAAAAATATGTACCCGGATTTAATTTAAAAAATCTGGTCACCTTAGGCTCGTCTTAGGGCTCAGTGGATTTCTAGCAGGGCCAAAATGTATTTTTAAATTTCACATTTATATATCATTTAGAATGTGTGGTTGAAACATTGGAGTCAATGAGTTTTGAAGGCCCAAGTGCTAAATCTGATCACCTAACACATTTGAGATCTATCTATCTATCTATCTATCTATCTATCTATCTATCTATCTATCTATCTATCTATCTATCTATCTATCTATCTATCTTTGTGTATTCCTCTCTTCCTCTATGTTCATACATGTTTGTACCTACAAGATTTTGTCAGCACATACATAACAGAAATTAAACTGCTGATACCAACACCAATGTGCTAGGTCAACCACACTGTAATGTCGCTAACTCATTGCAGCTGCAAGTAGATATAAGAGGAATTCCATATTAGATGCCCATAATGTTTTCTTTACTTCTTAGCCGGCTAGACACTCAGGAAGCTGGAGGAAGCAAGTCTTCACATAGCCCTGACCAATTATGTGCCAAACTCAAGCTAGCCACCCACCACCCACACCGACAGAGATGAGAATATAAAGTGTGTGTTAACAAGAAAACCTAATTCCTTTAAGAATCCAAGCAAGTGTCCTGCAAGGTTTCCCTATTAGTTGCCACCATGGCCTTGAAAGCTCTACAAAATTCTAATATTATTTAAAGCAGAGGTTCCGCCCAAATTTTTTTTGTTTTTAAAAGCCAGCAGCTACAAATACTGCAGCTGCTGACTTTTAAAAAATGGACACTTACCTGTCTAGTGCGCCCGCGATGCCGGCAGACGAGGTCGAGCAGTAGCTCGGTCCTCCGATGCTGCCACCGCCATTCTCGGTGAGGGAATCAGGAAGTAAAGCCTTGCGGCTTCACTGCCCGGTTCCCTACTGCGCATGCGTGAGTAGCGCGGCGCGCCGTCACTGGTCCCCGCACTCTCCTGGGAAGAGTGTGTTTCCCAGAAGACAGCAGGGGGGTGGGTGCGGGTAGGGGCGTGACTGCCACAGGAATGTATTGCCGGAAGTGGGTGCAAATACCTGTCTCAGACAGGTATCTGCACCCCCCTCCCCCCACGAAAGGTGCCAAATGTGACACCGGAGGGTTCCGAAAAGCGGAAGTTCCATTTTTGGGTGGAACTCCGCTTTAACTACCTGTATTTAAATCGAGAGTCAGAACACCTTTATCTAGTGCAGGAGTCACCAAACTGAGGCCCTAGGTCCAGATGTTGCCCTTTCCTAGCCTTTATCCGGCTCTTGGGGCACTATTCCTGCCAATGATATGAGGTAATATTCCTACCACTGACACCACTATTTCTTCTGCTGATATCGATGATGGGACACTATTACTCCCACTAATACCAATGATGGAGCACTATTCCTCCCACTAATACCAAATGATGGGGCACTTCTCCTCCTCTTGCTGTCCACAAACCCTGAGGCCATGTTTATTCTCACCAAAGCTGGGCCCGGGACATTTACTACCCACACTGGCCACAATCCAGTCCCCCTAAATTCTGCTGGACAGTAAACTGGCCCTTTGTTTGAAAAGTTTGGAGACCCCTGATCTAGTGTATAATAATTCTTTCTTCTTATGGTTAAGGCCTATTCAGGAGGCTGAAACGCGTACATTTTTAGGAATTGATTAATTTTTTATAGTTTAATGGATTATATTAAATGTCCTGGTGCTACATTTTTACTCTCTGCATTGGATTTTGGACATTCAGTACTACGTGAGTTCAGGGACAGATGTCTTGATCTCATCCTGTCTATCCTTATGGGATTTTGGAGTTGTAGCACTCACTTTGTTGCTCTATAATAATTATTTGTTCTATCAAAATTAGTCTATATTTTTAATTCTTTCTTTTTTTTTATATTTTGACTTCGTTAAAGTAGACCTATACTTAAATGTTAAAATAAAGTTCTATTATTGGGGAAAAGGATAAGTAACCTGGATACCTGTGTGAAGGCCTAGGCACTGGGGGAGTTTGCTAAAAGAGGAGACTCTGGTACAGCTGTTCATGGCAGCCAATCAGCTTCTAACTTCAGCTTGTTCAATTAAACTTTGACAATAAAATCTGGAAGCTGATTGGTTTCTGTGCAGAGCTGCACCAGATTTGGCATGCTTCAGTTTTAATAAATCTTCCCCTTGGTCACATAAACTCTTCTGAAGAGCAGGATTAGAGTTTTGACTTGGCTACGTGATTTCTTCAGCAAGAAACGTATACACACTTATACTCGTGGCCAACACTGAAGGAAACTTGAAGCAATATCTTCTCCAGGAAAGGTTAGTATTTTAGCCCTTCTGTTATTTTTACATTCTCTGGATCAATGTTGCATCAAAAGTCAGACCAAAGTAGTGCAGGAACCTTTTCTGAAGTCGCAGCAACTTCTGCCGTATCAGTAGAAACGGCTCTCATAGAAATACATTGAATTTCCCATTTCCTGCGAATAGGGGTCTCACAAGTTAGATCCCAAGTCGCACAAGCGTGAAAGGAGCCCAAAGGGTAAAATTACTTTATTGTGTTCTTTTATTTATTTTAATTTCACTTTTTTGTAATTGCGGCATACATTTCCTTTCCCTTCCTAAGTCCTGGTTCACACTGGTGCGATTTGACATGCGATTTGACATGTCAAATCGCATGTCAAATCGGCGATATTTCCCACAAATTGCCAGCAATGGCACCGTCCTAATCGGTGCGACGCCGCATCTCCGGCGCTGCACCGATTTCAAAAAGTAGTTTCTGTACTACTTTTTGCGATTTCGGCCGCAATTTACATTGACATCTGTGTCAGATGTCTTTGTAATCGCGGCTGAAATCGGGACTGCCAGCGGGAGTGAAATCGTGCGAGTTCAGCTGAACTCGCACGGCTTCACTCCCGCAGCCCAGTGTAAACCTGGGCTTAAATATAACTCCCTATCTATACTGCATAAATCTAACTGCAGTCCTCAAATCATCCTTTGTAGTACCATGGCCTGGCAATTTTCCACAATCCTAGGCCCAAGTCCATAACCCATCCTCAAATATGGCATCTCCTAAAGTGGTTGTAAACTCTGTTACACCACTTGTACCTACAGGTAAGCCTATAATAAGGCTCACCTGTAGGTACTGTAAATATCTCCTAAACTTGCACCGTTTAGGAGATATTTACTATATGCGCTGCTGCAAACGTCATCGGCGCATGCGCACTGAAGAAACGGCCAACTCGTGCCTTTTCTCCATTACCTGTGCTGTGACTGGCGGCACCCGCGCGTATGGGTGGGAGTGATGTCAACGTGGCTCCGGACAATCACAGCGCCGGTGCCCGCGAAACCCGGAAGTAACTCCGGTGAAAGACGTTGGTCATGGGAGCGGCACTGCAGGGCATTGTTCTAAGGTAAGTATTTCATAATAATCTAGTATGCGATGCATACCAGCTCATTATGCCTGTGTCTTGCAGGTTTTTATTTTATTTTTTTCGGAGGTTTACAGCCTCTTTAACAAGTAAATATTGCGCTCTACTGTATCTACCTCTACCCCCCTTCGATATCAATATAATATTTCCGAAACTCATAAAGCATACAGCACTAAACAAATAATTACATGAGTATAATGTAAATAGGAATAAATACAGGCATACCCCACTTTTAAGTACACAATGGGGTTTATTGTATGTGACTAAATGATTTTAAATATTTAAAACTGATAATAAAATAATCTATAATGTAATATTGTGAAATATTTATCATCTACCATATCAGTGTCCATTCAAATATCTCACAAGTGCTGCAAGAGAACAAAATTCCGATTCCGGCACTTTTTTTTACACCAACATTGGGATTTTATTCATTTGCAGCACTTGTGAGATATTTGAATGGACACTGATAACTGATATGATGGAGGGACTACTTATTTATTTATATAACATTTTAAATGATGGATTTAATTTGATGTATTTATATTGGTCAAACATGGCTTGAGGAAGAGCAAGGTTGCTCAAAATTGTACAGTTGCTGATATTATCCGTTGTGATGTCATATTGAGGTTGATTTACTAAAGGCAAATAGACTGTGCACTTCGCAAAGTGCAGTTGCTACAGAGCTGAGTAAATGAGGTAAACCTTCACTTTACATGGAATACCCAATCACGTGCAAGGAAAGTTAAAAAAAAAAACAGCATTTTTGCTTGTACATGATTGGACGAGGAAGTCAGCAGAGCTTCTGCTCATTTACTAAGCTCTGGAGCAACTGCAGTCTATTTGCCTTTAGTAAATCCACCCCATTGTCTTTTACTAGTAAAGAAATTTGCATTATTTGGATACCACGTCCTCTTTCTTTGATATTTGTATTGCTTATTCACATGCTTATTTTTTTTTTTTTCATTTTGGGATATCTGTTCAGTGCTGTATCTTACTGTATATAAATGCTCAAATATGGGTTCAAATTTGTTTCCTTTTCAGCTATGACATAGCTCCTGTTTTCTTGGGCAAATGAAATGAGGCAATCATCACACAGTTACATAGTTGATAAGGTTGAATAAAGACGCTAGTTCATCCAGTTTAACCTGTGTGGGTGTATGTGTGTGTCAATGTCAATAATCATTCCCATATCCCTGTATGTTCTGTTCACTAATGCCTCGTTTCCACTGAGCGGATCGGTTCGGTACGGTTCGGTACGCTATTTTGGGTGTTTCCATTATGAAAGCGTGCCATAAAACCGAACCGTACCACACCATTCATGGTCCTGCTTCAGATGTGGGGCCATAGAAAATGGAACGGTTTGGTTAGGGCGGAGCTACAATACATTCCACTGATTGGTGGATACGCTAGGCATTTTTTCTAAACCCCGTATGGCCCCTGACGGTCCGTCTTGCAGTGGAAACGCTCACCAGAATAGACCGGATCATTCTAACCGTTCCAAACTGTACCGACCCGAACCGTTCCGCTCAGTGGAAACGAGGCATTAGATGCACATCCAAGAGTCTTGTAACACTATCAATACTTCCTGCTAACACCACCAATTGTGGAAGAGAGTTCCACGTCCTTATTGCCCTGACAGTGAAAACCCCTTACACCGATTAACCTCCTTGGCGGTATGATTATTTCAGATTTTAGGTGCTGAAAGCGGTACCAATATTTTGCAGGGAAATTTGGCGTTTTATATTGTAGGCCTGTAATTCTTAGGAATAACTCACTTAAATCTGTCCAAACCAGAGTCTAGTAGACATTCCGGGTATGATAAAGTTCAAAAAACAAAATCATAAATTATAATATAATAAATAACTATAAAATAATTATAACAAATAATAATATAATAATAATAAAAGTGTTTTTCAGTGTTTGATGACAAATTTCCCCACAAATCGCTATCGCTCAATTCTGCAAGTGAATCTAATTTATTATCACTGTTTTCTATCTCGTCTAAAAGCACTTTTGATGTAAAGGGACACTTCTTGGTTGCTATGGACAATCTCCAGTTTCCAGGCAGAAAGAACAGTTTTTATAATATAAAATAATTTATAATATAAAAGTGCATGCAGGACACTTGACAGACCACTAAAGACAAAGGGGATGACTTATTATTTGATACAGTACTGTAAGATTACAGTATACTGTATGTATACTGTGTGTTTCACTTTTTGAATTTGGCGCCGAACTCCGTCCCCGTGCGTCGCAACGCTCAGGAACGGAGCTCGGCACTCGGCAGTGTGAATCGAGCGAGATGACGGCTTGCTCACACAGCGGGGAGACATCGCAGGATCTAGGGACAAGGTAAGTAACTTCCCCTGTATCCTGCAATGCGATCCCGAGTCTGGCTCGGGGTTACCGCTTTAGGTACTAAAATCTTACCCCGAGCCAGACTCGGGAATACTGCTAGGCAGGATAAGGCTAAACTGCTTTTCCTCCAATCTCGTTGTGTGGCCGCAATGAATAGTTTTTTTCTTATGCTGGGATCATCATTGAGGTATTTGTATATCGCTATCATATCTCCTCTCAAGCATCTCTTCTCCAGAGAAGTTTGGTGCTTGTAGTCGTTCCTCATATTTGAGGTCCTCCAGTCCACTTCTTAATTTTGGAAAAATGGAAAAATGTGCACTAGTCTTAAAATTATACTGAAACACAAAAAGCTGCTGCAAAAAAATGTGACAAATATTCAAATAAACTAAAGATAAAAAATGAAGCGCTAAGTGTTCAAAGAGGTCTAGGATTCACCCTAGGTCTCAAAAATAAGTGCAAACCAAGTATTGAAAAATTAAAGTCCACACAAACGTGATAATAAACAAATAATGTCCATAACGTGAATGGTGAAAATTGAATGACGAAACAAAGTAGGACACCTCATGGACCATCGAATCTTCATAGAAGAGAATAGGTAAATACTCTTACCAGAGCCGGTGGACCCACTTGTCAGCGACAGTGGGTCATTATCGACCCACTGTCGCTGACAAGTGGGTCCACCGGCTCTGGTAAGAGTATTTACCTATTCTCTTCTATGAAGATTCGATGGTCCATATGGTGTCCTACTTTGTTTCATCATTCAATTTTCACCATTCACGTTATGGACATTATTTGTTTATTAGCACGTTTGTGTGGACTTTAATTTTTCAATACTTGGTTTGCACTTATTTTTGAGACCTAGGGTGAATCCTAGACCTCTTTGAACACTTAGCGCTTCATTTTTTATCTTCACTTCTTAATTTTGCTGCCCTTCTCTGGACTCTCTCCAGTTCCAGCGCATCCTTCGTGAGGATTGGTTACCAGAACTGGACCGAAAACTCCAGATGTGGCCTAACCTGAGTTTTATAATGTGGCAGGTTTAGGCTTAATGTACACGGGACGTTTTAAATACCCCTCCTGAACGATTTAACTTGACAGATAGTAACCGATGTTTAAAATAGTCCATTTTGCCGCGCTTGCATGCCACGTTTAGGTTAGAAGCGTTTTTTTTTTGTTTTTTTTTGCAAATAGTCAAAAATGTATCTCCATTAAAAACGCCTGTAAACGAAACGCTAAATTACCGCGTTTACAAGCTGGCGTTTCAAATGCCTCAGAATTTTTATTTTTTTGCTTTCCAAAAAATGCTTCTAAACTCCTAGAAATACCTATAAATGACTCAGTGTACATGTGCTGATAAGATAACAGAGGAGAGTTCAGGGGCAGCTGAAAAAAACGCCCAACTGCTCCTAAACGTCCGTTTACCAGCAGCAGTGTACATGAAACCTTATCGTATTTTCTCTGGAGTAGATTCCCTTTTTATTGCAAGCTAATAGTCTGCTGGCTTTGCTTGCTGCAGCTTGACATTGCACGCTATTGCTCAGTCAGTCTTCTACCAGGACCCCCAGGTCTTTCTCCATCCTGAATTCCCCCAGAGGTTCTCCCCCTAGTGAGTAATTTAAGCTCGTCAGTGATAACAATTGCATTCTAAACCTAATGTAGAAAAACGTTTTTAACACTCATAAATAGGTAGCTGACATTTAGCATAGCTGTTTGGAAAACTGGTTATATTGGCCCTAAAAGTTGCATTTTCGTTCTGAAAAATATTAGAGCTAATAGGATTTGATATTTCAATCCCTATGGTAAGTCAGCATTTTTGATATTGGAATTGATGCAGTAAAAAGGGGAAGGGGTGGGTACATCAATGGGGTCATCAGTTGGGCATCATCAGTTGGGCATCCTCTTTCATTGATGACTCCGCTACATCTCCATAAAAATACTTTCTCATTATGAAACATAGAGCTAAAAGGACTCGATATTTCAATCCCTTTGATAAGTCAGCACTCTTGATGTTGGGATTGATGTGGTGAAAAGGAGAAGGGTAGGTACGTCATCGGGGTCATCAGGTGGGCACCTTCCTTCACTGACGTTGATTTGATGAGCCCATTATGTCTCCAGAAGACATACAAGTTAGGTTTTCATTATGATGAAAGAATGCAGTTGTGAAAAGTTACAGAAAAGAAAGCATATCAACTATATATTGCCTCTGCTTTCAGTATGTCTGGCTCCTTACATAAAACTGGTGTGCATGTTCAAGGGCAGTGGTCTTCCAAATTTCTTAACAAAGGGTCAGATTCCTGTCCTTTACACTTTAGGAGGGTTGGACTATGGTCAGTGGGAGTATAAAATGCCCCAGCATCAGAGGGATTAAACAATACCTCAGGCTTGGTAGTCAGTGGGAGTAAAAAAATGACGTACTGCCTGAGGTCAGTAGGGGGAGAACTAGGGCCCAATCATTGGTATTGATGGGAGGAATATTGACCCATAGTTGGTGTCATTTGAAGGAATAGTGTCCCTTTGTTGGTGTTCGTCAGAAGAATAGTGATCCATTGTTGATGTCATTGGAAGGAATGGTGCCTCATTGTTGGTGTCATTCGAAGGAATAGTGCCCATACCTCCCAACTTTTGAATATGGAACTGCGGGAAAAATTTGAAGTTGTTGAGCTGGAGGGGGCGGGGTTGTGCTACCGCGGGAAGGAGGAATGTATTTCTTAACATTAAATCAATGTTGGTGAGCGGGGGGGTGCCACGGACTGCCGCCGCCCGACATTGCTATTATGAGTGAATAAGCGCGCAGGGTGACATCGACATCTGCTTACCTCCTCCAGTGCTGCCACCACTGGCTCCTCTGCTTGTGCGGGGGAATATTTCCTCTATCGCAGGACTGCGGGAAGTAAGTGGCTATGCGGGAGAGTCCCGCAGAACCCGTGCGGGCTGGGAGGTAAGATAGTGCCCCTTTATTAGTGTTGGTCAGAAGAATAGTGACCCATTGTTGGTGTCATTGGAAGGAATGGTGCCTCATTGTTGGTGTCAGTGGATGGAATAGTGCCCCTTTGTTGGGGTTGGTCAGAAGAATAGTGACCCATTGTTGGTGTCATTGGAAGGAATGGTGCCTCATTGTTGGTGTTAGTGGATGGAATAGTGCCCCTTTGTTGGGGTTGGTCAGAAGAATAGTGACCCATTGTTGGTGTCATTGGAAGGAATGGTGCCTCATTGTTGGTGTCAGTGGAAGAAATGGTGCTTCATATCAGTAGAAGGAATAGTGCCCCAAGGGCCGGATAAAGGCAAGCAAAGAGCAGCATCTGGCCTGTAGGCCACAGTTTGGAGACCACTGCTCCAGAGTCACATAGCTTTAAAGTTGACCTAAAAGTAATATATTGGTTTATTCCAAGGCGCCATATGGTACCTATATTTCTCAATTTAATCCTCTCCTTTGCACTGTGGAGGACCTTAGGTAAGTTCTTTCTTGGGGAACAAGACAAGCTGTCTTTTACTTCACTTTGACAGAGCTGCAAAGCAAACCATTGTGTCTCTGGCATTTGTACACCCCATCTGCAGCTTTAAGAAAGATGGTTGCTGGGCAGTAAAAACATGGCTCATGTACCCCCCCCCCTCATTTTCCGAATGCAAGTGTAAATGAGCCCTAACTCTTTTTTTTTTTTGCCCTAACTCTTTTAACAGTATTTTATTCTTGTTTGCAATGGCAAAACTGTAGTCACAGATGTTTCTATGGCAAGCTGTGCCTATGCATTCAGTAAATATAACTGCATTCTATAGACACAGCTGTATTTACACTTCATGCAAGGCCAGCAAACAAAGAAGAAAAAAAATGACTATTAGCTTCTGGATACAAATGGACCTTCAAAAATCGGAAGGAAGATAAGTAATCAAGATCAAGCTAGGTAATAAAAACGATTTACTATTTATTTACCTCGCTCTACAATTCACATTTGTCATGGAGGCGGTGATATTCTTGAAAAGAATCCCTTATTATAAGTGAAGTCCGTTGCTGACCTTCAAAGCTGAACCCTGGCAAACAGGCAAATACACAGATGAAGTGCATATGAGTGAGTTGTTTTACCTGACAAAGGATTTGCATTGCTGTCCATCCAATTCTGAGATTTACAAAGCCCTGCCTGGCAGGGAAGGAGACCTGATTTTTATTTGTTTTAGTTATGCAACACTTACAGGTCTTGTTTCTGCCCAGCGTGTGATTGGACGGTGAAGGACAGGCAGGAGACTGATTAGCTCTTCTATCTGTCACTCTGCTCATTCCTTCAATCAGCATGTCCGTTTGAGCACATGGGCACTGCAGCACACCTGATTTCCTCCTTGTGCTGCTTTTTCCTTTCTCAGTCTGATCTCTACTGTACGGGGATTGCAAGAGGCTGATACCAAGTCAAATTCAGGTACTTATACTGCTTGCATTGAAATAAATATACTTAATGATGTATTAATGAATACAGAGCTGCATTCACTTTTGTCTTTTATATGTATCTGGAGTTCATCAATTGTATTTTCCAGGAACAAGGTAGTCAGAAGTCCATGCAATTCACTGTAATTTAGTTGTTATATAATACACTGCATGCCTTGGGTGGGGGGAGGGTAGAGCCCCAGGGTCCATTTGCTTGGTAGGGCCCTTTGTTTGGTTTGTCGCACATTTGCATTGATAGTAAATGACCTCATGCCTGTGTCTTCTGTGCATTACACTATAGAGTAAAATACATTTTTGAAGATTTGATCCTTTATATATTCTTGATTTTTCCATGCTCTGCTTTGCACACCCACATTGTACATTTATGCTCATTGAACCCAGCCAAGCTCTCATAAGGTGTGATTTAGTGTGTTGTGGATGGGGTCAGCACTCTCTATGAACGGGGTAAGCACTCTCAATGGATGGGGTGTGCACTCTCTATGAGCGGGGTGAGCACTCTCTATGGACGGGGTGAGCACTCTCTATGGATGGGGTGAGCACTCTCTATGAGCGGGGCGAGCACTCTCTATGGATGGGGTGAGCATTCTCTATGAGCGGGGCGAGCACTCTCTATGGATGCGGCGAGCACTCTCTATGAACGGGGTGAACACTCTCTATGAACGGGGTGAGCACTTTCTATGGATGGGGTGTCCACTCTCTGTGAGCGGGGTGAGCACTCTCTATGGGTGGGGTGAGCACTCTCTATGGGTGGGGTGAGCACTCTCTATGGACGGGGTGTGCACTCTCTATGAGTGGGGTGAGCACTCTCTATGGATGAGGTAAGCACTCTCTATGGAAGGGGTGAGCACTCTCTATGGAAGGGGTGAGCACTCTCTATGGACGGGGTGAGTACTCTCTATGAGCGGGGTGAGTATTCTCTATGAGCGGGGTGAGCACTCTCTATGGATGGGGTGAGCACTCTCTATGGACGGGGTGAGCACTCTCTATGGACGGGGTGAGAACTCTCTATGAGCGGGGAGAGAACTCTCTATGGATGGGGTGAGCACTCTCTATGAGCGGGGTGTGCACTCTCTATGAGCAGGGAGAGAACTCTCTATGGATGGGGTGAGCACTCTCTATGAGCGGGGTGTGCACTCTCTATGAGCAGGGAGAGAACTCTCTATGGATGGGGTGAGCACTCTCTATGAGCGGGGTGTGCACTCTCTATGAGCGGGGTGAGAACTCTCTATGGACGGGGTGAGCACTCTCTATGGACGGGGTGAGAACTCTCTATGAGCGGGGT
The DNA here is from genome assembly GCA_029206835.1 of Rana muscosa. Lineage (NCBI taxonomy): Eukaryota > Metazoa > Chordata > Amphibia > Anura > Ranidae > Rana > Rana muscosa. Next base: position 75,194,714 of record CM055128.1, read on the forward strand.
GAGAACTCTCTATGGACGGGGTGAGCACTCTCTATGGACGGGGTGAGAACTCGCTATGAGCGGGGAGAGAACTCTCTATGGATGGGGTGAGCAGTCTCTATGGACGGGGTGAGCACTTTCTATGGACGGGGTGAGAACTCTCTATGAGCGGGGTGAGCACTCTCTATGGACGGGGTGAGCACTTTCTATGGACGGGGTGAGAACTCTCTATGAGCGGGGTGAGCACTCTCTATGGACGGGGTGAGCACTCTCTATGGACGGGGTGAGTACTCTCTATGAGCGGGGTGTGCACTCTCTATGAGCAGGGAGAGAACTCTCTATGGATGGGGTGAGCACTCTCTATGAGCGGGGTGTGCACTCTCTATGAGCGGGGTGAGAACTCTCTATGGACGGGGTGAGCACTCTCTATGGACGGGGTGAGAACTCTCTATGAGCGGGGAGAGAACTCTCTATGGATGGGGTGAGCACTCTCTATGAGCGGGGTGTGCACTCTCTATGAGCGGGGTGAGCCCTCTCTATGGATGTGGTAAGTACTCTCTATTAGGGTTGTCACCTTTTCTTCAAGCCAAACCCAAAAACTTTAGCAGCCTGGGACTCCTTTGAGTGCCCCATGGAGAGAAGTAATGCGGTGGGCATAGCGTGCCGCAGCGAACAGTGGGTGTGTCCAAATTGCTCTTGCTGACATAATCGCCCTGTCCCCCAGTGATATTGAACCCGCCCTCAGACAGTCGCCTGCAGCTCCCGGATGGCAACAGATTTGTGTGTGAGCACTCTCTATGAGTGGGGTGAGCACTCTCTATGAGCGGTGTGCATCTTCCAAAGGAAAGAGCCCCGGATTGGTGGGATCCAGAGCTCAGGACACAGAGGTGTAACTTGAAAATTATTTTAATGGGTCTCATGTCAGGGGTGTGTGATCTACAGTGCAGCTCTATTTATAACCCCCTAATCATTGGTTATCAGAGGTGGTGGTCCTATCATGAACATCTATAGGGGTCCTTTCGCTAGGCGTTATTACTGGTGGCCACTGTGATTAAAAACCATAGCCCCACAATGCGAAAAAGACACTGAGGATTTACTCCATATGTTTTGGAGATGCCTGAAACTGTTTAGCTATTGGACAGATGTCATTGATACCATGGGGGAGATTTACTAAAACTGGAGCATGCAGAATCTGGTGCAGCTGTGCATGGTAGCCAATCAGCTTCTAACTTCAGCCTGTTCGATGAAGCTTTGGCAATAAAACCTGAAAGCTGATTGGTTACTATGCACAGCTGCACCAGATTTTGCACTCTTAAATTTTAGTAAATAAATAACCCCCCATATCAGATCGCACTCCCGCAAGACCCTATTTGTTTAATGGGAGCTCTAGATGAGGAAACCTTTAAGCCTCATTCACACTACTAGTTTTTTTTTTTTGCTCAACCCAGCAGGTTACATAGTTACATAGTGGGTGAGGTTGAAAAAAGACATGAGTCCATCAAGTCCAACTTATGTGAGGTTGAATGGAAAAAACTGACAGCTAAGGTCGGAGCTGCTGTACTAACAATCCAATGTTGGTATAGTGATCTCCCCTGTTATGCTATTGTGTTCTGACGGGGGATGCCCCTGCCAGTACACTCTGGTGAGCGGTCTCAGCCATTGGCTAAAAGCACTGATCGGGAGCCAAACCGCAGACCCTTTTTGGTCATGACTCTTCACCAGAAACCAGCTGAATGTCTGGCTTCTGTTGGACTGACTGCCATGCACACGGGCCAAATGTCGGCTGTTTTCTATTGAACCGGCTGATGCCGCCCGACATTTGGCCCATGTGTACTAGGTTTTACCCTCCAACACATGTTTCTGTTCTTAGGTTACTTTATATTGCATGTAAACAAATTACTTGCTTCTGGATATCCTCTAATGTCCCCACCATTGGGTTGATCAAGTGAAGTGTGTTCTTATACGAGAGAAACTAACTTATCGGCATAGGAATGCCATGCAGAAATTCTATTCCATGTGGCTAAACTGGCTGGATGCACCAGGTCTGGCCCTGCCCTGAGTAATACTTAATCGGCTCCTACAGATGTGGAATTTCAAAGAGTGAATATGGAAGTTGGTGATGGGTCAGGTACCTCATGACAGGATTCTCTATGCTTGCTTGAAGGAACATATAGGGTCATATTCATGTGCTTACTTTCAAGTGTTTCTTGACATTACCCATTTACATTTGTTTGTGTTTTTGTCTACCTGTTATTTTTTTTTTGTCCCACGTTGTTACTGTGCTCTTGGATTTATATATGTATGTGTGATATCTCTTATGTCAAAGGATTTTGTAACTGGAATTGTAAACTGATTTTACTGCTGATTGATTTTGTTGGCACCACTCTTGTATTTTCAATAAAATTTTTCTTTAAAAAAACCAAAACATAGCCAAGCAATCTGAATGGATCACTACATGGTCTACTGAGATCTTGACTTCCTCCCTCCTCATGGGCCAATCCTGTGCTGAGTACCAAAAGAGAGGAACTTCTCCCTCACGTAAGTTGGACATGGTCTACTTAGACCTTGGCTTCTTCCGCATGGGTCAATCCTGTGCTGAGTACCCCAAGAGAGGAACTTCTCCCTCACGTAAGTTGGACATGGTCTACTTAGATGTTGGCTTCTTCCACATGGGTCAATCCTGTGCTGAGTACCCCAAGAGAGGAACTTCTCCCTCACGTAAGTTGGACATGGTCTACTTAGACCTTGACTTCTTCCACATGGGTCAATCCTGTCGTGAGTAACCCAGGAGAGGAACTTCTCCCTCACGTAATTTGGCTATGGTCTACTTAGACCTTGGCTTCTTCCTCATGGGTCAATCCTGTGCTGAGTACCCCAGGAGAGGAGCTTCTGCCTCACAGTAGGTTGGACCAAAGCTGGACCAGGCAGGTGGATTCGTCACTGTACAGAAACGTAGTCTACACTTCTAAACATGTAAACCAGCAATCACAGAATTTTTTCAATGTGGAGAGATAATAGTAAAAAAGCAAGCTTTGTTTTTACAAATTTGTTTCAGACATGGACCAGCCCTCCTCCTTTTTACCAGAACCCTGTAGTATAAGGTGACCATATTTTTTAAATGAAATCCTTGGACATATTTTATTTTTTTACTAGTAATGGCGGCAATCAGCGACTCTCTGCCCGTCGCTGCCCGCCTCACAGCCTGTCAAGTCTTACTCTCCAGGCCCCGGCTACTACTGGGTGGGGAGCGGAGGAAGATCACTCCGCCAGGGAAGGCATGTAGATAAGCAGGCAGGCGGCTGGCCACGACTTGAGCCAAGGCAGAAGAACATGCGAGCCGGAGCAGAACGGGCATGCACCCGAAACTGAAGAAATATTCCCTCCACTCCAAACAGCTCATAATGATCATCAGAAAGGGGCAAAAATTATGGAAAATTCAGATTTTTTTTTAATTCTGCACTGACTGTCTTTGAAATTGCCCCAGCCCCTGTTCAAATCCAGGGACAAAACCGGGGACAGACTTGGTCCTGGGACAGTGTCCTCAATCCGGGGACTGTACCCTTTGGCTGCTATGCTTGCAGTTAAACGCCTTGTCTGGGCAGGTTCTAAATCCTCAATTATAAGAAATAATAATATTGTCCAAGTACCACAAAAATGTATTGAGGTAGAAATGCAAGTGTTCACATAAAAAATATTAGAAGGTACATAGCATCTACCATGGACAGTGTTTGCATCCATGGATGGTGTTTGCACTATGGATGGTGAATGTTCTGTGCCTTCATTTAAAATGTCCACCATGGATGGGATTTGCACTATGGATGATGGATGCTGTGATGCTGTTCCTTTTTTTAAATGTCCACCATGGATGGTGTTTGCAGCCATGGATGGGGTTTGCACCTTGGATGATAGATGCTGTTCCTTCTTTTAAAATGTCCACCATGGATGGTGTTTGCACAATGGATGATGGATTCTGTTCCTTCTTTTAAAATGTCCACCATGGATGGTGTTTGCACAATGGATGATGGATTCTGTTCCTTCTTTTAAAATGTTGACCATGGATGGTGTTTGCACTATCGATGATGGATGCTGTTCCTTCTTGCCTGCCTTTTGACCTCAATACATTTTTCAGGTACATGGGCAGCAAGTTGGCTATTTCTTGGAACTGAGCTATAATACAGTGTCTCTGTAAGCTGAGCACCGCAGCAACAGACGTATGGGTATAGTGATGTATGGATTGAAGAGTTTTCTAGGTTCTAAATCCTGACTGCTGCAAATTGGTCTTAAAAGGCAAAGGACTCAGAAATGTGTCTGCTCTGGAGCCCATGGCTTGAAGCTAAATTCCATAAGTTTTAACTTATATGCTTTGGTTGGGTGGGGTGCGGGTGCAACAGCCTCTTGTTACATATTTCTTTGCTGTGCAGCTTGGATCTCCCATATATAAATTTCCACGCTATGATTTTCAACAATGGGATGCACTTAATGTAGCCTTGTAATATACCCTTTACGGGAAATAAAAAATGCATGAAAAAACACATATTTTGGTGTAGCGCTACAACACGCCTCCCTCCTTTCCACAATTACTACTCTAAACCTCGCTTTTGTAAAAATTAGGATAATAAATCCCTAAAACACAAATAAAATTAAATATATAAAAAGCATATAAAAACTCCTCTGTACAATAATGCACCTCCCACTTACTCAATATGATAAAGTGCATGTGCTATGCAACCAATCTCATAAAGTGCATGTGCTGTGCAACCAATAACAAAATGTAGACGTGCTATACGCATAAAAATGGCTCTCCCATATGCCAACACAAAGTTAAAAATGGCATATCTGACCTGCACATTTTAAAGTTTGAGAACTGGTGCTTCCCAAAAAACAGATTTCTAGTACCAATGCTGTTTTTTTCAGTGGGGTGTCCCGATGCATTATAGTTTTGCCTATATTTAAAAAAAAGGAGGCCAAGGCAGGTAGACTGCATATTTTGTATGTATTTCAGAAGCTTACATTTTCACATATGACTCAATCACAGAGCTACAGTTACAGTTCTCAACCCCCCAAACATTTGCCAACAGATGTTACTAAGCCACAGCATATCCACATTAAACTCAGGTGACCAACTGCACGTGTTTGTTGATCAAACTCGCTAATGAACATCAATTAACAAATGAGTCAAGCTGACATTATAATACGAGAGCGCTAACAAAAGTAGCTGTGGATACTACGGCTTAACCCTTTTTAATCCGAAAATATGTCAGCAGGCTGGGATATTTGATATTTTCTTATTAATGGCAGAAAAGAAGCAGAACGGAGAACACTGGGTTTAATTTTTCATCTTAATCCATGAGCTGCAAACCAATTTCACTCAATCTTATCTCTCTGACCTAGCAAAAGTGCAGAATTGAAGCAGGGACCACAGTGACACCCAGTGGTAGCATTCAGCGCTGCATTTTTAATATTGATCAATGACGGTGGCTGAAATGGTCACATACTCTATTACTATTAGTATGTATTACTGATCCTGATTCCCTAATATTGCTGCCGTCCTTAGAAAATGTAAACAATTTCATATTCGCTGTCATGAAGGCACACTAACGATTTACAGATATATATATATATATATATATATATATATATTTATTTATATATATATATATATATATATATATATATATATATATATATGGTACATATTTTTTTTTATATTACATATACTTATCTATTTATTTGTCATTTGTATGTATATATATATATATATATATATATATATATATATATATATATATATATATATTAAAATAAATAAACAAATAAACAATAGAAATTTATATATATATATATATATATATATATATATATATATATATATATTGCATATATGTATTTAATGACATTATTTATATGTATTTTTTATTAATTTATTTAAATGTTGTGTGTATGTATGTATGTATGTATATATATATATATATATATATATATATATATATATATACATATTTTATCTTTTATTTATATGTATAGAATATATGTATGCATATATGTATGTGAGGGTGTATAAATATATATATATACACACACATATACATTATGTATGTAATTAAAAAAATAAAATAATGTATGTATGTATGTATGTATGTATGTATGTATGTATGTATGTATATATATATATATATATATATATGTGTGTGTGTGTGTATATATATGTACATATATATATGTACATATATATATATATATGTGTGTGTATATATGTACATATATATATATATATATATATATATATATATATATATAAAAACGCTAGCATATATATATATATATATATATATATATATATATATATATAAATATTAATATAATGCAGTATGATTAATACATACATCGCCAATGCAACATAACCCTTTCCTAGTAGACTCTATAATAGCATTCTATTTACATAATGTATTTGATGTCTACGCTTTATAACTTCCACAGATTTTTAAGCCTATACCGTGTTAGTACTGTAAATGCTTAGATTAAGTAACAATCTCCCAGTTCTCCTAGCTCACAATAAATAAATAGATGGAAGGAATCCACTTAAGCGCCCAGCATGCAACACTTTACACGGGCAGAGTACATCCAACAAGGGGACAAGCAAGCGTGCACCTTATTTACATAGGCCTGTAATGCTAGCAGGCTCCTGGCTGAGTAACAATAATTGTATGGATCTACCGGACTAATGACTGCATTCAGGTCATCAGTTTTTTAAACCTCATCTCAGTGTAAAGTCATTGTCGCTAATACTTTGTTTTCATGGGGCATATTCGAAAACATATCACATTATATATCATACATGAACATACATATCTACGCCGTATGCTAATACACAAACACAAACACACTTGCGCACACACACACACAAACACATACATAAAGGTATCTATTGTATATGAGAGTTGCATACAAATTTTGACTGTAAATTTTGTCAGCATTGATGACCTAATTAAAACAAATTTTGAAATGCTCTTTGCATACATCTATAATACATTCAAAGCATGGTATTTAAGCCGCTAAACATCGCACAGCTGCTGTTTTGCACATCCCCCCGCAATATAATATCAACTATTGCACATGGACGAAGCAACACTTGTTAGGCAAGGTGTCTAAGTACTCTTGGGTCACTTAAACTTTCATTGGAAGACAAAAAGGTAAATCGAAATTCAATGGAATCGAAAGTTAATGAATATGATCCAATTATATCCAATGATTTATTTTTAGTTGTGTCCAGTGACACCAAAGCCAAAGCAAAAAGTGCCTTGATGGCCCCCCCCAACTTTACCCCCCCCCCTCCAGAGCCAACGACAGCTCCCCCCTTCTCGCAGGCAAAGGGTTACCGCCACTTATGTCCACAGCACAAACAGCAAGTAGAGCTTAGAGCAGTGTTTATCAACTCCGGTCCTCAAGGCGCCCCAACAGGTCATGTTTTCAGGATTCCCCTCAGATGAAACGACTGTGGTTATTACTAAGGCAGTGATACTGATCAAATCACCTGTGCAAAATAATGGAAAGCCTGAAAACAAGACCTGTTGGGGCGCCTTGAGGACTGGAGTTGAGAAACACTGGTCTAGAGCAGTGTAAACAGAGGTACAGCCAATTCTTGTAACTTTTGTTCTAACACAAAAGGCCCTGCGAGGATCCGTCACAAAGAAAATAACTACTAGAAAGCATGGGCGGACACAGCACCATGCATTCCACCAAAAGAGGTACCTCATTCAGCATCAACAGCTAAAAACAACATGGTATCAACCTGTGGGATGCTATTTTTCAAAGACTCGGGGGGCTGATTTACTAAGGGGGGGGGGGGGTCATTTGCACGCTAGTCTGGACTCACTCCGTAGACCCGTGAAAATTCTTTTTTTGTGGTCTTGGAATTGCCTAGGACCTGATTGGGTCTGCGCAAGGGAGCGTAGGCTAGGGTGCAAAATGTTTCCCGGAGTCATTTAGCCCCCTTGATGTTGACCAACAAATGCTAATTGAGCCAGTTGATTTAGGCATTGTGTCAATAAAAAAAAAAAAAAAAAAAAATCAACATTTTAAAAATGTAACAAAATCATATACTTTAAAACAGCTCCTAGTCTTAGCCCACTTTCTGAACATAGCTATCTATCTATCTATCTACTATCTACTTTACATATATACAAAATAAAAATAAATAAAAATAAATTAAATATATTTATGTATATATATATATAAATATACACAAACACACAAATACATATATATATAAAATAACTGTACCATCTCCCTTTATTTTGTAAAGCACAGCGCAAACTGTTGTCACTATACAAATCCTGTATAATAACAATAATAAAACAAAAAAATATTATAATAATCTAGGTTTAAATCTAATGAAATAAAAGCAGCATACTCACCCTCAGGAACCTGTCTAAAATCCGGAACATGGTTAGTTAGATCAGCTCTGTATACCACCCTACGTTTTAGAATGCCTTTTGCATGTCTTACTGTGCCCAATGCAACTTTGCACTGAATCCCACCGTATGAATGATGGGTATTTTGATACATCCTGCTCTAGCACTATATAAGGCATCCCACAACACTGGTATTTTTTTTTTCTTTCTTTCTGCATTTAATATTAGCAATATTCTTGCAAGTAAAGGGTTAACCAGAGGCCAGGGGAGGTTTTGAAAAAAAAAAAAAAAGCTTTAATTTTTATTTTTTTTGCTGTTGGCTTGAGCAGGCAAGAGTTAAAGCCGGGCACATTTCCATACACATGGAAATGAAGGCGTGATCTTATAATCATTTATTTTTAATGGTCAGAGAGGGGAGGGTGGACAGAAGGAATGGTTTTGTAGCGGGATTTGGGACTGGAAAGGACAGCCTACCAAAGTGTAGCCAATAGCAGAGTCACCATGAGGAGTTGTAAGGTGTTTTGTGTTCCTTGGGACAAAGCTGAACCATGCCTGGTACTCTCAGGAACGTGTCACCTGTTTGGAGCTAACGGGACCGGTCAAGGGTCCCTCACCGGTTTTTGGGTGATCTGCCCTTGGAATCAGCTTATGCAGAAAAAAAAATATGTTTGATATTCAAACCACCATTCCCCCCCCCCCCAATAGTTTATTTAAATATTAACGATGACATCAAATGGACAAGAGGTTCGGAAATAGACGTAGATGATATGGGTTCAGAAATGGATGTATAGGTTCAGGAATAGACGTATAGGTTAAGGAATAGATGTATAGGTTCAGAATTGAACGTATAGGTTCAGGAATAGATATATAGGTTCTGAATTAGACGTATAGGTTCAGAATTAGACGTATACGTTAAGGAATGGATGTATAGGTTCAGCGATAGATGTATAGGTTCAGAATTAGACGTATAGGTTCAGGAATAGACGTATAGGTTCAGCGATAGATGTATAGGTTCAGAATTAGACGTATAGGTTCAGGAATAGACGTATAGGTTCAGAATTAGACGTATAGGTTCAGAATTAGACGTATAGGTTCAGGAATAGACGTATAGGTTAAGGAATAGATGTATAGGTTCAGTATTAGACGTATAGGTTCAGGAATAGACGTATAGGTTAAGGAATAGACGTATAGGTTAAGGAATAGATGTATAGGTTAAGGAATAGACGTATAGGTTCAGGAATAGACGTATAGGTTCAGAATTTGACGTATAGGTTAAGGAATAGACGTATAGGTTAAGGAATAGAGGTATAGGTTCAGGAATAGACGTATAGGTTCAGGGATAGACGTATAGGTTCAGGGATAGACGTATAGGTTCAGGGATAGATGTATAGGTTCAGAATTAGACGTATAGGTTCAGGAATAGACGTATAGGTTCAGGAATAGACGTATAGGTTCAGGAATAGACGTATAGGTTCAGGAATAGACGTATAGGTTCAGGGATAGACGTATAGGTTCAGGAATAGACGTATAGGTTCAGGGATAGACGTATAGGTTCAGGGATAGACGTATAGGTTCAGGAATAGACGTATAGGTTCAGGGATAGACGTATAGGTTCAGGAATAGACGTATAGGTTCAGGGATAGACGTATAGGTTCAGGAATAGACGTATAGGTTCAGGGATAGACGTATAGGTTCAGGAATAGACGTATAGGTTCAGGGATAGACGTATAGGTTCAGGAATAGACGTATAGGTTCAGGAATAGACGTATAGGTTCAGGGATAGACGTATAGGTTCAGGGATAGACGTATGGTTCAGGAATAGACGTATAGGTTCAGGAATAGACGTATAGGTTCAGGGATAGATGTATAGGTTCAGGGATAGAGGTATAGGTTCAGGAATAGACGTATAGGTTCAGGGATAGACGTATAGGTTCAGGGATAGACGTATAGGTTCAGGGATAGACGTATAGGTTCAGGAATAGACGTATAGGTTCAGGGATAGACGTATAGGTTCAGGAATAGACGTATAGGTTCAGGAATAGACGTATAGGTTCAGGGATAGATGTATAGGTTCAGGGATAGAGGTATAGGTTCAGGGATAGACGTATAGGTTCAGGAATAGACGTATAGGTTCAGGAATAGACGTATAGGTTCAGGAATAGACGTAGACAATATAGGTTTAGAATTAGATGTATAGGTTTAGAAATAGACGTAGCCTGAAATAGAACAGTAATTAGATACTCAATCTGTCCCTGGAAATATATATTTTTTAAAAAGAAGCTAACTTTGAGTTGACGTTGGAATCAATGAAAGGACCAGCCAAGTGTTCCTCCATACATCACAACTCCCAGAACTGTCAAACACAACTCTACTAGTCATCTCAACAAGCCACCCTCTTAGACGCACCTGTCATCACCCCTATTAAGTGGCCATACGACTTTGATTTTAGCAGGCACCGACTTAAACAAGCATGCACTTACAAACCCAACAACCCCGCTGTCATTCTTACTAGCAACGTGCCATCATCTGCATTGCAAGTTCAACACTAGCACCAACCAAAAAAAAAAAAAAGAAAAGAAAAGAAAGCCCAGCATTGCCAACCCATCTCCAGCAGGACAGTCAGCTCAGAAGGTGCCCTGGTCCTCTCCAGTAAAACCCCCAACGTGGAGATGGGGCACGATCCACCGGTGCTGTGGCACCCATCGCTCCAGCACCCCCCCCCCCCCCCCAGGTCCTGGCATCAATCGTGTCGCCAACCGTCCAAAGCCAACTTCTCGCTGGAGCTTGTACTGGAGAGAACTCTGCAGCATCCATTCCGCTGGCTGTCACAGCAAAGTTGCTTCTGGCAGGAACAACCCCCTCTTGCTTTTTTTATTTTTTTTATTTAATGCCCACTCAAGCCATCAGAACAAGCAAGTCAGGAAAGAAGCAGAGCCCATGGGCACAACAACAGCAGTGGGAGAGTATTAGCACGGTACCTTGTTGCAGTGGTAAAAGTCCAGGGGGCTGAGGCAGGTGGGGTCTGCAGATATGGTGCCCACACTGGTGGGGGCAGGAGGGTAAAACCTAACGTCCATCACACGCCGGGCATTAAAACGGCTGCTTGATTTTTTTAGATTTTTTTTGTTGTTTGCAAAATAAGGTTTTTTTTGTTTTTGTTTTTTTTTTTAATTCTCTTCTGTGGGCTCCTGTGTGAGCTTCAGTGCCTCTTGCTGAATATGTGTGTGTGTGTGTATGTGTGTGATAGAGGGAGGGAGCTGTGTCTATTGTTTGAAACAACAAGACAGAGAAGGAGAGGAGAGAGAGAGAGGGAGAGGAGGGAGAGGGAAGGGGTGGTGGTTGGGGGGGGGGGGGGGGGTTGGGCATCATGTATTCTCCTTCTCTCAAACATCCGTTCTGTGCTCTCTCTCTCTCTCTCTCTCTCTTTCTCCCACTATTTTCAACCCCCTCTCTTTTCTCTCTCTTGTTCTTTCCCATAGCTCTCTCCCATCTCCCTCTCTCCTTTTCCCTCATTCCCCCCTTTCGCTCCTTAACCCTTTCCTGGCCAGGAACACAGACCCCCCCCCCCTCTCCCTCCCTCCCTTCCCCCTCCCCCAGCAGCATCTCTGCACCTTTATACATCTTCCTCAGTTCATAAACTAAAGCTATATACTCATATACAACCGTATACCATTGGGTGTGAACCTAGGATGTGTATATACATCTACAAGAGTACAACGTATCCATATTATACATACATACATACATACATACATACATATACAGTATATAAATAATATATAGAGGAAATGCACATTATGACTTCATCCGTCTACACAGAGCTTTACAGAGTATGTAGATTCATACACATAGGGCTCAGGAGCTTACAGTCTAAAGACATATTATGCAGTGTTTTACAGTGTACATAGGTTCATAAACATTAGTCCCAAGAGCTCACAATCTACTGACATGTTACAGTTTACACAGTGCTTTATAGAGTACAGAGATCCATACACATAGAGCTCAGGAGCTTACAATCTAAAGACATATTACAGAGTGCTTTACAGAGTACACAGATTCATACCCATAGGGCTCCGGAGCTTACAATCTAAAGACATATTACGCAGTGCTTTACAGTGTACATAGGTTCTTTTTTTTTATTCTTTATTTTCTTAAAACAGGGTATACAGGTATAACATTGCCATTTAGAAAAAACATCGGGTGCTACGACCTATCTTTTTTTTATATTCTGATTATCGCCATACATAAATCAATAAAGAAAACCTTATTTAAACCATATTATTTCACTTTCGTTATTTAAATATCGTCTTCTGGCCTCTTCTTCCTAGAATAGGAAGTGTACATAGGTTCATACACCTTAGTCCCAAGAGCTTGCAATCTACTGACATGTTACACAGTGCTTTACAGAGTTCAGAGATTCATACACATAAGTCCCAAGAGCTTACAATCTACAGGCATAATATGCAGTGCTTTACGGAGTACCTAGGTTTAGGTCTCAGGAGCTCACAATCTAATCTTCTAGACTGTAAGCTCTAACGAGCAGGGCCCTGTGATCCCTCTGTATTGAATTGTATTGTGACTGTACTGTCTTCCCTGTTGTTGTAAAGCGCTGCGCAAACTGTTGGCGCTATATAAATCCTGTATAATAATAATAATAATAATGACACCGCGTTTTACAATGTACATCAGTTCATATACATTAGTCCCAAGAGCTCACTATTAGGGATGAGCCGAACACCCCCCCGTTCGGTTCGCACCAGAACCTTCGAACGGACCGAAAGTTGGCGCGAACGTTAGAACCCTATTAAATACAATGGACGCGAACGTTCAAAATCTAAAGTGCTAATTATAACGACTAATATGCATGTTATTGTCCTAAAAAGGGTTTGGGAACCCGGGTTCTGCACCAGGGGACATGTATCAATGCAAAACAAAGTTTTAAAAACGGCCGTTTTTCTGGAGCAGTCATTTTAATGATGCATAAAGTGAAAAAAAAAGTCAAATATTCCTTTAAATATCGTACCTGGGGGGTGTCTAAAGTATGCCTGTGAAGTGCCACGTGTTTCCCGAGTTTAGAACTGTCCCTGCACAAAATGACATTTCTAAAGGAAAAAAAGCCATTTAGAACTGCTTGCGGCTTTAATGTAATGTCTGGTCCCGGTAATATGGATGAAAATCATTGAGAAAAATGGCATAGCTATGTGGGCACATGGGTCAGTTGTCCCTGTCGGAGGGCAGAGAGGAGGTTGGTGCCATTGTCGCAAACCACCATTCCTGCCTTAAGCTGGCGTGGCGTCAACCACCTCTCGGCCTGCCCCTGCAGAGCAGACAGAACCTCTGCCCCAGTGTGGCTCCTGTCCCCCAAACACACCAGCGCAAGCACGGCATGGCATCTTTTTGCCTGCGTACTTGCCTAGCCCTTTGAACGCCTACGGAGCACCGCTGGTTCCGAGGACAAAGCACAGGAAGAGGCCATGGAGGAAGAAGAAGAGGAGGGGGTGGAGGAGAGAGGTGTGTCACAACCAGTAGTAGCATTTTGGAGGCGTGGCAGCGGAACAACTTCCAACACTACTGCACCTTGTCCTGCATCCTCCCCAGCTGCCAAAAGAGTGACCCAATGGGCCGTGAAAGAAAGGTAACGTCCCTGTCCATGCCTGCTGGACCATGAGTCAGCGGTAATATGCACCTTACCGCTGACCGCCCTGTCCAGCGAGGCATGGACATTGCCTTCCACATGCCGGTAGAGAGCCGGAATCGCCTTCCGTGACAAAAAGTGGCGTTTGGGAACCTGCCACTGAGGAATCGCACATTGCATAAACTCACGGAAGGGGTCCGAGCCTACCAACTGAAAAGGCAGCAGTTGAAGTGCTAGCAATTTAGCCAAGCTAGCATTGAACCGCTGGGCATGTGGATGGCTGGGAGTGAACTTCTTTCGACGGTCCAGCAGCTGGGGCAGGGAAATTTGCCTGCTAGAATCGGACGTCGGTGTACTGCTAGCAGAGTGCCCACAAGTACTTGGCTGTGACACACCTAATTCTACACCTTTATTCCTCTCAGTGCAGGTTTCAGAGAGGACTGAAGGTATAGTGGGGTTAGAGATCCCAGCTGATGCGGAGCAAGGAGAGGTCCGCTTTGTTCTTTGGTGTGGGTCTTTGAGGTAGGCTTGCCAACGAGCTGCATGGCAGGTCAACATATGTCTGGTCAAGCATGTGGTGCCCAAGCGGCTGATGTTTTGGCCACGCGAGATACGCTTGAGACATATGTTGCAAACAGCAGCAGTGCGATCTGATGCACTCTACTCAAAAAAGGCCCACACCAAAGAACTTTTGGAATAACGGGCAGAGGCAGCGCCCTGCACAGGCGGAGCTCTGAGGTGTGATTCAGTCGGTGTGCTGCCCTTAGGCTGGCCCCCGGAGGGCATCCTGCCTCGTTGGAGATGTGCCTCCTCCTCATCCTCTCTCCTATCAGGCACCCACGTGGAGTCAGTGACCTCATCATCCCCTCCCTTCTCATCACTGGAACCAATCTGGCAGTATGCTGCAGCTGCTGGAACATGACTGCCAGATTGGTGTCCTTCTTGAGCATCCCCTCTCTCTGCTCTCAGGCTACTGCCTTCCTCTAGCTGGGTATCATTTTCAGACCTTCGAAACGCTGGGCATCCTTCTGGAGCATGCACCCAACACTGTGCTCAAACAGTTCGGGGGACTCCTCAGGAGGACACGGTGGGTCTAGGGAAGGAGTGACTGATGATGACATTGAGGACGCTTTGGCAGCTGCTTTGCCAGTACCCTGAGCCTGGGTGAGAGAGGATGAGGAGGATGAGGAGGGCTTGGTCGTCCACTCTACCAAGTCTTCGGCATGATGCGGCTCAACACGTCCAGCTGCCGAAAATAAGGACAAGCGTGTCCCATGGCCACGTGCTGATGACGATGCACCGCGTCCACGACCAGCACTGTTGTCTCTAGACACAGAGCCTGCTTGCCCTCTTTTATTGGCTCCTGACTGTCTGCCTCTCCTTGTTTGCCTTCCAGACATTCTAAAGGCCTGCAGGGAGATGGGAAAACCAGCAATAAGGGGTAGCTTCAGGTGTATATTTTGCAAGAAGCACACTACGCCTGCTGTAAGTGCTGCAGATGCCTGCCTGTGTTACACAACAGGAAAACACAGCAATAAGGGCTAGCTTCTGGTGTATATTTTGCAAGAAGCACACTACGCCTGGTGTAAGTGCTGCAGATGCCTGTTAGTGTAACACAAAAGAAAAAAACTACGAGCAATAAGGGGTAGCTTCAGGTGTATAATGTGCAGGAGGCACACTACGCCCGCTGTAAGTGCTGCAGATGCCTGCCTGTGTTACACAACAGGAAAACACAGCAATAAGGCCTAGCTTCAGGTGTATATTTTGCAGGAGGCACACTACGCCTGCTGTAAGTGCTGCAGATGCCTGCCTGTGTTACACAACAGGAAAACACAGCAATAAGGGCTAGCTTCAGGTGTATATTTTGCAGGAGGCACACTACGCCTGCTGTAAGTGCTGCAGATGCCTGCCTGTGTTACACAACAGGAAAAAAAGCAATAAGGGCTAGCTTCAGGTATATATTTTGCAGGAAGCACACTACGCCTGCTATAACTGCTGCAGATGCCTGCCTGTGTTACACAACAGGAAAACATAGCAATAAGGGCTAGCTTCTGGTGTATATTTTTCAAGAAGCACACTACGCCCGCTGTAAGTGCTGCAGATGCCTGTTAGTGTAACACAAAAGAAAAAAACTACGAGCAATAAGGGGTAGCTTCAGGTGTATAATGTGCAGGAGGCACACTACGCCTGCTGTAAGTGCTGCAGATGCCTGCCTGTGTTACACAACAGGAAAACACAGCAATAAGGCCTAGCTTCAGGTGTATATTTTGCAGGAGGCACACTATGCCCGCTGTAAGTGCTGCAGATGCCTGCCTGTGTTACACAACAGGAAAAAAACAGCAATAAGGGCTAGCTTCAGGTGTATATTTTGCAGGAAGCACACTACGCCTGCTATAACTGCTGCAGATGCCTGCCTGTGTTACACAACAGGAAAACACAGCAATAAGGGCTAGCTTCTGTTGTATATTTTGCAAGAAGCACACTACGCCCGCTGTAAGTGCTGCAGATGCCTGTTAGTGTAACACAAAAGAAAAAAAACTACGAGCAATAAGGGATAGCTTCAGGTGTATAATGTGCAGGAGGCACACTATGCCCGCTGTAAGTGCTGCAGATGCCTGCCTGTGTTACACAACAGGAAAACACAGCAATAAGGCCTAGCTTCGGGTGTATATTTTGCAGGAGGCACACTACGCCTGCTGTAAGTGCTGCAGATGCCTGCCTGTGTTACACAACATTAAAACACAGCAATAAGGGCTAGTTTCTGGTGTATATTTTGCAAGAAGCACACTACGCCCGCTGTAAGTGCTGCAGATGCCTGTTAGTGTAACACAAAAGAAAAAAAACTACAAGCAATAAGGGGGTAGCTTCAGGTGTATAATGTGCAGGAGGCACACTACACCCGCTGTAAGTGCTGCAGATGCCTGCCTGTGTTACACAACAGGAAAATACAGCAATAAGGCCTAGCTTCAGGTGTATATTTTGCAGGAGGCACACTACTTAGCAAAATATCACTGACACTGTCCCCTGCCTATCCTTCTCTCTCCCTGCACACAAGGTTTAGCAGAATATAACTGACACTGTCCCTGCCTATCCTTCTCTCTCCTTGCACACAAGGTTTAGCAGAATATCACTGACACTGTCCCTGCCTATCCTTCTCTCTCTCTACACACAAGGTAAATGAACAAATATCACTAACACTGTCCCTGCCTATCCTCTCTCCCTGAACTGGAACACACTACACAAGGCCGCTGCGCTGGCGGCCTTTTATAGTGTGGGGCGTGTACTAAACCCCCCTGAGCTATAATTGGCCACAGGCATCCTGCCTGTGGCCAATTATGGCTCTCCTCACTAACGGCGCTGGGATTGGCCAAGCATGCGGGGTCAAAGTGCATGCTTGGCCAATCACAGCGCCGGGATTGCACTGTGATGGCGCAGTGTATTGTGGGCTGTTCGCGTCACTCGAATTTGGCGCGAATGGCCCAAAACGTTCGATTTTCGTCGAACGATCGAACAGCCGATGTTTGAGTCGAACGTATGTTCGACTCGAACACCGAACTCATCCCTACTCACTATCTTCTGACATGTTACACAGTGCTTTACGGAGTACAGAGATCCATACACATAGGGCTCAGGACCTTACAATCTAAAGACATTAGGCAGTGCTTTACACAGGGCCGGCGCTAGACTATTTTGCGCTCTAGCCACTTAAGGCCCGGAAAGTTTGGCTGGCCAAAGACTAGAGCACTTTTTGCGATTCGGCACTGCGTCGATTTAACTGACAATTGCGCTGTCCTTTTTTCCCCACAAATAGAGCTTTCTTTTGGTGGTATTTGATCGCCTCTGCGGTTTTTATTTTTTTGCGCTATAAACAAAAATAAAGCGACAATTTTTAAAAAAAAGCAATATTTTTTTCTTTTTGCTATAATAAATATCCCCAAAAATATATATAAAAAAATTTTTTCCCTCAGTTTAGGCCGATACGTAGTCTTCTACATATTTTTGATAAAAAAAGTCGCAATAAGCGTTTATTGATTGGTTTGCGCAAAAGTTATAGCGTCTACAAAATAGGGGATCGTTTTATGGCATTTTTATTAATATTTTTTTTTTTTAATAGCAATGGCGGCGATCAGCGATTTTTATTGTGACTGCGACTTTATGGCGGACACATAGGACACTTTTAGCGCTATTTTGGGACCATTCACATTTACACAGCAATCAGTGCTATAAATATGCATTTATTACTGTGTAAATGTGACTGGCAGTGAAGGGGTTAACCAGGAGGGGGCACTGAAGGGGTTAAGTGTGTCCTAGGGATGTGTTCTAACTGTAGGGGGGATGGGCTATGTGTGACAGGACACTGATCACTTCTCCCGATTACAGGGAGCAGTGATCAGTGTCCTGTCACTAGGAAGAATGGGGAAATGCTTGTTTACATTAGCATTTCCCCGTTCTTCCTCACCGTGAGACGATCGCGGGTATCCCCGCGGACATCGAGTCCGCGGGACCCGCGATCACACTCACGGAGCTTGCGCGCCCACAATGCTGTGTCTTAAAGGTGACGAACAGGTACGGTAATCTGCCTCTACGTGCCATTCTGGTGACGTATATCGGCGTGAGCCAGTCGGCAATCGGCTAGGCAAGACCAGCTACTTGTGCCCCCCCTCCAAAAAAATGAATTCAATATGTCTATCACCAGAACTCCTGCATAACACTAAACTGATGACCTACTGTATAGGGGCTTTGCATGTGTGCACCCATGAAACAGCAATAAACTTACCCTAAATTTTTCCATAGCCAGCGCTTTAAAAGCCCCTAAAGGACATCTGATGCTAGAATAATTGCTATGCGTGGTGATACATAACATGTGTAGGACACTTGCAGGAGCAAAAGCACATACATTTTTGTATGTGTGTATGTAAGGGGGGGGGGGGGGGGGAGGGAGCTCTAAAATGTTTTGTCTCTTTAAATGTTTACCACAGACACTGTACAGAGGATAGTCTGAAACCAGTGGCTGTGACTGTGCCCTAGACGGCTGCCTAGTTTTCCTAGTAGTAGCACCAGCCCTGCCTTTACAGTGTACATAGGTTCATACACATTAGTCCGAAGAGCTTGCAATCTACTGACATGTTACACAGTGCTTTACAGAGTACAGAGATTCATACACATAAGTCCCAGCAGCTTACAATCTACAGGCATATTATGCAGTGCTTTACAGAGTACATAGACTTAGGTCTCAGGAGCTCACACTCTATAGACATATTACACAGCGTTTTACAATGTACATTGGTTCATACACATAAGTCCCAAGAGCTCACTATCTACTGCCATGTTACACAGTGCTTTATGGAGTACAGAGATCCATACACATAGGGCTCAGAAGCTTACACTCTAAAGAGATATTACGCAGCATTTTACAGTGTACATAGGTTCATACACATTAGTCCCAAGAGCTTGCAATCTACTAACATGTTACACAGTGCTTTAAAGAATACATAGATCCATACACATAGGTCTCAGAAGCTTACAATCTAAAGACATATTAGAGTGCTTTACAGAGCACGTAGATTCATACACTTTATAGAGCCATGCACATAAGCCCTAAGAGCTCACAATCAGATTACCTATTATGCAGTGCTTTACAGAGTACGTACAGTATCTCACAAACGTGAGTACACCCCTCACATTTATATAAATATTTTATTATATCTTTTCATGTGACAACACTGAAGAAATTACACTTTGCTACAATGTAAAGTAGTGAGTGTAGGGCTTGTATAACAGAGTAAATTTGCTGTCCCCTGAAAAAATAAAACAACACACAGCCATTAATGTCTAAACCGCTGGCAACAAAAGTCAGTACACCCCTAAGTGAAAATGTCCAAATTGGGGCCAATGAGCCATTTTCCCTCCCCAGTGTCATGTGACTCGTTAGTGTTACAGGGTCTCGGGTGTGAATGGGCAGCAGGTGTGTTAATTTTGTTGTTATCACTCTCACTCTCTCATACTGGTCGCTGGAACATCAACATGGCACCTCATGGCAAAAAACTCTCAGAGGATCTGAAAAAAGAATTGTTGCTCTACATAAAGATGGCATAGGCTATAAGAAGATTGCCAAGACCCTGAAACTGAGCTGCAGAAAGGTGGCCAAGACCATACAGCGGTTTAACATGACAGGTACTACTCAGAACAGGCCTCGCCATGGTCGACCAAAGAAGTTGAGTGCATGTGTCCCAGAAGGAAGCTTCTTCTAAAGATGATGTACAGGAAAGCCCTCAAACACTTTGCTAAAGACAAGCAGACTACGGACATGGATTACTGGGACCATGTCCTGTGGTGTGATGAGACCAAGATACACTTATTTGGTTCAGATGGTGTCAAGCATGTGTGGCAGCAACCAGGTGAAGACTACAAAGACAAGTGTGTCTTGCCTACAGTCAAGTATGGTGGAGGGAGTGTCATGGTCTGGGGCTCCATGAGTGCTGCCAGAACTGGGGAGCTACAGTTCATTGAGGGAACCATGAATGACAAAATATACTGTGACATACTGAAGCAGAGCATGATCCCCTCCCTTCAGAGACTTGGCCACAGGGCAGTATTCTAACATGATAATGACTAGGGATGAGCTTTGTATTCGAGTCGAACTCATGTTCGACTCGAACATCGGCTGTTCGCCGAATTGCGAACATTATGGGCCGTTCGTGCCAAATTCGAGTGGCGCGTCACGGCCCATAATTCACTGCGGCATCGCAGTGCATTGCTGGCTGATGATTGGCCAAGCATGCACTATGACCCGCATGCTTTGGCCAATCACAGCGCAGAAAAAACGGAGAGCCGTATTTGGCCAAAGCCAGGGTGGCTTTGGCCAATTATGGCTCAGGGGTTTAGTACACGCCCCACACTACTTGGAGTTGTGAAAAGAGAGAGTTTACAGAGACAGACAGTGTCATTTATATTGAGCTAGATAGAGAAGGCAGGCGAGTCAGTTAGCTGCAATTACAGTGTGTAGAGGATATATATGCATCCTAGGTGTTGTATATATATATTTATACACTGTATTCAGTTTAGCTAGATCCGTTCCTGGTTCTCTCTATACTGTGACAGGCAGGCAGGTGATTGTGCTAGCTGCAGACAGTCAGTGTCACTGTGTGCTTTGCATAGCGTTCACATAAAGCTTACCTGAATACAGTTAGTGACTATTATAGTGATGTTCTCATAATAAAACCACAAGCAGAGAGCTGCAAGTATTTTCAGTTAGTGTACTGTGTCCCTCTCTGCACAGTTTTCACCTAAAACTAACTGCTGCTGCTGCTGCTTTTCCCATACTAATACCACAGCAGACAGTTGATTCTGACAGCTGCATTATCAGTACAGACAAATATATATACATCCCAACTTTGTGCAGCTACATCTCACTGCAGGCCATTAGTATGTCTGGAAGGCAAACAAGGAGAGGCAGACAGTCACGAGGCAATAAAAGAGGGCAAGCAGGCTCTGTGTCTAGAGGCAACAGTGCTGCTGGTCATGGACACGGTGCATCCTCATCAGCACGTGGCTGTGGGACACGCTTGTTCTTTTCGGCAGCTGGCCATGTTGAGCCGCAACATGCCCAAGACTTGGTAGAGTGGATGACCAAGCCATCCTCCTCATCCTCTCTCACCCAGGCTCAGGGTACTTTGTCTGGCAAAGCAGCTGCCAAAGCGGCCTCTTCCCTCGGCTCAATGGCATCAGTCACTCCTTCCCTAGTCCCACCATGCCCTCCTGAGGAGTCCCCCGAACTGTTTGACCACAGTGCTGGGTACACTAGATAGAGAAGGCAGGCGAGTCAGTTAGCTGCAGTTACAGTGTGTAGAGGATATATATGCATCCTAGGTGTTGTATATATATTTATACACTGTATTCAGTTTAGCTAGATCCGTTCCTGGTTCTCTCTATACTGTGACAGGCAGGCAGGTGATTGTGCTAGCTGCAGACAGTCAGTGTTTCACTTAGTGTACTGTGTGCTTTGCATAGCGTTCACCTAAAGCTTACCTGAATACAGTTGGTGACTATTATAGTGGTGTTCTCATAATAAAACCACAAGCAGAGAGCTGCAAGTATTTTCAGTTAGTGTACTGTGTCCCTCTCTGCACAGTTTTCACCTAAAACTAACTACTGCTGCTGCTGCTTTTCCCATACTAATACCACAGCAGACAGTTGATTCTGACAGCTGCATTATCAGTACAGACAAATATATATACATCCCAACTTTGTGCAGCTACATCTCACTGCAGGCCATTAGTATGTCTGGAAGGCAAACAAGGAGAGGCAGACAGTCACGAGGCAATAAAAGAGGGCAAGCAGGCTCTGTGTCTAGAGGCAACAGTGCTGCTGGTCATGGACACGGTGCATCCTCATCAGCACGTGGCTGTGGGACACGCTTGTTCTTTTCGGAAGCTGGCCATGTTGAGCCGCAACATGCCCAAGACTTGGTAGAGTGGATGACCAAGCCGTCCTTCTCCTCCTCATCCTCTCTCACCCAGGCTCAGGGTACTTTGTCTGGCAAAGCAGCTGCCAAAGTGGCCTCTTCCCTCGGCTCAATGGCATCAGTCACTCCTTCCCTAGCCCCACCATATCCTTCTGAGGAGTCCCCGAACTGTTTGACCACAGTGCTGGGTACATGCTCCAGGAGGATGCCCAGCGTTTTGAAGGCTCCGATGATGGAACCCAGCTGGAGGAAGGCAGTAACGTGAGCTCAGAGAGACGGGGTAGTAACGTGAGCCCAGAGAGAGGGGGTGCACAACAAGGACAGCTATCTGGCAGTCATGTTCCCCCAGCTGCAGCATACTGCCAGATTGGCTCCAGTGATAAGGAGGGAGGGGATGATGAGGTCACTGACTCCACGTGGGTGCCTGATAGGAGAGAGGAGGAGGAGGAGGCACATCTCCAATGAGGCAGGATGCCCTCCAGGGGCCAGCTTAAGGGCAGCACACCGACTGCATCACACCACAGAGCTCCACATGTGCAGGGCGCTGCTGTCTCTGCGCATTATTCCAAAAGTTCTTTGGTGTGGGCCTTTTTTCAGACGTGTGCAGCAGATCGCATCATTGCCATTTGCAACATATGTCTAAAGCGTATCTCGCATGGCCAAAACATCAGCCGCTTGGGCACCACGTGCTTGACCAGACATATGTCGACCTGCAATTCAGTCCGTTGGCAAGTGTACCTAAAAGACCCACACCAAAGAACAAAACGGACCTCTCCTTGCTCCTCATCATCTGGGATCTCCAACCCCACTATACCTTCAGTCCTCTATGAAACCTGCACTGAGAGGAATGAAGGTGTAGAATTCGGTGTGTCACAGCCAAGTACTTGTGGACAATCTGCACCGACGTCCGATTGTACCAAGCAAATTTCCCTGCCCCAGCTGCTGCACCGCCGAAAGAAGTTAGCGACCAGCCATCCACATGCCCAGCAGTTGAATGCTAGCTTGACTAAATTGCTAGCACTTGAACTGCTGCCTTTTCAGTTGGTAGACTCTGCCCCCTTCCGTGAGTTTGTGGAATGTGCGGTTTCTCAGTGGCAGGTTCCCAAACGCTACTTTTTCTCACGGAAGGCGATTCCGGCTCTCTACCGGCATGTGGAAGACAATGTCTTGGCCTCGCTGGACAGGGCGGTTAGCGGTAAGGTGAATATTACCGCTGACTCATGGTCCAGCAGGCATGGACAGGGACGTTACCTATCTTTCACGGCGCATTGGGTGACTCTGCTGGCAGCTGGGAAGGATGCAGGACAAGGTGCAGTAGTGTTGGAGGTTGCTCCGCCACCACACCTCCAAAATGTTACTACTGGTGATTCTGACACAGCTCTCTCCTCCACCCCCTCCTCTTCTTCTTCCTCCATGGCCTCTACCTGTGCTTTGTCCTTGGAACCAGCGGTGCTCCGTAGGCGTTCAAGGGGCTACGCAAGTACGCAGGCAAAAAGATGCCATGCGGTGCTTGAGCTGGTGTGCTTGGGGGACAGGAGCCACACTGGGGCAGAGATTCTGTCAGCTCTGCAGGGGCAGGCTCAGAGGTGGTTGACGCCACGCCAGCTTAAGCCAGGAAAGGTGGTTTCCGACAATGGCATCAACCTCCTCTGCGCCCTCCGACAGGGACAACTGACCTATGTGCCCTGTTTGGCTCACGTCCTTAACTTGGTTGTGCAGCGGTTCTTGGGCAGGTACCCGGGCTTACAGGAGGTCCTGAAGCAGGCCAGGAAACTCTGTGGGCATTTCCGCCGGTCATATAATGCCAGTGCTCGGCTGGCTGAACTGCAAAAGGATTACAACCTGCCCAAGAACCGCCTAATCTGTGACATGCCCACCAGGTGGAACTCTACGTTGGCCATGCTGCAGCGGCTGCACACGCAGCAGAGGGCCATCAATGAGTATCTGTTGCAATATGGCACCAGGACAGGGTCAGGGGAGCTTGGATTTTTTCCCCACGCCAGTGGGCCATGATCAGGGATGCATGCACTTTCCTGCCACCATTTGAGGAGGCCATGAGGATGGTGAGCAGTGACAGTGCATGCATCAGTGACACTGTCCCTCTTGTCCACCTGTTGGAGCACACGCTGCGTGGAATAATGGACAGGGCACTTGAGGCAGAACAGAGGCAGGAAGAGGAGGACTTCCTTACCTCTCAAGGCCCTTTATCCAGACAGTGTTCCTGCTGGCCCGGCTATCACACAGGAAGAGGAGGAGGAGGATTATTGTGTCAGCATGGAGGTTGAGCCTAGCACTGTCTCATCTCGTCCTCAGTGACCCAGAGGACTCTGCACCGAATGCCTCAGCAAACCTACGCTGCATGGCCTCCCTGATCCTGCAAAGCCTGCGGAAGGATCCTCGTATTCGTGCGATCAAGGAGAGGGATCATTACTGGCTGGCAACCCTCCTTGATCCACGTTACAAGGGTAAGGTTGCAGACCTTATCTTGCCGTCGCAGAGGGAGCAGAGGATGAAGCATCTTCGGGAGGCCTTGCAGAAAGGTCTGTGCAATGCGTTCCCAGAGACTGGGAGGTTACAAATTCCTGGTCCTGGACAACGTGTTGCTGAGGCTCTGGTCAGTCAAGGAAGGAGCGGTGGAGAAGGTGGCCATCTGACCGATGCGTTCAGACAATTTTTTTTATTCAACCACAAGGTATGATCGCTTCCAGCAACCATCGCCAGCGTCTGGTTTACATGGTGCAGGAATACCTAGGAGCAAGATCAGACTTGGACACCTTTCCCACCGAAAATCCTTTGGGTTACTGGGTCTTGAGGATGGATCACTGGCCAGAGTTTGCACAGTATGCAATTGAGGTACTGGCCTGTCCTGCATCCAGCGTTCTTTCGGAACACACATTCAGTGCTGCTGGAGGCTTTGTAACCAATCACAGGATGTGCCTGTCCACCGACTCGGTCGATCGACTGACCTTCATAAAAATTAATCAGTATTGGATCACCACCAGCTACCAAGCACCTGATGCTGATGTAACCGAATACATTTTTTGGAAATGTCAGATCCCTTCAAGACTGCCTATGCTGATGCTGAGTGACTATCCTGCTATGCTGAGTGACTATCCTCTTCCTCCTCAATAATCATGCTTATAGCTTGAAATAACATTTTTGATTCTGGGCACCGCCACCAGTGGCTAAGGCCCAATTTTTCAGCCGCTGTTTAACAGGGGCGTGTATTTACAATTATTGATGCAATACTTTGCAGCAGGGCTCATTGCTGCGCTCCATGTACAGTATCTGTGAGGGGTTGCAGTGTTGTGGCACCAGTGCCTAAGGCACACTTTTTATGCCCCTGTTCAACAGGGGCATGTGATTACAATTCTTGATCTAATATTTTACAGCTGGGCCCATTCCTGCGCCCACCAAGAGGAACTGTGAGGACTTACAGTGTTGTGGTACCAGCACCACCACCACCAAAGGCCCAATTTTTCCTACCACTGTTCAACAATGTCATGTAATTACAATTCTTGATCTAATATTTCACAGCTGGGCCCATTCCTGCGCCCACCAAGAGTAACTGTGAGGACTTACAGTTTTGTGGCACCAGCACAACCACCACCACCACCAAAGGCCCAATTTTTCCTACCTCTGTTCAACAATGTCATGTAATTACAATTCTTGATCTAATATTTCACAGCTGGGCCCATTCCTGCGCCCACCAAGAGTAACTGTGATAACTTACAGTGTTGTGGCACCAGCACCACCACCACCACCAAAGGCCCAATTTTTCCTACCACTGTTCAACAGGGGCATGTAATTACAATTCTTGATCTAATATTTCACAGCTGGGCCCATTCCTGTGCCCACCAAGAGGAACTGTGAGGACTTACAATGTTGTGGCACCAGCACCACCATCAAAGGCCCAATTTTTCCTACCACTGTTCAACAATGGCATGTAATTACAATTCTTGATATAATAGTTCACAGCAGGGCGTTCCAGCGCCCACCAAGAGTAACTGTGAGGGCTTACAGTGTTGTGGCAACACCAACACCTAAGGGCCAAATTTCACCAGAGTATATACGGCAGGCCCCTATTTTTTAAACATCCGACTTACAAACGACTCCTACTTGGAAACGGAAGGAGACAACAGGAAGTGAGAGGAAATCTACCCCTAGGAAGGGAAATTCTCTCCTGTAAGAGTTAATATGGGAAAAAGGTGTCTCCTCTCCACTGATGCTTTATCACCAATCCTTGTTTCACTAAAAACCCAAAATTTACAAAAAACATTTGTCATTGGGACAGAAATGTTCTTGACTATTGTATAACAGATGTATTACTGATCTGCTTACCACCTTCTACCCCATAACCTTACTTATACTTAAACCATGAGACCACACCTTTTGTTTGGAGTAAAACATGACTGTAGCAGCCTCCTTTATTTTAAACTTTACATCAGTTATAACAAAACACCATCATCAAACATCATGAGAAACCCACGTTTGGCTCCTAGCGTTGGTCTTTGCAGGAACCTCTAATTAGCATAATAATATTAATAATCCTAACCATAAACAAACCACCTGACACTGCGGTACCTTAAATGGTCATAGGCCTCAAGCCGACCAGCTGCTCAGAGACGACCACTGACCGCAGTGCCCCCATTATCAAACTCTTCCAGCTAAACCCTGTTAGCTGGAATACACCCTCAGAACCCATACCACCGATAGGTAATGACTAGGGATGAGCTCGGTGTTCGAGTCGAACATACGTTCGACTCGAACATCGGCTGTTCGCTCGTTCGGCAAACAACGAACGATTTGGGCCGTTCGTGACAAATTCGAGTGACGCGAACGGCCCACAATACACTGCACCATCGCAGTGCAATCCCGGCGCTGTGATTGGCCAAGCATGCACTGTGACACTGCATGCTTGGCCAATCACAGCGCCGGCAGCGAGGAGAGCAATGATTGGCCACAGGCAGGATGCCTGTGGCCAATTATAGCTGAGGGGGTTTAGTACACACCCCACACTATAAAAGGCCGCCAGCGCGGCGGCCTCGGGTAGTGTGTTCCGGAGCAGGGAAAGAGAAGGATAGGCAGGGACAGTGTCATATCTATTCTTTGCTAAACTTGTGTGTAGGGACAGAGAAGGATAGGCAGGGAGAGTGTCAGTGTCATATTCTTTGCTAAACCTTGTGTGTAGGGAGAGAGAAGGATAGGCAGGGAGAGTGTCAGTGTCATATTCTTTGCTAAACCTTGTGTGCAGGAAGAGAGAAGGATAGGCAGGGGACAGTGTCAGTGTCATTGTTGCTAAGCCTCCTGCACATTATACACCTGAAGCTAGCCCGTATTGCTGTGTTTTCCTGGTGTGTTACACTACCAGGCATTTGCAGCACTTACAGCGGACGTAGTGTACCTCCTGCACATTATACACCTGAAGCTAGCCCGTATTGCTGTGTTTTCCTGGTGTGTTACACTACCAGGCATTTGCAGCACTTACAGCGGACGTAGTGTGCCTCCTGCACATTAAACACCTGAAGCTAGCCCGTTTTGCTGTGTTTTCCTGGTGTGTTACACTACCAGACATTTGCAGCACTTACAGCGGACGTAGTGTGCCTCCTGCACATTAAACACCTGAAGCTAGCCCGTATGGCTGTGTTTTCCTGGTGTGTTACACTACCAGGCATTTGCAGCACTTACAGCGGACGTAGTGTGCCTCCTGCACATTATACACCTGAAGCTAGCCCGTATTGCTGTGTTTTCCTGGTGTGTTACACTACCAGGCATTTGCAGCACTTACAGCGGACGTAGTGTGCCTCCTGACATTATACACCTGAAGCTAGCCCGTATTGCTGTGTTTTCCTGGTGTGTTACACTACCAGGCATTTGCAGCACTTACAGCGGACGTAGTGTGCCTCCTGCACATTATACACCTGAAGCTAGCCCGTATTGCTGTGTTTTCCTGGTGTGTTACACTACCAGGCATTTGCAGCACTTACAGCAGGCGTAGTGTGATTCCTGCAAAATATACTCCTGAAGCTAGGCCGTATTGCTGTGTTTTCCTAGTGTGTTACACCAACAGGCATTTGCAGCACTTACAGCAGGAATAGTGTGATTCCTGCAAAATATACTCCTGAAGCTAGGCCTTATTGCTGGTTTTCCCATCTCCCTGCAGGCCATTAGAATGTCTGGAAGGCAAACAAGGAGAGGCAGACAGTCAGGAGCCAATAAAAGAGGGCAAGCAGGCTCTGTGTCTAGAGACAACAGTGCTGGTCTTGGACGCGGTGCATCGCCATCAGCACGTGGCCATGGGACACGCTTGTCCTTCTTTTCGGCAGCTGGACGTGTTGAGCTGCATCATGCCGAAGACTTGGTAGAGTGGATGACCAAGCCCTCCTCATCCCCCTCATCCTCTCTCACCCAGGCTCAGGGTACTGGCAAAGCAGCTGCCAAAGCCTCCTCATCCCTGGTATCAATGTCATCATCAGTCACTCCTTCCCTAGACCCACCATGTCCTCCTGAGGAGTCCCCCGAACAGTTTGAGCACAGTGTTGGGTACATGCTCCAGGAGGATGCCCAGCGTTTCGAAGGGTCTGATGATGATACCCAGCTAGAGGAAGGCAGTAGCGTGAGAGCAGAGAGAGGGGATGCTCAAGAAGGACACCAATCTGGCAGTCATGTTCCAGCAGCTGCAGCATACTGCCAGATTGGCTCCAGTGATGAGGAGGGAGGGGATGATGAGGTCACTGACTCCACGTGGGTGCCTAATAGGAGAGAGGAGGAGGAGGCACATCTCCAACAAGGCAGGATGCCCTTGGGGGGCCAGCGTAAGGGCAGCACACTGACGGAATCACACCGCAGAGCTCCGCATGTGCAGGGCGCTGCCTCTGCCCGTTATTCAAAAAGTTCTTTGGTGTGGGCCTTTTTTGAGTCGAGTGCATCAGATCGCACAGCTGCTGTTTGCAACATATGTCTCAAGCGTATAGCGCGTGGCCAAAACATCAGCCGCTTGGGCACCACATGCTTGACCAGACATATGTTGACCTGCCATGCAGCTCGTTGGCAAGCCTACCTTAAAGACCCACACCAAAGAACAAAGCGGACCTCTCCTTGCACCGCATCGGCTGGGATCTCCAACCCCACTATACCTTCAGTCCTCTCTGAAACCTGCACTGAGAGGAATGAAGGTGTAGAATTAGGTGTGTCACAGCCAAGTACTTGCGGGCACTCTGCTAGCAGTACACCGATCTCCGATTCTAGCAGGCAAATTTCCCTGCCCCAGCTGCTGGACCGTTGAAAGAAGTTCACTCCCAGCCATCCACATGCCCAGCGGTTGAATAGTAGCTTGGCTAAATTGCTAGCGCTTCAACTGCTGCCTTTTCAGTTGGTAGACTCGGCCCCCTTCCGTGAGTTTGTGCAATGTGCGGTTCCTCAGTGGCAGGTTCCCAAACGCCACTTTTCCTCACGGAAGGCGATTCCGGCTCTCTACCGGCATGTGGAAGGCAATGTCTTGGCCTCGCTGGACAGGGCGGTCAGCGGTAAGGTGCATATTACCGCTGACTCATGGTCCAGCAGGCATGGACAGGGACGTTACCTTTCTTTCACGGCCCATTGGGTCACTCTTTTGGCAGCTGGGAAGGATGCAGGACAAGGTGCAGTAGTGTTGGAGGTTGTTCTGCCGCCACGCCTCCAAAATGCTACTACTGGTTGTGACACACCTCTCTCCTCCACCCCCTCCTCTTCTTCTTCCTCCACGGCCTCTTCCTGTGCTTTGTCCTCGGAACCAGCGATGCTCCGTAAGTGTTCAAGGGGCTACGCAAGTACGCAGGCAACAAGATGCCATGCCGTGCTTGCGCTGGTGTGTTTGGGGGACAGGAGCCACACTGGGGTAGAGGTTCTGTCTGCTCTGCAGGGGCAGGCCGAGAGGTGGTTGACGCCAGGCCAGCTTAAGCCAGGAATGGTGGTTTGCGACAATGGCACCAACCTCCTCTCCGCCCTCCGACAGGGACAACTGACCCATGTGCCCTGTGTGGCTCACGTCCTTAACCTGGTGGTGTAGCGGTTCTTGGGCAGGTACCCGGGCTTACAGGATGTCCTGAGGCAGGCCAGGAAAGTCTGTGTGCATTTCCGCAGATCTTATAATGCCAGTGCTCGCCTGGCTGAGCTGCAAAAGGAGTTGAACCTGCCCAAGAACCGCCTTATATGTGACATGCCCACCAGGTGGAACTCAACATTGGCCATGTTGCAGCGGCTGCACACGCAGCAGAGGGCCATCAATGAGTACCTGTGCGACTACGGCCCCAGGACAGGGTCAGGGGAGCTCTGGTTTTTTTCACCACGCCAGTGGGGCATGATCAGGGATGCATGCACTGTCCTGGCACCATTTGAGGAGGCCACGAGGATGGTGAGCAGTGACAGTGCATGCATCAGTGACACTGTACCTCTTGTCCACCTGTTGGAACATACGCTGCGTGGAATAATGGGCAGGGCACTTGAGGCAGAACAGAGGCAGGAAGAGGAGGACTTCCTTGCCTCTCAAGGCCCCCTTTACCCAGACAGTGTTCCTTTTGTCCCACCCATCGCACAGGAAGAGGAGGAGGAGGATTGTGTCAGCATGGAGGTGGAGCCTGGCACTCAGCATAATCAGCAGCAGTCTTTTAGGGATGATTTACAGTCCCAAGAAACCAGTGTACGTGGCTGGGAGGAGGTGGCTGCGGATCATGTCGTCCTTAGTGACCCAGAGGACTCCGGACCAAATGCCTCAGCTAACCTACGCTGCATGGCCTCCCTGATCCTGCAAAGTCTGCGGAAGGATCCTCGTATTCTTCTGATCAAGGAGAGGGACCATTACTGGCTGGCCACTCTCCTTGATCCACGGTACAATAGTAAGGTTGCAGACCTTATCTTACCGTCGCAGAGGGAGCAGAGGATGAGACAACTCCAAGAGGCCTTGCAGAAAGGTCTGTGCAACGCGTTCCCAGAGACTGGGAGGTTACAAACTCCTGGTCCTGGACAACGAGTTGCTGAGGCTTCGGTCAGTCAAAGAAGGAGCGGTGGGGAAGGTGGCCGTCTGACCGATGCGTTCAGAAAATTCTTTAGTCCGCAGCCCCAAGGTATGATCAGTTCCAGCAACCATCGCCAGCGTCTGATATACATGGTGCAGGAATACCTAGGGGCAAGGTCAGACTTGGACACCTTTCCCACCGAAAATCCTCTGGCTTACTGGGTCTTGAGGATGGATCACTGGCCAGAGCTTGCACAGTATGCAATTGAGCTACTGGCCTGTCCTGCATCCAGCGTTCTTTCAGAACGCACATTCAGTGCTGCTGGAGGATTTGTCACGGATCACAGGGTGCGCCTGTCCACCGACTCGGTTGATCGACTGACCTTCATAAAGATGAACCAGTCTTGGATCACCACCAGCTACCAAACACCTGAAGCTGATATAACAGATTTATTTTCAAATGTCACATCCCTTCAAGACTGATGCTGATGCTGAGTGACTGTCCTGTTATGTTGACTGACTATCCTCCTCCTCCTCAATGATCCGACTGATGATGATAGCTTGGAAGAACATTTTTATTTCTGGGTGCCGCCACCAGTGCCTAAGGCCCAATTTTTCAGCCCCTGTTTAACAGGGGCATGTAATTACAATTTTTTATGCAATGCTTTGCAGAAGGGCTCATTCCTGCACTCCAACTAGAGTATCTGGGAGAGGTTGCAGTGTCGTGGCACCAGCACCAGTGCCTAAGGCCCAATTTTTCAGCCCCTGTTTAACAGGGGCATGTAATTACAATTTTTGATGCAATACTTTGCAACAGGGCTCATTGCTGTGCTCCAAGTACAGTATCTGTGAGGGGTTGCAGTGCTGTGGCACCAGTGCCTAAGGCCCAATTTTTCTGCCCCTGTTTAACAGGTGCATGTAATTACAATTCTTGATCTAATAATTCACAGCAGGGCCCATTCCTGCGCCCACCAAGAGTAACTGTGAGGGCTTACAGTGTTGTGGCAACACCAACATGTAAGGGGCAAATTTCAGCAGAGGCCCCTACTTTCAAACATCCAACTTACAAACGACTCCTACTTGCAAACGGAAGGAGACAACAGGAAGTGAGAGGAAATCTACCCCTAGGAAGGGAAATTCTCTCCTGTAAGAGTTAATATGGGAAAAAGGTGTCTCCTCTCTACTGATGCTTTATCACCAATCCTTGTTTCAATAAAAACCCCACTTTTCAAAAACATTTGTCATTGGGACGGAAAGTGAGGTGAAATGTTCTGAACAGGGGCACAGACAGCAAAACAAATGTTACAGGGGTGATAACCCTTCCCTATGTTTTCCAAAAAGCTTAAAAATAGATTTTTTGGCTGGAGCTACACTTAAACAATGTACCTGTTCAAAATTACAAACAGATTCTACATAAGAACAAACCTACAGTCCCTGTCTTGTATGCACCACCTGTATACGGCTGTTCAGAGTATATATGGCCTTTTTTATTTTGTGTGCGTGGTTCCCCTTAATATCCATACAAGACCCAAATGGGCTGGTAATGGGCTGGGGTGGGGGGGGGTGATGGGGTAGCTATGCCATTTTTCTCAAAGATTTTCATCCGTATTACCGGGACCAGACATGACATTAAAGCCGCAAGCAGTTTTAAATGGCTTTTTTTTCCTTTAGAAATGTCATTTTGTGCAGGGACAGTTCTAAACACGGGAAACACGTGGCACTTCACAGGCATACTTTAGACACCCCCCAGGTACGATATATATTTTTTTTTTAACGCTAAACAAAGGTTTTTATTGCTCAAAGGGTGCATACATGTGAAGTATATTTTGCATATAAACTTGGTAACTGATACATTGAGAGTCATACTTGAGGTAGGTAAGGCAACAGATTCATTATCATTGTCATGTGAGCGTGCTCTACAAGAATACATTGCACATCCAAAGACTTCCTAGGAAAACATATGTCTGAGCATTCATTTCTGACTGATATGGTTTTGTTATGTACAGGTACTAGACTCTTGAAGCCAGCGGTCCCATATCTTATTATATTTATTGGGGCATCCCCTGTTGATATATATACATTTCTTGTATGGCAGGGTATTATTCACTTCTATTTTCCATTCTACTATTTTGGGAGGTGTTTGTCTCATCCATTTTTTAGCAATGATTTTGCTGGCTGAAAACAGTGTCTCATGAAGAAATGTTTTAGTATATTTATCTATTGTGTCTGGTAACATTCCCAGAAGGCATTGTTTGGGGTCTAATGCAAGGGGTGAGCACATCTCGTCGTGTAGAAATGTCACAATTTGTTTCCACAAACCTTGTATCTTAGGGCAGGCCCAAATCAGGTGGAAAAAAGTGCCCGTCTCTTGTCCACACATCAGACATGTTGTAGAATAGGTGCGCTTGTATCTTGCCACTCTGAGGGGTGTGAGGTACGCTCTATGTAGGACATAAAGTTGCGAAAGTCGATCGGACAGCTTGGGAGACACTGCTTTACAGGACTCCAGCGCCTCGCCCCACTCCTCATTCTCTATTGGCCCAACCTCCCGCTCCCATCTGGGTTTCAGATCGTACGCTAGTTTGGTAGAAATGGGAGTGGAAAGCATATTGTAAAATGCTGAGATCAGTTTGTGCGAATCTGTGCTCTTAATTACTGCCATAATTACATTGGGCGTGGGGTGTGGGACGGAGTCAGGGAATTGCGATTGCGTCGCGTGGCGGAGTTGTAAAAATCTAAAAAACATTCGGTTTTGAAGTGTAAATTCTTCTCTAAGGGAATCAAAGGTTTTTAGACGTCCCTTGTCTAGGAGGTGATGGAGGTAAAACACCCCCTGTGTGGACCTGTGTGGACCACGTACCCGTATCCTGTATTTTGGTGAGCTCAGGGAGATTCATATTATGCCATAGCGGTGTGTAGTCATTGTAGTGTGGAGTACTGAGTTTGGAAGAGGCTAAGTCCCATATTTTCCTGTAGTGATATAACATGGTATGCCTATTTGTCCCCGGCTCCGCCCCTCCCGAGCCCGATGCGATTGCATATATCGGGTCTTTGGTGTGCTGTGCCCACTTTGGACATAAGAGGGCGAGGAATCTCTCACTGTCCGTCTTGTCCAAGTGGAACAGCTGTGACAACTGTGATGCAATGTAGTATAGATTGAAGTCAGGGAGAGCCGTGCCACCAAGATTGGTCGGGTTCTTGAGAGTTTGCCATGCTAATTTGTGTCTATTGGCTCCCCACACAAAGGGCTTGAGTATGGCCTCGAGCGATTTGAAATGTTTCAAAAGGTAGGTATACTGGGGTGTGCCACAAAACATATAATATCTTAGGGAGTAAGACCATTTTAATTAAATTTATGCGGCCCCAGATCCCAAGTGGAAGTCGGGACCAGATCCGTACTTTGGTTTTAACCATGGAAAGAAGGGGCTCTATATTGAGGGAAGTGTAGTCCATCGGGGACCTAGATATATGAACCCCTAGGTATTTAATGACCGACTCTTTGTAGTGGCAATCTGGTTTGGGATTCCGGGGGCGGGAAGCTGTCAATAGGCAGAATTTGGGACTTGTCCCAATTGATTTTCAATCCTGAGAATATCCCAAAGCCTTCGATCGTGCGGAGTGCAGTATGCAGAGATGGGCCCGAATCTGCTAAATATAGCAGCGTATCATCAGCATACATACTGATTTTTTCAATCAGGGAACCCAGTCTAATCCCTGGGTTTGCTCGGATGGATATCGCAAGAGGTTCTGCCGCGAGGGCATATAGCAGCGGGGACAAAGGGCAGCCCTGTCTCGTGCCTCTACTGAGGTCAAACATTCGAGACGGCCACCCGTTGGCCACCACCTTGGCTGTGGGCGCCTGATACAGCAATTGAACCCACTTAATGTAGTTGGGACCAAAGCCATATCCCTCCAAGCATCTCCATAGATAAAGCCTTCACCGTATCCAACGTCACTACAACCCGGGACCCAACCTCCTCTTGCGTGGCTTGCAGATTTATATATAATTTTCTAAGATTAAACGATGTGTTACGGCCGGGCATGAAACCCCCCTGGTCCGTGTGTATTAGGGACAAGATGACCTGATTGAGCCTAATAGATAGTACTTTGGCTAGTATTTTGATGTCAACCTGTAATAGGGATATGGGGCGGTACGATTCAGGGTATCCTGGGTCTTTTCCAGGTTTGGGAATGAGGACTATGGTAGCCTCCGTCATGGATGGAGGTAGTATGCCAGACTCAAAGAGATGGTTGTGCAGCGCTAGTAATTTAGGAACGAGAGTTTCGCTAAATTGGGAATAAAACTCAATGGGAAGTCCATCCGATCCCGGAGATTTAGACCTGGCAAAGCTAGCAATTGCCTTTGCCATTTCGTCTGTGGTGAGGGGTGCCTCCAAAAGGTCCATCTGTTCCCTGGTCAGTTGCGGGAAAACGACCCCCTCTAGAAAGAGGGACATCGATTCCGACTAGGTAGGGGCTGTCGTTTTGTACAAGTCAGCAAAGAAGTCTCTAAACATTGAAGTTACCGTGGGAGGGTCCGTAATGCTTTGTCCATCAGGGCCATGTAATGTGATAACCACTGGGGGTCTGTCTTCACTGTGTATCAGGTATGCTTTTTCCCCGTGTTCAAACATTTTTTGTTTAGAGAAAAATAGTTTTTGTCTTGCTTTTTGGAACTGAAGCTGGGCGACTACTCTAGTGTGTAGTTTGAGCTGGTTTGCCTTTGCGGGAGTCGGGGCGGTGGCAAAATCTCGCTCAGAGGATGACAAGTCTGCCATTGCCTTATCAAGGACGGTGGCCGAGTCAGCCCTAATTTTATTGATTCTGGTCGTTAGTGTGGAGCGAGCGAACAACTTAAAGGAGTCCCAAATTGCAGAGGGTGACGCAGAGTCGTCGTTCTCTGTAAAGTATAGTGTCCATTCATTCGCAAGCTCGTCATCCTCCGGTAGGAGTGAGAGCCAAAACGGGTTTAGACGCCAGGATCTAGGTGGTTTATTAATGGGTATGCTTAAAGTTATCCAGTAGGGACTATGATCCGAAAGTATTCTGGGACAGAATGCGGCCTCAATTAATCGCGGTGTCAGTCTACGAGATATTAGTATGAAGTCTATGCGAGACAGAGAATTATGGGTAGATGAAAAACAAGAGTATGATTTCGTATGTGGGAACATGTGGCGCCATGTGTCTATTAAGTGAAAGGTGGAAATGAGCTTATAAAACTTAGTTTCGTTGGGAGCGATCAGGGTGGGAGGAGTCAGTTGTAGCCTGTCTAGAGTGGGATTTAGCGTAGTATTGAAATCACCCAACCAAACTGCAGAAATGGCAGGGTGTCAGGCCATGAATGACAATCCCTCTTTAATGATTGTAATGTTGAATGGGGGTGGCACATAGTAGGCCAATATTAGGATGGGTTCACCATATAGTTTAGCTAGGAGAAATATGTACCGCCCCTGTGAGTCAGTGGATAGTTCACATAGCTCAAAGTGTACAGATTTGGCTATCAAATTTGACACTCCCCTGGCGTGGGATGTATGGGTAGAATGAAATGCCCACCCAATCCAAGGTCGGCGTAATGCCATCTGGACGCTCCCCTCCACATGTGTCTCCACCAGGACTATCACATCAGCACGTTGTTTCTTAAGGAATGTGAAGACTGCCACGCGCTTAAGCTTGTCACGCAGGCCCCTCACATTCCACGTAAGAAATTTTAAAGACGCCATCGGGAGAAGGTGTCGGAATCATGCGTCCCAGGCCTGTCATGTAATATTCCCCTAGTGTAGGCATTCCCTAGGTTCCCTATAGTCAGACATAAATGTAGCGGTTCTGTTACACCCAACATATATGAACACTCACATAAACATATCTCTCGTAACGTTACCTGTTCTCTGAAGTTAGTATGCACAATCAAGTTCAACAAAACAATAAACAAATTAACCCCCACCCCCTCCCTGCCCTGCACCGTCCCCAACTGGTGCCGGCGTAATCCCTTAACTTGTGTAACCCAACTGGGAAAAACTCTATCTGCAAAAGTACATAAAGGAGATAGTGGAGCTGGTGGGGCCTCTGAGATCCAGAGGGGTCAAGGGATACCCTCCATATTGGCAGGGCAAGATTAGTCAAAGCAGGTCGGTCTCCTCGTTTTCTGTAGAGGGCACCAAGCGTGCCCCGGAAAGAGCTCCAGTAGACATGAGAATGATTCCCAGTGGTGTATGGGGCAAAGTCTCACTGCACAGTGCACGTTGCTGGCAGGGCCTCTGTATCCCAGAACTCCTGTGGTCAATGTTGTCTGAAATAGTGTATAGTGTCTCAAAAATATAATGGGTATGAATGAATGGACTCCTGTATAGCAGATGCCTGGGGTTCGTATTTTGTACTTACGTTGGTGCACGATCAGTTCCATAGCTCATCAGGGAGCGCGCTGTGTGTGACACGAGACGTTCCATTTCCAGGAGTAGATAGTTGCAAGGAAAAGTCCATGTGGCTCCAGGAAACTGTGCGGCTATGTGACATTGGAACAGAATAGTACTACCAATGATTGTGAGCAAAGTTAGTCATATTTGTATATCTGGGACTCGGTCAAGCGACTCTCTCAGGGTCATTGCGGCGATCCAGCCAGGATATTACTTCCTCCGGATCCTCGAAGAAGACAGCACGGCCGTCACATTCCACCCTGAGACGGACAGGGAAAAGCATGGAATACTTGTAGTGTTTGATCCGGAGCCTGCGTTTGGCCTCAGTGAAGCTCTGGCGGCGGCGCTGCACCTCTGCCGAAAAGTCAGGAAAAATTGCCACCGTAGCGTTTCCCATAGGGATGTTTCCTTTCTCTCTTGCCATTCTCAAAGCTGCATCCCTGTCCTTATAGTTAAGGAGTTTGGCTATGAATGTGCGAGGGGGGGCTCCCTGCGGGGGGGGGGGGGTCTGGCTGGCATGCGGTGCGCTCGTTCCACCGCAAACATGGGGGAGGAGACTTCTCTACCATAGGTGTTGATTAAGAGTTGTTCCAGGAATGTGAAGGTGTGCCTACCTGCGGCCCCCTCCGGCAGACCTATAAGGCGTAGATTACATCTTCTAAGCCTGTTCTCCATGTCATCCTGTTTAGCGAGGATTTGACGTATTTGCTGTTGCATGCGGTTTGATGATGTTTGTAGGGGTGGGATGACATCTTCCACCGTGCTCAGTCTGGTCTCTGTCTCCGTCACCCGGTCCCTGAGCTTTTGAAAATCCTGCCTAAGAAGGGAAATGTCCACCTTTACCTCCTCAATTTGTGCTGTAAGGGAAGTTCTGCATAGGGTAATCGCTTCAAGTAGACGGTCAGTATCGCCTGCTGTTCGTTCTCCCCCTCCTGCCTTCTCAGGGGCATCATCTCCCACCATATCTTCCCCTTCTTGTCGGCGGTACTGATCAAGTTTCGCCGCCGCTGCCTTCTGGGATTTGGAAGGCGACATACTGGGGGAATCAGGGGTACAGTAACAAGGCGCCCCTAGCTCGCAGAGGTGAATCAGCAAAACAGTAATGTCAGTTTAGTGCATGTGTCGAGGGACCGAGAGGATCAAAATGGCCACGGAACTCCTGGAGTGGGCCCAAGCCTCCGACTGTCCTGGACGCGGCCGCACAGGCCAAAGGATGGCTAAGGGCCTGTGAAATCAAAGGTTAGGTGTGTTGAGGGGTCCCTAGAAGGCTATCAGCGTTGGGCTGACCGGTGACCGAGCCTAGACACGGCGCTGGCCTGAAGAGGAGGTGTAGCAAGATGGCCGCGGACTTCCGTCTGCAGGCCCAAGCCGCAGACTTTCCTGATCGCGGCCGCACTGGCCGATAGGCGGCCGGGGCTTAGAAAGTCAAAAGGCCAGGTGTGTCGGAGGGCCCCAGGAAAGCAGGCAATGCCAGAGTGGCCGGTAGCAGTGTCAGCCCGGATACTGGGTGTAGCAATATGGCCGCGACCTCCGCGTGAAGGCCGAAGCCGCGGACTTGCCTGGATGCAGCTGGTGGACGGTCAGGGGTCCCTTCAGTCAAAGGCCAGGTGTGTTAAGAGGCTCCAGAGGGGTACTGGCCGGCGGTGTACTGGCCGGCGATAGTGGTGGTCTGGAGAGCGGGTGCAGCAAGATGGCCGCGACCTCCGTGTGTAGGCCGAAGCCGCGGACTTGCCTGAATGCGGCCGCCGCGTGCGGGGGATCGTCGATCCGTTCGAGCCGTCGGGCGGTTTGGGAGTCAGTGGAGTTCAGGTAGGGTATGTAGAGGGTCCCCAAGCAGTTATCCAAGGTAGATGACAGGAATTGCGGAGTGCAGGATAAGTAATTTCAGGAGTATTAGACGGAGCCCAGGGCACACAGGTCCTACTCCATGCTGCGTCAGGCCACGCCCCCCCAGGTACGATATTTAAAGGAATATTTGACTTCTTTTTTTTTTCACTTTATGCATCATTAAAATGACTGCTCCCGAAAAACGGCCGTTTTTAAAACTTCTTTTTTCCTTTAATACATGTCCCCTGGTGAAGAACCCGGGTTCCCAAACCCTTTTTAGGACAATAACATGCATAATAGTCATTATAATTAGCACTTTAGATTTCGAACGTTCGCATTCATTGTATTTAATAGGGTTCTAAAGTTCGTGCGAACTTTCGGTCCGTTCGCGGGTTCTGGTGCGAACCGAACCCGGGGGTGTTCGGCTCATCCCTAGTCCTGACCACTTGCTTTTGAGGTATCTTCATTCCCCCGCAAAGACCAAACACCCGCCACTGCCACGACAGTCCGATCACCTGTAATAAAATAAAACACAGAAAACAAAACGCCCAACATAAAAACTAAATACATAAATCAGGGAGGGTGGGTGGGAACTTTCCCCCACGCTGTGTTGACTTAGGGGGCGGGGATTACCTTTTTATCTAGCCTTAACCCCTCCCCCTTACACTTCATTTAAGCCAATCATTAATCCCTTCACATCGCCATACCCTGTTCACTCAGTCATGCCAGCCCTCCCCCTATGGCATTCTTTCTTTCTGTTCCGGGCTTTTCTTGACTACTGTATAACAGATGTATTACTGATCTGCTTACCACCTTCTACCCCATAACCTTACTTATACTTAAACCATGAGACCACACCTTTTGTTTGGAGTAAAACATTGCCGTAGCAGCCTCCTTTATTTTAAACTTTACATCAGTTATAACAAAACACCATCATCAAACATCATGAGAAACCCACGTTCTCCTAAACATTGCCTCCTAGCCTTGGTCTTTGCAGGAACCTCTAATTAGCATAATAATATTAATAATCCTAACCATAAACAAACCACCTGACACTGCGGTACCTTAAATGGTCATAGGCCTCAATCCGACCAGCTTCTCAGAGACGACCACTGACCGCAGTGCCCCCATTATCAAACTCTTCCAGCTAAACCCTGTTAGCTGGAATACACCCTCAGAACCCATACCACTGATAGGTCCTGACCACTTGCTTTTGAGGTATCTTCATTCCCCCGCAAAGACCAAACACCCACCACAGCACCAAAGGGTAACCCCCTTACCCTTTTGTGCCCCTCCAAACCCTCAAGGCTCGCTGAATACCATCCTGGCGCACCAAAGCCCACAAGTCTATCCCAACCTTCTTCAAGTGGACACCATCGCCCCGCAAGTACCTCCATGTGTCCACCTCCAGTTCCATGTGCCGTATCACCAACCCCCCGTTCCATACCACAAATCTCCCCACATCCCGATTGATTTTTCTGAGGGCCCTGTTGATGCCCTCCCCAGACCTCGCCCCTCTCCAGGCAGTCCTCGCCACTATATCCGACCATACAATGATCATGTCCGGGAAGGACATCCTGAGCCGCAGAAAATCTATGTTGGATGTGTCTTTTGTCACATCCAACATAGACCTCACTCCCAGATCATTGCCACCTACGTGCCAAACTAAAACGTCAGGCGGCCTGTCCAACCTAGCAAAACGGTGCACTTCAGGGACCATTCTGCTCCACAGCATACCAGGAACTCCCATCCAGCGGACGCACGCCTCATGTCTCGGGAATCCCAGCTGCCGACCTTCGGGCCTAACGTTAGCCCTCCTAGGCCCCCAGAACACAAACGAATGGCCCAGTATCCAGACCAAACCTTGCATCCCGCCTGAAAATAAAAGAAGAAAGCAACAACTGCCATCAACCCCTGAACCAACATATACACAGTCATAGACAACCACCCCAGGCATTTAACCCTTTTCATGCCAACCCCACCAGTAACTGAGGGCGGACATACAGCCGGAATCGTCTAGACTCCCACCGGCCTATCCTCTTAACCGCCTCCTCATCCATTCCGCACCTGGCCGCCACTGTAGCCGCCCCAATCCGGAAAGAGTGAGAGGAGAATTCCTTATCCTGGAGCCCCAAAGCCCGAACACACTTTCTAAATACAGCAATAAACTGATATCTGGAAAGAGGGGTCCTGTCCGCAAGTATCAGGAATGAACCCACGACAGACGGGCGAGCCTCTACGTAACCCTTCACCGCCCCTACTGGGCACAACTGAGAACC
This sequence comes from Rana muscosa, assembly GCA_029206835.1. Classification (NCBI taxonomy): domain Eukaryota; kingdom Metazoa; phylum Chordata; class Amphibia; order Anura; family Ranidae; genus Rana; species Rana muscosa. The sequence continues at coordinate 75,236,711 of CM055128.1, forward strand.
TTGAACTGGGAAAACTTGCACCGACTTACCTTTTCCCATCTGGTCCGTCTTAGATTTCCTGAGCACCAATGACACTCCTTCCTCTGTCAACCTTATTTCACTGTCCAGCAAGCCCCTGTGTACTGCTTTGGATGGGCTAACCAACTCACCTATCCGAAATGCTCCAAAAAACGCTAAGGAAAACGCCACCTCGAACAGCAAGACTTCATACCCAGACGAGCACAAACCCGTCAACCGCCCCATGATACCTCCCAAAAGAGCAAACGAGATGGGCCGCCTGCCGTCTTTCTTCTGTCCCCCCCGTCCATAGCCCTTGAATGCCTGACGTACCCAAAAATCCTTAGTAAAATCAGGACACCCCTGCCATTTGAACAGGAAAGCCAACCCTGCTAGCTTCTTACTCAGACGCGACCTGGACACCCCGGCTTCCATGTTCCTGGACAAAAAATACAAGACCAGTAACCGCACATCGGAACTCACCGGGTCAGCTCCAGCCTCCCTCACCAACTGTTGCCACTCCAGCCACACCTTCTCATAAGCCGCCCATGTGCCCTTACTCACCGAATTCCTGATCCAACCTGACAATATTCCAACGGAATCTTACACAGCCAGCCTGGACAAGGGACCCCACGTTGCTCCGCATCCGGTGCCAACTCCCGGAATCTGTCCCACTGAAAGCGAGACAGCACGTCAGCTATGACATTATCCACCCCCGGGAGATGTACCGTATACAGAAACACATTAAGTTGTAAACATCTCAACACCAGGTGGCGCAGCAGCCGCACCACCGGGGGGAAGGATGCCGACGCCTTATTGATCACCTGTACCACTCCAAGGTTGTCCCCGTGAAACCTCACTTTCAGATCCCTGAAACATGCACCCCATAGTTCTACCGCCAGTACCACTGGGAACAGTTCCAACAGGACCAAGTTCTTAGTGAAACCAGCCTCAATCCACGACTGTGGCCAGGGGCCCGCACTCCACTTGCCTTGAAAGAAAGCCCCAAACCCTGACCCCCCATCTGCATCAGTGTAGAGCTCCAAATCAATATTGCTAATCGGTCCGGACATCCACAATGCCCTGCCATTGAAGGACTCCAGAAAGAAATGCCAAACCTGCAAGTCCTCCCTGTGTTCCCTGCCCAAACACACAAAGTGTGTGAGTGACCGGACCCCGGCCGTGCTGGCCGACAACCATCGGCAGAACACCCTGCCCATCGGGAGAATGCGGCATGCAAAGTTAAGCTTGCCCTGCAGCGACTGCAGCGCCCTAAGCTGAACCTTCATTACCCCTATCATGCCCTCCAGCTCCCGCTTAAGATCCTCCAGCTTGTCCAATGGCAAGTGGCATTCCATGGCATCCAAATCCAGGACAATGCCCAAAAACGTGATAACCGTGCGAGGTCCCTCAGTTTTGTCGGGCGCCAGTGGAATGCCAAAACGCACCGCGATATGCTCCAAGGTGGCCAGGAGCACCGCACAGACCCTGGACGAGGCCGGCCCCACACAAAGGAAGTCATCCAGGTAGTGAATAATGGAATTCACCCCCGAAACGTCCCTGACCACCCATTCCACGAATGAGCTGAACTGTTCAAATAACGCGCATGATATGGAGCATCCCATCGGTAAACACATCTCCACATAAAACGCGTTATTCCCGTGACACCCCAGGAGATGAAAGCTTTCCGGGTGTACCGGCAACAGCCTAAAAGCCGCCTCGATGTCAGTTTTAGCCATCAACGCCCCCTGCCCATACCGGCGAACCCAACCTACTGCTGCATCAAATGAAGTGTAACTCACTGTACACGCTTCTGGATCAATCGCGTCATTGACCGACCCACCCTTCGGAAAGGACAGATGGTGAATGAGACGGAACTTGTTGGGCTCTTTCTTGGGGACAACCCCGAGCGGAGAGACCAAATTTGCTAAGGGGGGGGGGGAAGGGAAAGGACCGCCCATGCGGCCCAAAGCAACCTCCTTGCGCAATTTTTCGGTAACCACCTCAGCATGTTGTATGGCCGACCGTAAATTACGCGAAACCGGGGGGATAACCTGCAAGGAACATGGAATGTGAAACCCCTCTGAAAAACCATTATCCAACAATCAAGCCGCCCCCTTATCTGGATACCTACCTAGAAACAGCTGCATCCTTTCCACCATCACCGGAGTCCTCCCTCTTTTGCCCAGACTCTCCGGTACGGCCTTTTCCCTGCCTAAAGCATCTGGCCTGCGTGTGAGAACCTCCACAACCGGAGCACTCATGCTTGTATCTGCAGGACCCCCCAAACTTGCAGGTGCCCTCATTGAACTGCCAGAAAACCCCCTTTTTCTTACCAGCCGATTGTCCTGGGGAAGAAGTTCCACCGCCCCCCCCCCTGAAAAAACTGACCAGGTGCCCTCGGCGAGGTCATCAAACGCATCCATAAATTGATGTCCTTATGATCCCACCGCATGTCCGTCCTCACCGCTCTCCTCTGCCTGAACTGTTCATCATAACGGAGCCACCCCGTGCCCCCATACACCCTGTAGGCCTCCCCAATAGCGTCCTGATAGCCAAAGAGTGCTGAACAGTGCTCAGGATTCTTTTGTCCTATCACACTTGCCATGATGGCGAACGCCTGCAGCCAATTCGTGAACGTCCGCGGAATGAGCCTGTACCTCCTTTTTTCCTCATCTTCCTTCTTTGAATCATCTGGCTTCACCCTATCCAAATGAAACTTCTCTAATGGTAACAGTGAGAACATCTCCACATACTCACCTTTCCATATCTTTTCCCTCACTTCTGGTTTCAGGTGCGCCCCCAGGGGTGCCTCATAACAAATATAAACTTCACACTTTGCGGCGTCTGCCAACCTAATGATGTCCTGCCGAGCAGCCTGCTCCACCGCACCACCCACCTGCGAGGCCCCCAGAGTCCCACCAACCGACCCTGCCGTGTCCCCCACTGCACTAGTAGCAGCAGGAGGAGCCAGTGTCACCATCGCTGCGGGGGACCCCGCCGTTCCTGCCGGCGGGACCCAAGCCACGGCCGGGCTGACATTCCCGCTGTCCCCGTTTTCAAACTGGCTGACCAAATTCTTAATGCCTGCAAGAAAACCCTGCAACCCCTCTTGCCGTGTGCCACCTCCAGTGGGGACCATACTCCCCCCAGCCTGCCCACTCACCGGGTCCTGTCCCAGAGCCACCAACCCCTCACTAACTGCAGGCCCACCACCCCGGCCACTACCCCCTGCATGGCCCCGGGAATGAGTAAAGGAAGCTGACTTACCGGGCTGCCTGGAAGAAGTCCCACCAGCCGATCGACCAGGTTCCACCGCAGCCACCGACCGTCTGGGTCTCCGATCTTCCTCCGAGCTGCACAGCTCCCCTTCAGAAAGCTCACCAGACAACCTCTCCCTGGAAGCCGAGGGCCCGGCGCCCGATCGATCCGTCCTCCGCACACCGGACCCGCCCACAGATTTCCCCACCGACTTGCGACCACGCTGGAGCAAGCCAGCAGCACCGCCGTCTTCTCTCCCAGGCTCCACCATGCCTGTACCGGACAGCCCCTGCCCATGATGACTGGCCGAGAAGGTAGGTGGCCCAGTCACCGCGGCCCCCGAAAACCCACGCTCTACGACTCCATGTGCCGCGCGGGCCTGACGGCCGCACCGGAATACCCGGCGCGGCCCCCCCCTGAGCTCTGATCGTGTGGGGGATTCCTCCCGGTACCCCCGTCCTAGGCAAGGCAGTGCGCTTAGCCGGGGGGCCCGAAGGGGCCCTAGTGGGACTCCCTGTCTGCCACTGAGCTCAAGGGGAGGGGCCTGGTGAGTAGCGCTCCGGCGGCCTGGACCGATGAGCTCGTCCAGCCTCTCTCCCCGCGGTACCTGCAGTCACTGACGGACCCGAAAGCACTGACCCCAGGGTCTCCTGGAGCCAATCCTCGCCCCATGTCATGGCCTCTGCCCGCAATTGGGCCAGAAGATTCTCCACCACAGACATGCTGCTGCTATCTGAACTTTCCCCCATGCCGTGTTGACTTAGGGGGCAGGGATTACCTTTTTATCTAGCCTTAACCCCTCCCCCTTACACTTTATTTAAGCCAATAATTAATCCCTTCACATCTCCATACCCTGTTCACTCACTCATGCCAGCCCTCCGCCTATGGCATTCTTTCTTTCTGCTCCGGGCTTTTCTGAACAGGTGCACAGACAGCAAAACAAATGTTACAGGGGTGATAAGAGAGACATGACATTTTTCTCAATGATTTTCATCCATATTGCTGGGATCAGACATTACATTAAAGCCGCAAGCAGTTTTAAATGACTTTTTTTCCTTTAGAAATGTCATTTTGTGCAGGGACAGTTCTAAACACGGGAAACACATGCCACTTCACAGGCATACTTTAGACACCCCCCAGGTATGACAATTAAAGGAATATTTCACTTTTTTTTTCACTTTATGCATCATTAAAATCACTTCTCCCGAAAAAACTGACATTTTTAAAACTTATTTTTGCATTGATACATGTCCCCTGGGGCAGGATCCGGGTTCCCAAACCCTTTTTTAGGACAATAACTTGCATATTAGCCGTTATAATTAGCACTTTTGATTTCGAACGTTTGCGTCCATTGCATTTAATAGGGTTCTAAAGTTTGCGCGAACTTTCGGTCCGTTGGCAGCTTCTGGTGCGAACCGAACCGGGGGGGTGTTCGGCTCATCCCTAATAATGACCCTATCAACAACAACTATCCTGCACACCCACTACATATACAGAGCCCTGAACATGTGTGTGCATGCCTGAATTGCATCAGTAACTTTAGTCCCTTGGAAAAAAGATGAGGCCTTGGATGTTCGGCTAGCCACTTTAGTTGGTGCACCTAAATTCCTGCTTGGCAAAGTGTATCTGTGACATGCTGACTTCTGTGACTGCTTAACAGGCCATTAAAGAGACCCAGGTTCTGGTAAGTGTAGGCCAGGCATGTCCAAAGTCCGGCCCGCCTGGTCATTTTGATATGTATATCTTTTGTGGCCGTCAGCGAATCCCTGAGCGCCAAAAGAAATACATGCTGGCTGCCTTGGAGGAGACAGGGAGGAGGCAGGATGAGCGCCGTGCATACAGGAGTATTTCCTGTTTACACGGCGACCTCTGTAAAATAAATTATTTTCTCCTGTGCTGTCATTGGACGACTGTTCTGTCCATCATAGGAGGCGGGACTTTCTATTAAAGAGGTCACTGATAAAACAGGAGTTTCTCGTCCCGCCCCCTCACTGTCTCCTCCAAGGCTGCAGATGGACATGAATCAGGCTGCACTGATAGCAATGGTGAGTCTGCATTCATGTCAATGGGGGTGCTGCATTCAGGGCAAGGGGGGTGCTGCATTCAGGGCAAGGGGTGTGCTGCATTTAGGGCAAGGGAGGTGTTGCATTCAGGGAAAGGAGGTGCTGCATTCAGGGCAACAGGGGTTCTGCATTCAGGGCAACGGGGATGCTGCATTTAGGACAAAGGGGGGTGCTGCATTCAGGACAACAGGGGTGCTGAATTCAGGACAACGGGGGTGCTGCATTCAGGGCAAGGGGGGTGCTGCATTCAGGACAACGGGGCTGCTGCATTCAGGACAACGGGGGTGCTGCATTCAGGACAACGGGGGTGCTGCATTCAGGACAAGGGGGGTGCTGCATTCAGGGCAAGGGGGGTACTGCATTCAGGGCAAGGGGGGTACTGCATTCATGACAACAGGGGTGCTGCATTCAGGGCAAGGGGGGTGCTGCATTCAGGGCAAGGGGGGTGCTGCATTCATGGCACTTGTGAGGCTGCTTTGATGGCATTTGTGAGGCTGCATTGATGGGCACTGACCCTTATTTTGCTTCACATTTCTTTATTTAAAATCTAAGATTTTTTCCTGAATCTTCCCTCTTAAAGTGAAGGTGCGTGTTATACACCAATAAATACGGTATATCCAAATAACACGCCCAAGCTCATCTCTTCCCCACACACAGCCACAAAGGCAGGAGAATTCTTGTTGGGCAGTGTCTTAGTGCTCGGACAAACACACTTAGACCAAATTTTAATGGTTCACAGAATGTCAGGCAAAATGGTCGGCCCTCATGCATGTTCACTTCATCAAATCTGGCCCTCTTTGAAAAAAGTTTGGACACCCCTGGTGTAGGCAAAAATGAGACAACTCTGTCTATGTGCAGTGTCCTTGTTTCCTGCAGATGGGAAAGTGCCCTCTCACCAATCCTGCAGCCAAAGCCCAATGATCGTCCTGGAAAAGGCAGGCTCTTCTGGTGACCCGACTGGTCAGGTCACACTGGAACGCTTCATGCCGTCAGTGCAGGTGTGCCTGGATATGCACCTGGGATCTCCCTCTCTCAGGATGGATGTCCCCAACCCGCCGTGGAATTTGTAAACAAGCTGGGGGACTGACCCGGGGGGCAACACTTCTCCCCTGGGTCCAGTCTCTTCTCCTGCCTCGTGGTGACTGAATTCTCTCAGGAAATTTTTTTCTCTTTCGTCCATGGACGGACACAGCCTTCTTATACTCTTAACTGTAGGGTTATGTTCCTGTCTATTAGGAGAGGACTAGGCAGACATGTTAATAGTTAAAAACATTAATCTTAGCACAGCTGAACAGCCCCGCCCAGGGGGAGGTCCCTCTGGTCATAACCCCTCACACAGCAGTTAGCAGCTCAGTTTTTTTTCTGCCTAGTAGAGGAGAAGGACCTGGCTCCCTTTGGGCCCATGGTCCTGGAGAATTTTTATTTTTATTTTTTATTTTTCTATTTTTGATCCTGAGATCTTCTATCAACTGCCGGGTGGGTGACAGGCTGGATAATATAGATCCTTGTAGTCTCCCCAGTTCCGGCCATCGAGCGTGAGCAGGCCTTAGCTACGTGCTGGGTTGGCCACAACATACCACGTGGCTCCAGGGGTGGTCGGTGAGCTCTATGCTCCGGGGTTCACATATGACTGGGTTACTGCTGTCTAAGTCACAGTGAACCGTGGCCGACAGCTACTCCGTACTGCTCGGATGTAGGTCTGTCAGGAACGCGCCAGCGGTCCTCGCAGGACGGGTAAGTACTTTCCTCCTGTCTGGCAGGTTGGAACAGCTGGGCTTTCCTGAGGGGGGTCGATAGGGGGTCTCTTGTCAGCCCTTTCCTCTTCCCCCTGTCCCTTCCCTCCTTCCCTTGCTTGGGCCTGCTGTGACTGACCGGGGGTACCTGTGGTGATTTCCCATGTCCTGGCCGGGGGCTGCAGGGGTGTCCGGGTCCGCTCTCTGTTTGGGTGGTCTGCCTTTAAAAGGGCCCCCCCAGGGGCGTGGCCTGGACATGGCTGTGTGAGGTTGTGCTATTCCTGAGCTCCCGGCCTGATCCCCTACATCTCGGCAAATTCACAGCCGTAAACCGGTATGAGCCCGACTAAAAGGCACAGGACACGAGCAGTGACAGCGGGGACCCCGGCAGGCAAGACTTCTGGAGAAATCTGACGTTTCTTTAACCCCACAGGAACATCCCCCGGAGCGACGGTGGCGGCGGCGCGTGGCTCTGCACGTGGAGGCCTGCAGAAGGCCCAGGCGCCTGGTCTCGGAACGTCTGAACTGGGGACCTCTGAGACTCCAGACCGCTCTCAGGACGTGTTAACCGAGCCCCGGGGAGCCGGGATGTCTCCCCCGCATGCTCCGGAAGTAACAATCCTGGACCAGGACATTCGGGAGATGCTGCAGGCCCTACCGACCCGGACAGCTATAGAGGCCCTGATCCTTCGCCTGGAGGAGACCCACAGACGGGACATCCAGGAGGTGAGAGGGGAGGTATCCACCTTGACGGATCGTGTGGGAACGGGTGAGGCATCATTGACCTCCCTGGAGCATAGGGTCTCTGAATTGGAGCGCTCGAGGGACCAGCACCGGGACACCGCGATCGATCTTCAGCTTCACTTAGAAGACATCGAGGACCGTAGCCGTCGCAACAATTTGCGGCTCAGAGGTGTCCCAGAGTCAATGGAGGATGTCGGGGCAGCAGTGACGGAGGTGTTCCGGACAGTGCTGAGAGACCCCGACGCGGATGTCATTTTAGACAGAGCGCACAGAGCCCTGGGCCCCAAGTCCCTGGATCCGGATAGGCCAAGAGACGTGATCTGTAGGCTCCACAGATATGCGCAGAAAGAGTCGATCCTGCGGGCGGCCTGGGACCATGGAGATGTGGAAAGAGGCGATGCACGGATCCGGATTCTGCCGGATCTATCGAGGGCAACCCTACGGAGAAGAGCCCTGCTGCGCCCCGTTCTGGATGTGGCCAAACAAAAGGACATCACCTACCACTGGGGATATCCACTATCGGTGACGTTTCACAGAGACTCTGGATCATTTACCCTCCAGACCATGGCTGACCTCCCTGCCCTGTTTCAATTCCTGGAAGTGCTGTCAGTCCCAGTTCCAGATTGGCGCCAGATCCTCCCTCGCCAGATGGGCAGATCGGGACCAGCGGTACAACACGGTCCTCTGCCGCCCCGCCGGCAGAGAGGCAGACGGAGACGCCGATCTGTATCCAGAGGAGAGGCACGTGAGTAGGCCGTGGGCCGCCCTACCCTGACCACCGCTAGCTAAATGGCCTTGATCCCCCTTTGGTGCCTCGCCCTTGCCTCGCCCGACCGCCCTCCTGTCTTGCCCCGCACCAGGATCTGTAACTATAGTGCAGCGGCTCACTGGATGGCTGCCGTCCCCTGCCTTCACCACGGGCCCTCCCGAGACATTTTGCATGGAGGGGAGAGAGAGGGGTAGACTGACTTGGTTTCGGACGCCTGCCCCCGCCCCTGAGGTGTGTTATTTCCCCCCCGGGTGGCTGTAGTTCCACCACATCCACATAGTAGAGACGTATCAGGCAATGCCGTTTCACTTTGGCGGCATGGGTCCTGCCTGGTGGGATGGCTTCGGGGGGGGGTGGGTGATCCGGGTTGGGGGGGAGGGGGTATGTCTTGGGTCCCTGTCCTGCTGCACTGCCCGGGGGGAGGGGGTGGGGGATGGCTACTGGGGGTAACCCCGATGGAGGTCTCTTGTTGTACAACCCGGCAGACTGGTGCTCCCACTCTTGCACTAACAGAGGAAACACAATGTAATCTCATTCAGGTTCTATGCACCGGACGGCTGCTGTGCCTCTTGGGGACAGGCATTTTGTTGGGAGGGGGTCGGACGGAGGGGAGGTCGGGCTGCTGTAGGTTGGGGAGGTGCTTGGGGTTTATGCCCCAAGCTGTGTTGCACTGTCTGTAATGTTGTTGATCTGTTTTGCACTTTTTTTGCTCTATATGTTTTACGTGATGCATTATGTATTGCCTGTGTAGCTGTACTGGTTTACTAATTATCCTACATTGATAGTTTGCCGAGGGGGGGGGCGGAGAGGGCTGGGGGCTCTCACTCTGGCTCTGTCTGTCCACTTCCCCGTTTAGGACTGTGCTCCAATCCCGGGACTGTCCCGGGGAGCACCCGAGCCTTTAGGGCTAATTTAGCTTCTCTTCAGCAGCGGCACCTTCTAGTGCCAGCCTCCTAACTTTCTGTTTCTTCGTTTCATAGGGAGTACTCTTCCTTTCTTTTCTCTATCTGTACTGCTACCCTCTCATCTCGTTTCCACTTTCTGGTCCTACTTCAACCTCCCACCCACTCCCCCCCTCCCTCCCTTACCCCCAATACCCTCTCTGATCCTATCCCTATTTAAATATGGGGGACATCCATTTTGTGTCTATTAATGCTAAGGGGCTTAATACCCCGGAAAAGAGACGGATGTTGCTACAGGACATGTGGCGCGTGAGGGCGGATATAGTTTTTGTACAGGAGACACACTTCCGGGAGGACAACATCCCAATACTTAAAAATAGACACTTCCCCATGGTCTACCACTCTAAGTACACAGGGGCTAAATCCAGAGGGGTGTCCATTCTTATCTCGGCCAAGGTCCCATGGAAACTTATAGACTCACTGACTGACGTGGAGGGCCGCTACCTATACTTGAAGGGTATATTAGGGGACAGGAAAATTACTCTGGCCAATCTCTATGCCCCGAATGAACGCCAGGATGCGTTCATCAGGAGACGCATGGAACACCTCCTGCGCTTCACTGAGGGACAACTGATAGTGGGGGGAGACCTGAATATGCCACTGATCCCGTCTGAAGACACTTCCTCTGGGATATCCTCCACCACCCGAGACATACGTAAGCGCATTGGTAATGCGCTACACTCTGCCCAACTGATTGACGCCTGGCGCCTTATGCACCCGGGTGTACGGGACTTCACCTTCTTCTCACAACCCCACCAGTCCTACTCGCGTATCGACTACTTTCTGATACCCCATGGACAGCTACACGCGATTCGGGAGACTTACATCGGATCCATCACGTGGTCGGATCATGCGCCGGTCGGGCTTCGGTACTCGCTATCCGCCACAACGACGGGGCAACGTTCTCCATGGAGACTGAATGAGAGCCTCCTCCAGGACCCGGTGGTCCTGGCTGACTTAGTCAGGGAATTGGGATTTTATTTTTCCACAAACAAAACGACCGACAGTGACCCTGGGGTGGTGTGGGAGGCCCACAAAGCTGTAATTCGGGGGTCCTTGATAGGGCACGGCTCCAGACTCAAACGCGAGCGGACGGCGCAACTTGACTTGCTCCTCACCAGGCTGAAGGCCCTGGAGGTGGCCCATAAGGCCTCTCCATCCAAACAATTGGGTCTAGACCTAGATACAGTCAGATCGCAGATAAAAGATCTTCTTCAATTTAAAGCCAAGGCGGCGATACAGGTATGCCGCAAGAAATCATATGAGTCGGGCAACAAATGTGGGAGACTCCTGACCCGAACGCTGCAGACTCAGCGTTCGGCTGCCTACATACCACACATTCAGACCGCTACTGGGCAGAAGGCTAGCCTTCCCCAACTTATTACGCGAGAGTTTGGGGCCTTTTACCGCTCCCTTTACAACATACCTGACACGAGACCTATACTGGAGTCCACGCGGGAATATTTGGACCGGTCCCTCATGCCCTCACTTACGGTAGAGACGCGGTCTGTACTGGAGGAACCCATTACGCTGACTGAAATCCAGGTGGCACTTAAGAACACCAAACCGGGCAAGGCCCCCGCCTACTAAAGGGCCCTCCTGCCCTCCTTGGGCCAGCATATGGCAGATCTCTTCAATGACGTTGGATCAGGGAAGCGTTTCCACGACTCCACGCTTTTGGCCCAGATCTCGGTGATACCTAAGGAGGGAAAGGATCCGGGGCTATGTGGAAGTTACCGCCCGATATCCCTGCTGAATGCAGATCTCAAGATCTTTACTAAGATCTTGGCCACTAGACTGCAAACATACCTCCCTGACATGATACATCTAGACCAAGTGGGGTTTGTTCCATTTAGAGAGGCCAGGGATAATACCATTAAAGTCCTTAACTTGTTACATATTGCAATTCAAAGCAAGACGCCTTGCATATTCCTCGGTACCGACGCCGAAAAGGCATTCGACCGGGTTCACTGGGGATTGCTGTTCGTGACATTGAGACACATAGGGTTGGGAGAGACGATGCTGAACTGGGTGACTGCTGCCTATACGGCACCGACGGCCAGGGTGAGGGTGAACGGGGTCTTGTCAGAGGCGTTCCCCATTCGGAATGGGACCAGACAGGGCTGCCCATTGTCCCCTCTGTTGTTCGCCCTGACGCTGGAGCCCTTTCTCTGCCACGTACGCCGGAACCCGGATATCATGGGAGTGGAAAAGAATGGGACACAGTAAAAGGTGTCGGCATACGCCGATGATCTTCTGTTCTCCCTCACAAACCCCACGGTATCCCTCCCGAACCTTTTGAGAGAGTTTGAGGTTTTCGGCTCCCTCTCCAATCTTAAGATTAACTTCACCAAATCAGAGGCGATGGGCGTGGGGATAGCGGCGGCCCAACTTAAACAACTTAAAGACGGATTTAGGTTAAAGTGGACTGACGTGGCATTGAGATATCTGGGGACATTCATACCCATGACATTAACCAAACTATTTGCATTAAATTTCCACCCTTTACTAAAGACAGTTCGGGAGCTGCTAGACGGGTGGGACATCGGCCTCCATTCGTGGCTTGGCCGATGCGCCATCCTCAAAATGTCAATACTACCTAAGTTCCTATACCTCCTACAGGCCCTCCCGATAGCCATCCCTGGGACCTATTTTAGGCAAGTCCATGCGGCCTTCACCAGGTTCCTTTGGGCTGGGAAACGCCCACGCCTTACCAGGACTTTACTCTGCCTCCCGAAATCACATGGGGGCCTTGCAATGCCGGATATCCGTGCATACTACAGGGCGACCCACCTCGGCCGGCTCCTAGATTGGTGCAGACATAGGGGCACCAAACTGTGGACAAGCATCGAACAAGAGCAGAGTGACATACCCCTAGACAGAGCCCCCTGGTGCCATTCGGATTTGCCACCCACACTGAAAAGACATCCCCTGATAGGCAACACCCTGGGTGTGTGCTCATCCCTACTGAAGCGACCCTCGCTCTCGTCCCCGGTCTCCCCTCTGCGCCCGGTGCTGGGTCACCCCCGGTTCTTCCCGGGACTGCAGGACAGGAGATTTCTCGCACTTAGAGAGGCGGGATTTCACCAGGCGTCCCACTTTAGTGTACAGGGGCGATGGAGGTCGTATGCAGAGCTGTCGGATCCGAGAGGCTCGTACGGCCTAGATTTTATGAGAGCCATGCAGCTCAGCCACTTCCTTTCGACCATACCGCCCCCGCCCAGCGACTCAACACACTCCCTTACACCTCTCGAGGAGTTATGTACGGAGTCGGGTAGGATTCAGCACACGCTTTCGTGGTGTTATGGCAGGTTGATAGAGCCGCCGGGGCCCCTCCAGGTCCCCTGTCTTACTAGGTGGGAGCGGGAGCTCGGCTGCCAATTTTCCGATGACACGAAGCGGCACATACTCCGTTTCACTCACAAGTTGTCTCTTTGCATTAGGACCCAGGAGGCGAACTACAAATTGCTCACACACTGGTATAGGACCCCTTCCCTTCTACACAAAATGTTCCCTAATACTTCTGACCGTTGCTGGAGGTGTGGGAGGGAGGAGGGGACCCTCCTGCATGTCTTCTGGTCATGCCCACGGCTGCGGAGATTTTGGGAGGAGGTAAGGAGGGTGACCCAAGAGTTTACCGATCGTACTGTGCCGGATACGCCAGCCTACTTCCTCTTGCAGGTGACTGACATGCCTGCAAAAGTCTATAAGAGATCGGTGGTCCGCCACCTTCTGGACGCAGCTAGGGCCTGCATACCCCTCAACTGGAAATCCACATCCCCCCCATCTATTGCTCAGTGGCTCCGCAGAGTTGACGACATCAGCCTCATGGAAGACCTGATCCTCTCTAGCCAGCATAGACGCGAGACATACTCCAGGACCTGGCAGTTATGGAACATTTTTAAATATTCTGACGAAGGGCAGACCCTTAGGGGGATTGAGTTGCCCACATGAGTCTGTGCCCGGACTATTCATCCCCCGGAGGTGTGTCTCGTTTGCAACCAGCCCTCAACGCGCAGGCGACACGCCGGGGTCACGACATCCTGATAGGTTAGTCGCCATCACCTAGATGTATGTCTACCTGGTCCCCACCCCTCCTCCTCCTCCTACCCTTCCCTTTTGCCCTTCCCTGTCTAATTCCCTACCCCCTCCTTCTATCGCTGTCTATGTTCCTCCCTTTTTTCTTTCCTTTTCCTTTTTTCTGGGTTCGACCCAATTCTTCTCTACCTGAGGTTCTATACCTCCTGTTTCTATACTATTTGGATAAAACTAGAGGGGAGGCGATCTCAACAGGACCCGGGCATTCTGACGTCAACGGTATTCTGACGGACATGTTCAAGTTGGCGGCGGAGGGATGCACTGGAGACCAGTGGGAGCTTAACCCCCCCACTGGGGAATTTAACTATATGATCGACCACTAGGAGTTCTGAGCTCCGAGGGGATACCCCTGTACTGCTGTGCCATATTTTATTTTGGATGTATATGTCTGTTATTCACTATGGGGGTCCGTGTGGATCGACTCCTCTGTTATACGTTATAAATAAAAAAATAAAAAAAAAGGGCCCCCCCTCGGGGGCCACTGTGTTACCTGGCCTTCTCGTCTGCCTCCTGGTGTTTAAATCGGCGCCATTTTCCTGTGGCCGCGCCGCTGTTATAGCAATACAGCGGGCGGCCATTTTCTTGTAGTCGCGCTGGGGCGCAGGCATTCTTAGCGGGCGGCCATTTTCTTGAGGCCCGCGCAGTTTTTCCCTGAGGCGAACGGCGGCCATCTTGGTGTAGGTTTTGGCCTCTAGTGTTCCTATGGCTTCTGAATGGCGCGAATAGCGCAGTTTTACCTCAGAAGACACCCAGACACACATGCTGTGTGGAGAGAGGCAGCAGAAATTCAAGTATTGGAAGTACTTAAATTTGACCTGGTATCAATCGCTTGTAGTCCCCATAAAGCAGGGCTGGTGTGAAGAAGCAGCATTTGCCGAGGATAAGCATGCTGATAGAGGGAGAAAGCAGAGTGGCTGGCTGATCACTGTGCTGTTACTCCATTCTCTGTCCTGTCACAGGCTGAGGTGTGTCCAATATGGCCTGGACTCAGAGGAAGTGAGTTACATTAAATGCTGCTGGTCATTAGACTGAGGACATCGAGTGGCAGAAAAAAAAAACTGCGGTGGAAATCTCTGGACAGAAGGGGACTGCAGCAAAAGCTTTAAATGGCCTGTTAATTTTTTCTTGTTTTTTTTTCTTGTTTTCAATATAGTAGGAAAAAGCTAGATCCCCAGTCAGTTTTGTATTTTTTTTTTCTGTGTCACTGTTGGTTTCTTAACACATTTGGGTAAAATATAAATTTTTTCAAAATAATACTAGAGACTTACACAGCATGTACAAAGGGGAAGAGGATATGGGGAATTGTTGGTTTTTATTTCAAGGTGCAGAGTGAGATTGTATAAAAGGTGGGTAGAGTCGTGCTGGGACCCCATGGTTCTGACCTTATGGGGCAGGAGTAGTTGCCCCTCTATATCCTCCATAGCTGTCCTTCTCCACCTTTTTCCCCAGAGGAATCCTTGTCGTAATTTCCTGAGAAATCCCTATTAAAATGAACCTACGTCTCCCAGTACATTATAGGAATACAGCGTTGGAAGTTTTAAATAAAATATTACAGAATTTGGTATTTCCAGAGTATTTGACACCCAGGGCAGATAATTTTTTAACAATCCTTCCTCTAGTAAAGTGGTTGTAAACCCTTTACAACCACTTTTATCTACAGGTAAGCCTAGATTAAGGCTTACCTGTTGGTACTCGAAATATCTCCTACACCTCCACAGTTTAGGAGATATTTCCAAAAATTACGGGCGCAGGCGCACTTTAGAAACGCCGATCGTGCCATTTCTAAAGAAGGCCGTGCCGTGACTGGCGGCTTCCACGACCATGTGCGGGATCAACGTCGTCACGGCTTTGGCCAATCAAAGCGCCGGAGCCGCGATACCCAGAAGTAACCCCCGGGAGAGATGTCGGCCGTCTGAGCAGTGTACGAGGATGGCTGCGGGGGCTTAGATCTGAGGTGAGTATTACATAATGAGCTAGTATGCTATGCATACTAGCCAATTATGCCTTTCTCTTGCAGGTGTTGTTTTTTTTTTCTTGGGGGAAAAAGAGGGTTTACAACCACTTTAAACAAAGTTATTTATAGTAATAATCTTATAATTAAAGGAATGACAATAAAAAAGAAACACTGATGATGACAATTGTGGTGTCCCTTTCCATTAGTGGTCAATGTAGAAGTGACCACTAACATTAGTTGTCCCTGCTTAAAGCAGAAGTCCAGCCTGAGCTTTTTCGGCTGGGCTTCTCCTCTGGGTCACAGGAGTGGAATTCGTTTTGCACTCCTGTGCCCCGTTTTCAGCGGATAGTGGTCTGAAGTCCGCTCTCCGCTGACGTCACTGCCGTCAGTCGGGGCAGCGCATCATCCCGACTTCCAAGTCTGGGTCCGCCAGCTGCCCTGATTGATGGCAGTCTCAGCGAGCCGCTGAGACAGCCTCTCTCCACCCCTCCACTGCTCAGCTCTCCAATGAGCATGGTGAAGCAGAGAGGAAAGAGGCTGACTGACAATCAGCCTCTTTCCTCTCGGGGATCTGTGAGAACCAAGCCAGCGTCGATGTTCGGTGGCTCGTTTCTCAGTGCACAGACAGCGGGGGACAGATGGAGCATCGGTCTGATGCTCCATCCACGAGCTAAGTATGAATCTCAAATAACCTGGAAACCCATACTTCTCCTTTAAGGGACACTTAGTAAACTCAGGAGGAACCTAGGATTCCATGGAACCTTGGTTGAGAATGGCTGCTCTATAGGAATGCCCTGGATCACATATGTCAAACATAAGGCCCGAATCCAGCCCGCCAGGCTTTGCTTGTCATGTCATCTTCACATCCAGTTTTGCAGCTGGAATGTGGCTTACCTCCATTTGCTCACCCTCCACTCCCCTCAGCCCTGGTGTAAATGCACTAACATTGGTCAGAACTAGGGATGAGCCGAACACCCCCCAGTTCGGTTCACACCAAGAACCTGCGAACGGACCGAACGTTCGAAATCAAAAGTGCTAATTCTAAAAGCTAATATACAAGTTATTGTCCTAAAAAGGGTTTGGGGACCCGGGTCCTGCCCCAGGGGACATGTATCAATGCAAAAAAAAGTTTTAAATGTAGCGGGTGGTCATATTTAGGGGAAGCATCTGAGAGGTAACAGGCTCAGATGCAATAATTGTTAGGATTCATGGACCAATTTATGCCAGTGGGGAATATCAATGGTGTCCAGTTCCCTGGGGTCTATAGGTGGCGCTGTCACCATAGACCGAGGTTGAACCACCATTGGAGGGCTGTGCCCTTTGTGTCCTCTCGCGGCAGTAGTACAGCGGGCCAGGGAACCTGCTGTGCCTGTTGTGGGAGGGTATAAAGGGGGCAGACGTCTTCCGCTCGGGGTCCACGCCCAGGCACCTTCAGCCTGGGTGTGAGTGATGGTGGTCTTCAGGTGCCCTAGGCCTGGAGATGGAGCTGCGGTCTCACCCCAGACACCCAGTGGTTTCTGGAGGCATGGGGCCCAGTACCTTCGACTGGGTTCCGCGAGGGATCGAGGGCTCCTAGGGTGTCCCCAGTGTGGATGCCCGAATCTAGGACGGGGAGGCCAGGGAGGTAACCCTATCCGAAGACCTGGTGCAGCATTCACTGGTGACGGTGGGGCCTCTGGTGACCGTTCGGATTGATGTCCTTTCCCTGACAGGGGCCATAGCTTCTAGAAGGTAGTTCAAGTTCTCACGGTCGGTGGCAGCGACTGTGTGTCAAGCCTGTTGGTGATATACAGAACAGGAGAAAAACAAGTTTAAAGTTTGTGCCTGGACCTTTCTCCCCCACCTTGTCTGAACTGAATGTGTTACAACCTGTCTGCTCTCACAGAGACTGTTTATTGCTACGAATAAATAAGTGTTGGACTTTCAGTGGTGTGGACAGTAACTTACTGGGAGCTAAGGGTCCTACCTCCACCTGCATGGACGGTGGGAAATCATTCTCAATAGAAGGTTTGGCTCTGGATGGAAACCCAGACCCGAAGGTATAGTTTGATTAGCTCCATCTTTGCATACAGTATGGTGTGAGCTGGTGGTGCGCCACACTCTCCTCCCTGGTCCCCTAGAGGAGAGCCAAGAGTCAGAAGGGAGTAAAGGGTGAGGTCGCTACATAAAAATGGCAGTTTTTTCGGGAGCAGTGATTTTAATGATGCATAAAGTGAAAAAAAAAAGTGAAATATTCCTTTAAATATCGTACCTGGGGGGTTTCTAAAGCATGCCTGTGAAGTGGCATGTGTTTCCCGTGTTTAGAACTGTCCCTGCACAAAATGACATTTCTAAAGGAAAAAAAGTCATTTAAAACTGTTTGCGGCTTTAATGTAATGCCTGGTCCCAGCAATATGGATGAAAATCATTGAGAAAAATGGCATGTCTCTCTCTGTAATCTCTCTTTAAACAACTCCAACACACTACAGAAGGCCGCCAAGCCAGCGGTCTTGTATAGTGTGGGGCGTGTACTAAACCCCCTGAGCCATAATTGGCCAAAGCCACCCTGGCTTTGGCCAATTATGGCTCTCTGTTCAGACGGCGCTGTGATTGGCCAAGCATGCGGGTCATAGTGCATGCTTGGCCAATCATCAGCCAGCAATACACTGCGATGCCGCAGTGAATTATGGGCCGTGCCGCGCCCCTCGAATTTGGCGCGAACGGCCCATAATGTTCGATCTTCGTTGAACGATCGAACAGCCGATGTTCGAGACGAACATGGGTTCGACTCGAACACGAAGCTCATCCCTAGTCAGAACCTTAGTGGCGGTTCATTGATGAAGTCTACAGTGGAGCTGCTGTGCTGTTGTTGGGTGAAGATCAGTGTTCATTGGTGGATGGCTGAGATCCTACTGCAGCTTGCTATAATCAGTCAGAAGTCAGAGAATGGGTGGAGCCCATTGGAAAAATCTTCATTCAGCAATCACTTCAGCCTGAGCACTACTGCTGTGTGATTGGTGAACCGCAGCATGTTATTGCCATCTGATTGGTGGAGAGCTTTCCCTCAACTTCTCCCTGCCTGGGTGCCAGATGG
The DNA here is from genome assembly GCA_029206835.1 of Rana muscosa. NCBI lineage: Eukaryota > Metazoa > Chordata > Amphibia > Anura > Ranidae > Rana > Rana muscosa. The sequence goes on from CM055128.1 coordinate 75,255,365, forward strand.
AGTCTGTGAGAGACCTCACCAGTCTTGGAAGAGGGAAAATAGAGAGAGAGCATTGCTTAATGTGGGCTCTCAGAGGGTTGACCACCGGGGCCACAACACAGAAGAGACACCACAGAAGCCACACTACAGAGGAAATACCACAGGTGTCTTACTACAGAGGAGACTCTACAGGTGCCTTACTACAGAGGAGACAGGTGGAGGTTGGGTTTTGCACATTGTGCATAGCGGACCCCTAAATTGTGCACTCCCCTTGACTCTGCACTCTGTACATAGCATACCCCTGAACCCTGAACTCTGTATGTAGCAAAATCCTGAACTCTGCACTCTGTACATAACACACCCCAGATACAACCGACCCTTTAAGGGCAACCATACTGCCAATACGGCCTGCCCTAGATCAATGTGAGTATGTACATAGTCTGACAAATAGAACCCTTGATTTCCTTTCCTCCAATTTTTTGCATGTCGGCAGATTATTGATGTGGCACCTACCTGACCACTAGGCAAATGGGGGACATCCGGGGGCAAGGTGGGCTAGCAAATACCCCAGGGCTAAGTTTATGACTAAAAATGGGGAATGTCTAACAATTGGGCACCAGTCACTTTAATGCCTTTTAGAGTTTTCATTCCATAAAGGGCAACTCACAGGTAGAGAGGAATAGGGAATTCAAACACTCAAACCGTTCTGCAGACTGCATTCTTACAATTCAATAAAGGCAAAAAGGGCCCTTAAGCCAAAACCAATATCCTATACCTTCTGAGCCTTCGTGACTATTCAGATGAGCCTCCTTCTCAACGAGTTTCTTGTGCCTAGGATTTTCATTGGCCAGAGTCACCTTTGGCATTCCATCCCAGGCATCACTTTCTACCAACCAGACACCTGTCCTCTACAAGGCTCCTTGTAACCAGTGCCTCCAGTAGCAGGACCATCCTGGACAGGCAAGCTTCAGTAGCACATTCCCAGGCTTTACACCAAGCACACGCAAATGCCTCCTAGGCCACAGAGCTATCTGAATAGCAGACCACATACACCCTCCCCAGGGCAAAGCCTGGGGCAAGAGTGGTCACAAAGCTAACCCAAAAATATATACATCCTCCCCTAGCATGCATCACTGGCAATAGCAGTTGGCCACAGGGAACATTAATATTCATAGCCCAGTGCTCCTGTGAACCCTCAGTGAAAGCAATGAGGAACGAAAAGACCCGTACACACGATCGGACCTTCCGACAACAACGGTCCGACGGACGTGTTTTATCGGACAATCTGACTGTCTGTATGCTCCATCGGACAATTGTTGTCAGAAATTTCCACGGACAAATGTTCGCTGTGCATGCTCTCAAACTTTACGACAACAAATGTGTTACATCGGATCATCCGATCGTGTGTACACAAGTACACAAGTCCATCGGACTAAAATCCAAAGTACAAACACGCATGCTCGGAAGAAATGCTAAACATCAGATCAACAATAGCAGAAGTTGCCCAAAGGGAAGGCGATTCCGGCTCTCTACCGGCATGTGGAAGGCAATGTCCATGCCTCGCTGGATAGGACGGTCAGCGGTAAGGTGCATATTACTGCTGACTCATGGTCCAGCAGGCATGGACAGGGACGTTACCTTTCTTTAATTGGGTCACTCTCTTGGCAGCTGGGAAGGATGCAGGACAAGGTGCAGTAGTGTTGGAAGTTGTTCCGCCGCCACGCCTCCAAAATGCTACTACTGGTTGTGACACACCTCTCTCCTCGACCCCCTCTTCTTCCTCCATGGCCTCTTCCTGTGCTTTGTCCTCGGAACCAGCGGTGCTCCGTAGGCGTTCAAGGGGCTACGCAAGTACGCAGGCAAAAAGATGCCATGTCATGCTTGCGCTGGTGTGTTTGGGGGACAGGAGCCACACTGGGGCAGAGGTTCTGTCAGCTCTGCAGGGGCAGGCCGAGAGGTGGTTGACGCCGAGCCAGCTTAAGCCAGGAATGGTGGTTTGCGACAATGGCACCAACCTCCTCTCCGCCCTCCGACAGGGACAACTGACCCATGTGCCCTGTGTGGCTCACGTCCTTAACCTGGTGGTGCAGCGATTCTTGGGCAGGTACCCGGGCTTACAGGATGTCCTGAGGCAGGCCAGGAAAGTCTGTGTGCATTTCCGCAGATCATATAATGCCAGTGCTCGGCTGGCTAAGCTGCAAAAGGAGTTGAACCTGCCCAAGAACCGCCTTATATGTGACATGCCCACCAGGTGGAACTCAACGTTGGCCATGCTGCAGCGGCTGCACACGCAGCAGAGGGCCATCAATGAGTACCTGTGCGACTACGGCACCAGGACAGGGTCAGGGGAGCTCGGGTTTTTTTCACCACGCCTGTACCTCTTGTCCACCTGTTGGAGCATACACTGCGTGGAATAATGGACAGGGCACTTGAGGCAGAACAGAGGCAGGAAGAGGAGGACTTCCTTGCCTCTCAAGGCCCCCTTTACCCAGACAGTGTTCCTTGTGTCCCACCCATCACACAGGAAGAGGATGAGGAGGAGGAGGAGGAGGATTGTGTCAGCATGGAGGTGGAGCATGGCACTCAGCATCAACAGCAGCAGTCTTTTAGGGATGATTTACAGTCCCAACAAACCCGTGGACTTGTACGTGGCTGGTAGGAGGTGGCTGCAGATCATGTCGTCCTTAGTGACCCAGAGGACTCCGGACCGAATGCCTCAGCTAACCTACGCTGCATGGCCTCCCTGATCCTGCAAAGTCTGCGGAAGGATCCTCGTATTCTTCGGATCAAGGAGAGGGACCATTACTGGCTGGTCACTCTCCTTGATCCACGGTACAAGGGTAAGGTTGCAGACCTTATCTTGCCATCGCAGAGGGAGCAGAGGATGAGACAACTCCGGGAGGCCTTGCAGAAAGGTCTGTGCAACGCGTTCCCAGAGACTGGGAGGTTACAAACTCCTGGTCCTGGACAACGAGTTGCTGAGGCAGCCCCAAGGTATGATTGGTTCCAGCAACCATTGCCAGCGTCTGATATACATGGTGCAGGAATACCTAGGGGCAAGGTCAGACTTGGCTTACTAGGTCTTGAGGATGGATCACTTGCCAGAGCTTGCACAGTATGCAATTGAGCTACTGGCCTGTCCTGCATCCAGCGTTCTTTCGGAACGCACATTCAGTGCTGCTGGAGGCTTTGTCATGGATCACAGGGTGCGCCTGTCTACCGACTCGGTTGATCGACTGACCTTCATAAAGATGAACCAGTCTTGGATCACCACCAGCTACCAAGCACCTGAAGCTGATATAACAGAATAATTTATTTTCAAATGTCATATCCCTTCAAGACTGATGCTGACACTGAGTGACTGTCCTGTTATATTGACTGACTATCCTCCTCAATGATCCGATTCTTGATGATAGCTTGGAAGAACTTTTTTGTTTCTGGGTGCCACCACCAGTGGCTAAGGCCCAATTTTTCAGCCCCTGTTTAACAGGGGCATGTAATTAAAATTTTTGATGCAATGCTTTGCAGCAGGGCTCATTCCTGCACTCCAACTAGAGTATCCGCTAGAGGTTGCAGTGTCGTGGCACCAGCACCAGTGCCTAAGGCCCAATTTTTCAGCCCCTGTTTAACAGGGGCGTGTAATTACAATTTTTGATGCAATACTTTGCAACAGGGCTCATTTCTGTGCTCCAAGTACAGTATCTGTGAGTGGTTGCAGTGTTGTGGCACCAGTGCCTAAGGCCCAATTTTTATGCCCCTGTTTAACAGGGGCGTGTAATTACAATTTTTGATGCAATACTTTGCAACAGGGCTCATTGCTGTGCTCCAAGTACAGTATCTGTGAGGGGTTGCAGTGTTGTGGCACCAGTGCCTAAGGCCCAATTTTTCTGTCCCTGTTTAACAGGGGCGTGTAATTACAATTTTTGATGCAATACTTTGTAACAGGGCTCATTGCTGTGCTCCAAGTACAGTATCTGTGAGGGGTTGCAGTGTTGTGGCACCACCACCAAAGGCCCAATTTTTCTGCCCCTCTTCAACAGGGGCATGCAATTACAATTCTTGATCTAATAATTTACAGTAGGGCCCATTCATGCGCCCACCAAGAGTAACTGTGAGGGCTGACAGTGTTGTAGCACCAGCACCACCACCAAAGGCCCAATTTTTCCTACCACTGATCAACAATGGCATGTAATTACAATTCCTGATATAATAGTTCACAGCAGGGCGTTCCAGCGCCCACCAAGAGTAACTGTGAGGGCTCACAGTGTTGTGGCAACACCAACATCTAAGGGGCAAATTTCAGCAGAGTATATACGGCAGGCCCCTACTTTCAAACATTCAACTTACAAATGACTCCTTCTTGCAAACGGAAGGAGACAACAGGAAGTGAGAGGAAATCTACCGATGGGAAGTGAAAATTCTCCCCTGTAAGAGTTAATATGGGAAAAAGGTGTCTCCTCTCTACTGATGCTTTATCACCAATCCTTGTTTCAATAAAAACCCCACTTTTCAAAAACATTTGTCATTGGGACGGAAAGTGAGGTGAAATGTTCTGAACAGGTGCACAGATAGCAAAACAAATGTTACAGGGGTGATAACCCTTCCCCATGTTTTCCAAAAAGCTTAAAAATAGATTTTTTGGCTGGAGCTACACTTAAAGAATGTACCTGTTCAAAATTACAAACAGATTCTACTTAAGGACAAACCTACAGTCCGTGTCTTGTTTGCACCGCCTGTATACTGCTGTTTAGAGTATATAGGGCCTTTTTATATTTTGGGTGCGGGGTTCCCCGTAATATCCATACAAGACCCAAAGGGGCTGGTAATGGGCTGGGGTAGGGGGGTGATGGGGTAGCCATGCCATTTTTCTCAAAGATTTTCATCCATATTACCGGGACCAGACATTACATTAAAGCCGCAAGCAGTTTTAAATGGCTTTTTCCTTTAGAAATGTCATTTTGTGCAGGGACAGTTCTAAACACGGGAAACACATGCCACTTCACAGGCATACTTTAGACACCCCCCAGGTACGATATTTAAAGGAATATTTCACTTTTTCTTTTCACTTTATGCATCATTAAAATGACTCCTCCCGAAAAACTGCTGTTTTTAAAACTTTGTTTTGCATTGATACATGTCCCCTGGGGCAGAACCCAGGTCCCCAAACCCTTTTTAGGACAATAACATGCATATTAGTCGTTATAATTAGCACTTTAGATTTTGAACGTTCGTGTCCATTGTATTTAATAGGGTTCTAACGTTCGTGCGAACTTTCGGTCCGTTCGAAGGTTCTGGTGCGAACCGAACCGGGGGGTGTTTGGCTCATCCCTATTTACCACGCAGCAAGACTAAATTTAGTCACTCCTGCCTAGGGCAAATAGCCACACTAATAATTGTCTTTTCAAAGATGGCAGTCCCAAAATTGTATGGTGAGTGGACCAGAAAACAAAACACTTCAGTTCAAAATGTCCACTACATAGGTCTTTGATGGAAGACATCAGATTGCTCAGGCTAGTTGAGGCGACCACTTTTAAAATGACAACACAATTGTAGAGCTCAACAATCAATACAATGACACACAATACATCATACTTTCGGATTTATGGGCTATAAGAGGCTCAATGCCTTCAGGATGATTTAAAACCATACTGTATATAGATGAAAATGTTCACTTGTCATGTTTGCATAAGACAAAATGTCTATGTGGTAGCTTTAGTAGAGGGATGCTACAGGGCCATTTGGTGGAGTTACTGCCATTTGGTAACTGGCACTGTGCCAAAGGTGGTTGAACACATTACTAAAGTGGTTTCTGTTTTCTGACCATTCGATACACACATATACAGGATAATACAAAGCATTTATATATGTTTATATAAATCATGTACATTCTTGAGTATACTTACAGTGTGATATTCTTCATAAATGTAATGCTGCTTACTGTTGTCATATGCCCAGGCAACGCAAAGGACTGAGATAAGGTGCAGCCAGCCTTTAGCTTACTGTCACCAATCCAGTGAATGGTGAATTCATAATGGTATATTGCATATTGCACATCCCTATTCTCTACAATAAGGCTGTATAAGGTTTACAATTAAGGGACATTAGCCCAGTGTCTACCCAACTAAATGAGTTTTGGAATGTTCGCTGCCATTCAATAGAATTCATCACACTTGAAACAAGTGGTCCTTAACCCCTAGGAAAGCTGTATCGCCCTTTACCATGGCCACAGGGGCATCTGGGAAAACTTGACTGTATTCAATCAGACACTGGCTGCACCTTCTTATTTTATGTGTTGGTGTTTGCAGACTTTGCTTTTACCTGAATTGTCAGCAGCACAGGTCAGACTCCCACCTCCTCTGCTGCAAAAGGGAGAAGCTACAGCAGTGTGCAAAAGCATCCCCCCACCCTATCCCTTTGTTATGCAATAAGTCTTCGCTGCCTGCAATGTAAGATGCATAGAAAAACAGACAGAAAGATACAGATAGACAGATAGATAGATACTGTAGAAAGATATAGATAGATAATTAGAGAGAGATATAAGATAGATAGATAGATAATTAAGCTGGACATACATTAAGCAATTTTCTTGTTCAATTTCCTTTAGATTTACCTTTAACTTTGTAGTCCAAGGGCCTGTCTGATTGCATACAAATTGAAAATGTTTTGGGGTTGACCTCATATTATACGGTTTTGGTACATCTAAAGGAAATTGTATAATGTATGGCCAGCCTTAGAGAGAGATATAAGATAGATAGATAGATAATTAAAGAGATGTATAAGATAGATAGATAGATAGATAGATAGATAGATAGACAGACAGACAGACAGACAGACAGACAGACAGACAGACAGACAGACAGACAGATAATTATAGAGGGATATACGATAGATAGATAGATAGATAGATAGATAGATAGAAAAATAGATAGATAGATAATTAGAGAGAGATAAGACAGACAGATAGATAGATAGATAATTAGAGAGAGATATAAGACAGACAGACAGATAGATAGATAGATAGATAGATAGATAGATAGATAGATAGATAGATAGATAGATAGATAGATATAAGATAGATAGATAGATAGATAGATAGATAGATAGATAGATAGATAGATAGATAGATAGATAATTAGAGAGAGATATAAGATAGATAGATAGATAATTAGAGAGAGATATAAGATAGATAGATAGATAGATAGATAGATAGATAGATAGATAGATAGATAGATAATTAAAGAGATATAGATAGATAGATAGATAGTTAAAGAGATATATAAGATAGATAGATAGATAGATAGATAGATAGATAGACAGATAGATAGATACTGTAGATAGATAATTATAGAGAGATATAAGATAGATATGTAGCGGGTATGTACTTTTAAAACTGGTGAAGACACCAGTGATGCATAGTTCCCTGCGGCCCAGCAGGTGGCACTGTCACTTTGGGCTGGGGTTGAACCATCGCTGCAGTGCCGTACCCTTTGTGGCCTCTCGCAGCGGTTGTACGGCGGGGCGGGGAACCCACCGTGCATGCTGGGAGAGGGTATAAAGGGGGCGGACATCTTCGCCACGAGGTTCGAGTCCCAGGCACCTTCAGCCTGAGGGCTGCTGTTCGCGGTCGGGGTCCAGGCGGCCTAGGCCTGGACACCTGGAGTTCGTGTTCCATCCCAGACACCTTCAGTCTGGGGTGAGGTACTCAGCCGGAGGCCTGGGGCCCAGTACCTTCCGCTGGGTCCCGCAAGGGAGGGATTGTCCTAGGGGGCCCCGGGAGTGGGGCACCCGAGTCCAGAGGTGTAAGGGACCGGAGGAGGGACTCATCCGAAGACCTGGTGCAGCAGATTGCCAGTGCCAGGTGAACCTCTGGAGACCGCCCGGAGGGATATCCTTCTCAAACAGCGGCCAAGTTCAGAAAGGAAGGTGGTTCATGTTCTATGACCGGTGGCAGCGGTCCAGCTATTCAACTCAGGTCAGTGGCAGGGGCCTGCTATTAGGCCTGTGGCAGGGGCCTCAACGGTTCATCCGGTCCGTGGCAGCAACCAAAACTCACGGTCAGTGGCAGAGACCGTGCGCCAGGCCTATTCGCTAGCAAAGGAATAGGAGAGTTCAGTTGTGCCTGGGCCTACTCGTATCCACACCCCTGTCTGTCTGTTACTGAAAGTTCAACTGATTGTGTTCACCCTGAAAACTAAGAAATAAAGGAGTGTTGGACTTTCGATTGGTGTGGGGCTCTATGTTATTGGCAGACACATCTCCACAGAACAACTAAGGCTTTGTATGCAGTGAACAGACCCGGAGGTAATTCAAGTAACTCTGCTCAACCCTCATACACATACGAGGGGAGAGCTTGGCGTAGTGTTCCTGCACTATCCTCTCCCAGGTACCCCTAGACACAAGCCAATCAAACGAGAGGGAGAGTGAGGCTCCGCTACAGATAGATAAGATAGATATAGATAGATAGATAGATAGATAATTAAAGAGATATATAAGATAGATAGATAGATACTGTAGATAGATAATTATAGAGAGATAAAAGATAGATAGATAGATAGATAGATAGATAGATAGATATGTAGCGGACCCCTACGTTTAGGGGGTCGCTATGCCCAAATTTAGGGGATGGCCTGAGCAATAGTTTGGCTCAGACTTTCTAATTTAATATTGGACTCTGCTCTGCTGTGGTGTTGTCTAGTATGCAGTTCCCCTTTGGCCTGCGGGTGGCGCTGTTGCCCAGGTCTAGGGTCAAACCATAGGTGACACAGTGGCGGTATTGGGTGTCCTCTCTCGGCAGTGGTGTAGTGGGCGTGGTCAGCCAGCTGTGCATGCCGGGAGAGGGTACAAAAGGGGCAGACGCCATGTGAGGCGAACACAGGAGGAGAGGAGTTGGAGGGGAGTGCGCCCCACGGGGGTGCGTTGATGGGCCGAGGAGTCTCGGGCACCTTTGGTCCGATGCTGCAACGTTCCAGGTAGGCCCAGTACCTTTAACTGGGTCTACAATCAGCCCATTGGAGTCCCAGGGTGCTGATCGAGAGGAAGCCAGGGGAGGATCGGTCCCAAAGAGGAGACGAGTGATGGAAGATCGCTGTCTCAGGAAAGGCCTGGTGACCTGTCAGAGGGAAGGATTCTTTACTCCGCAAAGCTAACCCTGTAGAGTGCCCATTGGCATTGTTCTGTTCTCTAAATTCTACAGAGGTTAAAGGATTTCCTGAACCTGTCCGTGAAGGGGATAGGGTGACAGAACTGTTTGAGCTCCACACCGGCTGCTAGGGCCGCTCTCATAGGGACTATCCGGGTGAGCTAAACCCACTGGGGATCGAGTGGCGACGAGTGACTAAGGTGTGTGTGCCTGAAACTGCCTTCTGACTCTGCTAACTTCTTTCTCTCTTCAATTTCCCGTTTACTGGAGCAAAGGAAAAATAAACTCTCTGTTGGAGTTAAAGTGGTGTGGACATTGGCCTTCTTGGGAAGAAATAGAGACTTGTCCCCATACACTGGGGATGAGAACCAGTGGGAAGGAGGTAACACGCTGCAGGACCCAAAATCTGTGAACACCGCTTAACCTCTTCAAACAGGAGGGTACAGGCATATAGCACGGTGCACCTTAACTTGCAAGTGAGCCAGGCAGGAAAAGGGTCCATTTGCTACAGATAGATAGATAGAGATAGATAGATAGATAGATAATTAGAGATAGATAGATAGATAGATAGATAGATAGATAGATAGATAGATAGATAATTAGAGAGAGATAGATAGATAGATAGATAGATAGACAGATAGATAGATAGATAGATAGATAGATAGATAGATAGATAGATAGATAATTAGAGAGAGATAGATAGATAGATAGATAGATAGATAGAAAATGAGAGAGAGATATTAGATAGATAGATAGATAGATAGATAGAAAATGAGAGATAGATAGATAGATAGATAGATAGATAGATAGATAGATAGAAAATGAGCGATAGATAGAAAATTAGAGATAGATAGATAGATAGATAATTAGAGTAAGACAGATAGATAGATAGAAAATTGTAGAGATATATTAGATAGATAGATAGATAGATAGATAGATAGATAGATAGATAGACAGACGGACAGATGGACAGACAGGCAGACTGACAGGCAGATGACACCTCACACAAACACAGAGCTTGACTCATAATCAACATCCATGGGCCATCAATTCCTGAGGATGCAACAGAGGTACTTTATCCTGACTTATTAAAAACAAAACCTGTTACAGTACGTATTTATGTAGCTGAATGTATATAGCTGAATCTGGACTATATGATGGGCTATGAACATAGACCCAGGGTAAGAAAAAAATATTTCCCAGCATATGTCACAGGAAAAGTAGATCAGGGACTTAAGAATTGAAAATTGACCCAATTATTGGGTTAATTATCAAACACCCATGACACAGAATGGTAACTTTCTAGCACACCCTGCTGTAGCAAGCTCAAACAACAGAGAAAATACACTCCATGCTTAGAGGATTCCTCCGATTGAGGTACAGTTAATCTATAGTCCACTGTTCACTGCAGAAATCACAAAAATACAAAAAGGAATTTAGCGACATCCTACAAAATACTACTTCCATACATGGGCCGTATTTAACTTGATGATAATTGTATGATTAACTTGCCTAGTGAAATAATTGCTTAATGAAATAATATTAATATAGTTTTTGAAGACACACTGTATAAGGTTTTTATATGTTCTCATATAATAGTATTACTGGATCATGTTGTAATTATAAGCTGACAAATAGATAAAAATTACACTCAACCAATTTATTCATTATATTTTCTTATATATACTTTTGTAAGAATATAAGGTTTTTTTACATTGCTGCCTCGGCAGGATAATAAAAATTGTTTATTTTTCTATATATCGTGATACGTCTATATTTATTCACTCCACTGAGGCACACACAAAATCATTTTTTTGACATACAGTCGCATATTCTTCCGGGATGGTGCCTCAGTAGGAGCCTCAAGACATTCCGCATGCACCCCAACCCCTACACAACAATTTATTCATACATTTTTTTGTTTTGAAAAAAACTCATGTGATCCCCATGATTGGCTGTCATGATGATCATCTGGTCAGGAATTATTAATTGAATTGATTTGTTCTGATAATAGTATACAAAATAGAACAAGGAAGCGGGACAAGTGTTGTGTGGAGTGTGGAGTTATAATTAACATATCTATAATATGTGTAAAAAAGTAGGACATTTGTCTCATAATAATTAATATTCAATAGAAAATTAATATACTACACATAGAATTAAATACCTGCATAGAGTAAGATATTGAATGAGAAACGTTATTTCATACATAATTCATAAATAATCCAGATGGGTAGCACATGGTACATATAGAAAAGCCCAAAATTTGATAGCACATGATTGGAATATAATTAAATACATAATGCCTAAACAGAATCCAAAATGACGTGGTAGGATACAGTATACGATTTGAACAGAACATCTGTTATCTCAACGCGTTTCGTGAAACAAAGTTTTTCATTCAATATCTTACTCTATGCAGGTATTTAATTATATGTGTAGTATATTCATTTTCTATTGAATATGAATTATTATGAGAAAAATGTCCTACTTTTTTACACATATTATAGATATCTTAATTATAACTCCACACAACACTTGACCCTCCGCGTACTTCATTTAAAGTCACGATTCCTTGTTCTCTTTTGTATATTTTAATAGGGATGGAGACTGATGACAACGTCATCTCCTCATATAAAGTCCCATAGACCCCTCTTTTAGAGATTCCTGATAATAGTGTGAGACCTGTATACTGTCAGTGACAGTATGGTCTTGAGATGGGGAGTGCACACAGGTTTGTTTGTGTTCGTAATTCTAACCTGATACATCAATAATCATTCTCATGACATGAGAAACTGTGCCTGAGAACTTTGATCTACATATTGTAGGCATCTGTGGGTTAAAGGAAGGCAATGTACAGGGATGACCTCATTACAGAGACTGGGGTGGATCCTGGACCTTTGACCATTCAGAGCAAAGTGACACCACCTCCTGATTAGGGATGAGCTTCGAGTTCGAGTCAAACTCATGTTCGACTCGAACATCAGCTTTCGAACATTATGGGCCGTTCGCGCCAAAATCGTGTGGCGCGTCACGGCCCATAATTCACTGCGGCATCGCAGTGCATTGCTGGCTGATGATTGGCCAAGCATGCACTATGACCCGCATGCTTTGGCCAATCACAGCGCAGTAAGAACGGTAAGAACGGAGAGCCATAATTGGCCAAAGCCAGGGCGGCTTTGGCCAATTATGCCTCAGGGGGTTTAGTACACACCCCACACTATATAAGGCCGCCTGCATGGCGGCCTTGTGTAGTGTGAGGCGGTGAAAGAAAGACAGAGAGAGAGAGAGAGTGTCATCTCATTTGAGTTAGAGCAGGCAGGTGAGTCAGTTAGCTGCAGTTACAGTGTGTAGGTCCCCAAACCCTTTTTAGGACAATAACTTGCTTATTAGCCTTTAAAATTAGCACTTTTGATTTCGAACGTTCGAGTCCCATAGACTTTAACAGGGTTCCATAGTTCACGCAAACTTTCTGTCTGTTCGCAGGTTCTGGTGCGAATCGAACCAGGGGGTGTTCGGCTCATCCCTACTTCTGCTAGCCCACCACACCAGAAAGGTATATTGGACCTTCTGAGCTTCCTTGACTGCTCCACATGTCATTGAAGCCCTCACTCAATTGCTGTAATGAAGTGGGACTTTTGTATGTGACCTGCTGTATGTAAAAGTCTGCCCACCTGAGAAGCCAGTTGCCAGGCCTGAACAATGTTGGGGGTCCTTGAGACTTCACCTACCCAGTTAGGCTCGGCATTTAACTTTTTGCAAGTTTCAATATTTGCAGAGGAGGTGAGATATCAGGCCTTGTAGTATTTACAGGTTAATTCCAGTGAAGCAAAACATTTTTACATTTAGTCCGCATGCACACTGGGCTTGAAGCGGTGTTCCAGCCAAAAAACAAACACTGTAGCTGCTGACTTTTAATAAGGACACTTACCTGTCCAGGGAGCCCGCAATGTCGCCCCCCGAGGCCGATCCGTCCATCGGATCGGGTGCCGGCGCCACCATTCTAACTAAGGGTCTAACAGAGGTCGGACCATCTCTTGGGTCCCCCCGGTAACTGGGGCAACCAGAGTTGGGGTTTTCCCAGGAACAACCAAGGCTTCAGAGGTCCTATAGAACTAACAGAGGAATCAGAGGGGGGAGGCAGGGGAGGCGGGCCCAGTCAGCCAAAAACAAAAAGAACTTAGGTATTTGGATCTTCAATCTGAGCAAACAGGATTTGTCAGACCCAAAAAAAAGATTGTTGGATAAAGGTCTGAAGTTTGCTCCGCCTAGGAGCTTGAGCAAATTCCAGACTTACATGGACGTTCATAAATATGTAAGGAAACTTAAAGCGGAGCTCCACCCTAAAGTGGAACTTCCGCTCATCGGATTCATCCCCCCCTCCGGTGCCACAATTGGCACCTTTCAGGGGGGAGGGTATTTGCACCCACTTCCGTGTATACAGTCTGCGGGTAGACTGCGGGTAGTGCGTCACTTCCCGATCCCCCCTGTTGTGTTCTGGGAAACACACGGCTCCCAGAACACAACGGTGACCAATGAAAGACGCGCAGCGCTGCTCGCGCATACGCAGTAGGGAACCTGGAAGTGAAGCCGCAACGCTTCACTTCCTGATTCCCTCACCCATGATGGCGGTGGGGCAGCCGAGAGACGAGCAATCGCTCGTCTTCTGCTGCCGACATCACTGGACTCCAGGACAGGTAAGTGCCCTAATATTAAAAGTCAGCAGCTGCAGTATTTGTAGCTGCTGGCTTTTAATATTTTTTTTCGGCAGAGCTCCGCTTTAACATCAAACGTTACATGTTATCCAATCCTATCGAGGACCATCAACTAATAAGCCCTGAGTTCCAACTTGTCTAACGCATCTCTCTTCAATCCCCCAGGATCACTGGCACCGAGTATCAGGGTGTTTAGAGATGTTGTACTGCGAGATCTAGAGCAAATCAAGGTCAAAAAAGTCAAAATGCAGAAAGACCTTGAAGTTGGTTTGGATTCTCTTTGTACCAACAAATCACTGGTCATCAGACCAGCCGATAAAGGGGGAGGGATTGTGATCCTAGATCGGTGCGATTACTTATCAGAAATGCACAGGATCGTGGATGACAGTGAGACCTATACTCCATTGACCAGAGATCCAGTGGTTAAGTATAAAAAGGAATTAGAAGCCATTGTGGATCGTGGTCTGAATAAGGGCATCCTGAATAAAAAAGAGAGACTATTTTTGGTTCCCAGTGCTCCACGCACGACGGTAATATATTAATTATCAAAGATCCATAAAAGTCAGACTGTCCATTATTCCACACAGAGTATGCTCCAACAGGTGGACAAGAGGTACAGTGTCACTGATGCATGCACTGTCACTGCTCACCATCCTCGTGGCCTCCTCAAATGGTGCCAGGACAGTACATGCATCCCTGATCATGCACCACTGGCATGGTGAAAAAACCAGGATGTCCTGAGGCAGGCCAGGAAAGTCTGTGTGCATTTCCGCAGATCATATAATATAGTTTCATTTCCAAAATATAGCTGTCAGGCGAAAACAAAATAGTTGTCCGATAGCATTACTATATCTGACTTAAATACTGTAAATGTAACACATGTCAGGATAGCGCTAATTTTTAAGCTGATATCATCTAAATGTGAACGTTGCTTTACACAGTCTGTTTCCCCAATTCGGAAAGATATCTGTGAGTAGCACAACCTAATTCTACAGGATAGCAGAAAGACAATTTACATTAATGTGAGAGATTATAAAATATAGCCATACTTCTGGATAAAATTCAGACAGTATTGTTCAAGACAATTGCAATACCCTAATTAAGACAAAACGCGAAATAGAGCACAATGTCAGCATTGCCGTGATTTGGTTTGTATTCGTTTTTTGTAGATTGTTACATACCGTTAAACAAGCAAAAAAATTTAAACATTGAAAGGCTTACCAAAGTAAGCCTGTTGTTTAGATGCAGAAAAATAAGATGGCTGACTTAACATAACTTTAGCAGCACAGGTTAAGTTATCGATGCATTACAAGATTGTATATAGCAAAAAAACGTTTTACATTACATATAATATAGTTTCATTTCCCAAATATAGCTGTCAGGCGAAAACAAAATAGTTGTCATATACCATTACTATAACTGGACTTACAGGCAACAATATGACCTGTAAGGCTTAAATAATGTAACACATGTCAGGATAGCACTAATTTTTAAGCTGATATCATCTAAATGTGAACGTTGCTTTACACAGTCTGTTTCCCCAATTCGGAAAGATATCTGTGAGTAGCACAACCTAATTCTACAGGCAGAAAGACAATTTACATTAATGCGAGAGATTATAAAATATAGCCATACTTCTGGATAAAATTCAGACAGTATTGTTCAAGACAATTGCAATACCCTAATTAAGACAAAACGCGAAATAGAGCACAATGTCAGCATTGCCGTGATTTGGTTTGTATTCGTTTTTTGTAGATTGTTACATACCGTTAAACAAGCAAAAATTGAGGAAACAGACTGTGTAAAGCAACGTTCACATTTAGATGATATCAGCTTAAAAATTAGTGCTATCCTGACATGTGTTACATTTACATTATTTAAGCCTTACAGGTCATATTGTTGCCTGTAAGTCAGCTATAGTAATGGTATATGAAAACTATTTTGTTTTCGCCTGACAGCTATATTTGGGAAATGAAACTATATTATATGTAATGTAAAACGTTTTTTGCTATATACAAACTTGTAATGCAACGATAACTTAACCTGTGCTGCTAAAGTTATGTTAAGTCAGCCATCTTATTTTCCTGCATCTAAACAACAGGCTTACTTTAGTAAGCCTTTCAATGTTTAAATTTTTTTGCTTTTTTAACGGTATGTAACAATCTACAAAAAAACAATACAAACCAAATCACGGCAATGCTGACATTGTGCTCTATTTCGCGTTTTGTCTTAATTAGGGTATTGCAAGTGTCTTGAACAATACTGTTTGAATTTTATCCAGAAGTATGGCTATATTTTATAATCTCTCGCAGGTTAAGTCAGCCATCTTATTTTCCTGCATCTAAACATCTAATGTAAGCCTTTCACTTTTTAAAGTTTATTGCTTGTTTAAACGGTATGTAACGATCTACAACAAACGAATACAAATCATCATCATCACCATCACCATTCATCCTCCAGATGAAGACGCGACATTCCGTCTAGGACCCATCATCACAGGGGACGTTCACATTCCCCCTCTAAGTATAGGAGATGTTCCCATTCCTCCTCAAGTCACCGCTACAACACTGCCACAACACTGTAAGCCCTCACAGTTACTCTTGGTGGGCGCTGGAACGCCCTGCTGTGAACTATTATATCAGGAATTGTAATTACATGCCATTGTTGAACAGTGGTAGGAAAAATTGGGCCTTTGGTGGTGGTGCTGGTGCTACAACACTGTAAGCCCTCACAGTTACTCTTGGTGGGCGCATGAATGGGCCCTGCTGTGAATTATTAGATCAAGAATTGTAATTGCATGCCCCTGTTGAACAGGGGCAGAAAAATTGGGCCTTTGGTGGTGGTGGTGGTGGTGGACGGTGTTGCCACAACACTGTAAGCCCTCACAGTTACTCTTGGTGGGCACAGGAATGGGCCCTGCTGTGAATTATTAGACCAAGAATTTTAATTACACGCCCCTGTTAAACATGGGCTGAAAAATTGGGCCTTAGGCACTGCTGCTGGTGCCACAACACTGCAACCCCTCACAGATACTGTACTTGGAGCACAGCAATGAGCCCTGTTGCAAAGTATTGCATCAAAAATTTTAATTACACGCCCCTGTTAAACAGGGGCTGAAAAATTGGGCCTTAGGCACTGGTACTGGTGCCACGACACTGCAACCTCTCCCAAATACTCTAGTTGGAGTGCAGGAATGAGCCCTGCTGCAAAGCATTGCATAAAAAATTGTAATTCCATGCCCCTGTTAAACAGGGGCTGAAAAATTGGGCCTTAGCCACTGGTGGCGGCACCCAGAAACAAAAATGTTCTTCCAAGCTATCATCAGGTTTATTGAGGAGGAAGAGGATAGTCAGTCAACAAAACAGGACAGTCACTAAAAAATTGTCTGAACGCATCAGTCAGACGGCCACCTTCTCCACCGCTCCTTCTGCTACTGACCAAAGCCTCAGCAACTCGTTGTCCAGGACCAGGAGTTTGTATCCTCCCAGTCTCTGGGAACGCGTTGCACAGACCTTTCTGCAAGGCCTCCCGGAGATGTCTCATCCTCTGCTCCCTCTGCGACCGCAAGATAAGGTCCGCAAGCTTACCCTTGTACCGTGGATCCTTGATCCCAAGAATAGGAGGATCCTTCCGCAGACTTTGCAGGATCAGGGAGGCCATGCAGTGTAGGTTAGCTGAGGCATTCAGTCCGGAGTCCTCTGGGTCACTAAGGACGACATGATCCGCAGCCACCTCCTCCCAGCCACGTACAAGTCCACAGGTTTCTTGGGACTGTAAATCATCCCTAAAAGACTGCTGCTGTTGATGCTGAGTGCCAGGCTCCACCTCCATGCTGACACAATCCTCCTCCTCCTCCTCCTCGTCCTCTTCCTGTGTGATGGGTGGGACAGAAGTAACACTGTCTGGGTAAAGGGGGCCTTGAGAGGCAAGGAAGTCCTCCTCTTCCTGCCTCTGTTCTGCCTCAAGTGCCCTGTCCATTATTCCACGCAGCGTATGCTCCAACAGGTGGACAAGAGGTACAGTGTCACTGATGCATGCACTGTCACTGCTCACCATCCTTGTGGCCTCCTCAAATATGGTGCCAGGACAGTGCATGCATCCCTGATCATGCCCCACTGGCATGGGGAAAACAACCCGAGCTCCCCTGACCCTGTCCTGGTGCCGTAGTCGCACAGGTACTCATTGATGGACCAAAATCCAATAGGTATTGCTCTCTGTCCTTTCTTTTCATTTGGCTGCCACAGACTCCAAGATATAGTACCATTCTGCTCCACTACATCCAGCTGAAATGGTACTCCTTGTCTCACAGGTCCCAATCCCTGATGCTGCAAAATAGCTTCTTTAGCAGCCAGGAATGCAGTCCGCTGCTCTGAACCCCATGAGAACTCAGTCTTTTTTCTGGTAACATTGTATATAGGCCTCAGAATCAGTCCAAGATGTGGGATGAACGATCTCCAGAAATCCACAACTCCAATGAACTTCTGTGCCTCCTTTTTTTGGTAGTAGGGGGCAACAGCGCCTGGATAGTTTGCACAACTGTCTCTGGAATCTTCCTCTGTGGCCCAGTCCACATCATTCCTAGGAATTTCACCTCTGTGGCAGGTCCTTGGACTTTGTCTCTGTTGATAGCCCATCCTCTGTTCTCCAAGTGCTGTATCAGCAGGTGCAGTGCTTCAGTTACATCTTCTTTTGTCCCAGAGATCATGATGTCATCAATGTAGTGAAACACAGCGACTTTCAAATTCAGGGTACTTAAATCTCGGGCAATCAGTCCATGACAAATCGTTGGAGAATGAAGATAGCCTTGTGGAAGGACAGTGAAAGTGTACTGGCGGCCGTCCCACACCATAGCAAACTGGTCTTGACAATCTGGGTCTATCAAAATTGAAAAGAAAGCATTAGCCAGGTCTATCACAGCATGATATTCTCCTGCATCTTTAGCAATTTTCTCAACAATTGAGATCATATCTGGTACAGCTGTCTTCAATGGAGGTGCCACTTTGTTTAGACCTCTGTAATCCACAGTCATTCTATATGTCCCATCAGGTTTCTTTACTGGGAACACCGGAGACGAGAAAGGACTTACAGCAGGTCTAAGGATCCCTACTCTCAACAGTTCTTGAATAGTCTCCCCAATTTCTTTGTGGCCTCCAGGAAGTCTGTACTGCTTGAGACAGACTGGCTTCTCTGGTGGAGGAATGTAGACAGGGGTCCATTTCGCATGACCTCTGACCACAGCCTTCACCGCCCTTACCAGATACGCTTTATCAGTATACCCAAATGTGAATGTACCTCTTTCAGTCTGAATTGACTGACCTTGAAGTACATCCATCCCAAGAATATTTTCGGGTAACTCTGATATTAAAACATTTGTCATAAATCCTGATCCCTTACCAATAGCCAATTTCACCCGTATCCTAACTGCTGGTGTAGTTTGCCCTCCCAAACCTTCTACATAAATCAATTCTCCTTTGTGATGGGAAGGATTTCCTTGCAAAAGTGTAACTTCGGCTCCACTATCAACTAAAGCCATTACATGTGTAGGAGAAGATGACTTCCCCCACCATACAGTGCAGGTGCATATGGGCGTCGGTCTCCTGCTGTCACTGCCCTTGCTGCTATTACAGGAGACTCACCTTCCCTTCATAAAGGATAAGGAACCTCCCAATCCCCTTTTCTGATTCTCTCTAACTCCGCCCCAGGATAAAGGGATTTGGGTTTGGGTTCATGTTCAGTTTTGGGAATTGGTTTGGGGCTAACAGGAGGGGTCTGTTCTGTTTCCTCTAAGTCTAGGCTGATGTTATCTTCACTAGGAGTAGTGTTTCAAACCCTGACAGTTTTCCCTACTAAATGTTTCCACCTCTTCAGCATTTCTGCAGTAGAAATGCCATCTATCTCATCTTTAGGTACTCCTGCCTTTAATAGATCCACCCACATTTCTTTCCTAGAAACAACTAGCCTGGTTTTCTCTCCACCTTCTGTCTTCTCTACCCCATTCCGTTTCTTCTCTGTTCTTTTCTGCTTGTATTCTTCCTGTCTGGCCTTGACCTTATCTACTGCCCTGACAGGTTTTGTTTTAGTCTCCTCTATCTCCCCCAACTGGCTTAAAAGGGTTGTGGCTTCATGAATCTTGCTGTTAAATCCCAGGCCTCCCAACAAGGACAATAATAGAGCCCTGAGATTAAATGGCGCAGACTTCATCAGCTTAGAGCGCAGAGCAGACGTAAAGGGTTCCATATCTGGACCTATCCATTCTGGAAATGTATTTAATCCGGTTATACAGCCCATCTCACGTAACCTGGAAATACCCTCTCCTATTGATCTCCAGGAGTAGGTATTTTCCAGGTCAGTAGGACTAGCGTATACTCGGACTATTCCATCTCTCACAAGGTCTAACAGTGAAAAATTCACGCTAAACTCTCGGGCTTTTCGCATTGCCTGACGCAATTGTGGATCATGGGTTAACACTCCCATAGCCACTGCTTTCTTACCTGACAAAACAACACTGTCCGCCCCTTCATCCCATAAGCGTAGGAGCCAACTCAATAGGGGCTCCCCAGACCTTTGTTTGTATTGTTTTGCCAGCTCATGGAGTTCTGTTTGTGAAAACTCCCGTACTTCTTCAAATTCAACATCTCTGGGGTTGCGATAATGCACCTCCCCATCTGCCATATTCTCTCTATCATGTTGCCGTTTCCTATGCTTAGTAATGAGAGGTCTGGCATACTTTTTCTTTCCCACTAGCAGATCATCCTCTGAAATATCAAACTCTATCTCCTCATCCTCACTATCATTTGAGGAGAACACATCCTCACAATCCCAATTTTGGGATGTGACAATGGCACGTACCCTGGCTTTACTAACAGGTTTACGCCCCTTCCTTTTCCTTAAGGCATTAATTGATTTGGTCATGAGGGCTGCACACCGCTCTTGCAAATCATCAGCCCGACTAGCGGTTAAACGTACACACTCTGAAGCAACTGCTAGCTGGTCTTTTAATATCTTAACTTCTGCCTCTGCCTTCTCCCTTCTATGTGATTCAGTATAGAGAGCATGGAGGAAGTACCAACCCACTGTGGACACTGTCCTCTTCTCTTTCTTACTTAAATCCAACCCCTTAAGGCTAAAATCTACAAAATGATCTGAGACTTTATCACCCCAAGTCTGCTTCAAGGGAGAAGCATACTTCACAAATTCATTAGCAAGAGGCTCCCACTCATTATTTCTGGCCCAGATAGGTAAGCTGCACACTTTCTTCTGGTCACCAGAACCCTCTGCAGCCTTGCTTTTCCTAAACAGCTTACGCAGCATTTTACATAGCACAAGCTACACAACACACTACAGAAAAACAAGTCTGCTTCAATTGAATTATAGCACAGATCCCGGACGAGCCCCCAAATGTTTCGCTTGCGTTTATCTAGCAAGGTTACTCTGTGGTATAACAAGGAAGCGGAGACTTCTGCAGTGTGTAAATGTGCTTTTATTATACAAGATGCTGTACATACAAAACTATTACATTAGGACTAAAATACAAGACTGACAGATTTCTATAACAAGCAAAATGCCTAGCAAATAGAACAGCCTATGGTCTATAACTACAAATACATTTAAAGGTTACTTATCTTCGATTACTCGTGATCTCCATTGGCAATAATTCTTCTTGGAGACCAGGTTCTGTTCTTCTTCATGAGTGGCTTCTCACTGATCTTACAGCAACATGGTGTGTCCCTGTCCTACTAGCTTATGCCTCCTTTTATGTGTGTCAGGCTGTTTACCATTGTTATCAAAACTGTAGCTGTATTTCAACAATAGCATTGAATACAACAATGCTATCTACCTATTGTCTACTCAAAACAAACCTGTTAGTAATCTAAACAGTTATTCTTTCAGTTTGAGAGCTGAAATAAATCTCTAACAAGTAATGTCTTACTTGTTTACTGTGGCTATAGAGACATTAGCATGTACCATAGTGAGTGGGATTGATTCCATCACGTCCCGGGTGGGCAAGTACATTGACCACTATCTGCAACCATTAGTTCAGAAGGTTCCATCATATACCAAGGATAACAAACAGGTTATTAACCTGTTGGCTACTGTTACCCCCAAGAGGGGATTGTGGCTGGTTACGGCAGATGTAACCTCGCTTTACACCATCATCCCTCATCACCTTGGTTTGGAAGCGGTTAGGTTATATCTAACAAGAGGGTCTGATTTGGTTTTGTCACAGATTGATTTTATCATGGAACTTTTGGACTATGCTGCCAGCCACAACAATTTCTGGTTCAACCATCAGTTTTACTGCCAGGATAGAAGTGTGGCAATGAGGGCAAAATACGCCCCTAGCCTGGCCAATTTATTTATGGCCAAGTGGGAGGAGGACGTTGTTGATACCCACAGAAGACCGGAAGTGGTCCTGTGGGCCAGGTATATCGACAACGTCCTCCTCCTATGGGATGGCAGCGAGTCTGACCTCCATGACTTCAAGTAATTTCTCAATGACAATAATAGGGGCATTAGACTTAATTTTGAAGCAAGCCTGGAAGAAATCAACTTCCTTGATTTGAAGATTTCTGTGAAGGAGGAGAGATTTGTGACGTCGACTTTTTTTAAGTCGACGGACAGGAACTCGTACATTCCGTTGCACAGTTGCTCTTGGTTGAGAGCAGTCCCTCAAGGACAGTTTACACGTCTGAAGCGTAACTGCACAGAGGTGGAGACCTTTGACAAACAGGCAGCGGTGCTTTCAGACAGGCTCATTGAAAAAGGTTATGACCAGACTCTGCTGTCCCAGTTAGTGAGATCCACTCAGGAAACTGATAGGGCTTCACTTTTGGGCGATAGAGCTGGAGTCACTGCTGATAATAAGGTTTCTTTACCATTTATCACTACCTTTTCGGTACAACACCAAAGTATCAAGAGGTTGATTCAAAAACATTGGCATGTTCTGGGAAGTGACCAGATTCTGTCCACTGTCTTGCCAGATAGGCCTCAGATAGTGTTCAAAGGGGCATCTTCTTTGACCAATAGGATTGCCCCTAGTGTTCAGGATCCGCCACAGGAGAATAGATGCTTCTTTCAGAATCTCACAGGCTACTACAGATGCAAAAACTGTCAGGTGTGTTCCCTCAATAAATGCAAGGACAAGAAAATTTGCAATTTTGTGTCCACCAGCACTTTGCGGTCCTATGAGGTAGAACCATTTATTACTTGTTCATCTGAGGGAGTGGTCTACCTCATTCAGTGCCTCTGTGGACTGCAATATGTGGGGAGGACCAAAAGGGCTCTTTGCGTCCGATTGAATGAACACATTGGTAATATCAGGAGGGGCTTTGATAAACATTCAGTTTCTAGACACTATGACCAGGTGCACAACAGAGATCCCTACAATACATTTTATATGTAGATAGACAAATATGGGCCCCATTGGAGAGGTAGCTCACTGGTTAAAGAGATTTCTAAACAAGAAATGGCCTGGATATACCGTCTCAAAACGTACGTTCCATTCGGCCTCAATGTCGATACGGATGTAAACGCTTTCATTAATAATTCATGACATCTGCCCAGTTAGCATCATTAAAGTGGATGGATGATTTTATGTCCCATGCTTTAGGTTTTCTGGGGAATACTTAACATGCTAGTTGATGGTCAGCTGGTCACGGAATGCTGTGTTGATGGGGTTTTGTGTTTAGTTAATTTTGATCTCAATTATTAGACAAATTTCATGGGGGCATCTGTTTTGTCTATGAGTGTTGTAGAACAAGTTTTTGGTATCGGTCTTGGCTTCTGAGTCTCTGTCTGCCTTATACCACAAATTTTCTATTGCATTCGGTTATTAATTTAATTTTAATCCTTTTTATAGGTGTTTTTGTGCTCATTTTTAGATGCTGTTTAGTTTAAAATTTACTTTACATAGCATTATTTAAATGTATTGGTTGTTGCCTTTGTTTTTCAATAGACCTCAAGGTGGCCTTTGTCCACTAGATGTCACCTTGTGCGGAAATAACACCGGTTTTGGGTTCTCTTCCCGTTATAATAACGAGAGGAGAAACATTTAATGTAGTCAGTTTTATAAATTGATTTCTAATGATTCTGTTGGGTGCTATTTTTTTGAGCTCCTAACATTGAGCTGCTAACATTGGAACATTTGTCTGTAGGAATTTTTATTACATGTTATCTATGACCCCTTTTTAAATTTTTTGAGTGGTATTCAATCGTTGTCCACTAGGGGTCGCGGCGCCTGGATGCTGGAGGTGACACCCCTGTGGACAATAGACCCACTTCTGGCGATGTACGCAGGAGGTTGTTTTTTGCTAGGTATTTCCGTCTCCTTTTTGTGCTCAGGTCTTAGGCCCCTTTCACACGGGCGGCTGTTCTGCCGCAGTTTAAAGCATGTTTCTTTCTTTTGAAATTCAAGACCCCAGGCACAGCGATCAGCTGCATTTGTACACTGCGATTAGCTGCGTTTACGTGCATTTACATGCGGCTGCGTTTAGCTGGGGTTGGCCATTATTGTCATCCCCATAGCAACCATTTTTATTTTGATGTTCTTCCTGTTGTTTTTTTCTTTTGTTCACGCTGCTATCCGCAGCTGACACAGTGCACTGCGATTACCTGCAGTTATGTGCAGATAGCTGCGCTACATCGCACCTGGACGCATTCAATTCTATTTTTTTTTCCCCCCCGAACCACATGTAACGAAATCGCAGCTAAACGCTGTGTGTGAATGGGACCATAGGAAAGCATTGTGTACTTTTAGCTGCGGTAGAAAACTAGAAAATCCGCAGCTAAAAGCACCATTCTATCCGTCCGTGTGAAAGGGGCCTTAATGATTTGGCCACTTAGGTGATGCCTTACATTTTTTATTAATACAATTTTTCATATACATATAATTTTTTTAATATATTTTTATATACATTTTGTCATGGTCTGTTGGGTCTACACTGCTGTGAGGTTGACCACCGACACGCTGTGTTCACCTGCATCGTAACCCGATTCCATTATTTATCAATTCTCGCAGGAGTTTAGTATTGGTATTGTGTGGGTTGGTTTGCGGACAGCGGCTCAGAACGAGGCTCGGTTTGTTACAATGCAAGCATGCCTGCGCACTGTGGCCCAGAACGAGGCTTGGTTACGCTGTTTCTGTATAAAGGGAGGTGACGTGGTGCGCCGCCCGTGCCCCTGGACGATGTAACTCTATTACGAAACGCGTAGGGCGGATTGGAGCGACACGCTGACATCATCACGTTCACTACTTGTACATCCAGACGGACGGGTTTGCCTGTTTGTGTCTGGCCGGTACAACAGGCTTAAGGCTCTTTTATCAATACAAGATTGATAAAAGTGTTTTACTTTTCTAAAGTAAACTGTGTTTTACTTTTCTAAATTAATCTCAAGGTTTTACACTATGGAAGTATTATGTCTCTTACATGCCATTTCCACACAGGTCTGATTATCCACGGAGTGTGTTGACTGGTGGTACATCATATCTCGGGTGTCTCTGGAACAAGCCATGATTTCAGTTAAGCTTCTCCGGATCCTCTGTTATGGGGGATCACGGAGCTCTGGTAAGCATGAATTTTTCTTATTATGGTGGTGAATTTCACATTGGCTTCTTTCCAACATCTGAGGAGTCCCTACATATGGATGAACTTTATTGCTAAAAAAATTTTGCACGGGTGGACAGTTATCATCATTTTTTATTCAATATTTATGAACTTTGATTTTTTGTTTCACTATATGATCATTTTTTCTTCAAAACAATTTTCAATAGCTGTTATATAAGCTTTTTGAATTATTCACTTGTTTATGTTCACTTCGTAGTGTTTGGATACTCAAAAGTGGTTACATATATCTGTAACATTTATAGGTTTAGCGCGACCATATTTTTTTCATATTTTGTTCATATGGGTGTTTTACAGAAGGTTTAATGCTTCCAACATATGTTTAGAGCAATTCTTGTGGTCTCATAAGTTTGCTAATTTTCTTAGCGTAGTTTCTTTTCCTTTTTTCTACTTCCTTTTTTTCACAAGTGGAGCCTTGCGGCTTCACTGCCCGTTTCCTACTGCGCATGTGCGAGTCACGTGGCACTTTGTGAATGGCCGGCTGTCTTCTGGGACACACAGGTCCCAGAAGACAGTGGGCCCAATTTCCCAAGAGACAACGCGAGGGAGGACGAGAATGAGGAGCTCCGCGGTATAGGAAGTGGCAGATAGCAGATTAGGACGACTGCCTAGCAACAGGCGTTTCTGGTAAGTAAAACATTTTTTTTTTTAATATGTTTTTTAAGATATTTTAGGGAGCCTGTTAATGTAATTTTTTTTTTTTAGGGTGGACCTCCGGTTTAAATAAACAACACTTTTATAGGCGCTTGGATTTTCTTTCTTTTTTTCAGCCTCTAAAAACACCTCTATGTTAGCCTATGTGTCCATGCAGGTGTTTATATGCATATTAGAAGAGGAGCATACAGGAAGAAAAAAAGAATGTCCATAGTGCCCAACCAAAACCAAGCAATATCAAATAATGGTGGAAGTGGCTCAATGAGGGGACTCCTTGGATACAAAAGGATGTAACTACTGATGGATTATGAGTTGGTGGTGTGTCAAATCATAACACACAAATAGAAACAATGTGGCCAGAGAGGATTTAAATCAGGGGTCTCCAAACTTTATGAACAAAGGGCCAGTTTATGGTCCTTCAGACTTTGCAGGGGCCGGACTGTGGCCAGAGGGAGTAGAAAATGCCCTGGGATAAATGGGAGTAAGGAATGCCTCATCATTGATATTAGTGGGAGGAATATTGTCCCGTTGTTGCTATTAGGGGAAGAAATCGTTTTCTCATCATTGATGTCAGTGGGAAGAATAGGGCCCTGCAGTTGGTGTCAGTGGGGGGAATAGTGTCCCATAATTAGTATCAGTGAGAAGAAAATTCCCCCATTGTTGAGGTCAGTGGTAGGAATACTGCCCTATTGTTGGTATCAGTGACAGGAATTATGCCCCATTGTTGGTGTAGAAGGAATAATGCCTTGTATTAGTGGGAGGAATACGGTGTTTACTATGCTTTAGTTTACTAATTAACAGGTGAGGGGTGCGGAGTGTATGGCGGTGGGTAGTATGTACATGAGAGGGGTGCGGAGTGTATGGAGGTGGGTAGTATGTACATGAGAGGGGTGCGGAGTGTATGCCAGTGGGTGGTATGTACATGAGAGGGGTGCGGAGTGTATGCCGGTGGGTAGTATGTACATGAGAGGGGTGCGGAGTGTATGGGGGTGGGTAGTATGTACATGAGAGGGGTGCGGAGTGTATGACAGTGGGTAGTATGTACATGAGAGGGGTACGGAGTGTATGCCGGTGGGTAGTATGTACATGAGAGGGGTACGGAGTGTATGCCGGTGGGTGGTATGTACATGAGAGGGGTGCGGAGTGTATGCCGGTGGGTGGTATGTATATGAGAGGGGTGTGGAGTGTATGCCAGTGGGTGGTATGTACATGAGAGGGGTGCGGAGTGTATGCCGGTGGGTGGTATGTACATGAGAGGGGTGCGGAGTGTATGTGGTGGTGGTATGTACATGAGAGGGGTACGGAGTGTATGCCGGTGGGTAGTATGTACATGAGAGGGGGGCGGAGTGTATGGGGGTGGGTAGTATGTACATGAGAGGGGTGCGGAGTGTATGACAGTGGGTAGTATGTACATGAGAGGGGTACGGAGTGTATGCCGGTGGGTAGTATGTACATGAGAGGGGTACGGAGTGTATGCCGGTGGGTGGTATGTACATGAGAGGGGTGCGGAGTGTATGGCGGTGGGTGGTATGTACATTAAAGGGGTGCGGAGTGTATGGCGGTAGGTGGTATGTACATGAGAGGGGTGCGGAGTGTATGGCGGTAGGTGGTATGTACATGAGAGGGGTGCGGAGTGTATGGCGGTGGGTGGTATGTACATGAGAGGGGTGCGGAGTGTATGGCGGTGGGTGGTATGTACATGAGAGGGGTGCGGAGTGTATGGCGGTGGGTGGTATGTACATGAGAGGGGTGCGGAGTGTATGGCGGTGGGTGGTATGTACATGAGAGGGGTGCGGAGTGTATGGCGGTGGGTGGTATGTACATGAGAGGGGTGCGGAGTGTATGGCGGTGGGTGGTATGTACATGAGAGGGGTGCGGAGTGTATGGCGGTGGGTGGTATGTACATGAGAGGGGTGCGGAGTGTATGTGGTGGTGGTATGTACATGAGAGGGGTACGGAGTGTATGCCGGTGGGTAGTATGTACATGAGAGGGGGGCGGAGTGTATGGGGGTGGGTAGTATGTACATGAGAGGGGTGCGGAGTGTATGACAGTGGGTAGTATGTACATGAGAGGGGTACGGAGTGTATGCCGGTGGGTAGTATGTACATGAGAGGGGTACGGAGTGTATGCCGGTGGGTGGTATGTACATGAGAGGGGTGCGGAGTGTATGGCGGTGGGTGGTATGTACATTAAAGGGGTGCGGAGTGTATGGCGGTAGGTGGTATGTACATGAGAGGGGTGCGGAGTGTATGGCGGTAGGTGGTATGTACATGAGAGGGGTGCGGAGTGTATGGCGGTGGGTGGTATGTACATGAGAGGGGTGCGGAGTGTATGGCGGTGGGTGGTATGTACATGAGAGGGGTGCGGAGTGTATGGCGGTGGGTGGTATGTACATGAGAGGGGTGCGGAGTGTATGGCGGTGGGTGGTATGTACATGAGAGGGGTGCGGAGTGTATGGCGGTGGGTGGTATGTACATGAGAGGGGTGCGGAGTGTATGGCGGTGGGTGGTATGTACATGAGAGGGGTGCGGAGTGTATGGCGGTGGGTGGTATGTACATGAGAGGGGTGCGGAGTGTATGGCGGTGGGTGGTATGTACATGAGAGGGGTGCGGAGTGTATGGCGGTGGGTGGTATGTACATGAGAGGGGTGCGGAGTGTATGGCGGTGGGTGGTATGTACATGAGAGGGGTGCGGAGTGTATGGCGGTGGGTGGTATGTACATGAGAGGGGTGCGGAGTGTATGGCGGTGGGTGGTATGTACATGAGAGGGGTGCGGAGTGTATGGCGGTGGGTGGTATGTACATGAGAGGGGTGCGGAGTGTATGGCGGTGGGTGGTATGTACATGAGAGGGGTGCGGAGTGTATGGCGGTGGGTGGTATGTACATGAGAGGGGTGCGGAGTGTATGGCGGTGGGTAGTATCAAATACACCACTGGTCACTGATGCATTGGTGACCAGTGGCAGTTAATTAACCCCTTTGTGCTGCATTAGTGACACCAGTGTTAGTGTTTATTAACCCTTTCATGCTGCACCAAATATGGGTAATAAACACTGACACTGGTGTCACTAATGCAGCAGAAAGGGGTTAATTAACTGCCACTGGTCACCAATGCATCAGTGGCAGTACATTAACCCCTCAACACATATAACATTGTAAATTAACCCCCCCCCCGAAGTAAAAACTTCAGGCAGTTAACACAGCTAAGCCACTGTGATACAACACTGCCTTAGGTTAGGTTTTTAGCCTCTGCAAACTTACTTGCACTGTTGCACGGCTCCTCTGGCTCCTCGCAGGTCTTGGCAGCAGCAGCAATCTCCTCTGCTCTTTCATCCCGCCTCCCGGCCTGTGAATGACATCACGCCGGGTGGGCGGGACTAGGAGGAAGCTTGACCCGACATACAGGGAAAGTGACTGCATACCCGGGCCGCACCGCTCTGCTGCAGATATAACTGTGTAGTGGCGGCCAGCGGGTGTCAGTCATGCCTATCTGCAGACTGCAGCGGAGCAAGCGGCATCTTTACGAGGTATCGGAGACCTCCCTGCCCAGTCCACCCCGGGTTCAACAGCGGCCGGCAGCTCCGCCTCCACCTCCTCTACAAATTCGTCTGCAGTAGCAGGCAGCGCTCAGTGTAAAGACGGCGATCCTTTACCAGTCCGGCCCGCTCACCCTGCCAGCTTGGGGACACTGACCGGGGACATTCCCTCCTATTCTCCCACACACATCAGGAAAATTATGGCGGTTGCGAGGCCCCTGGGAGCGTGGGGCCTTAGGCCGCCGCCTTTTTTGCCTAATTAGAGAGCCGCCTCTGGGGTCAGGGCTTTTCACTATGGGAATGATTTACTAAAACTGGAGAGTGAAAAGTCTGTTGCAGCTGTGCATAGTAGCCAATCAGCTTCTAAGGCCTGGTTCACACCTACGCAGTTTTCTTTTGATCCGTTTCTGCAGTGCTTTTTTACAGTTCGTTTTTGCACACGCATTTTCCCGCTATTTCGATGCATTTTCCTTTTTGCATTTTTTTATGTTTTTTTTTTGACAATTTGTTGTTTGGCAGATTAAAAAACACACTACATGCTTTTCTGCGGCTTCTCCATTGAAGTCTATTAAACCAAAAAACACACTGTTTTGCATTTAAAAAAGTCTCTGACCCTTTCCAAAAACTCAGCAGCTGAAAAAAGCATAGCTATGAACGTGTCCCATAGTAAACCATGTAAAATAGACTGTAGTGCGATTGTGCAAAAAGCACTAAAAAACGCATAGGTGTAAACCAGGCCTTAGACTGGCCATACTGTATATAATTTTCTTGTACAATTTTCCTTTAGATTTACCAAAACCATATAATATTAGGTCAGACCTAAACACTTTCAATTTGTATGTAATCAGGCCGGTCCTTGCACCCTATAGGAAATTGAATAAGAAAAAATTGCATATGGCCAGTTTAAAGGAGTTGTAAACCCTTGTGTTTTTTCACCTTAATGCATCCTATGCATTAAGGCGAAAAAAACTTCTGACACTGAACGGCCCCCTAGCCCCCACGTTTTACTTACCTGAGCACGTTCGTTCCCTCGGCGGAGACGCGCTCTACCTCTTTGCCTGGGGTTCTTGGCTCTTGATTGGATAGATTGATAGCAGCGCAGCCATTGGTTCCTGCTGCTGTCAATCAAATCCAATGACGCGGGGGGCGGGGCTGAGTCCAGCATTCTGTGTCTATGCACACAAATGCTGTACTCGGGAGCACGTCCGCAAGTTAAACCCCAGGGAGAGCGCTTTTCCCAGGAGGTTTACCGATGCGAGGAGGAGCCGCGAGCGCTGCCGGGGGACCCCAGGAGACAAGGTTCGGGGCCACACTGTGCAAAAAGAACTGCACAGTGGAGGTAAGAATGATATGTTTGTTATTTAAAAAAAAAAATGAAGGTTTACAATCACTTTAACTTCAGCTTGTTCAATTAAGCTGCCTAGCGGTATTCCCGAGTCGGGCTCGGGGTGAGATTTCAGTACCATTAGCGGTTACCCCGAGCCAGACTCAGGATCGCATTGCAGGATCCAGGGAAAGTTACTTACTTTGTTCCCTGGATCCTGCGATGTCTCCCCGCTGTGTCTGCGAGCTGTCTCCTCCCTCGATTCACAGTGCCCGAGTGCCGAGCTCCGTTCTCTCCCACGACGTTGCGACGCACGGGGACGAAGCACGACGCCAAATTCAAAAAAGTACTGTATAAAATAATTACACATTCCCTTTGTCCCTAGTGGTCTGTCCAGTGACCTGCATGCACTTTTATATTATAAATACCGTATATACTCAAGTATAAGTCGAGTTTTTCAGCACATTTTTTTGTGCTGAAAATGCCCCCCTCGGCTTATACTCGAGTCACCTTTTTTGCGCCTGATCTCCCGGACTTTGGGGCCCAGGACTGGCCGAATGTAGGTCCCCTGAACCCCAAACTTGGCACACATGTAGCCTCACTCTTTCTCTACAAGTGTGCAAAGTTTGTTGTCCGGGGGACCTACGGCCGGGGAGCACTGATTTTTCAAAGCCGGGCACCCCTTCCATAGACTCCCATGTTAAACTGTAATTTCACTGGTGACTTTGGGGACCCGGTACCGGCCGTCAGTAGGTCCTCTGGACCTGAAGCTTGGCACACATGTAGCCCCATTTCATCTCTATAAGTGTGCAAAGTTTTTTGTCTGAGGAACTTACAGCCGGGGAGCACCGATTTTTCAAAGCCGGGCAACCCTTCCATGTTAAACGTCAGTCTAGTCATGGACACAGTGAGGCATGGGCACAGTGAGGCATGGGCACAGTGAGGCATGCATGCAGATGGACACCCTAGGCTTATACTCGAGTCAATACATTTTCCCAGTTTTTTGTGGTAAAATTAGGTGCCTCGGCTTATATTCGGGTCGGCTTATACTCAAGTATATACAGTACTGTTTTTTTTTCTGCCTGGAAACTTGAGATTGTCCATAGAAACCAAAAAGTGTCCCTTTACATAAAATGTGGTTTTAGACCAGCTAGAAAACAGCGATAATAAATTTGAATCACTTGCAGAATTGAGCGATAGTGATTTGTGGGGAAATTCGTCATCAAACACTGAAAGTAATGACAGCAACAATTCTTCAACTGAGCAAATTTCAGTGTTTTTGATTTGATTACATTATTGAATAATTTTTATTATTATTATATTATTATTTGTTAGAATTATTTATGTAGCGGGGTCCCGAAATTTAACCCCGCTATACCTAAATTTAGGGGTGACCAGAGCAATAGTTTGGCTCGGGTCTCTTAATTATTTGGACTCTGTCTTACTGCTGTGTCACCTGAAGTGCAGTTCCCCTTTGGGCATATAGGTGGTGTTGTCACCTGTACCCGGGGTTGAACCACAGGTGATGGAGTGGGTATTGGGTGTCCTCTCTCGGCTGCCGTTGGTGGGCGGTTCTGGCCTGCTGTGCATGTCGGAAGAGGATATATAAGGGGCAGACGCCATTACACAGGGAGCCAATTCCCGGGGCCCATGCCCAGA
This sequence comes from Rana muscosa, assembly GCA_029206835.1. Lineage (NCBI taxonomy): Eukaryota > Metazoa > Chordata > Amphibia > Anura > Ranidae > Rana > Rana muscosa. The sequence continues at coordinate 75,287,992 of CM055128.1, forward strand.
TGAGAGTCCATTCCCGGGGCTCATGCCCGGATGAGAGCCAATTCCGGGGCCCACTGCCCGGAGAGAGCTACCCCTCATAGGGGGGTGCGCCCCATCTTGATCGAGGAGTCTCGGGCACCTTCAGCCTGAGGCTACAGAGTTCCAGGTAGGCCCAGTACTTTTGACTGGGTCTACAACCGAAGAGGAGTCCCAGGGAACCCGCGTGAGGGTAACCACTCTGACACAGAGGAAACCAGGGGAGGATCGATCCCATAATAAGAGGGCGAGTAATAGAGTATTGCTGACTCGAGAAAGGCCTGGTGACCTGTCGGAGGGAAGGATTCCTCACTTCGCAGACTGCCTCTGCGGAGTGTTGAAAGTTCAGGAGGGATCTCCTTGATTTGGTCCTTGGAGGGGACTGAGTCATTGTTCCAGCATCACGCCTGCTGCTAGTGCTATTGAGTGACTATCCGGGTGAGCTGTACCCACTCGGGACCGAGTGGCGACGAAGCCAAGAGTGTGCCTGAATCCATTCTATTCTGCTAACCTTTTTCTCACTTCAACTCTCTGGTTCCTGAAAGCAAGATAAAATAAACTCACATTGGAGTTGATATGTTGTGTGGACATTGACCTCATTTGGGAAAGATAAAGACTTGCCTCTATAAACCTAGAGGGGAAAACCAGAAGAAGGAAGCAACTAAGTGCAGGACCCAAGTATGTAACACCGCCTGACCTTTGTAATCTAGAGGACATGGGCATGTGGCATGGTGTGTCTTATCCCCCTGCTTGAGAAGGTAAGAGGGGGAAAAAGATCCGTGTGCTACATTTATAATTATTTATTATATTATAATTTATGATTTTGTGTTTCAAATTTTATCATACCCAGGATGTCTACTATACTCTTGTTTGGACAGATTTAAGTGAGTTATTCCTAGGAATTACAGGTCTACAATATAAAACGCCAAATTTCCATGCAAAATAATGGTACCGCTTTCAGCACCAAAAATCTGACATAATCATACCGTCAGGGAGGTTAAGCTTTGACAAAAAAACCTGGAAGCTGATTGGTTTTTTATGCAGAGCTGCACCAGATTTTGTGCTCTCCAGTTTTAGTAAATCAACCGTTTTATGACAACGTGCAGAGCATGGATGGATTGGCTGGATGAGAGAAGCTCCTCTGCTTGAGCAGGCTGACGAAGGAAGCGTACAGTCTCCCGAAACACGTTCCCAGCATTCCTTGCGACCACACGGATCTCATTGAAGTGTCATTGTGCAGGAAGTTCTTCCACTGTTGGCAACCACAGTGGTTTGGATGGGTGGATGCTGATAATATAATGATATGCCCTAACCCATATATTATTGACTTATATGGCTACTTGGCATCATTATTAGCTTTTAACGTATTAGAAGAGGAGTGGCCGAAGACAAAAAAAAAAACATGATACGCGCTTTCAGGAGAGGAGCTGAAGAGCAGAAAAAATGCTGAACACAGTTCAGTATTTAGGCGTGTTTGAGCTTGACATTGCATTCCAATGGCAAGAATAAATTAATAGTCTGACCGATGAAATCCATCATTGCTCAAACACTTGACGCACCTAAATACATCTGCAATACTCAGCTTTAATCGTGTTTTTTTAGTAGTATTTCTCCTGCCAGGAGTTCTGGCATTCTGAGGAGCAAGACAAATGGCCTTTGTGCATGAGGCCTTAAAGTGGAACTTCACCCCTGGAGGCACTGAGCTTCTTTTCACTCCCCTCTCCCCTCCGGATAGAAAATCAGCAAATTTGTTTCTTTTATTTTTTTGTCTGCCATACCTCTTCCAGTGACCATTCTCACCCAGACAAAAATTACGTCTTTAATGCTGTGAGGCCTCCTGAGATATGTACGTCACTTATCCCAAAATGCTTCACTTTTATTCACAGAAGCCAAATGTTGCGCTGAAGGTCTCAAAATAACAAAAAGTCCAAACTGTACTGAACAGTCCAAGTGACAAAATCAAAATGCAAAACAATTTGATGTTTGATTCAAGTGCTTGTATGTAGATAATCCAAGAACATCCTCCACCATGTGACCTCACCAACAATGAAATATGGATGTGCCCTTACCGCAATAGGTGGACCCACTATTATAGAAGGTCAAAAGCACAATGGGAATTATCAACTGTGGCATGTCCCGGGACCCTGTAGTGCAGATGATGTCCGTCTCTCCAGAAGTCCAGGCACCCAACAATACCCAAAAAATAAGCAGAGGGCACCAAATGGTGTAAAAACCCTTATGCCCCATACACACGATCGTTTTTCATGCCGTTAAAAATGCCATTAAAAAAAATGGCCATTAAAAATGATCGTGTGTAGGCTCCAGAGCATTTTTAACGACGTGAAAAACGGCCATTAAAAATTTCGAACATGCTCTCTTTTTTCACGTCGTTTTTCATGTCGTTTTTTTTAACGACGTGAAAAACGATAGTGTGTATGCTTTAACGACGTGAAAAAAAACGCGCATGCTCAGAATCAAGTATGAGACAGGAGCGCTCGTTCTGGTAAAACTAGCGTTCGTAATGGAGATAGCACATTCGTCACGCAGTCACGGACTGAAAAGCACGAGACTGAAAAGAGCAAATCGTCGCTCAACAAACTTTACTAACATGAAGGGTGGCGCCATTCGAACGGAACTTCCCCTTTATAGTGCCGTCGTACGTGTTGTACGTCACTGCGCTTTGCTTGATCGTTTTTTTAAATGATCGTGTGTAAGCAAGACAGGCTTGAGAGGAAACATGAAAAAAAACGACGTGAAAAACGGCAAGAAAAAAAATGGCAAGAAAAACGATCGTGTGTATGGGGCATTAGGGTATTTATTGGAGGAACAAAGCACCCAACCAGAGGGTGGTAAATGGTACAATAAAAATTGGTAAAAAAATGCAGTATCAAGATAAAAAGACTTGCGGTGACTACTCGGGGTGTTTTTGTAAGGGTTTTTTTTTAACCAATTTTTATTGTACCATTTACCACCTTCTGGTTGAGTGCTTTGTTCCTCCAATAAATACCCTAATGCCGCGTACACACGATCGGAAATTCTGACAATTGTGAGCTTTTGGTCGGAAATTCCAACCGTGTGTAGGCTACATCGGACATTTTCTGTCGGAATCTCCGACAACAAAAATTTGAGAGCTGGTTCTCAAATTTTCCGACCAGAAAAGTTCTTGTCGGAAATTCCGATCGGCTGTAAGCAATTCCGACGCACAAAAAAACATGCATGCTCAGAATCAAGCAGAATAGCCGAACTGCCTATTGAACTTCATTGATTTCGGCTTGTCGTACGTCTTGTACGTCACCGCGTTCTTGACGGTCGGAATTTCCGACAACATTTGTGTGACCGTGTGTATGCAACACAAGTTTGAGCCGACATTCCGTCGGAAAAAAAATCCACACTTTTCTTGTCGGAATTTCCGTTCGTGTGTACACGGCATAAGGGTTTTTACGCCATTTGGAGCCCTCTGCTTATTTTTTGGGTATTGCTGGGTGCCTGGACAAGTGACACTAAGTGCGGGACGGACAGATGGAGAGGCGGACATCATCTGTACTACAGGCTTCCGGGACACGCCACAGCTGATAATTCCCATTGCGCTTTTGACCTTCCATAATAGAGGGTCCACCTATTGCGGTAAGGGCAAAATTCCTATATCATTTCTCTCAAGGGGCACAGATAGTCACTCAGCATACCGATTGCCCAATTTTATATATTTAAAAAAGATTTAGCTTGACCCTGTTTTTTTTTTGTCAGCAACCACCCTAAAGATTAAACTGCCATTAAGCAAATACATTATTTTCTCAATGAAGATATCCAGGAAAGCTTGAAACTATATCCAGATTTTATCTGGAATGCCACCTGCTGGCAAGCTTTGTTATTGGGATTGGAGATGAGCTTCGAGCTTACGTTTGACTCGAACATCGGCCGTCGATCGTTCGTCAAATTACGAACATTAAGGGCCGTTCGCGCCAAATTCGAGTGACGCGTCACGGCCCATAATTCACTGCGGCAGCGTAGTACATTGCTGGCTGATGATTAGCCAAGCATGCACTATGACCCGCATGCTTTGGCCAGTCACAGCGCCGTCAGCACAGAGAACCATAATTGGCCAAAGTCAGGGTGCCTTTGGCCAATCATGGCTCAGGGGAGTAGGTACAAGCCCCACACTATATAAGGTCACCTGCGTGTCGGCCTTGTGTACTGTGTTCTGAGTAGGGATGAGCTTCGAGTTTGAGTCGAACTCATGTTCGACTCGAACATTGCCTGTTCACCCGTTCGCCGAACAACGAACAATTTGGGGTGTTCGCGGCAAATTCAAAAAGTCTATGGGAGAAATCTAAAGTGCTAATTATAAAGGCTTATATGCAAGTTATTGTCCTAAAAAGTGTTTGGGGACCTGGGTCCTGCCCCAGGGGACATGTATCAATGCAAAAAGAAGTTTTAAAAACGGCCGTTTTTTTAGGAGCAGTGATTTTAATAATGCTTAAAGTGAAACAATAAAAGTGAAATATTCCTTTAAATTTCGTACCTGGGGGGGGGGGGGTGTATGATATGCATGTAAAGTGGCGCATGTTTCCCGTGCTTAGAACTGTCCCTGCACAAAGTGTCATTTTTTAAGGAAGAAAAGTCATTTAAAACTCACTCGCGGCTATTAATGAATTGTCGGCTTTTATCAATACATAGAAAAGTCATTGATAAAAAAAAAAAAAAAGCGTGGGGGTCCCCCCAAATTTAATTACCAGGCCCTTCAGGTCTGGAATGGATATTAAGGGGAACCTCACCGCAAATTAAAAAATAAAATGGCGCGCGGTTCCCCCTAAATATCCATACCAGGCCCTTCAGATCTGGCATGGATTTTAAGGGGAACTCCACCCCAAATTAAAAAAAAAATGGCGTAGAGTCCCCCCAAAAATCCATACCAGACCCTTATCTGAGCAAGCAACCTGGCCGGCCGCAGGGGAAGAGGGGGGGACGAGAGAGCACCCCCCCTCCCTCCTGAACCGTACCAGGCCACATGCCCTCAACATGGGGAGGATGTCCCCATGTTGATGGGGACAAGGGCCTCATCCCCACAACCCTTGCCCGGTGGTTGTGGGGGTCTGCGGGCGGGGGGCTTATCAGAATATGGAAGACCCCTTTAACAAAGGGGACCCCCAGATCCCGGCCCCCCCTATGTGAATTGGTAAGGGGTACATTGTACCCCTACCATTTCACGAAGAAAGTGTCAAAAAATGTAAAAAAAAAACCACACAAACACCTTGAAAAAGTCCTTTATTAAAAGAAAAAAAAAACATTCCAGCGGTGAAATCCAGTGTCCCGCGGTGATCCGATGTCCAGCGCTGTCCGTCATTGGCTGAGCCTGAGCGGACCTGATGGGGAACTTCCTCCGCAGTCTATTACATGTATAGACCTGCCCCTTCTAAAGTTCTCCATCAGGTCCGCTCAGCCAATGACTCGGTGTAAGGCTAAGGACCTGATGCGGAACATGAGAAGGGGCGGGTCTATACATGTATTACAAAGTGAGAGAAGTTCCCCATCAGGTCCGCCCCCTCGGTATGTCAGACCCCGCCTACGTCATTGGCCTGAGCGGGGAACTTCCTTCACTGTGTAATTAAAATTTACACAGTGAAGGAAGTTTCCCTCTCAGGCCAATGACGTAGGCGGGGTCTGACATACAGAGGGGGCGGACCTGATGGGGAACTTCGTTCGCTGTGTAATACATGAATAGACCCGCCCCTTCTCGCGTTCCGCATCTGGTCCGCTGATGGGGAACTTTAGAAGGGGCGGGTCTATACATTTAAAACACTGCGGTGGAAGTTCCCTATCAGGTCCGCTCAGGCACAACCAATGACGGACAGCGCTGGACATCGGGATCGCCGCGGGACACTGGATTTCATCGCTGGAATGTTTTTATTTTTTTAATAAAGGACTTTTTCAAGGTGTTTGTGTGTTTTTTTTTTTTTTTTTACACTTTCTTCGTGAAATGGTAGGGGTACAATGTACCCCTTACCAATTCACATAGGGGGGGGCCGGGATCTGGGGGTCCCCTTTGTTAAAGGGGTCTTCCAGATTCCGATAAGCCCCCTGCCCGCAGACCCCCACAACCACCGGGAAAGGGTTGTGGGGATGAGGCCCTTGTCCCCATCAACATGGGGACATCCTCCCCATGTTGAGGGCATGTGACCTGGTACGGTTCAGGAGGGAGGGGGGCCGCTCTCTCGTCCCCCCCTCTTCCCCTGCGGCCGGCCAGGTTGCGTGCTCGGATAAGGGTCTGGTATGGATTTTTGGGGGGACTCCACGCCATTTTTTTTAATTTGGGGTGGAGTTCCCCTTAAAATCCATGCCAGATCTGAAGGGCCTGGTATGGATATTTAGGGGGAACCGCACGCCATTTTTTTTTTTAATTTGCGGTGGGGTTCCCCTTAATATCCATTCCAGACCTGAAGGGCCTGGTAATTGAATTTGGGGAAACCCCCACGCTTTTTTTTTTTTATCAATGACTTTTCTATGTATTGATAAAAGCCGACAATTTATTAATAGGCGCGAGTCAGTTTTAAATGACTTTTTTTCCTTCAAAAATGACACTTTGTGCAGAGACAGTTCTAAACACGGGAAACATGCGCCACTTTACATGCATATCATACACACCCCCCAGGTACGAAATTTAAAGGAATATTTCACTTTTATTTTTTCATTTTAAGCATTATTAAAATCACTGCTCCCGTAAAAACGTCTATTTTTTAAACTTCTTTTTGCATTGATACATGTCCCCTGGGGCAGGACCCGGGTCCCCAAACACTTTTTAGGACAATAAATTGCATATTAGCCTTTATAATTAGCACTTTAGATTTCGAACGTTCGAGTCCATTGTATTTAATAGGGTTCTAAAGTTCACACGAACATTCTGTCTGTTCGCAGGTTCTGGTGCGAACCGAACAGGGGGGTGTTCGGCTCATCCCTGGTTCTGGGTGCTGAGAGAGATAGAGAGAGAGAGACAGTGTCATTTCATTTGAGTTAGATAGAGCAGGTAGGCGAGTCAGTTAGCTGCAGTTACAGTGTATGCAGTACATATATGCGTCCCAGGTGTTGTGTATATATATATATATATATATATATATATATACATACACTGTATTCAGTTTAGCTAGATCTGTTCCTGTTATTCTCTTCCTAATATACTGACAGGCAGGCAGTTGATTGTGGTAGCTGCAGTATTTTCAGTCAGTGTACTGTTTCCTGTGCACAGTGTGCAACTAAAGCTAACTGCAGACAATTGCTGGTGTTCTCTTCCTAATAATACCACAGGCAGGCAGCTGCAGTATTTTCAGTCAGTGTACTGTATACTGGCCACAGTGTGCAGCTAAAGCTCACTGCAGACAATTCCTTGTGTACCTACCTATTCCAATACATCAAATAAAGTATGTCTGGAAGGCCAACAAGGAGAGGCAGACACACACAGGCCAATAAAAGAGGGCAAGCAGGCTCTGTGTCTAGAGGCAACAGTGCTGGTCGTGGACACGGTGCATCCTCATCAGCACGTGGCCGTGGGGCACGCGTGTCCTTTTTTTCGGCAGCTGGCCGCGTTGAGCCGCAACATGCTGAAGAGTTGGTAGATGTGGATGACCAAGCCGTCCCTATCCTCCTCATCCTCTCTCACCCAGCCTCAGGGTACTTTGTCTGCCAAAGCGGCCTCTTCCCTCGGCTCAATGGCATCAGTCACTCCTTCCCTAGCCCCACCATGTCCACCTGAGGAGTCCCCCGAACTGTTTGAACACAGTGTTGGGTACACTCTGCAGGAGGATGCGCAGTGTTTTGAAGGCTCCGATGATGGTACCCAGCTTGAGGAAGGCAGTAACATGAGCCCAGAGAGTGCCCAAGAAGGACAGCAAACTGGCAGTCATGATCCCCCAGCTGCAGCATACTGCCAGGCTTGCTCCAGTGATGAGGAGGGAGGGGATGATGAGGTCACTGACTCTACGTGGGTGCCTGATAGGAGAGAGGAGGAGGAGGCACATCTCCAACGAGGCAGGATACCCTCCAGGGGCCAGCCCAAGGGCAGCCAACTGACTGCATCACACCGCAGAGCTCCGCATGTGCAGGGCGCTGCTGTCTCTGCGCGTTATTCCAAAAGTTCTTTGGTGTGGGCCTTTTTTGAGACGTGTGCAGCAGATCGCACCTTTGCTAAAGTATATAGGGCAGGCCCCTAATTTCAAACATCCAACTTACAAACAGACTCCTACTTGCAAACGGAAGGAAATAACAGGAAGTGACAGGAACTGACAACTAGGAAAGGAAATTCTCTCCTGTAAGAGTTCCTTGTTTCACTAAAACCCCAAAATTTTCAAAATCCAATTGTCATTGGGACAGAAAGTGAGATGAAATGTTCTGAACAGGGGCACAAACAGCAAAAAAAAATGTTACAGGGGTGATAACCCTTCCTTATGTTTTCCAAAAAGCTTAAAAATAGATTTTTTTGGCTGGAGCTACACTTTAAAAATGTACCAGTTCAAAATTACAAACAGATTCTACTTAACCACTTCAATACCAGGCACTTATACAGCTTCCTGCCCAAGCCAATTTTGAGCTTTCAGCGCTGTCAAAATTTGAATGACAATTGCGCGGTCATGCTACACTGTACCCAAACAAATTTTTTATCATTTTGTTCCCACAAATAGAGCTATCTTTCGGTGGTATTTGATCGCCTCTGCGATTTTTATTTTTTGCACAACAAATAAAAAAAGAGCGAAAATTTTGAAAAAAACTATGTTTTCCTTTGTTTCTGTTAATTTTTTTGTAAATAAGTACCTTTTCTACTTCAATGACGGGCATTGATAAGGCGGCACTGAAGGGCACTGATAAGGCGACACTGATGGGCACCGATGAGGTGGCACCAATGAGGTGGCACCGATGAGGTGGCACTGATGGGCACTGATGATGGGTACTGATAGGCGGCACTGATGGGCACTGATATGTGGCACTGGTATGCGGCACTGATGGGCACTCATAGGTGGCACTGATTGGCACTCATAGGCGGCACTGTTTGGCACTCATAGGCGGCACTGATGGGCACTTATGGGTGGCACTGATAGGTGGCACGGACGGGCACTGATAGGTGGGCACTTATGGGCACAGATGGGCACCGATGGGCACTGATAGGTGGCACTGATGGACACTAGTAGGTGGCACTGGTGACACTGATGCCCAGCAATGCCAGTCACCACACATTGGCACTATCATGGCATGACCACAGTCAGTGCCCATTTGTGGGCACTGATTGGCATATTTTTTTATGTATTTTTTATATATTTTTTGTGTTTTACTACATGTGGATGGCCATGGGGGCCATCCACATGCTTGTGGCTTCCCTGGTGGTCCTGGGGGGCTTCCCTGGTGGTCCAGTGTGGGTATCCGAGGGGGGGCTGCGCTCATAAACAATCAGCGCAAACCCCCCTGTCAGGAGAGCCGCCGATCGGCTCTCCTCTACTCGCGTCTGTCAGACGCGAGTGAGGAAGAGCCGATCAATGGCTCTTCCTGTTTACATCCTGATCAGCCGTGATTCGACACGGCTGATCACGTGGTAAAAAGCCTCCGCCGGAGGCTTTTTACCGAGATCAGTGTAGCGGTGTGTCAGACTGACACACCGCTCCACCGATCGCCGCGATGCGCGCCCCCCGGGTGCGCGGCGGCTGTTATCCTGCAGGACGTCATATGACGTCCAGTGTGGATAACAGAACCACTTCCCGGACGTCAATATGCTATTGACTGGGCAGGAAGTGGTTAAGAACAAACCTACAATCCCTGTCTTGTTTGCACTGCCTGTATACTGCTGTTCAGAGTATATAGGGCCCGTGGACGCCATGCCTTTCCTTTTTTTTTATTTGAGTGCGGGGTTCCCCTTAATATCCATACAAGACCCAAAGGGGCTGGTAATGGGCTGGGGGAGGGGGGTACCCATGCCGTTTTTCCTCAATGATTTTCATCCATATTGCCGGGACCAGACATTACATTAAAGCTGCAAGCAGTTTTATATGACTTTTATTCCTTTAGAATTGTCATTTTGTGCAGGGACAGTTCTAAACATGGGAAACACGTGCCACTTCACAGGCATACTATTGACACCCCCCAGGCACGATATTTAAAGGAATATTTCACTTTTATTTTTTCACTTTAAGCATCATTAAAATCACTGCTCCCGAAAAAACAGCAGTTTTTAAAACTTTTTTTTGCATTGATACATGTCCATTGGGGCAGGACCCGGGTCCCCAAACCCTTTTTAGGACAATAACTTGCATATTAGCCTTTAAAAACGCACTTTTGATTTCTCACGCTCGAGTCTCATAGACTTTAACGGGGTTCGAAAGTTTGCGCAAACTTTCGGTCCGTTCGCAGGTTCTGGTGCGAACCGAATCGGGGGGTGTTCGGCTCATCCCTAATTGTGATGACCTTAAAATACAATAAATCTCTAAAACAAACTGTTGTGTGCTTATGGCTGGGATTCTGTCCACAAAACCAGCGTTTCTCAACCTTTTTTAAGTCACGGCCCTCTTTAAAAGTACCGCTATGCAAAATCTCAAGCCACCCTAGTCATGTAAAAAACTTAAATGTTGCTTATCAATGGGAGACCTGAGCCTGGAACAATGCACACATTGGCCTTGATTATGTAGCACACAGACCTCACTTTACTCGGTCAATAGCAGGGCACACCTGCTTCTTGCCCGGTATCGCCTCCCTGTGTATAGAGAGGAGCGAGCAGTGTTATTGTTGGGTCTTGCAGCAATTACCTCTCTAGAGTGGATCCCTTTTCTCCGTTGTCTAGGCAGCAGTCTCTCAAAATAAGGCCAATGTCCACACAGGAGTAAAACCCAATCACCAAGGTTTTATTCTTTATACTTGAGGTAAACGTGAAGAGAGAGAGTAGGAAGTTGAGAAAGTAGGGGAAGGTTCAGGCCCGCAACACTTAAAACTCAGTATCAGTCTTTCGTCAGTCCCCTGAAGAAGTCACGAGGTGCGTGACGTAACGCCGTAGGGAGATTGAGAGGTACCGGAAACCGGAAGTACCCGGACTAACAGTAAGACGGCGATCGCGCCATTTTAGCTATACGTGCCTTCTTTGTTTTTTTGCCATGTAAGAGCATTACTTTTAAATAAATTCCCCATATTTTAAAAAACTACTACACTATTGGAGATTTTCTCTCTCTCCCCATCCCGGAGCCAATACCCCCATTGGAACCGATCCCCCGCTTCCTCTCCCCCCCTTCCCCTTTAGGATTACCACACCAACAAGTATCGGTGGAGGAGAGAAGGAGAAAGATACACATACAAACGCTGGAGGGATCAATTCAGAGGAGAGAGAGTTTACAGATTTTGCCTACACCTATACATTTGGAGGTGAGAGTCCTGTGAGACCATAGTTTGGAGACATTCACACTTCACTAATATATCAGGATATTTGCACATCTGTTTACCGCATTCCAGCAAGAAATCTTTTTTGAGAGACTATATGCTTGCAACCAATACTTCTTTATCTATATATATTTTTCATCTAATATATTTTTTTGCCACACTGAATTATTGATATTGATATCACTTTGGACTAATAGATATACCAGTTCATTTATGTTCACTTATACACTCACGTGTTTTATTATTGCACAGGCACTTTATTTACAGGATTTCCAATATTTTCTCTGTACGTTTATATGCACCATTTACAGACACCAGTGATATTTTCTTTTATGGTTTTAATTGGTTAATGTATCAATTTCATAATTATTTAATCACAGTTCGTTTCACTATTGTGGTGTGTCAGCAGTTAGCGCGGAAACATTTTCTTTATTTTATCAGTCTTTCGTCGCCACTCAAGCCTGAGTGGGTATTGCCCACCCGGATAGTCCCTATGAGAGCGGTCCTAGCAGCCGGGATGAAGCACAGATAAATTGTTAAGTTCAAAGGATGCGATCAGGAAATCCTCTGCCACAGGATTGTCAATAGTCCCGAACCTCCCAGCCAAGCAATAATGAGAGAGACCTTGTACCAGATTGGTGTATTGCAGGGCTTGTGACAAAGATGATGGATCCCTCTTTAGGCGAGTTTCCAGGCCTCTTCCCAAGACAGCAGTACCGTCGCTAGTCTCCCCCGGGACTGATCCTCCCCTGGTCTCCTTTCCTAAAGGTGGGCTCCCTACAGGTGGGCAGCCTGGTATCTTTCTCCGAGGTGTAGGCCTCAGCCAACAAAGCTGGGCCTTCCATGCAGCAGCACAGCCTCGGGCTAAAGGTGCCCGAGGCCCAAACACACACGTGCACCTCGTGCCATACGGGCCACGAGGCACACTTACAGGACCAAGGGTCCTCCTGGAACACGCCCCGCCTAATGGCGTCTGCCCCTTATGTACCCTCTCCCAGCATGCACAGCGGGTAGACACCAGGCCCACTGAACAGCTTCCGAGAGAGGACACCCAAGGTGCTGTGATACCCCCTGTAGTTCAACCTATGCCGGTGGTGACAGTGCCACCTACAGGCAACAGAGAACACTACAGCCAGGCAGTATCACACCCAGAGCAGAAGCAATAATGAATTCATGATTGGTCTGAGCCCAACTACCGGCTCAGACTACCCCTAAATTTCCACATAGCGCCCCCAAATATGGGGGGGGCTACAATTACATGAACTTCACATCAGAAACCACTGCTAACATTAGAGTCTCCCATTCACACCCAGTCACCCATCACATCAGAAGTTCCCCTACACATCAGAGTCTCCCCCATACATTAGAGGCCCCCATCACCTTAGAGTCCCACCATCACAGAGTCAGAGGCACCCCATCAGAGTCCTCCCTATATATCAGAGCTCTCCATCACATCAGTACCCCCATTACAGAATTCTCCATCACATTAGTGTCTCCGCATCAAATCAGAGTCCCTCATCTCCATAAAATCCACCCTGGATCGCAAAGTCCTTTCATCTATGAGCAAATTGGGTCTCAGGCTCGTGGCAAATCAAATGGCACCCAAGGGTGCCACGGCACCCTGAATGAGAAACATTGCACTAACTAAGCAGTGAAAGAAGCCATTGAATAGGAGTCCCATTTTGTTTACAAAGGGAGGGGACCGTAAAAGGGGAAGACCACTCTGCATTAAGACAGAGCAGGTCCCAGTCAAATATATTTTTTTACATTTTATTTGGTAATGCTGTTTCATTCTTTCTATATGGTCCATACAAAAACTGTCCATAGTGCTGAAGCAGGAAACTCATATCTATAGCTCAGTATGGATGATAGGACTGGGTGGGGGTGCAGGATTAAGCTTTCTGTGCATGTTACAAACACTGAAATGAAATGGAAGTTAATGAGGTTATTACAGGAACCATTTATTCTGCAAAAATAAAGATTGCCTCGCTCGTGCACTCATGCATGATTCAGGAACATAGAGCAAGATAATTATTTCTGGTTTCACGTTGCTGCAGGACTCATAGCTACATACTGCACTCACATATAGAAATTAAAATAATCATATATTTCTGAGGAATATGCAGGCAGGTTTTACTTTCATGAAGACGATTTGAATTTAAAATTGCCAATATATTAAGAGCAACTCAAGGCAACAGATGAATTGCTAATGTTTCTCAGCAAACATCAGGCTTAAGTTAGAAAGCCCCATCAATGTACAAAAAAGCTTGTATTGTGAAACGCTCGTTAACTGCGTTACTCGCAATCCGACGTTCCACTGTACCTTTATTCAAGTTTTGTATACATTTCCCAGGATGCCTTGCAGTTAGGCCGCGTACACACGACCGTTTTTCTCTGCAAAAAACGACAAGAAAACTGCCGGGAGAGCTTTCTTGCCGAGAAAACCGGCTGTGTGTACGCGACTTTTTTCTCGTCGAGAATCTCGTCGGCCTGTTTCTCGACGAGAAACCCGAGCCTGTGTACACTTACCTGTCGCCGTGGAAACCCGCGCATGCTCGAAATGACTTTGACGCATGCGCGGTAGCTTCCTAGGCATAGGCATCATAGGCATAGGGTGTAGTAAGATGGCGGCGAAGGCATCGAATGTGACGAGCGCACGCTCATCGTAGTCGATGACATCACCGGTTCTTTTGAATCGTACGTGTGTACACTCGGCCGGGACAAGTTTCTTGTCAAGATTTTCGTCAGGAAAAACAACGTTTTTTTCCTGACGAGAATCTCTGCCGTGTGTACGAGGCTTTAGTGTGAGCAGGACTTTCCAAGTGCCTTAAGGTGGGCCTGCTGCTTCTTTCCAGTCAATCAGCATCGGGCAGCATTCCCTTGCAGAAGCTTCCCGCAAGTGATTTCCAAGAGACTGCAGTAGGGTATATCAAAGGTCTAAATGATTTCTTTCTGAACTATCAAGGGAGAATTAATTAGAACTGGGAGTCCTTGTTGCATGCATAAGTATAGTTGGCCATAGATAAGTAGAATTTCAAATAAAAATTCTTAGGAAAAGAATGTTCATTCATCTTTCTAATTATTAAAGAGGTCAAATTGACATTTGTTTTCCATCCTGGTGGCAAGAAAATTCCAAGGAGAAGGATGGAAATTTTTTCTCGAACAAACAAATTTCTAACAGTGTATGTGGTTTTCGTTCTGTAAAGTTCACTAATTCCAAAATCAAATGTTAAAAGCAATGAAAATCTTTCGAACGTCATTCAAATGTTCTGAGAATGGTCTGAGAATTTTTGTAAGATTTATTCTATGACTTTTCCCAAGAATTTTGCCCTTCTAGCGTAAGGTGACCAGATTTTTAAAACGAAATCCGGGGACATATTTTTTTTTTACTAGTAATGGCGGCAATCAGCGACTCTCTGCCTGTTGCCGCCCGCCTCACAGCCTGTCAGGTCTTATTCTCCGGGCCCCGGCTACTACTGGGTGGGGAGAGGAGGAAGAGCACTCCACCAGGGAAGGCAAGGAGATAAACAGGCAGGCGGCTGGCCGGGACTTGAGCCAAGGCAGAAGAACATGCGAGCGGAGCTGAATGGGCATGCGCCCGAAATATTCCTGTGAAAACTAAAGAGACCATACAAGTAAGGATTCTCCGGATGCCAGCTATTGTATTCTGATAGCCGGCACCCACAGCTGTCAGAGAAACCCAAAAAGCGACTGAAGCTGTTTGTCAGTAATCACTATTCGGCTGACTTTTTTCCACCCAGCTACTTTAAAGCGGAGGTCCGCCTAAAAAAAATAAATAAAAGCCAGCAGCTACAAATACTGCCGCTGCTGACTTTTAATACATGGACACTTACCTGACAAGTGGAAAATTTTCCCCAAAGGGTTTTTTAGGCAGCAATGAATTGGAAATAGATAAGGTAAAAATCTTTAATTTTGGTGAATAATTCATTCAGATGTACAATAAATTTAAAATACAAACTCTGGTTGACGATACACACAACAACATGAAACATCGCTTAAGACAGGAAATTATCCCAAATAAAACATGGTTTGTCAATTGCGTTAACAACATGGTAATCTAATGGTCCACATGAATATTCCGAGTACCCCAATGCATTTCGACCCATTTTGTGTCTAGGTCTTCTTCAGGGGGAATTATGGTCTAAGGGAATATATTAAATAATTCTAGGTTAAGAAATTTACAAAGCATTGTTATAGATTCCAGTTTTGTAATATTTATTATCTCTATATATTTATTATCTCTATATATATTTGTGAGTATATTTACCATCCAATGGATGAAAGAAGCAGGGGTGCATCGCACAAACCAGAGGGTTTAAAAACGTTTGCGTTCAGTGGTCCCACTGTTTCCACTCGTACCTACCGCACGCCCTGGGCGAGACCATGTCCCACCAGGCTTGCAAGGGGCCACGCTTTTGGTACGGTAAGGAGGACGGGAGGCATGGCACCTGCAACTAAATATATAGAAAAATCGCAATAAATGATTGACGGAGATTCCATAAGTATTCCGTACTGCCCTCAGATTACAGACTGGCTAATGTTGAATCAAATGTTTGGTTCGTTATAATTTTCTATTCATATTGTTGCATAGTTTAATTGGTTTAATTTGTAGATTAATTAATCTTATTATTAATAGAAATAGTTTGATATAACTAAGAAGATAGTTATTGAGATGTGATTGCTTAATTACTAAAAGTATAAAGTGAATGACTGTGGAGTGAGGGGGTGTAGCTCATAATAAGGTGATTAAGGATGTGAAAAATGTATTGGGTTTAAAAGAAAAAAACAAAAGTGTGAAATAAAGTGTAAAGTGACCAATAACAAAGATGTGTGACTCAAGGTAACAAGTGTTTTAAGTGTTTGAATAGTAAAGCCATGTCAGTATTAGATTAAATTAAAAATATAATTGAAAATATAACTGTATTAGAGCACATAATAGATTGGAATATATTGTCATGAATAATAAAAAGTTTTGTACGTGTACTCACAAATTTATATAGAGATAATAAATATATAGAGATAATAAATATTACAAAACTGGAATCTATAACAATGCTTTGTAAATTTCTTAACCTAGAATTATTTAATATATTCCCTTAGACCATAATTCCCCCTGAAGAAGACCTAGACACAAAATGGGTCGAAATGCATTGGGGTACTCGGAATATTCATGTGGACCACTAGATTACCATGTTGTTAACGCAATTGACAAACCATGTTATATTTGGGATAATTTCCTGTCTTAAGCGATGTTTCATGTTGTTGTGTGTATCGTCAACCAGAGTTTGTATTTTAAATTTATTGTACATCTGAATGAATTATTCACCAAAATTAAAGATTTTTACCTTATTATCTATTTCCAATTCATTGCTGCCTAAAAAACCCTTTGGGGAAAATTTTCCACTTGTCTACATACATTTTGGGTTGAGCAGCCTTGATGGACTCTCGCATATGTGTTTTCTGTTTCTAGTACTTTCTTGGGTGGTTAAACACCCCTTCCAACACATGAGAGCAACAATAAGAGTTGAGGGATACCCCAATTCTCTGAAAGAAATATCAGGTTTGCCAATTTGTAAAGTCACCTGTATTAAAAAGGCTTAATATAAGCATAGAGAAAATTTCTCTGAGGTGAAACAAGACAAGATTTCCCTCTCTTTCTTTCATGAAATTGGGCATATCAATATATCCTCAGCTCTTTGATAAGTTAAACTATAGCCAACACAATCAATGTTAAGATTTATTAAACCTAAAGATTATTCTACATGAATTTCGCATGGTTTCTAAATGTAACCCTTTGTCTCGGTGATCATCCCACTTGTGCCATTTTTCCCTGATCTGCGGTACTGGGTGGGTACCCTTTTTCCCTCCCACCTGGCTTCCCGGCATGGTGGGGAGACGCATTTCATTGCGGTTCTCCCTGCCATCGTGTTTCCCGCAGTTGCGTCCCTTACCAGGACCACTGGGGGGAGCCCGTTTCCATGCCGGCGGCATTCTGTGATCACCGCCGGACTGGTGGTGACGTCACGTGGGTGCGCGGGCACACTGCGCACGCACGTGATGTCACAACGTTGCGTACTTACGTCGGAGGTGTCGGCGAATGCCGGGGCATTAGCCTTCCGGAACGCCGAGGAGGCCACGCGCATGCCGCCATTGGCGACGGGAACGGTCCTGAGGGGGTGGGGGGAGGAGATGTACACCTGCCAACCATATGCCATTAAGGCATACACTACATATGTTCACAGCTTCAGGTGATCCTGATCAGGGATGAGCCGAACACCACCCTGTTCGGTTCGCACCAGAACCTGCGAACAGACAGAATGTTCGTGTGAACTTTAGAACCCTATTAAATACAATGGACTCGAACGTTCAAAATCTAAAGTGCTAATTATAAAGGCTAATATGCAATTTATTGTCCTAAAAAGTGTTTGGGGACCCGGGTCCTGCCCCAGGGGACATGTTTCAATGCAAAAAGAAGTTTAAAAAATAGACTTTTTTACGGGAGCAGTGATTTTAATAATGCTTAAAATGAAAAAATAAAAGTGAAATATTCCTTTAAATTTCGTACCTAGGGGGTGTGTATGATATGCATGTAAAGTGGCGCATGTTTCCCGTGTTTAGAACTGTCTCTGCACAAAGTGTCATTTTTGAAGGAAAAAAAGTCATTTAAAACTCACTCGCGCCTATTAATAAATTGTCGGCTTTTATCAATACATAGAAAAGTCATTGATAAAAAAAAAAAAAAAGCGTGGGGGTTTCCCCAAATTCAATTACCAGGCCCTTTAGGTCTGGAATGGATATTAAGGGGAACCCCGCCGCAAATGTAAAAAAAAAAAATGGCGTGCGGTTCCCACTAAATATCCATACCAGGCCCTTCAGATCTGGCATGGATTTTAAGGGGAACTCCACCCCAAATAAAAAAAAAAATGGCGTGGAGTCCCCCCAAAAATCCATACCAGACCCTTATCCGAGCACGCAACCTGGCCGGCCGCAGGGGAAGAGGGGGGGGACGAGAGAGCGGCCCCCCTCCCTCCTGAACCGTACCAGGCCACATGCCCTCAACATGGGGAGGATGTCCCCATGTTGATGGGGACAAGGGCCTCATCCCCACAACCCTTGCCCGGTGGTTGTGGGGGTCTGCGGGCGGGGGGCTTATCAGAATCTGGAAGACCCCTTTAACAAAGGGGACCCCCAGATCCCGCCCCCCTATGTGAATTGGTAAGGGGTACATTGTACCCCTACCATTTCACGAAGAAAGTGTAAAAAAATGTAAATAAAAACACACAAACACCTTGGAAAAGTCCTTTATTAAAAAAAAAAAAAAAAAACATTCCAGCGATGAAATCCAGTGTCCCGCGGTGATCCCGATGTCCAGCGCTGTGAGCGGACCTGATGGGGAACTTCCTCCGCAGTGTTTTAATGTATAGACCCGCCCCTTCTAAAGTTCCCCATCAGGTCCGCTCAGCGGACCAGATGCGGAACGCGAGAAGGGGCGGGTCTATACATGAATTACACAGTGAAGGAAGTTCCCCATCAGGTCTGCCCCCTCGGTATGTCAGACCGCGCCTACGTCATTGGCCTGAGCGGACCTGATGGGGAACTTCCTTCACTGTGTAAATTTAAATTACACAGTGAAGGAAGTTCCCCGCTCAGGCCAATGACGTAAGCGGGGTTTGACATACCGAGGGGGCGGACCTGATGGGAACTTCGTTCGCTGTGTAATACATGAATAGACCCGCCCCTTCTCGCGTTCCACATCTGGTCCAGATGCGGAACATGATGCGGAACATGAGAAGGGGCGGGTCTATTCACGTATTACACAGTGAAGGAAGTTCCCATCAGGTCCGCCCCCTCGTAGAGCGGACCTGATGGGGAACTTCCTTCACTGTGTAATACATGAATAGACCTGCCCCTTCTCGCGTTCCGCATCTGGTCCGCTGAGCGGACCTGATGGGGAACTTTAGAAGGGGCGGGTCTATACATTTAAAACACTGCAGAGGAAGTTTCCCATCAGGTCCACTCAGGCACAACCAATGACGGACAGCACTGGACATCAGGATCGCCGCGGGACACTGGATTTCATCACTGGAATGTTTTTTTTTTTTATAAATTTTTTTTTTTTTAATAAAGGACTTTTCCAAGGTGTGTGTGTGTTTTTATTTACATTTTTTTACACTTTCTTCGTGAAATGGTAGGGGTACAATGTACTCCTTACCATTTCACATGGGGGGGGGCCGGGATCTGGGGGTCCCCTTTGTTAAAGGGGTCTTCCAGATTCCGATAAGCCCCCTGCCCGCAGACCCCCACAGCCACCGGGCAAGGGTTGTGGGGATGAGGCTCTTGTCCCCATCAACATGGGGACATCCTCCCTATGTTGAGGGCATGTAGCCTGGTACGGTTCAGGAGGGAGGGGGGCCGCTCTCTCGTCCCCCCCTCTTCCCCTGCGGCCGGCCAGGTTGCGTGCTCGGATAAGGGTCTGGTATGGATTTTTGGGGGGACTCCACACAATTTTTTTTAAATTTGGGGTGGAGTTCCCCTTAAAATCCATGCCAGATCTGAAGGGCCTGGTATGGATATTTAGGGGGAACCGCACGCCATTTTATTTTTATTTGCGGCGGGGTTCCTCTTAATATCCATTCCAGGCCTGAAGGGCCTGGTAATTGAATATGGGGGAACACCCACGCTTTTTTTTTTATCAATGACTTTTCTATGTATTGATAAAAGCCGACAATTCATTAAGTGAGTGAGTTTTAAATGACTTTTTTTCCTTAAAAAATGACACTTTGTGCAGGGACAGTTCTAAGCGCGGGAAACATGCGCCACTTTACATGCATATCATACACACCCCCTAGGTACGAAATTTAAAGGAAAATTTCACTTTTATTGTTTCACTTTAAGCATTATTAAAATCACTGCTCCTAAAAAAACGGCCAGTTTTAAAACTTCTTTTTGCATTGATACATGTCCCCTGGGGCAAGACCCGGGTCCCCAAACACTTTTTAGGACAAGAACTTGCATATAAGCCTTTATAATTAGCACTTTAGATTTCTTACTTTTCGAATTTGCCGCGAACACCCCAAATTGTTCATTGTTCGGCGAACGGGCGAACAGGCAATGTTCGAGTCGAACATGAGTTCGACTCGAACTCGAAGCTCATCCCTGATCCCGATGGATCCCTGGAACGCTGCTAACCTACACAAGAAGGACTGGAGTGCTGGGTAAGTGCAGCGTTGAGGCTAATCAGACTGGCTGTTACTTAACCTTAATCCATTTTTATGGAATCATCCCCATCATGTACACGTACAAAACTTTTTATTATTCATGACAATATATTCCAATCTATTATGTGCTCTAATACATTTATATTTTCAATTAAATTTTTAATTTAATCTAATACTGACATGGCTTTACTATTCAAACACTTAAAACACTTGTTACCTTGCGTCACACATCTTTGTTATTGGTCACTTTACACTTTATTTCATACTTTTGGTTTTTTCTTTTAAACCCAATACATTTTTCACATCCTCAATCACCTTATTATGAGCTACACCACCTCACTCCACAGTCATTCACTTTATACTTTTAGTAATTAAGCAATCACATCTCAATAACTATCTTCTTAGTTCTATCAAACTATTTCTATTAATAATAAGATTCATTAATCTACAAATTAAACCAATTACGGTAAACTATGCAACAATATGAATAGAAAATTATAACGAACCAAACATTTGATTCAACATTAGCCAGTCTGTAATCTCAGGGCAGTACGGAATACTTATGGAATCTCCGTCAATCATTTATTGCGATTTTTCTATATATTTAGTTGCAGGTGCCATGCCTCCCGTCCTCCTTACCGTACCAAAAGCGTGGCCCCTTGCAAGCCTGGTGGGACATGGTCTCGCCCAGGGCGTGCGGTAGGTACAGGAACGAGTGGAAACAGTGGGACCACTGAACGCAAACGTTTTTAAACCCTCTGGTTTTTGCGATGCACCCCCGCTACTTTCATCCATTGGATGGTAAATATACTCACAAATATATATAGAGATAATAAATATTACAAAACTGGAATCTATAACAATGCTTTGTAAATTTCTTAACCTAGAATTATTTAATATATTCCCTTAGACCATAATTCCTACTGAAGAAGACCTAGACACAAAATGGGTCGAAATGCATTGGGGTACTCTGAATATTCATGTGGGCCATTAGATTACCATGTTGTTAACGCAATTGACAATCCATGTTTTATTTGGGATAATTTCCTGTCTTAAGCGATGTTTCATGTTGTTGTGTGTATCGTCAACCAGAGTTTGTATTTTAAATTTATTGTACATCTGAATGAATTATGCACCAAAATTAAAGATTTTTACCTTATTATCTATTTCCAATTCATTGCTGCCTAAAAAACCCTTTGGGGAAATTTTTCCACTTGTCTACATACATTTTGGGTTGAGCAGCCTTGATGGACTCTTGTATATGTGTTACATGGACACTTACCTGTCCAGGGTGCCCGCGATGTCGGCAGTAGAAGCCGATCAGTCGCTCGGCTCTCGGCTGCTGCCGCCGCCATCCTCGGTGAGGTAATCAGGAAGTGAAGCCTTGCAGCTTCACTTCCTGGTTCCCTACTGCGCATGCGCGAGTCGCGCTGCGTGTCCTCACTGGTCCCTGCTGTGTCCTGGGACCTGTGTGTCTCCCAGAAGACAGCGGGTGAGGGCAGTGTAGGTGCAGGAAGTGGCGTAGGTCACCGCGATCACCGCAGTGATCTATGACAGGCAGTGGGAGCAAATACCTGTATTACACAGGTATCTGTTCCATCCTCGTCCCAAAAAGGTGCCAATTGTGACACCGGAGGGGGGGGAGGATTCCAAAAAGTGGAAGTTCCATTTTTGGGTGGAACTCCACTGTAAATTCTCATTCGAAGTTTGTCAAGCCAGGTGGTGTCAGTAGGGTCACCCAGAGCTCGAATTTCAGTCAGTTGTCAAGAACTTTTTTGCCCTGTCTTTAAATTGTTAGGAAGCAACCGGGTTCAAGTGTATCATATTTAAGCCCTTAGACTAGTGGACACTCAGAGACCTCTTCTGGTAACATATGGTAACATATGCTGATGGTTTGTATTTTATATAGTTATTTATTCAGGATTATTTTATGGAATGTTCAATTGTTCATTTGTTGTGAATTGTGGCCAATATTTAACCATATTGTGCAGTTCAAGTCATTATATCAGTGGGAGCAAAACAATGGAACAGACAAAGGTTAATGAATACTTCAGACGTGTAAACTACTAGTCCCCTCAATACACAATGTAATGGAGATACCCAAGGGCAGACATATTTGTAGTCCAGGAAAGTGGAAAGTGGTACTTCTATCTGAAAGTATTGATGTTGATGTAGATGATCTGGTTCCCTGGTTCCCGGGCAGGCAGCTTCTATGACCCAGAGGGTCTTTACGGTCTCCTTGGCTTGTAGTGTGATGTAACAAAAATGGAAATTTAAGTGCCACACCACTCCTAAGAAGTCCAGATACAACATTCCCAACACCAGGGCTTTTTTTTTTTCACCAGGAACCTGAGGGAACACAGTTCTGTCACCTCCGGCACAGAATGTATGTATGCAAGGGTTACTAGAGTGTGTTAGAGGGTCTACTGATGCTGCCTGATTGGGGATCTATGGTCGCTGGGGGGATCTATTGTTGTGGGGGGATCTAGTGTTGCTGGGGAGGATTATTGTTGCTGTGGAGGATCTATTGTTGCTGGATGGGGGTTAATTGTTTCTGGGAGGGATCTACTGTTGAGGGAGAGGTCTATTGTGGTTGGCTGCTAGGAGATCTATTGTCGCTAGTGGGGGTCTATTTTTGCTGGGGTGGGGATTATTTTTCTGTGGCAGCTCTATTGTTGCTGGGTGGATCTATTGTTGCTGTGGGCCTATTTTTGATGGGGGGGGGGGTCTTTTGTTGTTAGCTACAGGGGATCTATTTTATTGCTTTTCTTGTTATCAGTATCAAATGACATACAAATTACTTGGTTCTGTATTTTCTAAAAGGGATGGTATTGGAAGGTGGGTAGGGGGTGGAACCAAGGGACGGTGCTCAGGGGAGACAAGCCGTGATTCAGAAGGAGGGAGTACCTGCACCTATTCCCTGAGAAAAAAAGCCCTGCCCAACACAATATTCAAATGAAAGTCAGGGGGACAATCCAAAGAGTAAACAATGCGTATTGCGGAGCCCAAAAAAAGTAGGATTTTTAAAACAGCTTACCTGTAAAATCCTTTTCTTGGAGTACATCACGGGACACAGAGCGGCATAGTCATTACTATGTGGGTTATATAGAATTACCTTCAGGTGCTGGCATTGGCAACTTCCAAAACAGGAAGTACCCTCCCCTATATAAGCCCCTCCCATCCGGGAGCACCTCAGTTTTGTAGCAAAGCAATACGTGTCCCCAAAAGAGGGGTGGGAGCTCTGTGTCCCGTGATGTACTCCAAGAAAAGGATTTTACAGGTAAGCTGTTTTAAAAATCCTACTTTCTTGTTCATACATCACGGGACACAGAGCGGCATAGTCATTACTATGTGGGACGTCCCAAAGCAATGCCAAATGAGGGGGGGGGGATACACCATACATAAGCTGGGCGCCATCAGGCATGAGGATCTTTTGCGGCCTGCAACACACTGCGCCCAAAGGCGACATCCTCCTGACTTCTAACGTCCACCTGGTAGAACCTAGTAAACGTGTGTACTGAAGACCATGTTGCGGCCTTACAAATTTGAGCCAGGGAGGCCTGGTGATGCACTGCCCATGAAGTTCCAACTGCTCTCGTGGAGTGCGCCCTAACTTTGAACGGAGGCGGTCTACTTCTCAAGCCATAGGCTTGTATTATGACCTGTCGAATCCACTTGGCTAAAGTAGATTTTGATGCTGCCTGACCCTTTCTGGGGCCTTCCGGCAGAACAAACAAAGAATCCGTTCTACAAATCTGAGCAGTGGCTTTTAGATAAGCTTTAACTGCTCTTACTACATCCAAAGAATGCAATAACTTTTCCTCTACCGAGCTTGGTTTGGGGAAAAAAGAAGGAAGAACCACATCCTGGTTCAAGTGAAACCTCGATACCACCTTAGGAAGAAAGGCTGGGTGAGGACGTAATACTACTCTGTCCTTATGAATAACCAGATATGGCTCTTTACAGGACATGGCGGCTAATTCCGACACTCTTCTAGCCGAGCATATGGCTACTAAAAATATCAATTTTCTGGTGAGTAGAACCAAGGAAATGTGCCGCAAAGGTTCAAATGGCTGCTTCTGCAGAACCGACAGAACCAAATTTAGATCCCATGGGCATATGGGAGCTTTAATCGGTGGAATAATACGAGTCACCCCTTGCCTAAAGGATCTGACAAGTGAATGCATAGCCAGGGGCCTTTGAAATAGTATTGATAAGGCCGAAACCTGACCCCTGATAGTACTTAAGGCAAACTTCCTGTCTACAGCCCACTGTAGGAAGTCCAGAATTCTGCCTATAACGTACTTTACGTGGATGCCATTTTCTGGCCTCGCACCAAGTGATGTACGCCTTCCAAACTCTATAGTAGATCTGCCTGGATACAGGCTTCCTGGCATTGATTATAGTTGATACCACAGAGTTAGAGAGACCTCTCTTCTTTTAAGATGTGGGATTCAATAGCCAGGCCGTTAAACTTAGAGTTAGTAAGGAAGGGTGGTATATCGTCCCTTGCGAAAGCAGGTCCGGACGACGTGGAAGGGTCCAAGGACTCCCCACAGACATTTTGATGATCTCCGCGTACCAGGCCCTTCGGGGCCATGCTGGAGCCACCAAGATCACCGGCTTCTTTTCCAACCTGACTCTACGAAGGAGTCGAGGCAACAATTGTAGCGGAGGGAATGCATATATCAGTCTGAACTGATCCCAAGGGAACACCAGAGCATCCGAGCCGCAAGCGAGGGGATCCCTTGTCCGGGAGACAAATCTGTCCACCTTTGCGTTGAATCTGGATGCTAGCAGATCTACATCCGGTGTTCCCCACCGCTGACATATCGCTCGGAAGACCTCGGGATGAAGGGACCATTCCCCTGGGCATAACTGTTGGCGACTTAGAAAGTCCGCCTTCCAATTCTCCACCCCTGGAATGAAGACAGCTGACATACATGGGACATGCTTTTCTGCCCATTCCAGGATGTGACTTACTTCCCTCTGGGCTGCACGACTCCTGGTGCCTCCCTGATGATTGATATAGGCCACTGCTGTGGCATTTGTCTGATCGAATTCTGACAGGGGACCCTTGGAGTCTGGATGCCCAGGCTACTAGGGCATACCGGGCTGCTCGTATCTCTAAGAGATTGATGGGCAGGGTTTTTACTACATTTGACCATCTGCCCTGGAGAGACCATTGCTCCAGTACTGCCCCCCAGCCTATAAGGCTGGCATCTGTAGTGACTACCTTCCAGGATATCGGACTGAAGGGTTTTCCCTTCTGGAGATTCTGGGGGATCAACCACCAGCAGAGACTCTTCCGAACGGAAGGGGACAAAGCCATCGGGAAGTCTAGAGCCTGACTTTTCCGTTCCAGGCTGACAATATGGCCCTCTGTAAATTCCTTGAGTGGAATTGGGCGTATGGCATAGCTTCGAATGATGCTACCATCTTTCCTAGCAGCCTCATGCACAGGCGTATGGACGGCTGTCTTTTTGCACAAAGTAGGCGGACCAAGTCCCTCAAAGAGGATACTTTGTCTTGAGGTAGGAAAATCCTCCTCTGGTCTGAATCCAGCCGTAGCCCTAGATATACCAGGTTTTTCACTGGCTGTAGGGCTGACTTGTCCAGGTTGATGACCCAACCGTGAGATTCTAGATACTTGATTGTATCGACAATTACCACTTCTAGCTTGGCAACTGAGTGGTCCATCAACAACAGGTCGTCTAGGTATGCCATTATCGTTACACCTCGTGTTCTTAGATCGGCCAACAGTGGGGCCAGAATTTTTGTGAACACTCGTGGTGCTGTGGCCAGACCGAAAGGTAAGGCTCTGAACTGAAAATGGCGCCCTTCTACTGCAAAGCGTAGAAATTTTTGATGACCTGGAAAGATGGGAACATGCAAGTAAGCATCTTTGATGTCGATCGAGGCTAACCATTCCTCCCCCTGTAGGGCAGCGGTGACCGATCGGATCGACTCCATCCGGAAGGACCGGACGTTTAGAAATTTGTTTAGACTCTTTAGGTCCAATATGGGTCTTATGTCCCCGTTTGGTTTCGGGACTGTGAAAAGGTTTGAGTAGAAACTCAACCCCCACTCTTCCATAGGAACCTCCATAATTACTCCTTGGAGCAATAGTTGTTCTGACGCCACTAGGAGACACCTTCTTTTCAGAGGGTCTTTTGGCATGCCTGACCACATAAAATGGGAAGGAGGAGACTCTTTTAACTCCAACTTGTATCCCCGAGTTACTGCGGAGAGCACCCATCCGTCTTTGATCGTCTCCCGCCAGGTCTCTGTGAACAACTGAAGTCTTCCCCCCACCCGTTTGAGTGGGGGCAGCCCTTCATAGGCTTGACTTGGAGGCTGGTTTAGTACCTCTTCGGATCCAGGGTTTTTTATTACCCTGTGACTGTCCCTGATTTTTACCTCCTGAGTTTGACCGAGGAGGCCGTCGGAACTGCTTAGTAGCAGACGTCCCAGGGATAGGAGAGGTAGCCCTCTTAAAAGATGGACCCCTAGACCTCTTTTTAATTGGTAAGAGAGTACTTTTACCACTGGAAATCTTCTGGATATATTTATCCAGGTCTTCGCCAAAAAGGCGTTCTCCATGAAATGGGAAGCTAACTAAGAGCTTCTTACAGGGAGCCTCAGCAGACCAGTTCTTGAGCCACAGAAGCCTACGCATATGTACCAAAGACAGCGTGAGGCGGGAGGCCTGATGGATAGAATCCTTGATGGCGTCAACCGCAAAGCATAATGCTCTAGGCAGATCAGCCAGAGCCTGGGCCTGCTGGTCTGGCAAATCCCTCAGGACCATTTTCATTTGATCCTTTAAAGCTTGGCAGACCCCAATAGCTGCCACTGCTGGCTGTGTAACAGCCCCTGCTGTGGAAAAAGCAGATTTTAATAAAGATTCCAATTTTTTTATCTACTGGATCTTTGAACATTTGAACATTATCTACTGGACATGTCAGTGATTTGTTCACAGAAGAAATGGCTGCGTCCACCGTAGGAACATTCCATCTGCGGGTGAATTTTTCCTCCATGGGATAGATCACCTGAAATTTCTTAGGTGGAACAAATAGTTTATCAGGATGTTCCCAGTCCTGGTATATACGTCCTTCCAATAATGGATGAATTGGAAAGGAGCAATTAATCTGGGGAGCTTTTAGCGACCCCAATGAGGAGACAGCAGTAGTTGATGGTTCAACAAGAGGCATTTTTAATGCAGATCGAACCATGTCAGTTAGGGTCTGGACCCACAATCTTTCAGTCTGTGATGCTGAAAATGGTTCATCTACTGTTGATTCCTCAAAAACAGAGTTAACCTCCTCCTGATCCCCTTCAGGTAGGTCAGTCCCTTCCTGGGACTGTTGCTCTGCCAACAGGCACTCTAATGGAGGGGATGAAGATCTGGCGCGCTTTCTTTCCTGTAGAGAAGAAGCGATCAATGCTGCCAATCTCTGCTCCAATCCCTCCAGAGTTGAGGCAAAAACCTCCTCTGTTATATATGCAGGAGCAGGTGGACTGAGGACAGCCGCAGTACCTGGCACTCCCGGGGGTTCCTTATGGGTATTAACCTCTGATTTCTCAGGGGAGGAAGGTGCAGATGACTGCTCCAGATCCTCAGAGCCCGATGGAGACCCCCTACACTTCCTGAGAGGTATATCTCAGAGTTTTTTAGGCGGCATATTCCTTAGTTCAAAGCTGAGGTATTCCAGCCGCAATACACCCCTTTACTGAAATAGTCTAATGCAATTTGCTGCTATGTACATCAGTGGGTGTCTACTAATGCGTCTTTCTGGGGATGCCTGTATCAACCGCCCGCTGTAAGCCCCTATACCATGCTACCAGCTCCTTTTCATGCTCTGTGTCCATAGCAAGCAGCGTGGACTGAGTCCTTTTATCTTGCTGGGACGCCCGCACATGCGCAGAAGCGCTGGGCGCACAGAGCGCGTCATCCGCCAGGCTCCGCCCCCTTTTTTGAAGCTAAATCTATAAAAAGAAAGCGTGTGTGCGCGCGCGCGTGCACGTGTGCGCTCTTGGCGCCATGTAGGGAGAGGAGCCAGGGTCCCTGTTTCACCAGGACTCGGGGATGGAAGGAAACTACTTGGCAGCATGACAGAGGAATGCAGCTTCCCTGATAGAGAGCTCACTCATCTGCCTGGACTTTCACCATGGAAGGAATAGTCCCAAGAAAAAAAGACGTTCCACAGCGGCCTCTAGTGGACAAACACAGGTACCGCACCTTTGTCTTTTTTTTTTTTTAAAACCTCCTTTATGAAAAACATTTCTAGGTTTACAGTTTTTAAAACTTCCTTTATGAAAAGACATTTCTAGGATTTCTTAGGCATATACAGCTATTAGCGGGAATACCTTTAGGTAACAGGCAGAAAGACATATTAGGCTTGGGGGTCCCCTCAATAGAACCAAGTTCCTGAGGGGCCCCCACTTACCTTTTCCCCGCCGCAGGACTTTGTTTGGTCCACAGAAGCCCAAACTTCACCTCTCACGGCAGGCATTGTACTAGACCTTCAGGGACCGGGTTCCCAAGGATTCCACTCCCCTGGACCTGTATAGCACCCTGCACAGATAGCCTCTTGGTTTTGGGTATGACCAGAGCTCTGGATCCCAGGGTCCAGCCCTCCTAAGAGAGGCATTACAGGCAAAACCCTGCTCTTATCTGCAAGGCCCTGGTACTGACCGTTTAGCTATGAAGCTTTTTTGGTCGGATCCGGAATAGCTTGCTAAGGCCCAGAGAACCTGTACACAAGCCCAGATGAATACATGTTAACCTTGGCCAACACCTTAGACACTGGCAAAAAACTGAGGTGCTCCCGGATGGGAGGGGCTTATATAGGGGAGGGTACTTCCTGTTTTGGAAGTTGCCAGTGCCAGCACCTGAAGGTAATTCTATATAACCCACATAGTAATGACTATGCCGCTCTGTGTCCCGTGATGTATGAACAAGAAACACCTCCTTCATCAATACAATAATACAATATCCCCTCCTCAGGGTCCTAGTTAAAACCAAGTACCCAATAGCCAATAGTATCAGATGTATAAACATTAATGTCAGTAACGATGAATAGATAATGCTGAAAAAATCTGTACATCTTAGCAGTGGTGTGGCACTCCTATTTCAATTTGTGTTCAATTTGTGTTGCATATTTGTAGTCCAGTCTGTATGGCAGCCATGACCATAGATACAGCGGAGAAGTGAGTGTAACCATTAATTATTTGCAAGATCACTAGGTAAAGATAGAGGGGTAAAAAGCCTGAAAAAAGAAAATGAATGCAACCACCACATACATAGGGGTGCACAGCCCATTGCATTAGAGTGTTCACCTCAAAGGTCAAACACATGCAAGTGTATATATACTGACAGTGTCAGTGGAGCAGTGGAGGATGGTGTTAATAGTTTTTATTGTTACTAATTTATTTTTTACAATTTTATTTTCAAAAATTATTTTTAGGAGCTGGTATATCAGGGGCAGGGCCCCTTACACATCAGGAATTTTGGGGCCCCTTACACAGCTTCAGGCATGGGTCCCCTGGAGCAGAGGAGAACCGGGGGGGTGCTGCCGCCGCAAATTGAGAAGCAGGGGGGGCTGCCGCGAATTGAGAAGGGGGGTGCTGCAAATTGTTGAGGTTGGGTGCTGACGAACAAAAAAAATAAAATAAAAAGAACAAGAAAAAAATGGGGGGGGGGGTTGCCATCCAGGGCCCTGGGACCTCCTGGGCCCCTTGGGAACCTCTGGGCCCCTTACAAAAATAAATAAATAATAAAAAATAAAAAAAATGGGGGGTTGCCATCCGGGCCCCTGGAGACCTCCGGGCCCCTTACAGGTGTACTGCCTGTACCCCCCTGATGGCAGCCCAGATCAGGGGTTTAAATAGAGAAAATCTGCACCACACAAGGTGATTAGGATATGTCCAGGCATACCTGGCACACCCTGGGTGCACACCTATGACCACATATAAGAACTGGTATATAAAATTTTTGTTTTGGGGTTTAGATGAGCTTCATATTTGAAGAAAACTCGTCTCTGTTGACTTCCTAATAGCTGCCAGAGGTGGGCAGAGCTGGGAATTTAGGCATGGGGATTTATTTGTCATGAGGGATAAAGGAAGAGCATATATGCAAATAAACCCCCACCATACCAGTGGGTGGTATGACCCTTTAAAGCAGTATTAACCACTTGCTGACTAGCGCACGATGATATACATTGGTTGGGCAGATGGGTGTACAGGTACATCCCCTTTAAGATGTGGCATTGTGGGCGCGTGCACCCGCCGCAAGCTCCGTGAGTCCAACCGCGGGTCCCGCGGATTCAAAGTCCGCAGGGATACCCACGATCGTCTCACGGAGAGGAAAAACGGGGAAATGTTGCTGTAAACAAGCATTTCCCCGTTCTTCCTAGTGACAGGACGCTGATCACAGCTCCCTGTAATCGGAAGCGGTGATCAGTGACATGTCACACATAGCCCATCCCCCTCAAAGTTAGAACACATCCCTAGGACACACTTAACCCCTTCAGTGCCCCTCCTGGTTAACCTCTTCACTGCCAGTGTCATTTTTACAGTAATCAGTGCATTTTTATAGCACTGATCGCTGTGTAAATGTGAATGGTCCCAAAATAGAGCTAAAAGTGTCCTATGTGTCCGCCTTAAAGTCGCAGTCACAATAAAAATCGCTGATCGCTGCCATTACTATTAAAAAAAAATATTAATAAAAATGCCATAAACTATCCCCTATTTTGTAGACGCTATAACTTTTGCGCAAACCAATCAATAAACGCTTATTGCGACTTTTTTTATCAAAAACTGTATCAATGACAATGGTCCCAAAATGGTGGCAAAAGTGTCCGATGTGTCTGCCATAATTTTGCAGCCACAATAAAACTTGCTGATCGCCGCCATTACTAGTAAAAAAAAAAAAAAATATTAATGAAAATGCCATAAATCTATCCCCTATATTGTAGACGCTATAAATTTTGCGCAAACCAATCAATAAACGCTTATTGCAATTTTTTTTACCAAAAATATGTAGAAGAATACATATCAGCCTAAACTGAGGAAAACAAATGTTTTTTTATATATTTTTGGGGATATTTGTTATAGCAAAAATAAAAAGATATTGCTTTTTTTCAAAATTGTCGCTCTATTTTTGTTTAAAGCGCAAAAAAATAAAAACTGCAGAGGTGATCAAATACCACCAAAAGAAAGCTCTATTTGTGCGAAAAAAAGGACGTCATTTTTGTTTGGGAGCCACGTCGCACGACTGCGCAATTGTCAGTTAAAGCGACGCAGTGCCGAAACGCAAAAAGTGCTCTGGTCTTTGGCCAGCCAAATGGTTCGGGGCTGAAGTGCACCTTCATCATCATTAGATACAAAATAATGGACCCTAAAAAAACTAAGAATAAGGACTATAATGGTACACAATTTTTTTTAAAAGTATCAAAAAATATTTATTATATGATAAAAATTGCACATGTATACATATCAAAAAACATACAAAACACAAAAAAACTGCACATAAAACATAACCAAAACCATTGGGTACTTGGTGACTCCCCTATGGTGGATCACAGTGAGTTGCTGTAGTTTCCACCATAGGTGAGTCACCAAGAACCTGTATTTAAGGAGTACCCAATGGTTTTGGTTATGTTTTATGTGAAGTTTTTTTGTGTTTTGTATGTTTTTTGATATGTATAAATGTGCAATTTTTATCATGTAATAAATATTTTTTGATACTTTTTACAAAAATTGGGTACCATTATAGTCCTTATATTTCGATTGTTAGGGTCCATTATTTTGTGTATTTTTAATTAGGATGAGGTACCAGACTTACATGGTCTACCAAATGAGGGTCTCTCATTGAGGCCTCCCTCCCAATTTCCTATTTTTCATCATCATTAGATGTGGTGGCTGCATTAGATTTCTCTTTTTTTTTTTTTTCCCCTCTGTTTTCGCCTGGCGATCTGACCAGTATCACTCCTGTATTAGAGTGCCCACACTCTGGATGGAGGAGCACAGGGGCACCTTTGGACAGCAGCATTGTCAGCCTGGGAGGGAAGTGTTAAGCCTCATACACACGATTGAATTTTCTGCGGACAAAGCGTAGGACTTTTGTCCGAAGGAACTTGTATTGCATACAAACGGCAAATAATTGTCGGCCAACAAACACAAAACGACGTGGTTTTTCAGCTCTTTAGCGCCACCCTTTGGGCAACTTCTGCTAATGTTGTGTTATGGTGAGCATTGCTTCTGAGCATGCGTGTTTGTACTTTGGAGTTTTGTCTGACGGACTTG
The DNA here is from genome assembly GCA_029206835.1 of Rana muscosa. Classification (NCBI taxonomy): domain Eukaryota; kingdom Metazoa; phylum Chordata; class Amphibia; order Anura; family Ranidae; genus Rana; species Rana muscosa. Next base: position 75,320,949 of record CM055128.1, read on the forward strand.
TGTACACACGATCGGAAAATCCGACAACACACAATTGTTGGCAGACAATTTTAAAGCATGCTATCCCCCATTTGTTGGTGGAAAATCCGACAACAATTGTCCGATGGAGCGTACAAACGGTCGGATTTTACGACAACAGCCTGTCATCACATAATTCCCGTTGGATAATCCGATCGCGTGTATGAGGCTTAAGATGCACTAGCAGATTTAGATACACTAACATATTGAAGCCAAGCTCCAGCTAATACTTTATATTTAGCAACAGCATACATTTTTTTGGAGGGGATAAAGGCGTTGCATAGATAAATAAAAGCTGATCATTATATGCACCCCTGACAGTGGTAAATGGTTTGTCTCAACCTTGTAACTAATACATCTGGAAGAGAGCTTGTTCTTTTGAAAAACATCTTACTTGCTGGCTAAATCAGCAGATGAAAATAGAAGAAAAAAAGCCTAAAAAGAAAACGAATGCAGCCATCAGATCTAAGAATTGGAAAGCTTATACTGTATATATTAAATGTTTGCTTTTGGGTGTAATGCTGCTTTAAAGCGGGGTTCCGGGCATAATTTTTTATTTTTTTTGCAAGCTAAAATTAATCACATTAAATAGTCCTTAAAACATATTAATAGCTCCCCAATCGTTCCAGAAATCATTGCAAACACTTGCCTTGTGTAGCGGACCCCCCAATGATGGGGGACGCTACACCTAAATTTAGAGGGTAGCTTGAGCTAATAGTTGGGCTCAGGCTGTTGAATTCTTTAAACTGGCTTCTGCTCTGAGGTAGTGTTGCCTGGCAGTACAGTTCCCTGTGGCCAGTGGGTGGCACTGCAGCCCCAAGTCCAGGTTGAACCACAGGTAGCATTGCAGCATTATTGGGTGTTCCCCCCTTTGGCAGCCATGTAGTGGGCGTGGTCTACCCACTGTGCATGCTGGGAGAGGATACATAAGGGGCAGACGCCATTATTCGGGGAGCAGTACGCGCCTCCCGGCCCTCCAGGCCAGGGGTGCGTGTGTCTACCAGCCCCAGGCACCTTTAGCCCGAGGCTGCATCGTTCCAGGAAGGCCCAGCATCTTTGGCTGAGACATATATTAGAAGAGGAGTCCCCGGGGTACTCAAATAGGGGGTAACCCGCTCTGAAGAAGAGGAAACCAGGGGAGGACCTATCCAAGGGGATCAGTAAAGGAAATCACTGTCTCGGGAGAGGCCTGGTTACCTGTCAGAGGGAAGGACTCCATAATCCGCCACAAGCCTTGTAATGTGCCCCATTGGCACCTAAGGACTTAAATATTACAAGTGCTGGGAAGTTCAAGATTTGGAAGCTGTCTCTTGATCGTATCCCTAGGAAATTACCAGTGAATGTTCCATGCTCCACACCGGCTGCTAGGACTGTGAGAGGGGACTATCCGGGTGAGCAAATCCCACTAAGGCCTGAGTGGCGATGATTGTTAGTTGAGTGCCTGAACCTACCTCCCTGTCATTTTTTTCTCTATCTCCAACTTTCCTGTCAAGTTATCAAGCAAGGAAAAATAAACCTTTCTTTATTGGGTTTAATTCTGTCTGGACAATGGCCTTCTTGAAATAAAGGGAGAGAATAGACTTCTTCCTACACTCTAGGGTGAAGAACCAACGGAAAGAGGTAACTCGCTGCAAGACCCAAAAATAGATAACATCGCTCACCCTATTCATCAAGGAGGATACTGGGCATGTATCATGGTTAGTGATGAGCCGAACACCCCCGGGTTCGGTTCGCACCAGAACCCGCGAACGGACCGAAAGTTTGCACAAACTTTAGAACCCTATTAAATACAATGGATGCGAACGTTCGAAATCGAAAGTGCTATTTATAACGACTAATATGCATGTTATTGTCCTAAAAAGGGTTTGGGAACCCGGGTTCTGCACCAGGGGACATGTATCAATCCAAAAAAAAGTTTTAAAAACTGCAGTTTTTCGGGAGCAGTCATTTTAATGATGCATAAAGTGAAAAAAAAAAAAGTCAAATATTCCTTTAAATATCGTACCTGGGGGGGGTGTCTAAAGTATGCCTGTGAAGTGCCACGTGTTTCCCGTGTTTAGAACTGTCCCTGCACAAAATTACATTTCTAAAGGAAAAAAAGCCATTTAAAACTGCTTGCGGCTTTAATGTAATGTCTGGTCCCGGTAATATGGATGAAAATCTTTAAGAAAAATGGCATAGCTACCCCATCACATACCCCCCCCCCCCTACCCCAGCCCATTACCAGCCCCTTTGGGTCTTGTATTGATATTAAGGGGAACCCCGCACACAAAATAAAAAAGGCCCTATATACTCTGAACAGCCGTATACAGGCGGTGCATACAAGACAGGGACTGTAGGTTTGTTCTTATGTAGAATCTGTTTGTAATTTTGAACAGGTACATTGTTTAAGTGTAGCTCCAGCCAAAAAATCTATTTTTAAGCTTTTTGGAAAACATAAGGAAGGGTTATCACCCCTGTAACATTAGTTTTGCTGTCTGTGCAGTGTGCACCTGTTCAGAACAGTTCACCTCACTTTCCGTCCTAATGACAAATGTGTTTTGAAAATTTGGGTTTTTTATTGAAACAAGAATTGGTGATAAAGCATCAGTGGAGAGGAGACACTTTTTTTCCCATATTAACTCTTACAGGAGAGAATTTCCCTTCCTAGGGGTAGATTTCCTCTCACTTCCTGTTGTATCCTTCCGTTTGCAAGGAGGAGTCGTTTGTAAGTTGGATGTTTGAAAGTAGGGGCCTGCCGTATATACTCAGCTGAAATTTGCCCCTTACATGTTGGTGTTGCCACAACACTGTGAGCCCTCACAGTTACTCTTGGCGGGCGCATGAATGGGCCCTGCTGTGAAATATTAGATCAAAAATTGTAATTGCATGCCCCTGTTGAACAGGGGCTGAAAAATTGGGCCTTTGGTGGTGGTGGTGGTGTAGACACAACACTGTAAGGCCTCACAGTTAGTCTTGGTGGGCGCAGGAATGGGCCCTGCTGTGAATTATTAGATCAAGAATTGTAATTACATGCCCCTGTTAAACAGGGGCAGAAAAATTGGGCCTTAGGCACTGGTGCCACAACACTGCAACCCCTCACAGATACTGTACTTGGAGCACAGCAATGAGCCCTGTTGCAAAGTATTGCATCAAAAATTGTAATTACACGCCCCTGTTAAACAGGGGCTGAAAAATTGGGCCTTAGCCACTGGTGCTGGTGCCACGACACTGCAACCTCTCCCAGATACTCTAGTTGGAGTGCAAGAATGAGCCCTGCTGCAAAGCATTGCATAAAAAATTGTAATAACACGCCCCTGTTATACAGGGGCTGAAAAATTGGGCCTTAGCCACTGGTGGCGGCACCCAGAAACAAAAATGTTCTTCCAAGCTATCATCATCAATCGGATCATTGAGGAGGAGGAGGATAGTCAGTCAACATAACAGGACAGTCTCTCAGCATCAGCATCAGTCTTGAAGGGATGTGACATTTGAAAATAAATTAGTCTGTTATATCAGCTTCAGGTGTTTGGTAGCTGGTGGTGATCCAAGACTGGTTCATCTTTATGAAGGTCAGTCGATCAACAGAGTCGGTGGACAGGCGCACCCTGTGATCCGTGACAAATCCTCCAACAGCACTGAATGTGCGTTCTGAAAGAACGCTGGATGCAGGACAGGCCAGTAGCTCAATTGCATACTGTGCAAGCTCTGGCCAGTGATCCATCCTCAAGACCCAGTAAGCCAGAGGATTTTCGGTGGGGAAGGTGTCCAAGTCTGACCTTGCCCCTAGGTATTCCTGCACCATGTATATCAGACGCTGGCGATGGTTGCTGGAACCGATCATACTTTGGGGCTGCGGACTAAAGAATTGTCTGAACGCTTCGGTCAGACGGCCACCTTCCCCACCGCTCCTTCTTTGACTGACCGAAGCCTCAGCAACTCGTTGTCCAGGACCAGGAGTTTGTAACTTCCCAGTCTCTGGGAACGCGTTTCACAGACCTTTCTGCAAGGCCTCCCGGAGTTGTCTCATCCTCTGCTCCCTCTGCGACGGTAAGATAAGGTCCGCAACCTTACCCTTGTACCGTGGATCAAGGAGAGTGGCCAGCCAGTAATGGTCCCTCTCCTTGATCCGAAGAATACGAGGATCCTTCTGCAGACTTTGCAGGATCAGGGAGGCCATGCAGCGTAGGTTAGCTGAGGCATTCTGTCCGGAGTCCTCTGGGTCACTAAGGACAACATGATCCGCAGCCACCTCCTCCCAGCCATGTACAAGTCCACTGGTTTCTTGGGACTGTAAATCATCCCTAAAAGACTGCTGCTGATGATGCTGAGTGCCAGGCTCCACCTCCATGCTGACACAATCCTCCTCCTCCCCCTCTTCTTCCTGTGCGATGGGTGGAACAGAAGGAACACTGTCTGGGTAAAGGGGGCCTTGAGAGGCAAGGAAGTCCTCCTCTTCCTGCCTCTGTTCTGCCTCAAGTGCCCTGTCCATTATTCCACGCAGCGTATGTTCCAACAGGTGGACAAGAGGTACAGTGTCACTGATGCATGCACTGTCACTGCTCACCATCCTCGTGGCCTCCTCAAATGGTGCCAGGACAGTGCATGCATCCCTGATCATGCCCCACTGGCGTGGTGAAAAAAACCCTGAGCTCCCCTGACCCTGTCCTGGTGCTGTAGTCGCACAGGTACTCATTGATGGCCCTCTGCTGCGTGTGCAGCCGCTGCAGCATGGCCAACGTTGAGTTCCACCTGGTGGGCATGTCACATATAAGGCGGTTCTTGGGCAGGTTCAACTCCTTTTGCAGCTCAGCCGGGCGAGCACTGGCATTATAAGATCTGTAGGAAATGCACACAGACTTTCCTGGCCTGCCTCAGGACATCCTGTAAGCCCGGGTACCTGCCCAAGAACCGCTGCACCACCAGGTTAAGGACGTGAGCCACACAGGGCACATGGGTCAGTTGTCCCTGTCGGAGAGCGGAGAGGAGGTTGGTGCCATTGTCGCAAACTACCATTCCTGGCTTAAGCTGGCGTGGCGTCAACCACCTCTCGGCCTGCCCCTGCAGAGCAGACAGAACCTCTGCCCCAGTGTGGCTCCTGTCCCCCAAACACACCAGCGCAAGCACGGCATGGCATCTTTTTGCCTGCGTACTTGAGTAGCCCCTTGAACGCCTACGGAGCACCGCTTGTTCCGAGGACAAAGCACAGGAAGAGGCCATGGAGGAAGAAGAAGAGGAGGGGGTGGAGGAGAGAGGTGTGTCACAACCAGTAGTAGCATTTTGGAGGCGTGGCGGTGGAACAACCTCCAACACTACTGCACCTTGTCCTGCATCCTTCCCAGCTGCCAAAAGAGTGACCCAATGGGCCGTGAAAGAAAGGTAACGTCCCTGTCCATGCCTGCTGGACCATGAGTCAGCGGTAATATGCACCTTACCGCTGACCGCCCTGTCCAGCGAGGCCAAGACATTGCCTTCCACATGCCGGTAGAGAGCCAGAATCGCCTTCCGTAAGAAAAAGTGGCGTTTGGGAACCTGCCACTGAGGAACCGCACATTGCACAAACTCACGGAAAGGGGCCGAGTCTACCAACTGAAAAGGCAGCAGTTGAAGCGCTAGCAATTTAGCCAAGCTAGCATTCAACCGCTGGGCATGTGGATGGCTGGGAGTGAACTTCTTTCGACGGTCCAGCAGCTGGGGCAGGGAAATTTGCCTGCTAGAATCGGACGTCAGTGTACTGCTAGCAGAGTGCCCGCAAGTACTTGGCTGTGACACACCTAATTCTACACCTTCATTCCTCTCAGAGCAGGTTTCAGAGAGGACTGAAGGTATAGTGGGGTTGGAGATCCCAGCTGATGCGGTGCAAGAAGAGGTCCGCTTTGTTCTTTGGTGTGGGTCTTTAAGGTAGGCTTGCCAACAAGCTGCATGGCAGGTCAACATATGTCTGGTCAAGCATGTGGTGCCCAAGCGTGTGATGTTTTGGCCACGCGATATACGCTTGAGACATATGTTGCAAACAGCAGCTGTGCGATCTGATGCACTCGACTCAAAAAAGCCCACACCAAAGAACTTTTTGAATAACGGGCAGAGGCAGCGCCCTGCACAGGCGGAGCTCTGTGGTGTGATTCCATCGGTGTGCTGCCCTTACGCTGGCCCCCCGAGGGCATCCTGCCTCGTTGGAGATGTGCCTCCTCCTCATCCTCCTCCTCTCTCCTATTAGGCACCCACGTGGAGTCAGTGACCTCATCATCCCCTCCCTCCTCATCACTGGAGCCAATCTGGCAGTATGCTGCAGCTGCTGGAACATGACTGCCAGATTGGTGTCCTTCTTGAGCATCCCCTCTCTCTGCTCTCACGCTACTGCCTTCCTCTAGCTGGGTATCATCATCAGACCCTTCGAAACGCTGGGCATCCTCCTGGAGCATATACCCAACACTGTGCTCAAACAGTTCGGGGGACTCCTCAGGAGGACATGGTTGGTCTAGGGAAGGAGTGACTGATGATGACATTGATACCAGGGAAGAGGACGCTTTGGCAGCTGCTTTGCCAGTACCCTGAGCCTGGGTGAGAGAGGATGAGGAGGATGAGGAGGGCTTGGTCATCCACTCTACCAAGTCTTCGGCATGATGCGGCTCAACACGTCCAGCTGCCGAAAAGAAGGACAAGCGTGTCCCATGGCCACGTGCTGATGGCGATGCACCGCGTCCACGACCAGCACTGTTGTCTCTAGACACAGAGCCTGCTTGCCCTCTTTTTTTGGCTCCTGACTGTCTGCCTCTCCTTGTTTGCCTTCCAGACATTCTAATGGCCTGCAGGGAAATGGGAAAAGCAGCAATACAGGCTAAGTTAAGGTGTAATATGGTCAGGAGGCACACTCCGCCCGCTGTAAGTGCCGCAAAATCCTCTTGGTGTAACACACCAGGAAAAAGCAGCAATACAGGCTAAGTTAAGGTGTAATATGGTCAGGAGGCACACTCCGCCCGCTGCAAGTGCCGCAAAATCCTGTTGGTGTAACACACCAGGAAAAAGCAGCAACACAGGCTAAGTTAAGGTGTAATATGGTCAGGAGGCACACTCCGCCCGCTGTAAGTGCCGCAAATGCCTGTTGGTGTAACACACCAGGAAAAAGCAGCAATACAGGCTAAGTTAAGGTGTAATATGGTCAGGAGGTACACTCCGCCCGCTGTAAGTGCCGCAAAATCCTGTTGGTGTAACACACTAGGAAAAAACAGCAATACAGGCTAAGTTAAGGTGTAATATGGTCAGGAGGCACACTCCGCCCGCTGTAAGTGCCGCAAAATCCTGTTTGTGTAACACACCAGGAAAAAGCAGCAATACAGGCTAAGTTAAGGTGTAATATGGTCAGGAGGCACACTCCGCCCGCTGTAAGTGCCGCAAAATCCTGTTTGTGTAACACACCAGGAAAAAGCAGCAATACAGGCTAAGTTAAGGTGTAATATGGTCAGGAGGCACACTCCGCCCGCTGTAAGTGCCGCAAATGTCTGTTGGTGTAACACACCAGGAAAAAGCAGCAATACAGGCTAACTTCAGGTGTAATATGGTCAGGAGGCACACTCCGCCCGCTGTAAGTGCCGCAAAATCCTGTTGGTGTAACACACCAGGAAAAAGCAGCAATACAGGCTAAGTTCAGGTGTAATATGGTCAGGAGGCACACTCCACCCGCTGTAAGTGCCGCAAATGTCTGTTGGTGTAACACACCAGGAAAAAGCAGCAATACAGGCTAAGTTCAGGTGTAATATGATCAGGAGGCACACTCCGCCCGCTGTAAGTGCCGCAAAATCCTGTTGGTGTAACACACCAGGAAAAAGCAGCAATACAGGCTAAGTTCAGGTGTAATATGGTCAGGAGGCACACTCCGCCCGCTGTAAGTGCCGCAAATGTCTGTTGGTGTAACACACCAGGAAAAAGCAGCAATACAGGCTAACTTCAGGTGTAATATGGTCAGGAGGCACACTCCGCCCGCTGTAAGTGCCGCAAAATCCTGTTGGTGTAACACACTAGGAAAAAGCAGCAATACAGGCTAAGTTCAGGTGTAATATGGTCAGGAGGCACACTCCGCCCGCTGTAAGTGCCACAAAATCCTGTTGGTGTAACACACCAGGAAAAAGCAGCAATACAGGCTAAGTTCAGGTGTAATATGGTCAGGAGGCACACTCCGCCCGCTGTAAGTGCCGCAAAATCCTGTTGGTGTAACACACCAGGAAAAAGCAGCAATACAGGCCAAGTTCAGGTGTAATATGGTCAGGAGGCACACTCCGCCCGCTGTAAGTGCCGTAAATGTCTGTTGGTGTAACACACCAGGAAAAAGCAGCAATACAGGCTAACTTCAGGTGTAATATGGTCAGGAGGCACACTCCGCCCGCTGTAAGTGCCGCAAAATCCTGTTGGTGTAACACACCAGGAAAAAGCAGCAATACAGGCTAACTTCAGGTGTAATAAGATCAGGAGGCACACTCCGCCCGCTGTAAGTGCCGCAAAATCCTGTTGGTGTAACACACCAGGAAAAAGCAGCAATACAGGCTAAGTTCAGGTGTAATATGGTCAGGAGGCACACTCCGCCCGCTGTAAGTGCCTCAAATGTCTGTTGGTGTAACACACCAGGAAAAAGCAGCAATACAGGCTAACTTCAGGTGTAATATGGTCAGGAGGCACACTCCGCCCGCTGTAAGTGCCGCAAAATCCTGTTGGTGTAACACACCAGGAAAAGGCAGCAATACAGGGTAAGTTCAGGTGTAATATGGTCAGGAGGCACACTCCGCCCGCTGTAAGTGCCGCAAAATCCTGTTGGTGTAACACACCAGGAAAAAGCAGCAATACAGGCTAACTTCAGGTGTAATATGATCAGGAGGCACACTCCGCCCGCTGTAAGTGCCGCAAAATCCTGTTGGTGTAACACACCAGGAAAAAGCAGCAATACAGGCTAAGTTCAGGTGTAATATGGTCAGGAGGCACACTCCGCCCGCTGTAAGTGCCACAAATGTCTGTTGGTGTAACACACCAGGAAAAAGCAGCAATACAGGCTAACTTCAGGTGTAATATGGTCAGGAGGCACACTCCGCCCGCTGTAAGTGCCGCAAAATCCTGTTGGTGTAACACACCAGGAAAAGACAGCAATACAGGGTAAGTTCAGGTGTAATATGGTCAGGAGGCACACTCCGCCCGCTGTAAGTGCCGCAAAATCCTGTTGGTGTAACACACCAGGAAAAAGCAGCAATACAGGTTAAGTTCAGGTGTAATATGGTCAGGAGGCACACTCCGCCCGCTGTAAGTGCCGCAAAATCCTGTTGGTGTAACACACCAGGAAAAAACAGCAATACAGGCTAAGTTAAGGTGTAATATGGTCAGGAGGTACACTCCGCCCGCTGTAAGTGCCGCAAAATCCTGTTGGTGTAACACACCAGGAAAAAGCAGCAATACAGGCTAAGTTAAGGTGTAATATGGTCAGGAGGCACACTCCGCCCGCTGTAAGTGCCGCAAAATCCTGTTTGTGTAACACACCAGGAAAAAGCAGCAATACAGGCTAAGTTAAGGTGTAATATGGTCAGGAGGCACACTCCGCCCGCTGTAAGTGCCGCAAATGTCTGTTGGTGTAACACACCAGGAAAAAGCAGCAATACAGGCTAACTTCAGGTGTAATATGGTCAGGAGGCACACTCCGCCCGCTGTAAGTGCCGCAGAATCCTGTTGGTGTAACACACCAGGAAAAAGCAGCAATACAGGCTAAGTTCAGGTGTAATATGGTCAGGAGGCACACTCCGCCCGCTGTAAGTGCCGCAAAATCCTGTTGGTGTAACACACCAGGAAAAAACAGCAATACAGGCTAAGTTAAGGTGTAATATGGTCAGGAGGTACACTCCGCCCGCTGTAAGTGCCGCAAAATCCTGTTGGTGTAACACACCAGGAAAAAGCAGCAATACAGGCTAAGTTAAGGTGTAATATGGTCAGGAGGCACACTCCGCCCGCTGTAAGTGCCGCAAAATCCTGTTTGTGTAACACACCAGGAAAAAGCAGCAATACAGGCTAAGTTAAGGTGTAATATGGTCAGGAGGCACACTCCGCCCGCTGTAAGTGCCGCAAATGTCTGTTGGTGTAACACACCAGGAAAAAGCAGCAATACAGGCTAACTTCAGGTGTAATATGGTCAGGAGGCACACTCCGCCCGCTGTAAGTGCCGCAGAATCCTGTTGGTGTAACACACCAGGAAAAAGCAGCAATACAGGCTAAGTTCAGGTGTAATATGGTCAGGAGGCACACTCCGCCCGCTGTAAGTGCCGCAAAATCCTGTTGGTGTAACACACCAGGAAAAAACAGCAATACAGGCTAAGTTAAGGTGTAATATGGTCAGGAGGCACACTCCGCCCGCTGTAAGTGCCGCAAAATCCTGTTGGTGTAACACACCAGGAAAAAGCAGCAATACAGGCTAAGTTAAGGTGTAATATGGTCAGGAGGCACACTCCGCCCGCTGTAAGTGCCGCAAATGTCTGTTGGTGTGACACACCAGGAAAAAGCAGCAATACAGGCTAAGTTCAGGTGTAATATGATCAGGAGGCACACTCCGCCCGCTGTAAGTGCCGCAAAATCCTGTTGGTGTAACACACCAGGAAAAAGCAGCAATACAGGCTAACTTCAGGTGTAATATGGTCAGGAGGCACACTCCGCCCGCTGTAAGTGCCGCAAAATTCTGTTGGTGTAACACACCAGGAAAAAGCAGCAATACAGGCTAACTTCAGGTGTAATATGGTCAGGAGGCACACTCCGCCCGCTGTAAGTGCCGCAAAATCCTGTTGGTGTAACACACCAGGAAAAAGCAGCAATACGGGCTAACTTCAGGTGTATAATGTGCAGGAGGCTTAGCAACAATGACACTGACACTGTCCCCTGCCTATCCTTCTCTCTCCCTGCACACAAGGTTTAGCAAAGTATATGACACTGACACTCTCCCTGTCTAGCCTTCTCTGTCCCTACACACAAGGTTTAGCAAAGAATATGACACTGACACTCTCCCTGCCTATCCTTCTCTCTCCCTACACACAAGGTTTAGCAAAGAATATGACACTGACACTCTCCCTGCCTATCCTTCTCTCTCCCTGCACACAAGGTTTAGCAAAGAATATGACACTGACACTCTCCCTGTCTAGCCTTCTCTGTCCCTACACACAAGGTTTAGCAAATAATAGATTTGACACTGTCCCTGCCTATCCTTCACTTTCCCTGCTCCGGAACACACTACACGAGGCCGCAGCGCTGGCGGCCTTTTATAGTGTGGGGCGTGTACAGGGCTGGCCCAAGACATTGTGCTGCCTGGGCCCCAGAATGAAATGCTGCCCCCCCCCCCCAAAAAAAAATCCTATGCCCATCCAGCAAAGAGACGTTTCCATAAAGCAAAGAGACAGCCCAATATATTCAGCAAGAGACATCCCATATATTCAGCAAAGAGACATGCCCCTTCTAGGGTGACCACGCATTTTGCAGGTCTGTCCCGGGCACATTCATTCCAGGACAATACAGTGTCCCGGAATGAAACTGACACAGCCACCCCCCTAGGCCAATCTGATGCCCCCAAAAAAGGCCGCCACATCACCGCTTTACTCACTGACAGTACTTGTCCTGGCCGGGAATGCCTGGAGGAGCACAATCCCCGCCCCCTGCATGTGATTGGAGAAATCATAAATCCCACCTCTTGTGTCCAATCACTGTGCTGTGATTCGTTACAGAACAAGCTGATGTTTGGGAAGGGGGGGGGTGTCCGTGAATAGTAGTTTAAAAATGTGGTCACCCTAGCTCCTTCCTGCAAACAATATTGTGTAGCACCACGAAAGCTCCCCCCTTTCTCTCCACTGCCACCGACCAGCTACACTCTGATCCCAGCTCAGTAATGCAACATGCTGCAACAACAGCGCTGCATTGACCACATTTCCAAACTGCCATTCAGGGATACCGCCCTTCCTTCCCAAAAAAAGATGAGGGGGGGGGGGGTGTAGTCTCGCTGACAGGGAATTTGGCAGCGGGTGATTTGTCGGGCGAATGGCTGGTGTTAGCACTTAAATCATCCTAACATTATGATTGATATGGTGTCAGGATGATCAAATCACATTATTTCTATTACTACATTGTAATATATAATGAAATAGTTTAACTCACCATAATGCCGAATCAGTGGGAACCCTGAGCTTGTCATTTGCCACCATTGCTTGCCACCAGATGTAGCTTATTGCTTGCCACCGTTGCCTGCCACCAGATGCAGCTGTGCCACTTGCCACCCATAGCCTGCCACAACATGCAGCCTGTCACTTGTCACCAATGCCTGTCACCAGATGCAGCCTGTCACTTGTCACCAATGCCTGTCACCAGATGCAGCCTGTCACTTGTCACCAATGCCTGTCACCAGATGCAGCCAGTCACTTGTCACCAATGCCTGTCACCAGATGCAGCCTGTCACTTGTCACCAATGCCTGTCACCAGATGCAGCCTGTCACTTGTCACCAATGCCTGTCACCAGATGCAGCCTGTCACCAGATGCAGCCTTTCACTTGTCACTGATGCCTGTCAACAGATGCAGCCTGTCACTTGTCACCATTGCCTGTCACCAGATGCAGCCTGTCACTTGTCACCGATGCCTGTCACCAGATGCAGCCTGTCACTTGTCACCATTGCCTGTCACCAGATGCAGCCTGTCACTTGTCACTGATGCCTGTCAACAGATGCAGCCTGTCACTTGTCACCATTGCCAGTCACCAGATGCAGCCTGTCACTTGTCACCATTGCCTGTCACCAGATGCAGCCTGTCACTTGTCACTGATGCCTGTCAACAGATGCAGCCTGTCACTTGTCACCGATGCCTGTCACCAGATGCAGCCTGTCACTTGTTACCATTGCCTGTCACCAGATGCAGCCTGTCACTTGTCACCATTGCCTGTCACCAGATGCAGCCTGTCACTTGTCACCATTGCCTGTCACCAGATGCAGCCTGTCACTTGTCACCGATGCCTGTCACCAGATGCAGCCTGTCACTTGTCACCAATGTCTGTCACCAGATGCAGCGTGTCACTTGTCACCAATGCCTGTCACCAGATGCAGCCTGTCACTTGTCACCATTGACTGTCACCAGATGCAGCCTGTCACCAGATGCAGCCTGTCACTTGTCACTGATGTCTGTCAACAGATGCAGCCTGTCACTTGTCACCAATGCCTGTCACCAGATGCAGCCTGTCACTTGTCACCGATGCCTGTCACCAGATGCAGCCTGTCACCAGATGCAGCCTGTCACTTGTCACTGATGCCTGTCAACAGATGCAGCCTGTCACTTGTCACTATTGCCTGTCACCAGATGCAGCCTGTCACTTGTCACCATTGCCTGTCACCAGATGCAGCCTGTCACTTGTCACTGATGCCTGTCAACAGATGCAGCCTGTCACTTGTCACCATTGCCTGTCACCAGATGCAGCCTGTCACTTGTCACCGATGCCTGTCACCAGATGCAGCCTGTCACTTGTCACTGATGCCTGTCAACAGATGCAGCCTGTCACTTGTCACTGATGCCTGTCACCAGATGCAGCCTGTCACTTGTGACCAATGCCTGTCACCAGATGCAGCCTGTCACTTGTCACCGATGCCTGTCACCAGATGCAGCCTGTCACTTGTCACTGATGCCTGTCAACAGATGCAGCCTGTCACTTGTCACTGATGCCTGTCACCAGATGCAGCCTGTCACTTGTCACCGATGCCTGTCACCAGATGCAGCCTGTCACTTGTCACTGATGCCTGTCACCAGATGCAGCCTGTCACTTGTCACCGATGCCTGTCACCAGATGCAGCCTGTCACTTGTCACTGATGCCTGTCACCAGATGCAGCCTGTCACTCAGCCTGGCTCTCTCTCCCTCCCCTTCAGATGGGCATGCTGGGGGGCTGCAGTTTCCCCCCTAGAATTGCAATGGGCCAGCCATTTGCACTACACATCCCATAATCCTCTTTTCTCCTTTTAGTTTTTTTCCCTGGCCAATGGGAGAAAAAGGGGGAAGAAACATAGCGGTGGCTGTCCTAGGAACAGCAGCATGAGGAGGAGAAGGAGGGGGGAGAAGAGCCCGCAGCTGCTCTCTCTCCACACACACAGAGCTCCGATCTCATGCTGTTACATACAGGGAGGAGGTGGGTGGAGCTAGCGGAGGAGGAGGAAGTGAAATACTCTCTGCAATGAATGATGGGCCTCTCTCTCCTTACGTCACTGGTTGCTAGACACAAAGCGGTCCGCAGCTAGCAACCAGTTTGGGCAGTGAAGCAGGGGCCGCTGGAGAGACCCTTGAAGTGGGTCTTGCCACTGCGGCCAGTGACAGCGGCGCCGGCGATGCAGTACAGTATGACACTGCACACTAGATGGAGGGAAACCCAGGTCCTCAGGCAGTGCGCCCCTGTTGCCGCCCCTCTTAAAGTGCCGCCTGGGACCATGGTCCCACCGGGTCCCATGGTAGGGCCGGCCCTGGGTGTGTACTAAACCCCCTCAGCTATAATTGGCCACAGGCATCCTGCCTGTTGCCAATCATTGCTCTCCTCGCTGCCGGCGCTGTGATTGGCCAAGCATGCAGGGTCACAGTGCATGCTTGGCCAAGCATGCAGGGTCACAGTGCATGCTTGGCCAATCACAGCGCCGGGATTACACTGCGATGGCGCAGTGTATTGTGGGCCGTTCGCGTCACTCGAATTTGGCGCGAACGGCCCAAATCGTTCGTTGTTCGCCGAACGCCGCGAACAGCCGATGTTCGAGTCGAACCTATGTTCGACTCGAACACCGAGCTCATCCCTAATCATGGTGTGTCCCACTTGCTAGTGGAGGTAAGCAAGAAAGGGATCTGTGTGCTACACTTATATCCTCCAGCTCATGTTGTGGCCGTATCCATCATATGTGTGGGCATGTGAAGCCCAGTTCCTTTTTCTTCCTGGTTTTCAGGAAGAGGTGCATGCTGGGCGATTTTTAGGCACAGTAATGCCCAGAGACTCCTGGGAAATGAGTGTCATAATTTCCCAGGAGGCAATGGGGTCTTAGGACAGGAAGTTGAACCACCTAGGACCAGGAACTAAGCAGATTACGAAATCTGCCTAGTAACAGCCAGATAGAAGTGAGTAAAAAAACATTTATTTATTTTTTACATTAAAGGCAAGCTGTTAATAGAAAGTTTATTTTTAGGGTGGAACTCCGCTTTAAATACAAAATTGAAATGCATTAAACAGATGAGTAAACAAGGCTAACAGATTGCAATGTATAAATGTAAGTATATTTTTCACAAGCTGCTTCTTTTTGTTAAACTTCTGTTTCGCTTTTGCATAACTTTTTTTTTTGCACGTATAGGATGTCTGTCATGAAAGACAAGAGCAGCACAAATCTGCGGTAGTATTTTATGGCTTGTACCTTTATGTAAATACGTGGCGGATACATACAGAAGTCTAATGTGTTCTAATGGTCTAAAGTGGTTCAGCTGTTTCTCTGGTCTGGGAGATATTTAATGTTAAACTCCAGGCAGAGATAATTGACACACATTAATGCAGCTCGGTGTTCATAAACACATCATTGAATTTTTCTTATTTTTAAACACAAGCAGAATAAGTACCTGAATTTGGCTTGTTATCAGCCCCCTGCAGCAAATCTCAGACTGGGAGAAGGAGACACAACACAAGGAGCCAGTCAGTTGTGCTGCAGTGCTCATGTGCCAATAAAAAAACATGCTGAGAGAGAGGTGAGCTCATAAGGCTGGTCATAGACACAGCGATTTAAAAGAAAATCACTTGATCGCCCCATCAACACTGATGGGGTGGGGGACTCCTTCCCATGGAGCCATCGTGCTCCCCCAGGGGTTGGGCTGCTATAATAGCTGCTAGCAATAATTGCATGTAAAATCTGACAGGCTAGTTGTACCCAAATTGATCGATTGACCACCTTGGGTGCATTCAGCCTGCCCATAAATGGTTTGAATCTTGCTGAACCGGACAAGATTTAAACTATCTACGACGGGCTTAACCACTTCCCGCCCAAAGACGTCATATGACATGGACTTTGAGTGATGAATCATTCAGATATCTTCCCTTTTCTGTGCAAATCCCTGCACCATATAAACAATCATAGCGCCTGTTCAGTCGCTTAATTTTTTTTACAGGTGGCAAGAGGGGACATCACCTCCTCCACCTCCCTCCAGTGCTACTATCGGCGAGCCCGTGCGAACGGCGACACCGGGGGGATGAATCGACTGCCGTTTATCATAGAGCAGACAGAGGACCAGAAGGTCCCCGATCATCTCTATGACCTTCGGAGGCCAGGTGCAACGTTATGACGTCACGTCCGGCCTTGGCAGATGTAAACACTGCCGTTTCTTCTTTTTTTTATTTAAGGCTTTCCAGCCTAGAGGCAAGATATGGGGACTGGTAGAGCGCAGATCTCGCTGTAAAGCGGACCTGTTATGGCCTATTCCTATTACAAGGGATGGTTACATTCCTTGTGTAGTGGGGCTTTTAAATCTAGGGGGATGTTTGAGTGGTAGTTATACTCAAACACACTATTTGATAGGGTTCTGTAAACCATTATTTTACTGCAGGTGGGATGCTGGTGAGTTTCCTGTGGCCTGTTGAAGGCGCTGCCATCGGAGGCCAGGGTTGAACCGCTGGTACAGTGCTGCGCCTTGGATGTCTCCTCTCGGCGGTGGTATGGTGGGCGCGTCGGCCTGCTGTGCATCCTGGGAGAGGATATAAAAGGGGCAGACCCTGTCTGTAGGGGTGAGTTCCCGGGGGTCCGACCCCGGGAACGTGTGATTCTGTTCATGGCCATCCCAGGCACCTTTAGCCCTGGGGTGGAGTTCCTGGCCCGGTACACTGGCGGATCAGTCCCAGGCACCTTTAGCCCTGGGGCTGAAACTGAAGGCCTTAGGTCCAGCACCTTCGGCTGGAACCCACAGAGGGAGGAGGAATCCCAGGGTGCTGCCTTGCGATGAGACCCGTATCTAGACGAGGAGGCCGGGGGAGGACCGTTCCGAGGGACTGGTTAGAGATCACAGTGAAGGAAGGGGCCCGGTAACTCTCTGGAGGGATGTCATCTTCCTGTTAGAGGCCTAATGCCAGAACTAGTGATGAGCCGAACACCCCCGGGTTCGGTTCGCACCAGAACCCGCGAACGGACCGAAAGTTTGCACGAACTTTAGAACCCTATTAAATACAATGGATGCGAACGTTCGAAATCTAAAGTGCTAATTATAACGACTATTATGCATGTTATTGTCCTAAAAAGGGTTTGGGAACCCGGGTTCTGCACCAGGGGACATGTATCAATGCAAAAAGAAGTTTTAAAAACGGCCGTTTTTCTGGAGCAGTCATTTTAATGATGCATAAAGTGAAGGAAAAAAAAGTCAAATATTCCTTTAACCACTTAAGCCCCGGACCATTTCGGGCCATTAGGACCAAGCCTGTTTTTGGGATTCGGCACTGCGCTGCTTTAACTGTAAATTGTGCGGACATGCAATGTTGTACCCAAATGAAATTTGCGTCCTTTTCTTCCCACAAATAGAGCTTTCTTTTAATGGTATTTGATTGCGATATATTTATATTTATATATATATTTTTTGCGATATAAACAGAAAAAGACCGAAAATTTTGAAAAAAAATGATATTTTCTACTTTTTGTTATAAGAAAAATCGAATAAACTCAATTTTAGTCATACATTTAGGCCAAAATGTATTCAGCCACATGTCTTTAGTAAAAAAAATGTCAATAAGCGTATATTTATTGGTTTGCGCAAAAGTTATAGCGCTTACAAACTAGGGTACATTTTCTGGAATTTACACAGCTTTAAATTTATGACTGCCTATCTCATTTCTTGAGGTGCTAAAATGGCAGGGCAGTACAAAACCCCCCCAAATGACCCCATTTTGGAAAGTAGACACCCCAAGGAAATTGCTGAGAGGCATGTTGAGCCCATTGAATATTTTTTTTTTTCGTCCCAAGTGATTGAATAATGACAAAAAAAAAAAAAAAATTACAAAAAGTTGTCACTAAATGATATATTGCTCACACATGCCATGGTTATATGTGGAATTGCACCCCAAAATACATTCTGCTGCTTCTCCTGAGTACGGGGATACCACATGTGTGGGACTTTTTAGGAGCCTAGCCACGTACGGGACCCCGGAAACCAAGCACCGCCTTCAGGATTTCTAAGGGCGCAAATTTTTGATTTCACTCCTCACTACCTATCACAGTTTCGAAGGCCATAAAATGCCAAAATAGCACAAACCCCCCCCAAATGACCCCATTTTGGAAAGTAGACACCCCAAGCTATTTGCTGAGAGGCATGTTGAGTCCATGGAATATTTTATATTTTGCCACAAGTTGCGGGAATATGACAAACTTTTTTTTTTTGCACAAAGTTGTCACTAAATGATATATTGCTCACACATGCCATGGGCATATGTGAAATTACACCCCAAAATACATTCTGCTGCTTCTCCTGAGTACGGGGATACCACATGTGTGGGACTTTTTGGGAGCCTAGCCGCGTACGGGACCCCAAAAACCAAGCACCGCCTTCAAGGTTTCTAAGGACATAAATTTTTGATTTCGCTCCTCACTACCTATCACAGTTTTGAAGGCCATAAAATGCCAAGATGGCACAAAACCCCCCCAAATGACCCCATTTTGGAAAGTAGACACCCCAAGCTATTTGCTGAGAGGCATGTTGAGCCCATTGAATATTTTTTTTTTTTTGTCCCAAATGATTGAATAATGACAAAAAGAAAAAAAAAAAATGTACAAAAAGTTGTCACTAAATGATATATTGCTCACACATGCCATGGTTATATGTGAAATTACACCCCAAAATACATTCTGCTGCTTCTCCTGAGTACGGGGATACCACATGTGTGGGACTTTTCGGGAGCCTAGCCGCGTACGGGACCCCAAAAACCAAGCACCGCCTTCAAGGTTTCTAAGGGCATAAATTTTTGATTTCACTCCTCACTACCTATCACAGTTTTGAAGGCCATAAAATGTCAAAATAGCCCAAAACCCCCACAAATGACCCCATTTTGGAAAGTAGACACCCCAAGCTATTTGCTGAGAGGCATGGTGAGTATTTTACAGCTCTCATTTGTTTTTGAAAATTAAGAAAGACATTTTTTTTTCTTTTTTTACATTTTCAAAACTTTGTGACAAAAAGCGAGATCTGCAAAATACTCAACATACCTCTCAGCAAATAGCTTGGGGTGTCTACTTTCCAAAATGGGGTCATTTGGGGGGGTTTTGTGCCATCTGGGCATTCCATGGCCTCCGAAACTGTGATAGGCAGTGAGGAGTGAAATCAAAAATTTACACCCATAGAAATCCTGAAGGCGGTGCTTGGTTTTTGGGGTCCCGTACGCGACTAGGCTCCCAAAAAGTCCCACACATGTGGTATCCCCGTACTCAGGAGAAGCAACAGAATGTATTTTGGGGTGTAATTCCACATATGCCCATGGCATGTTTGAGCAATATATAATTTAGTGACAACTTTTTGTACATTTTTTTTTTTTTTTGGTCATTATTCAATCACTTGGGACAAAAAAAAAAAATATTCAATGGGCTCAACATGCCTCTCAGCAAATAGCTTGAGGTGTCTACTTTACAAAATGGGGTCATTTGGGGGGGTTTTGAACTGTCCTGGCATTTTATGCACAACATTAGGAAGCTTATGTCACACATCATCCACTCTTCTAACCACTTGAAGACAAAGCCCTTTCTGACACTTTTTGTTTACATGAAAGAAAATTTTTTTTTTGCAAGAAAATTATGTTGAACCCCCAAACATTATATATTTTTTTAAAGCAAAGGCCCTACAGATTAAAATAGTGGGTGTTGCATTTTTTTTTTCCACACAGTATTTGCGCAGCGATTTTTCAAACGCATTTTTTGGGGGAAAAACACACTTTTTTTATTTTTAATGCACTAAAAAACACTATATTGCCCAAATGTTTGATGAAATAAAAAAGATGATCATAGGCCGAGTACATGGATACCAAACACGACATGCTTTAAAATTGCGCACAAACGCGCAGCGGCGACAAAACTACATTCATTTTTAAAAGCATTTAAAAGCCTTTACAGGTTACCACATTAGATTTACAGAGGAGGTCTACTGCTAAAATGACTGCCCTCGATCTGACCTTCGCGGTGATACCTCACATGCATGATGCAATTGCTGTTTACATATGACGCTAGACCGACGCATGCGTTCGCCTTTGCGCAATAGCAGGGGGGGACAGCGGTGCTTTTTTTTTTTTTTTATTATTTATTTGGCTTTTTTATTTTATTTTTAAACTGTGCCTTCCATATTTTATTTTTTTACCATTTTTATCGTTATCTCAGGGAATGTAAATATCCCCTATGATAGCAATAGGTAGTGACAGGTACTCTTTTTTTGAAAAAAATTGGGGGGTTAGACCCTAGATCTTTCCTCTGCCCTCAAAGCATCTGACCACACCAAGATCGGTGTGATAAAATGCTTTCCCAATTTCCCAATGGCGCTTTTTATATCCGGGGGGGGGGGGGACATTCCCTCCCACTGCTTGTAAAAGCAGTCTAGAGGCTAATTATCTGCTAGAATTGCTTTTACATGAAAGCCGGCTGCTGGCTGAAAAGAATGATACCAAGATGATACCTAAACCCACAGGCATCATTCTGGTATAAACATTCAAAGTCCAGCAACATACCAGTACGTTGCTGGTCCTTGTTGGACATGTATTGTAATCTTTTTTTTCATACAGCCTATTGGCTGAACGAAAAAAAGAGATTGATTGGTGGGTATGCCCACCATTAGAATACCTCCCTTCATCCACCCACTTCTAATGATGGGCATATATGCCGAAGCATGGGGGCATCCTCCCGCAAAAAAGTTATGCCGCGTACACACGGTCAAGCCTTCGTCGGAATTTCGACCGTATGTACGCGGCATAAAAGGTTATGCCGCGTACACACGGTCGGACTTTTCCACGGATAAGCCTCCGTTGGAATTTCGACCGTATATACGCGGCATTAGGAGCAAAATCGCTCCTCCGCCCCTGCTGCCCCCATGCTTCGGCATATATGCTCTTTTTTTTAACTGTGGTGGTGAAATCACCTCCTACAGCGTTGGAGTCACGGCTTTATGTATCGTGGGAGCAAACGCTGTTGCTGTCAAGATAAATAGATCCGCGCTGCAACTGAATGGCGTACCTGCTAAGCAAATGGTGGTTAACATTAAAACAAAGTAACATTACAGTACAACAGTAAGACCTTACCATGCCATACCTGCAAAGCAAATACCAAAACAAAACCTAGTAAAAAATAAAAAAATGTTTTAACGCAACCTGTGCCTAAAATATATATATGCCGAAGCATGGGGGCATCCTCCCGCAAAAAAGTTATGCCGCGTACACACGGTCGGAATTTCGACCGTATGTACGCGGCATTAGGAGCAAAATCGCTCCTCCGCCCCTGCTGCCCCCATGCTTCGGCATATATGCTCTTTTTTTTAACTGTGGTGGTGAAATCACCTCCTACAGCACTGGAGTCACGGCTTTATGTATCGTGGGAGCAAACGCTGTTGCTGTCAAGATAAATAATTCCGCGCTGCAGTTGAATGGCGCACCTGAAAACAAAAAATTACATACCTGAAAAGCAAGCATGATAAAACATTGCAGAATAGAATACAGTAAAAAAAGAGCAGAACAATAGAGAGAAAATAGAGAGAGAGAGAACAATAAAACGACAACTATTTTTGGTTTTTTTATTTTATATTTTTTTGTGTTTTGTTTTTTACGTTTTTTTTTCTTTTTTACACTTTTTTTTGTAACTTTACAACTGTAATGGTTCGGGTCTCTCAAAATGTAATGGCATCTTGGGAGACCCTGTGTAAGTGTGTCCTAGTCTGTGAAATGCTGTACCCTACGCTAAAACTTCACTTTTGAGTGGTAGCGTTCAAAACATTCACCTTGGCAAAGACCAGGCTTGTCAGGACAGAGTGGACAAAAACTACGGGTGTCACGCCTAAATCCGCGCTTGCTACAGACACGACATCTTTTTTGGGGGTGGCTTTGGGTAGGGGTACTCGGGAGGACATACGAATAATGCCTCTCATACAGCCGGCTTACTGCATTTGGTTGGGGATGGTGAGGTGCAGAACCGCCTGGATACAGGAGTTCTGTGACTATCTCATTCTGGAATTTTAGAAGAGATAACGTCCCGCCTGAAGCTCTGTATAGCACATGAGCGTTCAGCAAAGCCAATTGGAATAATGATAGAGACACTTTTTTGTACCAGCGTCTCGCCTTACGGTCAATTAGATACGGTGCCATCAACTGGTCGTTGAGGTCCACCCCTCCCATATTTTGGTTATATTCGTGGACACAGAGGGGTTTCTCCACAACACCAGTCGCCGTACGAATTTGGACTGTCGTGTCTGCATGAAGGGAGGTAAGAAGGAAAACATTCTTATTGTCCCTCCACTTCATAGCGAGCAAGTTATTACACTTCAAGCAGGCTCTCTCCCCCAGCCTAAGACGGGCATCTACAAGCCGCTGGGGAAAGCCCCGGCGATTAGGTCGCACGGTGCCACATGCTCCAATCTTATGATCAAACAAGTGACTAAACAGTGGCACGCTCGTGTAATAATTGTCCACATACAAGTGGTACCCCTTTCCGAATAAGGGTGACACCAAGTTCCACACTATCTTGCCAGCGCTCCCTATGTAATCCGGGCAGTTGACCGACTCAATCTGACTGTCTTTTCCCTCATAAACCGTAAAGTTCACTACATAGCCT
This sequence comes from Rana muscosa, assembly GCA_029206835.1. Lineage (NCBI taxonomy): Eukaryota > Metazoa > Chordata > Amphibia > Anura > Ranidae > Rana > Rana muscosa. The sequence goes on from CM055128.1 coordinate 75,343,769, forward strand.
GTTGCCCTGTCACAGAACTTGTAGAGCTTGACCCCGTATCTGGCACGCTTGCTGGGAAGGTACTGCTTGAAAGACAAGCGGCCAGAAAATTTAATCAGGGACTCATCAACGCAGACAACTTGATCGGGAGTAAACAAGGCTGCAAAACGTTCGTTGAAGTGGTTTATGAGGGGCCGAATTTTATAGAGCCGGTCGTATTCAGGGTCCCCACGTGGACGACAAAGTTCATTGTCGTTGAAGTGCATGAACCGCAAAATCTGCTCGTATCGTGCCCTGGACATGGAGGCAGAGAACACGGGCATGTGGTCAATTGGGTGCGTGGACCAATAAGCACGCAATGACGGAAATTTATGTGTGCCCATGTTGAGGGAAAGGCCCAGAAAGGTCTTAAATTCGGAAACCGTAATTGGTTTCCAATTTCTGGCAATTTTAGGCAACTGGGGGTTAGCGGCGATAAATTGACCAGCATATAAATTACTCTGGTCCACAATAGATCTATAGAGATCTTCCGTGAAAAACAGCGAATAAAAATAGATTGGCATAAAATCAGCTGTTTCCACCTGAATACCGGGTTGGGCAGTGAATGGGGGAAGTACGGGTTCTGCAGAAGTGGTGGGGACCCAATCAGGATAGGCGAATTCTGCAGGAAGGACAGTATGGGCACGACGGGCCTGCCTTTGTCTTCTTGGTGGCAGCGGGACACTACTTGTGCTTGCCACCTCGCCAGCTTGAACTGCACTTATGGGACTCGCCACGTCACCAAGTGTTACTGCAGTGCTGGATGTACGTCCAGGCTGTACTAGGCCGCTGGTGCTTGCCAGTTCACCAGAAGGAATAGCGGCGCTAGTACTACTCTGCTCCATGATACGAGAGACCTGCGGTTCTTGCTCCTCAACAACCTCAGAAGATCGGGATCGGGTACGCCTGACCTTAGCAGGGACCTCAACTTCGTCGTCAGAGCTATCTGACGTGGGGCCGCTGACGTCACTGTCTTCTACGGGAAGATATTCTGAGCCTGAATCTGACAGATACGTGACCTCCTCTTCACTATCTGTCATGCTCAGAATCTCGTAGGCCTCTTTACTAGTGTACCTTCGACTTGCCATTTTGGGCTCTAAATTTAGGGGTACACTAGTAAGATTCACAGGAAAAAAAGCACCTGACTGTCGTCAGCAAATATATCAAACGCTACAAAAATCTGTTAGCGATCGCAGGGATCAGGCCTGTCTCTGCGAACGCTGCAGTTATGTGTGTTGTGTTTGGTAAGTGACAGTGATCGATCGATACTGCACTTGGGTGGGCTGGGCTGGGCTGGGCGGAGGGGCTAAACGCAGGTACTAGAAGGTATCTGGGCTGATCCCGCTAACACTGCGTTTTTGGGAACCCTAAACCGCTGGGGATGCTAGTATAGATCTGATCAGATACTATACCACTAAGGGGGGTGTATGCTTTGCGCGTGGGTGTTAGCGTTACTGGCACTAACCTAACACTGCCTGGGGCGACGCAGACCCTCTCTGGCGCTAAAACCTAATTGATCTCACCCGCCGGGCGATCAGGGGGGTTAAACCTTTATTGGGTTATATACGGCGGGTGCCCTGATGCTATAAAAAGCAAACTAATCAACCAGCGTCACCCGTAACCTTTATATGGTGATCACTGGTGAAAGGGTTAACTAGGGGCAATCAGGGGGTTAAAACCTTTATTAGGTTAAATATGGGGGTACCTGACACCAATAAAAACCTGCGGCGAACCTAAAAAAAAAATAACTGCCTATCTAAAACACCAGCGACACGAATACAGCGATCGGAAAAACAATCGCTTAGTGACGCTGAAGTTAGGGGGTGAAAGGGTTACCTGGGGGGTGATCAAGGGGTTAAACCTTTATTAGGGGGGGTTAGGGGGCTACCCTGGACCTAAAGGGGCCTAATCCTAACTGCCTTGCAACTTTTTACAATCACAGATGACACTAAATGCAGTGATCAGTAAAATAAATGATCACTGCAATCAGTGACACTGTGATTGGGGGCTTTGGGGTGACCTGGGGGGTGATCTGGGGGTGACTGGGGGGTGATTTGTGTGCCTATGTGTACCTACGTGTCAGTGGACTGTTGGAGCACTAACCTCTGTCTTCACTCCTCGGCGCCGGGAACGAAAAGACCGCGGCGAGGGAGATGACATCACTTCCTCCAGCCTGTGTTTACATCACATGGCGGAGGAAGCAATTTCATTGGCCGGGAGCGATCGCGAGGGGGGGGGCGGAATCGAGCGGCCGCCCCCTCATGCCTGATCGCTCCCGAACACTTAACGGCCGCTCACTGCAGTGAAGGGGGGTCCGGATGGACCCCCCAACTGCACAAAGGCGATCACGTAGATCTACGTGATTCTGCCTGTCCGTGCCATTCTGCCGACGTAAATCGGCGGTGGGCGGTCGTTAAGTGGTTAAATATTGTACCTGGGGGGTGTCTAAAGTATGCCTGTGAAGTGCCATGTGTTTCCCGTGTTTAGAACAGTCCCTGCACAAAATTACATTTCTAAAGGAAAAAAAGCCATTTAAAACTGCTTGCGGCTTTAATGTAATGTCTGGTCCCGGTAATATGGATGAAAATCTTTAAGAAAAATGTCATGGCTACCCCATCACACACCCCCCCCCCCTACCCCAGCCCATTACCAGCCCCTTTGGGTCTTGTATGGATATTAAGGGGAACCCCGCACACAAAATAAAAAAGGCCCTTTATACTCTGAACAGCCGTATACAGGCGGTGCATACAAGACAGGGACTGTAGGTTTGTTCTTATGTAGAATCTGTTTGTAATTTTGAACAGGTACATTGTTTAAGTGTAGCTCCAGACAAAAAATATATTTTTAAGCTTTTTGGAAAACATAGGGAAGGGTTATCACCCCTGTAACATTAGTTTTGCTGTCTGTGCAGTGTGCACCTGTTCAGAACAGTTCACCTCACTTTCCGTCCTAATGACAAATGTTTTTTGAAAATTTGGGGTTTTTATTGAAACAAGAATTGGTGATAAAGAATCAGTGGAGAGGAGACACTTTTTTTCCCATATTAACTCTTACAGGAGAGAATTTGCCTTCCTAGGGGTAGATTTCCTCTCACTTCCTGTTGTATCCTTCCGTTTGCAAGGAGGAGTCGTTTGTAAGTTGGATGTTTGAAAGTAGGGGCCTGCCGTATATACTCAGCTGAAATTTGCCCCTTACATGTTGGTGTTGCCACAACACTGTGAGCCCTCACAGTTACTCTTGGTGGGCGCATGAATGGGCCCTGCTGTGAATTATTAGATCAAGAATTGTAATTGCATGCCCCTGTTGAACAGGGGCTGAAAAATTGGGCCTTTGGTGGTGGTGGTGGCGTTGACACAACACTGTAAGGCCTCACAGTTAGTCTTGGTGGGCGCAGGAATGGGCCCTGCTGTGAATTATTAGATCAAGAATTGTAATTACATGCCCCTGTTAAACAGGGGCAGAAAAATTGAGCCTTAGGCACTGGTGCCACAACACTGCAACCCCTCACAGATACTGTACTTGGAGCACAGCAATGAGCCCTGTTGCAAAGTATTGCATCAAAAATTGTAATTACACGCCCCTGTTAAACAGGGGCTGAAAAATTGGGCCTTAGCCACTGGTGCTGGTGCCACGACACTGCAACCACTCCCAGATACTCTAGTTGGAGTGCAGGAATGAGCCCTGCTGCAAAGCATTGCATAAAAAATTGTAATAACACACCCCTGTTAAACAGGGGCTGAAAAATTGGGCCTTAGCCACTGGTGGCGGCACCCAGAAACAAAAATGTTCTTCCAAGCTATCATCGTCAATCGGATCATTGAGGAGGAGGAGGATAGTCAGTCAACATAACAGGACAGTCTCTCAGCATCAGCATCAGTCTTGAAGGGATGTGACATTTGAAAATAAATTAGTCTGTTATATCAGCTTCAGGTGTTTGGTAGCTGGTGGTGATCCAAGACTGGTTCATCTTTATGAAGGTCAGTCGATCAACAGAGTCGGTGGACAGGCGCACCCTGTGATCCGTGACAAATCCTCCAGCAGCACTGAATGTGCGTTCTGAAAGAACACTGGATGCAGGACAGGCCAGTAGCTCAATTGCATACTGTGCAAGCTCTGGCCAGTGATCCATCCTCAAGACCCAGTAAGCCAGAGGATTTTCAGTGGGGAAGGTGTCCAAGTCTGACCTTGCCCCTAGGTATTCCTGCACCATGTATATCAGACGCTGGCGATGGTTGCTGGAATCGATCATACCTTGGGGCTGCGGACTAAAGAATTGTCTGAACGCTTCGGTCAGACGGCCACCTTCCCCACCGCTCCTTCTTTGACTGACCGAAGCCACAGCAACTCGTTGTCCAGGACCAGGAGTTTGTAACCTCCCAGTCTCTGGGAACGCGTTGCACAGACCTTTCTGCAAGGCCTCCCGGAGTTGTCTCATCCTCTGCTCCCTCTGCGACGGTAAGATAAGGTCTGCAACCTTACCCTTGTACCGTGGATCAAGGAGAGTGGCCAGCCAGTAATGGTCCCTCTCCTTGATCCGAAGAATACGAGGATCCTTCCGCAGACTTTGCAGGATTAGGGAGGCCATGCAGCGTAGGTTAGCTGAGGCATTCAGTCCGGAGTCCTCTGGGTCACTAAGGACGACATGATCCGCAGCCACCTCCTCCCAGCCACGTACAAGTCCACTGGTTTCTTGGGACTGTAAATCATCCCTAAAAGACTGCTGCTGATGATGCTGAGTGCCAGGCTCCACCTCCATGCTGACACAATCCTCCTCCTCCTCCTCCTCCTCCTCTTCTTCCTGTGCGATGGGTGGGACAGAAGGAACACTGTCTGGGTAAAGGGGGCCTTGAGAGGCAAGGAAGTCCTCCTCTTCCTGCCTCTGTTCTGCCTCAAGTGCCCTGTCCATTATTCCACGCAGCGTATGTTCCAACAGGTGGACAAGAGGTACAGTGTCACTGATGCATGCACTGTCACTGCTCACCATCCTCATGGCCTCCTCAAATGGTGCCAGGACAGTGCATGCATCCCTGATCATGCCCCACTGGCGTGGTGAAAAAAACCCGAGCTCCCCTGACCCTGTCCTGGTGCCGTAGTCGCACAGGTACTCATTGATGGCCCTCTGCTGCGTGTGCAGCCGCTGCAGCATGGCCAACGTTGAGTTTCACCTGGTGGGCATGTCACATATAAGGCGGTTCTTGGACAGGTTCAACTCCTTTTGCAGCTCAGCCAGGCGAGCACTGGCATTATAAGATCTGCGGAAATGCACACAGACTTTCCTGGCCTGCCTCAGGACATCCTGTAAGCCCGGGTACCTGCCCAAGAACCGCTGCACCACCAGGTTAAGGACGTGAGCCACACAGGGCACATGGGTCAGTTGTCCCTGTCGGAGAGCGGAGAGGAGGTTGGTGCCATTGTCGCAAACTACCATTCCTGGCTTAAGCTGGCGTGGCGTCAACCACCTCTCGGCCTGCCCCTGCAGAGCAGACAGAACCTCTGCCCCAGTGTGGCTCCTGTCCCGCAAACACACCAGCGCAAGCACGGCATGGCATCTTTTTGCCTGCGTACTTGCGTAGCCCCTTGAACACCTACGGAGCACCGCTGGTTCCGAGGACAAAGCACAGAAAGAGGACACGGAGGAAGAAGAAGAGGAGGGGGTGGAGGACAGAGGTGTGTCACAACCAGTAGTAGCATTTTGGAGGCGTGGCGGTGGAACAACCTCCAACACTACTGCACCTTGTCCTGCATCCTTCCCAGCTGCCAAAAGAGTGACCCAATGGGCCGTGAAAGAAAGGTAACGTCCCTGTCCATGCCTGCTGGACCATGAGTCAGCGGTAATATGCACCTTACCGCTGACCGCCCTGTCCAGCGAGGCCAAGACATTGCCTTCCACATGCCGGTAGAGAGCCGGAATCGCCTTCCGTGAGAAAAAGTGGCGTTTGGGAAACTGCCACTGAGGAACCGCACATTGCACAAACTCACGGAAGGGGGCCGAGTCTACCAACTGAAAAGGCAGCAGTTGAAGCGCTAGCAATTTAGCCAAGCTAGCATTCAACCGCTGGGCATGTGGATGGCTGGGAGTGAACTTCTTTAGACGGTCCAGCAGCTGGGGCAGGGAAATTTGCCTGCTAGAATCGGATGTTGGTGTACTGCTAGCAGAGTGCCCGCAAGTACTTGGCTGTGACACACCTAATTCTACACCTTCATTCCTCTCAGAGCAGGTTTCAGAGAGGACTGAAGGTATAGTGGGGTTGGAGATCCCAGCTGATGCGGTGCAAGAAGAGGTCAGCTTTGTTCTTTGGTGTGGGTCTTTAAGGTAGGCTTGCCAACGAGCTGCATGGCAGGTCAACATATGTCTGGTCAAGCATGTGGTGCCCAAGCGGGTGATGTTTTGGCCACGCGATATACGCTTGAGACATATGTTGCAAACAGCAGCTGTGCGATCTGATGCACTCGACTCAAAAAAGGCCCACACCAAAGAACTTTTTGAATAACGGGCAGAGGCAGTGCCCTGCACAGGCGGAGCTCTGCGGTGTGATTCCGTCGGTGTGCTGCCCTTACGCTGGCCCCCCGAGGGCATCCTGCCTCGTTGGAGATGTGCCTCCTCCTCATCCTCCTCCTCCTCCTTCTCCTCTCTCCTATTAGGCACCCACGTGGAGTCAGTGACCTCATCATCCCCTCCCTCCTCATCACTGGAGCCAATCTGGCAGTATGCTGCAGCTGCTGGAACATGACTGCCAGATTGGTGTCCTTCTTGAGCATCCCCTCTCTCTGCTCTCGCGCTACTGCCTTCCTCTAGCTGGGTATCATCATCAGACCCTTCGAAACGCTGGGCATCCTCCTGGAGCATGTACCCAACACTGTGCTCAAACAGTTCGGGGGACTCCTCAGGAGGACATGGTTGGTCTAGGGAAGGAGTGACTGATGATGACATTGATACCAGGGAAGAGGACGCTTTGGCAGCTGCTTTGCCAGTACCCTGAGCCTGGGTGAGAGAGGATGAGGAGGATGAGGAGGGCTTGGTCATCCACTCTACCAAGTCTTCGGCATGATGCGGCTCAACACGTCCAGCTGCCGAAAAGAAGGACAAGCGTGTCCCATGGCCACGTGCTGATGGCGATGCACCGCGTCCACGACCAGCACTGTTGTCTCTAGACACAGAGCCTGCTTGCCCTCTTTTTTTGGCTCCTGACTGTCTGCCTCTCCTTGTTTGCCTTCCAGACATTCTAATGGCCTGCAGGGAAATGGGAAAAGCAGCCATACAGGCTAAGTTAAGGTGTAATATGGTCAGGAGGCACACTCCGCCCGCTGTAAGTGCCGCAAATGCCTGTTGGTGTAACACACCAGGAAAAGGCAGCAATACAGGCTAAGTTAAGGTGTAATATGGTCAGGAGGTACACTCCGCCCGCTGTAAGTGCCGCAAAATCCTGTTGGTGTAACACACCAGGAAAAAGCAGCAATACAGGCTAAGTTAAGGTGTAATATGGTCAGGAGGCACACTCCGCCCGCTGTAAGTGCCGCAAAATCCTGTTTGTGTAACACACCAGGAAAAAGCAGCAATACAGGCTAAGTTAAGGTGTAATATGGTCAGGAGGCAAACTCCACCAGCTGTAAGTGCCGCAAAATCCTGTTTGTGTAACACACCAGGAAAAAGCAGCGATACAGGCTAAGTTAAGGTGTAATATGGTCAGGAGGCACACTCCGCCCGCTGTAAGTGCCGCAAAATCCTGTTTGTGTAACACACCAGGAAAAAGCAGCAATACAGGCTAAGTTAAGGTGTAATATGGTCAGGGGGTACACTCCGCCCGCTGTAAGTGCCGCAAAATCCTGTTGGTGTAACACACCAGGAAAAAGCAGCAATACGGGCTAACTTCAGGTGTATAATGTGCAGGAGGCTTAGCAACAATGACACTGACACTGTCCCCTGCCTATCCTTCTCTCTCCCTGCAAACAAGGTTCATCAAAGTATATGACACTGACACTCTCCCTGCCTATCCTTCTCTCTCCCTGCACACAAGGTTTAGCAAAGAATATGACACTGACACTGTCCCCTGCCTATCCTTCTCTCTCCCTGCACACACAAGGTTTATCAAAGTATATGACACTGACACTCTCCCTGCCTATCCTTCTCTCTCCCTACACACAAGGTTTAGCAAAGAATATGATACTGACACTCTCCCTGCCTATCCTTCTCTGTCCCTACACACAAGGTTTAGCAAAGAATAGATTTGACAAGATTTGACACTGTCCCTGCCTATCCTTCACTTTCCCTGCTCCGGAACACACTACACAATGCCGCCGCGCTGGCGGCCTTTTATAGTGTGGGGCGTGTACTAAACCCCCTCAGCTATAATTGGCCACAGGCATCCTGCCTGTGGCCAATCATTGCTCTCCTCGCTGCCGGCGCTGTGATTGGCCAAGCATGCAGGGTCACAGTGCATGCTTGGCCAATCACAGCGCCGGGATTACACTGCGATGGCGCAGTGTATTGTGGGCCGTTCGCGTCACTCGAATTTGGCGCGAACGGCCCAAATCGTTCGTTGTTCACCGAACGCGCGAACAGCCGATGTTCGAGTCGTACCTATGTTCGACTCGAACACCGAGCTCATCCCTAGCCAGAACCATAGTTCATCAGGTCTGTGGCAGAGACCTAACGTTCACTAGATTTGTGGCATAGTTTGTACAGAGTCTGTGTGCAATCTAATTCGAGCATCACTCCGGCTGCTAGGAAACACTCTAATGGGAGACTATCCGGATGAGCTGAGTCTACCTGAAGATAGGGGTAGTGAATAAGTTTTAGTTTGTGCCTGGACCTACTCCAACACCTCTTGCTGTCCTGATCTTTCTCCAACCTTTCCTGTTCAATGACTATGCATAAGAGAAAAAAAGGGATTTTTATAACAGCTTACCTGTAAAATCCTTTTCTTGGAGTACATCACGGGACACAGAGCGACTTAGTCATTACTAATGGGTTATATAGATTACCTTCAGGTGCTGGCACTGGCCACTTCCAAACCGGAAGTACCCTCCCCTATATAAGCCCCTCCCATCCGGGAGCACCTCAGTTTTGTAGCAAAGCAATAAGTGTCCCAAAAAGAGGGGTGGGAGCTCTGTGTCCCGTGATGTACTCCAAGAAAAGGATTTTACAGGTAAGCTGTTATAAAAATCCCTTTTTCTTTTTCGTACATCACGGGACACAGAGCGACTTAGTCATTACTAATGGGACGTCCCAAAGCAATGCCAAATGAGGGGAGGGATACATAAGCTGGGCGCCATCAGGCATGAGGCTCTTTTGCGGCCTGCAACACACTGCGCCCAAAGGCGACATCCTCCTGACTTCTGACGTCTACCTGGTAGAATCTAGTAAACGTGTGTACTAAGGACCATGTTGTGGCCTTACAGACTTGAGCCAGGGAGGCTTGGTGATGCACTGCCCATGAAGTTCCAACTGCTCTTGTGGAGTGCACCCTAACTTTGAACGGAGGCGGTCTCCTTTTCAAGCCATAGGCTTGTATTATGACCTGTCGAATCCACTTGGCTAAAGTAGATTTTTGATGCTGCCTGACCCTTTCTGGGGCCTTCCGGCAGAACAAACAAAGTATCCGTTCTACGAATCTGAGCAGTGGCTTTAAGATAAGCTTTAACTGCTCTTACTACATCCCAAGAATGCAATAACTTTTCCTCTACCGAACTAGGTTTGGGGAAAAAGGAAGGAAGAACCACATCTTGGTTCAAATGGAACTTCGATACCACCTTAGGAAGAAGGCTGGATGAGGACGTAATACTACTCTGTCCTTATGGATAACCAGATATGGCTCCCTACAGGACAAGGCGGCTAATTCCGATACTCTTTTAGCCGAACAAATGGCTACTAAGAAAATCAATTTCCTGGTGAAAAGAACCAAGGAAATGTGCCGCAATGGTTCAAATGGTTGTTTCTGTAGAACCGACAGAACCAGGTTTAAGTCCCATGGACATATGGGAATACTAACCGGAGGGCTAATACGCATCACTCCTTGTATGAAAGCTTTGACTAATGAATGCAAAGCCAAGGGCCTTTGAAAAAAATATTGACAAGGCCGTCTGACCCTTGATAGTACTCAAGGCAAGCTTCCTATGTACAGCCCACTGTAGGAAGTCCAGAATCCTACCTCTTACGTACTTACGTGGATGCCATTTCCTGGCCTCACACCACGTGATGTACGCCTTCTAGATCCTATAATAGATCTGCCTGGATACCGGCTTCCTGGCATTGATCATGGTAGATACCACAGGATTAGAGAGCCCTCTCTTTTTTAGAATGTGGGCTTCAATAGCCAGGCCGTCAAACCTAGGGCTGGTAAGGAAGGGTAGTATATCGGTCCTTGCGAAAGCAGGTCCAGACGATGTGGGAGGGTCCAAGGACTTCCCACTGACATTTTTACAATCTCCGCGTACCATGCCCTTCGGGGCCACGCTGGAGCCACCAGAATCACTGGTTTCTTTTCTACCCTGATTCTGCGGATTAATCGCGGTGGGAATGCATATATCAGCTTGAACTGATCCCAAGGGAACACTAGGGCATCCGAACCGCAAGCTAGGGGATCCTTTGTGCGAGACACAAATCTGTCCACCTTTGCGTTGAATCTGGATGCTAGCAGATCTACATTCGGTGTTCCCCACCGCTGGCATATTGCCTGGAAAACCTCGGGGTGAAGAGACCATTCCCCGGGCATAATTGCTGGCGACTTAAAAAGTCCGCTCTCCAATTTTCCACTCCTGGGATGAAAACCGCGGATATGGCTGTGACATACCTTTCTGCCCATTCCAGGATGCAATTCGCTTCCCTCTGGGCTGCACGACTCCTGGTGCCACCCTGGTGATTGATATATGCCACTGCTGTGGCATTGTCTGATTGAATTCTGACAGGTGACCCTTGGAGTTTGGATGTCCATGCTACTAGGGCATACCGGGCTGCTCGTATCTCTAAGAGATTGGTGGGCAGGGCCTTCTCTGCTTCTGACCACTTGCCCTGGAGAGACCATTGCTCCAGTACTGCCCCCCAGCCTATGAGGCTGGCATCTGTAGTGACCACCTTCCAAGAAACCGGACTGAAGGGTTTCCCTTTTTCCAGATTCTGGTACCAACCACCAATGGAGGCTCTTGCGAACGGAAGGGGACAGGGACATTGGTAAGTCTAAAGCCTGAACTTTTTTGTTCCAGGCTGACAGTATGGCCCTCTGCAAGTTCCTTGAATGGAATTGACCGTAGGGTACTGCTTCGAATGAAGCCACCATTTTTCCCAGCAGCCTTATACACAGGCGTATGGATGGTTTTTCTTTTTTGTACCCACTAAGTGGGTCAAATCTTTCAAAGACGACACCTTCTCTGGAGGTAAGAAAATCTTTCTCTGATTTGAATCCAGTCTTAGCCCCCAAGTATTCCAGGCTTTTGACTGGTTTTAGGGCTGACTTGTCTCGGTTGATAATGCAACCGTGAGATTCCAGATACTTGATTATCTTGTGAACGACCACTTCTAGTTTTTTTCACTGAGTGGTCTATCAGCAACAAGTCGTCTAGATATGCCATTATCGTTACACCTTGTGTCCCTAGTTTGGCCAATCGTAGGGCCAGAATTTTTGTGAACACTCGTGGTGCTGTGGCCAGACCGAAAGGTAAGGCTCTGAACTGAAAATGGCGCCCTTCTACTGCAAGGCGTAGAAATTTCTGGTGGGCCGGACAGATGGGAATATGCAAATAAGCATCCCTTATGTCGATCGAGGCTAACCATTCCTGCCCTTGTAGGGCGGTGGCCACCGATCGGATCGACTCCATCCGAAAAAGTCCTGATATGTAGGAACTTGTTTAGCCCTTTTATATTTAATATGGGCCTCATGTCCCCATTTGGTTTGGGGACTGTGACAAGGTTCGAGTAAAACCCGAACCCGTTTTCTTCCAAGGGAACCTTCATGATTACCCTTGGGGCAATAGTTGCTCTAGTGCCAGAAGGAGGGATCCACTCTTCTGGGGATCGCTTGGCACGTTTGACCTTATAACATGGGCAGGAGGAATGTCTTTTAACTCCAGCCTGTATCCCAGACTTACTGCGGAGATCACCCATCTCTGATGGTGTCCCGCCAGGTCTCTGTGAACAACTGAAGTCTTCCCCTCACCCGATTTGAGTGGGGGCAACCCTTCATGACTTAGGGGGAGGTTTTGTACCTCTCTTGACCCAGGGTTTCTTGTTACCCTGTGATTGTCCCTGATTTCTGCCCCCTGGATTTGACCGCGGAGGCCGTCGGAACTGTTTCACAGCCGATGTGCCAGGGACCGGAGAAGTAGGCCTCTTAAAAGAAGGACTTCTACCCTTGTTCTTAACCGGCAAGGGTGTACTTTTACCGGCAGAAGTTTTCTGGATATATTTGTCCAGATCATCTCCAGATAAGCGTTCTCCATGAAATGGGAAGCTAATCAGCAATTTCTTACAGGGAGCTTCAGCAGACCAGTTTTTGAGCCATAGAAGCCTACGCATATGTCTACAGACAGCGTGACACAAGGCTCTAGGTAGGTCAGCTAGGGCAAGAGCCTGCTGATCTGGTAAGTCCCTTAAGACTTGTTTCAACTGATCTTTCATTGCTTGGCAGACTCCAATCGCTGCTACTGCAGGTTGTGTCACCATGCCTGCTGTAGAGAAAGCAGATTTTAGTAAAGACTCCAATTTTTTATCTATTGGGTCCTTGAACATTGGAACATTATCTACTGAACATGTCAGTGATTTATTTACACAAGAGATGGCTGTGTCCACTGTAGGGACCCTCCATTTTTTTTTTTTTTTTTATGAACTTATCCTCCATGGGATAGATCACTGGAAATCTCTTGGGGGGAGTAAATATTTTACAGGATGCTCCCAATCCTGGTAAATAAACCCTTCCAATAAAGGGTGGATTGGGAAGGAACAGACAGTCTGGGGAGCTTTCAGCGACCCCAGCGAGGAGACAGTAGTGGTTGATGGTTCCGCCAGAGGCATTTAAAATGCTGCTCGGACCATGTTAGTCAGAGACTGAACCCATAATCTTTCAGCCTGAGATGCTGAGAAAGGTTCTTCCACTGTTGATTCCTCTATAACTTTATCAACCTCACCTGATCCCCTTCAGGTAGGTCGATCTCTGGGACTGTTCCTCCACTAACAGGCACTCTGCAGGAGGAGACGGAGATCGGACGCGCTTTTCCTGTGACAGGGAAGCAGCGATCAATGCTGTTAATCTCTCTTCCAATCCTCCCAGAGTTGAGGATAAAACCTCCTCTGTTATATATACAGGAGCAGGTGGACTGGGGACAGCCGCAGTACCAGGTACTCCTGCGGGGTTCCTACGGCTACTGACCTCTGAAATTTCAGGGGAGATTGGCGCAGTACAGCATGCCCAAAATCCTCAGAGCCCGACGGAGACCCCTTTCGCTTCTTGGAAGATCTATTTCCAGAGCGTCTGGACGACATATCCTATAAGCACAAAGCTGAGGTATTCCCGTCGTCATACACCAATTTTGCTGGTAATAGTCTAACACAGTTGCTGCTATATACCAGCTGGTGTCCACTAAAGTGCCTTTCTATGGGGATGCCTGCATCAACCGCCTCTGTGTGCAACTGTTTGTTGCTAACTCTGTTTGCATCCAGCTGACACTTGTACTGTGTCTTTATACAAGCTGGGACGCCTGCACATGCGCAGAAGCGCCGCGGCGCGCATCGAGCGTCATCCACCCGCCCCGCCCCTTTTTTTTCATAGGAGGCGCGTGCACGCGCGCGCGCGCCTGTGCGCCATTGGCGCCCTTTTCGAAAATCAAACAGGGACTAGGAGCCAGGGCCCTTTTTGCCGGAAGGCCTGTGCGGTGGATGAGCGCAGCAACAGGGCAGAGGAAGTGGATTCCCACAGAGAAACTTACCAACTGCCTGGATCTTTTGACTTGAGAAAACCAAAGATCCACATGACAAGAAAAATGGACCACAGCGGCCTCTAGTGGTTTAACACAGGTACCGCGGTCGTTTTTTTTTTTTTTTTCTTGACTACTATTTAAATTTTACATTTTCAGTAGTTACAGGCATACACAGATATTAGCGGGAATACCGTTAGGTAACAGACAGAAAAACAAATTAGGCTTGGGGGTCCCCCAATAGAACCAAGTTCCTGGAGGCCCCCACTTACCTGATCCCCGCCGCAGGACTTTGTTTGGTCCACAGAAGCCCAAACTTCACCTATCACGGCAGGCATTGTAATTAAACCTTCAGGGACCGGGTTCCCAAGGATTCCACTCCCCTGGACCTGTATGGCACCCTGCACAGACAACATCTTGGTCGTGGGTATGACCAGAGCTCTGGATCCCAGGGTCCAGCCCTCCTAAGAGAGGCATTACAGGCAAAACCTTGCTCTTCTGCTGCAAGGCCCGGGTACCGACCGTTTAGCTATGAAGCTTTTTTGGTGGGATCCGGAACAGCTTACTAAGGCCCAAAAGAACCTGTACGCAAGCCCAGTGAAAACACATGTTACTCTTTGGCCAACACCTTAGACACTGGCAAAAAACTGAGGTGCTCCCGGATGGGAGGGGCTTATATAGGGGAGGGTACTTCCGGTTTGGAAGTGGCCAGTGCCAGCACCTGAAGGTAATCTATATAACCCATTAGTAATGACTAAGTCGCTCTGTGTCCCGTGATGTACGAAAAAGAAATAAACTCTACGTTGGAGTTGCAGTTGGTGTGGACCTTGGAGTTATTGGGTTAATAGAGACTTGTCTTTATTGCAGTGAAGACGGGAACCATTCTTTGGAAAGCCTGACCATAAAGACCCAGGTACATTACACCGCTCAACCTCTTCACACAGAAGGGTACGGGCATGTGGCATGGTGTGCCCCTTTTCCTATGAGTGAGCCAAAGGTAAGGAAGAGGGGTCTGTGTGCTACACTTGTAATAGGAAAAAGGGGTGAAAAATGTAAAGGGAAAGTGTCAAAATATGAAAGTAAAATAAACAATAAAAATAATAATAATTTAAAGCGCCCCCTGCACGCAGAAACGAACGCATACGTACATCGCGCCCACATATGTAAGCGTATTTTAGACCCCAGATCCCTCCATAAAGAGTACCTGTCACTGCCTATTACTGTCACAAGGCATGTTTAAAAAAAAGTATAAAAAAATAAAATATATATATATATATATATATTTTTTTTTTTTTTAAAGCACCCCATCCCTCCGTGCTCAGGCACCAATGAAAACGCATACATAAGTCGCACCCGTAAATGTAAACAGCGTTCAAACCACACATGTGAGGTTAGAGCGAGCGTTAGAGCGAGAGCAATAATTCTAGCTCAAGACCTTCTTTGTAGCTCTAAACTTCTAACCTGAAAAGAAAAATAAAGCGCCCCCTTAACCACTTCCTGCCCCGTCAATAGCAGATTGACGTCCGGGAAGTGGTTCTGTTATCCACACTGGACGTCATATGACGTCCTGCGGGATAACAGCCGCCGCGCGCCCGGGGAGCGCGCATCGCGGCGATCGGTGGGTCAGTCTGACCCACCGCTACACTGATCTCGGTAAAAAGCCTCCGGCGGAGGCTTTTTACCACGTGATCAGCCGTGTCCAATCACGGCTGATCACAATGTAAACAGGAAGAGCCGTTGATCGGCTCTTCCTCACTCGCGTCTGACAGACGCGAGTAGAGGAGAGCCGATCGGCGGCTCTCCTGACAGGGGGGGTTCGCGCTGATTGTTTATCAGCGCAGCCCCCCCTCGGATACCCACACTGGACCACTAGGGAAGCCCCCCAGGACCACAGGGAAGCCCCAAGCATGTGGATGGCCCCCATGGCCATCCACATGTAGTAAAATAAAAAAAAATAATATGCAATCAGTGCCCACAAATGGGCACTGACTGGCACTATGATGGCACCACCTCAATGTGTTGTGGCTGGCATTGCTGGGCATCAGTGTCCATCAGTGCCACCTACTAGTGTCCATCAGCGCCACCTATCAGTGCCCATCCGTGCCCATAAGTGCCCACCTATCAGTGCCCGTCCGTGCCACCTATCAGTGCCGCCTATAAGTGCCCATCAGTGCTGCCTATGAGTGCCAATCAGTGCCGCCTATGAGTGCCAATCAGTGCCGCCTATGAGTGCCAATCAGTGCCGCCTATGAGTGCCAATCAGTGCCGCATACCAGTGCCACATATCAGTGCCCATCAGTGCCACCTCATCAGTGCCACCTCATTGGTGCCACCTCATCGGTGCCCATCAGTGTCGCCTTATCAGTGCCCGTCAGTGCCGCCTTATCAGTGCCCGTCATTGAAGTAGAAAAGGTACTTATTTACAAAAAAAATTAACAGAAACAAAGAAAAACGTTGTTTTTTTTAAAATTTTTCGCTCTTTATTTATTTGTTGTGCAAAAAATAAAAATCGCAGAGGCGATCAAATACCACCGAAAGAAAGCTCTATTTGTGGGAACAAAATGATAAAAAATTTGTTTGGGTACAGTGTAGCATGACCGCGCAACTGTCATTCAAATTGCGACAGCGCTGAAAGCTCAAAATTGGCTTGGGCAGGAAGCTGTATAAGTGCATGGTATTGAAGTGGTTAAGGAGATTTTCAAGGACCGGAGCTTGGTGCCATTCCACGAGTGTGCGCAATTTTAATGGAAATGCAATTATTTTAGTAAATATAAACTGCTAAATACCTTTTCTCATCAGCAGTATATAGCAGTCTTGTGACTTCTATCAGTGTCTGGTTAAAGCTTGTAGGAGGAGTTTTCATTCTCCCCTGACTGTGCTATGAGGCTGCAGGTCCCCTGACCCTCTGTCTGGACAGTGCTGATTGGCCCTGTGCTGATCACATGCCCTCTCCCAAGTAAAAAAAAAAACTCTCTAGCAATACACACCAAACTGAGCATGTTGCAGCTAGCCTCCAAGGCTCTGTTCTAACAGGAGATGGGTTGGGGACAGTGGAAAAGGGGAGGATCAGAGAAGACATGATCAAACAGCCTTCTTACACAATGCAGAGGATTAACCCCTTAAGTTTCACAGTGAGTCTAACAAGCATGCTTTACTGCATATAGAGAATGATTTTACTGTTGTGGGTTTAGTAACACTTTAAGTCACTATCCAATCACAGGCTGGGGGAGGGACAAGACCTGTGATACCTAGTACACACGTACGGGATTCTCGGCGGTAAAAAGTCCGCCAGGAATCCCGAGGGGAAAACTGAGAACTTGCTCAGTAATTTTTCCCCTCTACACACGAGAGGTTTTCCTGACAGGAAAACTGCGATTGAGCTTTGGTCGGGAATCCCGGCCATGTGTATGCTCCATCGCAGTTTTTCACACAGGAAAACTGCTGGGAAAAAGACCGCCGGGAATCCCGGAGGGAAAAAAAGAGAGCTGGTTCTCTTTTTTTTCCCGGCAGATTTCCTGTCTGCGATGGAGCATACACATGGCCGGAATTCCCGGCCAAAAGCTCTCATGGCAGTTTTCCCGACAGGAAAACCGGTCGTGTGTACGAGGCATAAGAGTTATTTAACTGCTGCAGAGAAAAATCATGTCTTCAGACCTCTCAGAAAGACCTGTGCTATGTGGTATACATGTATAAATATCACAGACTTGATGGACAAAAATGCAAATCATTTGGCAGGTAAAACAAGGATTTTTTATTCTGTTCAGCCAGTTTTGCGTTCCAGACATTTTACTGGGAGGCAATATTTTTACCTAAAAATAAACCATGTTATAGGCATTTGTCATAGGTAACTTTTCTGACAAGGCTATTCCTAATTACTTTGCTGAAAAATCCTGTTTATAGAGCTTAATAGCAGAAGGCCTCATGCCGCGTACACACGATCATTATTCACGGCGGTTAAAAAAACGCCGTGAATAATGACATTTTAAACGAGGGAACAGCTTGTTCCCCACACACGGTCATTTTTCTCGTCATTTTTTAAAATGACGAGAAAAACGATCGTCTATGGGCTCCGCGGCAGTGTTTTCCTATGGGAAACACTGCCGCAGAAGAAATGTCAGGAAAAACGACGAGAAAAATTAGAACATGTTCTAATTTTTCTCGTCGTTTTTAATGCCGTTTTTCACGTCGAGAAAAACGACATAAAGCCCACATACGATCGTTTTTCTCGGCGAAAGGAAAAAATTCTGTTTTTCTCGTCGAGAAAAACGGTCGTGTGTACGCGGCATAAGTCTGTGACATGACCCCCCCCCCCACTCTCTCCACCCTGCATGACTCCGTACAGAGAGTTTAAAGTCTATATGAAATCCTTCCTTGTAAAACAACCAATTCAGTTTAAAATAAAAATGAAAGACAAAACATTTTCTGTATAGATATAAAAGACATTTTAAATACGGTATTCTTTTTTTTTTTTATAAGTGATCACATACCCTCTGCTCTCAGCTCCATAACGGGCTTAAGAGATTGGTGGAGAAGCAGTAGGACACTGATCTTCCCAGTGTATGTCTGTGCAGGTTTGTGTGTCAGCACATGTCTTGGCCATTGGGGGACAGACTGCTGACAGCTCCCAGCACAGCCAGAAAACTGACCAAACTGGGATGAATGTGCAGTCATGGTCTGTTTAAAATTGGAAAGCAGGGGGACTGGCAGGATCACCAGGTATTTCACACAAAGGAATACAAAGAGAACGGGATACTTTTTAACACAAGTACATGGTACAGCAGACTAGGGTTGCCACCTGTCCGGGATTCACCCGGACAGTCCGGGTTTTGAATCATGAGTCCGGGTTTCAGTCCACCTGAAACCCGGACACATTATTCAGACAGGAATGTGTTTCGGAGCAGGGCCTGACATGAGGGTGAGGGGGCACTAAGTGTGCCGGATTACTATTCTCTTTGGAGTACCCAATGGTGTCCCAGGTCTATAACAATCCTATAGTATACATTAAAAAAAAAAAATAATAATCGTGCCCTGCTAAATTGTTTGGGTTTGGCTTGAAGAAAAAGTGGCAACCCTGCAACAGTCACATATCGAAAATATGAAATGTTGGGGTAACATTCTATAAAGCAGTTCTAAGGCAGGAGTTTTTTTTTACCTTAATGCATTCTGTGTGTAGCACTACCCTCGTAGGAGCTGCTGGTTATTAGTTTGGGTCTGCACTCTGCCTGTCAACCCCAGAAATTTGGCTCGAACCCCCCCCCCCCTTGGCACAACTGGATAACAATACGTATGTGGGACCCAATGGCAGAGGACCACAACAACACCACACTGTAATATGTTTAGTTATCGTTACCTTGGCACTGGTCACCTGACTCTCAGCTGCAATAGATAGAGTTCCACACAAGATGTAACTTAACCAGTTGTAAAATGTTTACTTGGAAAAGAGTAGAACAATGGTTATACAGAGAAAATTTACTGTAAACAAATCCCTGCAAAGTCAATGACATACAACTGGTTCAAGGTTTCTATATCACAAGACCCAATTACCATAACCTGGGTCAGATGCGAGTAAGTGTATGGTGGAGGAATCTCCCAATGCTATGATACCGGCACTGGGACACTTCCCCACCAAGTCACACACCCACTCTCTATAACAGCAGAACAACAAAAGCAATATAAACAGTTACATCAAGCATTAGAGTTATTATGGCTATATGGCTCCCTCTAGTGAACAGTTCAAACTGGTGCGTATCCCTTTGTAGTAAACATTGCAGAGAAATAAAGTGATGTCTGTTCCTTTAAGATCGACGTGTCTTCTGCTAGCTCTGTTGGTGCACTTAACTGTATTCCAAACAATATGTAAAGAGGGAAAGTAATCATTCGGTGAATGTAGAGTAGAAGTAAATGAACAGCTAGTTCTCCCAAACCGCTGTCCCACTCTCGGGTGCAAAGGATTCCTATCCGTGGCACTGCAATTGTCAGCAAGTACAAGTGGGACTATGGGGCCCACTCTTCTACAACTTAGTTAACTATTTGGTAGGCAAGTGCCTTCTCACCACCCAGAGTCTTCTCCTCCACAGTTGATATCTCCGTCAGGCAAGATGTCGCCGGTTCACTGCGCGGCCGCTTGCAAGGTGCAGGTGTATGGCTGGCGTCGGATGCAGTGGAACGTAGGACGGTCCCCTCTCTGGCTCAGTCAGCTATGCTGTTCACAAGGATCCGTCCGTCGGCGATCCGCTCTCCAACTTTAGGCCCAGGCTTCTTCGGCCTAGGCACGCTCACAGCAGGCCTCTTGCCTGTTGAAAGATGGCGTCCAGAGAGAGCGTGCCGTGGCCTTACTTGTCCTTATATAAGATTCCCCAGCAGGCTGTTTTCTGGTAGCACAATGGCACTGTGGGTATTGTAGTCTCAATCCAACCCACGGCAATAGAGTCACTTCCTCTCGCACTACAATGCCTACCATGATTTGTTCCATAATGCAACTGAACTGAACAACTTCAATGGCACAACGTCCACAGACACCAGAGGGAGCCAACCCCTTAGTTAGGAACACAAAGTAGTATTTTAGGATACTCCTAATCGTAACCCCTTGCTACACACTCCCCCCACTTGAAATCTTTGGTCCCCAAAGACAGTGGCAGTATATGACCTGGCACATGCTTTTGTTCATATACAGGAGGAGAAAAAGACCAGTTAGTATACACAAGAAATCAAGCAATTTGCACTTTCATAAAACCCTGGCAGAGGAACCTCCCACCAATGGGTATAGGAAGGGAGGCTGTTCTGCCTACAGGCCACCGTAATTGGTACGGCCCAGCCAGATGTGCCAGGGGGTGAGCTGGGGTTGTCCTCCACTAAATGGAAGGTAGAAGGACTAGGCGTCTCGAGTGTCCTTTTTGAGGTAAACACAGCCTTTTCAGAGCTTTCACCTAATTGGTCATAAGTCAGTCTCTTGGGTGGGTGAATAGCCCTCCTCTCTCTCTGCTCCTTTGGCACTGGTGTTTCAGGCACACTAGACTGTCTCTTCTACAGCTTCTTCTTCTTCCTGCACTTCCTCAGGGTCTACTATTGGGATGGAAACTTGAGTATCCTCTAGCTCCTCAGAAAGCGGACTCTGAGGCACAAACTCAGGAGCCTCTGGTCTGAGAATCCCAGCATCTGTCACTTCTGGTAGGGACAAAGGGGGGGGGGGTCTTAGACCTTGACAACTGAGGTGGCCACAGCCAGTCTAAGTCCATCTCCTCATCCTCACAACTTGGGGCACTGACTGAAACCTAGTGACCGGTCGAGTCGGTCAGCAGTGACAGACGAACGGCTTCTGATAGAGGCAGCAGATGATTGCGGTGCCAAGTCTTCATCGGGCCCACACTCCCTTCTGGCCTAATCTGGTACACCGGGAGCCCTGGTAGCTGCTTGCAAATGACATAGGGCTGTGACTTCCAGCGGTCAGCTAACTTGTGCTTTCCAGGGACACCCAGATTCCTTAACAGCACTCTGTCGCCTGGTTGTAAATCCTGCACTCGGACCCTGAGGTCAAAATTATTTTTGTTTCTCAGTCCCCTTGTGTCTGACATAGCTTGGGCTTTGTCATAGGTGGTCTTCAGGCTTTTCCGTAGACGATCTACATACCCTCTGTGGGAGGCTGCTGAGGTATGGTCCAAGGATGTGCCAAAGGCCAGATCTACGGGTAACCGGGCCTCTCGTCCGAACATTAGACGATAAGGGGAGTACCCTGTGGCATCGTTTGCAGTATTGTTATAAGCGTGCACAATGGCGGCTACATGCCTGCTCCAATGCTGCTTCTTTTCTGAGTTTGGAGTTCCAAGCACATCCAGGAGAGTTCGGTTGAATCTCTCTGATTGGGGGTCTCCTTGAGGATGGTATGGGGTTGTCCTGGACTTTTTGATGCCTAGCAAGTCTAAAAGTCTTTTGATAAGGCTGCCCTCAAAGTCTCTCCCTTGGTCTGAGTGGATGCGTTGGGGCAGGCCATAGTGCGCAAAGAACTTCTCCACTAAAATCCTGGCAACTGTTGATGCTTGTTGATCCTTTGTGGGGAATGCCTGGGCATATCTAGTGAAATGGTCAGTCACCACCAAGTTATTTCCCTGTCCACTCAGATCAGGCTCCAAGCACAGAAAGTCAATGCACACCAGCTCCATGGGTCCCTAACTCTGAAGATGGCCCCATTGGGGCGGCTCGGTGAGGCAAAGTCTTCCTTTTGAATACATCTGATGCAGGAGTTGCAGTAGCCCTCGACTTCAGCCCGCATGCAGGGCCAGTAGAATCGGTCCCTTACCAGGTGGAAAGTCCTCTCAGGCCCTAAGTGGCCATGGTTGTCGTGAAGAGCCGTTAATACTGTCTCCCGGTGTTTTCTTGGGAGAAACAGCTGCCACTTTTCTTCCAGGCCATCAGAGTGGCCCCTTCAGTAGACCACCCCTTGATGCAGCTGCAGCCGATCCCACTCTCGGTGCAGTAGACGGGCCTCCTTTGGGGAATCAGTTAGAAGTATGGTGGGACATTGATCCTCCAGAGCCTTCAATGCCAAGTTATGCAGGGGGTCTTCCAACTGGTCCCTTCGCAGGTCCTTCTTTGAAAGTTTTGGCAAACCTTCATCCCCGACTTGGGTTACATTGCAGTAATACTTGGGGACACCATTTATTCGTGAATACCCCACGCTCTCTAAGGCGGACCTGGATGCCAGTCTGGAGGACATGTACACTAAGATAGCTGCCAAATTCCAAACCGAGCTGCACAAGACCTCCCAAACCTTATCATCTGAAATTGCAGCGCTGGGCAACAGGACCGACAAACTCGAGACCAAACACGACGAGCTGTTGTTATCCTACAACGACCTGAGCCGCGAACATGATTCTCTAGCGATGGCTTTCTCACAGATCCAAGCCCAGGTCGAGGATCTCGATAATCGTAATCGACGCAACAACTTACGCGTACGGGGGATCCCTGAAACGGAGACGGACCTCATCCCCACTGTCATCCGGCTGTTTAAGTCCCTCCTGCCCGACTGTGATTCCGCGGCCTTTACATGCGACAGGATCCACAGGGCCCTTAGACCCAAACCGCCAGTAGATAAGCCGCCGAGGGATGTTGTCCTCTGCATGAAGGATTTCCTTACAAAAGAGGAGATCCTGAGAGCCGCGCGGAATCAACAGAGGATCACCCTGGACGAACACGTCATCCAGATTTATCCGGACGTCTCCCCAGCCACCCTGGAGAGACGCCGCGGCCTGAAGGAAGTTACCTCGGTTCTTCAATCGGCACGGATTCGCTACCGCTGGGGGTTCCCCTTTAAACTGGTGATCCCGCACAACGGCTCTACGTACTCGGCCACCTCCCTGCTGGAAGGTCAGGAGATCCTGGTCAAGTTGGGTCTCCTAGATCCAGAGGTCATCCGCCGCCCTCCGCTGACCCCCAGGCCATCCCCAATATGGCGCACACCTCCTCCTCGCCAGAACCGTAGAAGGATCAGATACGATGCAGAGAACTGAGGTACGGAATGAAATCCTGCTCTAAATATGCATTGCCGCATCCCCATGTCTGTTGACACTGCCACTTATTTTTCTTGCTGAAATCTGTTAGTTTGCCCGGGCATTTTGGAGTTCTCCCGTTGAGCCCGTTGTATGTACTCCCCCACCAGCCTTCAGTTTTTTTGCTCTGCTGCCCTTTGGACGTCAGTTTTCTTGGCTGAACCCATCTCCTCCAGTTATGTCTCAGGAGAAAGTTCTGAAACCTTTCTTTGGCTGGACTTGAGACGACAATGTCTCATAAATCGACTCTTTTTTTCAGGTTATGTCTCTATACCTGAACCATTTCTTATTCTTTGTCTTTTATTTTATTCAATTTTGGATTCTGTACTTTTTATTTTGGTTGTTTTTATCTTCTTTTTTTTTGGTCGGTATGTTTCTCAAGAATGTGGGTTCCTCTACTACTATGACCCTGTGATTTCACTAACAAGTTTTGTGCGTAACAGTATAGTCAGGTCATGTGGGCTCTGCTCTGATATAGTATCATTTTGCTGCATATGGGTGTCCCCCATGGTGCCTGCAGGGTATAGCTGGCTTAAATGTAATGCACTTCTCCCTGTTGATTTTTATCACATTGCTCTATTGATAGTCCTTATTCTAAAGTATGATGGCCCTTAAATTTTTATCTCACAATGTGAAAGGATTTAACACCCCAGTTAAGCGGAAAAAGGCATTTGCCTTCTACAAAAATTTAAACGCTAAAATCCTGCTACTCCAGGAAACACATTTCTCCCACACTTCTCACCCCAAGTTTTTTCACAAGCACTTCCCTCATGCCTTTTACTCGCTTCACTCCACCAAGAGCAGGGGAGTGGCGATATTTTTGCACGCCTCCCTCTCTATGGATGTGAGGAAGGTGTACAGAGATAAGGGAAGCAGGTTTGTTATAATACAGGGTATTTTGAATAATAAGGAATTAACTATAGCAAGTGTTTACGCACCTAACGACTCTCCTGCCTCATTTTTTGTCTCATTTTTTGAGTGTCTCCAGCTATACCAGTCCCCACACATGATTATTGGGGGGGATTTTAATATGGTAGCCAATCCGGTTCTTGATAGATGCTCAGTGGCCACCTCCTCTAGGGGTTTTCCCAGATCACTGACTAGGTGTTTGCGGGATTATCAATTGGTGGACTCCTGGAGGGCACATAATATTGGAACTAGGGAGTACACCTTCTACTCCCACCCTCACAATAGCTACGCCAGGCTCGACTATATTTTTGTCACTCCAATTACGCTGGCCAACTCCACAGCCGCCTCTATACACCCCTGTGTTTGGTCTGACCATCAGGCTACATCCTTTGAGACTAAGTGCATTGGGTTGGCCCCTACCCCTTTCACCTGGCGCCTAAATGAGTCTCTGTTGTCGGACTTGGCCATCGAATCTGAAGTGTCTCAGGCCATAGATCAATACTTTCACCTAAATGCTATCCCCGAGACGCCCGTACCTGTGGTCTGGACGGCCCATAAGGCTGTGATTAGAGGCAAACTCATTGAAATAGCCTCGGCCCGTAATAGGGAAAATAGACGGAAGATCCTACAGCTTACTACTGACTTAGATCTGTTATATAAAGATTCCTCTGCGCTAAACCAGGAGTCCACCAGAAAATTGATTGAACGGAAGCGCCTAGAACTGGATTCCTTGTTAACTTCTAAGGTGGAGAAGGCACTCAGATGGTCTAAGGCCAGATTTTTGCTCCATGGCAATACAGCATCAACCATGTTTGCCAGGCGACTAAATCAGTCGAGTAGGCCTACTCATGTATATAAACTAATGACAGAATCAGGTCAGACCACGTCACACCCACAAGAGGTCCTTAAGATTTTTAGTCAATTTTACTCCACCCTCCTGGCTCCCTCTAGATCTGAGCCCTCCGCTGAAGATATGGCCTGGTTGGATTCGCTCCCTCTTCCCTCACTCTCCCCCACCCAAGTTAACAAACTTAACACTCCTATCTCACAGACTGAAGTCTTAAATGTCATCAAGTCCCTAAGGCCTAGCTCGGCCCCCGGCCCTGACGGTTTCTCTGCCGCTTACTACAAAAAATTTGCCCCGGCATTATCTGGTAGGCTGGTTCAGATGTTTAATTGGGTCCTGCAGGGGGGCTCTTTTCCAACAGAGATGCTGATGGCAAACATGTCGCTCATTCCCAAGCCGAACAAAAATCACACCCTCCCCCAGAATTTTAGACCCATATCAGTTATTAATAACGATTTAAAGATATTTAGCAGG
The DNA here is from genome assembly GCA_029206835.1 of Rana muscosa. NCBI lineage: Eukaryota > Metazoa > Chordata > Amphibia > Anura > Ranidae > Rana > Rana muscosa. The sequence goes on from CM055128.1 coordinate 75,369,461, forward strand.
ATCCTGGCGGACAGGTTGGCCCGCTCCATCTCTTCTCTGATCTCCCCTTATCAGGCTGGTTTCATTCCCCATAGGTTGATTACCGACAATATCCGCTTAACCACTAATATTATTCAGGATGCTAACCTCTTTACTAAAAAAGTACTTCTACTGAGCCTTGATATTCAGAAGGCATTCGATAGTGTGTCTTGGGGTTACTTGTCCACCTTGTTACAACGCATGGGATTCCGGGGGGAATTTCTCTATGCCTTCCGAGCCTTGTATAGTGATCCGCAGACCAGGATTAAAATACCGGGCTGTAGTTCTGATTTTTTCAAGCTTGGCAGAGGCACGAGACAGGGGTGCCCACTTTCCCCTCTGATCTTTGCCCTTGCCATAGAGCCCCTTGCTTTGGCGCTTCTAGAGAATCCAGACATATCCGGCTATCGCCAAGGCCACACAGACTATAAATTCTGCATGTATTCGGATGACGTTTTAATGTTTATCATTAACCCATTGATCTCCCTGCCCAATCTGTTCCAATCCCTGTCCAGGTTTGCTGGGATCTCGGGCCTCTCTGTGAATGCCTCAAAATCCTTGGCCCTCCCCATAGGCTACACTCAAACCGAGCTGGAGCATCTCAAACAGTCCTTTAGATTCTCATGGGCTTGCCCGTCCCTCCCGTACCTCGGGGTCCATTTAACGAGTGATTTCTCCAGACTGTTTGATGCTAATTACCCCCCTATGATCTCCAAACTCAAACAACTACTTAAACTCTGGTCCCCACTTCACATCTCTTTCCTGGGCAGGGTAACTGCTATCAAAATGACCTGCCTGCCCAAATTACTTTACCTGTTCCGCTCCCTGCCGATTACGCTTACCAAATCCTATTTACTCAAAATTCAAATAATCTTTAATAAATTTATATGGAAGTGTAGGCCCCCTAGATTTGCAAAAACGACCCTCTACCGTTCAGCAAGGCAGGGGGGTCTGGGCGTCCCACAGGTCTGGCTTTATTACCTATCTAGCAGGTTTTCACAACAAGCACAATGGAACATTCCTCATTCTACTGTCCCCTGGGTCAAATTCGAGCAAGACTCAATTTCCCCTGCTTACCTCCCTGGGATTATGTGGTCCTCTGCTCCCTTACGCTCCCTAAGCCCCCTCGATAATGATTTGGTGACGGCAAGCTTGAAACTTTGGAATCGGCACAAGCAAAAATTCAATCTTATCTCGGGGTTTCCCCTGGGCGCCTCATATCTTGGAGACTCGCGGTTTCCCGCAGCCTTTGCTCACCCGGAGAAGTTTTGACTCTGGACGGGCTTGGGGCTGGTGAGACTGGGGGACTTCTTGCAGGGAGGGAGATTTGAGTCTTTCCCTAATTTAGTGCTTAAATACCCGACCCTAGCTGGCGAATTTTATCATTATCTCCAAATTAGACACTTTTTTCTGAATCACTACACAGGCCCCCTTTCAGACTCTAGAACTCTCTACGAGAAGATATGCTTTACGGCTCCTAGACAAAAAGGCCTTGTTTCTACCTTGTACAGGGCCTTTGAGTCGACTTTGGAGGGTTCGTTGCCCAAATACAGGACCCAGTGGGAGGGGGACCTAGCTCTTAATGTAGAAGATTTGGACTGGGATGCGGGCTGGACTAACATGAGAAAATGCACGCTTTCTCTTACAATTAGGGAAACTGCGGTTAAGTTGCTGACCCGTTGGTATTACACCCCTCTGCGCCTTCACAGGATTTACCCCCAGGTCTCACCCTCTTGTTTTAGAGGTTGCGACCTCCCGGGCTCCCTCCTTCATTTGTTTTGGGAGTGTGAGCGGCTGCGTCCCACATGGTCTGCGGCTAGGGAGCTGATTGATTCCCTTGCAGGTGGGCGAGTTGCTCTGATGCACACTCAGTGCCTCCTCTTTCAAAATATTCAGGACACCCCCCGGCCTCTCATGAGACTGATTCATTCGGTCTGTTTAGCAGTACAATGGGCCATAGCTCTTTCCTGGAAATCGGCCTCGGTTCCCTTTTCACTGGTCGTATCTAGAATAGATCAAATGATGCTGACAGACAAAATACACCATACATTGGGGGATTCCATGCCTCTGTATGACGCCAAGTGGAACCCCTGGTATATCTTTAGACTGCAACACTGATCCCTCACATTCATTTCTTATTTTTAAGATGATAATTATCTGACCTCTTTCTTCTCCCCACCGCCCTTTTTTTTTTTTCTTCCTCTCCTTTCTTTCTTTTCCCCCTCTCTCTAGATTTCTACCTTTATCTCTTTAATGTGTACTACGATTGATACTTATTGCACAGTTATGTCTTGTATGTACGCAATATGCTTTTGTTTGGTTTATAATAATAATAAAATTCCTTTGAAAACATACTTGGGGACACCAACAGCAGAAACTCCAATGTCTTTGGCTCTAGATCCTCCCCCAGCTTTGTGTTTGGCTTCCTGATACAAGGCCCACACTCCTTCAGGTGTCAACCGGGTCCACTCTTCTAGGGGGTCTGTAGAACAATGAGGCCTTCTTGACAGGGCATCTGCATCCCTGTTTCCAACCCCATACTTCAGGCTGAAGTTGAATCCCGATAGGGCAGCCAAACATCTGTGTCTGGTGGCATCCAGCTTGGCAGTGGTAAGTGAGTGGATTGTTGTCGGTCTTAATCACGAACTCTGCCCCATAGAGGTAGTCTCTCAATTTATCCACCACAGCCCACTTCAAAGCCAGGAACTCGAGTTTGTGTGTTGGGTAGTTCCTTTCAGCGGGGGCCAAGCTTCTACTCACATAGGCAACAGGCCATAGGTGACCCTCATGTTCCTGATACAACACCCCTCCAAGCCCATCTTGACTGGTATCAACATGTAGTTCATATGGCTTGGCTGTGTCTGAAAAGGCCAGAACTGGGGCAGTTGTTAGGCTCCGTTTCAGTTGTTTAAAGGCCTCCTCACACTGTGCAGTCCACTGGTCCTGAATGGACTCTCTGGGTTTTCTGAGCCCTCCAGCTGGTCTCTCAGGCTTAACTGAATCTGGAACATCATCCTCTCCTTCACATTTCAGTAGCTCATTGAGTGGGCGAGCTATTTTTGCAAATCCCTCCACAAATCTTCGGTAATAGGAGCAGAATCCCAGAAATGACCTAAGCTCGGTCACATTAGTGGGCCTTGGCCAGGAGGTGACGGCTTTCTGCTTCTCAGGGTCTGTGGCCACCCCATCAACAGACACTATGTGGCCCAGGTAGTTGACCGAAGACTGGTAGAACTGGCACTTCTCTATGGAAAACTTTAAGCCTTCATCATGGAGTCTCTTCAGGACCTTCTCCAGACGCTCTTCATGTTCTTCTAAAGTCCTGCCAAACACTATGACGTCATCCAGGTACACCAACACCTCAATCAGGTTCATGTCACCCACTGTTTTCTCCATCAGCCTCTGGAAAGTGACCGGGGCTCCCGACAAGCCTTGAGACATGCAATCAAACTCATAGAACCCCACCTGGGTAATGAAGGCAGTTTTCTCCTTATCCTCAGGATGCATGGGGATTTGGTAATACCCACTCTTCAGGTCCAGTACACTGAACCACTTGGCCCCTGACAGGCTCTGCAAAGTGTCTTCTATCCGGGGGTGGTGTACTGGTCGGGGATGGTCCTTCTGTTCAGTGTTCTGTAATCAATGCACAGCCTCAGTGACCCGTTTTTCTTCCGTACCACCACTATTGGAGAAGCGTATGGACTCCTGAACTCTCTGATGATCCCTGCTCTCTTAAGTTCTGCCAATTGTTCATGCATGTCTACCAAGTCCCCTAACGGAATCCGTCGGACTCTCTTCCTGAACAGCTTGTCCTCTTGCAGCCGGATCCGGTGTGTAGCGCTCTTTGCACACCCCACATCTAATTCACTCTTGGAGAATGCGGCCTGCCATCTCAAGAGCTGAATTTTAGCTCTTTCTCTCCATTCTGGGGGAAGAGTGGTGTTCTTCGGGTGGAACTCCTCCACTGGGATCTCATCCTTCTCACTCCGCCACTAAGTCAGACGGTGAGACTGGGGTAGCCGTGTTCGCCTAACAACATTCGAGCCGATATCTTTACAGGTAATGTGGTTGTGTTGCGAACACTCACTGAGACCTTCTCATGATTCCTCTGCAGGGCCTTAGTTGGAACCACTTCAGGAATTATTTCTATTCCCTTTTCTTCCTTCTGTCTGTCAGCTTTAAGGATGATAAAGGGGCCTGGTTGCTTCCAGTTAAGCTTGACGGATGCTCTCAAACAAGCCACCTCACCCTGCTGCAACACTCTACCTCTCTTGTCCAAGCGCCAGATCTTCCCCACTCCCTCAGATGGGGCCTTCTGTTCTTGTACTAGGTGCTGATAAGCCTGTCTCAGCATGGGGTGCACGCTTGTTGTTGAAGCATCCTGCTCTTTAGCCAGAGGTGCCAGCAGTCTCCTGACAAGATCAGTGTTGGTCCCTATAATGAGGGAATTTTTACTAGCCCCGGGTGGGCGAGGGCAGATCACTGCCAAAGTGTCAAAGGTCTCCGCCTTACTGGCCACTGAAGGGTCAAAGGTTAGTTTGATTGGTAGATAGCCATCATAGGGGAAATTCTGAGTCCCAATACCCCATATCTCTAACTCTTCCAACTTCTGCAACAGCAAGTGTTTAAGGTGCTTGTCATAGAAGTCTCTGTAGAGGAGAGTCACTTGAGCTCCAGTGTCCAAGTGTGTCCAATTCTTTCTACTTGGATGGAGACAACCGGAGAGGGCCACACTAGTTTGGCAGGAAATTTCCGGGACGGGGCAAGCTTGGCTTGTTCAGTAGATTGTATCCTCACTCCTCTCTTTCTGAGACTCTGATCTGATTTTAGTCTCTGTTGGGTCTGGTGTGCACTGACTCTCCGACGCCGGGCAGCCTGGGTCAAAGGGAGTGAGACACTGGGTCGCTCGGGGGCAACAATGGGAGCCCTCTGCAGGGGTCTAGACTCCATATGCTGTCTCCTCGCGTCGTTGGGTTTGCTGGAGCTAGCTAAAGTCGGTGGGCACCCGGTTGACTCCTTACAATTTTGGTACTTTGCTGCAGCTTTCACTGGGCTTGGTCATACTTGACGAACATGCCCGACCCCTCCACAGTTGAAACAGATCACTGGATTTTGTGGTTTGTGCACCTGGGCAACTGTAGAACTTAAAGGTTTCTTAGCCCCTTCTGAGACTTCTTCACTGGGCAGAGTAGTTGGCGTGGCAGTCAACAAAGACATAATTTATATCAATTTTGACACTTGAGTCTTAAGGAGCTCGACCTGCGGGTCACCATCATCGGCATTGATCATCCTGACCCCAGCAATGGATTCAGACTTCTGACTCTTCTTCTTGTTGTCTAACATGACTTCTTCCTCCCTTACAATCCGGATCAGGTCAGGATACCACCATCTTGCCGGGTTCTCAACAGGAGGGTGATAGGGTCCAAGGGTTGGGCTCCCCTCAAAACCTGTTTTGCTCTGATTTCATCCACCTTCCGTGGGTCTAGGCCCTTCTTTAACAGGATCTGGTGTATAATCTTATCCAAACGTCTCATGTACTCTGACAACTTCTCCCCTTCTTTTTGGTAAGAGTGTTCCAACTGGTAGATAAGATCAGAAATTTTCTCGGTGCACCCAAACACACCCTGTAGGATACTCAGGTAATCCTGGGCAACACAGTCTCGCTTACTGAGCTTCAGATTACAGATGGCTTCTAAGGCAGACCCCTTCACGCTCTCTGTTATTCTCTGTTTCTTGTGAGCCTCTGGGATGTCCCATTCATACAAGGCTTGTGTAGCCTGGTCCAGCCACTCCTCAAAGCTGTCTTCCGCTGAGGGTACTGGTTGTCTTCCAGAAAAGACCCTGAGTTTCCTGTAGCCAGCTGCTGAGTATGTTGGAGGGTCATTCTGACATTTTGCAACAAATTCTCCAAGAGCAGCAAAGAGTTCTGGTCCAATTGTGGCCAGAGGTGACAGGGCAGGAATTTCTTCTTTACTTGATCCAGCTTGACTGGAAAAGGTAGGGCCTTCTTCTGAGGCCTTCAGATGAATTACACCACATTCCGTCTTGTTGGCCAATTTCACACTGGCGCCCTTGAAGTTCTGGGATTTCTTGTTTCCATTCCACTAATGCATATGTGTGGAGAGTCCCATGGTCTGTCTTGACTGCAATCACCCACACCTTCTTGTCTGGGGATAGTGTCTTGACAGCTTGGCTGATTTGGTCCTCAGTCCAGACTTCTCCTTGAAGTTCGATCACCACGCTCGATTCTGGGCAGGCGCCTTCTTCTTTGCACCACTGAATCGCAGCAGCAGAGTCCATTTTGGTGCTGGTAGGGGTTCCCTGTTGATTGCAGAGTCGTAGAAATCCCGGACGAGCCCCCACATGTAGCACTACCCCGTAGGAGCTGCTGGTTATTAGTTTGGGTCTGCACTCTGCCTGTCAACCCCAGAAATTTGGCTCGAACCCCCCCTTGGCACAACTGGATAACAATACGTATGTGGGACCCAATGGCAAAGAGGGCCACAACAACACCACACTGTAATATGTATAGTTATCGTTACCTTGGCACTGGTCACCTGACTCTCAGCTGCAATAGATAGAGTTCCACACAAGATGTAACTTAACCAGTTGTAAAATGTTTACTTGGAAAAGAGTAGAACAATGGTTATACAGAGAAAATTGACTGTAAACAAATCCCTGCAAAGTCAATGACATACAACTGGTTCAAGGTTTCTATATCACAGGACCCAATTACCATAACCTGGGTCAGATGCGAGTAAATGTATGGTGGAGGAATCTCCCAATGCTATGATACCGGCACTGGGACACTTCCCCACCAAGTCACACACCCACTCTTTATAACAGCAGAACAACAAAAGCAATACAAACAGTTACATCAAGCATTAGAGTTCTTATGGCTATATGGCTCCCTCTAGTGAACAGTTCAAACTGGTGCGTATCCCTTTGTAGTAAACGTTGCAGAGAAATAAAGTGATGTCTGTTCCTTTAAGTTTGATGTGTCTTCTTCTAGCTCTGTTGGTGCACTTAACTGTATTCCAAACAATATGTAAAAAGGGAAAGTAATCACTCAGTGAATGTAGAGTAGAAGTAAATGAACCGCTAGTTCTCCCAAACCGCTGTCCCACTCTCGGGTGCAAAGAATTCCTATCCGTGGCACTGCAAGTGTCTGCGAGTACAAGTGGGACTATGGGGACCACTCTTCTACAACTCAGTTAACTATTTGGTAGGCAAGTGTCTTCTCACCACCCAGAGTCTTCTCCTCCACAGTTGATATCTCCGTCAGGCAAGATGTCGCCGGTTCACCGCGCGGCCGCTTGCAAGGGGCAGGTGTATGGCTGGCGTCGGATGCAGTGGAACGTAGGACGGTCCCCTCTCTGGCTCAAAAAACAAGTAATACAGGCGCAATGTACCAGTACCTCAGTAAATGGATAGAAATAGAGTACCGAATAGTCCAAGGCCAGTAGAAAGAGAGGTGGTACTCTCAAATATTAATGGGGGGTGGGCAGTCAGGGCAGCCACCAACAGGACCAGAAGCTGGTTTTCCAGTGAGCTAAAACAAAAAAACAAGGAGAGGGGCGCCTCTGAGATAGATATCAATGTAACATTTATTTATAGCAATATTCACTCACATGTAAATGAAGTGGTTGTATTCAGCTGGGTGGAAGAGTAGAAGAACTACAGGTCACAGAAGGTCCGTGGAGCTGACATCGCAAGAAATCCTGTTAGGGAAGCGTGTGATGATGGGCACAACAGGAGACTTCCCTCTGGGGGTTTCTTTCCCGACCACAGCAGGTTCAAGTTTAAGGCAGAGTGAAGAAGTAAAGGTTCAGTCTGGCACTTTAAAAGGCAGGTTCCGGATTCCAAAGCAGTAGCTGCGGGGAGAACGTCAAAAGCCGGATGGCTGGCTGTGCTGCGCTGCGGCCACAAGATCTCGCTGTGCTGCCGAATGGATGGGGAGGCACGGCCGTGCGATCGGTGTCCAGAACGAGGCTTGGACAGCACAACAGGACGCAGCGCCGGGCTGTGACGTCATAAGCATGCAACGCGTTTCTGAGCGGGCTTCGCTGTTGATGACAGAACAGCGGCACTCCTTTGTCAAGCATAGGGTCTATGCTTGACAAAGGAGTGCCGCTGTTCTGTCACTGCCACTGCTTTGGAATCCGGAAAGTACACAGACACCAGAGGCAGCCAACCTCTTAGTTAGGAACACAAAGTAGTCTTTTAGGATACTCTTAATCGTAACCCCTTGTTACATATGCATTAGGTAAAAACCCAGCCAGGCCACAAGTAACTTCCACACTTTCTCCAGAGACAAGGAACAGTCCTTATTTTGATGCTTTATTAGGGGTAATAACTTGGATGGGGAATGGGAATGGAAAAACCAGGGACAACTTCCTCCCTATGTACAACTCCAATTGATTCCTCCTCGTTGGGCTGTACAGTTCTGATTGATTCCTCTTTTGGTAGCTAAACGTCTCTGATAGATCAGCAACAGCCCCTTACAGACTAGGAACTCTCAGTTCCTTTAGAAAGTAGCACAATGTGTTGTGAACTGCATCCTGGTGTACCTCCAACTGCCTTGTAGACACTGATCCCAGCTCTACCAACTGCAGGAAATGCTTTTCCACCAGCCAACTTGGTGCTTCCTCACCAGTCTACCCAACTGCTCTCCACCAGTCTGCCGACTGACTCTTTACCAGTCTAACAGATGAAATCCTCCGGAGATCTCTGAGGCCAAGGATACAGAAGATTTAAGCACACACTATCTTCTAGAGAGACCTGCTATGTATGGCAGTCTCTCCCCTTGTAAATCCCTGCACCGTGCTATAGTACTCACACTGTCCTCCTTGCTCCCTCTGCCTCTCAGGGAAGACTCCTTCCAACCTTCTCATGTTTTCAGGATTCTCCCATGCCAGCATCTGGGCCCCGGTCCGAGGCAAAGCACCTCCCCCCCAGACTAGGGGGTTCTCTGTCTTCCACCCAACTTCTCTGCCAGCATGACTCATCCAATACTTAAGGGCTAGCCTAACCACCCTGCCATGATCACCACCCAGGGATTGGTCAAGCTCCCCTAAGTATGCAGATCAATCTTCCTGGCCTCCACCCACTAGCCTCTAAAAGTTTCTCCAAGCTTCCAGACCCAGAGGGAGGCACCAGAGACTTGTCTGCATGAGTCACTGAGTCCTGAACTCCAGTAAACCCTGATCCAGATTACATGAATCAGACTTAGCCCTGAGTCAAACTATGGTTTAACTACTCTGACTCTAGAAGCACACTAGTGGGTGCTACACTTACCTTATCCCGACCTCGATCCAGCACTGTGCCTGAAAGCGGTGGCTCCCTCTGCTCTCTTCTTCCTCCCAGGGAAGATTGATAACAGTAGGAGCCAATCCCTGTCAATCATATCCTATGATGAGGGAGTGGGGAAAGCAGGTGGGGCTGAGCCGCGCTTTCTGTGTCTATGGGCAGACAGAGCAGCGCTAATCAGTTGAATGAGTCTTGGTCAATGAGTTTATCATTTCTGCCATGGGTTAGAAGGGGGTCATGTGATTTCTAACAGCACCCCAGGTTGGTGAACAGCAATAGCCTCAATAAAAGCCCTTCAAACCCTGACCAAGGGGTCCCTTGTAGGCATTTAAAACTTGCTTCAGTTGCTACTTTTTAATAGTCAACATAAATGTATCCTGAGTGTGAGCGAGGCTACAGTGAGCATAGAGAGGGCGTTCCTATAACCACCAACTTTAGGGTGACCAGACATCCCCAGTTTCAGGTGACAGTGCCCGGATTGAGGAAACTGTCCCCAGACAAGTCTGTACCTGGATTGGATTTGAACAGGGGCTGGGGAAATTTCAAAGACAGTCAGTGCAGAATTAAAAAAAAAAATATCTGAATTATACACCCCAGCTCCGCCACTGCTACTAGCTTAGGGGGGTGTATTTTTTTCCATTATCTGTGCCCCTTTCTGATGATCATGTGCTGGTTGGAGCAGAGGGAATATTTCTTCAGTTTCAGGTGCATGCCCATTCAGCTCCGCTCGCATGTTCTTCTGCCTTGGCTCAAGTCCCGGCCAGCCGCCTGCCTGCTTATCTCCTTGCCTTCCCTGGCGGAGTGATCTTCCTCTGCTCCCCACCCAGTAGTAGCCGGGGTCGGGAGCGTAAGGCCCCTTTCACACTAGGGCGTTTTTCATGCGGTTTAGCGCTATTATACCGCATGAAAAATTTGTGCCTGTAGCCTTCAATGTGAAAGCCCGAAGGCTTTCACACTGAAGCGGTGCGCTAGCAGGACCGCTCCAAAAGTCCTGCTAGCCGCTTCTTTACAGCGGTGAAGGAGCGGTGTGTTCACCGCTCCTTTACCGCGGCTGCCCATTAAAATCAATGGGACAGCGCGGTAATACCGCCCGCAAACCACGGCAATAGCCGCGGTTTGCGGGCGGTATTAACCCTTTTTCGGCCGCTAGCGGGGGTTAAATTCACCCCCCTAGCGGCCGCATACCGCGGTAAGAATGACGGTATAGCAGCGCTGAAAATCGCGCTGCTATACCAACACCGCACCTGCCCGCCCCAGTGTGAAAGGGGCCTTAGACTTGACAGGCTGTGAGGCGGACGGCGACGGGCAGAGAGACGCTGATTGCCGCCATTACTAGTAAAAAATATATATATGTCCCCAGATTTCTTTTAAAAAATCTGGTCACCTTAACCAACAACCTATACTGTATCTTAGCCTGAAATTCTGCACCATTCAGAAAATGGCAGTAATCTTTGGGAATCTAGTTGTGGGTAGCCAGGTGGACAAGATCAATGCCATATTGAGCATTATAGAGGCTACTTTGGTCGCTGCTTTAAAAAAAAAAATGTCGCTTACAGAGATGAAGAGATGACTTTCCTTTCTGGATGCCTACCAAAATTCTGGTGCTAAATGAAGGAAAGAGCCATCTGTTGTAGAAATACAGAGAGGCAGAGTTAGTTTTGATTTTTAAGCGACAGTAAACGCCAAATTGGTAACCTTGTTCTGTGTGCCAAATCTAATTTATTTTAAGTTTTGACTGCTTAGGGTGCATTTACATATATCACATTACACACATCTCATTTACACAAATACACATCCAAATAATACTGAGAAATGTACCGTTGTCGCATTATAACACGTTCTATTAATCTCCTGCCTACAAGTGGAAAGTTAAAGTTTGGTGCCAGAATAAAAAGTGGCTAAAACGAAAGTAAAGACTTCAGTCTAACCAGTTAGTTAAAATTACGTGGAAGAAGTGCTTCTCGTTGAAAACACTTACCTTCAGAGCTGTTCACAGAACTATCAAGATAAAATACACCAGGAAATTTGCATAACCAGAAAGTCTTAGCATGGTCCTTTTTTTTTCAAATAGGTTGTAAGTGAACCTTTTATTTTTATTATAATGAGAACATGGCATATTGACCTGACTGATGAGGGTGTAACCTGTTAATCTTCACCCACATTGGAAGCCACAGAAACATACTTGTTGACTTTGTGTGAGAAGGACTGATACCAGCCTACACCCACATGTAGGTCTCATGCTTGGTACAATTCTCACGCATGGCTGGGCTTTAATGATTACATATACATGCTTATTGAATTATTGTCCATTGATAAAAATGATGTAAAAACTACTTAAGAATGCAGTGATGGCAAAAGATGTAATCCCCAACAGTAATGGAACTAGTAACTACTATGACTGTAGGGGGTGTTGATACACCAAGACCTACACTATATTGTCAAAAGTATTGGGACACCTGCCTTTACATGAACTTTAAAGGCATCCCAGTCTTAAGCCTCCTACACACGATCGGATTTTCCGACGGGAATTGTGTGATGGCAGGCTGTTGTCGGAAAAGCCGATCGTTTGTATGCTCCATCGGACAATTGTTGTCAGATTTTCCGCCAACAAATGTTGGATAGCATGCTTTAAAATTTTCCATATACGTGTTGTCGGATTATCCGATTGTATGTACAGAAGTCCTTCGGACAAAACTCCAAAGTACAAACACGCATGCTCAGAAGCAATGCTAACCATAACACAACATTAGCAGAAGTTGCCCAAAGGGTGGGGCTAAAGAGCTGAAAAATCACGTAGTTTTGTGTTTGTTGGCCGACAATTCTTTGTCATTTGTATGCAAGACAAATTCCTGGCCAACGCCCTTCGGACAAAAGTCCTACGCTTTGTCCGCGTAAAATCCGATCATGTGTACCAGGCTTTAGACCTAAGAGTTCAATATTGAGTTGGCCCACCCTTTGCAGCTATAACAGCTTTAAATCTTCTGGGAAGGCTGTCCACAAGGTTTAGGGAATGTTTGACCATTCTTCCAGACGCGCATTTGTGAGGTCAGGAACTGATGTGGACGAGAATGCCTGGCTCTCAGTCTCCGCTCTAATTCATCCCAAAGGTGTTCCATCGGGTTGAGGTGAAGGCCAGTCAAGTTCCTCCACCCCAAACGCGCTCATTCGTGTCTTTATGGGTCTTGCTCTGTGCACTGGTGTGCAGTCATGTTGGAACAGGAAAAAGCCACCCCCAAACTGTTCTCACAAAGTTGGGAGCATAAAATTGTCCAAAATGTCTTGGTATGCTGATGCCTTAAGAGTTCCCTTCACTGGAACTAAGGGGCCCAACCCAAACCCTGAAAAACAACCCCACATCATAATCCCCCCTCCACCAAATGATTTGGACCAGTGCACAAAGCAAGACATGGATGAGTGAGTTTGGGGTGGAGGAACTTGACTGACCTGCACAGAGTCCTGACCTCAACCCAATAGAACACCTTTGGGATGAATTAAAGATGAGACCACGAGCCAAGTCTTCCCACTACATCAGTGCCTGACCTCACAAAAGCGCTTCTGAAAGAATAGTCAAACTTTCCCATTGACACACTCAAAAACCTTGTGGACAGCCTTCCCAGAAGAGTTGAAGCTGTTATAGCTGCAAAGGGTGGGCCAACTCAATATTGAACCCTACAGACTAAGACTGGGATCAAAGTTCATGTGCGTGTAAAGGCAAGTGTCCCAATGCTTTTGGTAATATAGTGTACATGCTGATTGATTCATTGTTCATTGATAAGAATGATGTAAAAACTTCTTAAGAATGCAGGGATGGCAAAAGCTGTAATCCCCAACAGTAATGGAAATAGTAACTGCTATGACTGTAGGGGGTGTTGATACACCAAGACCTATATGTGGCCAGGGCCCTTCTGCACAAAGTCTAACCCTTGGGGCATACAGTTTTTTTCATAAACCTGAATACTAGAATGGGCCACTGGAGAATTCATGTGGTCCACTTTTTATCTACATCTTTCTAAGACCAAAGTGTGCAGTGGTATTGCACAGAGCAGTCCCAAACCTCTTCTTCCCGGGTACCCCGTTGTTTGCTTCTCCTCATCTCAGTGTGTCCCCATGGGTAGACACTTCCTCTGAAGTCAGGCTGTGTGCATCTATTGACACACACAGTGTGGCTCAACCCCGCCCCTTGTTTTCTGCTTACAGGATTTGACGCCTCCCGCTGCTGCCTCTGTGAGGGGAGAGAGCCTCTGCAGACTGACACAGGGCAGGATTGAGATTGGGCTCGGGTAAGTATACAGGGATACAAATACTGGGAAATGTTTGAACTTAATGCTAAGAATACATTACTGTAAAACAGGGGTTATAACCCTCCCTTACTCTATCCAAAAAAAAAAAAAAATTGCCTTTAAGTTCTACTGTAAAGTTTACTGGTTGCTTTACCCTGCATGGGCAAAGCACAGAATCACTTTAGAGGACACATCTCTGGTGTGAGAAGAGGCAGGGTGGGTTTGTGTTGTCCCAGGTTAAGGATTACCAGTGATGGAGCAATGTAGGGTGCACAGGAGGAAGCATTGTGCATCATTATTGTGCAAATGGATCGCCGATTTGATCGATCGATTGAGAGCCCCAGGGGGGTGTGTGTGTGGGGGGTATTAGTGCAAGTGAGGGGGCCAGGTCTGTTTGCCGCCCCCCTCAAAATATTGACTGCCAGCTGCCACTGCTTTAAAGCAAACCTCCACCGCTGCATATACTTAGCTTTTTTGCACTTTCCATCTAACCAATCAGCCACTTGGAGAAGGTGGAAAGCCCTGCTTAAGAAATTAGTTGTTGGAGTTGTAACTTGCTCTGGGCTATATACTTCCCATGTCACAGCACTGATTAGCCCAGCATTGTCTTATGGAAAGAGTCACATGTCCTCCAAAACTGGCAATACTTCTATTTCCTCTAGTGCTCTATGAAGAGGCCAAGGAGGGAATGAAATTTAAGTATATACTCTTGAAGAGGGGATGATTAAAACTCAACTTGGGGTTCGACCATTTCCCCCCAGTTGCCTTCCCCAATGGTCCCCCAAGCTGCTTTCTATGCTTTTTTCATGCTTGCCTTTTCAGAAGTTATCAGTCCATGTTGCATGATGACGCAAGTTCCTCTTGCTCTTTGCTTCTTCTCTCGCCTGCATGGTCCTCATGGATGCAGAGATGGACCCTGACCTCATGACATCAGTGTCCCTCTGCACCATTACACAAAAACACAGGTGCTGTGTGATGTCCCCCATGTGGGAGGGCTCACAGTGCCCTGTACTCTCAGTATGTCCTCAGTCTTTTAGTTTGAGTGATGCCGGGGGTCAGTCCGCTGAAAGACAAAGGGCATGCTATGTCAAGGAGGGATTATTGCAAGTGACAGCTCTGCATTAGTATTTTTTTTTTACACAGACTAAAATTTTTTACCCAATTAAAAAAAATAGCCTGGAGTTGGGTTTTAAAGCAAACATATTGCATTTTCCTGAATGGGCAAAACACATGTTTAATTCAAGCTGTGGGATCTTTGTAGGTGGAATAAACACAATGTAAAATCTGAAGAATAAGATCTAGTTGATATAGCAGCGTGATGATGATGTGCATGAGTGGAAGGCATCAAATAAATAATTCCCTTGTTAATCAATTATCATCCCACTGTGTTGCGCAGTTGTTGCAGAATCAATGTTTTGACACAAAACTGACAGAACCGAATTACAACTTCTCTCATAATCATGTGTGCGTTATTGAGTCACAATCATTTGGCTTCCTTATGAAGGAGATAAAAATTGAAGAGAAAGAGTGACATGAAAAGAAGTAAAAAAAAAAAAAAAGAAAGAAGCAGCTCAGAAGAATTTAGTATACAAGTTTATTTTTTACATTGAGAGTTATCTGGTCTCCCTTTGAACATTCTGCTAGCTAAACAATATGAGTGCTTAATTCTGCAGAATTCAGGTTTACATGCCATCAATCATCCTAAATAACAGGCTTTCTTTTGCTTCAAGTGGGTTTTTGCATTCCTATACAAGTCTATGGTAAAGTTAAACCTGTTTTAACTGCAGGTCAGAAGCTGAGTAACTGCCAGTCAGAAGCTGGTCAACTGCCGGTCAGAAGGTGGCCTGACTTCATATCAGAAGCTAATCAACTGCAGGTCAGAAGCTGGTCAACTGCAGATCAGAAGATGGCCAACTGCAGATCAGAAGGTGGTCAACTCCAGGTAGGAAGGTGGTCAACTGCAGGTCAGAAGGTGGTCAACTATAGGTCAGAAGGTGGTAAACTGCAGACCAGAAGGTGGTCAACTCAATGTCACAAGGTGGTCAATTACAGGTCAGATGTACCTGTTAATGAATTCTGAAAAAGCCCAAGTGTGTCTCAAACTGATGTGAAACTGCCGCCAAGTCCAAAGGCCCTCGACATGTTCAGAAACTTGTTTTTTGATCATATGGACCACTTTTAGGCAGCAACAAAACACATTTATTTATTGCAGCAATCTCACACTCATTTATAGACTGTCAATTAATGAATCAATACATTGTCCTGTAGTGATTAACCCCTTGCCTGTGCTTTAAGTGTGCTGTGACTCCTGGAGCCAGTAAGAGGTCTCCTGATCATGAGGCGCTGTGATTGGATGCACAGCGGTGAGGTCATCAAAAGCCTGTCCAATCCTACTCCCATTCTTTATAGTTGACCTTAAGCTATCAGTAATAGCTCAGTCATAATTCTGGGGATGCCAATGAAGTGATACATATGTAGCGGGGGTCTAAATTTAGGGATGATTCGAGTGGTAGTTGGCTCGGATCTTCCAATTTGTTGGACTCTGCCTTGCTGCTGTTTCACCTGGCGTGCAGTTCCCCTTTGAAGTATGGGTGGCGCTGTCACTTGTACTCGGGGTTGAACCACAGGTGATGGAGTGGCGATTGGGTGTCCTCTCTCGGCAGCCATGCAGTGGGCGTGGTCTACCCGCTGTGCATGCTGGGAGAGGGTATAAAAGGGGCGGACGCCATTGGAGAGCGAGCAATTCCCGGGGCCCATGCCCGGAGGGAGAACCTACGGTTCAAGTTCAAGTGCATGGCCCTCCAGGCTATGGGGCCACATGCGCTTCAGTCCCAGGCACCTTTAGTCCTGGGACTGCAACTTCAGCCCTGGGCCCAGCACCTTTAGCTGGAGCCCACTTTAGGAAGGAGGAATCCCAGGGTGCCGCCTTGCTAGGGGACCCGCATCTGGAAGAGGAGGCTGGGGGAGGACCATTCCGAAGGACTGGTGAGAGATCTCAGTGAATGAAGGGTCCCAGTAACTCTCTGGAGGGATGTCATCTATCCAAAAAGGGATCTAAACAACGGGACCATTAGGAGGTTCGGGACACTATAGATTCTGTGGCAGGGGATCTCCCGATCGCATCCATTAAGGGAATCTGATTGACTGTTCGAGCTACATGCCGGCTGCTAGTGCCCTCAGGTGACTATTCGGGTGAGCTATACCCACTCGGGATCGAGTGGCAAAGAAGCCAGGAGTGTCTGAATCTGATCTGCTCTTCTAACACCTTTCTCTCTTCTCAACTTTGTGGTTATTCATGCATAAGAAAAATGAACTCTACGTTGGAGTTGATACTGATGTGGACCTTGGAGTTACTTGGGGATATAGAGACTTGTCCTTTACATTCTAAGGGACGTGAACCAACTTTGAGGCGAACCTTGCTGCAAGACCCGTAAGTTATAAGTGTGCCTATTCTCTGCAAACCAGAGGGTACAGGCATTGTGGCATTGGGCGCCTTTTCCTCCTGTGAGTGAGCCAAGGAAGGGAGAGAAAAGTGGCCCGGGTGTTACACATATATGCAGCAGCAAGGTGTAAAGGACTACCCACCATTGAGCTGCTACTGTTTATACACTATATTGCCAAAACTATTGAGACGTCTGCCTTTACACGCACATGAACTTTAATGCCATCCCAGTCTTAGTCCATAGGGTTCAATATTAAGTTGGCCCACCATTTGCAGCTATACCAGTTTCAGTTCTTATGGGAAGGCTGTCCCCAAGGTTTAAGAGTGTGTCTATGGGAATATTGTGTACATGTGCTGCAGCCATAACATTGCTCTGGACTGGCCTGTTTAGAGTGGACCATACCTATATCATGAGTGTCTGCACATGCATTTATAGTTCCAGTTGGTAGCACTTGTGACAGGTTAATGCAGGAGAGCATTTAGGACATAGCGAAAGAGTGTTGTCACCCTATAACAAGGACCCTCATGGCAGGATCATCAGGTATAATTTTAACAAAAGCTGAAGATCTAAAGCTGAATTTGAGGTATGGCAATTTTTCCAGTTACATTGGCCTGTGGGACCTGTGGGATACCCCTAGAAGCTGAAAATCACTATAATTTGCACCATTACTTCAGTAAACTTCACAAGCTTCCAGGTCCCATGCCCAGTAGCTGCCCACCTGCATTGTTTACACAAAGGAGGCGGTCCACCACCGAAGCATGATGGAGTGCCATCTACTGCAGTAGCAGAAGATCGGGTAAGTAAGGCTTCATTCACATGTGCGGCTAGGGGTGATAAACAGGCGGATGAGCCATGGTTTTGCCTCCCATCTGAACCTCAGCCTGCAGCCGCCCAGGTCTGCACACATGCCATAGCTGTGGCAAAAATTAAACAGCATGTCTCATTCGTCGGGCGTTACTTCTGCTGAACAGGACTAATGCAAGTCTATGGGGCCATGCCACAACAGCCCCTGGACTTTGTGCAATACCCACAGTAGTGGAGTGGTAGTGCGCCATTTACCGTGCACCATTAAATCTTTAGAGGGCACTAAATGTGTAAAGGAGTCCTTCGAGCACAAGGGAGAATTTTAAGAATAAATAACAGCAGTGCTTTGAATACGATTCGTGGCCTAAAACCTGGAGTGTATTGAACTTTCTTAGTTCCATGTATTAGTGCAAATCATTTCTTAGATGCACTCAGGATGATTTATATATAAATACTAGAAAATGTGTGCCCACTCCTGGAAGAGGTAATTGGGAATGGTAAACATTGAAGTCTCTTGGTTGCTATGGCAATGTTGCTCCAGTAGAAGTAAGACTGGTGGACTCTATCATATGCTTCTTGGTTGGCAAAGAATAAGTGTGAAAAAGGGTTTATATGCCTTAATATGACCAACAACGAATGCTTACCATGCCTGGATAACAATCAGCCTACCGATAATGGCATAACGCATTGTACGATCTGTTAAAGTAAATCCAAACCCATTCAATAAAATTTAAATAAAATTCAACATGTTAATACCATATCAAAATAGGTTTTTAATGTTTTTTTTTTTTTTAATATGCAGCTTTCAAAAAGTCTGGGTAATCCTGCTATGAAGGTCCTTGCTCCTGCATTGCTCCAGTTGCTCCTGCACTCCACTGCACTGCCTATGTTTATCTGTTATTGACAATACTTACTGAGGCCCATACCAGACCCACGGCTGCCTTTTTTTATACTAGAAGGGAGTTCATTTGCATATTTAAATTAAATGTATTAAGTTTAATGTAAGTCATTTTATCAGTGTGTGGTAATGCTTTAATTTGTTTCTATGCACAATAGGTATATGGCACATTGGGTTATAGAGGAGTATTACATGTAAACAGGGCTTTTTCTCAGAGAATAGGTGCAGGAAATCCCCCCTTCTGAGTCACCTCTTGTCTCCGCCCCCTACCCACCTTTGAGCAGTGTCCCTTGGTTCCACCCCCTACCCACCTCTGAGCAGCGTCCCTTGGTTCCACCCCCCTCTGAGCAGCATCCATTGGTTCCATCCCCTGCCCACCTCCCAGTACCACCCCTTTTAGAGAATACAGAACCAAGTAACATTTTGTGGTGCTAAATAATTTGTATGGAATTTGTTAATGATAACAAGAAAAGCAGTAAAATAGATCCCCTGCAGCCAGCAACAATAGACCCCCCACACAACAATAGACTCCCCCACACAGCAATAAACTCCCCCACACAACAATAGACTCCCCACACAACAATAGATCCCCCACACAACAGTAGATCCCCCACACAACAATAGACCCCCACACAACAATAGACTCCCCCACACAACAATAGACCCCCCACACAACAATAGAATCCTTCACACAACAATAGAGACCCCACACAACAATAGATTCCCTACACAGCAATAGAATCCCCCACACAACAATAGACTCCCCCACACAACATTAGACCCCCCACAGCATCAGCACAGTAGAAGCAATCAGAGTTTCAGAGTGCAGCCCCCCTTCTAATGTGCCCAATCCTCTCAGTTTAATAAGGGGTCCCCCTGAAAATCATGAAATGACTACAAGGTCTCATTGCAAAGCCTCATGGCCCCACTCTGTTGTCACATGTTTTTACCGTACATCCCCCAACATAAAAAAGTGTAAATGATGCCTTTGAGTTTGAAAGACCTGAACCCCCACAGGAATATTTTTTATCTACGGCCCTGTACTTAGTAAACTGATGTTTTTAATGATGTATAAACCAACTGATAATATCTCTTGGGACTCTGTTAATGAAATCTCTATGCTGAATTTCAAGGTCTCCAAACCTAGTTTGCCCATTATAAAGGGTGCCTACTCTCGTCCCTGTGAGTTTTTGATGTATTTTATAATATGAAGAATGGAACAGGAGGAGCTCAAAGGGTAACACCCGAACCTCCCAGGTTGATAGAAACAGAATCATGAATGATGGCAGGGAGATCTTAATGGTGGAGTGTCCAAGACCTATTGGAAGACTTCCAAGACCCCAGAAGAAGCCCACATTCTCCACTACTTTTGGGTGGACATATATTTAACATTTTATTAAATTTTCTCATGTGTCATTTACAAATGAATATTAAGGGAGTGCACCTTTGCAGAGTGGCCCCTGGTCCTTTTGAACCCTAGTAAAACCTCTGTAGATTGCTAAGGTTTACTGTAATATGCATATTTTTTTTACACTACGTTATGGAAAAAAAGCATTTGTGCCACTGTGACAAGTCGAAGGACGTACATATACTGCAATCAAACATAAGAGGCCTCCACTCTATTGTTTCTATATATATGCTGCTGAGTTCAATTTTATACCCCACTGGGCACTGTTATGCACAGATAAAGGGTGTCATTTTGCACATGAGGAATTCTATGAAAACGAGAAAAAAACAGGCTATGCGTTAGTGGCATAAGCAGACAGCTCCTACGGCTCACAGTGACAAGCATACTGGTGTCTTAAAAATTAAATGAAAGATTTGTATATTTTTACAGAAAAGCCGTCACGTGTTGCTTTAGCCAGGAGCACGTATAGGCATTCTTGCATTATTATAAAAGTACAGACTTTTCTGCAAACTATTAATGCTGAACAGGCACAAAAGATTTAATTTCAATATTTTTCTAAATAGCCACAAAGGATATAAATCCACTTTGCGTGCATCCAATGCCTATAGGCCGCCAAGTGCATAGTTGCCAACATTACCAATAAATTTATAGGGACATTTTTTTGTAGGTAGGCGGGGTCTTAGTATAATTAGGGTAAGGGGCATTTGTTTGTAGGCGTGGTGTAGCAGGAGGGGTGGGCGTGGTTTAAACTAAATATTGGGCGAGGCTTAAAGGGAGTGTGGTTAGAGTCTGAGATGAACGAGGGATCGAGGGAGAAAGAGAGAGAGAGAGAAAGAAAAAAAGAACGAGATAGGGAGGGAAAGAGAGAGAAAGAAAGAGAAAGAGATAGGGAGGGAAGGAGAAAGAAGGAAGGAAAGAGATAGGGAGGGAAGGAGAGAGAAGAAAGGAAAGAGATAGGGAGGGAATGAGAGAGAAGGAAGGAAAGAGATAGGGAGTGAAGGAGAGAGAAAGAAAGAGAAAGAGATAGGGAGGGAAGGAGAGAGAAGGAAGGAAAGAGATAGGGAGGGAATGAGAGAGAAGGAAGGATAGAGATAGGGAGGGAATGAGAGAGAAGGAAGGAAAGAGATAGGGAGGGAAGGAGAGAGAAGGAAGGAAAGAGATAGGGAGGAAAGGAGAAAGCAGGAAAGAGATAAGGAGGGAAGGAGATAGAAGGAAAGAGATAGGGAGGGAAGGAGACATAATGAAGGAAAGAAAGAGGGATGGAGGGACAGTAGGCCAAGATCCTACACCACAATAGCAATATGTGTGTAGCGGGTATACACTTTTCTGTGTGTTAAAACTGGCAGAGACACCGGTGATGTGCAGTTCCCTGCAGCCCCACGGGTGGCGCTGTCGCCTTGGGCTGGGGTTGAACCATTGCTGTGTGCTGTGCTCCCTTTTTGTCCTGCCTCGGCAGAGGTATGGTTGGGCGGGGAACCCGCCGTGCTTGCTGGGAGAGGGTATAAAGGGGCCGGCCATCTTTGTCACGGGGGTCGAGTCCCGGGCACCTTCAGCCTGTGGGCGGTGGTTGGTGTCGGTCCCCTAGGTGGTCTAGGCCTAGAGGACGTTTGGAGGTTGTGTTCCATCCCAGGCACCTTGCCTGGGGTGAGGTACTCGGATGGAGGTCTGGAGCTCAGTGCCCACCACTGAGTTCCGCGAGGGAAGGAAATCCTAGGGAACCCCGGGATTGGGTACCCGAATCCGGAAGGCGTAATGGACCGGTGGGAGATACTTGCTTGAAGACCTGGTGCAGCATATTGCCAGTGACAGGTGGGCCTCTCATCGGAGACCGCCTGGAAGGAAATCCCTCCTCGCTCGGAGACCGCAACCCACTTTCAGGAAGGAAAGTGGAGAGTTCATTGTGTCTGGGCCTACTCGCATCCACACCTTCTTGTCTGTTCTGTTCTCTAAGGGAGTCTAACTGATTGTATTCACTTTTGCATTGAGAAGAATAAAGGAGTGTTGGACTTTAATGGTGTGGGGCTCATTTTCTGACAGACATTGTTCAAGGTAACTCTCTTTGGAGGCTCCAGGTGCAGAACACAGACCCGAAGGTAATATAAGAACTTTGCTTACACCACACAAACATCTGCGGTGAAGGCTTGGCGTGGTGACCCCGCACTCTCTCCTCTAAGGTACCCCTAGACAAGAGACAGATGAGCTGATAAAGAGAGGAGAGAGAGGAGGCCGCTACACGTGTATTCCATAAAGTTTAACAATCAGCAGATAAAGATACTCCAAACACCTGGTGTTGGTGCTTCAATCATCACGGCACCAGGGTTGTTATGGTGTCAGGATGATTGAAGCGCATTATTTCTATTATTGCATTGTAATATAAAATGAAATAGTTCAACTCACCATAATGCAGAATCTGTGGAAGCCCTGAGCGTGTCACTTGCCATGTCGCCTGCCACCAGATGCAGCTTGTCACTTGCCATGTCGCTTGCCGACAAATGCGATTGTCACTTGCCATGTCGCCTGCCACCAGATGCAACTTGTTACTTGCCACGTCACCTGCCACCAGATGCAGCTTGTCACTTGCCACCAGATGCCGCTCGTCACCAGATCTGTAGCATGTCACCATGTGTAGCATGTCACCAGATCTGCAGCATTTCACCATATGCAGCTTGTCACCGGATCTGAAGCATGTGTCACTAGATGCAGCTTGTCACCAGATCTGCAGCATGTCACCATATGCTGCTTGTCACCAGGGGCTGGCACTGGTGATTTGATCACTGCCGCCATTTTACAGAGAAGACCAGCTCTCGTGGAGCAAGAGGCGGAGCCCAGGTGGCTGCCAATAGAAATGGAGGGACTGGGGATTGGCGGCAGCTCCATTTCTATTGGCAGCCACCTGGGCTCCGCCTCTTGTTTCTTCCCATCGGCCTTCATGAGAGCTGGTCTTCTGTAAAATGGAGGCAAGCTCAATCACCAGTGCCAACCCCGGACCTCTAGCGGTGGCTTTGATAAAGAAGCTGTGCGCTTCGAAACGCGTCAGCCGGTAGTGCGCCCCATCACGGTCTCCTTGATCGGTCGAAGTGTGGTTTGGGTTTCGCATGCTGCAGCCTCCAAGGCACTGTTTGTACAATGCGAACTTTTGTACTAGTTTTGCGAGTACCTTTCTATTGCTTTTATTTTAAATAAATTATCCTAAACGATATCACACCAGGCTGGTGCGCTCTTGTTCTTCCTTTTTTTCATTTGCTACTAGGACACCCCTATCCACGAAGGGCAGCAAGGCCGGTGCTATCGTTATAGATTACTGAATGGTCAATGGTCATCTCATGCGTAGGATTGTTTGTTGTTTTTCTGCCACTTTAAAATACCTCTAGCGGCGGCTCTGGCGATTCACTGGGAGTCGGGGTAAAGCCAATTTCCCGTGATTTTTCCCAGAACACGGTAAGACCGGGACAAGGGTCTGAATACTGTGAATGTCCCAGAAAAATCGGGACCATTGGCATGTATGATAGTGGCAACTAGGGATTGCACCTACATTAACATTCTTAGGAATGGGCCCTGTGCCTTGAGAACAGTAATCTACCTTTTATTTTACAGCCATGGCCAAAATTTTTGAGAATGACACAAATATAAATTTTCACAAAGTCTGCTGCCTCAGTGAGGGGAAGACTTTTGAAGGATGGCCGGTGTCAGAAAGAGCAGCAAAGAAGCCACTTCTCTCCATGAAAAACATCAGGGACAGACTGATATTCTGCAATAGGGATGAGCCGAACACCCCCCGGTTCTGTTCGCACCAGAACCTGCGAACGGACCGAAAGTTTGCGCAAACTTTAGAACCCTATTAAATACAATGGACTCGAACGTTCGAAATCAAAAGTGCTAATTATAAAGGCTAATATGCAAGTTATTGTCCTAAAAAGGGTTTGGGGACCCGGGTCCTGCCCCAGGGGACATGTATCAATGCAAAAAAAAGTTTTTTTGGGAGCAGTGATTTTAATGATGCTTAAAGTGAAAAAAAAAAGTGAAATATTCTTTTAAATATCGTACCTGGGGGGTGTCTAAAGTATGCCTGTGAAGTGGCACGTGTTTCCCGTGTTTAGAACTGTCCCTGCACAAAATTACATTTCTAAAGGAAAAAAAGTCATTTAAAACTGCTTGCGGCTTTAATGTAATGTCTGGTCCTGGCAAAATGGATGAAAATCATTGAGAAAAATTGCATGGGTAACCCCCAGCCCATTACCAGCCCCTTTGGGTCTTGTATGGATATTAAGGGGAACCCCGCACCCAAATTAAAAAAAGGCCCTATATACTCTGAACAGCAGTATACAGGCGGTGCAAATAAGACAGGGACTGTAGGTTTGTTCTTAAGTAGAATCTGTTTGTAATTTGGAACAGGTAAATTGTTTAAGTGTAGCTCCAGCCAAAAAATCTATTTTTAAGCTTTTTGGAAAACATAGGGAAGGGTTATCACCCCTGTAACATTTGTTTTGCTTTCTGTGCAGTGTGCACCTGTTCAGAACTTTTCACCTCACTTTCCGTCCTAATGACAAATGTTTTTTGAAAAATTGGGGTTTTTATTGAAACAAGGATGGTGATAAAGCATCAGTGGAGAGGAGACACCTTTTTCCCATATTAACTCTTACAGGAGAGAATTTCCCTTCCTAGGGGTAGATTTCCTCTCACTTCCCGTTGTCTCCTTCCGTTTGCAAGTAGGAGTCGTTCGTAAGTTGGATGTTTGAAAGTAGGGGCCTGCCGTATATACTCTGCAGAAATTTGGCCCTTAGGTGTTGGTGTTGCCACAACACTGTAAGCCCTCACAGTTACTCTTGGTGGGCGCTGGAACGCACTGCTGTGAACTATTATATCAAGAATTGTAATTACATGCCATTGTTGAACGGTGGTAGGAAAAATTGGGCCTTTGGTGGTGGTGCTGGCGCCACAACACTGTAAGTCCTCACAGTTCCTCTTGTTGGGCGCAGGAATGGGCCCAGCTGTGAAATATTAGATCAAGAATTGTAATTACATGCCCCTTTTAAACAGGGCCAGAAAAATTGGGCCTTTGGTGGTGATGGTGGTGGTGGTGTTGCCACAACACTGTAAGCCCTCACAGTTACTCTTGGAGGGTGCAGGAATGGGCCCTGCTGTGAATTATTAGATCAAGAATTGTAATTACATGCCGCTGTTAAACAGGGGTATAAAAATTGGGCCTTAGGCACTGGTGCCACAACACTGCAACCCCTCACAGATACTGTACTTGGAGCGCAGCAATGAGCCCTGCTGCAAAGTATTACATCAAAAATGTAATTACACGCCCCTGTTAAACAGGGGCAGAAAAATTGGGCCTTAGGCACTGGTGCCACAACACTGCAACCCCTCTATTAGGAGCGCAGGAATGAGCCCTGCTGCAAAGTATTTCATCAAAAATTTTATTTACACGCCCCTGTTAAACAGGGGCTGGAAAATTGGGCCTTAAGCACTGGTGCTGGTGCCACAACACTGCAACCCCTCACAGATACTGTAGTTGGAGTGCAGCAATGAGCCGTGCTGCAAAGTATTGCATTAAAAATTGTAAATACACGCCCCTGTTAAACAGGGGCTGAAAAAATTGGGCCTTAACCACTGGTGGCAGTGCCCTGAACCAAAAATTTTCTTACATGCTATTGTCAGGGTCACCTGTGGCCAGGTGACAGATGCACACCGTAGGGGGACAGGAGTGCACCGCGAGGTAGTGAACCCTATGGCTGGCTTCTGTGGATAGGAAACTGGGTGGTTGTGGAAAGCGGGACCAGAGGAGCACAACCGGGATCCCAACGGAAGCGAGAGCCAAGATTCCCCAGGGCGCGGAGTCTAAGACCCAGCTGGTCTTCTCCAGGGCCTCTAGTGGTGAGGATGTTACGCTGCAGGCTGGGACCAGGTCGCGGCCCCTGGAGTTTCCTAGCTCACGCCCCGTAGGATAAGGGGAAGCAGCAGCACACGATAGAGAGAACCGAATAACAAGCCGAAGGTCAGGGGCCACAAGCAGACAAGGATAACGAAGAACGAGCCGAAGGTCAAGGGTCACGAGCAGACAGGGATGGTCGGGGACAAGCCAATAACGTAACAGAGAGACAGACGTAGCACACGGCAGGCAGGAACCCAAACACACAATGCCTAACAAACACGTTGATCAGCAAAGCAGGCTTGCAGTGCACAGGTTAATATAGTGTTCAGTGATAGGGCCTGGGGTGGAGTCAGGCTGGGAGGAGATTATAAAGGAAGCCAGGTGAAGGAGGTCTGGTCTCTAGATGAACACATGAGGAGGAAGGTAAGATGGCAGACAGACATTAATGCATATCCATGACAGCTATCAGCATGATCATTGAGGAGGAAAAAGATAGTCACTCAGCATCACAGGATAGTCACTCTGCATCAGCATAGGCAGTCTTGAAGGGATCTGACATTTAAAAGAAAATTATTCTGTTATATCAGCATCAGGTGCTTGGTAGCTGGTGGTGATCCAAGACTGATTCATTTTTATGAAGGTCAGCCGATCGACCTTCTCCACCGCTCCTTCTTTGACTGACCGAAGCCTCAGCAACATGTTGTCCGGGACCAGGAATTTGTAACCTTCCAGTCTCTGGGAACGCGTTGCACAGACCTTTCTGCAAGGCCTCCCGAACATGCCTCATCCTCTGCTCCCTCTGCGACGGCAAGAGAAGGTCCGCAAACTTACCCTTGTAATGTGGATCAAGGAGGGTTGCCAGCCAGTAATGATCCCTCTCCTTGATAGCACGAATACGAGGATCCTTCCGCAGGCTTTGCAAGGTCAGGGAGGCCATGCAGCGTAGGTTTGCTGAAGCATTCGGTCCGGAGTCCTCTGGGTCACTCAGGACGACATGATCCTCAGCCACCTTCTCCCAGCCACGTACAAGTCCATGGGTGTCTTGGGACTATAATTAATCCCTTGAAGACTGCTGCTGATGCTGAGTGCTAGGCTCCACCTCCATGCAGACACAATCCTCCTCCTCCTCGTCCTCTTCATGTGTGATAGCCAGCAGGAACACTGTCTGGATAAAGGGGGCCTTGAGAGGTAAGGAAGTCCTCCTCTTCCTGCCTCTGTTCTGCCTCAAGTGCCCTGTCCATTATTCCACGCAGCGTGTGCTCCAACAGGTGGACAAGAGGGACAGTGTCACTGATGCATGCACTGTCACTGCTCACCATCCTCGTGGCCTCCTCAAATGGTGCCAGGACAGTGCATGCATCCCTAATCATGGCCCACTGGTGTGGGGGAAAAAATCCAAGCTCCCCTGACCCTGTCCTGGTGCCATATTGTAACAGATACTCATTGATGGCCCTCTGCTGTGTGTGCAGCCGATGCAGCATGGCCAACGTAGAGTTCCACCTGGTGGGCATGTCACAGATTAGGCGGTTCTTGGGCAGGTTGGATTCCTTTTGCAGGTCAGCCAGCCGAGCACTGGCATTATATGACTGGCGGAAATGCCCACAGAGTTTCCTGGCCTGCTTCAGGACCTCCTGTAAGCCTGGATACCTGCCCAAGAACCGCTGCACCACCAAATTAAGGACATGAGCCAAACAGGGCACATGGGTCAGTTTTCCCTGTCGGAGGGCGGAGAGGAGGTTGGTGCCATTGTCGCAATCACCTTTCCTGGCTTAAGCTGGCGTGGCGTCAACCACCTCTAAACCTGCCCCTGCAGAGCTGACAGAATCTCTACCCCAGTGTGGCTCCTGTCCCCCAAGCACACCAGCTCAAGCACCGCATGGCATCATTTTGCCTGCGTACTTGCGTAGCCCCTTGATAGCCTACGGAGCACCGCTGGTTCCAAGGACAAAGCACAGGTAGAGGCCATGGAGGAAGAAGAAGAGTAGGGGTTGGAGGAGAGAGGTGTGTCAGAATCACCAGTAGTAACATTTTGGAGGCGTAGTGGCGGGACAACCTCCAACACTACTGCACCTTGTCTTGCATCCTTCCCAGCTGCCAGCAGAGTCACCCAATGCACCGTGAAAGATAGGTAATGTCCCTGTCAATGCCTGCTAGAATGTGAGTCAGCGGTAATATGCACCTTACCGCTGACCACCCTGTCCAGCGAGGCCAAGACATTGCCTTCCACATGCCGGTAGAGAGCCGAAATCGCCTTCCGTGAGAAAAAGTGGCGTTTGGGAACCTGCCACTGAGGAATCGCACATTCCACAAACTCACGGAAGGGGGCAGAGTCTACCAACTGAAAAGGCAGCAGTTGAAGTGCTAGCAATTTAGCAAAGCTAGCATTCAACCGCTGAGCATGTGGATGGCTAGAAGCAAACTTATTTTGGCGGTGCAGCAGCGGGGGCAGGGAAATTTGCCTGGTACAATCAGACGTCGGTGTACTGATAGCAGAACTGGATATTCATTTGCTACCATTCTGGTACTCCGTGATTGGTAACCTAGTCCAGAGCAGTGGTAAGTAGTAAGTAGTGGTAAGTACAGGGTCTCCCTCCTCTTTGACCTTCTTTACTTGCCATTTTTACCTGCCCCTCTTTTTTCACTAGCATTATATTTTTATTGTCTCACAACAGATACAACGATACGCACTTGCCCCTGATGAGCGAGCAGAGACTCGCGAAACGCGTAGGGCACCATTGATGCGTTTATGTACCTGCATGTGCTGAGGATCTATGCTATCTGCTAGAAGCCCACCATTTGGTTTCATATTATTATCTTTTAAGAGTATTTTATTGGTTGTGCAATTTTGTCCACTGGCCCAGCAACCCTTATTACCATCACTGTGTCTTTATATGGATGTAACATGTTTATGTATTTATGTTTATGTGTACTGATGTTGTAAACATAGGCCACTATGCCTGGTGATGCACAATTATTGCTGTACCCGTTTGTTTTTACAACATTTTGTAACCAATAAATTATATTTTTTGCATACATGGGTGAACATGTGCCAATCTCTACCACCTCACTCAAAGTCCCAAGGGCGACCCCTTCTTTTCTGTTTCATATAGGGATGGAGATGGTAGAGCGGTTTTCACCAGACCATATCCTCTTTGTACCGATAGCAGATTGCCTGCAAGCACTTGGCTGTGACACACCTAATTCTAAACCTTCATTCCTCTCAGTGCAGGTTTCAGAGAGGACTGAAGGTATAGTTGGGTTGGAGATCCCAGCTGATGAGGAGCAAGGAGAGGTCCGCTTTGTTCTTTGGTGTCGGTCTTTTAGGTACGCTTGCCCAACAAACTGCATGGCAGGTCGACATATGTCTGGTCAAGCACGTGGTGCCCAAGCGGCTGATGTTTTGGCCACGTGAGACACGCTTCAGACATATGTTGCAAATGGCAACGGTGCGATCTGCTGCACATGTCTGAAAAAAGGCCCACATCAAAGAACTTTTGGAATAACGTGCAGAGATAGCAGTGCCCTGCACATGCGGTGTGATGCAGTCGGTGTGCTGCCCTTAAGCTGGCCCCTGGAGGGCATCCTGCATCGTTGGAGATGTGCCTCCTCCTTCTCTCTCCTATCAAGCACCCACGTGGAGTCAGTGACCTAATCATCCCCTCCCTCCTCATCACTGGAGCAAATCTGGCAGTATGCAGCAGCTGGGGGAACATGACTGCCAGATAGCTGTCCTTGTTAGGCACCCCCTCTCTCTGGGCTCACGTTACTACCCCCTCTCTCTGGGCTCACGTTACTGCCTTCCTCTAGCTGGGTTCCATCATCTGAGCCTTCAAAACACTGGGCATCCTCCTGGAGCATGTACCCAACACTGTGGTCAAACAGTTCGGGGGACTCCTCAGGAGGACATGGTGGGAGCTAGGGAAGGAGTGACTGATACTATTGAGCCGAGGGAAGAGGCCGCTTTGGCAGCTGCTTTGCCAGACAAAGTACCCTGAGCCTGGGTGAGAGAGGATGAGGAGGAGGAGGACGGCTTGGTCATCCACTCTACCAAGTCTTGGGCATGTTGCGGCTCAACATGGCCAGCTGCCGAAAAGAAGGACAAGCGTGTCCCACGGCCACGTGCTGATGAGGATGCACCGCGTCCACGACCAGCACTGTTGCCTCTAGACACAGAACCTGCTTGCCCTCTTTTATTGCCTCGTGACTGTCTGCCTCTCCTTGTTTGCCTTCCAGACATGCTAATGGCCTGCAGTGAGATGTAGCTGCACAAAGGTGGTATATATATATATATATATATATATATATATATTGTGAGGGGGTTAGCTCGGCAGCGGGTGTGTGTGACCCCCGAGATGGGCTCCCCACACAAAACAGGCCCAGCAAACGGAGGTTGTGGTTTTCAAAATCAAAAAGGTGCGGTTTATTTTCTATTTACAGTGACAAAACACAGCAAAGCAAAAGAAACATAAACAAAATAAATCCTGGTCAACTTGACCTCTGACTAAACATACAGGTTTCCTAACTAACAACTGGGATCAGCCTAGTGCTGTCCTAGTCCCTAAGTCCCTGGTTTTAAATGTCCAAGCAAATAGCCACACAGGCTTTGTCTCACCGCACAGGGGTTCACTCTCCCTAGACAGTCCACACAGGTCTGGGTCCAGGCATGAGCTAACATCTAATGAAGCTGGGAGTTCTTATAGAGGCCTAAATGAGCTGACAAGCTTCAGCTGGTCTCATCAACTCCCTGTCTGCACGACGCCCAGCACTCTCCCTAGAGGTATGAGTCATCCATGAGCCTACTAGCCTCAGCTGGGCTTATACAACTCTCCACCTAGTTGTATAAGTCGGCGTAAAGCCTGAATCTGGACGAAATATATCTACCCCCCTGGATGCAACCAGGTGACTTTACCTTCCTGCTGTCACATACCCCCCCCTCTTGTTTTAACCTCGGGGTTGGAACACCAGCAATCAGGCATTCATGTACTCGAGACAAAGC
The DNA here is from genome assembly GCA_029206835.1 of Rana muscosa. Taxonomy (NCBI): domain Eukaryota; kingdom Metazoa; phylum Chordata; class Amphibia; order Anura; family Ranidae; genus Rana; species Rana muscosa. The sequence goes on from CM055128.1 coordinate 75,400,495, forward strand.
ATCCACATTCCCCATTTGAACGCCAGGGCGATGCTTTACTGTGAAGTTGAATTCCTGGAGGGCCAGGAACCACCTATTCACTCTTCTATTTGTTTCCTTGTTTTGAGCCATCCACTTTAACGGAGCGTGATCCGTAACCATGTCAAAGTGCCTACCTAGCAGGTAGTACCGAAGGGAATCTAGAGCCCACTTCACCGCTAAACACTCCTTTTCAATGGTGGCGTAATTTACCTCATGGGACTTCAACTTCCTGCTGAGGTAAATGACTGGGTGCTCTTCCCCGTTCCAGACCTGGGACAATACTGCTCCTAACCCCACATCTGACGCATCACTTTGTACGACAAAGTCTTTAGAGAAGTCGGGTGAGTACAACACTGGCTGGCTACATAAGGCTTGTTTCAAGAATTGGAATGCTGCCTCAGCCTCGGGGGTCCATTTAATCATGACCGACCCTTTCCCCTTCGTCAGGTTGGTTAGGGGCACAGCCTTAGAAGCAAAGTGGGGAATGAATCGCCGATAATACCCAGCGATTCCCAGAAAGGCTCGTACCTGCTTCTTGCTGTTGGGACGTGGCCAACTCTGGATGGCCTCGACTTTGTTGAGTTGGGGTTTTATTACTCCCCTCCCAATGGTGTACCCAAGATATTTGGCCTCCTCCTGCCCAATGGTACACTTCTTGGGGTTAGCCGTAAACCCCGCTTCCCGAACAGAGTCCAGGACTGCTTGCACTTTTGGCAGATGTGAGGCCCAATCTGTGCTATGGACAATTACGTCATCCAGGTAAGCCGCAGCATACTTCCGATGGGGCCTCAGCATCTGGTCCATTTTCCGCTGGAATGTGGCCGGCGCATTCTGTAACCCGAACGGCATTCTTTTGTATTGGAACGCCCCGTCTGGGGTTACAAATGCGGTTTTCTCTTTGGCCGACTTGGCCAGGGGGATTTGCCAATACCCTTTTGTGAGGTCAAGAGTCGTCATGTATCGGGCTGTTCCCAGCCGGTCGATCAACTCATCTATACGTGGCATGGGGTAGGTGTCAAATTTTGTAACTTTGTTCAACTGACGAAAATCGTTACAAAATCGCCAGCTCCCATCCGGTTTAGGCACCAACACAATGGGACTAGACCAATCACTTTGGGACTCCTCTATCACCCCTAAGTTCAGCATTTTCTGTACTTCCTCCCGTATTGCCTCCCGTCGGGCCTCTGGGATCCGATAGGGTTTTAACTTCACCCTTTCACCGGGCGGGGTAATGATGTCATGCTCTACCCCAGATGTTTGTCCCGGCAGCTCAGAGAATACCTCCTTGTTGCGAAGCACAAACTCCTTAACCTCCTGTTGTTGGGGTTGTGACAAGGTGGCTGCTATTCCAACCTCAGGAATCACGCAACCAGTTTGAGCTGGTGACCAAGTGTCTGCGACTAGGGACTCTCTATCCCTCCAGGCTTTCAACAGATTAACGTGATAGATCTGTTCGGGCTTTCGCCTTCCTGGTTGTCTGACCTTGTAATTCACTTCGCTCACTTTTTCCATTATCTCGTAGGGGCCTTGCCATTTGGCAAGGAATTTACTTTCAACCGTAGGGACAAGTACCAGTATCCTATCCCCCGGGGAAAAGGTACGGGTCTTGGCTCCACGGTTGTACACTCTCTGCTGTGCTAACTGCGCTTGGGCCAAATGTTCCTTCACGATGGGCATTACCTGTGCAATTCGGTCTTGCATCAGGGCGACATGCTCAATCACACTCCTGTGGGGAGAACTCTCACTTTCCCAAGTTTCCTTGGCAATATCCAACAGCCCTCTTGGGTGTCTCCCATACAGTAACTCAAAGGGGGAGAATCCCGTAGAGGATTGGGGCACCTCCCTAATAGCAAACATCAGATAAGGAAGTAGACAGTCCCAATCCTTTCCATCTCTATCCACCACTTTCTTCAACATTTGTTTTAGGGTTTTGTTGAACCTTTCAACCAGCCCATCGGTTTGGGGGTGATACACAGATGTACGTAATTGCGTCACTTTGAACAATTTACACAGCTCCTTCATAACCCGGGACATAAAGGGTGTACCTTGGTCCGTAAGCAGTTCTTTACAAATACCCACCCGGCTAAACACAAGAGATAGCTCTTTGGCTATGGTTTTGGCCGAGGTATTTCGGAGAGGGATCGCTTCTGGATAACGGGTGGCATAGTCCATTATAACTAATATGTACTGGTGCCCCCTAGCGGACTTGATTATAGGACCTACCAAATCCATGGCGATCCTCTCAAACGGGACCTCAATGATGGGTAGAGGGACCAGCGGGCTACGGAAATGTGGCATCGGGGCCGACCTCTGACACACAGGGCAGGAGGAACAATAATTTTCTATGTCCTTCATCACCCCCGGCCAATAGAATCTCTGTAATACCCTCTCTCGGGTTTTCTCTGTCCCCAGATGACCTCCAAGAATGTGCCCATGGGCCAACTCCAACACCAACTTCCTGTAAGGTTTGGGCACCACAAGCTGCTCAACGGTTTCTTCTGCCCTTTTTGCCACCCGATACAGTAGGTCCTTCTCTACGCTGAAGTATGGGTAAGTGCAGGTATTATCTGGGTTCACTAACTCGCCATCTATTTCCACTACGTTTTCCCGTGCCTTTATTAGGGCGGGGTCTTTTAACTGTTCTGTGGCAAAATTTTCCCTGTGAACCTCCAGATCAGAAAACTCCACAGACGGTAGGTTTTCGTCTGAGGAGGTGGGCTCCTCTCCAGTTTCTTGAGTCTCCCCTGCCAATACTGATAAGGGAAATTCCGGAGAGTCCTCACCACTCCCAGGGGAGTTCTGGCTATCACATTCCTGGTACATAGGGGCACCAGTGGGGGGCTCAGGATCATCCCACAGTTCCCAGAACTTCGGAAAATCCCTTCCCACAATGGCGTCATGCGGTAACTGAGATACTAAGCCCACTGGATGAGAGAGGGTACCTTTGGGGGTCTCGAAACACACTGTAGTCACTGGATACTCTCGGGTGTCCCCATGCACACAAATAACAGCTACCTTGCTATTCCCAGAGACCTCTGTTTTAACTAACTCAGCCTTTATCAGGGTCACAAGGCTACCTGAATCCAGCAATACCACAACATTTCTACCATTAACACACATTTTGCATAAATGTTTCTCAGTTCCTCGAATGGCAGTGCATGCGACTGTCGCACACAGCGACTGACGTCTGCCCGTCAGAAAGTCACACTGCATGGGTTCCTCCACAACCGGGCAATTGGCTGCAATATGTCCCGCTTGCCGGCAGCGGTAGCAAACGATCCTTCTTGCGGCCTCTTGAGCTGCTGATTTCCCAGGCTGTTCTCGCCAAACTTGGGGTAGAGCTCCCACCCTCTCACTCTCTCCACCCTCACCCCTTGGAATCCTCTTATCCGCCCCTGGGGATGGTCTGGTCTTAGGGTGGAAAGTCCGAGTGTCTCTGGAAGAGGCCGTCAGGTTCTCTGTAGCCAAGTATTTCTCCACACGATCCACAAGACCATCGGCCGTCTCTGGGTCTCCATGGCTTACCCACTTTTGGATGGCAGTAGGAAGAGCTCTCAAAAACCGATCCATTACAACACGTTCCACAATCTTTGGTGCGGACAAAGTCTCTGGCTGTAGCCACTTTCTGCTCAGGTGAATGAGATCATACATTTGAGACCTGGGGGGTTTTCCAAGCTGGAAAGTCCAGTTATGCACACGCTGAGCCCGGACAGCCTGGGTGACACCCAGCCTTGCCAATATTTCAGCTTTTAGCATCACATAGTCTTTTGCTTGGTTAGGCTCTAGGTCATAGTAAGCTTTCTGCGATTCACCAGTTAACAGAGGAGCCACCAGTCCAGCCCACTGCTCCTCAGGCCACTTTTCTCTTTCAGCGGTCCTTTCAAATGTGGTCAAAAATACCTCTGGATCATCCTCTCCAGTCATTTTTGTCAATAAACGACTCACCCCAAAGGACGCGGTATTAGTGGGACGGCTTTCCTCACTGGTCTGCGGACGTTGCTGCATTGCTGCTTCCATCTGTTGTTGTAGTCTCTGCTCTTGCTTCTGCAACAGGTCTATGAAGCGGGCCTCAGATTGCTGCTGGGCTTGTTGCTGAGCCTCCAGACTCTGTTGCAAAGTTGCGTTTGTCTGCTGCTGGGCTGCAAGGCTCTGTTGATGAGCTTGCTGCTGGGCTGCGAAGTTCTGTTGTTGAGCTGCAAGGCTCTTTTGCAAACCTGCATTTGTCTGCTGTTGATTGGCATTTGCTAGAGCCAGCTGCTTCAGTATCTCCTCCATGCTGGCTTAAAAAAAAACTGCCCGCATTCTCCACCAACTGTGAGGGGGTTAGCTCGGCAGCGGGTGTGTGTGACCCCCGAGATGGGCTCCCCACACAAAACAGGCCCAGCAAACGGAGGTTGTGGTTTTCAAAATCAAAAAGGTGCGGTTTATTTTCTATTTACAGTGACAAAACACAGCAAAGCAAAAGAAACATAAACAAAATAAATCCTGGTCAACTTGACCTCTGACTAAACATACAGGTTTCCTAACTAACAACTGGGATCAGCCTAGTGCTGTCCTAGTCCCTAAGTCCCTGGTTTTAAATGTCCAAGCAAATAGCCACACAGGCTTTGTCTCACTGCACAGGGGTTCACTCTCCCTAGACAGTCCACACAGGTCTGGGTCCAGGCATGAGCTAACATCTAATGAAGCTGGGAGTTCTTATAGAGGCCTAAATGAGCTGACAAGCTTCAGCTGGTCTCATCAACTCCCTGTCTGCACGACGCCCAGCACTCTCCCTAGAGGTATGAGTCATCCATGAGCCTACTAGCCTCAGCTGGGCTTATACAACTCTCCACCTAGTTGTATAAGTCGGCGTAAAGCCTGAATCTGGACGAAATATATCTACCCCCCTGGATGCAACCAGGTGACTTTACCTTCCTGCTGTCACAATATATATATATATATATATATATATCTGTACTGATTATAATGCAGCTATCAGAATCAACTGCCAGCTGTGGTATTAGTATGAGAAAAGCAGGAATTGCCTTCAGTTAGTTTTAGGTGAACACTGTGCAGAGGACACAGTACACTAACTGAAAATACTTGCAGCTCTCTGCCTGTGGTTTTATTATGAGAACACCACAAATTGTATTCAGGTTCCTTTAATTGAACGCTATGCAAAGCACACAGTACACTAAGTGAAACACTGCAGCTAGCACAATCACCTGCCTGCCTGTCACAGTATAGAGAATAACAGGAATGGAACTAGCTAAACTGAATACAGTGTATAAATATATATACAACACCTAGGATGCATATATATCCTCTAAACACTGGAACTGCAGCTAACTGACTCACCTGCCTGCTCTATCTAACTCAATATTGTAGTAAAGTAATATATATATATATAGTGTATAGTCCAGTAGATAATTGATGTTTAGTTATTATAATGATGATATCAGTTATGTTTTCGCAGCAACACCCAAGTTCTCCAGAGAGTGCAATTTATTTGACTTCCAACACAGAACAAAGTTCAATACTTGCACAGATGACAACGAATCCAACAGAGTATATATATATGACCCAGAATAGTAGATTTTAAAGTCCCATGTTCTCTAGATCTGTGCCTTCATATCCATAGAGAATATAAAAAAACTAGAGTAGCCTGAATGCCAGCTTATATTGCCTATCTACTGAATGGCTGAGCAATTTGATTGGCTGTCTTTGATCTACGCTCTGTCTTTCAGAATGACAGAGAATGACCCCTAGCCGGAGACGGCTATAGTCATCGCATGCCCTAATTTGCATTCCTGCATAATAACATCAACAAGCCCTCTTTGACATATGCAATTAGATTACAGATACCAAAGGTGGCCTGAGCACAGTTTTGATGTGTAAAATAGACTTATCCTGGATTCTTGCATCTTAACATCAAGAAGCCCCCCCTTTTGATATGTGTAGTAAACCTTGTTTGGCCCTTTGGTCAACAAACACCTTTTGATATGTGTAATTAGATTACAGATACCAAAGTCAACTGAAATCTGGCCTGGTCAACCTTTTACTTATACATATATATAATAATATATTGTCCCACATAAATCGGCCAACATATTACAACAAATATAAAAGACACTGTCTCTCTCTCTCTCTGTAAGCTCTCTCTTTAACCACCGCAACATACTACACAAGGCTGCCACAGAGGCGGCCTTATATAGGGTGGGGCGTGTACTTAACCCCCTGAGACATAATTGGCCAAAGCTACCCTGTGCAATGCACTGCCGCAGTGAATTATGGGCCATGACGCGCCACTCGAATTTGGCGCGAACGGCCCATAATTTTCGCAATTCGGCGAACAGCCGATGTTCGAGTCGAACATGGGTTCGACTCAAACACGAAGCTCATCCCTATTCTGCAAAAGGTACAGGGATTGGCCTGCTTAGGACTGGGGTAAAGTAATTTTTTCTGTTGAATCCCCTTTCCGATAGTTTGAGGCATCTGGTCATACCAGTCAGTAAAGCATCCTGAGACCATTCATGTGTGGGGTTGCTTCTCAGCCAAGGGAGTGGGCTCACTTACAATTTTGCCTAAGAACACAGCCATGAAATAAGGATGGTACAAAAACATCCTCCGAGAGCAACTTCTCCCAACCATCCAAGAACAATTTGGTGACGAACAATGCCTTTTCCAGCATGATGGAGCACTTTGCCATAAGGCAAAAGTGATAACTACGTTGCTTGGGGAACAAAACATCAAAATTTTGGGTCCATGGCCAGGAAACTCCCCAGACCTTAATCCCCTTGAGAACTTGTGGTCAATCCTCAAGAGGCGGGTAAACAAAAAAAAAACAAAACACAAATTCTGACAAACTCCAAGCATTGATTATGCAAGAATGGGCTGCCATCAGTCAGGGTGTGGTCCAGAAGTTGATTGACAGCATGCCAGGGCGAATTGCATAGATCTTGAAAAAGAAGGGTCAACACTGCAAATATTGATTCTTTGCATAAACTTAATGTAATTGTCAATAAATGCCTTTGACGCTTTGCTTGTAATTATACTTCAGTACCATCTGACAAAAAGATCTAAAAACACTGGACTTTGTGAAAATTAATATTTGTGTCATTTTCAAAACTTTTGGCTACAAAGTGCAAAAAAATGCAATAAAAATAACGTCACATACATATTGTTATGGGCAGTGCTATTTATCAAAACGTGCTTGGTGTTATGTAAACCACAGTGGGTAATATAAATAAAGTGCTACGGTGCAATAAATAAAACAAAAGAAAAGTTATTAACAAGTGCATGTGAAGATGTAAAATCCTTCACATTGAGGTAAAGATGACTTCAAATCAAGTTGGAAAAACATAAAGATATCATCAGAGGGAGAGATGTGTGAGAGATATCCAAACACCCAAAGAAGGATCACGCCACCCTAGTGATATACAGAGCCTTGAAAAAGTATTCATACCCCTTGAAATTTTTCAAATTTTGTAATGTTATAACCAAAAACGTAAATGTATTTTATTGGGATTTTATGTGATAGACCAACACAAATTGTGAATTGGAAGGAAAATGATAAATGGTTTTTACAAATATATATGTATTCAGCCCAACTGAGTCAATAATTTGCACAATCACCTTTCGCTGCATATCTAGAGAGTGACATTTTTGCCCATTCTTTGCAAAATTCTTTGCCCATTCTTCTCTGTCAGATTGGATGGAGAGCATCTGTGAACAGCAGATTTCAAGTCTTGCCACAGATCCTCAATTGGATTTAGGTCTGGACTTTGACTGGGCCATTCTAACACATGAATATGCTTTGATCTAAACCATTCCATTGTAGCTCTGGCTGTATGTTTAGGGTCATTGCCTGCTAGAGGGTGAACCTCCGCCCCAGTCTCAAGTCTTTTGCAGACTCTAACAGGTTTTCTTCTAAGATTGCCCTGTATTTGGCCCCATCCATCTTCCCATCAACTCTGACTAGCTTCCCTGTCCCTGCTGAAGAAAAGCATCCCCACAACATGATGCTTCCACCACCATGAGTCACAGGAGGGATGATGTGTTCAGGGTTATGTTCAGTGTTAGTTTTCCACCACACATAGCATTTTGCTTTTAGGCCAAAAAGTAAAAATTTGGTCTCATCTGACCAGAGCAACTTCTTCTACAAGTTGGCTGTGTCCCCCACATGGCTTCTCGCAAATGGGACTTCTTATGGATTCCTTTCAACAATGGCTTTCTTCTTGCCACTCTTCCATAAAGGCCAGATTTGTGGAGTGCACGACTAATAGTTGTCCTGTGGACAGATTCTCCCACCTAAGCTGTGGATCTCTGCAGCTCCTCCAGAGTTACCATGGACCTCTTGGCTGCTCTTGGTTAAACGCTTGGTCATTAATTTATTTCATTGGTCAGAATAATAATTTATTTAGGCCATCAAAATGAATTAACGCTCAAGCACTAAATGTGCCTAGCGTTAGCGAGAGTTTACACTCATTTAGGCACATCAAGTGTTTTTTTCTGCCAAAACAGTTTGTTCAAAATTGCTTTGCTTTCTAAAAAAATAATTCATGTCTGGATCATTGTTCAGGGAGAATTTGACAGGCCTGTTTTAACCCCTTGAAGCCTGCAACATGGGGTATAATTTGTGTCGCGGACTCAAAGCAATACATCAATGTGAATATGTTGGTAAACATGATGGCATATGGGGCCATCAAAGTATACATTGTATGATCATTAATTTATTTTTTTAATAAATGGTGTTTTTGTTTAATGCATACCGTACAGTATGTCAGAGCAAAATAGCAAAAAAATGAGTACAGCTAGCCCATTCACATTTTCCCATATTTTGTCTCTTTAAAAACCCTACTAGTACTTAAAGGGAACTGTTGATCCTGCCAGGATCAATTTCGTTGATCCTGTCTGATCAATTTAGTGTGCTCCAAACTTCCTGTATTGAGCTAACAATGCTGCCCCTGTTGCACTGAGCTTCCAGTGTTATCAGCCCTGCCCAATTCTCCCCTGTACTACAGAACACCTTCCTCTATGTTATTGAGATGAGGAAAGTGGGAGTGGGAAAGGTGTTCTATGGTTCAAAGCAGAACCGAGCAGACCATGTCAGCAACACTACTCCCTCATATCTATAGTACTGTACAAATAGTGAGAATTTTCACCCTAGGAATGGAAGTGTGGTCTTAGCATGGTCACTAGGCAGGGCCGCTGTTAGAAATCATGGGGCCCTGTACAGCATACCTGACAGGGCCCCTTGGTCCCGCCCACAACCCCACCCCTGGCTCCGCCCCTGGCCCTCATGCTGTCACGAAATCTGGGGGAAGGGTGGCAGGAGCTGAAACATGTAACATGTTCCAAAAGGTTTTTTTTCCCGATCTCTGCAACCGTGCATCGGGACAATGTCTCACTGCCTGTGATTAGCGCAGCGCAGTGCCGACTTCCTGCACGTGGGGCTTGCGAACACGCCGGAGCTCATCCTTACTGATTGCAAAGCTTAGGTGAAAAATTCTCAAAGGGGAGTGGTTTGGGAGGTGGTAACAATGCAGCTTTTCTGTGTGTTTTTACTTCCCTTCCCCCCATCACATGTGTAAAGTAGCATCTTATTGTGTGCTCATGATCATTATCATTATGATGATCAGAGCACAGCAGGTGTTGCATGGCTCTGTCAGTGTAACATGCTGTTGGGTGCTGACTTTCTTATGGTTGTGCTGTGTTATAGTCAGTAACACACAGTACAGCCATACATTAAGAAAGTCAGCACCTAACAGCATGTTACACTGACAGAGCCATGCAACACCTGCTGTGCTCTGATCATCATAATAATGATGACCATGAGCACACAATAAGATGCTACTTTACACATGTGATGGGGGGAAGGGACAGTAAAAACACATAGCCAAGCTGAGCACACAATGGGGAGTCAGGGGACTGAGCCTCAGCCTGTGTGATGTGTCAGTGTGTGTGTGTAGGGAGATTGCTTGCCTGTGGATAAGCGTCGGGATTACTCTTTCATTCAGCCTCCTCAGTGATCAGTCTCTCTCTCTCAGGCTGCAGCACGGCATTTACTGAGGGAAGGGAGCCGCATTACAATTGTATCCATACGCCGAGGGAAGCATACAGTGATCACAAGGTACACTGATGCAGAGAAGGGATTGTATGCTTCCACCCTTCTCTCACCTCCTGGGCCCCTCTATTAACATGATGGGGCCCAGGAAGGTACTATATACATTGCCAATCAAATAGGTCCAGGTTAATAAAGTTATTTAGTTATTAATTCGTTTTTTTAGCTAGAAATCTGCTCGGGCCCCCCCCCTGCTGGCCGGGGCCCGCTACAACAGGGCTGGTTGTAATGCCCTATCAGCGGCCCTGTCACTAGGTAAAAATAGGATGGTAAAGAAACAAACAAACAAAAACAAATGCGGCCACCACATCTAGGGATCTATAAGTTGAAATATATAAAAATGTTATTCTTGAGTTTAGATACACTTTGATTGACAGTTGGTGGTTTATGCTTAGAAGAGCTCTGCCTAGGAAAAAAAAAATATAACCCCAAACCTAAATATTATACAACTAAAACTCAATAATTTCTTCAAGAACATATGTAAGGCACTATATATATGGTACTATATAGAATGTTAATACAAAGTGACATGATTACTTAAATGATACATTACTACCTAGAAATCTATATGTGGCCAAATGACTCATAAATATACACTAACCATAACCATACACTGTAAAAGGCATTATTATAGTAAGAGGTGCAGCTGTACAGCTCAACAGCTTGCTGTACAAGCCCAGTCATATTTAATGATATAGTACATGCTTATAGAGTTGCAGATTAGGATGTAAAAAAAAGAAACTTATCTGCTTAAGCAAATATCTACAGATGTCTAGAAATTAGGGCTGTATTAAAAATAATTGGCGGGAATGTTTATTCTAACCTCGAAACTCTTGCATCAAACTCATGACATTTTTTTTCTAACCGGGGAAATTCGAAGCATTATTTAACATTCATAAGACTAAAACGCTTTGAGAGTTCAGTTTACTATGTAAAATACTGCAGGATGTTGCATTTTGTTTGCATATGTTTGAGTGTGCCTCGATGCACTGGAATACACAGTGCCTTGAAAAACTGTTCATACCCCTTGAAATTTTCCAAATTTTGTCATGTTACAAACAAAAACGTAAATGTATTTTATTGGGATTTCATGTGATAGACCAACACAAAGTAGCACATAATTATGAAGTGGAAGGAACATGATAAATGTTTTTCAACATTTTTTACAAATAAATATGTGAAAAGTGTGATGTGTATTTGTATTCAGCCCCCCTGAGTCAATACTTTGTAGAACCACCTTTCACTACAATTCCAACTGCAAGTCTTTTTGGGGATGTCTCTACCAGCTTTGCACATCTAGAGAGTGACTGTTTTGCCCATTCTTCTTTGCAAAATAGCTCAAGCTCTGTCAGATTGGATGGAGAGCGTCTGTGAATGAACAGCAAGTCTTGCCACAGATTCTCAATTGGATTTAGATCTGGACTTTTTTACTGGGTCATTCTAACACATGAATATGCTTTGTTGGAAATCATTCCATTGTAGCTCTGACTGTATGTTTAGGGTCGTTGTCCTGCTGGAAGGTGAACCTCCGCCCCAGTCTCAAGTCTTTTGCAGACTCTAACAGGTTTTCTTCTAAGATTGTCGGGTATTTGGCTCCATCCATCTTCCCATCAACTCTGACTAGCTTCCCTGTCCCTGCCGGAAAAAAAGCATTCCCACAACATGATGCTGCCACCACCATGTTTCACGGTGGGGGTGGTGTGTTCAGGGTGATGTGCAGTGTTAGTTCTCCACCACACATAGCGTTTTGCTTTTAGGCACATGGCTTCTCGCAAACTGCAAACAGGACTTCTTATGGCTTTCTTTCAACAATGACTTTCTTCTTGCCACTCTTGCATAAAGACCAGATTTGTGGAGTGCACGACTAATAGTTGTCCTGTGGACAGATTCTCCCACCTGAGCTGTGGATCTCTGCAGCTCCTCCAGAGTTACTATGGGCCTCTTGGCTGCTTCTCTGATTAATGCTCTCCTTGCCCCGGCCTGTCAGTTTAGGTGGACGGCCATGTCTCGGTAGGTTTGCAGTTGTTCCATACTCTTTCCATTTTCGGATGATGGATTGAGCAGTGCGCCGTGAGATGTTCAAAGCTTGGGATATATTTTTATAACCTAACCCTGCTTTAAACTTCTCCACAACTTTAACCCTGACCTGTCTGGTGTGTTCCTTGGCCTTCATGATGCTGTTTGTTCACTAAGGTTCTCTAACAAACTTTGAAGGCTTCACAGAACAGCTGGAATGCACTGTAGCACCTCTTAATAGGTCTGATGGTAGTTTTTAAAAATAGCTGTCATTTGCACACTGTACGCTGTATTTTCCATGTACCCGGGGCAGTAGGGCAAGGGGGGCAGCATCGAAAATCAAAAAGTACAAATTGTGATTAGGGATAAGCTCTGTGTTTGGTCCAAATGTAGGTTCAGACCAAACACTGGCTGTTCAGACAGTCGTCTTAATGCCAAACGTTTAGAGTGTTTCCAGCTGTCACCCAGTCTATTATATTACATGGCCAGGAATCCTGGAAGGGTTATAAAATTGCCTAAATATGGCCACATGATAACCCCCCTGGCTGCAGACCGACACAATCACCACTGTAGGAGAAGGAATAACAGAAGGCACACCAGCCTAGTGCATTATCCCACAGGTACTTTATTATAAATTAATATAAACATTTACTCACAGAAATAGCAAGCAAACAGCACAACAAGCCACTGACCTGTGGCACAGTGGTAGGGTAAACCCAGGGCACTGCAATGCGAAAGGGATGCTTGTCCAGGATCCAAAAAAATGGCTAACACGTTTTGAGGTGTGGCTCTGCAAAAGAGGGTTCACCCTTGAAATGCGCTAGACATTTTTTTGACTCTTGGACAAGCATCCCTTTGGCATTGGAACGCTCTGGGCTCACCCTACCACTGTGCCACAAGTTAATGGCAGTCATACAGTTGTTAGAGGGTAGCAAGACCTGTATTCACCGCTGGTTGTACCATATCTGTTAAGTCGTGCCTTAGTCCACCACACTCATGTGCAGGAGGTGTTGAAACGTTCACACAACCACCAACCAGGGTTGATGGAAAGAGGTCCCATCCCATGTTGAGGGCATGTGACTTGGCATGGTTAGGAGAAGGAGGGACACATGCTTACTCCAACCCTTTCCTGGCCAGCCAAACTGCATGCTTAGATTAAGGGCCTGGCAGAGATTATTAAGGGGAACCTCACACATTTTCTGTTTTTTTTTTTTTTTCTCTCTTAAAATCTATACTAGACCTGAAGTGATAGATTCTCTGGGAGACCGCATGCTTTTTGCTGTTTTGTTTTTTTTGCTTAGGATACTCCCTTCAAATTCATACCAAACTCAATGGGTCTGGTATGCATTTTGAGGGAGACTCTAGGTAATCATTTTCTTATTTGCTACAGCAAAAGTTACATTTATAAAGAAAAAAAGAATACCGTCTAAATTGCTGGAAAATGGCATTTCATTGTTGACCTCTTTAATAAAAGAAGAAAAAAAAGAGGGATCTGTTATGCATTTTGAGGGTCTGTGTGCTGTTTTTTTTTTTTTTTCCTTTAAAAGAAGTCAGAAATAAAATTTCATTTGCCTATTAGCCCAGTAAATAAACATTTTTGTTTTGACAGAGTTGGCTCCCATTGACTTAAGTGGGGGTTGGGTTCAGCATCTGAATGCATTGGAAGTTCACCAAACTCTACTCAAATCGAACCCAGGGCAATTCAGCTCATCCCTTGTTGTGAAAACATTTTTCTTATTTTTTGTCTCTCTTTGATCAGGGTCGTACTTACCGTGATGTTACTTGGTCGGTAGTGCTAAGGATGGCAGGGTAAGAGGTACCAGCACTCAAAAGTTGAAGGACTCAAAAAAAGTTTTATTTTTTTTTACTTGTGTTTCTCTTTAACCTTTTTAAGTCAAGCCATTGTGACTGTACATCCTTCTGTTTAAGCGTGTGCACAAACCTGGCACAAGGCAGCTCCTCCCATTGTCATTAGACATTGATATCAGATAAAGGCACAGAGCCAATAAGAGCAGCTCTCTGCTACCTGATTGCCATGGGGGGGGGAGTTTAATGTGCCACTGACCACCAATGGCTGAGGGATTGTTTTTGGGTAGATGTATAGTCACAATTGCTTGACGTAAAAAGGTTAAACAGAAAGTAAAAAAAAGAAAAAGTTTTTTGGAGTTCTTGAACTTTTGAGTGCTGGTACCTCTTACCCTGCCATCCTTAGCACTAGCCCCCAAGTAACATCACGGTAAATACTACCCTGATCAAGGAGAAACAAAAAATAATAAAAATTGCTTGTACAGGAAGGGGGTGTAAGATGCAGGTCCAGAAAGTGGTTAATCAACCTGTGGACATCTGACCAACTAAAATTTCAGCCACAACTGCCAGGAAACAGGTTGTTCGGGATGCAAAGAAAAACCCACAAATAACTTTTGACCACAACCATAAACGCTACATTTGTAGAGGAGTCAACAAGGCCTTTGATGAAAAGTATACCACTCCTACTGTGAAACACAGAGGTGGGTCGCTGATGTTTTGGGAACATTTGCATTCATCAGACAGGAAGCTGCGCATGGGACATACTTGCACATTCCAACATGACAATGATCCAAAACACAAGGCCAAGTCGACCTGTCATTGGCTACAGCAGAATAAAGTGAAGGTTCTGGAGTGGCCATCTCAGTCTCCTGACCTCAATATCATTGAGCCACTCTGGGGAGATCTCAAACATGCCGTTCATGCAAGACAGCCCAAGAATTTACAGGAACTGGAGGCTTTTTGCCAAGAGGAATGGGCAGCTTTACCATCTGAGAAGATAAAGAGCCCCATCCAGAAATACCACAAAAGACTTCAACCTGTCATTGATATTAAAGGGGGCAATACACAGTAATAAGAACGGGGGTATGTAAACTTTTGATCAGGGTCATTTGGGTAGTTTCTGTTGTCATTATGATTAAAAAACACTAACCATGAGTGAAAGAAAAGTTTTTGTGTTATCATTCATATTCTCTGAAAAATGGCCAAGAAATCGTAAATTCTGCCAGGGTATGTAAACTTATGAGCATAACTGTATGTAACTATATGGCTAGGCAGGATATCTAAATATAGACCCGCTAAAGGGTATCATCCAATATATGCAAAGTCAGTTACTTATGGGAAGTAGAGTAGGCAGGCAAAGCTTTTATCAGTAATCCTAATTACTGACTTGGATGGGGAGGAAAGAAGATTTCATTAAAATGAAAGAATAGTAAGAAAATAGGAACATAAAAGCTGGAGAAGCATATTGCAAGGCTGGGTTTCACTGGCTGCCACAGGAGCAGATTCTTTATAAACAAGAGATGGTCAAAGACTGTGAACATGCTGTAGAGGGTTGTTTGAGACTCGGCACATGCTTCAAAAAACAGTCATAGACTGAAGACACATTATATCAGACATCACTGCTATTACAGCCCCTTTATAATTCAATGCCGACACATTTGTGTGCTCTACAGCCCGTAAAAAATGGACTTATCCCACTTTTGATATTCCTCTCAACAAGATCCATTATAAGAGATCAGAAGAAAAAAACACATAAATAGATAAAACGAATGGACAGCACAGTAAAGTAATGTAGTGTAAAAAAACCTCAGCCAAACCACTGAAGTTCCACTTTAAGAAACAGTGAGCATTGAGGCTTTTATTGCAGAAGAGATATGCACTGTGTCTTCTGCAATAAAATGCCCCTACCTGCCTGCTCACTGTCTTCTGTGCATGTGCAGCTCAGCATACAGCTCCACACTGGTCTCTGAATGGTGGGATTATGGCCTCCTGCACATGCACAATTTGCATAGGCACATGCTACCTTGAGGGGGTTCTAAAGGCAGAAGGTTTTTTCCTACCCTAATTTATTCTATGCATTAAGGTAAAAAAAACTTCTGGGTGTACCTACCCCCCAACCCCCCTTATACTTACCTGAGCCCCCTCTCAATCCATGATCCCCAGGACTACGCTCCGAGGCTCAGACCAAAACGCGTTGGAGGTGTGGCCTGGTTGGAGTCCAGGCTGAGGTTGCCACTCTTACATTAATTCTAGGGACTGCATGGACATGCGGTTACAGGGATTCCCCCTCTTTTGTTCAGAGCATCAGCTCTCCTGGTCTCTCTCTTCATTGGCTCATGCAGCAGCCGGAGCCATTGGTTTCTTCTGCTGTCAATCAAAGCCAGGGAGCCAATAAGGAGAGAGTGGGGGCGGGGCTCATGAGTGAGCCTGCTCAAGTGCCCCAAATAGCAAGAGGCTTGCTATTGGGGACACTTGGCAAGGGGGGTAAAGCCAGCACCGCCAGCAAAGCACCCAAAAAGAAGAGGATCAGGGCTGCTCTGTGCAAAACCATTGCACAGAGCAGGTAAGTATTAAAAAAAAACACAATCTTTAGAATCACTTTAAACAATGCTCCAAGATTGTAGACCAGTGGTCTCCAAACTGCGGCCTGCGGGCTGGATCTTACTCTTTGCCTGCCTTTTTCCAGACCTTGGGACACTATCCCACAAACTGAAATCAATGAGGGGGCACTATTCCTTACACGGACACCAATGATGGAACGTCATTTCTTCCACTATTGCCAACAATAGGGCATTATGCCTCCCATTGATAGCAACAATGGGGCTCTATTCCTTCAACTGATACCACAAATTGGGCACTATTCCTCCCACTAAAACCAATAATTGGGCATTTTCTACTCCCACTGGCTACAGTCTGAACCCCCTAAAGTCTGAAGGACAGTAAACTGGTTCTTTGTTAAGAAAGATTGGAGATCCCTGTCGTATACCATTAAAGCGGAGGTTCACCTGAAAAAAAACATATTAAAAGCCAGCAGCTACAAATACTGCAGCTGCTGACTTTTAATATTAGGACACTTACCTGTCCAGGGCGTCCGCAATGTCGGCAGTCGAAGCCGATCTGTCGCTCGGCTCTCGGCGGCTGCCGCCGCCATCCTCGGTAAAGGAATCAGGAAGTGAAGCCTTGCGGCTTCACTTCCTGGTTCCCTACTGCGCATGCACGAGTTGCGCTGCGTGTACTCACTGGTCCCTGCTGTCTTCTGGGACCTGTCTGTCTCCCAGAAGACAGCAGGGGAGGACAGAGTAGGTGCCGGAAGTGTGTTGGAGGGGTCACACCAGACCTTATTTTATTTTTCTTATGCCTGGAAGTGGGAGCAAATACCTGTATTACACAGGTATCTGCTCCCTCCTCCCCCCTGAAAGGTGTCAAATGTGACACCAGAGGGGGGGGAGGATTCCAAAAAGTGGAAGTTCCATTTTTGGGTGGAACTCTACTTTAAAGTGTACTTAAACCCTAATGATGAATCTCTCTAATTTGGATCTTTTTTTTAAAGTGCAACTTCAACCAAAGTTGTTTTCATTTTGGAAAGAGTGGAGAGGGTTAGATCACCCTTTAGATTTTTATTGTTGTCTGCATGTTCATTAAGAAGATTCATCAATTGTTTTTTGTCCTAGTGACCATTATCACGAGAATGAAAGTGAAAGAAAATCCTAAATTTTGGGTTGTCACTAGGGATGAGCTTCGAGTTCGAGTCGAACCCATGTTTGACTCGTACATCGCCTGTTCGGCTGTTCGCCGAATTTCGAACATTATGGGCCGTTCGTGCCAAATTCGAGTGGTGCGTCACGGCCCCTAATTCACTGCGGCATCGCAGTGCATTGCTGGCTGATGATTGGCCAAGCATGCACTATGACCCACATGCTTTGGCCAATCATAGCGCGCAAAAAACGGAGGGCCAATTATGTCTCAGGGGGTTTAGTACACACCCCACACTATATAAGGCCACCTCCGTGGCAGCCTTGTGTAGTGTGTTGCGGTGGTTAAAGAGAGAGGTTAAAGAGAGAAAGAGACAGTGTCATTTATTTTGAGTTATATAGAGCAGGCAGGCGAGTCAGTTAGCTGCAGTTACAGTGTGTAGAGGATATATATGCATCCTAGGTGTTGTATATATATTTACACACTGTATTCAGTTTAGCTAGATCCATTCCTGTTATTCTCTATACTGACAGGCAGGCAGGTGATTGTGCTAGCTGCAGTATTTTCACTTAGTGTACTGTGTCCTTTGAACAGTGTGCACCTAAAAGTAACTCAATACAATTAGTGGTGTTCTCATACTAAAACCATAGGCAGGGAGCTGCATTAATTTCATTTAGTGTACTTCTGTCCTTTGCACAGTGTGCACCTAAAGGTACCTCAATACAATTAGTGGTGTTCTCATACTAAAACCACAGGCAGGGAGCTGCATTAATTTCATTTAGTGTACTTCTGTCCTTTGCACAGTGTGCACCTAAAGGTACCTCAATACAATTAGTGGTGTTCTCATACTAAAACCATAGGCAGGGAGCTGCATTAATTTCATTTAGTGTACTTCTGTCCTTTGCACAGCGTGCACCTAAAGGTACCTCAATACAATTAGTGGTGTTCTCATACTAAAACCACAGGCAGGGAGCTGCATTAATTTCATTTAGTGTACTGTGTCCTTTGCACAGCGTTCACCTAAAGGTACCGCAATACAATTAGTGGTGTTCTCATACTAAAACCACAGGCAGGGAGCTGCATTAATTTCATTTAGTGTACTTCTGTCCTTTGCACATTGTGCACCTAAAGGTACCTCAATACAATTAGTGGTGTTCTCATACTAAAACCACAGGCAGGGAGCTGCATTCATTTCATTTCGTGTACTTCTGTCCTTTGCACAGCGTGCACCTAAAGGTACCTCAATACAATTAGTGGTGTTCTCATACTAAAACCACAGGCAGGGAGCTGCATTAATTTCATTTAGTGTACTGTGTCCTTTGCACAGCGTTCACCTAAAGGTACCTCAATACAATTAGTGGTGTTCTTATACTAAAACCACAGGCAGGGAGCTGCATTCATTTCATTTCGTGTACTTCTGTCCTTTGCACAGCGTGCACCTAAAGGTACCTGAATACAATTGGTGGTGTTCTCAAACTAATACCACAGGCAGGGAGCTGCAAGTATTTTCAGTTAGTGTACTGTGTCCTCTGCACAGTGTGCACCTAAAACTAACTGAAGACAATTGCTGCTTTTCTCATACTAATACCACAGCAGGCAGTTGATTGTGCTAGCTGCAGTATAATCACTATAGATCTATATATATACATCCCACCTTTGTGCAGCTACATCTCACTGCAGGCCATTAGTATGTCTGGTAGGCAAACAAGGAGAGGCAGACAGTCACAAGCCAATAAAAGAGGGAAACCAGGCTCTGTGTCTAGAGGCAACAGTGCTGGTCGTGGACACGGTGCATCATCATCAGCACGTGGCCGTGGGACACGGTTGTCCTTTTTTTCGGCAGCTGGCCATGTTGAGCCGCAACATGCCGAAGACTTGGTAGAGTGGATGATCAAGCCGTCCTCATCCTTCTCATCCTCTCTCACCCAGGCTCAGGGTACTTTGTTTGGCAAAGCAGCTGCCAAAGCGGCCTCTTCCCTCGGCTCAATGGCATCAGTCACTCTTTCCCTAACCCCACTATGTCCTCCTGAGGAGTCCCCTGAACTGTTTGACCACAGTGTTGAAGGCTCCGATGATGGTACCCAGCTAGAGGAAGGCAGTAACGTGAGCCCAGAGAGAGGGGGTGCCCAACAAGGACAGCAATCTGGCAGTCATGTTCCCCCAGCTGCAGCATACTGCCAGATTTGTTCCAATGATGAGGAGGGAGGGGATGATGAGGTCACTGACTCCACGTGGGTGCCTGATAGGAGAGAGGAGGAGGAGGAGGAGGAGGCACATCTCCAATGAGGCAGGATGCCCTCCAGGGGCCAGCTTAAGGGCAGCCAACCGACTGCATCACACCGCAGTGTTCCGCATGTTCAGGGCGCTGCTGTCTCTGCGCGTTATTCCAAAAGTTCTTTGGTGTGAGCCTTTTTTGAGACGTGTGCAGCAAATCACACCTGTCATAGAAATCCTGTCAGCTACAGGATTCCTGGACTGCCTGATTCCGAATCTCGGGCACGTCCACGCGCGCAGGCACGCGCGCGCGCGATGGCGAGCACGTGCGCGCACGCGCTTAGCGGGGGCGCGCGCACGCTCCACAAAGCGCGCCAGAAGAGCTATTTAAACATGCCTGTGACAGACAGTCCCTGCTGTCTGCTCTACAGCGTGTAGTACCCAAAGAGACCTGATTCGTGTATTTACCTGCATCCGACCCGGCTTACCTTGACCCTTCCAGTTTCCTGCCTGCCTCTGACCCCCGGCTTTGTTTGACCAATCTTCTGCCTGATCCTCCAGTACCTTGCCGTCAGCCAATACTACCGACCCGGCTTGTCCGACCAATCTCTCCAGTTGCTGTGTCCTGGTTCCAGTCCAGTCAGCCTCATCAGTTCCAGTCCAGCTGCTTGTTCCTAGTTCCAGTCCAGTTGCTTGTTCCTGGTTCCAGTCCAGTTGCTGTATCCTGGTTCCAGTCCAGCCAGTCTCTTCAGTTCCAGTCCAGTTGCTGTGTTCCTGGTTCCGGTTCAGCCTGCCATACTTCCTGGGTGCCTGGATCCGTCCCAGTCTTCAGACTCTACTCTACCTTGATCCATCCTGCCAGGCACTCGTACCCCTTCTACCTCCGTGCCTCCTGTCTTCAGTACCAGGGGCCGCCGGTGGAAGCCGTAAGAGAGGCCTCCCTCTGCAGATCCGGGCTCGTCACCGTCAGGTACGTGACAGTAGCAGACAGCCATGTCTGAGCCCGGGCAGGGAGCCTCACCTATGGAGGAATTTTGTCGGCACCTGGCAGGTTTGTCTGAAGCAGTCAAGAGTCTTCAACAAGGATACACCCGCTTGGAAGAACAAGTGCGGGTCCTCTCCAATCCCTCTGCCATCCAAGAGGGGCCCCATGCTTCCACAGCCGGAACAAGTTCCTCACCCACAGTGGTCATGCTTCCTCCTGAACCTAAGGTTCCTACACCCGAAAGATTTTCCGGGGATCGGAGCAAGTTTAGGGCCTTCCGGAATTCGTGTGAACTGTATTTTGCCCTACAGCCCCGTACCTTTTCTCTAGAGGCCACCAAGGTGGGCTTTGTGGTCTCTTTGCTCGCTGGAGACCCTCAGAGCTGGGCCCACCGTCTCTTTGAACAGAAGGATGTATCACTAAACAACCTCGCTGCTTTTTTCGATGCCCTGGCCCAGCTATACGAAGATCCCCAACTCTCAGTAACCGCAGAAGCCGCCTTGCGTTCCCTTCAACAAGGACGCAGACCAGCGGAGGACTATGTGGCAGAATTCAGGCGGTGGAGTGCGGATACCAATTGGAATGATGCCGCCCTCCGCCATCAGTTTCGCTTAGGACTTTCCGATTCCTTGAAGGACGAGCTAGCTAGA
Source organism: Rana muscosa (assembly GCA_029206835.1). Taxonomy (NCBI): domain Eukaryota; kingdom Metazoa; phylum Chordata; class Amphibia; order Anura; family Ranidae; genus Rana; species Rana muscosa. The sequence goes on from CM055128.1 coordinate 75,421,985, forward strand.
GTTGGTGTACCACAGACACTCAACCTGTTGATTGATCTAACCATCCAGATTGACCGACGTCTGAGGGAATGGAGGGCTGAGAGGACCACTGGCTTCTCCCGCCCAACCTGGATGCTTCCTTGGGCTCCTAGTCACCTGTACTCGGCTCCTGCTACACCTCCAACTCCCACATCTGACACGCCTGAACCAATGCAGCTCGGGCTCCTTCGTCCATCCCTCGCTCCTGAGGAACGCCAGCGCCGCCGAATAAATAATCTGTGCCTGTACTGCGGGGACCCCGGACATTTCGTTAGAACCTGTCCCCTGAAGCTTCGTAAGTTTCTTTCAGTTTCTTCTAACATGACTAACCTACAAGCCAAAACCACATCTCACCTTGCCCTCTCTGTTTCATTACAGCTCCCAGGAAGGACTTTGCGAGTACCCGCCATTATTGATTCCGGAGCATGCAGCTGCTTTATGGACTCAGCCTTTGCCATTAAACACCAAATTCCCCTTCGTACCAAGACCCACGGACTTCGTGTCCATCTGGCTGATGGTTCCGTCATTAAGTCCGGACCTGTGACCCAGGAGACCACTCCTATACCCGCTACCATCTTTACCACCTCTGGAACCCACCAAGAATGCTTGTGTCTGGACATCATCTCTTCCCCGTTGTTTCCCTTGATCCTTGGTATGCCTTGGTTACAAGCCCACAATCCCACTATCAACTGGACTACGGGAATAGTTGCCTTTCCTTCTTCCTATTGCCAACAGTCCTGTGGCTCATATAAACCTCCTGGGCCGGCCTCGTTACTATGCATTGACACCGAAGATGGCACCCGTCAATCCATCCCAGAAGTTTACCACGACTTTCTTGACGTATTTAGTAAACAAAAGGCAGAGACTCTACCACCCCATCGGGCCTACGATTGCCCCATCGACCTACTTCCTGGAGCAAAGATTCCGTTCGGTAGAGTCTTCCCTTTAACGGAGGTGGAACAAGGGGCTTTAAAAAATTATGTTGATGAGAACTTGCAAAAAGGGTTCACCTGCCCTTCCACATCCCCAGCAGGCGCAGGCATCTTTTTTGTAGAGAAAAAGGACCACACCCTTCGACCTTGTGTGGATTACCGGGAATTGAATAAAATTACAGTAAAAAATCGCTACCCTCTCCCCCTGGTACCAGAGTTATTTCAGAGACTAGGAACTGCCACCATCTTTACCAAACTTGACCTCCGCGGAGCCTACAACTTGATCCGTATCAAAGAAGGTGACGAATGGAAGACCGCCTTCCGTACCCGGTATGGACATTTTGAGTACTTGGTAATGCCATTCGGGTTGTGTAACGCCCCTGCCACTTTCCAGTATTTTATCAACGATGTTCTACGGGACTTCCTAGACCTCTTTGTTATTGTTTATCTTGATGATATCTTAATTTTTTCTTCCTCCCTTGATTCTCATCGCAGACATGTCAAAAATGTGTTGGGTCGGCTCCGCCAGCATGGCCTGTATGCGAAGGCCGAAAAATGCGAGTTCGAGCAAGAGAGTATATCATTTCTGGGGTTAATCATTTCCAGCGAGGGCATCAAGATGGATCCTCAAAAGATTACCGCAATCCTGGACTGGCCAGAACCGGTGGACAAGAAGGGAATCCAACGTTTCGTTGGATTCGCCAACTTCTACCGCAAGTTCATCAGGGGGTTTTCAGCTATTATCGCACCCATTACTCAACTCACCAAGCAAGGAACACGTTTTCACTGGTCTCCTGAAGCCCAAGAAGCTTTTGAACGCCTGAAGGCCCTATTTACCTCAGCCTCTATCTTGAAACACCCAGACTCCTCACTACCATTCGTACTTGAGGTAGACGCCTCCGAAATAGCGGTAGGAGCAATACTGTCCCAAAGACAGGGAGTCAAAGCCTTGCTCCACCCAGTAGCCTTCTTCTCCCGCAAGCTTTCTGCAGCAGAGAGGAACTACGACGTGGGGGATCGGGAGCTACTAGCGATCAAGTCTGCACTAGAAGAATGGCGGTACCTGCTGGAGGGCGCGGCTCATCCGATCCTAATATTCACTGACCACAAGAACCTGGAGTACCTGAAAGCGGCGAGAAGATTGAATCCACGGCAAGCCAGGTGGGCACTCTTCTTCTCCCGGTTCTCTTTTCATGTTACTTATCGTCCTGGGGCCAAGAATATTAAGCCTGACGCCCTGTCTCGGATGTTCCATAAGTCCAAGGAGACTTCTCCGCCTGATACCATCCTTGCCCCCGGAAATTTCCTTCTTCTACAGGAGAACCTGTTCACTCAAATCAAACAAGCTTCCACCGGGCAGAGACAGTTCTCCGAGCCGGAATTGCAGGTTAAGGATGGACTATTGTGGTACCAAGACAGAATCTACGTACCTGAGAAACTAAGAGTAACCGCATTAGAACTCTGCCACGACCACGCCCTGGCCGGGCATTTTGGCGTTGCCAAGACCACTGACCTGGTACAGCGCACCTTCTGGTGGCCTCGAGTACGTGAAGACTGTAGGAGGTTTGTAGATTCTTGTACAACTTGTACCCGAAACAAGGGTTCCAGATCCAAGGCCTGGGGACTACTAAAACCCTTACCCGTTCCAGATAGGCCCTGGAGAATGTTGTCCATCGACTTCATTGTCGAGTTACCCCCGGCCGAGAACCATTCCACCATCTTCGTTATTGTGGACCGTCTGTCCAAGATGGCACACTTCATCCCTATGAAAGGGACTCCCTCCGCTCCTGAAACCGCACAGGTATTCATCAGAGAAATAGTCAGACTCCACGGGGTACCAGCCAATATTGTTTCCGATCGCGGGGTTCAATTTACCTCTCGATTCTGGAGATCCCTTTGCAAAACCTTGAAAATCGAATTATCGTTTTCCTCTGCTTACCATCCACAGACCAACGGACAGACGGAGAGAACGAATCAGACGCTCGAGCAATACCTGCGATGCTTCTCCTCTTTTGCTCAGGACAACTGGGTTTCCCTACTTCCGTTGGCCGAGTTTGCGTATAACAATTCCATCCACTCCGCTACCTGCCAGACTCCTTTCTTTGCAAACTATGGTTTTCATCCTACTTTTCTGCCTAACTCCCTTCCTGAGTGTCCTGTACCTGCAGTCCAGGAAAAGTTAAATTTTTTCTCGGTCAATAACCAGCTTTTACAAGAGACCATGACCAAGACTCAAGAACGCAACAAGACAATCTATGACAAGAAGAGACGGGGTGAATTAGTGTTGGTACCCGGCAACCAAGTATGGCTATCTACCACAAACCTAAGAATGGCATGCCCTTCTAAAAAACTGGGCCCCAAATTTTTAGGTCCATTCCCTGTTAAGAGGAAAATTAATGAAGTAGCTTATGAATTGGAACTTCCTGACTCTCTTAGAATTCATCCAGTTTTTCATGTCTCTCTCCTAAAACCCACAGTCTCTAATCCGTTTCCAGATCGGAAGCCGGATCACCCTGATCCGATCATTATTGACGGTGAGCAGGAATTCGAAGTAGAAGCTATCATGGACTTCAGGAGAAGAAATAACCAGAACCAATTCCTAATTAAATGGAAGGGCTACGGACCCGAGGAAAACTCATGGGAACCCGAGGAGAATATCCATGCCAGGAGTTTGATACAGGCTTTCAAAAGGACTCACCCTGGAAGGTTCACCCGGCTGGGCATCCGGAGGCTGCCCCTTGGGGGGGGCAATGTCATAGAAATCCTGTCAGCTACAGGATTCCTGGACTGCCTGATTCCGAATCTCGGGCACGTCCACGCGCGCGCGATGGCGAGCACGTGCGCGCGCACGCTCCACAAAGCGCGCCAGAAGAGCTATTTAAACATGCCTGTGACAGACAGTCCCTGCTGTCTGCTCTACAGCGTGTAGTACCCAAAGAGACCTGATTCATGTATTTACCTGCATCCGACCCGGCTTACCTTGACCCTTCCAGTTTCCTGCCTGCCTCTGACCCCCGGCTTTGTTTGACCAATCTTCTGCCTGATCCTCCAGTACCTTGCCGTCAGCCAATACTACCGACCCGGCTTGTCCGACCAATCTCTCCAGTTGCTGTGTCCTGGTTCCAGTCCAGTCAGCCTCATCAGTTCCAGTCCAGCTGCTTGTTCCTAGTTCCAGTCCAGTTGCTTGTTCCTGGTTCCAGTCCAGTTGCTGTATCCTGGTTCCAGTCCAGCCAGTCTCTTCAGTTCCAGTCCAGTTGCTGTGTTCCTGGTTCCGGTTCAGCCTGCCATACTTCCTGGGTGCCTGGATCCGTCCCAGTCTTCAGACTCTACTCTACCTTGATCCATCCTGCCAGGCACTCGTACCCCTTCTACCTCCGTGCCTCCTGTCTTCAGTACCAGGGGCCGCCGGTGGAAGCCGTAAGAGAGGCCTCCCTCTGCAGATCCGGGCTCGTCACCGTCAGGTACGTGACAGCACCATTGCTATTTGCAACATATGTCTGAAGCGTATCTCGCGTGGCCAAAACATGAGCCACTTGGGCACCACGTGCTTGACCAGACATACTGTATGTCGACCTTCCATGCAGTCCGTTGGCAAGCATACAAAAAAGACCCACACCAAAGAACAAAGCGGACCTTTCCTTGCTCCTCATCAGCTGGGATCTCCAACCCCACTATACCTTCAGTCCTCTCTGAAACCTGCACTAAGAGGAATGAAGGTGTAGAATTAGGTGTGTCACAGCCAAGTACTTGCGGGCAATCTGCTATCGGTACACCAACGTCAGATTGTACCAGGCAAATTTCCCTGCCCCAGCTGCTGCACCGCTGAAAGAAGTTTGCTCCCAGCCATCCACATGCCCAGCGGTTGAATGCTAGCTTGGCTAAATTGCTAGCCCTTCAACTGCTGCCTTTTCAGTTGGTAGACTCTGTCCCCTTCCGTCAGTTTGTGGAATGTGCGGTTCCTCAGTGGCAGGTTCCCACTCACGAAAGGCGATTCCGGCTCTCTACCGGCATGTGGAAGGCAATGTCTTGGCCTCATTGGACAGGGCGGTCAGCGGTAAGGTGCATGGACAGGGACGTTACCCATCTTTCACGGCGCATTGGGTGACTCTGCTGGCAGCTGGGAAGGATGCAGGACAAGGTGCAGTAGTGTTGGAGGTTGTTCCGCCTCCACGCCTCCAAAATGCTACTACTGATGATTCTGACACACCTCTCTCCTCCACCCCCTCCTCTTCTTCTTCCTCCATGGCCTCTTCCTGTGCTTTGTCCTCGGAACCAGCGGTGCTCCGTAGGCGTTCAAGGGGCAAGTACACAGGCAAAAAGATGCCATGCTGTGCTTGAGCTGGTGTGCTTGGGGGACAGGAGCCACACTGGGGCAGAGATTCTGTCAGCTCTGCAGGGGCAGGCTCAGAGGTGGTTGACGCCACACCAGCTTAAGCCAGGAAAGGTGGTTTGTGACAATGGCACCAACCTCCTCTCCGCCCTCCGACAGGGACAACTGACCCATGTGCCCTATTTTGCTCACATTCTTAACTTGGTGGTGCAGCGGTTCTTGGGCAGGTACCCGGGCTTACAGGAGGTCCTGAAGCAGGCCAGGAAACTCTGTGTGCATTTCCGCCAGTCATATAATGCCAGTGCTCAGCTGGCTGATCTCCAAAAGGAATACAACCTGCCCAAGAACCGCCTAATCTGTGACATGCCCACCAGGTGGAACTCTACGTTGGCCATGCTGCATCGGCTGCACACGCAGCAGAGGGCCATCAATGAGTATCTGTTGCAATATGGCACCAGGACAGGGTCAGGGGAGCTTGGATTTTTTTCCCCACGCCAGTGGGCCATGATCAGGGATGCATGCACTGCCATGGCACCATTTGAGGAGGCCACGAGGATGGTGAGCAGTGACAGTGCATGCATCAGTGACACTGTCCCTCTTGTCCACCTGTTGGAGCACACGCTGCGTGGAATAATGGACAGGGCACTTGAGGCAGAACAGAAGCAGGAAGAGGAGGACTTCCTTACCTCTCAAGGCCCCCTTTATCCAGACAGTTATCCTGCTGGCTATCACACATGAAGAGGACATGCCCAACAGGTGGAACTCTACGTTGGCCATGCTGCAGCGGCTGCACATGCAGCAGAGGGCCATCAATGAGTATCTGTTGCAATATGGCCCAAGAAACACATGGACTTGTACGTGGCTGGGAGGAGGTGGCTGCGGATCATGTCGTCCTCAGTGACCCAGAGGACTCCGCACTGAATGCCTCAGCAAACCTACGCTGCATGGCCTCTCTGATCCTGCAAAGCCTGCGGAAGTATCCTCGTATTCGTGCTTTCAAGGAGAGGGATAATTACTGGCTGGCAACCCTCCTTGATCCACGTTACAAGGGTAAGATTGCGGACCTTATCGTGGCGTCGCAGAGGGAGCAGAGGATGAAACATCTTCGGGAGGCCTTGCAGAAAGGTCTGTGCAACGCATTCCCAGAGACTGGGAGGTTACAAATTCCTGGTCCTGGACAATGTGTTGCTGATGCTTCGGTCAGTCAAAGAAGGAGCGGTGGAGAAGGTGGCCGTCTGACCGATGCGTTCAGACAATTTTTTAGTCCGCAGCCCAAGGTATGATCGGTTCCAGCAACCATCGCCAGCGTCTGTTTTACATGGTGCAGGAATACCTAGGGGTAAGATCAGACTTGGACACCTTTCCCACCGAAAATCCTCTGGGTTACTGGGTCTTGAGGATGGATCACTGGCCAGAGTTTGCACAGTATGCAATTGAGCTACTGGCCTGTCCTGCATCCAGCCTTCTTTCGGAATGCACATTCAGTGCTGCTGGAGGTTTTGTAACCGATCACAGGGTGCGCCTGTCCACCATCTCGGTCGATCGACTGACCTTCATAAAAATGAATCAGTCTTGGATCACCACCAGCTACCAAGCACCTTATGCTGATGTAACAGAATAATTTTCTTTGAAATGTCAGATCCCTTCAAGACTGCCTATGCTAAATTCAGAGTGACTATCCTGTTATGCTGAGTGACTATCCTTTTCCTCCTCAGTGATCATGCTGATAGCATGTAAGAACATTTTTGTTTCTGGGCACCGCCACCAGTGGCTAAGGCCCAATTTTTTAACAGGGGCGTGTAATTACAATTTTTAAAGCAATACTTTGCAGCAGTACCCATGCCATTTTTCTCAATGATTTTGATCCATATTGCCGAGACCAGACATTACATTAAAGCCGAAAGCAGTTTAAATTACTTTTTTTCCTTTAGAAATGTAATTTTTTGCAGGGACAGTTCTAAACACAGGAAACACGTGCCACTTCACAGGCATACTTTAGACACCCTCCAGGTACGATATTTAAAGGAATATTTCACTTTTTTTTTCACTTTAATCATCATTAAGCATTTAACAAGTTTGTTGCACAATTGCAGCAAGTCTGCATTGCATGACTCCAGATCAAATTTATTTGCAAACATTCTGCAAGCCTGCTGCAAGTTCTGGTTGTCAGGGCCGGGCTCCTGTTACTTAATGAGCAGCTCTTTTCTTTCAGTGCTCAGAAGCTGCTCAGCTGTCAGTTAATTACCAGTCACTCATTGTTATCACAGTGACTCACCTGGTTATCATTACTCTGCCACCTTAGTCCAGCCTACAGCCAGCCCCTTTTTGCTATTTAAGCAGCTTAGCTCATTTCCTCCTTGCCCTTGCATGGTCTATGATCACTAAGTGCTGCTGTCGTGTGCATGACTTGGCCTGGCTGATTTCCCTTCCGATTCCCGTTCCTGATTTTTGCTCCTGACTACTCTGACTTCTGGTTTCCTGACCCTGGCTCGTCTGATTACCTGCTCTGGCATCCAAACCTTGGCTTCTGTTTTTTGACTAAGTTCCTTAACTGTGGTATTTTTGCCATTTCATTAAAGGTGTGATTTTAACTGCACTTTCTGTCTTTGTCTGGTTTATGGTTCCTGATACTGGTTCAGTTATGTTGTGCAATAGTCATCCCACCACAGGGGTCACTGTGACTTGCAGAGCTCTTTACTGTAGACTTGCCACTGCAACTTTGCTGCAAATTGGAAAAGTGTCAACTAGAACTTGTGCTTCAAGTGCTCTGCAAGTGTATAACTTGCCAGTGATAATATGCATCAAGTTAATGAGACTTACAATTCAACACTGCCACAAATTTGTGGCAAGTTATCCTTGCTATCTGGGATTGTTCTCTTCGTACTGCAGAACCACCTACTTCATTTGGACAAAAGGGGAGGAGTTCCATAGCCCTATCTCGCTTTTGTTGTCGTGATACGGTGGAGGAGTGAGTGTAGCCACCCAGGGACAGGAAATGTGTTATTCACAGGGTCACCAGGTGTAAATAAATGAAAAATGCCTAAAAAAAGAAAATGATTGCAGCCACCACATCGAAGGACTGGTAAGCTTTAATATATTACATTTTAGTATTGGGTTTAGATACGCTTCGGTTCACTTTGCACACAACTAACACAGTATGTGTATTTTGGTTTCAGGTGTATACTAGTGAGGTGAACCAACCCCTAGCTTGTTATATATTTAAAGGTCTCGAGCTGCGAGACCTCCACACCGCAATTTCCTGTCCTGATGACATACTGCAGCTATTATTAAGAGGTCTTGCTACTGCCAATGGATTTTATATTATAGAAAATTCTGCAGGATGAGAGAGACTTTTATGTTGGCCTCAAACTCTTTTTTTCAAGTTCTAACTTTTTTCTTGGCTCTGCCTTATGTACATCATGTAAAACTATCATTTGCACACCATCCTTGTTCTTCCACTTTCCCTTTGAGTGAGTGTGAATACATTTTATAGTGCAGGTTATATTTAGACAACAGATAATTCATATTTTATTTTATTAATAATGTTATATATTATTATGTATTAAAATAATTAATAATGATGCCATTGTCAAAATATAACAATATAATACATGGTCTTATTTAGAAATTTGTATTTGGAAAATAATCCGTAGACTTGTTCCAAGGTCCAATTGAAATCAGTAGAACTTAAACCCAAAACCAAATATGTAATATATTGCAGTTTACCAATCCTTAGATGTGGTGGCTGCATTCGTTTTGTTTTTTAGTTTTTTTTCCCCTCTGTTTTCACCTGGTGATCTGGCCAGTTAGTAACACACCTCCTGTATTAGAATGCTCCCCCCCCCCCCCCCATTCTTAAAGAATGAGCACAGGGGGCACTTTTGGACAGCAGCATTGTCAGTCTGGGGGGAGGTGGTGTTAGATATATTATCAGACTTAAGCCTCGTACACACGGTCGGACTTCCATCTGACTTTTCCGTGTTTTTTTTGTCCGAACGGAGTTGGTCGGGAACACCCATAGCATACACACGCTCTGACTTTTCTGCAAACTTTACAAAAACGTTTTCCAACATCACGTGGTTTTTCTGCTCTTTTCTGCTCTTTACCGCCACCCTTTGGTCAACTTCTGCTATTGTTGGTTGATTGTAACATTATTTGTTTTGTCCATCGGACAAAAGTCCTATGGTTTTCTGTACACACGGTCGGACTTTGCTCCATCGGACTTTTGTTGGGCAAAAGTTTGTCCGTTTGCAGACCCAACATTTGTCCGATGAAAACAAAAAAAAAAGTTTGTCCGATGGAGCATACACACGGTCGGATTGTTGGTCCAACTTGCTCAAAATGAAGTTTGTTGGCCAAAAGTCCAACCGTGTGTACGGGGCTTTAGATAACAAATTAAAGCCAAGCTCCAGCTAACAATGTATAAGCAGTTACAGCAACAATTTTGTTCCTTTTGTGGTAAATGGTTTGTCTTATTCCTCTGACTGCTACATTTGCAAGAGAGCTTGTTCTTTTGAAAAACAACAGACTTGCTGGTCAGATCACCAGGTAAAAATAAAGGAATGAAAGCCACATAGTCATATAGTTAGTCTGGCTGAAAAAAGACACATCTAGTTCAACCAATAAAAGGGAGGGGGGGGGGGATCATACAATCCCATATACACAATCCTATACACACAGTTGATCCAGAGGAAGGCAAAAAAAAAACAACAAAGCCTAAAAAATAAAACAAATGCAGCCATCGCATCTAAGAATTGATAGGCTGCAATATAATAAATGTTTACTTTGGGTTCAATACTGTTTTCAGGTGTACAATGGTAGGTACTTCATAGAAGAAACACTGATGTACCAATGAATTGATGCACTGTTTAAAGAACTTTATGTGCCTTGTCTATCTGTCTACAGTATCTATTTATATTTGTATTCATTTATTTTTCTCTGTATTTCTGCACAGTAACCACCCGGCAGCGAGTCCCTCGTTAAAAAAATGGCGCCTGACCCTGCGATCCATTACTCAAATAATTTTTTTTTTAACCTTGCTTGCACATTAAACATCCCTTCTTTCTTATATTGTTATTGGTATATGATTTTTTTATTATTTTTCCTTCTTATTTATTTTTTATTCAAATTTTATTCAAATGTATCAGCTATTTTATGTTTTTGGACTATGGTTTTCTGTACACACGGTCGGACTTTGCTCCATCGGACTTTTGTTGGGCAAAAGTTTGTCCGTTTGCAGACCCAACATTTGTCCGATGAAAACAAAAAAAAAAGTTTGTCCGATGGAGCGTACACACGGTCGGATTGTTGGTCCAACTTGCTCAAAATGAAGTTTGTTGGCCAAAAGTCCAACCGTGTGTACGGGGCTTTAGATAACAAATTAAAGCCAAGCTCCAGCTAACAATGTATAAGCAGTTACAGCAACAATTTTGTTCCTTTTGTGGTAAATGGTTTGTCTTATTCCTCTGACTGCTACATTTGCAAGAGAGCTTGTTCTTTTGAAAAACAACAGACTTGCTGGTCAGATCACCAGGTAAAAATAAAGGAATGAAAGCCACATAGTCATATAGTTAGTCTGGCTGAAAAAAGACACATCTAGTTCAACCAATAAAAGGGAGGGGGGGGGGATCATACAATCCCATATACACAATCCTATACACACAGTTGATCCAGAGGAAGGCAAAAAAAAAACAACAAAGCCTAAAAAATAAAACAAATGCAGCCATCGCATCTAAGAATTGATAGGCTGCAATATAATAAATGTTTACTTTGGGTTCAATACTGTTTTCAGGTGTACAATGGTAGGTACTTCATAGAAGAAACACTGATGTACCAATGAATTGATGCACTGTTTAAAGAACTTTATGTGCCTTGTCTATCTGTCTACAGTATCTATTTATATTTGTATTCATTTATTTTTCTCTGTATTTCTGCACAGTAACCACCCGGCAGCGAGTCCCTCGTTAAAAAAATGGCGCCTGACCCTGCGATCCATTACTCAAATAATTTTTTTTTTAACCTTGCTTGCACATTAAACATCCCTTCTTTCTTATATTGTTATTGGTATATGATTTTTTTATTATTTTTCCTTCTTATTTATTTTTTATTCAAATTTTATTCAAATGTATCAGCTATTTTATGTTTTTGGACTTAAGCCTAGTACACACTATCAGGCTTTTTTCGTTCAACCCAGCAAGTTGGTTATAATTTGTTTATATTTATATCTGCTGATTTGTTTTATCCTTGTGCAACTTTTTTGGTTTTATTTTTCCTTTTATTGTTTAGTTGTCCCATAAGGGTTAAGGAGCCACACCTGTGATTTCCTTCCACTATTTTCCACTGTTTGCACTAGTGCTTTGTGCACTGGTCCAAATCATTTGGTGGAGGTGGGATTATGGTGTGGGGTTGTTTTTCAGGGGTTGGGCTTGACCCCTAAAGCCTCCTACACACGATCGGATTATCCAACGGAAATTGTGTGATGACAGGCTGTTGTCAGATAATGCGACCGTTTGTATGCTCCATCGGACAATTGTTGTCGGATTTTCCACCAACAAATGTGGGATAGCATGCTTTAAAATTGTCCGCCAACAATTGTGTGTACACAAGTCCGTCGGACAAAACACAAAAGTAACAAACACGCATGCTCAGAAGCAATGCTCACCATAACACAACATTAGCAGAAGTTGCCCAAAGGGTGGTGCTAAAGAGCTGAAAAACCACGTAGTTTTGTGTTTGTTGGCCGACAATTCTTTGCCGTTTGTATGCAAGACAAGTTCATGGCCAGCGCCCTTCGGACAAAAGTCCTACGCTTTGTCCGCAGAAAATTCAATCGTGTGTGAGGCTTTAGTTCTATTGAAGGGAACTCTTAAGCCTCATACACACGGTCGGATTTTCGGATTTTGTATTTGTTGTCGGAAAATTTTAAAGCATGCTATCCCACATTTGTTGGTGGAAAATCCGACAATAATTGTCCGATGGAGCGTACAAACGGTCAGATTTTTCGACAACAGCCTGTCATCACACAATTCCCGTCTGATAATCCGATCATGTGTACCAGGCTTTAAGCCTGGTACACACGATCAGATTGTTGGCCAACCGAGCGTCTGATTTTTGTCTTCATGGCGTGTGCCAGGATCTTGTCTTGCATACTAACAGCACACAATTGCCGGCCATCAAACACGAACGTAGTGACTTACTATGAGGAATTTCCGCTCTTGAGCGCCACCCTTTGGGCCCCTTCTGCTAATTTCGTGTTTGGTGAGCATTGATTCTGAGCATGCATGTTTGTACTTTCAACTTTTGTGTGACGGACTTGTGTACTGACCTTTAGAAAATCTGACAACAGACCGTTGTCCACGGAAAATTTACTAGCATGTCATCCAACATTTGATGGCAGAAAGTTGGACAACAATTGTCTGAAGGTGCGTACTCACAGTCATATTTTAGGCCAACAGTCTGTCAACAGACAATCCCCTGGCAACAATCCAATCGTGTGTACGGAGCTTTAAGGAGTCAGCATACCAAGACATTTTGGACAATTTCATGTTCCCAACTTTGTGGGAACAGTTTAGGGATGGCCCCTTCCTGTTCCATCATGACTGCGCACCAGTGCACAAAGCAAGGTCCATCAAGACATGGATGAGCGAGTTTGGGGTGGAGGAACTTGACTGGTCTGCGCAGAGTCCTGACCTCAACCTGATAGAACACCTTTGCAATGAATTAGAGCGGAGACTGTGAGCCAGGCCTTCTAGTCCAACATCAGTGCCTGACCTCACAAATGCACTTCTGGAAGAATGGTCAAACATTCCCATAGACACACTCCTAAACCTTGTGGACAGCTTTCCCAGAAGAGTTAAAGCTGTTATAGCTGCGAAGGGTGTGCCAACTCAATATTGAACCCTATGGACTAAGAGGAGTCCGGTGCGTCTCCATTCACCGTTTCAGGTCTGATTTCAGCCTGAATTTTGGGCTGGATTCGAACCTGAAACAGACCAAAAGACACACAGGGCTCCTGTGCAATTCGCACCGGAGCCGCTGCGGGGATGTGTCAACTGACTCCATAGAGAGACGGTCACAATCTCCTGCTATGCGAATTAGTTGAGGGGGAACCCACATCCAATTTGCAATAGTGTAAACCCAATCTCAAAGTTCATGTGCGTGTAAAGACAGGCGTCCCAATACTTTTGACAATACAGTGTGTATATATATATATATATATATATATGTATATATGTATGTAGCGGGCTCACCCCTCTCACCCCTTCTTCTTCTCGGCTTGCTGTCTTGTCTAGGGGGGACCTGGGAGGAGGGATGAGATCCACCACGGCCCATGTCCTCTTCTGGATAGAGGTGAAGGCCCGAACGTATTTTTACCATCGGGTCGTGTGTATAACCCAGGGTCAAGTCCTTCCTCTAACTGACCCCCCTTTGCTCCCAGTAACCAGATTTCCACACTATTGAAAGGTCCAACTCTTATTTATTCTTCAACAGCAATAAATCGTCACTTAGCACAGACAGGTTGTGACCAACGAACAGTTCAGTACAGGTGGGGAGTAGGTCAAGGCACAATCCTTAATCAAACTAAACCATTGAGATATCACCAACGGTTATGGCGCACAGTGGCTGTGAATGTACTTCTTTCTTTCTCTGAGTCTCTACCAGCAACTCTGGCGAACATGAAATAGGAGTTACCTTCTTTAAGCTGTGGCCCCAGTCAGAGGGAAGACATCCTTCCGAGAGAGTTACCAGAGGCCCCACCGTCACCGGCAAATGCTGCACCGGGCTGTTCGGAAGGGTTACACTCCCCGGCCTCCTCATCTCAGATTCGGGTGCCCAACACCTTATGGCCCCTCGGACTCCTCCACCCATGCGGAACCCAGTCGAAGGTACTGGGTCCCAGGCCTCCTCAATAGTACCTCACCCCAGGACTAAAGGTGCCTGGGATGGACTCCATCTCCCGCTCCGGCCAGGTCAAGGGCCCCTGTGCCCGGAACTCCGGAACGCCCGCACCCAGGCTGAAGGTGCCTGGGCGCGGCAGTGTCCTCCGACTCTGAACCCCGTGCTCAGGGCGTCCGCCCCCTTTATCTCCTCTCCCCAGCGTCACAGCAGGTTCCCTGCCCCGCTGTACAACCGCCGGAAAGGGACAAAAAGAGTACAGTCTTGCAGTGAGGGTTCAACCACCGGCCTAGGGCAACAGCACCACCCTCGGACCCCAGGGAACCTCACACCACCAGAGTCCTCCATAAACAATAATCAGTGCATCTGGGTTACACTACCACCCAGATGCTTCCCTTAAATTTAAATACCCGCTACATATATATATATATATATATATATATATATATATATATATATATATATATATTGTCTATGTTTTACTTTGTTTTAATATAGTATATTCTTGACCAAATGAATACATTATATTTATGACCAAATTGATGAGCATGGTACAGCAAATAAGGTGAATTTGTTCATGCCAATATTCAAGAGAAATATGCTATGAGAATAACATGTAGTTCTGTAAAAGTTTAAGGGAGGGATGGCAGATCCCACCAGATCTTTCCACCGAGGTATTATATGATGTCATAAACCACAACAATGGAACCTAAATGTCACAGCAAACCAAATTACTCTACATTAAAATGTAACCTTTTCTCAGCCAGAAAACCACCCGGGAACAGGTGTGTGAGAACTGGGTATTCTTTTATAACTTGTATATAATCTATCTATCTATCTATCTATCTATCTATCTATCTATCTATCTATCTATCTATCTATCTATCTATCTATCTATCTATCTATCTACCTATCTATCTTTCTTTTTCGTACATCACGGGACACAGAGCGACATAGTCATTACTAATGGGTTATATAGATACCGTCAGGTGCTGGCACTGGCAACTTCCAAAACCGGAAGTACCCTCCCCTATATAAGCCCCTCCCATCCGGGAGCACCTCAGTTTTTTTGCCAGTGTCTAAGGTGTTGGCCAAGAAGAAACCAAAAAAGCTTCATAGCTAAACGGTCGGTACCCGGGCCTTGCAGAGAAGAGCAAGGTTTTGCCTGTAATGCTTCTCTTAGGAGAGCTGGACCCTGGGATCCAGAGCTCTGGTCATACCCACGACCAAGATGTTTTCTGTGCAGGGTGCTATACAGGTCCAGGGGAGTGGAATCCTTGGGAACCCGGTCCCTGAAGGTTTGATTACAATGCCTGCCGTGATAGGTGAAGTTTGGGCTTTTGTGGACCAAACAAAGTCCTGCGGCGGGGAACAGGTAAGTGGGGGCCCCCAGGAACTTGGTTCTATTGGGGGACCCCCAAGCCTAATTTGTCTTTCTGTCTGTTACCTAATGGTATTCCCGCAAAATTCTGTGCATGCCTGTAACTACTAAAAAAATGTAATAATTTTTAATGGTGGTCAAGAAAAAAAAAAATGTTTTTATATATAATTAATATATTAGACTGCGGTACCTGTGTTTGTCCACTAGAGGCCGCTGTGGAATGTTTTCTTGTCATGTGGACTAGCTTCTTCTCAGCAGAGCAAAGTCCAGGCAGATGGTGAGTTCTCTTATAGGAAACTGCTTCCTCTGCCATGTTGCAGTGTTTTCCATCCCCCGGCCTGCGGCAAAGAGGGGCCCTGGCTCCTGTCCCTTGTTACCATATTTGAAATTAGCGCCGAAGGCGCACGTGCCCGCGCGCGTGCGCGTGCACGCGCCTCTATATATAGAGGTGAGCCGGGAAAGGGGGCGGAGCCTGGGGGATGACGCTCTGTGCGCGCCGCAGCGCTTCTGCGCATGTGCGGGCGTCCCAGCAGTTTTAAAAAAAAAACACAATATTGTAGTGAGCTGGCTATGAAGTACAGAGACAGAGCTGGCAACATTTAAAGGCATACAGCAAGCGGTTGATACAGGCATCCCCTAGAAAGGCACATTAGTAGACACCAACTGTGATATAGCAGCAATTGTGCTAGACTATTCTCAGTAAAAGTGGTGTATTACGGCTGGAATACCTCAGCTTTAGGCTTAGGAATATGCCGTCCAGAAGCTCCGGAACTGAATCTTCCAGGAAGCGAAGGGGGTCTCATCGGGCTCTGAGGATCTTGGGCATACTTCTGCTGCACCAGTCTCCCCTGAAGTTCAGAGGTAAGTGACCGTAGAGACCCCGCAGGGGTACTTGGTACTGCGGCTGTCCTCAGTCACCTGCTCCTGTGTATGTAACAGAGGAGGTTTTTTTCCTCAGCTCTGGGAGGATTAGAGAGAGATTGTCAACATTTATCGCTGCCTCCCTGTCAGGGAAAGCACGCCCGATCTCCGTCTCCTCCTTCAGAGTGCCTGTTAGCAGAGCAACAGTCCCATACAGGGATCGACCTGCCTGAAGGGGATCAGGATGAGGTTGATTCTGTTATAGAGGAATCAACAGTGGGGGAACCTTTTCTCAGCATCTCAAGCTGAAAGATTATGGGTTCAGTCTCTGACTAACATGGTCCGATCAGCATTTAAAAATGCACCTTGCGGAACCATCAACCACTACTGTATCCTCGTTGGGGTCGCTAGAAGCCCCCAGACTGTTTGTTCTTTTCCACTTCACCCTTTACTGAAAGGGCTCATTTTCCAGGATTGGGAACGTCCTGAGAAAATATTTATTCCCCCAAGAGATTTCCGGTGGTCTATCCCATGGAGGATAAGTTCATCAAAAAAAAAAAAAAATTGGAAGGTCCCTACAGTGGACGCAGCCATCTCTTGTATGTATAAATCACTGACATGTCCAGTGGATAATGTCCAAATGTTCAAGAACCCAATAAATAAAAGATTGGAGTCCTTATGAAAATCTGCTTGGTGATACAACCAGCAGTAGCAGCTATTGGGGTCTGCTAAGCAGTGAAGGATCAGTTGAAACAGGTCTTGAGGGACTTGACAGATCAGCAGGCTTTGCCCTAGCTGATCTACCTAGAGCCTTAGGCTTTGCGGTTGACGCCATAGAGGATTCAGTCCATCAGGCCTCCCGCCTTACGCTGTCTATAGTACATACGCGTAGGCTCCTATGGCTCAAAAACTGGTCTGCTGAAGCTCCCTGTAAAGAATGGCTGGTTAGCGTCCCATTTCATGGTGAACGCTTATTCAGGGAAAACCTGGACAAATATATCCAGAAAATTTCCAGCGGTAAAAATACGCTCTTGCCGGTTAAAAGCAGAGTTAGAGGTCCCTCTTTAAGAGGCCTGCTTCTCCAGTCCCTGGGGCATCGGCTGTGTAACAGTTCCGACGGCCTCCTCGGTCAAATCCCGGGGGTAAAAAACAGGGACAGTAGCAGGGTAATGAGAAACCCTGGGTCAGGGGAGGTACAAAACCTCCCCCAAAGTTAAATTCATTGAAGCCCCCACTCAGTCGGGTGGGGGGAGGACTCCAGTTGTTCGCAAGAGACCTGGCGGGACACGATCAAGACAGATAGGTGCTCTCCGCAGTAGGTTTGGAAAACAGTTTGGAGTTAAAAGACTCTCCTCCTTCCCATTTTTGAGGTCAAACGTGCCAAGGGATCCCCGGAAGAGAGAGTCCCTCCTGTTGGCACTAGAACAACTATTGCTCCAAGGAGTAATTATGGAGGTTCCCCTGGAAGAATGAGGGTTCGGGTTTTACTCAAACCTCTTTACAGTCCCGAAGCAAACGCGGACGGGAGGCCCATATTAATTCTAAAAGGGCCATACAAATTCCTGTATATCAGGTCTTTCCGATGGAGTCGATCCGATCGGTGGCCACTGCCCTACAAGGGGAGGATTGGTTAACCACGATCGACATCAAAGATGCTTATTTGCACATTCCCATCTTTCCAGTCCACCAAAAATTTCTACGCTTTGCAGTAGAAGGGCGCCATTTTCAGTTCAGAGCCTTACCCTTCGGTTTGGCCACAGCACCACGAGTGTTTACAAAAATTCTGGCCCTTTATTGGCCAATCTAAGAACACAAGGTGTAATGATAATGGCATATCTGGATGACTTGTTGCTGATAGACCACTCAGTGAAAAAACTAGACGTGGTCGTTCACAAGACAATCAAGTATCTGGAATCTCACGGTTGGATTATCAACCGAGACAAGTCAGCCCTAAAAACCAGTCAAAAGTCTGGAATACTTGGGGCTAAGGTTGGATTCAGGCCAGAGAAAAATATTCTTGCCTCGAGGAAAGGTGTTGTCTTTGAAAGATTTGATCCACTTAGTGGGTACAAAAAAGACAGCCGTCCATACGCCTGTATATGAGGCTGCTGGGAAAAATGGTGGCATCATTCGAAGCAGTACCCTACGGTCAATTCCATTCAAGGAATTTGCAAGGGGCCATACTGTCAGCCTGGAACAAAAAAATTCAGGCCTAGACTTACAATGTCCTTGTCCCCTTCCGTTCGCAAGAGCCTCCGTTGGTGGTTGGTTTCCCAGAATCTGGAAAAAAGGAAATCCTTCAGTCCGATTTCTTGGGAGGTGGTCACTACAGATGCCAGCCTTATAGGCTGGGGAGCAGTACTGGAGCAATAGTCTCTCCAGGGCAGATGGTCGGATGCAGAAAAGGCCCTGCCCATCAATCTCTTAGAGATACGAGCAGCCCGGTATGCCCTAGTAGCATGGACATCCAAACTCCAAGGGTCCCCTGTCAGAATTCAATCAGACAATGCCACAGCAGTGGCATATATCAATCATCAGGGGGGCACCAGGAGTCGTGCAGCCCAGAGGGAAGTAAATTACATCCTGAAATGGGCAGAAAAAATATGTCCCAGCCATATCTGCGGTATTCATTCCAGGAGTGGAGAATTGGAAGGCGGACTTTCTAAGTCGCCAGCAATTAGGCCCAGAGGAAGGGTCCCTTCACCCCGAGGTTTTCTGGACAATATGTCAGCGGTGGGGAACATCGGATGTAGATCTTCTAGCATCCAGATTCAACGCAAAGGGGGACAGGTTTGTCTCTCGGACAAGGGATCCCCTAGCTTGCGGCTCGGATGCCCTAGTGTTCCCTTGGGATCAGTTCAAGCTGATATATGCATTCACACCGCCACAATGGTTACCTCGATTACTCCGCAGAATCAGGGTAGAAAAGAAACCAGTGATTCTGGTGGCTCCAGCGTGGCCCCGAAGACCGTGGTACGTGGAGATTGTAAAATGTCAGTGGGGAGTCCTTGGACTCTCCCACATCGTCCGGACCTGCTTTCGCAAGGACCGATATACCACCCTTCCTTACCAGCCCTAGGTTTGACGGCCTGGCTATTGAAGCCCACATTCTAAAAAAGAGAGGGCTCTCTAATTCTGTGGTATCTACCATGATCAATGCCAGGAAGCCGGTATCCAGGCAGATCTACTATAGAATCTGGAAGGCGTACATCGCCTGGTGTGAAGCCAAGAAATGGCATCCACGTAAGTACGTAATAGGTAGGAGTCTGGACTCCCTACAATGGGCTGTAGATAGGAAGCTTGCCTTGAGTACTATCAAGGGTCAGATTTCGGCCTTGTCAATATTTTTTCAAAGGCCCTTGGCTTCGCATTCACTAGTCAAAGCCTTTATACAAGGAGTGATGCGTATTAGTCCTCCGGTTAATATTCCCATATGTCCATGGGATCTAAACTTGGTTCTGTCGGTTCTACAGAAACAACCATTTGAACCATTACAGCATATTTCCTTGGTGCTTCTCACCAGGAAATTGATTTTTCTAGTAGCCATTTGTTCGGCTAAAAGAGTATCGGAATTAGCAGCTATGTCCTGTAAGGAGCCATATCTGGTTATCCATAAGGACAGAGTAGTGTTACGTCCTCATCCAGCCTTTCTTCCTAAGGTGGTATCGAGGTTTCATTTGAACCAAGATGTGGTTCCTCCTTCTTTTTTCCCCAAACCTACTTCGGTAGAGGAAAAGTTATTGCATTCTTTGGATGTAGTAAGAGCAGTTAAAGCTTATCTAAAAGCCACTGCTCAGATTCGCAGAACGGATACTTTGTTTATTCTGCCGGAAGGCCCCAGAAGGGGTCAGGCAGCGTCAAAATCTACTTTAGCCAAGTGGATTCGACAGGTCATAATACAAGCCTATGGCTTGAGAAATAGACCGCCTCCGTTCAAAGTTAGGGCGCACTCCACGAGAGCAGTTGGAACTTCATGGGCAGTGCATCACCAGGCCTCCCTGGCTCAAATCTGTAAGGCCGCAACATGGTCTTCAGTACACACGTTTACTAGGTTCTACCAGGTGGACGTTAGAAGTCAGGAGGATGTCGCCTTTGGGCGCAGTGTGTTGCAGGCCGCAAAAGATCCTCATGTCTGATAGCGCTCAGCTTATATATGGTGTATCCCCCCCCTCATTTGGCATTGCTTTAGGACATCCCATTAGTAATGACTATGTCGCTCTGTGTCCCGTGATGTACGAAAAAGAAAATAGGATTTTTATAACAGCTTACCTGTAAAATCCTTTTCTTGGAGTACATCACGGGACACAGAGCTCCCACCCCTCTTTGGGGACACTTATTGCTTTGCTACAAAACTGAGGTGCTCCCGGATGGGAGGGGCTTATATAGGGGAGGGTACTTCCGGTTTTGGAAGTTGCCAGTGCCAGCACCTGACGGTATCTATATAACCCATTAGTAATGACTATGTCGCTCTGTGTCCCGTGATGTACTCCAAGAAAAGGATTTTACAGGTAAGCTGTTATAAAAATCCTATTATCTACCTATCTATCTATCTACCTATCTATCTATCTATCTATCTATCTATCTATCTATCTATCTATCTATCTATCTATCTATCTATCTATCTATCTATCAATTTATCTATCTATCGATCTATGCCATACTAATTATCTATTGACAAGTGCTAAAGCCGCTATAAAAAGCAACCTTGGCCAAATAATAAATGCATAGCATAACATCTGTGCACATGTGCAGGAGTAGGGATGAGCTTCGTGTTCGAGTCGAACATACGTTCGACTCGAACATCGGCTGTTTGATCGTTCGACGAAGATCGAACGATTTGGGCCGTTCGCGCCAAATTCGAGTGACGCGAACGGCCCACAATGCACTACGCCATCGCAGTGTCATCCAGGCGCTGTGATTGGCCAAGCATGCACTGTGACCCCGCATGCTTGGCCAATCACAGCGCCGGCAGCGAGGAGAGCAATGATTGGCCACAGGCAGGATGCCTGTGGCCAATTATTGCTGAGGGGGTTTAGTACACGCCCCACACTATAAAAGGCCGCCAGCACGGCGGCCTAGTGTAGTGTGTTCCGGAGCAGGGATAGAGCAGCATAGGCAGGGACAGTGACTTTTATTTCTTTCTTGCTTAACCTGGATTCCTTTAGTTTAGGGAAAGAGAAGGATAGGTAGGGAGAGTGTCAGTGTGTTTTGTGCTTGTGCTATATTGTGCTTAAAAAAAACATTTTTTCTAGGGACAGAAAACTGTAGGTAGGGAGAGTATGTCAGTTTCTTTCACTGTCAAAGTCCTTGTTTCCAGGGACCTGGAAGGACAGTGAGTGAATTCTCCTTGTGCTATATTGTGCTTAAAAAAAACATTTTTTCTAGGGACAGAAAACTGTAGGTAGGGAGAGTGTGTCAGTTTCTTTCACTGTCAAAGTCCTTGTTTCCAGGGACCTGGAAGGACAGTGAGGTAATTCTCCTTGTGCTAAATTGTGCTTAAAAAAACATTTTTTCTAGGGACAGAAAACTGTAGGTAGGGAGAGTGTGTCAGTTTCTTTCACTGTCAAAGTCCTTGTTTCCAGGGACCTGGAAGGACAGTGAAGTAATTCTCCTTGTGCTAAATTGTGCTTAAAAAAAACATTTTTTCTAGGGACAGAAAACTGTAGGTAGGGAGAGTGTGTCAGTTTCTTTCACTGTCAAAGTCCTTGTTTCCAGGGACCTGGAAGGACAGTGAGGTAATTCTCCTTGTGCTAAATTGTGCTTAAAAAAAAACATTTTTTCTAGGGACAGAAAACTGTAGGTAGGGAGAGTGTGTCAGTTTCTTTCACTGTCAAAGTCCTTGTTTCCAGGGACCTGGAAGGACAGTGAGGTAATTCTCCTTGTGCTAAATTGTGCTTAAAAAAAACATTTTTTCTAGGGACAGAAAACTGTAGGTAGGGAGAGTGTGTCAGTTTCTTTCACTGTCAAAGTCCTTGTTTCCAGGGACCTGGAAGGACAGTGAGGTAATTCTCCTTGTGCTAAATTGTGCTTAAAAAAAACATTTTTTCTAGGGACAGAAAACTGTAGGTAGGGAGAGTGTGTCAGTTTCTTTCACTGTCAAAGTCCTTGTTTCCAGGGACCTGGAAGGACAGTGAGGTAATTCTCCTTGTGCTAAATTGTGCTTAAAAAAAAACATTTTTTCTAGGGACAGAAAACGGTAGGTAGGGAGAGTGTGTCAGTTTCTTTCACTGTCAAAGTCCTTGTTTCCAGGGACCTGGAAGGACAGTGAGGTAATTCTCCTTGTGCTAAATTGTGCTTAAAAAAACATTTTTTCTAGGGACAGAAAACTGTAGGTAGGGAGAGTGTGTCAGTTTCTTTCACTGTCAAAGTCCTTGTTTCCAGGAACCTGGAAGGACAGTGAGGTAATTCTCCTTGTGCTAAATTGTGCTTAAAAAAAACATTTTTTCTAGGGACAGAAAACTGTAGGTAGGGAGAGTGTGTCAGTTTCTTTCACTGTCAAAGTCCTTGTTTCCAGGGACCTGGAAGGACAGTGAGTGAATTCTCCTTGTGCTATATTGTGCTTAAAAAAAACATTTTTTCTAGGGACAGAAAACTGTAGGTAGGGAGAGTGTGTCAGTTTCTTTCACTGTCAAAGTCCTTGTTTCCAGGGACCTGGAAGGACAGTGAGGTAATTCTCCTTGTGCTAAATTGTGCTTAAAAAAAACATTTTTTCTAGGGACAGAAAACTGTAGGTAGGGAGAGTGTGTCAGTTTCTTTCACTGTCAAAGTCCTTGTTTCCAGGGACCTGGAAGGACAGTGAGGTAATTCTCCTTGTGCTAAATTGTGCTTAAAAAAAACATTTTTTCTAGGGACAGAAAACTGTAGGTAGGGAGAGTGTGTCAGTTTCTTTCACTGTCAAAGTCCTTGTTTCCAGGGACCTGGAAGGACAGTGAGGTAATTCTCCTTGTGCTAAATTGTGCTTAAAAAAAAACTTTTTTTCTAGGGACAGAAAACTGTAGGTAGGGAGAGTGTGTCAGTTTCTTTCACTGTCAAAGTCCTTGTTTCCAGGGACCTGGAAGGACAGTGAGGTAATTCTCCTTGTGCTAAATTGTGCTTAAAAAAAACATTTTTTCTAGGGACAGAAAACTGTAGGTAGGGAGAGTGTGTCAGTTTCTTTCACTGTCAAAGTCCTTGTTTCCAGGGACCTGGAAGGACAGTGAGGTAATTCTCCTTGTGCTAAATTGTGCTTAAAAAAAACATTTTTTCTAGGGACAGAAAACTGTAGGTAGGGAGAGTGTGTCAGTTTCTTTCACTGTCAAAGTCCTTGTTTCCAGGGACCTGGAAGGACAGTGAGGTAATTCTCCTTGTGCTAAATTGTGCTTAAAAAAAACATTTTTTCTAGGGACAGAAAACTGTAGGTAGGGAGAGTGTGTCAGTTTCTTTCACTGTCAAAGTCCTTGTTTCCAGGGACCTGGAAGGACAGTGAGGTAATTCTCCTTGTGCTAAATTGTGCTTAAAAAAAACATTTTTTCTAGGGACAGAAAACTGTAGGTAGGGAGAGTGTGTCAGTTTCTTTCACTGTCAAAGTCCTTGTTTCCAGGGACCTGGAAGGACAGTGAGTGAATTCTCCTTGTGCTATATTGTGCTTAAAAAAAACATTTTTTCTAGGGACAGAAAACTGTAGGTAGGGAGAGTGTGTCAGTTTCTTTCACTGTCAAAGTCCTTGTTTCCAGGGACCTGGAAGGACAGTGAGGTAATTCTCCTTGTGCTAAATTGTGCTTAAAAAAAAACATTTTTTCTAGGGACAGAAAACTGTAGGTAGGGAGAGTGTGTCAGTTTCTTTCACTGTCAAAGTCCTTGTTTCCAGGGACCTGGAAGGACAGTGAGGTAATTCTCCTTGTGCTAAATTGTGCTTAAAAAAAACATTTTTTCTAGGGACAGAAAACTGTAGGTAGGGAGAGTGTGTCAGTTTCTTTCACTGTCAAAGTCCTTGTTTCCAGGGACCTGGAAGGACAGTGAGGTAATTCTCCTTGTGCTAAATTGTGCTTAAAAAAAACATTTTTTCTAGGGACAGAAAACTGTAGGTAGGGAGAGTGTGTCAGTTTCTTTCACTGTCAAAGTCCTTGTTTCCAGGGACCTGGAAGGACAGTGAGGTAATTCTCCTTGTGCTAAATTGTGCTTAAAAAAACATTTTTTCTAGGGACAGAAAACTGTAGGTAGGGAGAGTGTGTCAGTTTCTTTCACTGTCAAAGTCCTTGTTTCCAGGGACCTGGAAGGACAGTGAGGTAATTCTCCTTGTGCTAAATTGTGCTTAAAAAAAACATTTTTTCTAGGGACAGAAAACTGTAGGTAGGGAGAGTGTGTCAGTTTCTTTCACTGTCAAAGTCCTTGTTTCCAGGGACCTGGAAGGACAGTGAGGTAATTCTCCTTGTGCTAAATTGTGCTTAAAAAAAACATTTTTTCTAGGGACAGAAAACTGTAGGTAGGGAGAGTGTGTCAGTTTCTTTCACTGCCAAAGTCCTTGTTTCCAGGGACCTGGAAGGACAGTGAGGTAATTCTCCTTGTGCTAAATTGTGCTTAAAAAAAACATTTTTTCTAGGGACAGAAAACTGTAGGTAGGGAGAGTGTGTCAGTTTCTTTCACTGTCAAAGTCCTTGTTTCCAGGGACCTGGAAGGACAGTGAGGTAATTCTCCTTGTGCTAAATTGTGCTTAAAAAAAACATTTTTTCTAGGGACAGAAAACTGTAGGTAGGGAGAGTGTGTCAGTTTCTTTCACTGTCAAAGTCCTTGTTTCCAGGGACCTGGAAGGACAGTGAGTGAATTCTCCTTGTGCTATATTGTGCTTAAAAAAAACATTTTTTCTAGGGACAGAAAACTGTAGGTAGGGAGAGTGTGTCAGTTTCTTTCACTGTCAAAGTCCTTGTTTCCAGGGACCTGGAAGGACAGTGAGGTAATTCTCCTTGTGCTAAATTGTGCTTAAAAAAAACATTTTTTCTAGGGACAGAAAACTGTAGGTAGGGAGAGTGTGTCAGTTTCTTTCACTGTCAAAGTCCTTGTTTCCAGGGACCTGGAAGGACAGTGAGGTAATTCTCCTTGTGCTAAATTGTGCTTAAAAAAAACATTTTTTCTAGGGACAGAAAACTGTAGGTAGGGAGAGTGTGTCAGTTTCTTTCACTGTCAAAGTCCTTGTTTCCAGGGACCTGGAAGGACAGTGAGGTAATTCTCCTTGTGCTAAATTGTGCTTAAAAAAAACATTTTTTCTAGGGACAGAAAACTGTAGGTAGGGAGAGTGTGTCAGTTTCTTTCACTGTCAAAGTCCTTGTTTCCAGGGACCTGGAAGGACAGTGAGTGAATTCTCCTTGTGCTAAATTGTGCTTTAAAAAAAATTTTTTTCTAGGGACAGAAAACTGTAGGTAGGGAGAGTGTGTCAGTTTCTTTCACTGTCAAAGTCCTTGTTTCAAGGGACAGAGAAGGACACCTGAAGGTAGCCCTTATTGCTTTTTTCCCATCTCCCTGCAGGCCATCTATTAGAATGTCTGGAAGGCAAACAAGGAGAGGCAGACAGTCAGGAGGCAATAAAAGAGGGCAAGCAGGCTCTGTGTCTGGGGGCAACAGTGCTGGTCGTGGACGCGGTGCATTGTCATCAGCACATGGCCATGGGACACGCTTGTCCTTCTTTTCGGCAGCTGGACATGTTGAGCCACATCATGCCGAAGACTTGGTAGAGTGGATGACCAAGCCCTCCTCCTCCTCCTCATCCTCTCTCACCCAGGCTCAGGGTACTGGAAAAGCAGCTGCCAAAGCGTCCTCTTCCCTGGTATCAATGTCAGACTCATCATCAGTCACTCCTTCCCTAGACCCACCATGTCCTCCTCCTGAGGAGTCCCCCGAACTGTTTCAGCACAGTGTTGGGTACATGCTCCAGGAGGATGCCCAGCGTTTCGAAGGGTCTGATGATGAAACCCAGCTAGAGGAAGGCAGTAGCGTGAGAGCAGACAGAGGGGATGCTCAAGAAGGACACCAATCTGGCAGTCATGTTCCAGCAGCTGCAGCATACTGCCAGATTGCCTCCAGTGATGAGGAGGGAGGTGATGATGAGGTCACTGACTCCACGTGGGTGCCTAATAGGAGAGAGGAGGAGGAGGAGGATGAGGAGGAGGCACATCTCCAACGAGGCAGGATGCCCTTTGGTGGCCAGCGTAAGGGCAGTACACCGACGGAATCACACCGCAGAGCTCCGCCTGTGCAGGGCGCTGCCTCTGCCCGTCATTCAAAAAGTTCTTTGGTGTGGGCCTTTTTTGAGGCTAGTGCATCAGATCGCACAGCTGCTGTTTGCAACATATGTCTCAAGCGTATATCGCGTGGCCAAAACATCAGCCGCTTGGGTACCACATGCCTGACCAGACATATGTTGACCTGCCATGCAGCTCGTTGGCAAGCCTACCTCAAAGACCCACACCAAAGAACAAAGCGGACCTCTCCTTGCACCGCATCAGCTGGGATCTCCAACCCCACTATAACTTCAGTCCTCTCTGAAACATGCACTGAGAGGAATGAAGGTGTAGAATTAGGTGTGTCACAGCCAAGTACTTGCGGCCACTCTGCTAGCAGTACACCGACGTCCGATTCTAGCAGGCAAATTTCCCTGCCCCAGCTGCTGGACCGTCGAAAGAAGTTCACTCCCAGCCATCCACATGCCCAGCGGTTGAATGCTAGCTTGGCTAAATTGCTAGCGCTTCAACTGCTGCCTTTTCAGTTGGTAGACTCGGCCCCCTTCCGTGAGTTTGTGCAATGTGCGGTTCCTCAGTGGCAGGTTCCCAAACGCCACTTTTTCTCACGGAAGGCTATTCCGGCTCTCTACCGGCATGTGGAAGGCAATGTCTTGGCCTCGCTGGACAGGGCGGTCAGCGGTAAGGTGCATATTACCGCTGACTCATGGTCCAGCAGGCATGGACAGGGACGTTACCTTTCTTTCACGGCCCATTGGGTCACTCTTTTGGCAGCTGGGAAGGATGCAGGACAAGGTGCAGTAGTGTTGGAGGTTGTCCCACCGCCACGCCTCCAAAATGCTACTACTGGTTGTGACACACCTCTCTCCTCCACCCCCTCCTCTTCTTCTTCCTCCATGGCCTCTTCCTGTGGTTTGTCCTATGAACCAGCGGTGCTCCGTAGCCGTTCACGGGGCTACGCAAGTACGCAGGCAAAAAGATGCCATGCCGTGCTTGCGCTGGTGTGTTTGGGGGACAGAAGCCACACTGGGGCAGAGGTCCTGTCTGCTCTGCAGGGCCAGGCCGAGAGGTGGTTGACGCCACGCCAGCTTAAGCCAGGAATGGTGGTTTGCGACAATGGCACCAACCTCCTCTCCGCCCTCCGACAGGGACAACTGACCCATGTGCCCTGTGTGGCTCACGTCCTTAACCTGGTGGTGCAGCGGTTCTTGGGCAGGTACCCGGGCTTACAGGATGTCCTGAGGCAGGCCAGGAAAGTCTGTGTGCATTTCCGCAGATCTTATAATGCCAGTGCTCGCCTGGCTGAGCTGCAAAAGGAGTTGAACCTGCCCAAGAACCGCCTTATATGTGACATGCCCACCAGGTGGAACTCAACGTTGGCCATGCTGCAGCGGCTGCACACGCAGCAGAGGGCCATCAATGAGTACCTGTGCGACTACGGCACCAGGACATGGTCAGGGGAGCTTGGTTTTTTTTCTCCACGCCAGTGGGGCATGATCAGGGATGCATGCACTGTCCTGGCACCATTTGAGGAGGCCACGAGGATGGTGAGCAGTGACAGTGCATGCATCAGTGACACTGTACCTCTTGTCCACCTGTTGGAGCACACGCTGCGTGGAATAATGGACAGGGCACTTGAGGCAGAACAGAGGCAGGAAGAGGAGGACTTCCTTGCCTCTCAAGGCCCCCTTTACCCAGACAGTGTTCCTTCTGTCCCACCCATCGCACAGGAAGAGGAGGAGGAGGAGGAGGAGGAGGAGGAGGATTGTGTCAGCATGGAGGTGGAGGCTGGCACTCAGCATCATCAGCAGCAGTCTTTTAGGGATGATTTACAGTCCCAAGAAACCAGTGGACTTGTACGTGGCTGGGAGGAGGTGGCTGCGGATCATGTCGTCCTTAGTGACCCAGAGGACTCCGGAGCGAATGCCTCAGCAAACCTACGCTGCATGGCCTCCCTGATCCTGCAAAGTCTGCGGAAGGATCCTCGTATTCTTCGGATCAAGGAGAGGGACCATTACTGGCTGGCCACTCTCCTTGATCCACGGTACAAGGGTAAGGTTGCGGACCTTATGTTACCGTCGCAGAGGGAGCAGAGGATGAGACAACTCCGGGAGGCCTTGCAGAAAGGTCTGTGCAACGCGTTCCCAGAGACTGGGAGGTTACAAACTCCTGGTCCTGGACAACGAGTTGCTGAGGCTTCGGCCAGTCAAAGAAGGAGCGGTGGGGAAGGTGGCCGTCTGACCGATGCGTTCAGAAAATTCTTTAGTCCGCAGCCCCAAAGTATGATCGGTTCCAGCAACCATCGCCAGCGTCTGATAAACATGGTGCAGGAATATCTAGGGGCAAGGTCAGACTTGGACACCTTCCCCACCGAAAATCCTCTGGCTTACTGGGTCTTGAGGATGGATCACTGGCCAGAGCTTGCACAGTATGCAATTGAGCTACTGGCCTGTCCTGCATCCAGCGTTCTTTCGGAACGCACATTCAGTGCTGCTGGAGGATTTGTCACGGATCACAGGGTGCGCCTGTCCACCGACTCGGTTGATCGACTGACTTTCATCAAGATGAACCAGTCTTGGATCACCACCAGCTACCACACACCTGATGCTGATATAACAGACTAATTGATTTTAACATGTCACATCCCTTCAAGACTGATGCTGATGCTGAGTGCCTGTGCTGTTATGTTGACTGGCTATCCTCCTCCTCCGAGTCCTCAATGATACGATTGATGATGATAGCTTGGAAGATCATTTTTGTTTATGGGTGCCGCCACCAGTGGCTAAGGCCCAATTTTTCAGCCCCTGTTTTACAGGGGCGTGTAATTACAATTTTTTTAGCAATAATTTGCCATAGGGCTCATTGCTGTGCTCCAAGTACAGTATCTGTGAGGGGTTGGAGTGTTGTGGCACCAGTGCCTAAGGCCCAATTTTTCAGCCCCTGTTTAACAGGGGCGTGTCATTACAATTTTTGAAGCAATACTTTGCAACAGGGCTCATTGCTGTGCTCCAAGTACAGTATCTGTGAGGGGTTGTAGTGTTGTGCCACCAGTGCCTAAGGCCCAATTTTTCAGCCCCTGTTCAACAGGGGCATGCAATTACAATTCTTGATCTAATAATTCACAGCAGGGTCCATTGCTGCACCCACCAAGAGTAACTCTGAGGGCTTACAGTCTTGTGGCAACGCCACCACCACCACCACCACGAAAGGCCCAATTTTTCAGCCCCTGTTCAAAAGGGGCATGTAATTACAATTCTTGATCTAATAATTCACAGCAGGGCCCATTGCTGCACCCACCAAGAGTAACTGTCAGGGCTTACAGTGTTGTGGCACCAGCACCACCATCAAAGCCCCAATTTTTACTACCACTGTTCAACAATTATATGTAATTAAAATTCCTGATATAATAGTTGACAGCAGGGCGTTCCAGCACCAACCAAGAGTAACTGAGTGCTTACAGTGTTGTGCCAACACCAACAACTAAGGGGCCTATTTCTGCAGAGTATATACGGCAGGTCCCTACTTTCAAACATCCAACTTACAAACGACTCCTACTTGCAAACGAAAGAAGACAACAGGAAGTGAGAGGAAATCTACCCCTAGAAAGGAAAATTCTCTCCTGTAAGAATAAATATGGGAGAAAGGGGTCTCATCTGTACTGATGCTTTATCAGCAATCCTTGTTTCAAGAAAAACACCACATTTCAAAAACAGTTGTCATTGGGACGGAAAGTGAGGTGAAATGTTCTGAACAGGGGCACAGACAGCAAAACAAATGTTACAGGGGTGATAACCCTTACCTATGTTTCCCAAAAAGTTTAAAAATAGATTTTTGGGCTGGAGCTACACTTCAACAATGTACCTGTTCAAAATTACAAACAGATTCTACATAAGAACAAACCTACAGTCCCTGTCTTGTATGCACCGCCTGTATACGGCTGTTCAGAGTATATAGGGCCTTTTTTATTTTATGTGCGGGGTTCCCCTTAATATCCATACAAGACCCAAAGGGGCTGGTAATGGGCTGGGGTAGGGGGGGGGGTCATGGGGTAGCTATGCCATTTTTCTTAAAGAATTTCATCCATATTACCGGGACCAGACATTACATTAAAGCCGCAAGCAGTTTTAAATGGCTTTTTTTTCCTTTAGAAGTGTCATTTTGTGCAGGGACAGTTCTAAACACGGGAAACACGTGGCACTTCACAGGCATACTTTAGACACCCCCCAGGTACGATATTTAAAGGAATATTTGACTTTTTTTTTTTCACTTTATGCATCATTAAAATGACTGCTCCCGAAAAACGACCGTTTTTAAAACTTCTTTTTGCATTGATACATGTCCCCTGGTGCACAACCCGGGTTCCCAAACCCTATTTATGACAATAACATGCATAATAGTTGTTATAATTAGCACTTTAGAATTCGAACGTTCGCATCCATTGTATTTAATAGGGTTCTAATGTTCGTTCGAACTTTCGGTCCGTTCGCGGGTTCTGGTGCGAACCGAACCCGGGGGTGTTCGGCTCATCACTATGCAGGAGTCACATTGGGGGAGATTGACTAAAACCGGAGAGTGCAAAATCTGGTGCAGCTGTGCTGTGCATGATTGCCAATCAGCTTCCAGGTTTTATTGTCAAAGCTTAAGGCCTGGTTCACACTGGGGCGACAAACGCTCCGACATTGGGAGCTCATGTCGCATGACGTGTGAAAATCAATGTTTCCCTATGGGAGCCGTCTTAACTGGTCCGACACATGTCGGTCCGACTTTGAAAATGCTCCCTGTACTACTTTGGTCCGACTTCAGCCCATTGACTATCATTGAAGTCGGATCAAAGTCGGACCGCAGTCTTGCATGATCCGACTTTGGCATGCGACTTGTGCTGTACTGCTCTTGAGGGGGAACTCCAGGCCAAATTTTAAATAAAAAATCGGCATGGGTTCCCCCTCCAGAGGCATACCAGGCCCTTGGGTCTGGTCTGGATTTGAAGGGGCGCCCCTACGCCGAAAAAACGGCGTGGGGGTCCCCCCCAAAATCCAAACCAGACCCTTATCCGAGCACACAACATGGCCGGCCGCAGGGGAAGAGGGGGGGACGAGAGAGCGGCCCCCTCCCTCCTGAACCGTACCAGGCCGCATGCCCTCAACATGGGGGGTTTGGTGCTCTGGGGCAGGGGGGCGACCTGCGGCCCCCCCACCCCAGAGCACCCTGCCCCCATGTTGATGAGGACAGGGCCTCTTCCCGACAACCCTGGCCGTTGGTTGTCGGGGTCTGCGGGTGGGGGGCTTATCGGAATCCGGGAGCCCCCTTTAATAAAGGGGCCCCTGGATCCCGGCCCCCCACCCTATGTGAATGAGTATGGGGTACATCGTACCCCTACCCATTCACCTGGTGGAAAAAAATTGCAATAAAAAAACCACACAGCTTTTTAAAGTATTTTATTGCACAGCTCCGGGGGTCTTCTTCCGACTTCGGGGGTCTCCAGTGTCGTTGCCGCGCTCTCCGGTTCTTTCTTCTGCCGGGCCTCCGCTAACTTCTTTTTAGCTCTTTTGCTAACGGAGGCCCGGTCTTCTCCCTCGCCTTCTTCTTCTCCCGCTCTCCGGTTCTTCTCCCGCTCTCCAGTTCTTTCTTCCGCCGGGCCTCCGCTAACTTCTTTTTAGCTCTTTTGCTAACGGAGGCCCGGTCTTCTCCGTTGTCTCGTCCGGCTCTCCGTTGTCCTTCTGCCGGCCCCTCCACTAACTTCTTTAGCTCTTTTGCTAGTGGAGGGGCCGGTCTTCCCGTCGTCGCCGTCGGCGTCTTCTTCCCTCTTCTCCTTCTCGATGTTGACGCGTTGCTTCCTCCCGCTGTAATGCTGGCTCTCCGCTCCGCTCCGCATTAATATAGGCTTCTCATGACGTCACAGTCACATGTTCCGGGGCACATGGCCCCGGAGCATGTGACTGTGACGTCATGGAAACATGTGACTGTGACGTCATGGGAAGCCTATATTAATGCGGAGCGGAGTGGAGAGCCAGTATTACAGCGGGAGGAAGCGACGCGTCAACATCGAGAAGGAGAAGAGGGAAGAAGACGCCGACGGCGACGACGGGAAGACTGGCCCCTCCACTAGCAAAAGAGGCAAAGAAGTTAGTGGAGGGGCCGGCAGAAGGACAACGGAGAGCCGGACGAGACGACGGAGAAGACCGGGCCTCCGTTAGCAAAAGAGCTAAAAAGAAGTTAGCGGAGGCCCGGCAGAAGAAAGAACTGGAAAGCGCGGCAACGACACCGGAGACCCCCGAAGTCGGAAGAAGACCCCCGGAGCTGTGCAATAAAATACTTTAAAAAGCTGTGTGGTTTTTTTTATTGCAATTTTTTTCCACCAGGTGAATGGGTAGGGGTACGATGTACCCCATACTCATTCACATAGGGTGGGGGGGCCGGGATCCAGGGGCCCCTTTATTAAAGGGGGCTCCCGGATTCCGATAAGCCCCCCACCCGCAGACCCCGACAACCAACGGCCAGGGTTATCGGGAAGAGGCCCTGTCCTCATCAACATGGGGGCAGGGTGCTCTGGGGTGGGGGGGCCGCAGGTCGCCCCCCTGCCCCAGAGCACCAAACCCCCCATGTTGAGGGCATGTGGCCTGGTACGGTTCAGGAGGGAGGGGGGGCCGCTCTCTCGTCCCCCCCTCTTCCCCTGCGGCCGGCCAGGTTGTGTGCTCGGATAAGGGTCTGGTTTGGATTTTGGGGGGGACCCCCACGCCGCTTTTTCGGCGTAGGGGCGCCCCTTCAAATCCAGACCAGACCCAAGGGCCTGGTATGCCTCTGGAGGGGGAACCCATGCCGGTTTTTTATTTAAAATTTGGCCTGGAGTTCCCCCTCAAGATTCATACCAAACACAGTGCCTGATATTGGCGGGGATCCAAGTCGGATCCCCGTTCATTGAAAGTCGGACATATGTCGGCTTCATGTCGCAGGGCAAAGTCGGATCCAAAGTAGGACAGATGTCGTGTCGCACTAGTGTGAACCCAGCCTTACTGAACAAACTGCAGTTAGAAGCTGATTGGCTCCCATGCACAGCTGTGCCAGATTTTGCACTCTCCAGTTTTAGTAAATCAATTTGTCTCCAGCACCCAATTACCGTATATACTCGAGTATAAGCCGACCCGAATATAAGCCAAGGCACCTAATTTTAGCACAAAAAACTGGGAACATTTATTGACTCGAGTATAAGCCTAGGGTGTCCACCTGCATGCCACACTGTGCCTCACTGTGTCCATGCCTCACTGTGTCCATGCCTCACTGTGTCCATGCCTCACTGTGCCCATGCCTCACTGTGCCCATGCCTCACTGTGCCTCACTGTGTCCATGCCTCACTGTGCCCATGCCTCACTGTGCCCATGCCTCACTGTGCCCATGCCAGGGTTGCCAACTTTCAGTAAATTTACAAACAGTTTGTAAAATCCATAATTGTTGCATCTGTCCATGAATGTCAGTTACGGAAATGCAGCCTACATGTCTGTAATGGACATTCATGGACAGATACAAAAAGTAAGGATTTTACAAACTGTTTGTAAATTTACTGAAAGTTGGCAACCCTGGCCCATGCCTAACTGTGTCCATGACTAGACTGACGTTTAACATGGGAGACTATGGAAGGGGTGCCCAGATTTGAAAAATCAGTACTCCCCGCCCGTACAGTAGGTCTCCCAGACAACAAACTTTGCACACTTGTAGAGGAGAAATGGGGCTACATGTGTGCTAAGTCCGGGGTCCAGAGGACCTACAACCGGCGAGACTGGGTCCCCAAAATAACCAGAGAAATTACCGTTTAACATGGGAGTCTATGGAAGGGGTGCCCGGGTTTGAAAAGTCGATGCTCCCTGGCCGTAGATCCCCCGGACAACAAACTTTGTACACTTGTAGAGAAAGAGCTACATGTGTGGCAAGTTTGGAGTCCAGCGGACTTACGGTCGGTTGGTACCTGGTCCCCAAATCCGGGCGATCAGGCGCAAAAAGGTTACTCGAATATAAGCCGAGGGGGGCATTTTCAGCACAAAAAAATGTGCTGAAAAACTCGGCTTATACTCGAGTATATAGGGTACTTTCTTAGCATCCTGAAAATAGAGCTGGGATGTACGCTAGGAGTTGGGAAGAAGTCTTTTTTTTGGCAAAAGTGGCTTTGCATGTCTCTTCTGCCAAAAACTTTACCTCCTAGTGATATTGTGTTGTGGTACTTTTAAACAGTTAAATGTTGTTACTTTATTACATTAAACATCTAACATGACAGCTGTTGATACAAAAAGGGATGGGAATACCACACTCATTAAGCACAGCAGCTAGCATCCATGCTCATACTAATTTCACACTGAATATGGCACTTTATCAAAGCAAAATGTGTAAAATCAAATATTCCTGTTGCTGAATTTTACACCTTTTTGTGTCAGCAGTTGTACTGGTGGGAGGAGCCAGACCAGCATCTGGTTGTAGAAGAAAACCTAGACCACCATGAGTCCACCTAGAGCAGTATATTTTGTTTGCATCTAACATAATAAGTGGAATTCTTTGTGTAAGTTGGGTTCAGATTGGAGACCAGAAGATGAAAGCCTGACACTGGAGTCCCTGAGAAATATAAGATGCAGGTGAGTTCTTTAGCCCAGATAATATACACTATATTTCCAAAAGTATTGGGATGCCTGCCTTTACACGCACATGAACTTTTATGGAATTCCAGTCTCAAGCCCTGTACACACGGGTGGGAATCTGTCGGTTTTCATGACGGGATTCCTGGCAAGCTTGCCTTGCCAAGCCCTGTGTACAGACAGCCACTCAAAAGAACCGCCGTTCTTTTGAATGGCAAGATCGTGGTGACGTCATCGACTACAACGAGCCGGCGCTCGTCACATTCGATGCCGTCGCCGCCATCTTGCTACACCCCACACTAACCTTGTATGCTACCGCGCATGCGTCAAAGTCTTATCGAGCATGCGCGGGTTTACCTCTGACAGGTAAGCATACAGACGACCAGTTTTCTCTGCAGGAAACACTCTGCTGGTAATCCCGACGGGAAAATAGAGAGCCAGGTTCTTTATTTTCCCGTCGGAATTCCCAGCTGTTTTCCTGATGGGAAAACTGCTAGGGAGCATACACACGGCCAGGATTCCCGGCCAAATGCACTCCTGGCAGTTTTCCTGCCGGGAAATCAGTCGTGTGTACGAGGCTTCAATCTGTAGGGTTCAATATTGGCCCACCCTTTGCAGTTATAACAGCTTTAAATCTTCTGGGAAGGCTGTCCACAAGGTTTAGGAGTGTGTCTATAGGAATGTCTGACCATTCTTCCAGAAGTGCATTTCTGAGGTCAGGCAAGGTTGTGAACAAGAAGGTCTGGCTCGCAGTCTCTGCTCTAATTCATCCCAAAGGTGTTCTATTGGGTTGAGGTCATAGATGAGCGAGTTTGGGGTGGAGGAACTTGCCTGGCCTCCACAGAGTCATGACCTCAACCTGATAGAACATCTTTGGGATGCAGAGACTGATCCCAGAGCATCCCTGGAGCAGAGACTGCGAGCCAGGCCTTCTCATCCAACATCAGTGCCTGACCTCACAAATGCGCTTCTGGAAGAATGGTCAAACATTCCCATAGACACACTCCTAAACCTTGTGGACAGCCTTCCTAAAAGAGATGAAGCTGTAATAGCTGCAAAGGATGGGCCAACTCAATATTGAATATGTGGGGAAGGGAAATAGAGGAAAATGGGACTTTATTGCTCTGCTGGTGAGTGGGCCAATCCTTCACTCTCACTCCTCTCAGGACTTTTCCCAATTCATTTGGATTTCCTTTGGCATTTTATTACTCACCTTTTTTGATTTCACTCTTGACCTCTAGCCTCAGGCAAGTCCCATGCAATGGACTCTTCCTCTGGCCATATGGTGGAAAGATTTCCTTCCCTTGTATTTTTGCATTTTTTACATTTCCCTCATTCCTTCCAGTCACCAGGGGTGTCTCCTATGTTTCACGTCACCTTTCACCACCCTCTCCTTCTCCTTTCTTACTGCCCTCTCACATCAATTGTCAATTCCACTGTTAATACCCTTTAACCATTTATTGTTACAGAAACCTTATGGGCTCTTACCTAACACTACAGACTGTTGGAGGGGGTTCTTCTACCTCAGGTGATGTTCTCCTATTCCTGTTCTCTGGGCCCTTCTGTCACCTGCATTGTTATCACCTCAGCTCCCATGGGGGATTGTTCTTCATCTCTTAGTGCCTCTTATATTTCAATATCCCCATCTACGTTTTTTATACAATTTACCCATAGGTAAGAGTGTTAGGACCACAGTCGTTATGCTCCCTCTCTTTCTGTTTCTAATCAACTACCATTGATTATTAATTTTTTAATCTATCATAGATAGTGATACTCCAAGTGTATAGCTGCTCCTGATGAGTGGAAACAACCCACGAAACGCGTTGAGAAAGTATATTTGATGCTATGTCACAGCAGTCATGTGTTGACTATGCGTTTTTCTTGTCTGAATCAATCAAACATTTCAAATATTTATCATGTGTTTCTACCTATTGGCTATGTTGCTGGTTCATTATATACTATGTGCAATAATGTCTACTATGTTATTTTTATTATCTTGTGACCTTCTAACCATGTTTATCAATTCTGTATTGTACATATTGGTCTACTAACAATATTATCTATTGCACCACGCCCAATTGTGCTATCAATAAATATTCTATTCATTATTTTAGTTTGATTCATTCCACCAAAGTGTTGTGTATCATATAAAGTCCCATTTTTCCTCTATTTCCCTCCCCCCCCCCCATATCAATTAACAGGGATGGAGACCTGTGTACTGTGCAGTCATGATCTCAGACAAAGTCCCAACCATTTCTTTGTTTTACAACTCAATATTAAACCCTACGGACTGGGACTAAGATGCCATTATTTTTAATGTGCGTGTAAAGGCAGGCATCCCAATATTTTTGGTAATATAGTGTATATCCACTCTTGGGATACATCCATGTAGAAAGCAGAACTGTAATGGCTGACTTTTTGCACACAGTATCCCTTTTCCAGCCCTGGCTTTATGGAAAAAAAACTCTTAGCCAAGGAAGAACAATAGCATAAAATTCATATTTTTTTTTTTTAGCTGTAGCTACAGAATGCAAAACGGCATATAAAAGGCCTTAAACATACAATTTACAATTTGTAATTTTATAGCTTGCAGAAGGATAAAAAGCCAGTTGTAATGTACATTATGGTGATATGTATTTGTCTGTAATTATAGATTACGCAACCCAGCAAAGCTACGTATGTTTTTTTTTCTCTACATAGGCCGTGTAATACCCATATAAGCAATATACAGTATAATACATGGTTGGCCTGATGTGTTCTGCTTTTTTTTTCCCTGCAGGAGTGTTACTTATGTTCTTTCATAAAATTAACTCTGTTTCAAGATCTTTCAACATAATACTGGCTTACCATGTTGAAAGCTCTGATCCTCTGCTACGCTACATAAAAAAAAAAAAAAAAAAAATCATAGATTTCTTTTCCTTTTTTTAAGTTGATTTATCTCAATATACTTGCTAGTGAGATTGTAATAGAAAAATATCTTCTATCAGAGTATGGTCTTTGATGGCCTACAGTTTAGGCAAAATCGTGAAGCATAAATATTAATCCTTTTTATAGTCTTTCTTTTAATTTTTGCTGAAAAGCACTTTTGCTCTACCCCGAACTCCCCCTCCCTGGTAGCCCAATGAAGATGAAGACTGCTGACCTACGTGTGAGAGCAGTGGTCCATCTCCAGTGGTCTGACAACCCCCCTGCACACTCACAACCACTGTGCCCCAGACCAGTCAGCAGGGAGCATGAGCATCAATGATTGGAGCCAAGTAGTTATGACTGTCGGATAACAAATTCCAATAAAAGTCCAATAAAATTCCAGCATGGTGGCAAACCTTGTGTATGTATCTTTGTGCATGCCCTTTCTTTGTATTTTTTGTGACCACTGAGACTTACCCCTATAAAAAAGAAGGAGCTTTGTAGGAAAACGTTGCAGTGTTTGAGTAAGAACATCACATCATAGATCTGTAATCATTGGTCAAAGTGTTTATTGAAGAGATAATATCATAAACTGTGCCAGTAAAACATTTTGAGGCCGTACAGGACCTCTTCATCAGCTATGCCTCATGAAGAAGTCCTGCATAGACTTGAAACGTTACACTGAAACAGTTTGCAATATGATTTCTTCAATAAACGTTTGGACCACTGATTATGGATCCAAAGTATTGGCAGATCCTTGGTATGCTGATGACATATGATGACAGATCCATGGCTTGATGGTGACATATAATTAGGATGCATAGTGTGATGATGACATATGATTATGGCTCTATGGTGTGCTAGTGAAATATGATTATGGCTCCATAGTGTGCTGATGACATATAATTATGGCTCCATGGTGTACTGGTGACATATGATTATGGATCCATGGTGTGCTAATAAACATATGATTATGGATCCAAGGTGTACTGGTGACATATGCTTATGGCTCCATGGTGTCCTGACTAGTGTTGAGCGAACCCAAACTGTAAAGTTCGGGTCCGTACCGAACTTTAGCTTTTTCCCGAACCCGAACCCGGACTTTGCGCAAAAGTCCGGGTTCGGGTTCGGTAATCTAATTACGCAGTTAGAAATGCTTCAGGGGCCAGCCAATCACCTTTTGATTAGCTGGTGTGCCCTTAGAAGCCATCATAGCCATGCCTACTAATGGCATGGCTGTGATTGGTCAGTGCAACATGTGACCCAGCTTCTATATAAGCTAGAGGCACACAGCACACACGTCACTCTGCTTCAGAATAGATAGGGAGAGGATCTTGGCTGCTGCTGTTGCTAATAGGGAGAGATTGTAAAATACATGAGGTAGTCCTGATTCTGCAATCTGAGGGAAAAGATAGAGAGACAGTGTAGTGTAGGGCCAGGTTCATGTTGGTGCTTTCAGGGAGAGAGATATATTATATAGGAGTCCAGATTCAGAGATTAAAATCAGTGATCTGCATAGGTTTACCTGTTTGTGTTGCAGTGCACAGTCTTTTTACACTGCCATGAGCCCAGTGTCAGAGAAAATCTACCTTTTATCTGCAAGCTCAGTGCACCAGCACTGCATATATTACGTTGAGAGATACACCGTTTCCATACTGTGGGTGTATTCTGCTCTTTGAAAAAGATCCATTTAGGGGGGAAAAAAAAGGCACTTTATTGTGCTCTTTTCCAAAAGACCCATAGGGCAAAAAAAAAAACTTTAATGTACGCTTGCAAAAAGAGCCATTCAGGGCCACCAAAAATAGTTTGCAGTGTGTTATACATATGTGGAGGTGTGTGAAATAAACAATTTCTATATAGTTTTCTCCTACTGTGCTATACTAAAAAAACAACATTTTTTTTGAATAGCATTTTCTGCAGTTCTGTAGCTGTGCGATTCAGCGGTTACGTACTGTGGGTGTATTGTGGTCTTATAAAAAACGCCATTTAGGGCCACAAAAAATATTTTGCAGTATGAAATACATATCTGGAGGTGTGTGAAATAAACAATTTCTATATATTTTTCTTGTACTGTGCTATACTAAAAAAAAAACATTTTTTTTGAATAGCATTTTCTGCAGTTCTGTAGCTGTGCGATTCAGCGGTTACGTACTGTGGGTGTGTTGTGGTCTTCCAAAAAACGCCATTTAGGGCCACAAAAAATATTTTGCAGTGTGAAATACATATCTGGAGGCGTGTGAAATAAACCATTTCTATATATTTGTCTTCTACTGTGCTATGCTAAAAAAACAACATTCGACACGTCACCGGCCTTACCCAGCCATTGTTGTATTTGTGAACCAGTGTTGGCTACCTCGTCCTCCTCCACCGCCGCTTCCACCTACACAGCCACATCCACCGCCACTTCAACCTCCTACTCCATATGGACCTCGTCCTCCTTGGTCAAGATTATCATTTTTATTTTATTTTTTTGTAGCCCACAGATCCTTTCCCCCTTACCTGCCTTTATGTTGTTGGCTCCTCGCAGGAGGGAGAAAGGCACACTGCACTACCAGCCCGTACCCTCCTATATAAAGAGGTTGAGCGGTGTACTTGACGGGCCGTGTCCACAGCCGGAGTCAAAACTCCTCCAGAGGATGATTCTCACCTCTACTGTAGGTAGAGGCAAGTCCTTTAATTCCCAGTAAAGTCAATGTCCACACCAGCTGAAACTACAACTCTTATTCTCTCATGGCAAAATAAACTCTACACGGATAGAAAAGGTTAGAGCAAAGAAACAGGACAGCTTAAGGTGTGGAGGAGGTCCAGGCACAAACGTAGCACATTCACTTCACTGCTTAGGTTTCTCAAACAGTTTTAGGTGCACGGTCTCTGCCACAGACCTTGAGGTTGGTCTCTGCCACAGACCGGGTGTACAAGGCCCCTGCCACGGACCTGGAGAACTTTGGTCTCTGCCACAGACCAGGGTGTATAAGGCCCCTGCCACGGGCCAGGTGAATAAGGCCTCTGATACACTCAAGATGACCTTGAGCTTCTCCTTCTACGTACCTAGCCCATATCAAGGGGAAGACATCTCTCCAGGGAGTCAACAGACCCTTCCTTCACCGTGACTCCCGCATCGGTCCATCAGAATGATCCTCCCTTCCCTGGAACAGGGTCCCCTACACGAGGCGGCACCCTAAGACTCCTCGACCCTTAGCGGACTCCAGACGAAGGCTCTGGACTCCAGGCTTTACTCCCGCCCCTAGGCCTCCATACCCAGGGCAGCAGGAACTCCAGGATAGTACCTCACCCCGGGCTAAAGGTGCCCGAGATGGAACAGGAACACATGCACCCAGGCCGAAGGCACCTGGGCGTGGACCCCACTGGACATCAGCCCCCAGGTCAAAGGTCTGCCCCTTTTATATGCTCTCCCGGCATGCACAGCAGGTTCACCGCCCCACTGTACTACTGCCAAGAGGGGACACAAAAGGCACAGCACTGTATCGCGGTTCAACCCTAGCCTACCATGGCAGCGCCACCTGTAGACCGCAGGGAACTGCACACCAATACTGTCCCCCGAGGACAAAATGGTCCATGAATCCTACAGAATTAGGGTGTTTGAGCCTATTTAGTAAAAAGACACTTCCCTTAAATTTAGCACCCCACTACATTTTTATTTCAAAGTATTTTATTTTCCCACTAGCTTATCCATTAAATTGAATAATTTATTCCAGAAAGGGCGTATTCTGGGGCATTCCCACCATATGTGTGGCATTGTGCCGTTGATTTTCTGAGGTTCTTAATGACTTCCCGTACCTCTTCTGCTGAAAAGGGGGCCTCCAGCATATTTTTTTATTTTTGTTATGTTATTTTAAGTTATTTCCCTATCCACATTTGTTTGCAGAGCACTTGCCATGCTCTTAACAACATTTTGCTGCCATTTGCAGCCCTCTAGCCCTTTCCATTACTTTTTTAGAGCCTTTTTAGTCCTCAGAAGTCCGGGTCCCCATTGACTTCAATGGGGTTCGGGTTCGGGTTCGGGTTAAAGTTCGGTCCCGAACCCGAACTTTTTTCCGAAGTTCGGCCGGACCCGTCGAACCCGAACATCCAGGTGTCCGCTCAACTCTAGTCCTGACAACATATGATTATGGATCCATGGTGTCCTGACAACATATGATTATGGATCCATGGTGTGCTTGGTGACATATAATTAGGATCCATAGTGTGCTGATGGATGACAAATGATTATGGCTCTATGGTGTGCTTGTGACATATGAATATGGCTCCATAGTGTGCTAGTGACATATGATTATGG
Source organism: Rana muscosa (assembly GCA_029206835.1). Classification (NCBI taxonomy): domain Eukaryota; kingdom Metazoa; phylum Chordata; class Amphibia; order Anura; family Ranidae; genus Rana; species Rana muscosa. The sequence goes on from CM055128.1 coordinate 75,464,429, forward strand.
ATCCATGGTGTGCTAATAAACATATGATTATGGATCCATGGTGTACTGGTGACATATGATTATGGATTTATGGTGTACTGGTGACATATGATTATGGATCCATGGTGTGCTGGTGACATATGATTATGGATCCATGGTGTGCTGGTGACATATGATTATGGATCCATGGTATACTGGTGACATATAATTATGGATCCATGGTGTGCTAATAAACATATGGTTATGGATCCAAGGTGTACTGGTGACATATGATTATGGATCCATGATGTGCTGGCAACATATGATTATGGATCCATGATGTGCTGGCAACATATGATTATGGATCCATGGTGTGCTGGCAACATATGATTATGGATCCATGGTGTGCTGGCAACATATGATTATGGATCCATGGTGTGCTTAGTGACATATAATTAGGATCCATAGTGTGCTGAGGACATATGATTATGGCTCTATGGTGTGCTAGTGACATTTGATTATGGCTCCATGGTGTGCTTGGCGACATATGATTATGGCTTCATGGTGTGCTTGGTGACATATGATTATGGATCCATGGTGTCCTGACAAAATATGATTATGGATCCATGGTGTACTGGCAACATATGATTATGGATCCTTGGTGTGCTTGGCGACATATGATTACGGACCCATGGTGTGCTAATAACATATGATTATGAATCCATGGTGTACTGGCGACCTATGAATATGGCTCCCTTGATTGCTGGTAACATATGTAGCGCACCAACCCCAGACTTTACCTGCTTTTCTTCTACTTGGCTCCTCTGCAGGAAAGAATGAGGCACACCGCACCACAAGCCTGTACCCTCCTGAATAGGGAGGTTGAGCGGTGTTAGTTTCTCGGGCCTGCTTGCAGCCAGTGTCAAAAAGCCTCCAGTGCTGACCTTGTTTCTGCAGTAGTCAGAAACAAGTCTTTAATTCTCCCCAGTAAGCAACTGTCCACACCAACTGAAAGGTCCAACACTTATTTATTCCTTCTTGCACAATAAACAGTCTCTTTGAGAGCAGACAGGTTGGGACAAGACACAGGTCAGATAAGGTGGGAGGAGGTCCAGGCACAAACTTGAATTTGGGTTTCTCCTGCTCTGATCAGCACGAACAGACTTGGCGCACGGCCTCTGCCACAGACCATGAGGTTGGTCACTGCCACTGATCTTGGGTGCGTAGTATCACTGCCACTGTGATTTAAAGAACACGCACTTCCTTCCGTTAGTGAACTAGCCCTTATAGGACAAGAACATCCCTCCGGAGAGTTACCAGAGGCCCCATCTGTCACCACGACTCTGCGCTGGGTCTTCAGAAAGGGTCACCTCCCTGGCCTCCTCGTCCTGGATACGGGTCCCCTCACAAGGCAGATCCCTGGGGTTTCGGTCCCCGGCGGATCCCAGCCGAAGGCTGCTGGGCTCCGGGCCTTTCTCCAAAGTACCTCACCCCAGATTGAAGGTGTCTGAAATGGAACAGCAGCTCCGTCTCTGGGCCTAGGGCACCCAGAGACAACCCGACCAGGCCTCCGGGCCTAGGGCACCCGGAGGCGACACACACGCACCCTGGCCTAAGGTGCCTGAGCGCGGAACCAACGACCCCTCTCGAAGATGGATGCCCCCTTTTATATCCTCTCCCGACAGGCACAGCAGGTTCTCCGTCCCGCCGTACTGCTGCCGAGAGGGGACAAAAAGGACACAACCTTGTACTGCGGTTCAACCCGGGCCCATGGCAACAGCGCCACCCATAGGCCCCAGTGAACTTGCACACCAGTACTATCTCCCAGGGATAGAAACGGTCCATGAGACCTAACAATTAGTGCATCTGAGCCTAGTTACCACTCAGATGCTCCCCCCTAAATGTAACCACCTGCTACACATATGATTGGGGAACCATGGTGTGCTAGTGACATATAGTTATGGTTGCATTTTATTACAGATCTGTGGTATGCTGGCAACATATGATTAGGATGGTCTCTTCAATAAATGTTCAGACCACTGATTATGGATCCAGGGTGTGCTGGCAACATATTATTATGGTTCCTTGGTTTGCTGGCGACATATGATTATAGATAATTGAAGTGATGTTGAAATATGATGATGAATCCATGATGTGCTCCTGACATATGATTACAGGTCCATAGCGTGATGGCAACATATGATTATGGACCCATGGTGTGAGGGTGAGATATGATTATGGATCCATGATGTGTTGGTGACATATGATTAGGATCAATGGTGTGCAACGGATGATTCCATATCCATGGTGTGCTGGCGTCATAGGATTATGGCTCAGTGATGTACTGGTGACATGTGATTATGGATTCATAGTGTGTTGGCGCCAAATGATTAGGAATTCATGATGTAATAGCAGCATATGATTACAGATCCATGGTGTGATGGTGACATATGATTACGGATCCATGGCGTGCTGGCAACAGATGATTATGGATCCATGGAGTGCTTGGTGACATATGATTATGGATCCATGGTGTGCTGGCAATGGCAACATATGATTACGGATCCATGGTGTGCTGGCAACAGATGATTACATATCATTAGTGCGCTGGCGACATATGATTATGGCTCTGTGATGTGCTGGTGACACATATGAATATGGATTCATGGCGTGCTGGTGAAATATGCCAACAGATCTATGGTGTGCTGGTGACATATGATTAGGATCAATGGTGTGCTAGCAACATATCACTAGGGATCTATGGTGTGCTGATGACAAATGATTATAAATCCATGGCGTGCTGGTGACATATGCCTACAGATCTATGGTCTGCTGGTGACATATGATTATGATCAATGGTGTGCTAGTGACATATGACTATGGATCCATGGTGTGCTAGTGACATATGACTATGGATCCATGGTGTGCTTGCAATAGATGGTTACATATCGATGGTATGCTGGTGAAGTATGGTCATGGCTCTGATGTGCTGGTGACATATGAATATGGATTCATGGTCGTGCTGGCGACATATGATTATGGATCCATAGCGTGCTGGTGACATTGGATTATGCATACATGGTGTGCTGGCGACATGATGTGATAGCAACATATGATTACTGATCCATGCTGTGATGGCTACATTTGAATATGGTGTGCTGGCAACATATAATTATGGATCCATGGAGTTCTGGTGACATTGGATTATGTATACATGGTGTGCTGGCAACATATAGAGATCCATGATGTGATAGCAACATATGATTACAGATCCATGGTGTGATGGTGACATATGAATATGGATCCATGGTGTGCTAGGGGATATATGATTACACCCTCTTACTACTAGTCTTAACGGGGAACATGTACAATGGAAATATATTGCAGAACTTTGCATCCTTGGTATACTCACCCATTCAGGAAGCCATGCATCATTTCAAACGCGGCTAGAAACCAACTCTGATATAACGGCACAGTGATGGTAGACCTCCACTGATGAAGTCTTCTCAAAGACATATGGTAGATTTTACAAATGGCTGTATATATGAGCCCTCTGTAGCCATAAGACTTAACTCTTTTATAAATTTGACCCAATGATTGTGGTAGAAAATGTTCGGAAAATGATCATGTCTGCGTATGTGATACCAATGCTGTGTAGCAGCAATTATTTTACTCTTCAGTTCTCTCCTTTTCAGTTCTTTCAAGATAGCTAGGTCCAGATAACAAATCCCATTACTGTATTAGATAGATTAAATGGTTGATCATATCCTAGAGCAATGTTTCCTAAACCGTTCTTGACAAGTCATGTTTTCTAGCTCACTTCACATCATCACAGGCAGGGCTGGAGTTCAAGATCATGCAGCCCTCGGCTACATGATCCTATACAGGCTCCACTACTTTTTGTAACCAGCTATATGCCACATAATTATTGTTGGAAATGTTAAACCCAAAAATCTCTTCAGGTGGGAGCATGGGAAGAGCAAATGTTGATCACTACAGTTCAACACTCACGAGATGGTTGCACTATTACATTAGGTGTAGAGAGTCTTGTGACTCTTCTTTTAAAGCGGAACTAAACCTATCAATTTAACGGTTTCAAAAACAGTTGCATTTAAGGCATGCCGGGAATGCTAACTGTCACGTTTGCTTGTGCTCTCAACCAAACTGACAAATCATCAAACGGCTGGTGTTGTAACTGATCACATGTGCAGTGCCATGGCAGTTGCAGATCAAAAAGAAGGCCAAGATGGCAGCTTCCTGGGCTGAAAAGGATAGGAGGATTTAGTTCCACTTTAAAGCTCTGACTACTTGCTTCCCTTATTATTTATGATTCTGAATTTGCCAACAAATATTCAGAGGTGAACAGACAAACCAAAACCCTAACTGCTACTTTTTTTTTTTAATTGAGTCGTGAAATATTTAAATATGTCAGGTTTCGATTTCTGTCTTTGACCCCCACTGGTGGGTTGTAACATGCCATGGTTATAATTGTAAGTGGTCAGAATGGAATGACTTTGTATTATCAGAAGAAGGGAGAACTCCCTATGACAATGACTAGGAGGGTCCTCAAGAGTTTTGGCCTGTGGCGTGTTTGGCCCCTTCCTTTCTTTTCCCTTTTTTTTTTTTTCTTTTTTGGGAGGGAGGCTGGGTTATACAAGTGGGTTTCTATGAGTTATTTTGGGGTTAAAATGAAATAGGACAGGCTACGGAGTGGAGATAGGATGGAGATAGGAGTCAAATAGACTGCACTCCGGAAGCGACAAAGAGAAGAGATGTAAGAATAGACATTGGATAACATCTGGTGGTTAAAGATGAGAAACAGAGACAATGTTTTTGGAAAACGAGAGAATCTTTATTTTTATTTTTTAGGCATTATAAGTTATTTCAATGACATGTAAACTGATAAAGCTGCACAATGATGAAGGCCTCTTGACCCCCCTAGGGAAAGAGAGCCTTGACTGATGGGGGCATGGCCAGGTGCAGGACAAGGCGTTGGTCACCCAAGGATTGGTCAATGTGGGGGATGGGTTGGGTCTGAGCTCGGGTAAAGGACTGCCCCAGGGAATTCTGGGGTCCTTTCAGAAGACGTGCTGGGAAGAGCTGCCCACCCTCCCGCCCCTTCTTTCGGTGGTGTGTCACAGCTTGCTGCGGTTTCTCCTGACCTTGCCAGCATAAAATGGCGGTAATGGGCCATGCCCTTGATGGATACCGGAAGTAGGCGGCCTGTCCAGCACTTATGGTAAGGACAGGCCCCTCCTACCCCCCTTTGGTATTGAGTGCTCACAGTACAACTGTGACTGGCACTTGTTGAATGTTGTTCAAATGTTATGTTTGGAATCAATAAAGCTGTGGCCTTGCCCTTCCCAACCTAATTGTTGTAAGCGTTTTATTTAATAGGGTGAGGGGGCAAGGGGGGGAAGGTTTATAATACATATATTTTATGGTTAATGGTACCTGGGCTCATTGCGCCTCAGCAGTCATGTATGTATATCTTGGAAATGTCCTATATTTAAATAAATAAAGTAAAAATTTGTAACATGCCATGGTCCTTTTGATATCTGTGCAAGCAATGGGAGGAATGGTTGTCATCAAGAAAGGCATGGACAGCAATACCTTACAGTGCCTTGAAAAAGTATTCATATCCCTTAAAATTTTCCACATTTTGTCATGTTACAACTAAAGACATAAATGTATTTTATTGGGATTTTATGTGATAGACCAACACAAAGTGGCGCATAACTGTGACGTGGAAGGAAAATGATAAATGGTTTTCAAAATGTTTGACAAATACATATGTGAAAAGTGTGGCGTGCATTTGTATTCCACCCCCCTGAGTCCATACTTTGTAGAACCACCTTTCTCTGCAATTACATCTGCAAGTCTTTTTGGGGATGTCTCTACCAGCTTAAGGCCCCTTTCACACATTTTCAGATGAAATACGGACATACATGTATCCCTATGGGATAGCGGGTGTCAGCGGATGAACATCCGCTGACACCTGATATCATCCCTCTCCGCTATGCTCTGTTTCTGCAGACGGAGGAAAATCCTATTTTTCTATCCGTCTGCAGAGCGGATCGGATGAACACGGACAGACTGTCCGTGTTCATCCGATCCCCCCATAGGGGAGAGCGAAGATCTGACAGGGCGGTCCCTACACAGTGTGCAGGGACCGCCCTGTCATCCGCTGGCTCAGCTGGGATCAACGGAGCAATCCCCGCTGAGCAAGCGGATGTTCACGGGGCGGATCATCACGGATTCGTCCTGTGTGAAAGGGCCCTTATACATCTAGAGAGTAACATTGTTGCCCATTCTTCTTTGCAAAATTACTCAAGCTCTGTCAGATTGGATGGAGAGCGTCTGTGAACAGCAATTTTCAAGTCTTGCCACAAATTCTTAATTGGATTTAGGTCTGGACTTTGACTGGGCCATTCTAACACATGAATATGCTTTGATCTAAACCATTCCATTGTAGCTCTGGCTGTATGTTTAGGGTCATTGTCCTGCTGGGAGGTGAACCTCCGCCCCAGTCTCAAGTCTTTTGCAGACTCTAATGCTGCGTACACCCGACCATTTTTCTCGTTGGGAAAAATTTCATTTTTTCTCTTTGACGAGAAAAACGACCGTGTGTGGGCTTTTGGTCATTTTTGCCAACGAGAAAAACGGCATTAATCACGACGAGAAAAATTAGAACATGCTTTAATTTTTCTCGTCGTGATTCACGGCATTTTTTTCCGCGGCAGTTTTCCCATTGGGAAACACTGCCGGGGAGCCCACACACGGTCGTTTTTCTCGACCAAGAAAAAAAAATGTCGGGAAAACCGGGCGTGTGTAGGGGAACAAGCCGTTCCTCGTTTTTCCCGTCGATTTTCTCAACGGTGTTTTCACCGTCGAGAAAATCGATTGTGTGTACGCGGCATAACAGGTTTTCTTCTAAGATTGTCCTGTATTTGGCTCCATCCATTTTCCCATCAACTCTGACCAGCTTCTCTGTCCCTTCTGATGAAAAGCATCCCCACAACATGATGCTGCCACCACCATGTTTCAGGTTGGGGATGGTGTGTTCAGGGTGATGTGCAGTGTTAGTTTTCTGCCACACATAGCGTTTTGCTTTTAGGCCAAAAGGTTTCATTTTGGTCTCATCTGACCAGAGCACCTTCTTTCACATGTTTGGTGTGTCCCCCACATGGCTTTTCACAAACTGCAAACAGGGCTTCTTATGGCTTATGGCTTTCTTTCAACAATGTCTTTCTTCTTACCACTCTTCCATAAAGGACAGATTTGTTGAGAGCATGACTAATAGTTGTCCTGTGGACAGATTCTCCTACCTGAGCTGTGGATCTCTGCAGGTCCTCCAGAGTTACCATGGGCCTCTTGGCTGCTTCTCTGATTAATGCTCTTCTTGCCCGGCCTTTCAGTTTAGGTGGACGGCCATGTCTCGGTAGGTTTGCAGTTGTTCCATACTCTTTCCATTTTCGGATGATGGATTGAGCAGTGCGCCATGAGATGTTCAAAGCTTGGGATATATTTTTATAACCTAACCCTGCTTTAAACTTCTCCACAACTTTAACCTACGTGTACACCGGACCTATACCAGCGTGATGCTGGTATAGGTCCGGTGTACACGTAGGACGCATAAAAGGCGTCTTCCCTAAACACAGTGCTCTCTGCCACACACGTGGGGATACTGCAGCCCTGTGAAGCGTTTGTCTCTCAGTACACCTTGAAGGTAAACCCTGTTGACTCCAGTGTAAGGACTTTATTTCCTTACCTTTATTCTAACACCGTGGATACTTTGTTACCCAATTACAGGGCTTGCAGTCTCCCACTTCTTATTATTTTGGTTACCACGATCCTCTTCACTATATGCACATGCTTATTTCCTTCATCACCGTCACTTGTCTCTATGGTTCAATAAGCCTTTACTATTAGTACACTCATTATTTTTCATTTCTTTCACGGCGCTATTGGGGCACTTTCCCCAAAAATGTATATATATTTTTTATCTCTTCTTTCTTTTACACCTTCATTTAAATTCTAATGGATTCAATTTTATCCATTATAGATATCCACTCTCATTTTGGTCAACCACTTCGCTACACTATGGAGATGGCAACCTGTGATTCAGGGTTCATGCATATGCGCCCTCGCCCTGCACCGGTATTCCTAATTACCTCAGCTCCCGGGACGGTCAGTCCTCTGGCCCAGCTCCCATGCACACCATGGTTCGTGATATCTTGTTAATACCCAGGAATTGACACACAATTGTCTTTTCTGGCTACATCTAGTCTATCCCTTTACCTCATTACACTCTGTCATTTCAGATGTCTAGCATCCGCCCCTGAGGAAGTGTCTTGTGACACGAAACGCGTCGGGCACCAAGGATGCAGCTAGATGCCTCTATAGAATTCCAACTAGATATACCAAGTCGATGACCATTATCATTCAATATATATTTCTATACACTGTGCGTTGCCCAGATCAACATATTTACATTGTCTGTACCATTCTATACTATTGTGATGTATTGACCATTTCATAATTGTGATGTACTGCAAATTAATACATTATGTACATGTTTTATTGTTTTACGTTCATGTGCGGATTGCACATGCTACTTGTACATAATTGTTATATAGTATTATGCTTTCACACAATAAATGCCAATATAATTTTTATACAACCCCTCACAGTCTTCTGCTTCATTTAAAGTCCCCAAAAAATTTCCCTTTATTTTTAACTATTCAAACCCAGGATGGAAGCTTGCTTACCATATGCTTCATGTAAAGTCCCAAATCTCCCCAAATTCACTACAGATTAAATTAAACACAGGTGGACTCTATGTACTAATTAGGTCACTTCTGAAGGCTATTGGTTCCACTAGATGTTATGCTAACAAACATCCTAACTAACATCCACTAAATGTTAGTTAGGGGTATCAGGGTAAAGGGGACTGAATACAAATGCACAGCACACGTTTCAGATATTGATGTAGCACCCTGGTGTTTAGGCAGGGTTGCTATCCAATTTAGTTTGCCAAGTAGTAATTGTCCTGGCTTATTGTTAGGAGATCCACTAATTTCCCAAATTCTGGAAATGCTGCACTTTTCTCTTCACTAGGTGGCATTGTAGCTGGTAATATTAGATAGACAAGGGCAAAGCAAGGACAGATTATGAATTGATGAGGTGCCTCAGCCAATGGGCAACGGTTTCTTTAAGCCCCTTGGCCTGCTGGGAGAGCCTATTTATTTGGGTGGAGTCATGTGATCTGGGTTCTGTTCCACCTGGACAGCTGTCCGGGTGGACGTGTGTCATGTCACCCCGGGCTGCTATGCCAGAAGTTTGAGGCCTCTCCCGGGGACACCTGGCTGCTAGGCTGCCCGAGGCCTATCCAGGAGCATGAGAAGCAGCGTAGGGTTGGGACTGCAGGATTGGGGTCCAACCGAGTTGTGAAGGTTCAGCCGAACGGGGAACCAGTTTTGGTCAGAGGTAGAGGGGAAGCTGTCGCCACTAAGGGACCATTCACCTTGTTACAGGAGACTACTGTGAATAAGCTGGAGCAAGTACCAGAGCAGTCTTCTCACCAGCTGGGGACTGTGAAGAAGTGGGAAAGCATCAGCAAGTGCCAAGCCAGGGACCCAGCAGGATAGCGGGGGTGACGCTTGAGGAGTATACAGCTCAGGAAAGAGCTCAGGGGATCCAGTGACGACTGGGATCTGGAAGTCTAGTAAGGCCGCCTCCCCCAATAAATGTGAGCACCAGCAGCCACTGCTGACCATTGGGTGTCTTTTGAGATTCTCTCCTTCTTCTTTTTTTATTAAGAGGTTTCAGTCCTGCCCCCTCCTCACAAATTGTCTAGGCAATTGACGTGCAGTCCCCCAGTGCCTCCAGGGATATGTAACTTGCATATCCCAGGAGGCATCGGGAGCACTACAGTCAGTGGCGGTCCATAATGCAGGGCTCAGGGGCATCCTATCCATGCGTCCGGCCCCCTAGTCTACATGCAAGGTGCCGGATGCATGGATTTCATTATTTTTTTTTTAAGCACATGATTAGAGCAACGACCCATCAGGGGGGTGTAATGTTTGATGCCCACCCCCCCCCCCAAAAAAAAACAATAGACCACCAGCTGCCACTGACTACAGCCATTCCATTAATTAAAGCAGGAGGTGGTAGGCTTATTGGCACGCCATTGGGAAGTGGCGCCTGAACATGGAAGAACCAGCATCCTCCCGGAGACATCACAGGTGAACAAGGTGATGCGGGACCTGAGTGACAGCTGCAGAGAAAGTATTTTGGCAGGATAACATTAGATCCGCTGGGTGAGTATCTGAACCGTGTCAGGCATCGGCATGTACACGGAGTGTTTCAGATGTGCCTGGGCACATCCTAATCACCCTATGCAATTCAGATTCCCTCTGCTGACTGCCGCCACCACCCCTTCCCCTGTGGCAGCTGAGGCTACAGAGAAAGGGACTGGGGAATTTCTGTCCTCAGTCCCTTTCTCTGTCTCAAAAGTGAGACATCAGGGGTCTGTTTAGACTCCTGCTATTTCCCCAAAGCCCCCCAATGAGGCTTCTAACAAATTGTAAAAAAATAATAATATTGTAATAAAATTGTAAAACATAATAATAAAAAAGATTGTAAATAAATAAATAAAAAAGAACAAAATTAAAAAAGAAGAATTAAAAACTACTAACAATGTAAACTTCTCTACGGACTGACACCATCCCTGTCCTACTGACAACAGCCCTGGCACTACTGACATGTCCACTGCTTTACTGACACCGTCCACTGCCCTACTGCGAATGTGTTTGAGCGTTGAGGTGCACACCCTAATGCAGTGATGGCAAACCTTGGCACCCCAGATGTTTTGGAACTACATTTCCCATGATGCTCAACTACACTGCAGAGTGCATGAACATCATGGGAAATGTAGTTCCAAAACATATGGGGTGCCAAGGTTTGCCATCACTGCCCTAATGTAATAGGCTACGCACATCTATGGCGTCAGGTAAACAGAGGAAAAAATTTATGGGGGTAAAATTCCTCTTTAATGACAGTGAAGCTCTGGGTAGAGGGGGGCATACTGTGGGGCTTATTTACTAAAACTAGAAAGTGCAAAATCTGGTACAGCTCTGCATAGAAACCAATCAGCTTCCGGGTTTCTTTGCCAAAGCTTAATTGAAGAAGCTGAAAGCGTTGCTCGTTTTAATAGGCACTTTAGTGCTGTTTAACCACTTCAGCCCTGGAAGAATTTACCCCCTTCCTGACCAGAGCACTTTTTGCGATGCAGCACTGCGTCGCTTTAACTGACAATTGCGCGGTCGTGCGACGTTGAACCTAACCAAAATTGACGTCCTTTTTCCCCCACAAATAGAGCTTTCTTTTGGTGGTATTTGATCACCTCTGCGGTTTTTATTTTTTGTGCTATAAACAAAAGAAGAGCGACATATTTGAAAAAAATGCAATATTTTTTACTTTTTGATTTAATAAATATCACAATTTTTTTTTTTTAAAACAATTTTTTTTCTAAGTTTAGACCGATACGTATTCTACATATTTTTGGTAATTTTTTTTTGCAATAAGCGTATATTGATTGGTTTGCGCAAAAGTTATAGCGTCTACATAATAGGGGATAGATTTATGGCATTTTTATTTTTTTTATTTTTTTTACTAGTAATAGCGGCGATCTGCGATTTTTATTGTGACCGTGACATTGCGGCAGACACATCGGACACTATTGGCGCGTTTTTGGGACCATTCACATTTATACAGCGATTAGTGCTATAAAACTGCACTAATTACTGTGTAAATGTGACTGGCAGGGAAAGGGTTAACACTAGGGGGCGATCAAGGGGTTAATATGTTCCCTATTGAGTGATTGTAACTGTAGGGGGAGGGGACTCACAAGGGGAGGAGACCGATCTGTGTTCCTCTGTACTGGGAACACACATCGGTCTCCTCACCTCTGACAGGAGGTGGATCTGTGTGTTTACACACACAGATCCACACTTCTGCCGTGATCGTGGGCAATCGCGGGTGCCCAGCGGACATCGCGACCGCCGGGCACACTCACCAGGTCACGAGCGTTGCCGCGGGTGCGCGCGCGCGCCCCATAGACGGCCGGGAAAAAAGGACGTCATATGACGTCCGCCCGGAGGGAGGGAGGGTTCCTGCCGGCGTCATATGTCTATGACCCGGTAGGAAGTGGTTAAGCGGTGCTTTTGCGTCGCTTTTCAGCCGCTAGCGGGGCACTTTTTACCCCCCAAAAAAGGGTAAAAAGACCCATTTTGCAGCGCTTTTAAAATCGCTTTGAATAGGCAGGGCTTTTGGGAGCGCTAATCAAAGCACTCCCAACCCACCTCAAAGATGCTGCTTACAGGACTTTTCAGAACGTCCTGCAAGCGCCCCACCCCAGTGTGAAAAGATACACTGCAACAAATGGGAGGTGGTTTTCAGGCGCTTAGCAGAGGCGATTTCAGTGTGAAGCTGGTCTTAGAAGGGGTCAGCTACCATGCAGAGCTACACCAGATTTTGCACTCTCCAGTTTTAGTAAATCAACCCCACGGTGAGTCTAACCTAGGGTGCCCAAATAGCCCCACTCCATTGGTCCCCTCATTCACTTACCTTTCCAAGGACTAATTAAAAAAAATAAAAAAATAAATAAAAGACATGTGCGCTAGATACTGGGGGTGATTTACTAAAACTGGGGAGTGCAAAACCTTGTGCAGTTCTGCATAGAAACCAATCAGCTTGAGTTAAAAAAAAAAAAAGAAACCAATCAGCTTTCAGGTTTTATTGTCAAAGCTTAATTGAACAAGCTGAAGTTAGAAGCTGATTGGCTACCATACACAGCTGCAGCAGATTCTGGGTGCTTCAGTTTTAATAAATCTCCCCCAGTAGGTTTCTGTTAACTTACAGGAAAAAATAAATAAAATACCCCTGCCTAGGGCCATTGATGCACTTTCAGCTTACCCGTATGTGGTCTATGTACGGTGCTTAGGAACCTAACATGCACATAAATAGGCGATCGCTTGTGCATAACAGTGTACTGATGCAGTATTAAAATAGCGGAGATTTGCAGAATAAAAGTGCTGCCACTGTACCATCCAAACAACAGTTTTGGGTGCCGCACTCTCCTCCTTCTTTAACACAGTGCTTTACTGAATCTGACTTGTACAGAGGGGATTTGCATATATAGTATTGAGATCAAGAGGATACGAGATTTAAATGCAAAATTCAAGCATCTCATGAATAATTCAGTGAGCCTACTCCCCTCCCCCCACTAGCATTGAGAGAGAGATTGTAATCTTCCACATAGGAACGTTGCCATCCACATAGGAGTCAGGTTAACTATTCTACTCCCAGAAAATGCAATCATTGTTTTAGGATTCGGCGGGTTTAACCCCTTTTGTAGGACGGGAAACGACAATGGCGACGGCAGAAAAGTCTGGTCAAGGGAGAGGAAGAAGGTTAAAGCAATGTATTAAGTGCCGTAGCAGAGGCTTTTTTTTTAAAGTTAAAATTGTTTAATCAAAGAGCAGCCTATAGCGGCAGCTAGCCGGGAAAAATATTTAGGGATTGCAGCCCATTTGGGTTATTTAAAAAAAATATAAAATCAGCTTGAATAGAAAATCAGGATTTTGTTTACAAGCGGTAAACCGCTGAAATGTCAAAATACAATCAATGAATGCCAAGGCCGAATGGATAAATATATAGTCGTAGTTCATATACTGCTTTCGTTGTCAAAGGATCTGCATTGAATTAGTAATCCAGGCACCTCTGCCAGACAACACAGCTAGTCAACAACCTACCCCCAGCCTGAAATTGGACTTTTAAAGCCCAACTCCAGCCAGATAAAAAAAATTATCCCTTGCAGTGGATCTGTGCCCGCACTGCAAGGGTTAAAGTGGTTGTAAACCCACTTTTCGTTTTTTTTTTTTCCCCCCACCTGCAAGAGAAAGGCATAATGAGCTAGTATGACTAGCATATTAGCTCATTATGTACCACTTACCTTAGATCGGGGCCCCCGAAGCAGTCCGCGTCCCTCCATCTAGACGCATCCATCGCTGCGGCGATAGCTGTGATTGGCCGGAGCGGCGAAGACGTGACTCTGCGCATGCGCGCAAGACCCGTCAAATTCGGCTACGTCGTCAAATACTGCGACCTAGCCGAATTTGTGAATGGGATTAACCCCATGCGCATGCGCGTGACGTCACCGTCGCCGCATTTAAATGCAAATATCTCCTTAACCGTGTAGGTTTAGGAGATATTTCTTGCACCTACAGGTAAGCCTTAATCTAGGCTTACCTGTAGGTGTTTGTTTAGAAAGTGGGTTTACAACCACTTTAATTGCTCATTTTAATCTTGTCTCCCAAACTGTCCTCTCTGCTCTTCTCAAGACCTCCTACTATCAAGCTCTCTTGTCTCCTCCTCCCATGCTCGTCTCCAGGATTTCTCCAGAGCCTCTCTAATCCTCTGGAACTCGCTATCGTCCTCAACCTGTCCGGCTATCCCCTACTCTTGCTACCTTCAGGCGATCCCTGAAAACTCATCTCTTCAGTGAAGCCTATCACGTCTCCAACTAATCTTTTACCATTTCCATCAGCTCATTCCCCACAGTTAAAACCTTTTATAACACCTGCCCCACCCTACTAGATTTTAAACTTTTCTGAACAGGGCCCTCTTAATCCTCTTGTATTTTATTGTATTATAACTGTATTGTCTCCCTTTTATATTGTACAACGCTGCGTAAACTGTTGGTGCTATATAAATCCTCTATTATAATAGTGTAGTGGATATTTGAATTTAGGGGAGGCATCTGGGTGGTAGTGTAACCCGGATGCACTGATTGTTAGGGAATCTGAGACCCTTTTGTGGTTCTTGGAGGACTCTGGTGGTGTGAGGTTCCCTGCGGCCTGCAGGTGGCGGTGTCGCCCTGGGCCGGAGCTGAACACTCACCGCAAGACTGCATCCCCTTTTGTCCTTTCCTGGCGCTGGTACAGCGGGGCGGGGAACCTGCTGTCACGCAAAGGGAGATGAGATAAAAGGGCGGATGCCCTGACCTTGGGGTTCAGAGTCGGAGGACGCAGCCGCGCCCAGGCACCTTCAGCCTGGGTGCTGGCGCTCCGGAGTTTCGGGCCCAGGTGCCCTTGACCTGGCCGGAGCGGGAGATGGAGTCCATCCCAGGCACCTTTAGCCTGGGGTGAGGTACTAATGCGGAGGCTTGGGACTCAGTACCTTTGACTGAGTTCCGCGAGGGTGGAGGAATCCGAGGGGGCCCTAACGCCTTGGGTGCCCGTGTCTGAGATTGAGGAGGTAGGTGAGCGGAACTTCTCCGGAAAGTCTGGCGCAGCATTTGCCGGTGACGGAGAGGCCTCCGGTAACTCTCTTGGACGGATGTTGTCAGGGAAATCTTCCGTCCAACAGCGGCAATCAGCGCCCAATGCGCACGCGCGGCGGAATGACGCTTCGGCGCGTGCGCGGGACGGTGCTTCTACGTTCACGGCGGTGCACCAATAGGAATCCAGGCGGGCCTATTTAAAGAAACCCAGTTGCACTGACAAGTTGCTGGTTTGTCAGCTTTCCTGTGTACCCAAGACTCTGGAAAACTACCTTGAAAATCTCCTTGTGACCCGGACTGGCTTGATTCCTCTGATCTCTCTCTTGGACCTGACCCTTGGCTTGTTATACGGACTTCTGCCTTCTCTTGTGTTTGACCCTCGGCCTGTGACTCGGATCTGCTGCCTGTCTACAATCCTTGACCTCCTGCTTGTACCTTTGGACTTCCACGTTTCCTTTGAACTCCTGCCTTGTTCCCGGTATTTTCTGGACTTGTCACCTTTTGCTGTGCTAGACCCCCAGCCGGGACTGTTACCTCTGCAGTTGCAACCCGGACTCAGCCTGCACCGGCTTCTATTGACTCTTGCTGTTTGAACTATACCGATCCAGCTAGTTCCTGCCAGAAGCCTGCTCTTCAGTCTACTCAGCACTACCGGACCGTCTACAAGTACCCACCACCTGCTGGTAGCCGGTGCCGCTTCTCGCCATCCACTCCCTGTCTCACCTCCAGGGAGTGGAGTGCGTCAAGTCGCAAAGGTGAACCACTCTCGGCATCTCGGCCTCGGTAAGTACATACCTTAACAGTACAAACCAGCCAGATGTCTGAGGCTGACAGGGTGTGTTCACCGTTCGAGACCCTCTGTCAGCAGGTCACCGCGCTAACCGATGCGGTTCAGAAATTACAAGAAGGTTATATCCAAATGGATGGCCGCTTTCAGCTACTTACTGGAGCTATAGGACCAGCATCACCAGCTGCTACCGCTGCCAATGTTGCCTCCACGTCTCAAAATCAGGCAAACCCTACCATAGTAATGGCTACCCCTGAACCCAGGGTCCCTCTGCCTGAACGATTTTCTGGCGTCCGTAAGAAATATCGGGCTTTCAAAAACGCATGTTCTCTTTACCTCGCCCTTCAACCCAGGACTTTTTCTTCAGAAGTGGTAAAGGTGGGGTTCGTCATCTCCCTTCTAACCGACGAACCTCAGGCCTGGGCCCATGGTCTGATGGAGCAAGCAGCCCCATACTAGATTCCGTGGACACCTTCTTCGAGAGTATGGCACAGCTGTATGACGATCCTCAGCGATCAGCCACAGCTGAGTCTGTTCTCCACAGTTTAACCCAGGGGAGAAGGCCGGTGGAGGACTACATGGCAGAATTCCGGAAATGGTCAGCTGACACTGGCTGGAATGAGACAGCCCTCAAATACCAGTATCGCCAAGGACTGTCTGAGGCTCTTAAAGATGAGCTGGCCAGGATTGGTGTTCCCACTACTCTGGAAGATTTGATCCAGTCTGTCACTCAGCTTGACAGACGCCTGCGGGAGCGGCGTTCTGAGCGTTTCCAGACTACCCGTCCGAACTGGACTTTGCCCCGATCAGCTCCTGCCTATCCACCCATCCCAGTTCCTACAGCATCTTCTCCTCCCGAGCCTGAACCCATGCAGCTTGGTCTGGTTCGTCCTCCCCTTTCTCCTGAGGAAAAGCAGCGCAGGCGTCAGGCCAATCTGTGTCTTTACTGCGGGGGTACTGGCCATTTCCTTCGGAGCTGCCCAGTAAGACCTAGTAAGTGTACCCCCAAAGACACTTTGAACTACCAAGTTTCTGGCTTACCACAGACTTACGTTGTTCTTTCTATTTCTCTACAGCTACCAACAGGAGTAACCCGCCTACCGGCGATTATTGATTCCAGAGCCTGCAGCTGCTTTCTGGACTCTTCACTTGCTTCCCAACTTCACTTTCCTCTGCAAACCAAGGACCGTTATCTTCAGGTTCGTCTGGCGGATGGATCCCTGCCCCGTTCAGGGGTAATTACGCAAGAAACAAAACCCGTCCTTGCTATCACGGATTCAGGCCACCAAGAATACCTCCGATTTGACCTCATCCCATCTCCCATGTTCCCCATCATCCTGAGCCTCCCTTGGCTGCAAGCACACGAGCCTCATATAAACTGGGCCAAAAGGGAAGTTAACTTCACTTCTTCGTATTGTTCCCAACACTGTCTCTCCGCACTTCCAACTGTCTGTGCTACTTTAACCCCTCAACCGGATAACCTGCCACATGTCCCATCAGCATACTTGGAATTCCGAGACGTCTTCGACAAACAGCAGGCCGACCGCCTACCACCACATCGGCCCTACGATTGCCCCATTGACCTTCTGCCTGGCTCCAAAATTCCGTTCGGCCGCATCTTTCCCTTGTCCGAATCTGAGTTAAAGGCCCTCAAGGCCTACATCGAGGAAAATCTGGAAAATAAATTCATTCGCCCCTCTTCTTCCCCAGCCGGTGCCGGAATATTTTTCGTTGAAAAAAAAGACAGGACTCTGAGTCCCTGCATCGACTATAGGGAATTAAATTAAATTACTATTAAAAACAGATATCCGCTGACTCTCATCCCGGAGTTGTTCCAACGATTCCGATCAGCTCGGATCTTCTCTAAACTGGACCTTCGAGGGGCCTACAATCTCATCCGGATCAGGGCTGGAGACGAATGGAAGACCGCTTTTAGATCTAGGTTCGGTCATTTTGAATACTTGGTCATGCCATTCGGGCTTTGCAACGCCCCAGCCACTTTCCAGCACCTGGTCAATGACATTTTCCGTGAACACCTGGACGACTTCCTAGTAGTCTACTTAGACGATATTCTTATTTTTTCGTCCTCCCTTGAACTGCACCGGATCCATGTCATTAAGGTCCTCACTATTCTCCGAGAACATAGACTTTATCTCAAGGCCGAGAAATGTGACTTTGAGAAAACCACTGTGCAGTTTCTGGGATTTATTATTTCTACCAATGGGGTCGCAATGGACCCGCAGAAAGTCAAAGCTATCCAGGAATGGCCAGCCCCAACAGACAAGAAAGGGGTACAACGGTTTATAGGTTTCGCCAACTTCTACAGGAGGTTCATTGTGGGGTTCTCCTCTATTGTGGCACCTATAACCCAACTGACACGCCAGGGCTACCGTTTCCACTGGTCACAGGAAGCCCAGGATGCCTTCGATAAACTAAAAAACGCATTCACATCAGCACCTGTATTGAAACATCCAGATCCGCTACTGCCGTTTACTCTGGAAGTAGACGCTTCCGAGTCAGCCACTGGGGCCATCCTCTCTCAAAGGCAGGGCCCCAAATCCCTTCTTCATCCAGTAGCCTTTGCCTCTCGTAAACTAACTTCTCCGGAACGTAATTATGACGTCGGAGACCGGGAACTATTGGCTATCAAATTCGCCCTGGAAGAATGGCGATACCTTCTGGAGGGAGCCCCTCACCCTGTCATGATATTCACGGATCATAAAAATCTAGAATATCTGAGAACAGCAAAACGTCTATGACCCAGACAAGCCCGATGGGCCCTCTTCTTCACCAGGTTTAACTTTCATATTTCTCATAGGCCCGGTTCCAAGAACGTGAAGGCGGATGCACTCTCTAGGATGTTTCCCAAGACCTCTCAAGCAGAGGAACCAAGTACCATCCTATCAGCACAAAACTTTCTGCTCATCCCACAGGCTGATCTACTAACCTCCACAAAAGCTGCCTCTAAGCATTGTCCTGACCAAGTAACCCCTTCCCTGGAGAAGCGTAATGACTTGCTCTGGTCCCAAGGTAAAGTCTTCGTCCCTCTGGAAACGAGGCAACTGATTCTGAAAACTTTCCACGACCACAAACTAGCTGGCCACTTTGGAGCCCGAAAAACCATGGAACTAGTCTCCCGCTCCTTCTGGTGGCCTGGTTGGAGGCAAGATTGCAAGTCCTATGTTGCCTCCTGTACCCGTTGACAACGGAATAAGGGACCCAAAACCAAGAGTTGGGGGCTACTCAAACCTTTGCCTATCCCTGAACGTCCATGGGCAGATGTGTCCATGGATTTCATTGTAGATCTAGCGCCCTCTGGAGGTTTTACCACGATTCTGGTCGTAATTGACCGCCTCTCCAAAATGGCACACTTCGTGCCCATGATCGGTACCCCCTCTGCTGCAGATACAGCCAAAGCCTTTTTTCAGGAGATAATCAGGCTTCATGGGGTGCCTAAGAGCATCACCTCTGACAGAGGCGTTCAATTCACGTCGAAATTCTGGAAGGAACTTTGCAAATCTTTAGAAGTCAAGATTTGCCTATCATCGGCATATCACCCCCAGAGCAACGGACAGACAGAGAGAACCAACCAAACTCTGGAACAATATCTCCGTTGCTTTTGCTCAGCCTCACAAGACGATTGGTCCTCCCTATTATCCTACGCTGAATTTGCATATAACAACTCGGTGCATTCAGCCACCAGTCAAACTCCTTTTTGGGCCAACTTTGGCTTCCATCCTTCCTTCCTCCCTGACGACATTCCGGAGAGCTCTGTTCCTGCTGTTCAAGATCGGATAGCCTTTGTCCAATCTAATTTTCTGACACTTCAGGAAATGATGCAAAACGCCCAGGAATCTTACAAGAGACACTATGACAAGGGTAGGAAGGAAAATCCAATCTTCAAAGTTGGGGAGGAAGTATGGCTCTCCGCCACCAACCTCAAGTTGCCTATCCCTTCACGGAAATTGGGACCAAGATTCATAGGCCCTTTTAAAATCAAGCGAGTAATCAACTCTGTGGCCTTTGAATTGGCACTGCCCGACTCCTACAGGATACACCCGGTCTTCCACACGTCTCTGTTGAAACCGGTAGTCTCCAGCTCCTTCCCTGGAAGGGATGAGCCACCTCCTCCACCTGTGGAGGTTGATGGTGAAAACGAATACGTGGTGGAATCTATCTTGGGCTGCAGGAAAAGAGGCAGGCAATTACAGTATTTAATCAAATGGAAGGGGTATCCCCCAGAGGACAACTCTTGGGAACCATCCAGGAACCTACATGCTCCCCGTCTAATTTGAATCTTTCACCAGGAACATCCCGAGTTGATGTCTAGTCTGGGCGTCCAGAGTCCGCCCTTAGGAGGGGGGCCACTGTCAGGGAAATCTTCCGTCCATCAGCGCCAATCAGCGCCCAATGCGCACGCGTGGCGGAATGATGCTTCGGCGCGTGCGCGGGAAGGCGCTTCTACGTTCTCGGGAGTGGAGTGGAGTGGAGTGCGTCAAGTCGCAAAGGTGAACCACTCTCAGCATCTCGGCCTCGGTAAGTACATACCTTAACAGATGTCTTCCCTCTGACAGGAGCTGTGATAGCGAAGGTAATTCATGCTCTTGTTCTATATAGTCGGTGGCAGTGACTATACATCATAACCATTGGTGACACCACAGTGGTTAGCTCTACTTAAAGTGGTTTTAAACCCCTGAATTTTTTTTTTTTTTTAAACTACCTGTAAGAGAAAGCCATAATGAGCTAATATGACTAGCATAATAGCTCATTATGCATCACTTACCTTAGATCGGGGCCCCCGAAGCCGTCCTTGTCTCCCTCTCCAGCCGCAGCCATCGCTGCGGCGATAGCCGGAAGGTTACTTCCGGGTATCGTCGCTCCAGCCAATCACAGCGCTGCTCCGGCACTGTGATTGGCCAGAGCGGCGAAGACGTGACTCCGCACATGCGCGCGGGAGCCGTCGAATCCGGCTAAGTCGGAGAATGCTGGGACTTAGCCGGATTTGTGAATGGGATTAACCCCATGAATGCGCCGTTGTCTACGGCACGCATGCGCCGTAGACACGGAGCAATGTCATTTTTAGCAAATATCTCCTAAACCGTGTAGGTTTAGGAGATATTTCTTGCACCTACAGGTAAACATTAATCTAGGCTTACCTGTAGGTGCAAGGTGCAAAATGGGGTTTACAACCACTTTAAAGAATTGTGCCTTGACCTACTCCCCACAAATACTGAAGTGTTCTATGGGTCTCAACCTGTCTGTGCTGTATGACTATTTATTGCTGGAAGAGAATAAATATGAGTTGGACCTTTTCAGTGTGTGGAACTCTGGTTACTAGGAGCAAAGGGAGTCAACTCGAAGAAAGGATTTGACTCTGGGACACACACACAAAACCCGATAGTTCTGGCTTTCACCTCCAGTCTCTCTGGAGGACATGGGCCGTGGTGTATCGCATCCCTCCCCCCAGTACTAACCCCCTAGACAAGACCAACAAGCCGAGAATGAGAAGGGGTGAGAGGGGTGAGGTCGCTACACGTGGAGGCATCGTGTCCGGGATGTGTATTGTGTCTGAATTTGAACTTTGCTGCCCGGAGGAGTTCCGAGTAGGTCGGCCATATTGGCCAACGCGCCATGAGGCACACCATAGCTGCGCAGTTCGTGGGCGGGAAGAAGAGATAGCCCGCGAACAAATGCAGAGTGTGGGAGGAGTCTGGCGATGTGGAAGGACACACGTGGGGATTCCGGCGCGAAGGGGTCAGTGCGCATTGGAGCAGCAGCCAGTCAGGATGACCTCAAGTACGTGGATTTCTGTTCCATCTACAGCAGAGATGACTTCCTTTGCTGCTCCGATCACGGATACAGGAATAAGACTAAGGCCCCGGGGTGGTTGGCTCTGTATACCTGCAGAGACATAGAGGCCCTCGGTGTGATATGTCCCGGCTGTTCGGGACTGGTGGTGCAGTTGAAGCCGTTCGGGCGATGTGAGGTCTGCAAAGAGTTCCTCTTCGAGGTGGAGCCATCCACAGAAAGGCCTCGCGCCTTCCACCTCAACTACCTCACGGGTACTGCCACTCCGGAGGGAGAGATCGATGCCTATGCGTTAACTGCGCGCAATGACCAGGGCGAAGGGACTGCCCCAAAGGAGATTGAGAGAGAAAAATCAGAGGATGCTGCCTCGGTCACCACAAGCTCCCTGCTCCCACCGCCGAAGAGGAAAGTTGGCCTGGTGATGGCATCCTGTGGTCGTGGAAGAACTTCGCCCCGTCGCTTGCCTGGCCTGGATGGATCCAGAGGGAAGAGCCCTGGACATCCCTGTTCTTCAAAAGGCCCAGGTGAGCCAGGGGTTGGGACTGTGTGTGTGGTTGGAGGTGTCGGGAGCCCACGGTTGGTGGAACCCATTGAGGGGGGTGATTCTGAGTCTACGGGGAATTACCTGCCCGCAGAGTGTTATGACACCTCCGACCTAGAGTCATTGTCTGATGCCGGTGATGATGGGGAGATAGATGAAATCTTCCACAAGAAGGGATGGGACAAGATGAAGTTACCCTCGTCCCGTGTCAGACGGGACCCACCTATGTCCATTTGGGATAGTACACCCCGGATGAAGGCCCCGGAGCCTAGGGAAGAATCTGGTCCCCTGCCTACACCTTCGCTTCTTGAATCATCAAGTGTTTCACCTGCTCCTGTTGCGGGAGTGCAACGCGCATCACTGCGGGCTCCTAGGCCCAAGTCTGCCGAGGTGGTTGGAGTACCTTGACATCCTGAGTCAATCGTTCTGCCTGGAGAAGGAGACCGTGCCACAATGCCACCCTTGGCAAGGCTGCAGCATCTCTTTTGTCAGAAGGTTGCCCGAGAATATGGGTGGGAATACCCATATCTACCCCGAGAATTGTTTTATGAGGTGGAAGTTTTTCGGCAGCAGTGGAACGACAAGTTTGTCTGGACAAAGCTTAAGGTACCTCACGCACGCCGATACCTCTCGTGTTCCCCTACAGTTACCAGAAAATTCAAGGACTGTAAGGCGGAGTGGATGTTGGGAAGGCACATCCATGCTGACAGGGTGGTTATCTGTCGGAAGGATGGAGGGAACATTGAGTACAACGTGGAGGCTTTTGAAAAGCACTTGAAGCCTTTGTTCCTGCCACATCCAAAGTTTTATTTATAGGAGAAAAAAAAAGACTCCTTTTATACTTTTTTTTCTTTTTGCTGCTGAACTTTCCAGAGTATTTGCTGGAACACAGGGACTGTGCCCTATATTTTTTTTGGGGTGTTTTTGCTCTTTGAAGAAATGGGAGCTGTTATGGTTGTTTTTGTTCTCCTTCTTTCTCCTTTCATAAAGAAAAGAAATCAGTGACTTTGGGGCATAGCTAGTATAGGGTCACAGTACAGAGGAAAAAAAAAAAGAAGAGAGAAAAGTTCATCTGGATTTGCTAAGTGTCTTGACTGGGGCATTGCCACCAGGTGGCAATGTTGCGCAACGATTGTGTTTTTCTGTACACCATACACCATGATCATTGGAGCGAGTGGGTTTCTCCTTGGATAGACCCATTCCTTCCAAGAAAACATATACATTGTGTTAGGATGTGTGTTTTCTTTTCTTTTTTCTCTGCAGGAGACTCGTCTGTCAAGGCTGCTGAGAATGGGGTGGCTCTTAGATAGCGAGAGGGGGATTTTCAATGTGAAGAATCATTTAAAGTTTTTATATACCAAGTTCATTGTTTTATATTCCTGTTTCCCTTTCCCGTTTTAGGTCGTGGCACAATTCATGACTAAATTGTGAGGTTGGATTCTATGTGTAGTTTGGTCTCTAGGTCGAACTTATGTTACCACTCCTTGGGAGACATGGGTTTGCACCAGACACTGGGGACCAGTGTCAAATCACCAGGGGGAGAGTGTACCGGGTATTTGAATTTAGGGGAGGCATCTGGGTGGTAGTGTAACCCAGATGCACTGATTGTTAGGGAATCTGAGACCCTTTTGTGGTTCTTGGAGGAGTGAGGTTCCCTGCGGCCTGCAGGTGGCGCTGTCGCCCTGGGCCAGGGCTGAACACTCACTGCAAGACTGCATCCCTTTTTGTCCTTTCCTGGCGCTGGTACAGCGGGGCGGGGAACCTGCTGTGACGCAAAGGGAGAGGAGATAAAAGGGGCGGACGCCCTGACCTTGGGGTTCAGAGTCGGAGGACACAGCCGCGCCCAGGCACCTTCAGCCTGGGTGCTGCCATTCCGGAGTTCTGGGCCCAGGTGCCCTTGACCTGGCCGGAGCGGGAGATGGAGTCCATCCCAGGCACCTTTAGCCTGGGGTGAGGTACTAATGCGGAGGCCTGGGACTCAGTAACTTCGACTGAGTTCCGCGAGGGTGGAGGAATCCGAGGGGGCCCTAACGCCTTGGGTGCCCGTGTCTGAGATTGAGGAACTTCTCCGGAAAGTCTGGCACAGCATTTGCCGGTGACGGAGAGGCCTTCGGTAACTCTCTTGGACGGATGTCTTCCCTCTGACAGGGGCTGTGATAGCGAAGGTAATTCATGCTGTTGTTCTATATAGTCGGTGGCAGTGACTATACATCATAACCATTGGTGACACCACAGTGGTTAGCTCTACTTAAAGAATTGTGCCTTCACCTACTCCCCACAAATACTGAAGTGTTCCATGGGTTTCAACCTGTCTGTGCTGTATGACTATTTATTGCTGGAAGAGAATAAATACGAGTTGGACCTTTTCAGTGTGTGGAACTCTGGTTACTAGGAGCAAAGGGAGTCAACTCGAAGAAAGGATTTGACTGTGGGACACACACACAAAACCCGATAGTTCTGGCTTTCACCTCCAGTCTCTCTGGAGGACATGGGCCGTGGTGTATCGCATCCCTCCCCCCAGTACTAACCCCTTAGACAAGACCAACAAGCCGAGAATGAGAAGGGGTGAGAGGGGTGAGGTCGCTACAATAATAATAATAATAATAATAATAGTTTTGTCTAAGGTAGAGGATCAACTTGCCTTATGTACCTTAAAAATGTCCTCTCCCCCCTCCTCCTACCTATCCTGCCTAACCTGTAAAAAAGAGTGATATGTCGTGAGAGATAACTTACATATACGGCGGCTCGTCTGCGTGATCCGCCACCTCCGGGTAGGGGGCGGCCACGAGTGCCGTCGGCGCCCCAGAGCTCTGCTGTGATTATACACAGCAGATGCCGATCAGCGGGTGCCAGCCAATAGATGGCCACCGGCACCCACCGATCTTCGGGAACACACACAGGACAGGGCTCTGTCCTATCAGTGGGGAAGTAATGGATTTTCTTTCCCCGCAAAGCAGGAACTAAAATCCATTACTCAAACAAATACAAGGAGATTTCCAAGCTCAGACTTACCAACCAGCCAGCGACCAACTGAATTGACCAATATGTGTTAAGAACAGGGGTTTAGTTTGCACACATTTGCAAATAAATGCGCTACCTACCCTTGATTGACCAAGGGGTCTAATGGGGTAAAAACCCACAGCAGGCAAAACCTAGGCCTAACTCGTGAGGACAGGAGTGGTGCTAAGAGAGAGGCTACCTGCAGGACAGCAATGGAGTCCCAGTTAAAGGTGGGCTAGCCACTGACTAGATTAGACAAGTGTGGATAGATGCATAAAATTGGTGGTATAAATTAGCCCAAGGCACAGGTAGTGTGAATAAAACAAATGGCACAAGGTATATAGTAAATCTTGAGCTGATAACCATATGTGAATAATAGGTGAAAACTTCAACAAATGCTAGAACAAATAATATATAATAAATCCACTAGATAAGTAAGAGGACCTGTAGGTACAGCCCAACCGTGAGAAATGGAGGAGGAGCCTCCTAATTGAATCAGACAAATAAAATAAAATATATATATACTGTATATACTTGAGTATAAGCCGAGTTTTTCAGCACATTTTTTTGTGCTGAATATGCCCCCCTCGGCTTATACTCGAGTCACCTTTTTGCGCCTGATCTCCTGGAATTTGGGGATCCGGTACCGGCCGGCCGTAGCTCCCCTGGACCCCAAACATGGCACACATGTAGCCCCACTCTTCCTCTACAAGTGTGCAAAGTTTGTTGTCCAGGAGACCTACGGCCAGGGAGCACCGATTTTTCAAAACCGGGCACCCCTTCCATAGACTCCCATGTTAAACGTCAGTCTAGTCATGGACACAGTGAGGCATGGGCACAGTGAGGCATGGACACAGTGAGGCATGCACATGGACACAGTGAGGCAAAGTGAGGCACAGTGAGGCATGCCGATGGACACCCTAGGCTTATACTCGAGTCAATACGTTTTCCCATTTTTTTGTGGTAAAATTAGGTGCCTCGGCTTATATTCAGGTCGGCTTATACTCGAGTATATACGGTATATGAAAAAGTGTCCTTGTACCAAATAAATGATGCTCCCTCAGAAGTGGGAGATACATGGTGAAACTCAGTGGTAAACCAATGTGCAACAAAAGCTAACTGGCCAATCAATAGTAACCAGTAGATAGACGAGGTGTGACAAAAAATAAACAAGTGACTTAGTCCATAATCATAAAAAAAATTATATATATATATATATATATATATATATATATATATATATATATATTAGTATCCACCACTGCATGTCACCCCAGAGGGGTGAATCCAATTGAAAGAATGGCTAAGCATCCATTTGGCTCCCAGAGGTATCCGTAAGCAGGTAGTGCATGAATTAAATGTTCAAGAAAGAGTTCTTTCAATGGTTCATAAAGTGACTGGTGCTCCGTGCTGGCAGGGAGGAAACAGGTGACTTCAGGTGCTCCCCCACATGTGTCCCCACTCAGCAGATGCTGCAGCCCCTGCAGGGGCAAACAGCGTGTAGGATCAAATCCACGACGGGTCCAGGACCTCCTTGCCACCGCTCACTGGTACTCCTGGATAGGGATGAGCTCGGTGTTCGAGTCGAACATACGTTCGACTCGAACATCGGCTGTTTGACCGTTCGGCGAACATCGAACGATTTGGGCCGTTCGCGCCAAATTTGAGTGATGCGGACGGCCCACAATACCCCGCATGCTTGGCCAATCACAGCGCCGGCAGCTAGGAGAGCCATAATTGGCCACAGGCAGGTTGCCTGTGGCCAATTATAGCTCAGGGGGTTTAGCACACGCCCCACACTATAAAAGGCCGCCAGCGCGGCGGCCTTGTGTAGTGAGTTCCGGCGCAGGGAAAGAGAAGGATAGGCAGGGACAGTGTTGATATTCTTTGTGCTATTCTTGTGTGCAGGGAGAGAGAAGGATAGGCAGGGAGAGTGTCAGTGTCATATTCTTTGCTAAACCATGTGTGCAGGGAGAGAGAAGAATAGGCAGGGGACAGTGTCAGTGTCATATTCTTTGCTAAACCTTGTGTGCAGGGAGAGAGAAGGATAGGCAGGGGACAGTGTCAGTGTCATATTCTTTACTAAACCTTGTGTGCAGGGAGAGAGAAGGATAGGCAGGGAGAGTGTCAGTGTCATATACTTTGATAAACCTTGTGTGCAGGGAGAGAGAAGGATAGGCAGGGGACAGTGTCAGTGTCATTGTTGCTAAGCCTCCTGCACAGTATACACCTGAAGCTAGCCCTTATTGCTGTGTTTTCCTGGTGTGTTACACCAACAGGCATTTGCAGCACTTACAGCGGGCGGAGTGTGCCTCCTGCACATTATACACCTGAAGTTAGCCCGTATTGCTGTGTTTTCCTGGTGTGTTACACCAACAGGCATTTGCAGCACTTACAGCGGGCGGAGTGTGCCTCCTGCACATTATACACCTGAAGTTAGCCCGTATTGCTGTGTTTTCCTGGTGTGTTACACCAACAGGCATTTGCAGCACTTACAGCAGGCGGAGTGTGCCTCCTGCACATTATACACCTGAAGTTAGCCCGTATTGCTGTGTTTTCCTGGTGTGTTACACCAACAGGCATTTGCAGCACTTACAGCGGGCGGAGTGTGCCTCCTGCACATTATACACCTGAAGTTAGCCCGTATTGCTGTGTTTTCCTTGTGTGTTACACCAACAGGCATTTGCAGCACTTACAGCGGGCGGAGTGTGCCTCCTGCACATTATACACCTGAAGTTAGCCCGTATTGCTGTGTTTTCCTGGTGTGTTACACCAACAGGCATTTGCAGCACTTACAGCGGGCGGAGTGTGCCTCCTGCACATTATACACCTGAAGTTAGCCCGTATTGCTGTGTTTTCCTGGTGTATTACACCAACAGGCATTTGCAGCACTTACAGCGGGTGGAGTGTGCCTCCTGCACATTATACACCTGAAGTTAGCCCGTATTGCTGTGTTTTCCTAGTGTGTTACACCAACAGGCATTTGCAGCACTTACAGCGGGCGGAGTGTGCCTCCTGCACATTATACACCTGGAGTTAGCCCGTATTGCTGTGTTTTCCTGGTGTGTTACACCAACAGGCATTTGCAGCACTTACAGCAGGCGTAGTGTGATTCCTGCAAAATATACTCCTGAAGCTAGGCCTTATTGCTGTGTTTTCCTAGTGTGTTACACCAACAGGCATTTGCAGCACTTACAGCGGGCGGAGTGTGCCTCCTGCACATTATACACCTGAAGTTAGCCCGTATTGCTGTGTTTTCCTGGTGTGTTACACCAACAGGCATTTGCAGCACTTACAGCAGGCGTAGTGTGATTCCTGCAAAATATACTCCTGAAGCTAGGCCTTATTGCTGTGTTTTCCTAGTGTGTTACACCAACAGGCATTTGCAGCACTTACAGCAGGCGTAGTGTGATTCCTGCAAAATATACTCCTGAAGCTAGGCCTTATTGCTGGTTTTCCCATCTCCCTGCAGGCCATTAGAATGTCTGGAAGGCAAACAAGGAGAGGCAGACAGTCAGGAGCCAATAAAAGAGGGCAAGCAGGCTCTGTGTCTAGAGACAACAGTGCTGGTCGTGGACGCGGTGCATCGCCATCAGCACGTGGCCATGGGACACGCTTGTCCTTCTTTTCGGCAGCTGGACGTGTTGAGCCGCATCATGCCGAAGACTTGGTAGAGTGGATGACCAAGCCCTCCTCATCCTCCTCATCCTCTCTCACCCAGGCTCAGGGTACTGGCAAAGCAGCTGCCAAAGCGTCCTCTTCCCTGGTATCAATGTCATCATCAGTCACTCCTTCCCTAGACCAACCATGTCCTCCTGAGGAGTCCCCCGAACTGTTTGAGCACAGTGTTGGGTACATGCTCCAGGAGGATGCCCAGCGTTTCGAAGGGTCTGATGATGATACCCAGCTAGAGGAAGGCAGTAGCGTGAGAGCAGAGAGAGGGGATGCTCAAGAAGGACACCAATCTGGCAGTCATGTTCCAGCAGCTGCAGCATACTGCCAGATTGGCTCCAGTGATGAGGAGGGAGGGGATGATGAGGTCACTGACTCCACGTGGGTGCCTAATAGGAGAGAGGAGGAGGAGGAGGATGAGGAGGAGGCACATCTCCAACGAGGCAGGATGCCCTCGGGGGGCCAGCGTAAGGGCAGCACACCGACGGAATCACACCGCAGAGCTCCGCCTGTGCAGGGCGCTGCCTCTGCCCGTTATTCAAAAAGTTCTTTGGTGTGGGCCTTTTTTGAGTCGAGTGCATCAGATCGCACAGCTGCTGTTTGCAACATATGTCTCAAGCGTATATCGCGTGGCCAAAACATCACCCGCTTGGGCACCACATGCTTGACCAGACATATGTTGACCTGCCATGCAGCTCGTTGGCAAGCCTACCTTAAAGACCCACACCAAAGAACAAAGCGGACCTCTCCTTGCACCGCATCAGCTGGGATCTCCAACCCCACTATACCTTCAGTCCTCTCTGAAACCTGCACTGGGAGGAATGAAGGTGTAGAATTAGGTGTGTCACAGCCAAGTACTTGCAGGCACTCTGCTAGCAGTACACCGACGTCCGATTCTAGCAGGCAAATTTCCCTGCCCCAGCTGCTGGACGAAAGAAGTTCACTCCCAGCCATCCACATGCCCAGCGGTTGAATGCTAGCTTGTCTAAATTGCTAGCGCTTCAACTGCTGCCTTTTCAGTTGGTAGACTCGGCCCCCTTCCGTGAGTTTGTGCAATGTGCGGTTCCTCAGTGGCAGGTTCCCAAACGCCACTTTTTCTCACGAAAGGCGATTCCGGCTCTCTACCGGCATGTGGAAGGCAATGTCTTGGCCTCGCTGGACAGGGCGGTCAGTGGTAAGGTGCATATTACCGCTGACTCATGGTCCAGCAGGCATGGACAGGGAGGTTACCTTTCTTTCACGGCCCATTGGGTCACTCTTTTGGCAGCTGGGAAGGATGCAGGACAAGGTGCAGTAGTGTTGGAGGTTGTTCCGCCGCCACGCCTCCAAAATGCTACTACTGGTTGTGACACACCTCTCTCCTCCACCCCCTCCTCTTCTTCTTCCTCCATGGCCTCTTCCTGTGCTTTGACCTCGGAACCAGCGGTGCTCCGTAGGCGTTCAAGGGGCTACGAAAGTACGCAGGAAAAAAGATGCCATGCCGTGCTTGCGCTGGTGTGTTTGGGGGACAGGAGCCACACTGGGGCAGAGGTTCTGTCTGCTCTGCAGGGGCAGGCCGAGAGGTGGTTGACGCCACGCCAGCTTAAGCCAGGAATGGTGGTTTGCGACAATGGCACCAACCTCCACTCCGCCCTCCGACAGGGACAACTGACCCATGTGCCCTGTGTGGCTCACGTCCTTAACCTGGTGGTGCAGCGGTTCTTGGGCAGGTACCCGGGCTTACAGGATGTCCTGAGGCAGGCCAGGAAAGTCTGTGTGCATTTCCGCAGATCTTATAATGCCAGTGCTCGCCTGGCTGAGCTGCAAAAGGAGTTGAACCTGCCCAAGAACCGCCTTATATGTGACATGCCCACCAGGTGGAACTCAACGTTGGCCATGCTGCTGTGGCTGCACACGCAGCAGAGGGCCATCAATGAGTACCTGTGTGACTACAGCACCAGGACAGGGTCAGGGGAGCTTGGGTTTTTTTCACCACGCCAGTGGGGCATGATCAGGGATGCATGCACTGTCCTGGCACCATTTGAGGAGGCCACGAGGATGGTGAGCAGGGACAGTGCATGCATCAGTGACACTGTACCTCTTGTCCACCTGTTGGAACATACGCTGCGTGGAATAATGGACAGGGCACTTGAGGCAGAACAGAGGCAGGAAGAGGAGGACTTCCTTGCCTCTCAAGGCCCCCTTTACCCAGACAGTGTTCCTTCTGTCCCACCCATCGCACAGGAAGAGGAGGAGGAGGAGGAGGAGGAGGATTGTGTCAGCATGGAGGTGGAGCCTGGCACTCAGCATCATCAGCAGCAGTCTTTTAGGGATGATTTACAGTCCCAAGAAACCCGTGGACTTGTACGTGGCTGGGAGGAGGTGGCAGCGGATCATGTCGTCCTTAGTGACCCAGAGGACTCTGGTCCGAATGCCTCAGCTAACCTGTGCTGCATGGCCTCCCTGATCCTGCAAAGTCTGCGGAAGGATCCTCGTATTCTTTGGATCAAGGAGAGGGACCATTACTGGCTGGCCACTCTCCTTGATCCACGGTACAAGGGTAAGGTTGCGGACCTTATCTTACCGTCGCAGAGGGAGCAGAGGATGAGACAACTCCGGGAGGCCTTGCAGAAAGGTCTGTGCAACGCGTTCCCAGAGACTGGGAGGTTACAAACTCCTGGTCCTGGACAACGAGTTGCTGAGGCTTCGGTCAGTCAAAGAAGGAGCGGTGGGGAAGGTGGCCGTCTGACCGATGCGTTCAGACAATTCTTTAGTCCGCAGCCCCAAGGTATGATCGGTTCCAGCAACCATCACAAGCGTCTGATATACATGGTGCAGGAATACCTAGGGGCAAGGTCAGACTTGGACACCTTCCCCACCGAAAATCCTCTGGCTTACTGGGTCTTGAGGATGGATCACTGGCCAGAGCTTGCACAGTATGCAATTGAGCTACTGGCCTGTCCTGCATCCAGCGTTCTTTCAGAACGCACATTCAGTTCTGCTGGAGGATTTGTCACGGATCACAGGGTGCGCCTGTCCACCGACTCGGTTGATCGACTGACCTTCATAAAGATGAACCAGTCTTGGATCACCACCAGCTACCAAGCACCTGAAGCTGATATAACAGACTCATTTATTTTCAAATGTCACATCCCTTAAAGACTGATGCTGATGCTGAGAGACTGTCCTGTTATGTTGACTGACTAGCCTCCTCCTCCTCAATGATCCGATTGATGATGATAGCTTGGAAGAACATTTTTGTTTCTGGGTGCCGCCACCAGTGGCTAAGGCCCAATTTTTCAGCCCCTGTTTAACAGGGGCATGTAATTACAATTTTTTATGCAATGCTTTGCAGCAGGGCTCATTCCTGCACTCCAACTAGAGTATCTGGGAGAGGTTGCAGTGTCGTGGCACCAGCACCAGTGCCTAAGGCCCAATTTTTCAGCCCCTGTTTAACAGGGGCGTGTAATTAAAATTTTTGATGCAATACTTTGCAACAGGGCTCATTGCTGTGCTCCAAGTACAGTATCTGTGAGGGGTTGCAGTGTTGTGGCACCAGTGCCTAAGGCCCAATTTTTCTGTCCCTGTTTAACAGGGGCATGTAATTACAATTCTTGATCTAATAATTCACAGCAGGGCCCATTCCTGCGCCCACCAAGAGTAACTGTCAGGCCTTACAGTGTTGTGTCAACACCACCACCACCACCACCACCAAAGGCCCAATTTTTCAGCCCCTGTTCAACAGGGGCATGCAATTATAATTCTTGATCTAATAATTCACAGCAAGGCCCATTCATGCGCCCACCAAGAGTAACTGTGAGGGGCAAATTTCAGCAGAGTATATATGGCAGGCCCCTACTTTCAAACATCCAACTTACAAACGACTCCTCCTTGCAAACGAAAGGATACAACAGGAAGTGAGAGGAAATCTACCACTAGGAAGGGAAATTCTCTCCTGTAAGAGTTAATATGGGAAAAAAAGTGTCTCCTCTCCACTGATGCTTTATCACCAATTCTTGTTTCAATAAACATTTGTCATTAGGACGGAAAGTGAGGTGAACTGTTCCGAACAGGTGCACAGACAGCAAAACAAATGTTACAGGGGTGATAACCCTTCCCTATGTTTTCCAAAAAACTTAAAAATAGATTTTTTGGCTGGAGCTACACTTAAACAATGTACCTGTTCAAAATTACAAACAGATTCTACATAAGAACAAACCTACAGTCCCTGTCTAGTATGCACCGCCTGTATACGGCTGTTCAGAGTATATAGGGCCTTTTTTATTTTGTGTGCGGGGTTCCCCTTAATATCCATACAAGACCCAAAGGGGCTGGTAATGGGCTGGGGTAGGGGGGGGGGGGGGTAGCTATGCCATTTTTCTTAAAGATTTTCATCCATATTACCTGGACCAGACATTACATTAAAGCCACAAGCAGTTTTAAATGGCTTTTTTTTCCTTTAGAAATGTAATTTTGTGCAGGGACAGTTCTAAACACGGGAAACACATGACACTTCACAGGCATACTTTAGGTACGATATTTAAAGGAATATTTGACTTTTTTTTTTCACTTTATGCATCATTAAAATGACTGGTCCCAAAAAATGTCAGTTTTTAAAACTTCTTTTTGCATTGATACATGTCCCCTGGTGCAGAACCCGGGTTCCCAAACCCTTTTTAGGACAATAACATGCATAATAGTCGTTATAATTAGCACTTTAGATTTTGAACGTTCGCATCCATTGTATTTAATAGGGTTCTAACGTTCGTGCGAACTTTCGGTCCGTTCGCGGGTTCTGGTGCGAACCGAACCCGGGGGTGTTCGGCTCATCACTATTCCTGGATACTGGTCTCCAAATCCAGAGGTTGAAAGGCAAAAAAAGTAAAGCACTTCGGTATTCCTCAAAGAAGAAAAAAATTGGCTCCCATGGTGTAGTAGTAAAAAATAACGTTTTTAATTATAAAAACTAAAATTATAAAAGAAATACACCAAACATCCAAATCACTGCTGTGGAGCAGCATGGGACAGATCATTAAGCGAGCGAGCAAGCACTGGGGATCGCGGCGTGCGCTCCAACTGCGTTCCACCAGCTGCTCTGAAGGTGGAAGTGACGTATTGTGCGTGGCTCCGCCTTACGCGTTTCGTCATAGGACGTCGTCTGAGTCTTTTTTACCATTCTTTTATATTGGCATTTGAAATTTACAAATACAGCAATTTTATATACAGTTATATACTGTAGATCAGACCAAAATGAGGGACAAATCAGGAGGAAAGAGGGACATTGTTCCAAATCAGGAAGAGTCCCTCAAAATCCTGGACCATTTGGAGCTGTGTATAAAGGATTGTAAAAAAAAAAAATGTGTTTTGTTTTTCCCTTTTTATTGGTTGAACTGGATGAACTTTGTGTCTTTTTTCAACCAGACAAACTATGTAACCATGTAACTAGCACATTATGACAGACTTGTCTAAAAATGAAGCCCTCCAGCCGCACACTGTCACCGCTGAAGGCACTTCCATCTTTACCCAGTCTACCTTCCGGGTTCGCGGGCATTCGACGATATGAATGGCTGAGCTGGTGATGACGTCACCCTGCGTATGTGCACGGGAGTCGATGTTTACAGCACAAGACTCTGAAGGAACAGCACCAGTGGCATCTGGTGGTCAAATTTTTTGGAGGGGGGCAAACGAACTGAAAAATTCAGAAAAATATTGAAACAAAAACATCAAATGCAGCCACTGTGCCCATCAATTGCAGCCAACTGTGCCCAGCAAATGCAGCCAAATGTGCCCAGCAAATGCAGCCAACTGTGCACATCATATGCAGGCAACGTGACACCTGCCCGCTGTCTGACCGGCACTTACCCCATCGTGGTGGCAGTTCAGGCAGCGGGTGATGGCAGCGAGCTGTGGGATGGGTAGCACAGGTCAGACGATGGCCCCTGTGTTCTCCATGCATCTCTTCTTGCCCTCTGCTAGGTGGCCAATGGGATCGCCTGTGCCTTCAGCCAATCGGGTGACGGGTATTAGACCCACGCCTCCTGATTGGCGGAGAGGCGGTTCAGTGTTAGAAAAGCGAATATTCATTTTGTTTTCTAACACACCCTCTATGCATGAATCTATCCATTCTACATAGAGGGGGTGGCGTGACAGACCGAACGGACCGCCCCTGAATAGCACGGGTATGCCGTTCCTTCAGAGCGCATGCGCCAGAGATGTCACCGGTTGCACGTTTAGGGGATATTTTCTATATTATAGGCTTCCCTATAGGTAAATGAGTTTACTCCCACTATAAGCTTTTCTTTCACTTTAAACATGTTTAAACTGTAGACTTTCAGCACTGATTGGCTCCTTTTCCCAGAGTGACTACTGCTGTGCAGGGAAATCAAGGAGGCTGATTGTGCAACACATCTACATATTTAAATACATTTAATGAATAGATAATGGACAAAGCTGTTTTTTTAAACTCATATCTGTCTGGAGGTTAGTTGGTCTATATAGAAAATAGAATTATGATTTCAAAAGTGGAGATCTTGGTCCTACTAAAACCAACCTATGAATGTTCTCTACTTTTCTTTGCTATGGAAGGAGACCATGCTTTGCAAACCAATAATTGACACGTAATATTCAATTCAATAAAAGAGTGCAAAATGTTGAAATGGTATTAGCAATTTGGAAACCAGTGTATAGGGGTACCGTGGTATCCCTGGCATATAAGCCTGTTGTGGCTACAAAGCCATGATGGGTAATAGGGATGAGCTTTGTGTTCGAGTCGAACATACGTTCGACTCGAACATCGGCTGTTCGATCGTTCGACGAAGAACGAACGATTTGGGCCGTTCGCGCCAAATTCGAGTGACGCGAACGGCCCACAATGCACTACGCCATCGCAGTGTCATCCAGGCGCTGTGATTGGCCAAGCATGCACTGTGACCCCGCATTCTTGGCCAATCACAGCGCCGGCAGCGAGGAGAGCAATGATTGGCCACAGGCATGATGCCTGTGGCCAATTATTGCTGAGGGGGTTTAGTACACGCCCCACACTATAAAAGGCCGCCAGCGCGGCGGCCTTGTGTAGTGTGTTCCGGAGCAGGGAAAGAGAAGCATAGGCAGGGACAGTGTCATTTTTTTCCTTTACTAATCCTGGATTCCTTGTGTTTAGGGACAAATAAGGATAGGTAGGGAGAGTGTCAGTGTGTTATTCTGTGCTAAACCTTGTTTGTAGGGACAGAGATGGACAGTGAGGGAAAGTGTCAGTGTGCTATTCTGTTCTAAACCAATCTTGCTGAACCATATTTGAAATCCTTGAGTTTAGGGACAGAGAGGTACAGTGAGGGAAAGTGTCAGTGTGCTATTCTGTTCTAAACCAATCTTGCTGAACCATATTTGCAATCCTTGAGTTTAGGGACAGAGAGGTACAGTGAGGGAAAGTGTCAGTGTGCTATTCTGTTCTAAACCAATCTTGCTGAACCATATTTGAAATCCTTGAGTTTAGGGACAGAGAAGGACACTCGTGGAAACTATCAGTGTGCTATTCTGTGCTAAATCTTGTTTGTAGGGACAGAGAAGGACAGTGAGGGAAACTGTCAGTGTGCTATTCTGTTCTAAACCAATCTTGCTGAACCATATTTGAAATCCTTATGTTTAGGGACAGAGAGGTACAGTGAGGGAAAGTGTCAGTGTGCTATTCTGTTCTAAACCAATCTTGCTGAACCATATTTGAAATCCTTGAGTTTAGGGACAGAGAAGGACACTCGTGGAAACTATCAGTGTGCTATTCTGTGCTAAATCTTGTTTGTAGGGACAGAGAAGGACAGTGAGGGAAACTATCAGTGTGCTATTCTGTGCTAAACCAATCTTGCTGAACCATATTTGAAATCCTTGAGTTTAGGGACAGAGAAGGACACTCGTGGAAACTATCAGTGTGCTATTCTGTGCTAAATCTTGTTTGTAGGGACAGAGAAGGACAGTGAGGGAAACTGTCAGTGTGCTATTCTGTTCTAAACCAATCTTGCTGAACCATATTTGAAATCCTTGAGTTTAGGGACAGAGAGGTACAGTGAGGGAAAGTGTCAGTGTGCTATTCTGTTCTAAACCAATCTTGCTGAACCATATTTGAAATCCTTGAGTTTAGGGACAGAGAAGGACACTCGTGGAAACTATCAGTGTGCTATTCTGTGCTAAATCTTGTTTGTAGGGACAGAGAAGGACAGTGAGGGAAACTATCAGTGTGCTATTCTGTGCTAAACCAATCTTGCTGAACCATATTTGAAATCCTTGAGTTTAGGGACAGAGAAGGACACTCGTGGAAACTATCAGTGTGCTATTCTGTGCTAAATCTTGTTTGTAGGGACAGAGAAGGACAGTGAGGGAAACTGTCAGTGTGCTATTCTGTTCTAAACCAATCTTGCTGAACCATATTTGAAATCCTTGAGTTTAGGGACAGAGAAGGACACTCGTGGAAACTATCAGTGTGCTATTCTGTGCTAAATCTTGTTTGTAGGGACAGAGAAGGACAGTGAGGGAAACTGTCAGTGTGCTATTCTGTTCTAAACCAATCTTGCTGAACCATATTTGAAATCCTTGAGTTTAGGGACAGAGAGGTACAGTGAGGGAAAGTGTCAGTGTGCTATTCTGTTCTAAACCAATCTTGCTGAACCATATTTGAAATCCTTGAGTTTAGGGACAGAGAAGGACACTCGTGGAAACTATCAGTGTGCTATTCTGTGCTAAATCTTGTTTGTAGGGACAGAGAAGGACAGTAAGGGAAACTGTCAGTGTGCTATTCTGTTCTAAACCAATCTTGCTGAACCATATTTGAAATCCTTGAGTTTAGGGACAGAGAAGGACACTCGTGGAAACTATCAGTGTGCTATTCTGTGCTAATCCTTGTTTGTAGGGACAGAGAAGGACAGTGAGGGAAACTGTCAGTGTGCTATTCTGTTCTAAACCAATCTTGCTGAACCATATTTGAAATCCTTGAGTTTAGGGACAGAGAAGGACACTCGTGGAAACTATCAGTGTGCTATTCTGTGCTAAATCTTGTTTTTAGGGACAGAGAAGGACAGTGAGGGAAACTGTCAGTGTGCTATTCTGTTCTAAACCAATCTTGCTGAACCATATTTGAAATCCTTGAGTTTAGGGACAGAGAGGTACAGTGAGGGAAAGTGTCAGTGTGCTATTCTGTTCTAAACCAATCTTGCTGAACCATATTTGAAATCCTTGAGTTTAGGGACAGAGAAGGACACTCGTGGAAACTATCAGTGTGCTATTCTGTGCTAAATCTTGTTTGTAGGGACAGAGAAGGACAGTGAGGGAAACTGTCAGTGTGCTATTCTGTGCTAAATCTTGTTTGTAGGGACAGAGAAGGACAGTGAGGGAAACTGTCAGTGTGCTATTCTGTTCTAAACCAATCTTGCTGAACCATATTTGAAATCCTTGAGTTTAGGGACAGAGAAGGACACTCGTGGAAACTATCAGTGTGCTATTCTGTGCTAAATCTTGTTTGTAGGGACAGAGAAGGACAGTGAGGGAAACTGTCAGTGTGCTATTCTGTTCTAAACCAATCTTGCTGAACCATATTTGAAATCCTTGAGTTTAGGGACAGAGAGGTACAGTGAGGGAAAGTGTCAGTGTGCTATTCTGTTCTAAACCAATCTTGCTGAACCATATTTGAAATCCTTGAGTTTAGGGACAGAGAAGGACACTCGTGGAAACTATCAGTGTGCTATTCTGTGCTAAATCTTGTTTGTAGGGACAGAGAAGGACAGTGAGGGAAACTGTCAGTGTGCTATTCTGTTCTAAACCAATCTTGCTGAACCATATTTGAAATCCTTGAGTTTAGGGACAGAGAAGGACACTCGTGGAAACTATCAGTGTGCTATTCTGTGCTAAATCTTGTTTGTAGGGACAGAGAAGGACAGTGAGGGAAACTATCAGTGTGCTATTCTGTGCTAAACCAATCTTGCTGGACCATATTTGAAATCCTTGTGTTTAGGGACAGAGAAGGATAGGCAGGGGACAGTGTCAGTGTCATTGTTGCTAAGCCTCCTGCACAGTATACACCTGAAGGTAGCCCTTATTGCTGTTTTTCCCATCTCCCTGCAGGCCATCCATTAAAATGTCTGGAAGGCAAACAAGGAGAGGCAGACAGTCAGGAGGCAAAAAAAGAGGGCAAGCAAGCTCTGTGTCTGGGGGCAACAGTGCTGGTCGTGGACGCGGTGCATTGTCATCAGCACATGGCCATGGGACACGCTTGTCCTTCTTTTCGGCAGCTGGACATGTTGAGCCACATCATGCCGAAGACTTGGTAGAGTGGATGACCAAGCCCACCTCATCCTCCTCATCCTCTCTCACCCAGGCTCAGGGTACTGGCAAAGCAGCTGCCAAAGCGTCCTCTTCTCTGGTATCATTATCTTCATTAGTCAATCCTTCCCTAGACCCACCATGTCCTCCTCCTGAGGAGTCCCCCGAACTGTTTGAGCACAGTGTTGGGTACATGCTCCAGGAGGATGCCCAGCGTTTCGAAGGATCTGATGATGATACCCAGATAGACGAAGGCAGTAGCGTGAGAGCAGAGAGAGGGGATGCTCAAGAAGGACACCAATCTGGCAGTCATGCTCCAGCAGCTGCAGCATACTGCCAGATTGGCTCCAGTGATGAGGAGGGAGGGGATGATGAGGTCACTGACTCCACGTGGGTGCCTAATAGGAGAGAGGAGGAGGAGGAGGATGAGAAGGAGGCACATCTCCAACGAGGCAGGATACCCTTGGGTGGCCAGCGTATGGGCAGCACACCGACGGAATCACACCGCAGAGCTCCGCCTGTGCAGGGCGCTGCCTCTGCCCGTCATTCAAAAAGTTCTTTGGTGTGGGCATTTTTTGAGGCGAGTGCATCAGATCGCACAGCTGCTGTTTGCAACATATGTCTCAAGCGTATATCGCGTGGCCAAAACATCAGCCGCTTGGGCACCACATGCTTGATCAGACACAGATACAGGCATGTGGAAGGCAATGTCTTGGCCTCGCTGGACAGGGCAGTCAGCGGTAAGGTGCATATTACCGCTGACTCATGGTCCAGCAGGCATGGACAGGGACGTTACCTTTCTTTCACGGCCCATTGGGTCACTCTTTTGGCAGCTGGGAAGGATGCAGGACAAGGTGCAGTAGTGTTGGAGGTTGTTCCACCTCCACACCTCCAAAATGCTACTACTGGTTGTGACACACCTCTCTCCTCCACCCCCTCCTCTTCTTCTTCCTCCATGGCCTCTTCCTGTGCTTTGTCCTCGGAACCAGCGGTGCTCCGTAGGCGTTCAAGGGGCTACGCAAGTACGCAGGCAAAAAGATGCCATGCCGTGCTTGCGCTGGTGTGTTTGGGGGACAGGAGCCACACTGGGGCAGAGGTCCTGTCTGCTCTGCAGGGGCAGGCCGAGAGGTGGTTGACGCCACGCCAGCTTAAGCCAGGAATGGTGGTTTGCGACAATGGCACCAACCTCCTCTCTGCCCTCCGACAGGGACAACTGACCCATGTGCCCTGTGTGGCGCACGTCCTTAACCTGGTGGTGCAGCGGTTCTTGGGCAGGTACCCGGGCTTACAGGATGTCCTGAGGCAGGCCAGGAAAGTCTGTGTGCATTTCCGCAGATCTTATAATGCCAGTGCTCGCCTGGCTGAGCTGCAAAAGGAGTTGAACCTGCCCAAGAACCGCCTTATATGTGACATGCCCACCAGGTGGAACTCAACGTTGGCCATGCTGCAGCGGCTGCACACGCAGCAGAGGGCCATCAATGAGTACCTGTGCGACTACGGCACCAGGACAGGGTCAGGGGAGCTCGGTTTTTTTTCACCACGCCAGTGGGGCATGATCAGGGATGCATGCACTGTCCTGGCACCATTTGAGGAGGCCACGAGGATGGTGAGCAGTGACAGTGCATGCATCAGTGACACTGTACCTCTTGTCCACCTGTTGGAGCACACGCTGCGTGGAATAATGGACAGGGCACTTGAGGCAGAACAGAGGCAGGAAGAGGAGGACTTCCTTGCCTCTCAAGGTCCCCTTTACCCAGGCAGTGTTCCTTCTGTCCCACCCATCGCACAGGAAGAGGAGGAGGAGGAGGAGGAGGATTGTGTCAGCATGGAGGTGGAGGCTGGCACTCAGCATCATCAGCAGCAGTCTTTTAGGGATGATTTACAGTCCCAAGAAACCAGTGGACTTGTACGTGGCTGGGAGGAGGTGGCTGCGGATCATGTCGTCCTTAGTGACCCAGAGGACTCCGGACTGAATGCCTCAGCTAACCTACGCTGCATGGCCTCCCTGATCCTGCAAAGTCTGCGGAAGGATCCTCGTATTCTTCGGATCAAGGAGAGGGACCATTACTGGCTGGCCACTCTCCTTGATCCACGGTACAAGGGTAAGGTTGCGGACCTTATCTTACCGTCGCAGAGGGAGCAGAGGATGAGACAACTCCGGGAGGCCTTGCAGAAAGGTCTGTGCAACGCGTTCCCAGAGACTGGGAGGTTACAAACTCCTGGTCCTGGACAACGAGTTGCTGAGGCTTCGGGCAGTCAAAGAAGGAGCGGTGGGGAAGGTGGCCGTCTGACCGATGCGTTCAGACAATTCTTTAGTCCGCAGCCCCAAAGTATGATCGGTTCCAGCAACCATCGCCAGCGTCTGATATACATGGTGCAGGAATACCTAGGGGCAAGGTCAGACTTGGACACCTTCCCCACCGAAAATCCTCTGGCTTACTGGGTCTTGAGGATGGATCACTGGCCAGAGCTTGCACAGTATGCAATTGAGCTACTGGCCTGTCCTGCATCCAGCGTTCTTTCAGAACGCACATTCAGTGCTGCTGGAGGATTTGTCACGGATCACAGGGTGCGCCTGTCCACCGACTCGGTTGATCGACTGACTTTCATCAAGATGAACCAGTCTTGGATCACCACCAGCTACCACACACCTGATGCTGATATAACAGACTAATTGATTTTAAAATCACATCCCTTCAAGACTGATGCTGATGCTGAGTGCCTGTGCTGTTATGTTGACTGGCTATCCTCCTCCTCCTCCTCAATGATCCGATTAATGATGATAGCTTGGAAGATCATTTTGGTTTATGGGTGCCGCCACCAGTGGCTAAGGCCCAATTTTTCAGCCCCTGTTTAACAGGGGCGTGTAATTACAATTTTTGATGCAATACTTTGCAACAGGCCTCA
Source organism: Rana muscosa (assembly GCA_029206835.1). Classification (NCBI taxonomy): domain Eukaryota; kingdom Metazoa; phylum Chordata; class Amphibia; order Anura; family Ranidae; genus Rana; species Rana muscosa. The sequence goes on from CM055128.1 coordinate 75,506,729, forward strand.
TTGCTGTGCTCCAAGTACAGTATCTGTGAGGGGTTGCAGTGTTGAGCCACCAGTGCCTAAGGCCCAATTTTTCAGCCCCTGTTCAACAGGGGCATGCAATTATAATTATTGATCTAATAATTCACAGCAGGGCCCATTGCTGCGCCCACCAATATTAACTGTCAGGCCTTACAGTGTTGTGTCAACACCACCACCACCACCACCACCACCAAAGGCCCAATTTTTCAGCCCCTGTTCAACAGGGGCATGCAATTATAATTATTGATCTAATAATTCACAGCAGGGCCCATTGCTGCGCCCACCAAGAGTAACTGTCAGGCCTTACAGTGTTGTGGCACCAGCACCACCATCAAAGGCCCAATTTTTACTACCACTGTTCAACAATTATATGTTATTACAATTCCTGATATAATAGTTGACAGCAGGGCGTCCCAGCACCCACCAAGAGTAACTGTGAGTGCTTACAGTGTTGTGCCAACACCAACACCTAAGGGGCCAATTTCTGCAGAGTATATACGGCAGGTCCCTACTTTCAAACATCCAACTTACAAACGACTACTACTTGCAAACGGAAGAAGACAACAGGAAGTGAGAGGAAATCTACCCCTTGGAAGGAAAATTCTCTCCTGTAAGAATTAATATGGGAGAAAGGTGTCTCCTCTCTACTGATGCTTTATCACCAATCCTTGTTTCAATAAAAACACCACATTTCAAAAACAGTTGTCATTGGGACGCAAAGTGAGGTGAAATGTTCTGAACAGGGGCACAGACAGCAAAACAAATGTTACAGGGGTGATAACCCTTCCCTATGTTTTCCAAAAAGCTTAAAAATAGGTATTTGGGCTGGAGCTACACTTAAACAATGTAGCTGTTCAAAATTACAAACAGATTCTACATAAGAACAAACCTACAGTCCCTGTCTTGTATGCACCGCCTGTATACGGCTGTTCAGAGTATATAGGGCCTTTTTTATTTTGTGTGCGGGGTTCCCCTTAATATCCATACAAGACCCAAAGGGGCTGGTAATGGGCTGGGGTAGGGGGGGGGGGTTCATGGGGTAGCTATGCCATTTTTCTTAAAGATTTTCATCCATATTACCGGGACCAGACATTACATTAAAGCCGCAAGCAGTTTTAAATGGCTTTTTTTTCCTTTAGAAATGTTATTTTGTGCAGGGACAGTTCTAAACACGGGAAACACGTGGGACTTCACAGGCATACTTTAGACCCCCCCCAGGTACAATATTTAAAGGAATATTTGACTTTTTTTTTTTCACTTTATGCATCATTAAAATGACTGCTCCCGGAAAACGTCAGTTTTTAAAACTTCTTTTTGCATTGATACATGTCCCCTGGTGCAGAACCCGGGTTCCCAAACTCTGTTTAGGACAATAACATGGATAATAGTCGTTATAATTAGCACTTTAGAATCCGAACGTTCGCATCCATTGTATTTAATAGGGTTCTAATGTTCGTGCAAACTTTCGGTCCGTTCGCGGGTTCTGGTGCGAACCGAACCCGGGGGTGTTCGGCTCATCACTAATGGGTAATAGCAAAGAATGCTAGCAGAGAAGCAAACAGTGATAAGTGCTTAGTCAAATTATAACAGAGGCAGATGGGAGAAAATTTAACTACATACATTTTGGTTTTGTGCTGCCCTAGGCAAGAATAAAATCTGCCCCCCCCCCATCAAAATTTGTCCCACCCCAGCCGCGGTATACCGTTCTTGTCTCAGGGTCTGATGGGGAAGCTGCAGCCATTCACAGTGAACAGCTGCGGCTTCCTCATCAGACACTAAAACATGATTCATCCAAGTGCCATATATAGAATTACTGCCCATGATTTGATGTTTGTGGTGATATCTCACATGTGTGGGACGATCTCTGTTTGCGTCTGTGCGGGACCGACACGTGTGTTCGCCTTTGCGCGCGAGCAAGGGAGGATGGGGGCACTTTTTTTCTTGTTTTTCATTGTTCAGTTATTTAATCGTTATTTATTTTTTACACCGTTGCTTTATTTTTTTATTGCTTTTATTGATGTCACAACGAATGTAAACATCTCTTGTGACAGCAATAGACATTTGACAGGTACTCTTTATGGAAAGATCTGGGGTCTATAAAACCCCAAATCCCTCCTCTGCACTTAAAAGCATTAAAAATATCAATATCTGTGTTTTTAAATGCTTTATGCCGCGTATACACGACTTTAATGTCATTGAAAAAACAACGTTTTTCTCGACGTGATTCTTCACAAGCCTGCCTTGCCTACACACGATCGTGAAAAAAAATGCTCGAACAAAGCACGGTGACGTACGAAACGTACAACGGCACTATAAAGGGCACCACCCTTTGGGCTGCTTTTGCTGATCCTCGTGTTAGTAAAGTTTGGTGAGAGACAATTCGCGCTTTTCAGCCTCGTGTTCTTCAGTCCGTTACAGCATGACGAATGTGCTATCTCCATTATGAACGCTAGTTTTACCAGAACAAGCGCTCCCGTCTCATAACTTGCTTCTGAGCACGCATGTTTTTTTCACGTCGTTAAAGCCTACACACGGCCGTTTTTCACGACGAGAAAAACGACGACGTGAAAAACGACGAGAAAAAATAGAGCATGTTCCAAATTTTTCATCGCCATTTTTCACGTTGCGAAAATTGCTCTGGAGCCTAAACACGATAGTTTTTAATGACCAAATTAAAAAATTGCATTTTTCTCGTCATGAAAAAAGGTCATGAGTACGCGGCATAAGATTTCTAAAAACTGGCGCCAATTGTTTCCGAGTAAGTCCTGGCTTTGCTTGGCTGTCTGGCCTGCCTTCAGATGGACCGGCTGGTCGCTCAGGTCTCCCGGTGGGACGGGAGAGTCAGAGAGAGCCACAGAAGGCGGCGGGGGATGTCCCCTTCTGCTGCTTGTAATAGAAATTGAGTGGCTAGTAAGCCGCTCCGATTGCTATTACAAGAGAGCCAACTGCCGGCCCTAAAAAACGATACCGGGGTGATGCTTGCAGCTGGCATCAGGCATCATCCCAGTACAACCACTGAATGCTGCCTAAGGCAAACGCCTTGTTTGCCTCATGGTAGACATGCACCTGCATACAACTACAAATGTCCCTGAGCACCAGGCAAAAGAAAGTTACTTGACCACTTAAACCCCGGACCATTTCGCTGGCCAAAGACCATAGCACTTTTTGCGATTTGGCTCCCAAACAAAATTGACATCCTTTTTTTCCCACAAATAGAGCTTTCTTTTGGTAGTATTTGATCACCTCTGCGGTTTTAATTTTTTGCGCTATAAACAAAAATAGAGCAACAATTTTGAAAAAAATTCAATATTTTTTACTGTTTGCTATAATAAATATCCCCAAAAAATCTATAAAAAACAAAAAATGTCCACAGTTTAGGCCAATACGTATTCTTCTACATATTTTTGGTAAAAAAAAATTGCAATAGGCGTACAGTCAGGTCCATAAATATTGGGACATGAACACAATTCAAATCTTTTTGGCTCTATACACCACCACAATGGATTTGAAATTAAAGGAACAAGATGTGCTTTAACTGCAGACTTTCAGCTTTAATTTGAGGGTATTTACATCCAAATCAGGTGAACGGTGTAGGAATTACAACAGTTTGTATATGTGCCTCCCACTTTTTAAGGGACCAAAAGTAATGGGACAGTTGGCTGCTCAGCTGTTCCATGGCCAGGTGTGTGTTATTCCCTCATTATCCCATTTACAAGGAGCAGATAAAAGAGTTCATTTCAAGTGTGCTATTTGCATTTGGAATCTGTTGCTGTCATCTCTCAATATGAGATCCAAAGAGCTGTCACTATCAGTGAAGCAAGCCATCATTTGGCTGAAAAAACAAAACAAACCCATCAGAGAGATAGCAAAAACATTAGGTGTGGCCAAATCAACTGTTTGTAACATCCTTAAAAAGAAAGAACGCACCAGTGAGCTCAACAACACCAAAAGACCCGGAAGACCACGGAAAACAACTGTGGTGGATGACTGAAGAATTATTTCCCTGGTGAAGAAAACACCCTTCACAACAGTTGGCCAGATGAAGAACACTCTCCAGGAGGTAGGTGTATGTGTGTCAAAGTCACCAATCAAGAGGAGACTTCACCAGAGTGAATACAGAGGGTTCACCACAAGATGTAAACCATTGGTGAGCCTCAAAAACAGGAAGGCCAGATAAGAGTTTGCCAAACAACATCTAAAAAAGCCTTCACAGTTCTGGAACAACATCCTATGGACAGATGAGACCAAGATCAACTTGTACCAGAGTGATGGGAAGAGAGAAGAGTATGGAGAAGGAAAGGAACTGCTCATGATCCAAAGCATACCACCTCATCAGTGAAGCATGGTGGTGGTAGTGTCATGGCGTGGGCATGTATGGCTGCCAATGGAACTGGTTCTCTTGTATTTATTGATGATGTGACTGCTGACAAAAGCAGCAGGATGAATTCTGAAGTGTTTCGGGCAATATTATCTGCTCATATTCAGCCAAATGCTTCAGAACTCATTGGACGGCGCTTCACAGTGCAGATGGACAATGACCCGAAGCATACTGCGAAAGCAACCAAAGAGTTTTTTAAGGGAAAGAAGTGGAATGTTATGCAATGGCCAAGTCAATCACCTGACCTGAATCCGATTGAGCATGCATTTCACTTGCTGAAGACAAAACTGAAGGGAAAATGCCCCAAGAACAAGCAGGAACTGAAGACAGTTGCAGTAGAGGCCTGGCAGAGCATGACCAGGGATGAAACCCAGCGTCTGGTGATGTCTATGCTTTCCACACTTCAGGCTGTAATTAACTGCAAAGGATTTGCAACCAAGTATTAAAAAGTGAAAGTTTGATTTATGATTCTTAATCTGTCCCATTACTTTTGGTCCCTTAAAAAGTGGGAGGCACATATACAAACTGTTGTAATTCCTACACCGTTCACCTGATTTGGATGTAAATACCCTCAAATTAAAGCTGAAAGTCTGCAGTTAAAGCACATCTTGTTCCTTTCATTTCAAATCCATTGTGCTGGTGTATAGAGCCAAAGAGATTAGAATTGTGTCGATGTCCCAATATTTATGGACCTGACTGTATATTGATTGGTTTGCACAAAAGTTATAGCATCTACATGTAGCGGGGGTTTACATTTAGGGGGATACACCTGGGTGGTAGTATGACCCAGGTGTGTATAAATCATGAAAGGATTTAGACCATTGTTAATTCGTGGAGGACTTGGTGGTGTGTTGTTCTCCTTGGCCTGTGGGTGGCGGGGTTCCCACAGGTCTAAGGTAGATTCACTGCCGCAGTGCTGGCCTTTTTGTCCCCTGTCAGCGATGGTACGGCGAGGGCGGGGAACCCGCCGTGACGTCGCGGGAGGAGATAAAGGGGAGAGATGCCCTCACCACGAGGTCTTTTTCCTGCATCGTGCGCCCAGGCACCTTCGGCCTGGGTGCGGGCGGTTCGGAGTTCCGGCCCAGGCGCCCTAGGCCTGGTCGGAGCAGAGTTGGCATCCATCCCAGGCACCTTCAGCCTGGGGTGAGGTACTAAACCGGAGGCCTGGGGCCCAGTGACTTCGACTGGGTCCCGCAAGGGCGGAGGAGTCCGAGGGTCCCTGAGGTGGATGGGGCCCATGTCTGAGGTGAGGAGGCTGGGGAGGTCACCCGTCCGAAGAGTCCGGAGCAGCATCAACCCGGTGACGGATGGGCCTCTGGTAACTCCCTTGGAGGGACATCTTCCCCCTGACAGGGGCCACAACGCAGCAAAGGTACTCCTATCTGCATTCTATTGAGTCGCTGGTAGAGACTCACAAGTTCTAAGTTCTCTCTAGCCAAGGCTATAGTAACCGCTGGTGAAACCACAGTGGTTTAGCGTACAATCAGGATAGTGCCTCGACCTGCTCACCCCACCGTATTGAACTGTTATTGGGTCTCAACCAGTTGGCTGGCCAAAGAACTGTTTGATTGTGAGTGTGACAATAAAACAAGTGTTGGACCCTAATCGGTGTGTGGGACTCTGGTTAATGGGAGCAAAGGGAGGTGTCAGCACAGCAAGACTTGGTCATTAACTGAAACGCACAGGCCAGAGGAAAATAACTGGTACTGGCCTTCACCTCACTCACTGCCATGGGGAGGACATGGGCCGTAGCGCATCTTACTCTCACATACAACATACCCCTAGACAAAACGGTCGGAGTGAGGGCGCTACATACAAAATAGGGGTAGTTTTATGGCATTTTTATTATTATAATTTTTTTTTACTAGTAATGGCAGCGATCTGCGATTTATATCGTGACTGCGACTTTATGGCGGACACATCGGACACTTTTCCTTGTCAATAATATTTATTGGTTGCATAATAATAAATACATACTTTGGTTATTTATGCAAGGATACAGATAAATAAAGTTTGCATAAAAATATTCTATAAGTAAATAATACATAACATAAAATATTTAAATTAAATTAATTAGATCTTCACTAACTAGATAGTCGGTGGGTAACATTGTATTCATGCCCACCGTGTCTTAACGTGTAACAAATTGCCATTACGTTATACACAAAGATTGTGGTATAATAACTTATGTTAATTGTAGTGAAGAACAATATTACTTATAATAAAAATAAAGGAGAGTAAAGAGAGAAAGAAAATAGTGAGAGAGAGAAAGTCCACAAGGTCGGTCCATGAACCAGTATGATGCGTATGGTTTACCATTCCTTAGGTACATGGGATTTGCATTGAAGCTATTAATCCGCTACCATGGCAAAAGGACCACATCGGACACTTTTGACACATTTTTGGGACCATTGTCATTTTTACAGCGATCAGTGCAATAAAAATGCACTGATTACTGTGAAAATGACACTGGCAGTGAAGGGGTTAACCACTAGGTGGCGCTGAAGGGGTTAAGTGTGTCCTAGGGAGTGATTTTAACTGTAGGGAAGCTGTGATCAGTGTCTTGTCACTAGGAAGACTGGGGAAATGCTTGTTTACATCAGCATTTCCCCGTTCTTCCTCACCGTGAGACGATCGCGGGTATCCCCACGGACATCGAGTCCGCGGTACCCGCGGTCGGACTTACGGAGCCCGTCTACAATGCCGCTTCTTAAAGGGGACGTATATATACATCCATCTGCCTGCCCGTGCCATTCTGCCGACGTATATAGTCGTGCGATGGTCGGCAAGCGGTTAAAGAGGAGCTCCAGGCTCCTTCAGAAAAAATGTAAAGTCAGCAGTTACAAATACTGTAGCTGCTGACATTTTAATATAAGGACACTTACCTGTCCAGGGATCCAGCGATGTCCTCACCCGGACTGATTCTTCAATCGGCTTAGGGTGCAGCTGCCGGTGTTCTATCAGATTAGCAAATCCGTCAGATAATGTAGCGGAAGTGACGTTCCGTCAGCTGCGCATGCATTCCACCTCTACCAGGTTTGCTATTCTGACAGAACACCTGCAGTCAGAAGAAGGCAGCGGACATCTTACTACACCCAGCTACAACTTGAATCTCAGAGTAATTTTAGCAATAAAGTGAGTGTATATAAATAAATATAGTATATTGACATCTGTGATGCTGTTTGAATGTTTAATTTTAAAAGCCTATAGGTTTAGCGCTGAGCAGTACGGTGTGTACCAACATGGCCTCCACCACCTTCCTACTGCTGGCGTCCAGCTTCTTTCAAAATGTAACATCAAAACAGTATCACAGATGTCAATACAGTATATTTATTTATATAGGCTCACTTTATTGCTAAAATTACTGTGAAATTCAAGATGTAACTAGGTGTAGTAAGATGTCCGCTGCCATCTTCTTTTGACTGCAGGTGTTCCGTCAGATTAGCAAACCTGGTAGCGGTGGGCGCATGCGCAGCTGACGGAACGTCACTTCAGTTACATCATCTGACGGGTTTGCTATTCTGACAGAACACTGGCATCTCAAGCGCGAGTTGTGCTGCGCCTTGTGAATGGTCCCGTAGGCTTCTGGATCCTTTGTCCCAGAAGACTGCGGGGGGGAAAAGGGCGGCGAACTTCCAGCTCAGATGTCCACGGCAATCTCAGCCGGATGTGGGAACGGGTACCTAGTTTGTGGGGGGGGGGGGGGGGAGTGCAAACAAGCATAGCTTCCCCTTTTGGCCGGTGCTCTGCTTTAAAGAGTATATATGCTCAAAATATAAAATCATGTATTCATTTCCATATTGTACTTCAATTAATTCTAGCCTACACCTTATTATCTAAATTTTGTAACCTGACTTTGTGAAGATCCCCAAACATTTACTGCCTTGAATTCTGTGACACGTATTGACTATGTCCTGTGAGTAGGTACTGCTGTATCACAAATTTCACAGAATCTGCCTTCTTTACTACAGAGTTGCTGAAAGGTGGAGTTTCAGGAGGCAGAGTCAGTATAGGAATCCCTGCTTGCAGGCAGCAAGGTACCATGGGACATGTAGTCTTTAGAAATTTCTGACATTTAAAAATGAAAGTGTATGCTGTCGGAAAGTTAAATGCCAATTTAGGTCTAGGGACCAGGGAAAGCACTAATACTTACCCAGTCCTGCTGGCTCCCCTCGTGCTTCTAGATTGGTGCCTCTTCTGCCCTATGCCAAGGTTCTTTGACATCAGCAAGTACAACAGAACAACATACTCAAAGAGAAGCTTAGAACTTCTAGGTTTGCAAGTGTAGTCAGATGAAGGAAACATTTTAACCACTTCAGCCCCAGAAGGTTTTACCGACTTCCTGACCAGGCCATTTTCTGCAATACGGCACTGCGTCACTTTAACTGACAATTGTGCGGTCATGTAACGTTGTACGCAAATAAAATAGATATTCTTTTTTTCCCACAAATAGAGCTGTCTTTTGGTGGTATTCGATTAACTCTGCGATTTTTATTTTTTGCGCTATAAAAAAAGACCGACAATTTTGAAAAAAAAAACTATAGTTTTTACTTTCTGCTATAATACATGTCCAAAAAAATAAATGTAAAAAAACGAATTTATTCATCAATTTAAGCCAATATGTATTCTCATATTTTTGGTAAAAAAAATCCCAATAAGAGTATATTGATTGGTTTGCGCAAAAGTTATAGCGTCTGCAAACTACGGGATAGATTTAGGGACTTTTATTTACCGTATATACTCGAGTATAAGCCGAGTTTTTCAGCACATTTTTTTGCCCCCCTCGGCTTATACTCGAGTCACCTTTTTGCGCCTGATCTCCCGGACTTTGGGGACCCGGTACCGGCCAGTCGTAGGTCCCCTGGACCCCAAACTTGGCACATGTGTAGCCCCACTGTTCCTCTACAAGTGTGCAAAGTTTGTTGTCTGGGGGACCTACGGCCAGGGAGCACCGATTTTTCAAACCGGGCATCCCTTCCATAGACTCCCATGTTAAACGTCAGTCTAGTCATGGACACAGTGAGGCATGGACACAGTGAGGCATGCACATGGATACAGTGAGGCATGGACACAGTGAGGCATGGACACAGTAAGGCACAGTGAGGCATGCACATGGACACAGTGAGGCAAAGTGAGGCACAGTGAGGCATGCAAATGGACACCCTAGGCTTATACTCGAGTCAATACGTTTTCCCAGTTTTTTGTGGTAAAATTAGGTGCCTCAGCTTATATTCGGGTCGGCTTATACTCAAGTATATACGGTACTAATATTTTTAATGGTAATCTGCGTTTTTTTTTTTAGCGGACTGCGACATTGCGGCAGACAAATCTGACACATAAGCCTCGTACACACGGTCGGACTTCCATCGGACTTTTCCGTGTTTTTTTGTCCGAACGGAGTTGGTTGGGAACACCCATAGCATACACACGCTCAGACTTTTCTGCAAACTTTCTTAAAACTTCTTACAACATCACGTGTTTTTTCTGCTCTTTTCTGATCTTTACTGCCACCCTATGGTCAACTTCTGCTATTGTTGGTTGATTTTAACATTAGTTGTTTTGTCCATCGGACTAAAGTCCGATGGTTTTCTGTACACCATTGGACTTTTGTTGGGCAAAAGTTTGTCCGTTTGCAGACCCAACTTTTGTCCAATGAAATCCAAAACCAAACGAAAAAAGTTTGTCCGATGGAGCGTACACACGGTCGGATTGTTGGTCCAACTTGCTCAAAACGAAGTTTGTTGGGCAAAAGTCTGACCGTGTGTACGGGGCTTTACACTGGAGCTTAGCTGAATCACGATCTCTCACTTTTCCTCCATGACAGAGCAGCGGTGTGTTTTGTTTACATCTGCACAAAGCTGCTCCAGTTCTCTTCTGAATGATCAGAGGGTCGCGGCAGCCATCGCATGCGCACCCCTAAACCCTAAACCGCGCGCACTAAATCATGTACAGGTACGTGATTTTGCTCACCCGGGCCGCCCTGCCGCAGTAAATGTACGTGGGGTGGCCCAGAAGCTGTTAAACAAGCTCAATAGCTCTGGTGAGGCAACTCCAACACAGCAAGGCTTCCCTCGATGGACACCCAATAGTAAGTCTGATGCTCCTTTCTGCCTTGCATTGAATGTGAGGATTCCAAGGAACAGTCCACCACAGGAGTGTAGACTGTAGAGGAGTAGAGGAGAGCATCGTCTGCCAGGGAGCGGGGGATCAGGTAAGTAAAAACGCTTTTCCCAGTTCCCTAGGCCCAAAGCAGCATTTAGTCCTTGTACTGCGGGAGTACCCAGCTGCAAGGGAACATTTTTACTTTCCTATGAAATAGGCTTTAACCCCTTCATGCCGACCGTAAGTAAATATGCTGCCCCACTAGACTGGACATTTTTCCGTGACGCTGCATATTTGCGTATCTCCCTTTGTGCTGGGAGCGTTAGAACGGGGCCCGGGGCACTAGGGCTCCCGATGCAGCCTCACGGAAAAAAAAAGCCTAGTCCAGTGGGGCAGCATATTTGCGTATGGTTGGCGTGAAGGGGTTATAGCCTATTTCCAAGGAAAGTGATTGGCTATCACAGGGATCAGTCACTGTGAAGCCCACCCCCCGTGTTTTCTGTCTCTGTGAATGGACGAGACAGTTACATTGTATCTTTCTCTGTCCTTGCAAAGATAGGGAAAAAAAGTGTGTGTACAAAAATAATAATAATAATAATATTAATAATATATATATTTATTTTTTTATTGAAAAAATACCTAGATCAAAGTTTGATCTAGGTCAGACTCAGGGTTAGTGTTTGGGTCAAAGGTCAGGGTAAGTATTGTTTGGACAGGATTTTAATTTTTTTATTCGTTTCAGTGTCAGTGTGTTTTAGGTAGGATAAAAAAATGAAGCAAAATGCGCACTATTGTTTCTGGGCTGTACTACGAGGTTACATGCTTGCTGGATTTCTATTTTTTGCACATATCGAAACAGATATAAATAAAACTTTTTTCAATGGTGTACTTAACGGTCCAAAAAGGGTAGCAAATAAGAGAAGTTCATTGTTTCAGTTTACATATACCTTAAAAACAGTTTGTAACATTTCAGTCAAACAGTCTCTCTGCATACATTTTCAAATGTATGGAAAGGCCATGAAATGTATGGGAAAAATTATACTGTTATTGTATAGTGTGACATGTGAGAAATCTATTTATACAAACTTATAAAGGTCCCCTTTTGCCCCATCCTGCCAAAAAAGTGCAGCTATGTGCCGTGATGTCCTGCACTCACTGCCTTTCCTTGGTCTTTTACGTTGAGTGATTCTGGGCTTCATTCCGCCCAAAAGACCGAAGACATCTTGTGGTAAAGATTAGATACTGCGAGAGGGGTAGACGGGGGCACAGCTCCAGAATAAATGTGAGTATTGCTGCCAGAGTTGATTTATTTTGTAGGATGCCTGGGAGACATTATACAAGATTGCCCAGTTGGGATTTGAATACTGTATATAGGTTTGCAGGTTAGATCCTAGAGGAAGTTGTCAGTGCAATTACTGCCTCCCTCTTTGCAACTGTGAAGCCTTGTACACACGGCCGAGAATCTCGTCAGGAAAAAACACGTGCGCTCGTCACATTCGATGCCACCGCCGCTATCTTGCTACACCCTACCTATGCCTAGGAAGCTACCGCTCATGCGTCAAAGTCATTTTGAGCATGCACGGGTTTCCACAGCGACAGGTAAGCGTACACACTCTCTGGTTTCTCATCGAGAAACAGGCCGACGAGAATCTCAACGAGAAAATAGAGAGCAGGTTCGAGATTCTGGCCAGTTTTCTTGACGAGAAACCTGAAAGCCTCGTACACACGGCCGGTTTTCTCGGCAAGAAAGCTCTCCCGGCAGTTTTCTTGTCGTTTCTTGACAAGAAAACCGGCTGTGTGTACGAGGCTTTAGGTTAGATGTCATCCATAGAAGGAGTCTGCCAACAGACCTGCTTTGTGAAAAAAAAAAATCACAAACATAGTGCAGCACTGCAAAACAGGAAGAAGGGTCTGCATATGTAATGAAAACTTTATTTAAAAAAAATAAAAATAGTAAAGCATGAATACGTTATTATTAGTAGTAGCATTAATAGTAGAGTCCTTGTCTAGTTGATCACAATGTACTACTAGGTAATGATCTCTATTGTCCATTAAGGGACACAGCCTGATGGTATTAAACATTGTTGGGCTATACTTCCACCTACAAGATAAATGGGCACCAGGCACATGAAAACTGAAAGCCTACCTCTTTAAGGTTCTAACCTCTCCCACTTGCCAGTTACACGTATGCCCTGTACACACGGTCGGTTTTTCCGATGAAAAAAGTCAGATTTTCATCGGAAAAAACAATTGTGTGTGGGCCCCATCTGACTTTTTTCCATCGGTGTTAAAAAAAATAGAACATGTTTTAAATTTGGAAAAAAAAACGATAGGAAATTCCGATCGTCTGTGTGGAACTCCAATGGAGAAAAAACCCACGCATGCTCAGAATCAAGTCAACGAATGCTCAGAAGCATTGAACTTCATTTTTCTCGGCTCGTCTGAGTGTTTTACGTCATGGCGTTTTGGACGGTCAGAATTTTGTCTGATGGTGTGTAGGCAAGACTGATGAAAGTTAGCTTCATCGGAATTCTGACGGAAAATTCCATCGGATTTTATTCCATCGGAAATCCGATCGTGTGTACAGGGCATTAGAGAGGGATTTACAAAGCTGGAGCATGCAAAATTCTGGTGCAGCTCTGCATAGAAACCAATCAGCTTCCAGGTTTGTCACTCGACTTATAGTGTGACTTTGCCAGGCTACTTTGGCGTGACTTCAGCGCTACTTTGAAGCAACTTTGGGGAATGTCTGTGTAATCTTCCAAATCACATAAATTAAGATGAGGATCCGACTTGGAGGCAACTTCCATTGGGGCAGCACAGTGGGGTAGTGGTTAGCACTTTCACCTAGCAGCAAAAAGGGTTGTTGGTTTGAATCCTGACCATGACACCATCTGCCTAGAGTTTGCATGTTCTCCCTGTGCCTGCGTGGGTTTCCTCCAGGTGCTCCGGTTTCCTCATACACTCTAAAGACGTGCTGGTAGGTTTATTGGATCCTGTCTAAATTGGCCCTAGTGTCAGGAAGATCCTGCCAGTATCAGGCGCTCTGAACTTCCTGATGCGCGATCGCGGGTGCCATTGCGCATGCGCACCATTGCGCCTGCGCGTGCATGCGCGGGAATGCGCGCGCGCGCACCCCCACTTGCACCAGGCAGGCTATTTAAACCAGACTGACACACTGGAATCTTGCTGTCTGATCTACAGCGTTACGTGTGTCCTGACCTCTGAAACCTGTTCCAGTTCACTCCAGTATCTGACCCGGCTTGCTTCTGACCAACCCCGCTGTCTGCCTGCATCTGACTTCTGCCTGCCTGACCATCCTTCTGCCTGCTCCTCTGGTCCTGCTGCTGTCCGCCTGATATCCGACCCGGCTCGTTTGACCTATCCAGTTCCAGTCTGCTGCATCTGCCTGCCGATCCAGCCTGTTCCAGGTTCCTGTCTACGGTCCCTCCAGTCAGCTGTCCAATTCCAGTCTGCTGCATCTGCCTGCTGTTCCAGCTTGTTCCTGGTTCCCGTCCCTGCTCAGTCGCACCTGCAATTCCTCTGTACAGCTCCACCTGGACTTCAGACCAACCTCCTGCTGTTGATCCTGCCAGGCACTTGTGCCACTCCTGACTCCTGTGCTTCCTGTTCACCCTACCAGGGGCCACGAGTCGGAGCCGCAAGAGAGGCCATCCCCTGCAATCCGGGCTCGTCCACTAGGTATGTGACAGTATCAGACAGCCATGTCCGAGCCCAAGCGGGGAGCCTCTCCTATGGAGGAACTCTGTGTGCACCTGGCAGGATTCACCCAGGCCATTAAAGGCCTTCAGGAAGGATACTCACACCTGGAAGAAAGGATTTGAGTACTTGCACCCCCTGGCACCCAGGAGTCTGCTCCCCGCCTGCTTCTCCAGCCAGCACGGTTTCCCCCACAGTTGTTACCCTGCTACCTGAACCAAAGGTTCCCACGCCTGAAAAGTTTTCCGGGGAACAAAGCAAATTTAGGACATTCCGAAACTCTTGTGAACTTTACCTCTCATTACAACCATGCACTTTCTCTCAAGAAGCCACCAAGGTGGGCTTCGTGATTTCCTTACTCCTGGGAGAACCCCAATCTTGGGCCCACCGCCTTCTGGAACAGGAAGCCGAGTCCTTAGCCAATTTAACCACCTTCCTCGATGCCATGGCTGAACTTTACGAGGACCCGCAGCCTTCAGCGACTGCGGAAGTAGCCCTGCGTACCCTTCAAAAAGGGTACAGGGCAGTAGAGGACTATGTCACCGAATTTAGGCGGTGGAGTGTGGACACTAACTGGAATGACGCAGCTCTCCTTTGCCAGTTTCGTTTGGGACTCTCTGACCCCTTAAAAGATGAACTGGCTTGAGTAGGAATACCCCAGACCTTGGATGCATTAATCAACTTGACCATACAAATTGATCGGCGGCTGAGGGAGCAAAGAGCGGAGAGGGAGGTTGGGCCCTTTCATCTCATCTGGATGTTACACAGAGTCCCCAACTATGCTCATCTGGCACCTACTGTTGGGTCAGTCTTTGCGCCTGGTACCTCCGTACCCAGGCAGTCAGGAGTCCTCCGCCCTTCCCTTACTATGGAAGAACGTCAACGTCGCCGGGTGAACAACCTGTGCCTGTACTGCGGGGGATCCGGGCATTATGTTAGTAACTGCCCTGCTAAGCTTCGCAAGTGCCTGTCCCTCTCTTCCAATCATGCGACTTCTTGGCTCAAGGCTTCTTCTTCCCACCTGGCTCTCCCTATTCTGTTGCAACTGTCAGGAAGGATACTACAAGTGTCTGCCATTATCGACTCCGGGGCCTGCCGTTGCTTTATGGACTCGTCTTTTGAAACCCAACACCAGGTTCCTTTATTATATAAGGCCCAAGGACTCTCCATTCATCTGGCCGATGGTTCTGCGATTAAATCTGGTCCAGTTACACAGGAGACTTCCCCCCTTCCAGTCACGATCGCCAATCTACACCGAGAGCTGCTTCGCATGGACATAATCTCTTCACCATTATTCCCTGTTATTCTTGGTATGCCATGGTTACAAGCCCATAACCCCTACATCAACTGGGTCACGGGAGAGGTCACATTTCCCTCCACTTATTGCCAACAGTTCTGTACTCCCATGGGCCCCAGTAAACCACCTGCCTTGTTGTGTTTGGACACTGACTCTGAGTTACGCCAGTCTGTTCCTGAGGCCTACTTCGACTTTCTGGACGTCTTCAGTAAGAAAGGGGCTGAGACGCTTCCGCCCCATCGGGCC
The DNA here is from genome assembly GCA_029206835.1 of Rana muscosa. Lineage (NCBI taxonomy): Eukaryota > Metazoa > Chordata > Amphibia > Anura > Ranidae > Rana > Rana muscosa. The sequence goes on from CM055128.1 coordinate 75,522,490, forward strand.
TATGACTGCCCCACCGAGCTCTTTCCGGGAGCTGAAATCCCCTTTGGCAGGATCTTCCCGCTGACTGAGCTGGAGCAAGGAACACTTAAAACATACATCGACGAGAACTTGGAAAAAGGGTTTATCCGGCCATCCACGTCTCCAGCAGGAGCAGGTATCTTTTTCGTAGAGAAGAAGGATCATACCCTACGGCCCTGCGTAGACTATCGTGAGCTTAACAAGATCACCGTCAAAAATCGCTACCCTCTCCCCTTGGTACCCAAATTATTCCAGAGGCTGGGAGCTGCCACCATTTTCACTAAGTTAGATCTCCGAGGGGCCTACAATTTGGTTCGCATCAGGGAAGGGGATGAGTGGAAAACAGCCTTTCACACTCGTTTCAGGCACTTTGAGTACCTGGTGATGCCCTTTGGGCTATGCAACGCCCCTGCAACCTTCCAGTACTTCATCAATGACGTTTTCCGGGACTACTTGGATCTGTTCGTTATCGTCTATTTAGACGACATCCTTATCTTCTCTTCTTCCCTGGATTCCCATCGCAAGCACATCAGATGTGTGTTAGCTCGGCTTCAACAGCATGGCCTATACGCCAAGGACGAGAAGTGCGAGTTTGAGCGGAAAAGTATTCCCTTTCTGGGCCTAATCATCTCGGTAGAGGGCATTAAGATGGACCCTCAGAAGGTTGCAGCAATCTTAGACTGGCCAGCACCCACCGACAAGAAAGGAATCCAATGCTTCGAAGGATTTGCTAACTTCTATAGGAAATTTATTAAGGGGTTCTCAGCCATCATCAGCCCTATCACCCAGTTAACCAGACCAGTCCGTTTCCACTGGTCCCCGGAGGCCCAAACCGCCTTTGAGTCCCTCAAGAGACTGTTTACCTCCGCCTCTGTTCTAAAGCATCCTGACTCCTCCCTACCGTTCGTTCTGGAAGTAGACGCCTCTGAAATTGCTGTCGGAGCAGTCCTTTCCCAACGACAAGGGACTAAAGCCCTGTTACACCCTGTAGCCTTCTTTTCTCGTAAACTGTCAGCAGCAGAAAGAAACTATGACGTGGGAGACCGGGAACTATTGGCCATAAAATCTGCCCTGGAAGAGTGGCGATACTTACTGGAGGGAGCCGCTCATCCAATCCTGGTATACACGGACCACAAGAACCTGGAATACTTGAGGTCTGCAAAAAGGCTGAAACCCCAGCAAACCAGGTGGGCTCTATTCTTCTCCAGGTTCTCTTTTCATGTTAACTACCGGCCAGGCTCTAAGAACATATAACCAGATGCTCTGTCTAGGATGTTCCCCGAGCCTAAAGAAACCTCTCTTCCTGACACAATTCTTCCCCCAGGAAATTTCCTTCTGATACAAGAAGACCTTCTTTCACGGATAAAGCAAGCCTCAGTGGGGTCAGCACCTGCCGTGGGAACAGAAATACTGGTAAAGGATGGTTTGTTCTGGTACAAGAATAACATTTTTGTACCCGAAGGTCTACGGGTCACGGTGCTGGAACTTTGCCACGACCATGCACTGGCAGGTCATTTTGGTGTCACCAAGACCGCTGATCTTGTTCAACGTACCTTTTGGTGGCCTCAAGTACTTGGAGACTGCAAGAGATATGTGGAGACCTGCACCACCTGTACGCGGAATAAGACTAGTAGAACTAGGGCCTGGGGTTTGTTGAGGCCTTTGCCCGTCCCAGACAGGCCATGGAAGATGCTATCCATAGACTTCATTGTTGAGTTACCTCCAGCAGAGGGTCACACCGCCATCTTTATAGTGGTAGACCGGCTATCCAAGATGGCTCATTTCATACCAATGAAAGGTACTCCCTCCGCTCCTGAGACAGCGAAAACGTTCATCAGAGAGGTAATCAAGCTTCATGGGATTCCTGACAATATTGTTTCCAATCAGGGAGTACAATTTACTTCCCGATTCTGGAGAGCTCTGTGTAAAGCCTTGGGAATTGAGCTGTCATTCTCCACTGCTTATCACCCTCAAACAAATGGACAAACTGAGAGGACTAATCAGACCCTCGAGCAATATCTACACAGTTTTTCGTCTTTTTCTCAGGATGACTGGATTTCCCTGCTCCCACTGGCCGAATTTGCTTACAATAATTCTGTCCACTCTCCCACAAAACAAAGCCCATTTTTTGCCAATTACGGCTTTCATCCATCTTTTTTGCCCAATTCTATCCCTGAATGCTCTGTACCTGCGGTCCATGAAACAATGAATTTTTTTTTCTCCAATAATCAACTCTTACAAGAGACCATGACAAGAACTCAGGAACATAACAAGGAGGCCTTTGACAAGAAGAAGCGAGGAGAACTGGTGCTTGAACCTGGTAATCTCGTATGGCTGTCCACAGCAAACCTGAAATTAGCCTGTCCCTCTAGGAAGTTGGGTCCTAAGTTCATGGGGCCTTTCCCCGTTAAGAGGAAAATCAACGAGGTAGCTTACGACCTGGAACTTCCGGAGTAGCTCAGGATTCATCCTGTCTTTCACGTCTCCCTGTTAAAACCTTCCGTTCCAAATCCCTTTCCTGACCGGAATTTGGATCCTCCTGACCCTATAATAGTGGATGGAGAGGAAGAATTTGAGGTAGAAGCTGTCTTGGATTGCAGGAGGAGGAGTAATCAAGTCCAATTTTTGATCAAATGGAAGGGGTACGGGCCTGAGGAGAACTCTTGGGAACCCGAGGAAAACATCCACGCTAAGAGTTTAATTCAATCCTTCAAGAGATCTCACCCGGACAAATGGGCCCGGTTGGGCATCCGGAGGCTTCCCCTTGGGGGGGGCAATGTCAGGAAGATCCTGCCAGTATCAGGCGCTCTGAACTTCCTGATGCGCGATCGCGGGTGCCATTGCACATTCGCGTGCGCGCGCGCCCCCACTAGCACCAGGCAGGCTATTTAAACCAGACTGACACACTGGGATCTTGCTGTCTGATCTACAGCGTTACGCGTGTCCTGACCTCTGAAACCTGTTCCAGTTCACTCCAGTATCTGACCCGGCTTGCTTCTGACCAACCCCACTGTCTGCCTGCATCTGACTTCTGCCTGCCTGTCCATCCTTCTGCCTGCTCCTCTGGTCCTGCTGCTGTCCGCCTGATATCCGACCCGGCTCGTTTGACCTATCCAGTTCCAGTCTGCTGCATCTGCCTGCCGATCCAGCCTGTTCCAGGTTCCTGTCTACGGTCCTTCCAGTCAGCTGTCCAATTCCAGTCTGCTGCATCTGCCTGCCATTCCAGCTTGTTCCTGGTTCCCGTCCCTGCTCAGTCGCACCTGCAATTCTTCTGTACAGCTCCACCTGGACTTCAGACCAACCTCCTGCTGTTGATCCTGCCAGGTACTCGTGCCACTCCTGACTCCTGTGCTTCCTGTTCACCCTACCAGGGGCCACGAGTCAGAGCCGCAAGAGAGGCCATCCCCTGCAATCCGGGCTCGTCCACTAGGTACGTGACACCTAGTATATGTGTGTTAGGGGCCTTAGGTTGTAAGCTCCTTAAGGGTAGGGACTGATGTGAATGTACAATGTATATGTAAAGTGCTGCATAAATTGACGGCGCTATATAAGTACCCAAAAAAAATAAATAAGTCTATGGGCACAAGTCAGATAGAAGTCACCTTGAAAAAGTACAGGAACCTTTTCTAAAGTCAGAGTGACTTCAGTAGTGCTAACTAAGACTCTCATTGACTTAAATGGGATTTCACGTGTCATGCGACTTGGGGTCTCACAAGTCAGATCCCAAGTTGTGGCAGCGTGAACCCTTCCTCTTTGCTTGATTTTTCATTTGAAGTAGGGAGATTACTTTCACTGCTTTGCCAATTTGCAGTTTTCCCACGTACCCTTTTGGTGGGCCGTGTTCCTTCCTTCGGTTGGGGCTAGAGCAAAAATTGGCCCTTGACCCCATCAAGTGTCAGCTTTCTGCCTTGTCTATTATTTTTCAACATTCTCTTGCTACTAATTCCCTAATTTTTACTTCCATTCAAGGGGTTACATACATTAGAGCTGCACAGTTAATCGTTAAAAAATCGTGATCTCGATTCAACCCCCCTAACGATCTCTATTGCAGAGTTTGCCGATTCTTTCATATAACAAGTGGAGAGACTTATCTGCGCACTCAGCTGTCAAAAGAAAAAATCCGGGCAGTCTGGCAAGTTTTTAACATGAAACATTGTGACTAACGCTTCCTTCTTAGATCAAAGGGATAAACTTCTGTGTGTAAATGCAGGAAGTTTAAACACTTAAAGTCTAAATCTTTTTCTGACACTTTTTTTTAAGTTAAAATCAATATTTTTTGCTAGAAAATTACTTGGAACCTCCAAACATTATATATATTTTAGCAGAGACCCTAGAGAATAAAATGGAAATTGCTGCAATATTTTATGTCACACTGTATTTGCCCAGCGGTCTTTCAAACGCAATTTTTTGGGAAAAAATACACTTTAATGATTAAAAAAAAAAAACGAAACAGTAAAGTTAGCCCAATTTTTTTTTGTTTTAATGTGAAAGATGATGTTACGCCGCGAGAATTGTGAGAGAATCGTGATCTATCTTCTAAGCAAAAAAATAGTGATTCTCATTTTAGCCAGAATCGTGCAGCTCTAACATACATTGCTCCCCTTATTTGGCTTCCAGTCCAACCGTATGATTTATATTTAGTTCTATCAGTGTTGCAAAGACTAATCAAAGCATTTTTTTTATGTTATGCTGTAATGTAGCCTTCCTTGTGGCCATTACTTTGGCTAGATGGGTTTCCGAGTTATCAGCATGCACTTATAAGAAGCCTGATTTCATCTTGCACAAAGACCAAACTGTATTTAGACCAAAAGCCTCCTTATTTCCCAAGTTGTTCTCTGCTTTTCACCTTCAAGAAAATATTGTGTTACTTTTATGTTGTCCAGCTCTAGTTGATCCCAAAGAGATCTCGGTAAGAAGGGTCCATGTCTTCAAGTACAAGAAGACCAATGCATGCACATGCTCATATTTGTGTATACAAGTTCAATACCAGACATGTACTAGCACATGGGCACAGATGTATTATTGTGTGCGTAGGCTCACATGCACACTCGGCACTGGTATGGGCAACAAGCGGTCTATATAAGCTGGAGTGTGACATGGACAGATTAGGTAGAGTTATTCAGCTAGTTCCTAAGTTACCTGTGACCTGACCTACTACTTCCTCCTTCCCATATATGACCTTGCTTGCCTCTGACTGGTCTCTGGATTCTTGTCTGCCCATTGTGACCTTGGCCTGTGTTTCAGCCTCTGCATCCTGCTTTCTGATTTGGTTCCTCACAGCTAGGCTCTTGACAACCTTTGGCTCGTGCCCTTTCGTAGTTTCTGTCTGCTGATCGCGTGCTACCAGGTTCTTGCAGTTGGTTCTTACCAGTGGTCCACAGTTGTCTATCACTCACACCCAACAGCTTGCACTGCTGCAACATTGGCCCTCATGCCATTCTGCATTCTCACTTCTCCTGTTCCAGTGCCAGGGGTGTTGGACAAGAGGTGTAAGAGAAGCCCCCTCTTTATCTCAGTCTCCACCAGGTACATCTCCAATGTCTGGATGTCCTAAGGGCATCAGGGTTTATCTCTTGGCCACTCTTTCGTTAAATCAGATGGACTCCTTGTTTGTTATTCCAAAAGGGCCTAAAAGAGTTCATCCAACTCCTAGATATACCATTTCTAAGTTGATTTGACAATGAGATGCGAGATAACTTGCCTCCATTTTTCGATAATGCTCAGTCTAGTTGTAACGTACCTGGTGGTGGAGCCTGACATTTGGACATAGGCTTCTCTTACACCTCTGGCTCAGGAACCTTGGTAAATGGACAGGATCGCCTAAAGACAGAGTGAGCACGAGTGCCTGACTGGTTTTCCATTAAAGGACTGTGAAGAGCAGTGCGTGCCTTGCTAAAGAGCAAGCTATGCATTGCTGCAGAGCAGGCTGTGCTGGCTCAGAGACCAGAACAGGAAGTAGGCATAGGTCAGGACTCAGCAGGTTCAAATGCAGGTAAACAGGGTAAGGCAGTCTGGGTCAGCAACAGAAGGGCAGATCAAATACAAGTGTCAGGCAGAAGAGTAATTGAAATCAGGCCAGGGTCGGTAACAGTAAGCAGATGGGCGGATAAGCAGAAGGAGCAGGCAGAGACCAAATCCACAGACAAGCCAGGGGTAGGTACAGGCAGCATTCGGGAGCAGATCAAGTTGGTAACAGGGAGTCAACACAGAAACAGGTGTGTTTTTATTTCCTTTTGGACTGCTTGCTACAGCCCTATAGCATAAAGGGGCAGGCCTTCAGTTCTTATGTGTTTAGTGTCCATGTCTCTAATGGGCAGCAGTATAACCCTACATTGCTTAATTTCACCAAGCTGTGCCCTCAATGGAAAACATTTTGCAGTGAAAAACAAATATTTTACTATTTGGATCCCTTAGGTCTTGATCCAGCAATGCTACACTGCAAACAGAAAAATATAGCAATACACTACCAGTTTTTTTGCACCATGAGAAGTGGCTTGTTCACCCAGAGGAAACTCAGGTTCACACATAAAAAAATAAAATAAAAATAAAACCCGAAGGCTAGTTGTTTTACATGGGAAGTAATACAGAACAACAGTCACTTAATTCAAACAGAACAGCCTCAGGCTACAAATCCAAAAAATAAAAGGTTTAAAACACATTTACGGAAGAGCTAAGCTTAGCACTGTTTGAATTTACTTTGACCACAAAATTTAAGCATATGATAAGTTTAGAAAAAGTTTAACACTTTCAGTGTATTTTTATACTTTTTTCAATTTCATTACTTTTATACGTTTTCCATTAAAGTGAACCTCTCTCTTTGGAACAGGAAATAAATGGAATTCTTCCACTAGGGACACAGACCTACATAAAACTTGGCAGAATTTCTAACCCCCTTTAATATACACTACGTTGTCAAAAGTATTGGGACACCTGCCTTTACACACACATGAACTTTATTGGCATCCCACTCTAAAGCCTCATACACACGATTGGACTTCAAACAAACTTTTCCGTGGATTTTTGCCCGAAGGGAGTTGGCCGTGAACGCCCATAGCATACACACGACAGGACTTTTTCAGCCAACAAACATGATCGTAGTGACGTAATTGACGTACTACATGGTTTTTCTGCTCTTTTCTGCTCTTTACCGCCACCCTTTGGTCAACTTCTGCTATTGTTGGTTGATTTTAACATTGGTTCTGAGCATGCGTATTTGTACTTCGGACTAAAGTCCTATAGATTTCTGTACACACGGCAGGACTTTGCACCGTAGGACTTTTGTTGCCGAAAAGTTTGTCCGTTTGCAGAGCGAACTTTTGTCCGATGAAAACTGAAAAAGTTTGTCCGATGGAGCGTACACACGGTCTGATGTTTTGGAAAACTTGCTCATTTTGAAGTTTGTTGTCAAAAAGTCAGACCAAGTGTATGGGCCTTTAGTCCGTAGGGTTCAATATTGAGATGGCCCACCCTTTGCAGCTATAACAGCTTCAACTGTTTTGGGAAGGCTGTCCACAAGGTTTAGGAAGTGCATTTGTGAGGTCAGGCAGCGATGTTGGACGAAAAGGCCTGGCTCACAGTCCCGCTGTATTTCACCCCAAAGGTGTTCTAGTAGGTTGAGATCAGGACTCTGTGCAGGCCAGTTAAGTTCCTCCACCCCAAACTCACTCATCCATGTCTTTATGGACCTTGCTTTGTGCACTGGTGCACAGTCATGTTGGAACAGGAAGGGACCATCCCCAAACTATTCCCACAAAGTTGGGGATGATGTAAAGGGGGAGTTGAGGACACTCATTAAGAGGCGATCTTTATGAGAAGGGGGAGGGGACTGTGATGTGCACTGGGGACTGAGGACGCTGATATAAGAATGGGTTCAGATCTGTGTATGTGCATTAGGTGCACACGTCATGGGTGGATCAGCCCATTTCAATGGGCTGCACTACACACAAGAAACAGAGAGAAAGAAGTCCTTGACCTTTTTTTTTTAAAATTGCGCCGCACCAAGTTGCATGGTCTCAAGTCGCATGGTGCTGCAGCAACATGTGGTTCGGCGCACGCGAAATGCGTGACAGGGAACCGACATGATATTCGGACCGGACCTCAGTGAATTATAATTCAATACCCCTGTGATAGATCAACACAAAGTGCCACATAATTGTGAAGTGGAAGGAAAATGATAAATGGTTTTCAATTTTTTTTTACAAAAATATGTGAAAAGTGTGGTGTGCATTTGTATAGCGTCCCCCTGAGTCAATACTTTGTAGAACCACCTTTCACTGCAATTACAGCTGCAAGTCTTTTTGGGGATGACTTTACCAGCTTTGTACATCTAGAGAGTGACATTCTGCCCAAAAATAGCTCAAGCTCTGACAGATTGGATGGAGAGCGTCTGTGAACAGCAATTTTCAAGTCTTGTCACAGATTCTCAATTGGATCTTGACATTGACTGGGCCATTCTAACACATGAATATGCTTTGATCTAAACCATTCCATTGTAGCTCTGGCCGTATGTTTACGGTCGTTGTCCTGCTGGAAGGTGAACCTCCGCCCCAGTCTCAAGTCTTTTGCAGACTCTAATGCCGCGTACACACGACCGTTTTTAATGTCATTGAAAAAAACTGCATTTTTCTCGACGTGATTTTTCGTGTTTCCTCTCAAGCCTGCCTTGCCTACACACTATCGTAGAAAAAAATGTTCGAGTAAAGCGCGGTGACGTACAACACGTACAACGGCACTATAAAGGGGAAGATCCATTCGGATGGCGCCACCCTTCATGTTAGTAAAGTTTGTTGAGCGACGATTCGCGCTTTTCAGCCTCGTGCTTTTCAGTCCGTTACAGCGTGACAAATGTGCTATCTCCATTACGATCGCTAGTTTTACCAGAACGAGCGCTCCCATCTCATACTTGATTCTGAGCATGCACATTTTTTTTTTCACGTTGTTAAAGCCCCCACACGGGCATTGTTCATGACGAGAAAATGACGATGTAAAAAACGACGTGAAAAATTAGAGCATGTTCCAATTTTTTAATGGCCGTTTTTCACGTTGTGAAAAATGCTCTGAAGCCCACGCGCCATCATTTTTAGAGACCATTTTAAAATTTTTTATTTTTCTCGTCATTAAAAACGGTTGCGTGTACACGGCATAACTTGTTTTCTTCTAAGATTGCCCTGTATTTGGCTCCATCCATCTTCCCATCAACTCTGATCAGCTTCCCTGTCCCTGCTGAAGAAAAGCATCCCCACAACAGGATGCTGCCACCACCATGTTTCACAGTGGGGATGGTGTGTTCAGGGTGATATGCAGTGTTAGTTTTCCACCACACATAGCGTTTTCTTTTAGGCCAAAAAGTAAAATTTTGGTCTCATCTGACCAGAGCACCTTCTTCCACATGTTTGCTGTGTCCCCCACATGGCTTCTCGCAATCTGCAAACTGGACTTCTTATGGCTTTCTTTCAACAATGGCTCAGGGTAGTCATCAGAAATTGTGGGGCCCCTTACACAGCTTTAGGCCACTTCACAATTATGTGCCACTTTGTGGTGATCACATAACATCTCAATAAAAACATTTACGTTTTTGGTTGGCAACAGCAACATGACAAGATGTGGAAAATGTCAAGGGGTATGAATACTTTTTCATGGCACTGTGTGTGTGTATATACAGTATATATATATATATATATATATATATATATATATATATATATATACACATATACAGTTTATGGACCGACTTTACACAGACTCTACAGAATATCCTTGTACTTTGAAAATATCCCATGTTACCTTTTTGCCAATAAAGCAATGCAAATAATGTTATTTTCTTCTTTTATTTGACAGCACAGTATCTGAAAGGCAGAACGCTTGTATTACTGTAGAAGTATTCTGGCAAGTTATTTTAATCTAATTCATTTGAGCCATAACTTAAGCAAAACAGTATGCAAAGCAGTCGTGTGCTTTGCACACTGTAAACATGTGGTTATATTTTACTATCTATTTATGGGAGAATAAATACAGGATTTAAGGATGACACGATATACAAAAAAGAGTTAAAGTAGAACTCCAGGCAAATAGCTATATTCATATTTGAAATATAAGAATTATTTTACCTTCTTCCACTTCAGAAACTCCTGCCAGACAGCACAGCTAGGTCTTCTACATTAATACAGGCTGTAGTGCAACTAGGATAACAATGAGCCTGTGATTGGACATTAAGATAACAGCAGCAGATTAATAAGGTTATTCCTGTATACACCTTTCCAGTGCAGGGCACAGTAGAGCCCCAATTGGCTTAGAATGCTGACCACAGTGCGTACTGCTATAGGTTATGAATGGATGATAACAATTTGCTTTAAGGCCTCGTTCCGTGAGTGTTTCCTGCACCGCATTCAAAACGCACTGGGTGTGCAATCTGCTGCGGGTGGTAATATAATCCTTATAACACTGAACAGTACCATGCGATCCAGTGCAGTGCATTTTTAGAAAGTAGTGTGTGCAACTGTGCACTACTTTTGGTGCAATCCAGTGTGGTTTCTGCCCATTAAATGAATCGGATGTAAATCGCACCCCATCGCATATGAACTGCACAGGAAAGCGGGCCGAGTTCCTGTGCGATTCAGGTGTGAGCCAGTTCTTTTTTTTTTAACAAGAGAGGTGTGAGCCAGTTCTAAATTGTGTTTTATTTTATATATGCCTATAGTTCCGCTTTAGGTGCCCATAAACATTACATCAGCGGTTCTCAGCCTTATTGAGACCAGGGCCCAGTAAATTCTTCCAAAACCTCACATGCCCCAAAAGTAGAAAACAAAAGTTTATATTCACACAATAGAAAGTTAGGTAATAAAAAAATATGTATTGAAATACTTGAAGGCACTGGATGAGGCTGAAAGTCACTGTGAGCAGATGGGATTTCTGCAGGAGGTTAGGGGGCTCTGCATCAGACTTGGTGGCCCTGTAGAAGGTCAGGTTTCTGGAGGAAACTGGGGGCAACTGTGGGAGTTGGAGTCTCTAGAGGGGCTGGGGTTCTATCCAGGAGGCTTGGGGTTTTCCAGGGGCACTGCTGTAGACTGAAGTGCACTGCAGGGACACTGTTGGAGACTTTTTTTTAGGTTGGGTGCACTATGGGGGCTGGAGGCTCTGCAACAATCTAGAGGGCACTGCAGGGGCCGGGGGCACTGTGGGGGCTGAGGGCTCTCATGGGGCTTGGGGGACACTGTGGGAGGTTGAGAGGCATTGCAAGCCATTATGGAAGGTTGAGTGGCACTATGGTAGCTGTGAGGTTGGGGTCTCTAGAGGGCTGGTTCTATCCAGGAGGCTTGGGGTTTTCTAGGTAGACTGAAGTACGCTGCAGGGACTGGGGACACTGATGGAGACACCGTTTTAGGTTGGGGGCACTATGGGGGCTGGAGGCTCTGCAGAAATCTAGAGGGCACTTCAGGGGGTTGGGGGGCACCGTGGGTGCTGAGGGCTCTCATGGGGCCTGGGGACACTGTGCGAGGTGGAGGGGCATTGCAAGCCACAATGGGAGGATGAGTGGCACTATGGTAGCTGGGAGGCACTGTGGAACGCTAGGGGATGTGCAGCTGGCTGGCAGCCTGGGATAAGGAGGCCACAGCCTAGTAGTGAACCATAGGGATTGTCCCGATGTTCGAGTCAAACGTAAGTTCAATTTGAACATCGGGTGTTCATTTGTTTGGGAGAACAAACAAACATATGGGGTGATCGCAGCAAATTTGAGTGCCGCAGGGCATCCCATAATGCACTGTGAGTTGGCAGTGCATTGATGGCTGCTGATTGGCCAAAGCATGCACCTGACCTGCATGCTTTGGCCAGTCACAGCACAATGTGCTGTGAGAGCTATGATTGGCCAAAGGCAGGGAGCCTTTGGCCAATCATGGCTCAGGGGCTAAATCCAAGCCCCACACTATATAAGGCTGCTTACACTGCGGCCGTATGTAGTGTGTTGTGGAGAATGTAAGATAGATTACGCAGGTTAGTTAGTGGATAGAGCGTGTAGTCAGTGTAGTGTATATATGTATGTGTGTGTGTATGTATATATATATATAGAGAGCACAAACAGAGCACAGGGGTCAGGAGTGTGTAAAGGACAGAGCACAGGGGTCAGGAGTGTGTAAAGGACAGAGCACAGGGGTCAGGAGTGTATAATGTACAGAGCACAGGGGTCAGGAGTGTGTAAAGGACAGAGCACAGGGGTCAGGAGTGTATAATGTACAGAGCACAGGGGTCAGGAGTGTGTAAAGGACAGAGCACAGGGGTCAGGAGTGTATAATGTACAGAACACAGGGGTCAGGAGTGTGTAAAGGACAGAGCACAGGGGTCAGGAGTGTATAATGTACAGAGCACAGGGGTCAGGAGTGTATAATGTACAGAACACAGGGGTCAGGAGTGTGTAAAGGACAGAGCACAGGGGTCAGGAGTGTATAATGTACAGACCACAGGGGTCAGGAGTGTGTAATGTACAGAACACAGGGATCAGGAGTGTTTAACGTACAGAACACAGGGGTCAGGAGTGTGTAACGTACAGAGCACAGGGGTCAGGAGTGTGTAAAGCACAGGTTAGTAAACAGAATAAAACTGAAAATTACCAACCTGCCCTCTAGTAAAGATCTCTTCTCCCCCAGTACAGTTGCCCACCAGTACAGATTTCCCTCCAGTAAAGATCCACCCTCATTATAGATCTCCTGCCCCAGTACAGTATTTAGGTACTTTATATAGAAATACATACAGTATATAGTAACTGTTTTGTTTGTCAAAGGATTTGTAATTATGACCATCCAGTCCTGAGATTTACACAGCTCTGCTACACAACACAATCCTGTCTGACAGGGAAGAGAACTGATTTTTCTCTGCTGCAGTTAAGTAACACCGACAGGTGTCATCCCTCCCCCGCCCTGTGACTGGACAGTGAAAGGAGAAGCAGGACATTGATGATCGCATCTCTCTGTCACTCCCCTCTCTTCCCCTCTCAGCATGCTTCCTGTTAGAACGTGAACACTGCAGCCTAGCTGACTGGCTCCTTTTGCCAATTACTCCTCCAGCAGTCTTAGCTCTGCTGTACATTGAGGCTGATTGCAAGTCAAACTCGGGGTGCTTTCACAAATTCCATTAAAAATAAAAATAAAATTAAAAAAATAAGGATGTATTGATGAATACAGCATTGGGTATAATTGTGTCTTTTATATATGCCTGGAGTTCAGCTTTAAATAAATACATATTCATATCAGTCATAAAAGAAATAACTTGAAAGCCTTGAAGCAAATTTTACAACTAGTGACTGAGTTTAGCACAAATATATTTATATGAAATATGTTTGCTTTCAGACATCTGCTAATGGTTTTATGCCAAGCATCAATTTCTTCCTCAACAATATAAAATAGAAAACTTTATTTCTAATGTTTTTGTTTCATCATTTCCTCTAAAGCGCACCTGTTACCTCCTTAGTCCTCACCAATGCATTACATTAAAGCCTCGTACACACGGCCGGTTTTCTCGGCAAGAAAACTGTTGGGAGACCTTTTTGCCAAGAAAACCGGTCGTGTGTATGGTTTCTCGACGGGAAACCTGCCGGGAATCTTGACAAGAAAAATAGAGAACCTGTTGTCTATTTTCTCGTCGGCTTGTTTCCCGACGAGAAAACCGTGAGTGTGTATGCTTACCTGTCCATGGTAAACCCGCGCATTCGACGTATGCGCGGTAGCATACAAGGGAAGTGTAGGGTGTAGCAAGATGGCGGCGGCGGCATTGAATGTGACGAGCGCGTGCTCGTCGTAGTCGATGACGTCACCGCGTTCTTGCCATTCAAAAGAAAGGCGGTTCTTTTGAATGTGCGTGTGTACACAGGGCTTGGCAAGACTAGCTTGCCAGGAATCCCGTCGAGAAAACCAACGTTTTATTTTCGACGGGATTCTCGCCCGTGTGTACGAGGCTTAACTCTGTTGCATCTGACACTTCCTGGAGTTTTGGATGTCTTGACCCCCCTCTAGCTGCCTGCTCTCTCCTCCTATCAGCGTTTTCCTTGTTAGAACATGAGCAGTGCAGCACAACTGGTTGGCCCTTTTTGCTGCTTCTCCATTTCCCAGTTTGAGCTCTGCTTTATAGTAGATTGCTCGAGGCTGATGGCAAGTCAAATTCAGGTTTTCGCATTGCTTACATTTAAAATAATACATTTATAGTATAACGAAAGGTAAAAATGTTTAATGAGTCGAGTAATTAGAACACCTGTCAGGTTTTTATTACTCCCTGTCCCCCATTAAAGTGGAGTTCCACCCATTTTTTAGTTTATTGAAAGTCAGCAGCTACAAAAAGCATAGTTGCTGACTTTTAATAAACCGACACTCACCTGTTCCACGGTCCAGCAATGGGGCCACCCGAAGGCTCGCTCCTCTCCCCCTCCTCTCCTCGGCTCCGTCATAGCAACTGTGGGCACCCGGCCGTGACAGCTTACGGCTTTAAGGTCAGACGCGCACTGCGCATGAGCGAGTCGCGCAGCGCTCTGCTATTTGCCAGCCGGTCTTCTGGGACCTGTGTTGTGTCCCAGAAGATCACTGGCACATGCCAAATGTAATAAACAGACACTCGCCTGTTCCACGGTCCAGCGATACGGCCACCCAAAGCCTCGCTCCTCTCCCCCTCCTCTCCACGGCACCGGCATTGCAAGTGTGGGCATCCGGCTGTGACAGCTTGCAGGTTCACAGCCAGGCACGCAATGCGCATGCGCGAGTCGCGCTGCACGCTTTTAGTGGCCAGGCAATCTTCTGGGACCTGTGATGTGTCCTAGAAGATTGCAGAGCGGGAGGGGGAGAGGAGGAGTTGCCTGGGCAGCGAGGTGAAGGAAGCAGGAAGTGGGACAGGAAGTATTTGTCAAAACTAGGTACCCACCCCCCCCCCCAAAAAAAAATGACATGCCAAATGTAATAAACAGACACTCGCCTGTTCTACGGTCCAGCGATACGGCCACCCAAAGCCTCGCTTCTCTCCCCCTCCTCTCCATGGCACCGGCATTGCAAGTGTGGGCATCCGGCTGTGACAGCTTGCAGGTTCACAGCCAGGCACGCAATGCGCATGCGCGAGTCGCGCTGCACGCTTTTAGTGGCCAGGCAATCTTCTGGGACCTGTGATGTGTCCTAGAAGATTGCAGAGCGGGAGGGGGAGAGGAGGAGTCGCCTGGGCAGCGAGGTGAAGGAAGCAGGAAGTGGGACAGGAAGTATTTGTCAAAACTAGGTACCCACCCCCCCCCCAAAAAAAAAATTACATGCCAAATGTGGCATGTAAAGGGGTGAGGAGTGCTTAGGAGTTACACTTTTGGGTGGAACTCCGCTTTAAGTTGTGCATATATGATTGGGTGTCATTAGAAAACATGGGGAATGACTTGTCATGCAATTTTGATGTCCAAGTTGCACAAGTGTGAATGGAGCCTAAAAATAGATTTCTTACAAACTGTCAGTAAATTTACTGACAGTTGGCAACCCTGAAGGGTACTCTCCAAAACGGGACACAGATGGAAAAAATGACAGGGGGTATAACCCTCCATTACTCCATCCCCCAAAAAAGTTTTGCCTTTAGTCAGTGGTGGCCTGTAATGCAGAGCGCACGGGCGCCACTTCCCTAATTCATGCATAGATTCCAATGTTTTTTTGTTTTTTTTTAAGCACGTAATAGAGCCAAAGGCTTCAAAAGGGTGGTCTCAGGGTGCTCTGAGCGTTGTGTGACAATAGCCAATGAATATTTACTATCGTCTTCCTGATTCTCCTCCCGGCCAATCAGGAAGCGGGTCCTGAGGCCAAAAGGAGAAGCAATCCTATAGGCCTAGGAGGAGGAGGGAGGAGACGCATGGCAGAAGCCGCCTTGATGCCGAGGAGGAGATGCAGGGGAAGCCGTCACCCGGAGGGAAGCGCTATAGATGGGTTAAGGGCAGGAGTGGTGACCGACCAGGGAGGGAGTGCGGGAGACCCGACCGGGGGGGGGGGGTGATATGTGGGTGCACTATTTGCCACCCCCCCCCAAAAAAAATTGACCACAGCTGCTGCTGCCTTTAGTTCTACTTTTTAACAACAAGGTTGGTCTTTATTGAAAGTTGAGGCAGTCACAAAAGGCAGTCATTAAGTTATCAAAATACAAATCAGGTGAAATCCTACAAATTAGAGGCTCAGAAACTCAGTGAAGGACAATAGCAGGTAAACATACATTTCAATGTCTGTACATAAAGAAAAAACAAAAAAGAGCAAGAGAAGAAAAAGGTAAAAAAATAAATAAATAAATAAATATATATATATATATATACATATACATACATATACATATATATACATACATACACACATATACATACATATATACATACATACACATACACATATCCCTTCCCCCCCTCAACATAGGTGGAATGCCCACATCCAGGAAATCCTGCACATATCAGCGGGAGGGGAGGGCCATCCGGCCACCCCCCCTAAGAGGACGTTTCAGACACCAGTCCTGAGGCCCAGCACCCCAGAACTCCCACCTACTCTGTCCAGGGCAACCAAATGCGATCAAATTTTTGTGGACAGCCCCTATTAATATATGTCAACTTGTACAATGGCATTACTGAATTTATAGAGGAATCCCAGGACTCGACCGTAGGGGGCGAGGGGGACAACCACCTGAGCAATATTTCCTTTTTGGCATAAAAAAGGACGTAGGAGATAAGCTGCTCAGTAGACCTAGGCCTCTGTTCATCGTCCTGAATGCCTAGCAGTGCCAGTTCAGGGGACATGGGAAGGGACAGCTGCAAGCGCACATTTATACACTCAAACACCGCATCCCAATAACCAGCCAGGGAAGGGCAGGTCCAGAACATGTGCAAGAACGTGCTGTCCGAGGAGCGACACCTAGGACACTCCCCGGACCTCTGAGGATAGATTTTATGTAACCTTTGCGGTGTGTAATATACCCGATGTAAAAATTTGGTGTGTATAAGCTTATCCCTAGAGGAAACCATCAGTCTAGAACCCACTTCAAAGCACTCCTCCCAGGTCTCCCTATCTAAGTCAGGGATGTCAGCCCGCCACTTCTCCCATAAGGTCTCCATTCTCTGCGAGGTCCCCCCGAGGAGAGCTAAGTATAGTGTAGAAAGGGTCTTTTGAAGAGTCTCCTGTGCCAAAAGTGCTTCAATAGAGTCCGCTTCAAGCGTTATAGGGAGTGGGAATTGAGCTCTCGCCGCATGTCTCAGCTGGTAATATCTAAATCAGTGTTTCTCAACTCCAGTCCTCAAGGCGCCCCAACAGGTCATGTTTTCAGGCTTTCCCTCAGATGAAAGGGCTGTGGTAATTACTAAGGCAGTGAAACTGATTAAATCACCTGTGCAAAATAATGGAAAACCTGAAAACATGACCTGTTGGGGCGCCTTGAGGACTGGAGTTGAGAAACACTGATCTAAATAACATCCCACCCGGCATGTCAAACTTAACCGAAAGATCTGCAAACTCCAGGAGCGTCCCCCGGGGCATAATATCCTGAAGTGTCCTAATCCCAGCCTTTAGTTCTACTTTAGTTCAGGGGATATAAGATGAAGTGATATATACAGTGGAACCTTTGATTACGAGCATAATCCGTTCCAGGAGAATGCTCGTAATCCAAAGCACTTGCATATCAAAGAGAGTTTCCCCATAGAAGTCAATGGAAAAGAAGATAATTTGTTCTGCATTGACTTCTATTACATGCAATACCGCATGTGGCCAGAGGTAAGGGGGCACCGGAGAGACTCAGAGACCGTTCGGATGCAGTCGGAAACCCTTGGAAAGACTCGGAAACACTCAGGAACAGAGTATTTCTGTGTGTTTCAGAGTATTTCCGAATGGCTTTGAGTGTCACCAGCGCCCCCGCACCTCTGGCCAAATGCGGTACTGCACACCGCAGAGGCTTGAATCCTGCTCGTTTTGCGAGACAAAACAAGCATTGCGGAAAAAAAACTTGTATTGCGAAACGCTCGTTAACCGCGTTACTGACATTCCGAGGATCCACTGTACTCACCTGATTTTGTCTTGATCGATGATCATCTTCTGGAGGAACGAAAAGTTACATAATGAGGGGGGCCAAAACTGGGTGATCAGTTTAAATCAGGGGTCCCAAGCTGGTGGCCCTCCAGCTGTTGCGGAACTACAAATCCCACCATGCCTCTGCCTGTGGGAGTCATGCTTGTTACTGTCAGCCTTGCGATGCCTCATGGGACTTCTAGTTTCGCAAACAGCTGTAGGGCCACCAATTTGAGACCCCTGGTTCAGATAGACACTTTAATAATTAGCAGTTATGGACATTTCCCCATTATTATTATTTTTTTTTACTTTTTCCCATCATAGCTTACAGACTTTGTCATTAGAACAATTGCATAATAACATACTGATTTCCTGACGGACCCATTTTGGTCGGGGTGTTATTTTTGTGCAAAGCAAGCTGTGATATTTTCTTGCAGTCATAATGAATTGTGGTTTTAGCACTAACATAATTTGAAGCCTTTTTATTTCTGTACAGTTGAAGGTGTGATTTCTTTGCGGAGCTCAGGGTTTAGCAATAATACCACCAATCGGCGGTAACTGAAGACAAATTTGTACGAACTGAGGAATAATTAATAATACATTTGGAAGAAAGTGATGACATGATGTTGACTGTAAACAATGCCCAAAAATATTTTTTTATAGTATATGTAACCCCAAATCCTAAAAACTTCATATCAGCTTTAACAAAAGTTTTTTTCAATATTTATAAATCTGCAGCTTTTATAAAGACACTATCTAGTGATCCTGCCATGTCGTCGCTCCCATGCATGCGCGCGGGAGCCCTGGCCATGGCATGGCGCTCTACATTTCAAGGTCCTTATGCAGGCGCTTCCTGTTATAGGGTGACAACGCTCTGCCTCATCTCCCCAGCATGGTCTACTGTTGTCGCTATTAGAAAAGCAACTGACAAATGCCATGCCATGCCATGGGGCGAGGTGGCCAAAGGAGATCAGTAGAGCTAAGATGCATCAGATGAAAAAATAAATAAATTGTGAAAACAAGAATTTTATTTGAAAAACAGTAGTAGAGTATTATACCGTATTATACAGATTTTCTGAAAGCAGAAACCCTGTAGAATAAAATGGAGGCAGTTGCTATTTTTTTTTCAGCTTTCAATAGAATTTATTGGAAGTTTTGCAGACCAAGAAGATTCAAACAGAATCATTATCTACAACCGAGCTTACATTTTTGGAATTGAACGCAAATAAAATAAAATATATATTCTTATACGGATAACAGAGTGGAATTTTCCATATGCACTAACAAAAGACACGCTAGATGCACTACATTTATCTGCAGTATAAAATACACTCAAATGAATTTTAGTGCACGCAAACACTTTGTAAGTACCCAAATGTGTCATGGTAGAAGCCTATTGCAGTCCCTGTACAGCATAACTCTGTAGGAGATAGTAGCAGCACAAGGAGCCAGTCAGTTGTGTTGTAGTGCAAGGAGCATTCTGATAGGAGCAGAGAGCTGACTGACAGCTAGATGAGCTTATCAGTCTGTTCCTGCGGACACAGCTGATCACAGATCGTGGTAAAGAGCCAATCATGGCGGCTCTTTACCACATC
This sequence comes from Rana muscosa, assembly GCA_029206835.1. Lineage (NCBI taxonomy): Eukaryota > Metazoa > Chordata > Amphibia > Anura > Ranidae > Rana > Rana muscosa. The sequence continues at coordinate 75,542,129 of CM055128.1, forward strand.
ATCAGCTGTGTCCAATCACAGCTGTTCACGGATGTAAACAGGATTTGTCGGTTATCGGCAATCCTCCACACTCGCCATCAGTGCGTGAAGAGAGGAGAGATGAAAACCGGAAAATCCACACGGTGACATCTGCACTGACAAGCAGGGCACTGATCATTAGTGTCCTGATTATCACTGCAGCCCCAGCAGTGCCCACCAGTGCTGCCAAACAGTGCCTACCAGTGCTGCCAATCAGTGCCCATCGGTGATGCCTGTCAGTGGCAATCAGTACCGCCTATCAGTGATGCTTATCACTGCCGCCCATCAGTGTCACCCATCAGTGCTGCTTATCAGTGCTCATCAGTGCCCACCAGTGCCGCATATCAGTGCAGCCTCATCAGTGTCCATCAGTGCCGCCTCATCGGTGCCCATCAGTGCCACCTATCAGTGCTCATCAGTTTCCACCATTTCCGCATATCAGTGCAGCCTCATCAATGTCCATCGGTGCAACCTCATCAGTGTCCATCAGTGCTGCCTCATCAGTGCCTATCAGTGCAGCCTATCAGTGGCCATCAGTGAAGGAGAAAAATGACTTATTTGCAAAAAAAATTACAGAAACGAAGAAAACCTTTTCTTTTGCAAAATGTTCAGTGTTTTTCGTTTGTTTAGCAAAAAAAACAAAAAAAAAAAAAAAAACAAGTGGTAATTAAATACCACCAAAAGAAAAGCTCTATCTGTCTCAAAAAAATGATAAAAATGTAGTTTGGGTACAGTGTTGCATGCCCGCACAATTGTCATTTAAAGTGCGACAGCACTGAAAGCTGAAAATTGGCCTTGGCAGGAAGTGGGTGAAAGTGCCCAGAAGGCAAGTGGTTAACAGAGATTTATACAAAAAAAAAAATGATTGGTTAAACCCACAAGTGCTTTTTTTACCACTACCATTCCTTTATATTGGCTTTTGAAATTTAGAGACACATCAATTTAGAAATTGGATGAATAGTTTAGCACTGGGAAACACTTTTTGAAAGATAAAAAGTGCATTTTATATACAACTATATAGATCAGACCAAAATGAGGGACAAGTGAGGAGGAAAGGGGGATAGAGGGACTTTGTTCCGAATCACGGACAGTCCCTCAAAATCAGGGACAGTTGGGAGCTTTGGGATTAGCTCTCACTTCCTGTTTTGCCAATGGGACAGAGTGTGAAGGGAAATCTCCCCAAAGGGAACAGATGACAAGAAATAAAGTGACAGAAGTTATGATCTCTCCTTACTCTATACAAAATAGAAAAAGTTTTGCCTTTTAGTTCTTCTTATCTATCCTACCCATGGTGGATAAAGAATCTTCAGCGCCTGACACACTTTCGGGAGTGCTGAATGTGTGGTTAACCATAAAAGAAAAAGGGTTAAGTGCTGCCATAATAACCGATTAACATCTGCCATACAAATAACCACCCTGATCCAAAAGGTAGAACATCCTGATTGGTTAAAAAAAAAGCTATTAAGCAATGTCAAACGAGACTTACTATTATGCAAAATAACCACATGTATTGAAAAGTATCAAAAAGAGTGAAACCATATATCAAAAATGACTCTATGTTGAAAACACACAGTGCTGACTACACCATAAATCAAACAACAAAGTGCATAAAAACAACAATGTATGCAAAGTAAACGTCCGGATGTCTATTATATATATGTAGCGATACCCCCAGTTAAGAGGGCTGCCTTGTTTGTTTTGGGCCCTGTAGTGCACCGCTGTCAACCCCACTCTGTCTCTGGGTTGCAAGTCCCAGGTTCGAACTTTGAGATCAAAGCTCCTCTTGTTCCGGGCTCCTCTTTGCTCTGATGCCACTTGGGCCTGTTCAAACGCCAGTTTCAGGCTCTTCCTCTATCTATAGCCTATCTACAAATCCCTTGTGAGAGGTGGCTGATGTGTGATCCATTGATATGCCAAAGGCCAGATCCACAGGCAGTCTTGCTTCCCTGCCAAACATTAATCTGTAGGGAGAGTACCCTGTGGCATCACTGGTTGTGCTGTTATAGGCATGCACCATTGCTGCTATGTGCTTGCTCCAATGCTGCTTCTCCTCGCTGCTCAGATTCCCCAACATATTTAACAGAGTCCTGTTGAATCTCTCCGGTTGGGCATCACCTTGGGGGTCATAAGAGGTAGTACGAGTTTTCTTTATACCTAAAGAGTCCAGCAATTTCTTAATCAGACGACTCTCAAAGTCTCTCCCTTGGTCTGAGTGAAGGCGTTGTGGTAGCCCGTAATGCACAAAATATTTTTCCACCAAGATTTTGGCTACGGTGGAGGCCTTTTGGCCTTTAGCTGGAAATACCTGGGCATAACGGGTGAAATGGTCGGTTATCACCAGAACATTTCCATGTCCACTCAAGTCAGGTTCTAGACAGAGAAAGTCGATGCATACCAAGATCAAGGGTCCTTGACTCTGCAGATGACCCATTGGGGCAGCTTGACGTGGTAATGTCTTCCTTTGAACGCAGCGAGCACATGAGTGGCAGTACTCCTCCACTTCAGCCCGCATACAAGGCCAGTAGAACCTATTCCTCACAAGCTGGAAGGTTCGTTCGGCCCCCAAGTGGCCATGGTTATCATGTAGGGCAGCCAAGACAGTTCTTCTGTGTTTTTCTGGCAGGAACAGTTGCCACTTTTCTTCCAGGTCATCAGAGGGGCCCCTTCGGTAGACCACCCCTTGATGCACCTGTAGCTTGTCCCATTCTTTGTGGACCAGTCGAGCCACCTTTGAGGGGTCCTGCAGGAGCCTGCCTGGATCCTGGTCTTCCAGCGCCTTCAAAGCTAATCTTCCCCAGGGATCTTCCAACTGGTCTCTTCTTATGTCCTTCTTGGACAGCTTTGGCAGGTCATCATCCTCAATCTGTGTCACGTCACAATAACACTTGGGCACCACTACTACCGAAACTCTGATCTCTTCAGCCCTTGACCCACCACTAGCTTGAAGTTGCGCTCCTTGACACAAGGCCCGTACCCCATCCGGGGTTACCTGGGTCCAGTCTTCTGGATGGTGGGTGGGTGCATGAGCCCTTCTGGACAATGCATCTGCATCACGATTCCCAGCTCCAGGCCTATACTTGAGACTGAAGTTGAATCCGGCCAGGGCTGTCAACCAACGGTGGCCAGTGGCACCCAGCTTGGCTGTGGTGAAGAGGTAGGTGAGTGGATTATTGTCTGTCTTTACTGTAAAGTCAGCTCCATACAAGTAATCTCTGAGCTTATCCACGACTGCCCACTTCAGAGCCAGGAATTCCAACTTGTGGGTGGGATAGTTCTTTTCTGCTGGTGTTAAACTTCTACTAACATAGGCAACTGGCCTTAGCTGTCCTTCATACTCTTGGTACAGTACCCCTCCTAGACCATCATGGCTGGCATCTACATGCAATTCATATGGTTTCTTAGGGTCTGCAATGGCCAACACCGGGGCAGTGGTCAGACTTGTCTTCAACATCTTGAAGGCTTCTTCACACTTCTCTGTCCACTGGCCTTCCATGGACTCTCCAGGTTTTCTGGGGCAAGTATCATCCTTCTCTCCTTCTGTCTTCAACAGCTCATTCAGGGGTTTGGCAATTTTCGCAAACCCCTCCACAAATCTATGGTAGTAGGAGCAGAACCCCAGGAAAGATCTGAGCTCAGTCACTGTAGTTGGTCTGGGCCAGGAGGTAACTGCGTCCAGTTTGTCAGGATCTGTAGACACTCCTTCTGCAGACACTATGTGTCCCAGATAGTGGACCGAGGACTGGTAAAACTGGCACTTTTCCCTGGAGAGTTTTAGTCCCTCTTCACTGAGTCTCTTCAGGACTTTTTCCAATCTCTCTTCATGCTCCTCCAGAGTCTTCCCGAAGACAATGATGTCATCTAGTTACACCAGAACTTCGATTAGATTCATGTTTCCCACTGTCTTCTCCATCAACCTCTGAAAAGTGGCGGGGGCTCCCGACAGGCCTTGAGGCATCCTATTGAACGCATAGAATCCCAATGGGGTGATGAAGGCCGTCTTCTCTCTGTCTTCAGGGTGTATTGGGATTTGGTGATACCCACTCTTCAGGTCCATGACACTGAACCACTTGGCCCCAGACAGACTCTTCTATCCTGGGGGTAGTGTACTGGTCGGGTATGGTTCTCCCATTGAGAGTCCTGTAGTCTATGCAGAGTCTCAACGACCCGTTCTTTTTCCTTACCACCATGATGGGGGAGGCATATGGACTCCTTGACTCTCGAATAACCCCTGTTCTCTTAAGCTCTGTCAACTGTTCACGCAAATCTTCCAAGTCAGCCAGGGGGACTCGCCGGACCCTCTCCCGGAAGGGATTGTCTTCCTGCAGACGGATTTTATGGGTGGCACTCCTCGCACACCACACATGGTGTCTTCTAGACAGAGTCCCTCCAGGGTGAGTCCCCCTCCTTCATCTTTCTTCAATTCAGACAGGGTCACTGGGGTAGCAGGATTTACTTGGCCCAGTAGTACCCGGGCTGGAATCTTCATAGGGTAACTAGTGACATTTCTGATGCTCACTGGAACCTGGCCCTTCGTTTTCTTCAATGCCCTCAACGGCACCACTTCAGGGATCACTTCCAATCCTGGGTGGGTGTTCAAGGGGTCTGCTTCAATGACCACAAAGGGGCCAGGCTGCTCCCAGGAGAGTTTTACTGTAGCCTGAAGACAGGTCACCTCACCAGGCTGCAATATCTTCTCCTTTCTTGACAGTCTCCAGACTCTCCCCACCCCCTCTTCCGGGGGCCTTTTGTTCCAGGACTAACTTCTGGTAGACCTGTTGCAACATGGGGTGTATCTTGTCTGTGGTAGGACTCCGCTCCTGCACTAGAGGGGTCAGTAGCCTCCTGACCAGGTCAGTGTTGGTCCCTATTAGCATGGAACTGGTGTTGGCCCCTGACGGGCGAGGACAAACTACTGCCAGGGTGTCAAAGACTTCCGCCTTTCCTGTCACTGATGGATCAAAGGCCAGCCTGATTGAGACATAGCCGTTGTAGGGAAAGCTACGAGTGCCAATTCCCCCTATCTGTAGGTCTTCCAGCTTCTGTAAGGGCACGTGACTCAAATGCTTCCGGTAAAAGTCTCTGTATAAAAGAGTCACTTGGGCTCCTGTATCTAGGAGAGCCTTGGTGTAGACTCCCTCCAATTGAACGGAGACTAGAGGGGAGGGTCCTATTAACTTGTCTGGAAACCTCTTCTGGGGTGATTCCTTCTTTGGACTCCTTGATATTCCTATTGGTGTTTTCTTTTTCTTCCATTTTTCTCTGGACCTCAACCCTTTTTGGACCTGGTATGCATTGATCTCCCTCAGATTGTTAAATTTCAACTCCTGACAGGTGGTGTGGGTTTTTTTTTTTAGGGGCATTGTTTTCCTTCTCTTTTCTCTCTGCTTGTTCTGCATCTTTTTGGAGCTTTCTGAGAGTAGTGGGCGCCCGGCTGACTCCTTCACCGGGGCCCTCTGAAGTTTTCCGCCTGCTGGTATTGAGTGCCTCGGTTCTTCCTTGGACTGGGGCACACTTTCCGAATGTGGCCGGCTCCTCCACAGTTGAAGCAGACAGGTTCCTTTCTTGTCTGCGGGGGTGTTGAAGTGGAAACATTTTGGCACGGTTCACTCCTGATCTCTGCTTTCTCTTTGGCTCCTGAGTTCTTGGCCAGTAAAGAGGTCAATAAATCCAGCAGTTGGGCCATCTGAGACTTCAAGGTTTCTACTTCTGAATCACGCTCAATAGCTACTGCTGTTCTGACTCCCACCGAGGCGGGTGGGGTAGTCTTCTCAACCGCCTGTTGGTCCTTTAGCAAGGCTTCTTCGTCCCTTATGATCCGCACAAGGTCTGGGTAACTCAAAGCCATGACTCCGTCAGAGATCTTCAAGTGGAGCCAAACTGGATCCGAACGTTGAATACAATTTGGCAGAGCATTCTATTCAGTCTCCGGACATATTCAGACAACTTCTCCCCCGGCTGTTGGAGGGTATGTTCAAATTGATACACCAACTCAGAGACCTTCTCCAGCTGGCCAAATTCCTTCTGCAACATAGACAGATAATCCATCGCAGTACAAACAGTATTGCTGCACCTAAGATTTTTCACCGCTTCAGCAGCAGCACCCTTCAGACTTTCACTGATGTGCTGCTTCTTCTGCACTTCTGGAACTTCCCATTCTTCTACTGCCTGCATTGCCTGCTCAGTCCAGATGTCGAAGTCTTCCTCTCCGGGTGGCACAGGTTGTTGTCCTGAAAACACCCGAAGCTTCCGGTACCCGGCTTCTACATGTACCATGTTGCTTTTCTGGCACTTAGTAACAAAGTCTCCTAGAGCAGTCAATAGTTCCGGTCCTATGGCGGCCAGGGGTGACCCCAGAGTTTTCGTCTCGTGACTGCTTTCCATTTTGGAGAAGAGTCGCGGAGATAATGGCGGGGAGGTCCGTGGAGATTCCTTCTCCTTCTTCACTGCCCTTGCATACACTAAGCAATACGTTTGGTCATCTATGGCCTTTATACTCTGACCTCCAAAATCTCCGGGGATTCCACCTCCCCACTCCACTAGTGCGTATGTACACGAGATATCTGGCCTTGTATCCACCACCCATGCTTTCTGGCACGGTGACAGTGACATTACTAGCTGCTTTATCTCTTCTTCTTACCGGATCCCTCCCGGGAGTTCAATGACTACTGCCCGGGTTGAATCAACAGCCCACTCTGCGCACCACTCTGCTACTGCCTGCGGGTCTATGCTGGTACTTCAGACCGGCTTGATTTCAGCATGCAATATACAGGGATCCCAGGACCGAGCCCCCACGTGTAGCGATACCCCCAGTTAAGAGGGCTGCCTTGTTTGTTTTGGGCCCTGTAATGCAGAGGTCATCAACCCCCGGTCCGCGGCCCAAAGCCGGGCCGTACCGCCTCTCTAGCTGGGCCGCAATGTGAATGACACTGTCAGTGCCGTACCGCCGCTATAGCCGGGCCACAGAGGAGACCATCAGCGATGCAGCTGCCCGAGCAGAGAGATGACACCATCTCTCTGCGCTACGCAGAGGCGCGCTGCTGTCCCGCCCTAACATACGGCGCTGCAAGGCTGCGCTACACAGAGGCGCGGCCGGCCAATGAGAGAGAGAGAATGACGTCATCTCTCCGCCCACCCTCGCTATGTACCAGCTCAATACATTCCCGCAATCTCCAACGGCTCCCCCTGACTTTCCCGTGCTGAGACTGTAAGTACAGTGGGCACTGCAGAGGGACTTTTTATACTGGGATATTTAATGACTTTTGTGTACTGGGACATTTAATGATTTTTGTGTACTGGGACATTTCATGATTTTTGTGTACTGGGACATTTTAATGATTTTTGTGTACTGGGACATTTTAATGATTTTTGTGTACTGGGACATTTAATGATTTTTGTATACTGGGACATTTAATGATTTTTGTATACTGGGACATTTAATGATTTTTTTTATACTGGGACATTTAATAATATTTTTATACTGGGACATGTAATAATAATTTTATACTGGGACATTTAATAATATTTTTACACTGGGACATTTAGGGCCGGTTCACACTGCAGCGATGTCCGAGTTCGGATGTGATTCGCACCACACCGCACTGCAGTGCACATCACATGCGATCTCTGTGCGATTTCAGCCATACAAATCGTATGGCTGAATTTGCATCAAACTCACACGCATCAAACTCACACAGGACCCTTTTTTTTGTCCGCAGCAGAATCAGATCGCATGGGTGTTTACACCCATGCGATCCGATTCCTGTCAGAGTTTGCAGATCGCACTGAGATATACGAACTGATTTGGGGGTGTCGTTAACTTTTAACTGACACTCCCAGCAGTTCGCATAGGGCAATGTGAACTGCCACCGGAAAACCTGCGATGCGGGAACCTGCAGTGGATTCGCAGGGTTCCCGCACCGCAGCAGTGTGAACCGACCCACACGTCGTGATTCCTCCCCCCCCTCCTACCGGGCCTTGGAAAAATATTCTTCCACAAAACCGGTCCTTGGTGCCAAAAAGGTTGGGTACCGCTGCTGTAATGCACCGCTGTCAACCCCTGGCAATCGGCTCTATCCTCTAGTGGCACAGTTAGTAAAGGGGATGATAGAATTGCAATCACTCTAATATTCTATATGACTCAATCCCACAATATGGTATAGCACAATAAATGACACTGACAACCAATATAGTTAACTTATTTTTACTGTTGGTAAAAGTTAAAAGGATAAAACAGTATGCAATGTCACATGCAGAGCACTGCAATATGAGTATAATTATTAAAACACTAACGGTCAGCAATGTGATAGACAGTTTACAGACCCCGCTGCAGCTATCCTCCCTCGTGAGCAAAAATGGCGCCCAGCAATATCCTATACTACCCAGTCAGGCCTGACTATGATTCGGGTATAGTCCTTTGGAAGAAATCTTTGCTAGCAAAACACGGTGGTGCACTTTCAGGAACAAATTGTAATCCAACAAAGAAATGATGATCGGTAACTTTGTAATGTCAGGGAGACTAATAACTCAGTTCAGCAGATAGTCTCCCTAGAGTGTAACTGAAATCACTGCGATGGCCCTGGATGAAGTTAATGGGCCTAAAAATACTGTAATGTAGCTCTGAGCAGGTGCTCTCTCACCCGACCGGACCAGTCCTTGTCCGCTACTTCCGTTACTGTGACTCGCTTCACAGTGTCCGCGACACCCGGTTCTTCGGTCCTCCTGATGACAGCACTCGGCAACAGGATCAGACGCTCCGCGGGCTCCTCGGTGGAGCGCAAGGCTCTTTGGAAAGACACAAGGCCCAGGCTTCAGGCCTTGTGCACACAGCAGGGCAGCACAGGGATCTTCTTGCTGGGAGGGGGATGTCCAAAGAGAAAGAACCAGGCCCCGCCTCTCCCTTTTAAAGTCCACCCCAGCAGTCCTTCCACAGGGAAATGCACCCTGGGTGCCTTAAAGCGTGCTGGGAACTGTGGTCTCTTTAGGAAAAACGATACCCCGCTACATATATATATATATATATATACTGTATGTGTCACATACAAACAGCGCAGGCAAAAAAACGCTGCTTCAAGTTAGATAAAGTTAAGCTGAAAAGTGTAACACATATATGTCCCAGGGCCCCTTAAAGTGATATTAAAGGTTAATTTTTTTTTTTTTTTAAATAACAAACATATCATACTTACCTCCACTGTGCAGTTCGTTTTGCAAAGAGTGGCCCCGATCATCCTAATCTGGGGTCCCTCGGCGGCTCTCGCGGCTCCTCCCTGCATTAGATAACCCCCTCTGGGAAGCTCTCTCCCAAGGGGGCTACATTGCGGGTGCGCTCCTGTGTCGTACACATAGACGCCGAGTGTATGACTCGGCCCCGCCCCCCGGTGGCCGCATCATTGGATTTGATTGACAGCAGCGGGAGCCAATGGATGCGCTGCTATCAATCTATCCAATGAAGAGCCGAGAAGCCGCGAAGAGAGCGACGCGGGATCGCGCCCACGGAAATTCAGGGCTCAGGTAAGTAAAGCTGGGGAGCTGGACACTGCAAGGTGTTTTTTCACCTTAATGCATAGGATGCATTAAGGTGAAAAAACACGCGGGTTTACAACCCCTTTAAGCTTCCTCGCTTAGGAATCACAGGTCTTGCAACATACTGCACTAAACTCCTCATAATCAGGGATGGTTGTAATAGCCTAGGATGCACGCTCTGGTTCTATTCTTTACACATGTGCCACTATTGGGTCCTCGGTTGATGTAGGGGCAGGTGGATGGAGCCACAGCACTCAGCAGGGCACCAGAAATCTGATACTCCTAGAAGTGTGTTAGATGTTTGTAGGCAGATTGTAATATGTTTGCTTTAGTAAATTAGCGGCTGGCCCAGGCTGGGGGAAAAAGGTTAAGTTATGTGTGCTCAGTTCCGGGGCTTTGTGGTTCCAGCCAGCCGACCTGTGATATAAAAAGGGGGAAGGCTAAGGTCAAAGGGTTCCCACTCTTGACTTGTGGTTTTGGGCTTGCTACGTCTGGCAGTCTGCTAAGGGCACTGGGGTTCTGAAGGTCATCCAAGTCACAGAGAATATTTACATGGACTACCACCTCAAAGAGCTATGCCTGGGCAGCCACACAACTATAGTTAGGATTAGGGATTGGACATTTACATATTGGACTGTTACATTGGAATCTGTATAGTGAAGTTACATTAACTGATCCAAGCCTGGTCTGATGTTTTTCAAAGGGGTGCATGTTGGTTCTAGTGTATCTAAAGAACCAGGGTATGTATGAGCACGCTCCGCGAGAAAGGTAACCCTGCATAAAGACTCTTCAGTCACTAAAGCTTTTCAACAGATCAAGGATCAACAGGACGGTAAATATTAAATAGGCAAGAAGGGTAAGTATAATCTTTTCTTTTTTCTTACAGGCGGCCCTTATTTTAAAGTTTTTATCCCAAGCACTTTAAAATTCCAGGAAATCCCGCAATGCCATTTGACTTACAGCTCAGGGGGCACTGCACAGGGTTAAGGGGTTGGTGGCCCCATTCTCAATGAAGTCTGCCTTGCTATTCATTTCTGTGCTTCTGGTCTAAGCTGGATTTACATTCAAACACCGGTTAATTTAAGTACCACAGAGCAATTACTCTGCACACTGTAATCCTACTTATTGTAGTAACATTTATATACTAAGCTCCCGTTAACCATTTTTTAGACCTAGAAGGATTTGTTAAAATAGTAATCCTGATTTGATGACATCTAGCCTTGCTTTAAATGAAAACTATAGCTTATCAGGTTGGGTCTAGGTTTCCTTTTCCATAATTGTTTGGATAAAACAAATACATGCTGTAAGCTTGAGAGTCACATTTGGATATTCACAGTAGTTACTTTAGAAGCACAAGTTTTCTTAAAATTACTCTGTCACCACAGGATGACAATATGCAGGCAACAAGCGAGCAATTGTGACAATAATTGGGCAGCAAACAAGCAATTTTGACAATGTGTGGGCAATAAAGAGGCAATTGAGACAATAACTGGACAGCCAAAGGCAATAGTGACAATATACAGGCCAGAATGTGATATTCATGACAAGCAAAACATAGACCGCCGGAGGACATTTTGGCATAGACCAGTGGTCTCCAAACTGCAGCTCGAAAGCCAGATGCACTAATGCAAGGCAGTGTTTCTACTACTGACACTAATGATGGGACACCATTCCTTCCACTGTCACCAACAATGGAACATTATTTCTCCCACTGACACTAACCCAACAATGGGGTGCTATTCCTCCCACTGACGCCCAGTGATGGGGCACTATTCCTCCTCCTACTGATCACAGGTGCTATGTAATGTATTTACTCCCACTGCCCACTAAAGCCCTGTACACACGATCGGATTTCCTATGGATTCTAATCCGATGGATTTTTCCATCGGAAATCCGATGCAGCTGACTTCCATCAGTCTTGCCTACACACCATCAGTCAATAATCCGACCGTCCCAAATGCCGTGACGTAAAACACTCCGACAAGCCGAGAAAAATTAAGTTCAATGCTTCTGAGCATGCGTCGACTTGATTCTGAGCATGCGTGGGTTTTTGTCCAATGGAGTTCCACACAGACGATCGGAATTTGCTATCGTTTTTTTTTTCCATCGGAAAAATTTAAAACATGTTCTATTTTTTCTCACCGATGGAAAAAAGACCGATGGGGCCCATACACGATCGGTTTGTCCAATGAGAAAAGTCCACCGGACTGTTTTCATCGGTAAACCGATCGTGTGTACACGGCATAAGACTATAACCTTGTCTACTCCCACTGATGCTGGGCCATTTATTACTCCCAGTAGTCAAAGTCTGGTGGTCCTAAAGTCTGAAGGACAGTAAACTGGTCCTTTGTTTAGAAAGTTTGGAGATCCCTGACATAGATGAAACATAAATATATGAGTTCTTTCTCTTTTTTTCCTCTATGGCATACAATTACAAACGTTGGATTAGTTATAGTGTTTCATCTCACAAACTTTCCCTCTGTTTCTGAGCCTAAAGGTAACCATACTCTGTCAGAATTTTGGCCAATGTAGAGGAATTGGTCAAAAACTCTGCATTGGGTGGCCCTATGGCTTAGATAAAGTCGATTTCTCAATCGACTTCTTATCTAAGGCCAAAATTTGTTGGCTGCATTGTACATGCAGCCAATCAGCAGTAGGTTCTGTTCAGGTATTCTGTTGCCCAGCAGGGTGGACTTGTTCATCCATGCTGTTTATGTGGATAGAGGAATCTGTAAGATTTCTTTAGTTCGGCCTAGTGCATTTATATATTTTTGGATGTAACAGCAGAAGACCCATGAAACCTATTTGACTCAGGCAGTGTAGTTAGACCTTTTAATTTATTTAAGGGGTCAATGACATCTGGTGAGTGTTTTACCACTGAGGGTTACTGCCCAAAGTTTGTAGAGCAGAAGAAAAGTTCTCAACCTTTTTGAGACCTATGAAAGCTGGGAGGCACTGTGGGATCTGCAGCGGACTGGAGGCTGCGGCCCAGTGGTTAAGAACCACTGGTATAGAAAGTACTTTTTTTTCAGTGGAATTTTAAAAAGGTTACCTTCACATTAAACACTATTGTGAAACTGATAGTAAATGGACATTTTCTGGTACAATATTTTTTATTGAAATATAAGAAAAGATACAGCTGTAATAATCCTGCACAGGTGGTATGAATAGTTAGCATAACATAATACAGCATTAGAATAAACATATAGGAAAAAGGGGGCGGGATCTCCTAAGATGGCAGCTTAGGACCGGAGCTCCGCTCACCGTCGGCCATACAGCAGAGATACAATCGGTTACAGACTCCCTTGTCGCCTGAGAATACCGGGTAACGCTAGCTGAAGCTTCAGAGCACCTGTCTATGCTGGGTAAATATTCTAAAAGGGGCAAGAAACATTTAAACAGCCTGAGTAGAAACTGAATTTTTCCAAGATGGCTGCCGTACCTCAGACATGCACACAGAAAGCTGCTGAGGCCTCCAATGCTATTAAGCAAGTTTTGGCTCCTTCATCTATATCTTTTATTTCTCAGACTTCTAATTCTGTAGTTTGTCCTTCTATCACTTCTCCTGAATACACGGAACAGGAGAACCCTATGGAATTTATCCCCAATAGAGGTCTCTACACTAGCTCCTATCCCAGTACATACACAGGCAGAACAGGCTCTTGATGTAACTTTCAATGTACCCGAATTATTCACGAGAATATCAGAAATGCTGGATAAAGGATTAGCACTAAATGCTGAAAGAATTACTGGTGAAATTAAAGTTGACTTTCAGTCCCTTGGTAGTAGAATTAAAAATATTGAGCACAAGTTAGAAATCACTGTGGCAAAAACTGACCAGAATACTGAACATTTACAATTCATGCAGGACCAGCTGGAAACACCACAGGCACGAATTGATGACCTTGAGAACCGTTCCAGGAGAGACAATTTTAGGGTCAGGGGATTGCCAGAAAATTTCCTTGATGTACATGCTGCTATACAGGATGTTATAAAAATCCTATTACCATCTATTCCTGTTCACAAGTTGGAATTGGACCGTGCTCATAGGTCACTGGGACCACTTAAAAAGGACGGTTTACCAAGGGATGTGGTAGTTAAACCACATTATTATTCTTTAAAAGAGGACATAATGAAGAAATCTCGCCAACAGGAACTATTACAATACCAGGGAGCCACTATTCAATTTTTTTCTGATATTTCTCCTTATACTATTCAAAGAAGAAGATCCCTAAAACCTCTATTGGCGGCCCTTATCAAAAAAGACATAAAATACAGATGGGTTTTTCCTTTTGCTCTAAAATTCTCCTTTAATGGCAAACACTATGCAGTTCAAAATTTCCAAGAAGGTGAACATCTTTTGCTGGACCTGAAGATTATCTCTATGGAACCGGACATGGACACTACACCTGCCCAACAAGGCTCTATCAAACGTCAATCTCCATCCCTTTCCCGCCGAGGGTACGCACATATGCGTACTCGGCTTTCGGGGGTTATACCGGGATGATGCCTGCAGCTGCAGGCATCATCCCGGTACCGTTGTTTAGAGCCAATGGCGCCGAATTTAAAAAAGTACACAGTATTCAGAATCGCCGTTTTCACCGATCTGAATACTTTGAAGTGCAAAGGAGGGATTGGGGGTCTTTTAGACCTCCGATCTCTCCATAAAGAGTACCTGTCACCACTTATTACTGTCACAAGGGATGTTTACATTCCTTGTGACAGCAATAAAAGTGATCAAAATTTTTTTTTTTTTAAAAACACTATTTTTAATTATAAAAATAAATAACAGAAATAAGAAAATAATATATTTTTTTTAAAGCGCCCCTGTCCCAGCGAGCTCGCGCAGCAAAGAAAACGCATAGGGAAGTCGCGCCCGCATATGAAAACGGCGTTCAAATCACACATGTGAGGTATCGCCGCGATTGTCAGAGCGAGAGCAATAATTATAGCCATAGACCTCCTCTGTAACTCTAACCTAGTAGCCGTAAAAAAAAATTAAAGCGTCGCCTATGGAGATTTTAAGGTACCGTAGTTTGTCGCCATTCCACAAGTGCGGGCAATTATAAAGCATGACATGTTTGGTATCTATTTACTTGGCGTAACATCATCTTTCACATTATATAAAAAAATTGGACTAACTTTGCTTTTACATTTTTTTGAAATTCATGAAAGTTAATTTTTCCAAAAAAGTTGCGTTTAAAACACAGCTGCGCAAATACTGTGTGACATAAAATATTGCAACGATCGCCATTTTATTCTCTAGATTCTCTGCTAAAAAAAATATATAATGTTTTGGGTTTCTAAGTAATTTTCTAGCAAAAAATACGCATTTTAACTTGTAAACACCAAATGTCAGAAATGGGCTTAGTCATGAAAGGTTTAAGCCCAACCTCTTCTAATTGGAACAAAGTCAAACATAGGAGAGTTAAAGATAATCTTGTTACCTGAGGAGATGATAAGTTCCTTTTTGACTTTATCTTCTCTACCCGATATCTCAGGTGGCAATTAAAATTTTTTTTAATTTTTTTTTAGTGTTTTAGAAAACAAAATATAGTCTGTTATGGACTTTCGGTTTATCTAAGATAAATCCGCTTTTAGTTTGATGTTTTCACACTTTTTGAGAGGCTGTCACTGGCCGGTGTTGAGGCATTGGGCCTCCACCCACTGCTTGGATCGGTTGTTTTTTACCGATCTGAGAGGAGGGTACTTAGCCCTTCTTATGGGCTATACTACTGAGTATTTTTTGAATGAAGGAAGGAAGTCTTATTCCTCCCTTCATTCTGGGCCATTATTTGGCCTTTTAATATACTATGTATCGCTTCTGAGTGAATTTGATTTTGTTTTTTTCTTTTCTTTCTTTACTGTCTTCTTCTATCTCTTAGCCTACCTGCCAATGAGAGGTTTTTTGGAGGGATGTTTTAAGTTTGCTAATCCAACCTTGGTGAATAATTCTTTCTTATTAAGGATTTATATTAGATTGAGTATTATTTGGGACAGCGAATTGCTTGATCTTACTCTATTTTTTCATGGCTGCCACTAATAATATTTCTTCTCCTCTTCGGTTTATTACTCATAACACACAGGGGTTGAACTCCCCAATTAGGAGACGGAAGGCTTTTCAGGAATATAGGTCTCATCACATCGATGTCGTTTTTTTACAGGAAACCCATTTCCTACAGCAGTACACCCCCACTTTTTTACATGCCCACTTCCCAGTGTTTCATCTAGCCAATGCTGAAAATAAGACTAGGGGAGTAGCAATTTTATTTTCTAAACACTGCAAGTTTAATTTACAGAAGGAATGTGGAGACCCAGAGGGGAGATTCCTGTTGGTAAAAGGTACCATAGATGGGAGGTTGTATACTTTAATATCATATTATGCTCCTAATAGGGGACAAAAGAGATTCTTTAACCGAATGTTTGAAACTCTTCAGCCATTTATGGATGGAGTTATCATTATGGGAGGAGATTCCAACATAGCATTTGATACAGGGCTAGATAAATCTAAACCATTGAAGACTAAAATGATCTGTCCAACCAGGGCTAGTACACAAATTGCTCGCCTACTTCATAGATCCAGATTGACGAATATATAGAGGGAGCTGAATCCAAAAACAAAAGATTTTACTCACTTTTCAAATCCCCACCAATCATACTACGTATAGATCACATAATGGTTTCTACTCAACATATCCCTTCTGCCATTGCCTCCTCTATTATAGACGTGGCATGGTCAGACCACTCTATGGTTCTACTGTCTTTGAAACGTGATAGTATGGTTCAAAGGGTATCCCATTGGACTCTTAATCAATCGTTACTAAAGGATCCTGTTATTGCCACAGAAATTGAACGTGAGATTAAGGAATATTTTTAACATAATGACAGGGAGGAAGTTTCTCCGGAAATTCTGTGGGCGGCACACAAAGTTACCGTCAGAGGCAAATTGATACAGATTGCAGCTAGACAAAAAAAATTGAAGAATTTGGAGGTGGAAAGACTAGAAAGAGACTTTGTAACATTGAGTAAACAACATAAAACGGATCCATGTGGTATTCCTGCCTCCAAATTAGATGCTGCTAGGGCTGCTCTTAATCTGGCTCTCACGGTGAAGGCAGATAGTTCTGTTAAGTGGTCTGGGGCCAAATTTTATCAAATGAGGGATAAGATAGGTCCCATGTTAGCTCATAAATTATCCCCTAGATTCAAATCTAGAGTTCTTCCCAAGATCAGATTAGCTGATGGCTCTCTTACACTAAACCCCCAGCGTATAATGACAGCCTTTCAAGATTTCTATTCTGATTTATATAGTTTTGAAGGACAATCTACCTCCAATAGAATAGAGGAGTTCCTAGGAGTCCCAAGTTAGCAGATATACATAGAGAGGAATTAGAAGCTCCTATATCTATGACAGAAGTTTCAGAAGTTATTAGAACATTGAAAACGAATAAAGCTCCCGGACCCGATGGTTTTTCTCCTACTTACTATAAAACATTCTTAGAGACCCTGACACCCTATCTTACATGATTTTTTTATTTTTTTTGACAGAAGGCCATCCAATAGGTAAACAGCTCAACATGGCATATATATCCGTTATTCTAAAACCTGATAAGGACTCCAGCCTAGTCGAAAATTACAGGCCAATTTCTTTGATTAACAATGACTTAAAAATATTAACCAAAATTCTCTCTAATAGGTTATCTTCCTTCATTGGGCAATATATCCATAACAATCAGGTGGGATTTATCCCTGGTAGACAGGGTCCAGATCAGGTGAGGAGAGCGGTAGATTTGGTGTCAATATTGCAAACCCAATGGGTAGGTAAACAAAAACAGAAAGGTATGCTCCTATCGTTGGACCTGCAAAAGGCCTTTGATTCAGTTTCATGGCCATACATGTTTGAGGTCATGAAGCACTGGGTTGTTGGTTCGAAAGTTTTAGGCATTTTATCTGCTCTATATTCTACACCTGAAGCTAAAGTCAGATTACAGGGGCTATTCTCTGACTCCATTAAGATTTGTAGAGGTACTAGGCAAGGTTGCCCTTTATCTCCCCTGATGTTCGCTGTTATGATGGAAACATTAGCAATTGCAATCCGGAATAATCCGAATATCAGTGTGAAAAAGAAAATCATAAATGTGCATTATTTGCAGATGACCTGTTGTTGTTTATTACTTTCCCAACGTCTTCTTTATCTGAAATTTACTCTCTGCTTCAAAAATTCTCCAAAATATCAGGTCTCAAGGTTAATATGGCCAAATCTAAAGCTCTTAATGTGTCTCTTCCAGACTCCGTGGTTTCCTACATACAAAATAAATACGAATTCAGTTGGAGTACTTGCTCCCTTAAATACTTAGGTATTAATCTCACTTCAAAATTTGAAGATTTATATCAGGCTAATTATCCACCTATGTATAGGAAACTTGAGGCTGTCCTTAGCAACTGGAGAACACACAATATCGGTTGGATTGGCAGACTTAATTCGATCAAGATGACCCTCCTACCCAGATTGTTGTATCTTTTTCGCTCGCTCCCTATTCCGATTAAAAAAATTCACCTAAAAGTCTTCCAAAGCAAAATCCTGAAATTTATTTGGAACAGAAAAGGTCCACGCCTTTCTTCCTGCAGCCTGTATAATCTCACTGAGCAGGGAGGCTTGGGACTTCCGAACCTTTGGTGGTATTACCAAGCTGCTAAACTGGCACAGTTGTCTGATATATACCTCAAAAATTAACAACCTGACTGGATTCGTATAGAAGAATTGGCTTCCCTTAAATTTTCTTTGGAAAATTTATTGTGGTGTCCTCCCAAAAACAGACCTTCTATTTTATCTCCTGCTCTATCACAATCTTTAGCTTTGTGGGACTTGCTTAGGAATCTCCCCTCTTTTGGTCTCTAAGCTGCAACCATTGGCAACCATTGGCTGATCTGGTTCCTTTAAGTGGTGGCATGATAAGGGGGTGTACCGCATTGGACTTTTTTCTCAAGATCAGGCCCTCTCTCTATACAATATTTCATTGATAATCTTGATTTTCCTTCTACTGAAAGATCAAGATTTCTTCAAATCTCTAATTTTACTAATAAATTATGGGAAAATAATCCTGGATCTAGAGAACCTACGCCATATGAAGTTAGATGTGAACAGGCTATTAATAGGAGAGGTGGGATTTCTGTTATATATAAGTCGCTTGCTTCCAACGATATTAAACTGCCTCATATGCTGGCTTGGGAGAAGGACCTCCAAAGTGATTGGGATCTGAAGGACTGGTGTGGAAATTTTATTAGATCAATAAAAGGCATTCTTAATGCTTCACTTATAGAAGCAAATGTTAAAATCTTTACTAAATGGTAACTAGTTCCTACAAGAGTAGCTGCTATGTATCCCACCTCATCCCCTCTCTGTTTTAGAGGTTGTTAGGGATTAGGATCTATGATTCATATTTGGTGGGAATGTCCCAAAATCCGAGGATTTTGGAATAAAATCTTCAATATTATACGAAAAATCACAGGATATACAATACATCAATCTCCAGCGATCGCTTTACTTAACGGATTTATACCACAGATTCCCAAGGTTACCATAAAACTGATTCTATTCATACTTACAGGGGCTAGAATAACCATTGCCAAAGCATGGAAAAAAACATCAGTTTCTCTTTTATGTATGAAGAGAAAAGTTACGTGGATAATGGAACAGGAAAAAATGATTAGTTCAACGTTGGACAGATCTACTCAATTTAATTCTATATGGGAACCTTGGATACAATTTTGGGGAATTCCTACACTCCTTAAGTAATTAGCAACACCAATCGCTGAATATTGATGTTTACATTGAGCAGGTAGGCTTTCTTTCTTTCTTTTTCTATTTCTTCCTTTTTTTCCTACTGAACACTAAATATTTTCTCTTCTTTTCTCTCTTTCTCCCATTTTTATTTATTTTTGTTATATGGAATATAAACAATAGGTATTTGTACTAGATTGTTTTAAGACTTCTCAGGTTTATACAATGTTCTCTTATTTTAGAGTCAGAACATTTGACTTTGATTTATTATTTTGAGAAGGATATTTTACACCCGGTTAAACTTATAGTAGACTACTATATTTCCTATTATATATACTCAAATTAAAGTCATATGTTTTCTCCCAAAAAAAAATAGTTTTTGGGTTGCTTAGGAGGGGTGGGGAGCTCCTCTTGCCTTCTCAGGCACAGTATGTTCCCTTTAGGGGTGTCTTGGGGAATGGAGGATCTCCTCATCTTCTGGTACCTATATACATATATTTTGAGATATTTAATAGGCCATCATTGCTACTTACTTTCGAAGAAGGGAAGGTTAGAATGAGGGGGTATATGTGCGCATGCGTGCGGGCTCAGGAACGGACATGCTGTGAGAGAGCTCCGCGCACCGCTGGCTAAACGAAGCGACCACAGAGGCTAGGAACGCGGCTGACACGTACCTGGACACCCATCCACCACCCCAGGTGGGTGATGCAGCGGCGGGGACCCGGACAGCCGAAGAAACGGCAATATAAACGCAATAACCGCAGCGGAGCGGCGCGCCCATCCCCCATCCATACAGAGTCTCCCAAGATGGCGGCGGACAGACGAGCAACACGAGGCGTCCCGGGTCCCTCTGACTCCCTGTCACCTTCCCATCCATCCGGACATGGAAAGCAAGATGTGACAGTGCGGGACCCGTTCTCTTCACAATCCTCTGGGGAATGTGATGCTGTGCGGAGGGGTGAGTCTCTTTTACTGTCCCCCTCCTCCTCCCCCTCTCCTCCTAACCTGCTCTGTGGGGCTGAGGCAGCAGACTCCCCTGCTTCATCTATGGACAGAAACATGGCTGAAATGGCAGATCTTTTGTTTAGCCAGCCCAGTCCTGCAGAAGTTGAACCTAATCCCCCACAGGTACCATATGCAGGAGATGCAGTCCTCCTGGCCCGATTCTCCACCATGCTCCAACAAGAGCTGTCCAAAGCCTGTTCCATCATCACCACTGACCTCAAGCGAGATATTCAGAGTATTGGAGTCAGATTTGAGGCCATTGAAACCAAAATTGATAACACGTCTACACGGGTCAATCAAAACTCTAATATGATCACTGACCTCCAGGATAGACTAGCGGACGCTAACGCTAAAATAGAAGATCTTGAGAACAGGTCGCGCCGCTATAACGTGCGCATCAGAGGGATTCCTGAAACCTGTACAGACCTGGAGGGTGCCATGCAGACACTCATGAAGACCCTGATCCCAGATATTTCCCCTCATCAGATGGAACTTGATAGGATCCATCGGGCCCTGACGGCCCCTAGGGCGGACGGTCTGCCACGAGATGTGATTGCCAAACCGCATTATTACAAAATAAAAGAAAAACTGATGCTGGCAGCAAGACATACACAGGACCTGCTTCTCCATGACGCACCCATACAACTTTTTAATGATATTGCTCCTTCGACCGTTCAGAAAAGAAGAAATCTGAAGCCACTACTACAACAACTACTGAACCAACGAATCAAGTATAGATGGTTGTTTCCGTTTAAATTGTCTTTCACCTATAAAGGCAAGCCCTACTCCTTCATCACATTCCAGGAAGGAGAAGATCTGCTGCTGGAGCTGGGCATCATCTCCAGGGAACCACACTCGCCTTCCCCACAGCACCAGAAAAACCGCCCCCTGTCCCCACTGTGGTCCACACAAAAATCCCGACCAGCTAGAAGGTCCCCACCTCATACCTGAGGGAACTGCCGCCTCTTTACCCCATTGCCATACCGGGGAACTACACGATTCTATCCTATGTAGGTGACTGTCCCCTACTGTGGATCTCCGTGAAGCGGTCAACTTCGCTTCGGATCCCTTTCCAGTGGATGGCCCACGAGTTTAAGGTTTTGTTACCTGATAATTTAGTTATGGACCAACCCCAGTTTCTCCCCTGGGGGTATTGTTGGTTGATCCAGGATATGCAGGGTTTGTATTGCCTAACTGGGGAACACCCCAGATGGACCTTCTATTCTTACCCGATTATTCCATATCCATTCGAGAGGACTTTGTCCAGGAACGGTTTATTGGTTAGTTCTTTTCACCCATACCTGCCTTACCTCTGATTATATATATTTAGAGCTTTTTGAGACGAAGCCGGGGTGTATACGCATGCCCCTCTCATGACCTTGCCTTCACCAGATGATGGAGGCAACTTCATGCTTTGTACCCTGGGCTTTGATCCCGGGGAGGGCCTCGGCCCTTAGCTATTTGTATGTTCTAACGACCATATTGTTTGTGTCATTGTTTTCGATGAATAACATGTTCTCTTTTTTACTCTCTTCTCTTTACCTCTTCTCTGCCTTCCCTTTCCCATCCCTATGCTGGACCTTGACCCCGCGCTTTGGTCCTGATGGTCCACCTCCACGGGAGGAACGAACCGAACTCTCTAACAAAGGACTCAGATTCCCGTTCAGCAAGTCTCCAGGTAAGAGTGCTCTGCCCCACCACGATGGCTAAGACACAGAACTCTGCATGCTCAATTGTCACACATAACGTGCATGGATTCAATTCCCCAATCAAAAGGAATATGGCTTTCCAATGTTATTCCAAGCAGAAAATTGATATCCTGCTGCTACAGGAGACACACTTTTCCAAAACTTCCACCCCCAGGTACCTTAGCGCCAAATACCCGCAGTACTATCTTTCCTCGGGCTGTGAAAAGAAAAGAGGGGTGGCCATATGTTTCTCGAAAACAACTCCCTTTACCCCCATAACTATAGTTAAGGATAAGATTGGGAGGTATATTATGGCAGTCGGTCGTATTCACGACCAACTGGTTTCCCTCATCTCCTACTATGCCCCTAACTCGGGACAAGTGGAATTATTTTCCTCTATGTTCAAGATTCTTATGCCTAAGGTTCAAGGACAGGTGATTATGGGAGGAGACAGTAATATCCCACTGGACCGTGCCCTAGATAGATCCGATCCGGTGAGGACAGTCCTCAAACGGGTACCCAAATATAGCAACAAGATAGCTAGACTGTTGCATTTACATGGTTTGGTTGACGCCTGGCGGGAGGATAATCCGACCGCCCGGGATTATACCCATTTTTCCCACGTGCACAGAACTTATTCACGAATAGACCACATATTTACTCATACAGCTTTATTGCCATTTATGAGTTCGACTAAGATCCTGACTGTTCCCTGGTCGGATCACTCCCCCGTTAGAGTGACATTTTCGAGCTTATGGACGAAGCCTTCTCCTTCTCCATGGCGCCTAAATGCTTCCCTGCTAAATGACCCCATATTGTACTCGGAATTAGAAACTGAACTGCGGGCATTCTTTCAGGTCAACTTATCATCAGAAACGTCCCCTGCCATAAACTGGGCTGCCCATAAGGCTTCCATACGGGGGAAGCTTATCCAGATAGCGGCTAGGACTAAACGTAATCGGGACAGTACCATCAAACAGCAGGAAATAGAGTTGCAACACCTCCTAGATGAACAGAAAAAGACCCCGTCTATAGACATTAGACACAAAATTGACTCAGCCAGATTGGCACTGAACATAGCCCTTACCACCCAGGCAGAGAAGTCCATTCGGTGGTCAAAGCATAGATACTACACCATGGGTGATAAACCCACTACCCTGCTTGCCAGGAAGCTAGTACCCCGGAAATACTCCCCGACATTACCCAAATTGAAACGTAATGGGCAACCAACCCAGAATCCACAATTAATTACACGAGAATTCCGAGATTTTTTCTCATCACTGTATAGCCAACAGGCCCAATTCTCGATAGAGAAAGCTGATGAATTTTTTCAAAATGTTCCTTTACCCCAGCTCCAGCGAGCTCACACCGAACTTATGGAAGGTGAATTTTCGGAGTGGGAAATTAAAATGGCCATTAAATCCTTACACCCATTTAAGGCCCCTGGCCCAGATGGCTTTTCAGGTCACTACTACAGAAAATTTCAGGATATTCTCATCCCCCACCTATGTGCGTATTTCAATGACATCCGCAAGGGAAATAGCATCCCAGCCCACGAAAACATGGCTTATATACATGTCATACCGAAACCGGGGAAAGACCAGGGAACTTGCTCCAATTACCGCCCTATATCTTTGATAAACGTAGACTTAAAAATTCTGTCCAAAATATTGGCCTGTAGACTAAACACTTTTCTGGCACAGTATATACACCCCGACCAAGCAGGATTCGTTCCTGGCCACCAGGCGCCTGACGAGACCAGAAGAATAATAGACATTATCTCAGCTATTCGATCAGATTGGGATGGGAAAGGGCCTAGACAAGCAATGTTGCTTTCTTTAGATATTCGGAAGGCCTTCGATTCCCTGTCATGGGACTACTTATTTTATGTCTTAGCACAATATAACTTCGGTCCGCAGTTTTTGTTGACTCTAAAAGCCCTGTATAATTCCCCTGCGGCATCACTAATGATTAATGGCTACTCGTCCACTCGCTTTCCAATCCAACGGGGGACTCGCCAAGGCTGCCCACTGTCACCCTTATTATTTGTACTGGCCATAGAACCGTTAGCTATCAAACTCCGCGAATGTACAAGTATAAAGGGAATAGAAAGTGGGGATAGAGAACACAAAACCGCATTTTTTGCGGATGATATCTTACTGATGGTCTCCGCGCCCATCACCACCCTTCCGAATGTCCATGCCATATTGCTGCCCTTCTCTAGGCTCTCTGGTCTTTCAATTAACCAGGAAAAATCCAGAGCGTTGAACATCTCCTTACCGGATCGGATTGTAGACACCCTCAAATCCTCTTACAAATTTGTTTGGGAACCCGTTGCCCTCCCATATCTAGGAATTAACCTAACTTCCTCCATACATACCCTGTACTCCCAAAATTATCCTGCACTCTACAAACGCTTAGTGGCTGACCTGACCAGCTGGCAGATACATCCTCCATCGTGGTTCGGCAGACTATACTCTATAAAGATGAATATCCTTCCTAGGATTCTCTATCTTTTTCGCACGTTGCCTATTAATTTGGTCAAGACGGATTTATTGAACTTCCAAAGGAAGTTGTTTCAGTTTCTCTGGGGCGACAAGAGGCCTAGGGTGAACCGACGCACGTTATTTACCCCAAAAAAGAAAGGGGGCTTGGGAGTCCCTAATCTGCTCAAATATTTTTATGCCACCCAACTATCCCAGCTAATTCGGTTCCACTCCTCCCAGCCTCACCCGTTATGGATGCACTTAGAATCCCAGTCATGCCCATCCAAATTGATATCACATATGTTATGGTTACCAGCTCGAGACCGGCCCCCGATTTTATGCCCCTCCCTCTCCCTTTCATTTAGCATCTGGGATAGGCTATTTAAACCTCACTCGTTCAAGTCCCTGCATGGCCCATTGGCTCCGTTGCTGAGCAACAAAGAATTCACCCCAGGCCTCACCCCTCATGCCTTCAACTGGTGGACCAATAAAGGGCTCCTGCGCATTGCAGACATCTGTGATCATAAGGGCATGTTCGCTAAACAGACCCTAATAGACAAATACCAGATGCCAGACTCAGAACACTACAGATTTGTTCAACTGAAACATTACTTAGACACATTGTCGCGCAAGAGTGATCTGACGTCCATGACGCCCATGGAATACCTATGCCACAAATATGATAAAATTAGGGGTCATGTTTCGGAATTGTATGCTATCTTAACACACACTTCGATTAAGCAAGCTTACATGGCAAGTGGGAACAGGACCTCCAAGAACACCTCGAATTAGAGGAATGGCACTTAATTGCCCAAGCAGCCTCCAAATCTCTTATTAACACATCTATTGTAGAGGCAAACTATAAGGTCCTTCTACGGTGGTACATGGTCCCGTCCAGGTTAGCCACTTATGTTCCAGGAGCTTCTCCAAAATGTTTCAGAGTTTGCGGACAAGATGGAACAACTTACCACATATGGTGGCAATGCCCCAAGGTGCGAAGATTTTGGATAAGGGTGTACAACCTTATCTATACCCTTGCCCAGGTCAACCTCACCAAATCCCCTAAACACGCCCTGCTGGGGCAAAAAATTGAAGCGGCTTCAAATAACGAGAGAAGACTTCTTACCTTTATATTCACCTCTGCCAGAATAACTATAGCTAAGAATTGGAGGTCAGCTGTCATCCCATTTGACCAGCTTAAGCATAAGCTCTCATGGCTCATGTTGAACGAAAGGCTCTCGGCAGTCTTGAATGATAAACTAGCGGCATTCGAAAAGGTTTGGAGCCCGTGGATCAGATACTTGACGGGAGATCCCCGAACTGCTCCGATCTAAGGATCTTTAGAGTGGCAGGGATCAGAGCTAGGGGTCCCCCCCCTCTCTCCTCTCCCTTCTTTCCCTTCTTTCCTCTATTCTTTGTACTCTTCTGGTTTTATAAAGAGTTTGACAAGTACTATCTGAGTTCCAAAACAGAAGTACCCAGTATTTTCATTAGTATAAACAACCGTCAGACTACTCTGCATATGCAATAATGTCTGCATAGTTTACTTTTGTTAGTTCCGTTGGAGAATATGTTGATAAAAAACTGGAACAAAAGTTATGTTAAAGGGGGGGATAATTCTCCTCACAATATGTTCATACGCTCTAACTGCATTACCATTATCCTGTGATGTTTTAGAAAAACGCAAGAACGATGTAATAGCATTTTTACTCTGTACTTGGTATTCTGCTCTTCATTGTTTATAAAATCAATAAAAACGATTGAAAAGAATGAGGGGGTATAGAGGTAGGGGGTTACTCCTATTTCTGATAAATATATTTCATTAATTTCCGTTTTTATGGTATTTTTTTATTGATGTATTCCAACATGGTAACATTGTATTTTGAGATCTACTGATATTTAACTTGTTCGCTTGCATATTTTATTGTGATACTACATTGTACTTTTTTCTGCAAAGATTGTACTGACTCTATTCAGATAATAAACTAAAACTTGAATGAAAAAAAAAAAAAAAGAATACACATATAGAATGTGTTTTATGGTATGAACTGTCAAACAACAATAACCCTTCGACCAGAGCAGGGGGTCAACACAGGGTGTCTGAGTTGTAGGGCTCATGGGCTGGGGTGTGGAGCAATCCACAAAACTTGGTAAAAAAAAAAATGTAAACCAAACTCACAAGAACAAAAAAGAAGGGGGTGAAAAAAGGGGGGGTCTGATGGCGAGAGAGGAAGCGAGAGGTAAGAGAAGTTCACATAATAGGAAGTGGGAAGACAAGCTAAGAATAGGGGAGGGGATGGTTTCCCCAGTCCGGGAGGTGGAGGAGGTCAGTTAGAGAGGCCCAGGCTGGTCAGGTGCAAAGTTGGAAGAGCGTAAGACCACTGCAGGCCCACACTTTGAGAAATGTAACGTGAGATTTAAGGGGTGAATGGATATTTTCAATAACGATTAATATATCAGTTGATCTATATTTGCAGTAACTGATGAATATTGGAACTGATTGCACGTGATTTTATATATTTTTTACACATTGTTCTAAATCGATTGCACTTAGATATGCAGTATTTATATATTGATTGATTTGGGCACTTTTTAAGGTTGAATCAATACATTTTATGCTGACTGAAATTAATTGCGCATTTGTGAAAATTTGTTTATATATGAATTGAGACATATTACACGTAATGTATTCAGATAGGGATAGATTGAGGCTCTAATATAGCATTGTAAAGTGTATATGGAAATACACATTCCTTACTCAAACCTCTATAACACCAAAACAATACAGAGTTATAGGATGTTTATGGGCAGCAGCTAGACAACAGCATACCTAATAAACACGCCATGGGGGTAACTGTAACTTACATATTATACTTACCTAGTCAACATCTGCAAAAGAAAACTTTCTGGAGTCCTCCTTTCATGTTCAACAGATTTTTATTAATTGAAGACAGCAAAATACAGAGCCATTAAAAGACAAACTAGGTATCAGTATGGCACACAGGTCAACAGTACAGGGTAGGCATCTTCCAATGATTCAAGATGGTACAATACGTTAACAAAAGTGCAGTATATGATCTCAGGGCTCTTTCATGCTTTCAACATAAGTCTGCAGCATAAGAATTGTAATATTAGAGAGTATAGGAAGAAGTAGGGAAGGAGAGAAGACTTGAGAGGAGTATTGTAGAAATCATGTAGGCACTTTTTCAGTATGAAATCTGAGGAGTTGCTTCTGATAAGTCTAGTAGTCAACAGTGGAAATCTGATGGCATGAAGCTTGAGATCCATGGATCCCAAGTTTTATGGAATCCTGGAGTTCTCCTTTAAAACTTAAGCTAGCGCTACTGTCACGTACCTGGACGGAGTCTGAAGTGACGAGGTCAGCCTCTCATGTATCTCCGGTTCTGGTCCCGCTGAGAGTGAAGACAGGAGGAACCAAGGGACAAGGTACCAAGACATCAGGAAGGAGCAAGGTCAGATGGGAAGCCGAGATCAGGAACCGATAATCAAAGTAAGCAAGTCCAGCAGCAAGGTCAGGGAAAGCCAAGGGTTGACAACAGGTGACAGGCAGGTAAACGGCAGGATACAGGTACAGGAACAGCTGAAGATCCGTCATCGTTTGACTGGGGTCAGTGTGCCCCTTAAATAGGGTGTCTGGTGCCAAAGGGTAGAGTGGAAGCGCACCTGTGGACGTGCACGTTTCTGAGTTAATAAGGCATCCCAACCCCCTTTTTTCTCATGTTTGTTTTGCAACTTCTAAAAAACTTTTTGACAATCAAACCAGCCAAAAATTGAATCTGCACACAGTGTGTCAACATGTGCTATCTGCCATCAGGGGATATCCATGTACGTCTTTTGGGGGTGCAACCCCTTCCTCGTATCTAAAGTAGGTGAACTGAGGAAGGGGTTGCACCCCCAAAACACGTCCATTGATCACCTCTGATGGCAGATAGCACATGTTGACAATAGGGATCAGGAGTCTAAAATCCCTATAGGAAAATAATCCCAATTGTGTGCATATTCAATTTTTGGCTGGGCAAGGGGTGGCAGGACCCCATATTAGGACGGGCACATAGAGACATATAGTTTGTGTAAGTGAATGTCTCAGATTGCTCCGAGGTATCCAATTTTGTAATTTTTGGAATGCAACTGTTGTTTTTGTATTTTCCTAAGAAAACAATTGCCGGTTTGTGGCCAGGCAAACAAAAAATGTACAAATAAAAAAAAAAAGGTGTGTGAATTTGCACATAGTAAAAGATTTGAACACAAACAACGTGTAGCTTCTTTTTCTAATATGCTCTAACCTTATTTGGTACATTTTTTAAGGTTACATAGTGAAATGGTTGGTATTTACTAAAGGAAAATACACTTGGCACTACAAATGCGCTAAGACAAACTAGGAGACAGGAAACCAACAAAAGTTAGAAGTTTAAACAAGATTTTTATTTGGATCGTTAGACAGCAATCTTTAGACATAGCCTGGCATAGGAATTGCCCCCCTACCCGTGAAATAGTCCATGTATTTGTCCCGAACCTCACAGGCATTTTGGGGGGGCAAGCCAGCACGGGCAGATTCCAGGCCCGGCAGGGGATTATCAGGGGAAAGTCCAGCCTCTGGCAAAACTGATGCCATATATGAATTTGATTTGCGGCAAAGAAAATTGTGTAGCACACAGCAGCATAGCACTACATAGTTTATTTTGTAGTCCGCCAAGTGGATGGAAGTCATAAAAAGGCGGAACCGGCTGGCCATTATGCCGAAGGCATTTTCAACTACTCTTCGGCCCCTGGCCAGCCGGTAATTGAACACCCTCTTCTCTGGGGTCAGGGTCCTCTGAGGAAATGGTCTCATAAGATGTGGTCCGAGCCCGAAGGCTTCATCAGCCAAAAAAACAAAGGGGAGTCCTTCAATATTCCCTGCATCCGGTCGCAATGCAAGGTCGTCACTCTGGAGACGGAGGGCAAACTCCGTCTGGATGAAGGATCCCCCATCGGACATCCGGCCATTCTTCCCTACATCAACATAGAGGAATTCATACCGTGCTGACACCACCGCCATCAGCACAATGCTATGAAACCCCTTGTAGTTGTAGTAGTAGGACCCAGAACGGGGTGGCGGCACGATGCGGACGTGCTTCCCGTCTATAGCACCACCACAGTTGGGGAAGTCCCACCGCGTGGCAAACTCCGATGCCACAGTCTGCCATTCCTGTGGCGTGGAAGGAAGCTGTGGAGTCAAACAAGATGAAAAAATATTAGAATACACAAATCAAACATTACAAGTATATTCTACAAAAATACATTAGAGGCCAACATCAAGCAAAGTCTACGTTTATTAAGGTGTTTTAAATAAGTATAATAGAAGGCTCATGTATCATATTCATCACCCCCTATGATGGTCCATTAATAAATTCTAATGGGGAGGGGGGGAGATGTGTTTGGCCACAGGATAGCATTGCAGTGGCGGTGCGTCCAGAGTGGGCACTGGAGCACTGCCCCCTCTCTCCTGTGCCCGTCACTCAGAACAATACATAGGTTTATGCCTTGCATTAACCTATGTATTGTCTATGCCGCCCACTATTCAGGTGGATGGCCCCCTGTTAAGCGACCGACATATGAAGAACTGCGGCATTTATGGGCTTAAAATTGCATATCAGAAACAGTATGGAAAATTGTCTTTCACATTACAGCCTGAGGGATGTAATTGGCTTCAGAAAAGTTAAATAGGGGACGCAGGGGGGGGGGGGCATTCCTTGGGTAAACACTGACAGGCTGCTCTGCCAATCATGTTCACCAAGTCTGTTTAATGGTAACATGATTGGCTGATGCAACATCAAGGGAAGGAGAAGACATCAAGGACAGAAGAAGGATGGCGCTGACCACAAGAAGGTAAGTGCAGGGCTGGGGGGGAACTGGCTGCATTGGAGGGAACAAAATGGCTGCATTGGAGGGGACAAATGGGGGCGTTTAATAGGCACCAGAGCAAAAAAGGAGGAAGTTTATTTCCTAAATTGGGGTTTGAACCCCCAAACATTTGGAGCAACAGGCGCCCCTGCTGGAAAGGTTAGTGAAGGAAAATATGCATGGAGGAGAAAAAAGGGGCATTTAAAAACTTCCAACATGCATGGGGACAAAGGGGACATTCTCAGCATATTACAATCATGGTAATTAGGGAAGGATGAAAGAAATACAATACATTAGCATACATGTAATACATAAAATGTGATGTTAATGGAGAAAACTTACCCTAATATAGTCCTCCTGCAGGACTTGGATGATGGCAGAACAGGTGTCTGGGATTATGAGGCCCAAAGCCTGGGGGGAGATGCCTGTCGTGAACTTCAAGTCCTGAAGACTTCTCCCTGTCGCCAGGTACCGTAAGGTGGCAATGAGACTCTGCTCAGCACTGATGGCTTCCCGCATGACGGTGTCCTTCCTGGTAATATAGGGGGACACCAAAGCCAACAGTTCCTGAAAAACGGGGTCAGACATCCGCAGAAAATTCCTGTAGTCCTCAGGATTATTCTCGACGATCTCCCGCAGCAGAGGCATGTGGCAGAATTGGTCCCGCTGGAGCAACCAATTCTTGGTCCATGAACTCCTCCTCACACCATTCATGGACTGGTCTTGGTCCAAAACAAGCAGACCAACACCAAGCGCACGCACAGCACAAACTCGACGACGAGAACGTCCAGGCGACATGGCTAGGAAACGGTCGTCTTATCAGAACGTACAGAACAGAACGCACTTTAGAACAGCAAGGCCTATGAATAACGAACTGAAAATCAGAAACGAACAGGCAAGAACGCACTGTAAAACAGATACGACCTGCCTAGACGCCCTGAAAGTCAAGATACGAACCCACAAGCACAAACTGAACCGCAGAAAACGATCTGAAAAGTACGAAGACTGAAAAGCGCGAATCGTCTCTTCCCAAACTTTTACTTCACACGCGGTAACACGAGATCAGCAAAAGCAGCCCAAGGGGTGGCGCCAAGAAAAAAGATCTTCCCCTTTATAGTGCCGTCGTACGTGATGGACGTGACCGCGGAGAACAACGAGGAAATTGGGAAATGTCAGTGTGTACGCATGGAAAGCTTGACGAGAAAATCGACAAGCTTAACAAGAATCTCGTCGAAAAAAACGACGTGTTTTTTACGACGAGAAACTCGGTCGTGTGTACGAGGCTTTACTGGGAATGTGGTTTTCATTCGTGAAAAATCTTACATACTGTATTGTACTGAAACCTGTTTAATACATTTAGAATTCCAAGAAAATGTGAATGAGCAGGATGGATTTTTTTTTTGAAAGAACACATTTCTAACAGTGACTTTTGTTTGGTAAAGTCCATTTGTTCCGAAATCAAATGTTAAAAGCAAACAAAATTTTGATTTACTTTCAAACATTTGTCAAATCGTTGAATGTGCTGAGAATTTTCACTAGTACTAAAATCTAATAGAGTATGGCCATCTATAGTCTGAGGAAATATTGGATTTTCCAGCTCAGCAGAGGGAATAGATGTACTGATTTGGGTTTACGAATACTGAATCATTTAAAAATTTTGCTTGTTGTGTTTGAAAACTGTAGATCCCGGTTGACCCTCAATTTTTATAATGACACCTTCTGGTGCCCACAGCAGTATGATAAAATTCAGGCTTACTTGGTCAAATGACACGTTTTCTTTGTCTTCTAAATGAAAAGATAACACGGCTCTGCAGGAAACAAACTCAAACATGGTCTAGTTCTGCAGATTTATTACACAATTAATATTTATTTGCTGAATTGAATTACTATCAGTTCATGAAAATCTGTAGGTAAATGTCAAACATGCAGGGCAGGCAAGATGACCTAAGAATAGTTCTGCAAGAAAAACATTCTGCAAGTAAGATTAGGGAAATCAAATACTAAAGCTAGAAAACAAGGGCTGTTAGCTGGCTACAAGAAACCTTTGAAGGCCATGAGGGATTTGTTGTGGTGGGAGCAATTAAGGCCACATTTTAAGTTTCATTTTCTATCTGTTAAATTTGAAATAGTCATAGTGCTTGAGATTTCAAGAAATATGTCATAGTCAGCCCAAATCTGGTAAAAAAATAAATAAAATATTAGCCCAAACCACCTAAATTACGTGCTTTATGTGTGATCTCTGGGGTGGTCCTGTGATGGGCCCTTTCCAACAGCCAATGGACAGTGTCCACGCCATTAGAAAGCATGTGCACTGTAGATCGGACACTCCCACACTACAAAACAGAAGAAAATAGACCTAGGTACTGCCGGGTCACATGTGAAGTGCTTTAAGTAACTCTTAAGTAACTCTTCTGAGCTTTTTCACATTTGTTCATCCTTTGTTGCATCTCAAAGCTGCTGGTCTGCTGCAGCCTATATCAGCCAGTTCCTATCTACATGTACTCCAGCAATAACTGCTTATCTTAGGGGGGCTTTCTGATCTTGTCTTTCATGCCTTCCTTATCTATGTTGCCACTTGTAGTATTCAGTAGAAGACCTTGTTACATGGTAACAACACAGAAAAACAATACAGAGACAGACAGAGCGATGCAAAAAGAGAAATAGAGCCGCTGGCCTTGCTTAGTTTTTCTTCAAACACAAGTTGGTAGTTGTTCTTGTTGATGGATCTTGGCCACTTTGGAGACACAAAGTAGGGGGACGAACCAACCAAAGTGGGACCACCCTACTTAAGGAGATTAGATTAATGGAAGGATTTATTAAAAGTCCATATAGCTGGCAGACCTCATTCCATTTTACACAGAAGTCTACATTTTACACAGAAGTCTACAGTTTCGTGTTGTTTCCAGGAAAAAAAAAAGTAAGATCTTATCCCGATGAATTATTTCCATCTACAGGTACCTGCTGGAGATGTGGCTCGGCTGAGGGTACGTATCTACATGTCTGGTGGGAATGTGGGCGAATATGTCCCTTCTGGTCTTAGGTCTTTCAGGTCTATAATAAGGTCTTTAAAGAGTCGCTGACCTCTACACCAGAGATTGCTCTCCTGTCAATGCTCCCGGGCTCCATAGCCTCTCAGAAACGGTGCCTGCTACACTTTTTCCTTGACAAATTACCATTTGGAAAATGGATGTTGTCCCTCTGTTATCGCTATGGGTATCCACCTTAAATGATATCATGCAGATGGAAGAAATGTTGGTACTTGATAATGACACCTTAGAAAAGTATAAAGTCTTGTGGTATATTTGGATCCAATTTTCCTCTTTCGATACCCTTGCAGAAATACTCGCCCCTCCTGGTGACCCTGTGTCTACACTCTAACAATCCACCTGGAGGGTGACCTAACAATATCTTGATATTCCCCGGCCTTTTATTACAGTTTGATTCCGCTACTCATTCTTGATAATATCCCTACACACCAGCTTCCCTTTCATTGCCCTATTCCTCTTTTCATTTTTTCTTTCTTCTATGCACGGTCAGATACCTCTCTTGGCCCAATAGATGCACAGATCTTCTACTTTTCTTCACGTGTCCTTCCTTTTTCTTTTCCTCTCCTCTCTTCTTCTCTCTTTTCCTTTACTTTTTTCCCTCTTCATACCTGTGTGGAAGTTTATATCATATTAGGATACACCCACATTGCCTTTCAAATAAGCCAGATGGGTTACTGCTCTAGTAGTTTTAATATCTGTACACTTGACTCTTATTATATACTGTACTATGCTTACCTATAATGTGTATTACCAGTGTATTTACTGAACCTAAGATTCTTCTACTGGACTACAACCTCCAGTCTGGACTATGTGATTTGTGTATGATATGATTTAGGCAATATCCTTTTTATATTGATAGTGTTGTACTTGATTATTGTTTCTTTTCTTTTCTATAAAAGTAAAACAATAAAAAAAAAGTTTTCACCTCCATATAGCCTTTTATTCTTGATAGCAAAGTCACAACGAAAGGAAAATGAGCATTGTCACCCTATAACAGAAAATTCCTAAGCAAGGACCTTCATAATAACTGCAGATTAAAAAATAAAATAAAATTACTTTTGAAATGACATAAGCATGTTAAAGCCTAGATGAGATTTCGGTGTTTGGGTTTACATATATTTTTAATTTCCCATTCAAAGTCTATGGGTTGTTTTAATGCAACACACGCTAATGCACAGAAAAACATTAACACACATGGAAAGGTGTGACTATGATAAAGCTGGGGTTCTTTACACTGTTAGGCCCCCTCGATGTTTGGGAAGAGAGTAAAAAATATATTTCACTGTAAAAGTGTTTCATTCAAAGACTGCGTGACAGCATAATCGTAGGTATAAATAATGATACACACAACTCAAAATTCATAGTTCTATCCTACATATAAAAGAAATTCACATGTGGGAAATAGTCATTTTACTGAAGGCAAGAGATTTTCTACGGACAGAATTACTCAGATTATTGACAAGATGGACAGGCAAAATTTTTATGTAAATTTGTGAACGGTTGTCAGTCCAGATTATGGCAAAAAAAGAGAAAGTATGATGTGCCGACTGCGCAGTACTGAGTGGATGGAGGGCAGGTGGCAACAGTAATTTCTTTTTTTTTTTTTTTACAGAACATCCTTTTTCATTTCATCTGCGAAAAGTCTGGGAGGTTAAAACAGACAATTTAAAGCTCCTAAAATATTTATTTAGTTGTCTTTTGAACTAGAGAATCACAATATGTGTGTAGAGCCCTGCTCCTGATGATCAGGTGCTATGTTGAATTTAGTGGGCGTCTGAGCTGTTATTGATCAAGGCTAAATCAGCCTCTGTTCCAGCTATGGCTGTGTTTGGAAGGACTTCTAACTGTTTGCCTGTAGGTGGCGTTACCACCCCAGGCCAATGTTGGAACACAAGCAGGCCAAAGTGTATTGGGTATTTTTCTCCAGGAACAGCTCAGTGGGAGTGGTCTCCCCGCTGAGCATGCTGGGGAAGGGTTCTTAAGGGGCAGATGCCATTTCTCGGGGCTCTTACGCCTCGTGGCCCTCCTGACTTGAGATATGTGTTACTGGAATTTCAGCCGTGGAACCATGTTGGCCCGAGGCTGCATCTCTACCAGGTAGGCCCAGTTTTCCTGACTGGGGCCTACACTTTGAAGGTGATCCTGTGCTGTCTGTCCTGCGGGAGGAAGCAACTCAATGGAGGAAACCAGGGGAGGACCTGTCCTGGAGAGGACCAAGCAGAAGGCTGGTATCTTGAGGAAGGCCTGGTGACCTTATTGGAGGATGCACCATAGCTAAAGTTACCTTACAGTCTGCTGGGTTGGCTTAAAGGCTCTTAAACTGTAAGGCTGGAAATCCGGGTACTAAAATCCTGTGGCAGAGGATTATTGAACAGTTCAACTTAACCATCCTAAAGGTCTGTGGCAGAGACTGTTATTTCTTTATTTGTTTGTGCATCATTCCGGCTGCTAGGTCAAGTGAGAGGGGCCTATCTGGGTGAGCAATATCCACTTGAAGGAGAGTGGTGAGTGTGACTTTGGAAGTTTCCCCAGTGATCTGCATCATGTGCCTAAACCTTCCCCTAACCCTCCATCCCTCTACCTATGCAAGTTTGTTTGGAAATAAAGCCTGATGAAAAGGATTCATAACTTGTGTGGACATTGAACTTTCTATAGACTCTCATCCCCTAGACAATGAACAGTGAGGTAACGTGCAAGGCCCAAATTTAAAACAGCAGCTCCTACGGGGTGTGCTACATGTGGTTACAGGAATTTATTGTGGTTATGTACTGAATATGCTTTAATTTTGTATTACCGTATTTATCGGCGTATAACACGCACTTTTTTCCCCTTAAAATCAGGGGAAAATCGTGGGTGTGTGTTATACGCCGATACCCACTGATCCCGGCGATCTCCGCTGACTGAGCGGAGCGCAGCGATCGCCGCCGAGATACACATAGCCGAGTGTACTCGGCTATACTCGGCTTTTCTCGGCTCTGCTCACAGTCACGCCCAGTCCCGCCATTGGACCTGTGATATGTCCATCATAGGGCGGGACTCGGCGTGACTGTGAGCGAAGCCGAGAAAAGCCGAGTATAGCCGAGTACACTCGGCTATGTGTATCTCGGCTCCGCCCAGTCCCTGCGTTCTCGGCGGCGTTCGCCCCGCTCCGCCCAGTCTCTGCGGCGATCTCGGCGGCGCCAATTTTGAAAACTGGGGCAAGGCTGCACTGGACACTGGGCAAAGGCTGAACTTAGCAAAGGCTGCACTGGACACTGGGCAAAGCTGCACTGGACACTGGGCAAAGGCTGCACTGGACAAAGCTGCACTGGACACTGGGCAAAGGCTGCACTGGGCAAAGGCTGCACTGGACACTGGGTAAAGCTGCACTGGGCACTGGGCAAAGCTACACTGGGCAAAGGCTGCACTGGGCAAAGGCTGCACTGGACACAGGGT
Source organism: Rana muscosa (assembly GCA_029206835.1). Taxonomy (NCBI): domain Eukaryota; kingdom Metazoa; phylum Chordata; class Amphibia; order Anura; family Ranidae; genus Rana; species Rana muscosa. The sequence goes on from CM055128.1 coordinate 75,579,012, forward strand.
AAAGCTGCACTGGACACTGGGCAAAGCTACACTGGGCAAAGGCTGCACTGGGCAAAGGCTGCACTGGACACTGGGCAAAGGCTGCACTGGACACTGGGCAAAGGCTGCACTGGACACTGCTGGCAAGGCTGCACTGACAAGGCTGCAACGGACACTGGTAAGGCTGCATTTAAATGTAAGTTTTTTTTTTCCCTTAAACTTCCCTCCTAAAAGTTTTTTTCCCTAAAATTCCCTCCTAAACTTGGGGTGCGTGTTATACGCCGGTGCGTGTTATACGCCGATAAATACGGTAACTGGTGAGTCAGGATTAAAAATATATTTAAAATATTTTATTTTCATTTTCTTTGAGTTTGATAAATATGACATATTGCATATAAATATTTTGCATTATTAATTGCAAGGCAACTTGGTAAGACACTATTACTTTGTCTGTCCAGGGCAAACATCAGTGTCTCCTAATAGACCACCACATCAGCAAGGTTTACTCAATGATATGTGCTCTGTTGCAGTGCCCCCAACCCCTTTAGAGTTCTTGTTTTCAGGTATGGGTAAGCATTTGACCTCCCTCGTGTAACAGTGCCATTTACCAGATCTCAATACTGTTACTTGAAAAGAGTGACATCATCCATCTGGGTAAGCTCTCCAACACCCTCCCTCCCTCCCCTCCTGACATCAGATTTTGCTTCCCGGTATAGGTGAGGTCAACGGCAAGGATGAGGCCAGCGGGGAGACTGCAGATTAGGTCAGAAGGCACTTTCACTTTGCCCTGATGTGATAATGTCTCTGTAAGACCTGGAAACAACATAGTACATATGAGAAAAAGGTGACAGAATTCCACACTGAATCGTATTTCCAGTTCCATTCAGTAAAGAGGCAGTCCTTGTATGTATTCCTTCACATATTATTTTGTATGCATTAGAGCAATTCTATATGTATGACCATTACTGGTGTTATTCAAATATTTTTTTGCATTCCTCTGGATCAGTGGTCTTCAAAGTGCGGACAACGGGCTGGATGTGGCCCTTCACTGGCCTTTATACGACCCTTGGGGCAACTAATTCTCCCAGGGATACAAGTCACTATACCTCTCACTGACACCAACAATGGGGCACTGTTCCTTCCACTGACACCAAAAATGGGGCACTATTCATCGCACTGATACCATAGTTAGGGCACTATTCTTTCCACGGACACCAATAATGGGGATTATTCTTCCCACCAATACCAATGATGGGCCACTATTCCTCCTACTAATATCAATAATGGGGCGCTACTACTCCCACTAAAACCAATGAATGGGTATTATTCCTCCCACTGATACCAAGGATGAGGTACTATTCATCCCACTGATACCATAGTTAGGGCACTATTCTTTCCACTGTCACCAATGAAGGGGATTATTCTTTCCACCAATACAAATTATGGGGCACTCTTCCTCCTACTAATACCAATAAAAGGACACTACTACTCCCAATAATACCAATGATGGGGTACTATTTCTCCCACTGATACCAAGGATGGGGTACTATTCCCCACACTAATACCAACGATGGGGCACCATTCCACTGACACTAACAATGGAACTTATTCTTCCCACTAGTACCAATGATGAGGCAATATTCCTCCTCCCACTGCCCACCGGTGGCATAATGGATTTTTTTTGTACCCCCTCTAATCACGAAGTCTGAGGCATTTTCTACTCTCTACTGGTCACAATCCGGCCCTCCTAAAGTCTGAAGGACAGTAAACTGGCCCCTTGCCTAGAAAGTGTGAAGACCCCTGCTTTGGATCAACTGTGGTTATATGATTGCGTATATGGAGGTTTTTTATTAGTTTTTGTTTTTTCTATTGGTTGAACTAAACGGACTTGTGTCTTTTTTTCCAACCTGACTAAATATCTATTTATGTGTAAATCACACCTTTCTTTATTTATTAGAGTGTATGTGTGTGTGTGTATATATATTATTATTATACAGGATTTATATAGCGCCAACAGTTTACGCAGCGCTTTACAACTTGAGGATAGACAGTACAAGTACAATACACTTTAATACAGTCGGAATCAGAGGACCCTGCTCCTTAGAGCTTACAATCTAAGAGGGAAGGTCAAGAGATACAAGAGGTAATAATTGTGGGGGATGTGCTGATGGAGAAAATAAATGTACAGTTGTTAGGTGGGGGCCAGATAGGTTTCTCTGAAGAGATGAGTTTTCAGGAATCGTCTGAAAGTGGACAAAGTAGGAGAAAGTCAGACATATTGGGGTAGAGCATTCCAGAGGATGGGAGAGGCTCTGGAGAAGTCCTGAAGGTGAGCAGGGGATGAGGTGACAAGGGAGTTAGAGAGCAGGAGGTCTTGGGAGAAGCAAAGACAATGATTAGGTTGGTATTTTGAGACCAGGTTAGTGATGTAGCTGGGGGTCAGGTTGTGGGTGGCTTTGTAAGCTTTTGTTAGTATCTTGAATTTAATTTGTTGGGTGAGTGGCAGCCAATGGAGGGATTGGCAGAGGGGTATAGCAGATGCTGAGCGGTTTGTAAGGTGGATGAGCCTGGCAGCAGCGTTCATATACACACACACACACACACGCATGTGTGTTTGAGCTTTGGGGTGCACACCCTAATGCAATAGGCTGTGCACACCTATCGTATATACTCGAGTATAAGCCGACCCGAATATAAGCCGAGGCAGCTAATTTTACCACAAAAAAATGGGAAAACCTATTGACTCGTGTATAAGCCTAGGGTGTTCATCTGCATGCCTCACTGTGTCCATGTGCATGCCTCACTGTGTCCATGCCTCACTGTGCCCATGCTTCACTGTGCCCATGCCTCACTGTGTCCATGACTAGCCTGACGTTTAACATGGGAGTCTATGGAAGGGGTGCCCAGCTTTGAAAACTCGGTGGTCCCCCAGACAACAAACTTATAGAGGACAAATGGGGCTACATGTGTGCCAAGTTCCGGGTCCAGGGGACCTACGACCAGCCGGTACTGGGTCCCCAAAATCACCAGAGAAATGTCCATTTAACATGGGAGTCTATGGAAGGGGTCACCCTCTTTGAAAAATCAGTGCTCCCGGGCCGTAGGTCCCCCGGATAACAAACTTTGTACACATTTTAGGAGAAGAGTGGGGCTACATGTGTGACAAGTGTGGGGTCCAAAGGATCTACGGCCGGCCGGTACCGGGTCTCCAAAGTCCGGGAGATCAGGCACAAAAAGGGGATTCGAGTATAAGTCGAGGGGGGCATTTTCAGCACAAAAAATGTGCTGAAAAACTTGGCTTATACTCAAGTATATATGATATACCCAATTCCTGCAGATTTTAACAGCAGCTGTACAACCTGTGTCTGTGATATCTTTTGGTATTCCTACCACAGCAGCAAATAAATAGTTTAGTGATCTGTGGTTTAAGAGTCCATGCATACTGCAATAGCATGCACTTCATTACTGCATAGGTCCAGGTATGGGAGTTGGCATTCATTTTGAATATAGATATACACCACATCACCTGTAGCACGCCACAACTTCCAAAGTGTGTTGTGTTTTAGTTAACTGTGCTGAAAAAAAAGTAGAGCAATTTCCCTTGTGTTGGGATCCATTTACAATGTTGCATGCCGCATGCATTTTTGCAACACAATATAGTATAAATAGGTCCTAACTCATGATTATGTCTTAAATGGAAACTGTCCCACAGCCAAGAGGTCAGCCAAAGCTGTCACTTCTTCTTTACCCGGCCGGCTCCAAGACTACTACAGGACTTATGAACCAGTGGGAGGAACCACAACAGCCAGCAGTGGGAACAATATTCAACTCCTCCTCTGGTCAAATACTTACATCAGTTGGGGAGGAAGATGTGTAAAAAATGGTGTTGGAAATAGAGATCAGGAAGCTGCCAATGCTGCAAGAGGGCAAACCCAGAGGTAAGTCTGCCATAATATATGCTATGTAATTCTTCGCATGCTGTCCTGTAGACTCAACAGGAAGTGAGAGCATATCCTGCCAATATGGGGAAAATCCCATCTTAAGCTGGCCATACACTGGTCAGGTTCAGCAGGGACCAGTCAAATTTTAACCATTGTGTGGTCACCCCATTTGATCAACTTCTGTCGAAAATTACATGCTTGAATATTTTCCTTGATTGGCGGCTGCAGCCACTAATTAGTATATTCTGACAATGGCAAGTGCCGCTGTCAGAATGCAATATCCAAAATGGGGGGGGGGGGACACCTCATTTGTGTCCAAAAAAAAAATAACCACATATGGCCAGCTTTCACAGGAAGGTGAGTCTTCATTTAAAAGATTTCCCTACTCCTGTTATGGTGGAAACTCAAAATTTTGAATTAACTTTTTTTTTTCCCCCTGTAACATTGGTGATGAGGGCAATTAAGCTGGTCATACATATGTAGCGCTACCCCCAGTTAAGAGAGCCGCTGGATTTTTGTTTTGGGCCCTGTCTACAGCACTGCCAACCCCCGGCAATTTACTCGAACCACTCTGGCACAGTTAGTCTAGGGATTTCTCTAGTATCACAATCTAACAGTATATGCACACAATCTATCTGTATTGCATGGGTAACCTCTTTGCATAAAGGCAACACACTGATAGCAAGAGATAAAATATAACATTTCTTTACTTTGGGTAAAAGGCATAAGGTTAACACATAACACATATATATCTGCAGAGCACTGCACCAGAAAATCTAACACAGGCGATTACCCGCCAAGTACTGCTATCTCTATCTATGCGCCCTTATGGCGCAGCAACTTAAGTTCTAACTGCAGATCAGGCCTGATCCAGATTTTAAACTCAGTGTCTAGAAGAACAGTTCCTTCGCATGCAACTTGACTGGTGGTGCACAACAGGAACAGTAATTTGTAATCCAAAGGGTAGAAAAATGAAAAGGGCAGAATGAACCCCTCACAGGAGACTACTCAACTCAGTTCTGCCACTAGTCTCCTGCGGGACAGTAAAGTAGAACCCGGAGGGCCAAGGCAGTCTCTAGGCCTAGTCAAAGTACTGTTTATATGAATGAGCAGGTGCTCGCTCACCACTCTGGACGCGATCCCAGTCCGGGACTTCCACCTACTGTGTCTCCGCACACAGTGTCTGCAACGGCCGGGTCTCCGGTCCAACTGGTGTCCAAACTCGACAAAGTCAGGTGCCACCCAGGCTCCGCAGTGGAGTGAAAGGCTCTCTGGAAGTTGTGCAAGGCCCTGGCTTCAGGCCCTGTACCGCAGCAGATCCGCACAGGAAGACCTGTTGATTGCAGCGCGGTGTCCAAAGAGGCCAAGCTCAGCCTCGCCCTCTTCCTATATAGCCCCTCCCATGAATCTCTGCGGTGGCTACATGCACCCTGGGTGCCGAACGGGGTTCTGGGTAACGTAGTCCCGGGGCCTTAAAGGAGACCCCGCTACAAACTCTTTGGTCCCCAAAGATAACATCAAATTATAGCACGCACAACATCAACCAAAGTTGCGTATGATGTTGGCAGAGGAAATTCCCACCAAAAACAAGGAGGTGAACTTCCCTGCCCACAGGTCACACTATCATTAGTGTCCTGCCTAACTGTGCCAGAGAGTGTGTTGGGGTTGCCCCCCACCAAATGAACAGTGGAGGGATTAGGGTCTTCCATACTCCTCCTGGCAGTAACCACAGTGTCTTCCGAGCTCCTCCCCATCTGTGGGTAAGTCAATCTCCTGGGAGGCTTTATAGCCCTCTGCATCCTTTGTCCTCTTGGGTTTTCTATTTCTGCTAAAACAGGTTCCCCTTCTGGAACCGACTTGGGAGTTTCCATAGGTTCAGGAACACTTGACTCCGGAGCAGGGAGGTACATGGAATCTCTTGGATCCTCTTCTGAGAATACGTCACAGGCATTTTCCCAAAAATCCGACAAAGGACTGGACGGGATGAACTCAGTAGCTTCTGCATTCAGTTTGGAGTTCACTGGAGATGATGGGCACCCGGTTGACTCCTTCACCGGGGCCCGCTGAAGTTTTCCGGCGGCTTGCGGTTATTCATCTTTTTTTTCTTTGGACTGGAACACACTTTGGCCGCATGGCCAACCCCTCCGCAGTTGAAACAAGTCATGTCCCCCCAATCTTGTAGGGATGCGGGCACGGAGGTATTTGGAAACAGCTCCTTCCTCGGACTTTCCCTCTCTGGTACCCTTGACTTCTTTTCCATCAGGGAGGTCAGCATCCCCAATACTTGGGATATCTGTGACTTCAAGGTATCCACCTCTGAGTCTCTTTCCAGGGTCATGGCCGTCCTGATCATCACCGGAGGAGGATTAACTGACTCAACTAGTTGGTTCCTCTTCTTCTCCTCCAGCATCGCTTCTTCCTCTCTGACCACTCGGATCAAGTCAGGGTACTCCAGGCTCTTCCCGTCCTGTCTTGTGCATAGCGCCAATGCGATGGGGTCCAGGGGCTGAGATCCTCTCATCACCTGCTGAACACGGGCCTCATCCACCTTCCGCGGGTCGATCCCCTTCTTCAGGATCATCTTATGCAGGATCTTATCCAGGCACCTCATGAACTCTGACAGTTTCTCTCCTGTCTTTTGGTAGCAGTGCTCCAGCTGGTAAGTGAGCTCAGTAATTTTCTCTGTTCCACCGAACACATTCTGTAGAATGTCCAGATAATCCTGCGCATCACATTCTGTTTTGCTCATCTTGAGGTTGCGTATGGCCTCTAGAGCAGGCCCCTTCAGACTTTCAGCAATTCTCTGCTTCTTTCTGTGTTCTGGGACTTCCCATTCTTCTAAGGCCTGAGTGGCACCGTCTAACCACTCCTCAAACCCCTCTTCACCCGAAGGTACAGGTTTCCTCCCAGAGAATATTCTGAGTTTTCTGTATCCCGACATTTGATAGTCTGTATGATCCTTCTTACACTGGGCTACAATCTCCCCCAGGACCGCGCATAACTCTGCACTGAGGGTGGCAGGCGGTGACCCTGAGCTCTCTTTAGCCTTCCGGTTTTCTGCTTTTGGGGACTGCGGTGGAGATACCTGTGGAGATTATGGTTTAGGTGTCTGAACCCATCCTCCTTGTATCAGTGGCAGCGCATGTATTAAGCTATAGGTCTGATCATCCATTGCTCTTATACTTGAACTCTTGAAATGTTCTGGGATTTCATTCATCCATGCTATTAGTTCGTGGGTCAGTGTGGAATTCATTCTGACATCCATCACCCATACCTTCTGGTTCGGGGACAGCGACGTTACTAGCCGCTTCACCGCTTCTTCTTGCCAGGTCCCTGAGAGTTCTATGACTACTGCCGTGGCTGAATCTGTGTAGGCCGCCTTGCACCACTGTTCTACTTCCAGTGGGTCCATGCTGGTACTTTTGGCGCGTTACTTGCTGTAACAGGATCCCGGACTCGAGAGCCCCCACGTGTAGTGCTACCCCCAGTTAAGAGAGCCGCTGGATTTTGGTTTCGGGCCCTGTCTACAGCACCGCCAACCCCCGGCCATTTACTCGAACCACTCTGGCACAGTTAGTCTAGGGATTTCTCTAGTATCACAATCTAACAGTATATGCACACAATCTATCTGTATTGCATGGGTAACCTTTTTGCATAAAGGCAACACACTGATAGCAAGAGATAAAATATAAAGTTTCTTTACTTTGGGTAAAAGGCATAAGGTTAACACATAACACATATATATCTGCAGAGCACTGCACCAGAAAATCTAACACAGGCGATTACCCGCCAAGTACTGCTATATCTATCTATGCGCCCTTATGGCGCAGCAACTTAAGTTCTAACTGCAGATCAGGCCTGATCCAGATTTTAAACTCAGCCCTCGTACACACGGCCGAGATTCTCGTTGAAAAAAACATGTTGTTTTTTTCGACGAGATTCTTGGACAAGAAACTTGTCCCGGCCGAGTGTACACACGCTCGTTTCAAAGAACCCGCGGTTCTTTGAATGGAGCGTACGCGGTGACGTCATCGACTACGACGAGCATGCGCTCGTCACATTCGATGCCGTCGCCGCCATCTTGGTATACCCTACGTATGCCTAGGAAGCTACCGCGCATGCGTCGAATTCATTTCGAACATGCGCGGGCTTCCGGGAGGACAGGTAAGTGTACACACACTCACTTTTCTCGTCGAGAAACATGCCGAGGAGAATCTCGACGAGAAAATAGAGAGCAGGTTCTCTATTTTCTCGTCGAGGTTTCTTGTCGGTTTTCTCGACGAGAAACCCGATAGCCGCGTACACACGACCATACGAGGCCATAGTCTCTAGAAGAACAGTTTCTTCTCATGCAACTTGACTGGTGGTGCACAACAGGAACAGTAATTTGTAATCCAAAGGGTAGAAAAATGAAAAGGGCAGAATGAACCCCTCACAGGAGACTACTTAACTCAGTTCCGCCACTAGTCTCCTGTGGGACAGTAAAGTAGAACCCGGAGGGCCAAGGCAGTCTCTAGGCCTAGTCAAAGTACTGTTTATATGAATGAGTAGGTGCTCGCTCACCACTCCGGACGCGATCCCAGTCCGGGACTTCCACCTACTGTGCCTCCGCACACAGTGTCTGCAATGGCTGGGTCTCCGGTCCAACTGATGTCCAAACTCGACAAAGTCAGGTGCCACCCAGGCTCCGCAGTGGGGTGAAAGGCTCTCTGGAAGTTGTGCAAGGCCCTGCCTTCAGGCCCTGTACCGCAGCAGATCCGCACAGGAAGACCTGTTGATTGCAGCGCGGTGTCCAAAGAGGCCGAGCTCAGCCTCGCCCTCTTCCTATATAGCCCCTCCCAATGAGTCTCTGCGGTGGCTACATGCACCCTGGGTGCCGAACGGGGTTCTGGGTAACGTAGTCCCGAGGCCTTAAAGGAGACCCCGCTACACATAGTTCAGTTTTTTTCATCCAGCCAGCCTGCTGAATGAAAAAATGTCCACACATTTGAGGTGAATGGAGGAATCCTCCACGCTGCATCATTGTATTCCAACAGTGGGACTCCCCTGCTGTCAGAATATACTGATCAGTGCTGCAGCTGTGTGACTGTATGCCCCAGGACGACGTCATCTCTGATGAAATGCGTAGGGAGGAGCGGCGCGCTGACATCACCTCGTATTTTCTCATTCGTGTCCTGGAAGTACAGATTTGTCTGGATGTGCGCCGGCCGGCACACCAGACTTAAGGCTATCTTTGAATACGGATGCTGTAAGTGCAATATATTTTTTATGCAAATAAATGGTTTTACACTATATGGAGCTTTTATATCTTTTTATAAAAAACCATCCATACATCTTTATGAGCAGATAAGAGGTACCCTGGAGATAGATGCACAGCTTCGCTCCGGAGAAAGATCCAGGTTGTTGTTACAGGCATTCTGCGATCCTCTGTAACGGCAGTCATGCAGATTTGGTAAGGAGACATCTTTATCATTTGGTGGTGGAACTTGCACGCTGAAGATGGTGGATGGACTTTGTAAATAAGCTCATAGTTGCAAGCACTGGTGGACTTTCTAATTCATGAACTTTCTTATTTAGCGCAATTCTATTTTCTACTTATGTGTGAGACTGTATGCGCTGATCATAGCAAAATTTTCCAACATGCCGGTTCACGAGATGTTGACCGATAGATCGATTTCTCATGAATGGGAATGGCCATACATACACTCACCGGACACTTTATTAGGTACACCTTGCTAGTACTGGGTTGGACACCCTTTTGCCTTCGGAAATGCCTTAATTAACCACTTAAGGACCGCCTCCTGTATATATATACGTCGGCAGAGTGGCACGGACAGGCAAAAGCACGTACCTGTACGTCCCCTTTAAGATGCTGCCTTGTGGTCGTGCGCGCACTGCCGCCGGCGCGCTCGCGACCCTGCCGCTTTCTGGTCCCAAAACTGTGTCAAAAGTGTCCAATGTGTCCGCCATAATGTCGCAGTCACGATAAAAATCGCTGATCGCCGCCATTACTAGTAAAAAATAAATAGTAATAAAAATGCCATAAAACTACCCCCTATTTTGTAGACGCTATAACTTTTGCGCAAACCAATCAATAAACGCTTATTGCGATTTTTTTTTTTTTACCAAAAATATGTAGAATACGTATTGGCCTAAACTGAGGGAAACAAATTTTTATATATATTTTTTGGGGATATTTATTATAGCAAAAAGTAAAAAATATTGCATTTTTTTCAAAATTGTCGCTCTATTTTTGTTTATAGCGCAAAAAATTTAAACCCGCAGAGATGCTCAAATACCACCAAAAGAAAGCTCTATTTGTGGGAAAAAAGGACGTCAATTTTGTTTGGGAGCCACGTCGCACGACCGCGCAATTGTCAGATAAAAGCAACGCAGTGCCCAATCGCAAAAAGTGGCCTGGTCTTTGACCAGCAAAATGGTCCGGGGCTGAAGTGGTTAATTCTTCCTGGTATAGATTCAACAAGGTGTTGGAAACATTCCTCAGAGATTTTGGTCCATAGTGACATGATAGCATCACGCAGTTGCTGCAGATTTGTCGGCTGCACATCCATGATGGGAATCTCTCGTTCCACCACATCCCAAAGATGCTCTGTTGGATTGAGATCTGTAAAGTACAGTGACCTCATTGTCCTGTTCAAGAAACCAGTTTGGGAGGATTTGAGCTTTGTGACATGGAGCATTATCCTGCTGGAAGTAGCCATCAGAAGATAGGTACACTGTAGTCATAAAGGGATGGACATGGTCAGCAACAATTCTCAGGTGGGCCATGGCATTTAAATGATGGTACTAAGGGGGAACACCCTCAGCCTGAACCGTTGATGGATCCATGCTTTCATGTTGTTTACGCTAAATTCTAACCTCACCACCTGAATGTCGCAGCTGAAATTGAGACTCATAAGACCAGGCAACATTTTTCCAATCTTCTATTTTCCAAATTTGGTGAGCCTGTGTGAACTGCAGTCTCAGTTTCCTGTTTTTAGCTGACAGGAGTGGCACCCCGTGTGGTCTTCTGCTGCTGTAGCCCATCTGCTTCAAGGTTCGATGTTTTGTGCATTCAGAGATTGTATTCTGCATACCTTGGTTGTAATGAGTGTTTTTTTAATTACTGTTGCCTTTCTATCTTCTTTGCCTGTTCTCCTCTGACATCAACAAGTCATTTTCGGCCACACAACTGCCGCTTACTGAATATTCTCTGTAAACCCTAGAGATGGTTGCATGTGAAAATACCATTTTTTTAAATACTCAGACCAGCCCATCTGGCACCAACAACCATGCCACATTCAAAGTCACTTAAGCCCAGGTTCACACTGGGCTGCGGTAGTGAAGCCGTGCGAGTTCAGTTTTACTCCCGCTGGCAGTTCCGGTTGCAATTACAGAGACATCTGTGCAGGTTTCTGCACAGATGTCAATGTAAATCGCGGGCCGAAATCGCAAAAAGTAGTACAGAAACTACTTTTTGCAGATGCAGCGTCGCACCGATTAGGACGGCGTCATTGCCGGAAATTGCCAGCAAATGCCGCAGATTTGACATGTGATTTGACATGTCAAATCGCATGTCAAAACGCAGCAGTGTGAACCAGGGCTAAGCCCAGGTTCACATTGAACTTGCACGATTTCAAACCGGCAATGCAGTCCGAATTCGGGGGCGATTTGACAGACATCTGTGCGGGTTCATGCACAGATGTCTATTCAAATTGCCCCTGAAATCGCCAAAAGTTGTACAGGAACTACTTTTGGAAATCTGCATCACAACCATTTGGACGGTGCTATTGCCGGCAATAGCCGGCGATTTGACATGTCAAAATGGCCCAATGTGAACGTGGGCCTAATCCCCTTTCTTCCCCATTCTTATGCTCAGTTTAAACATTAGAAAGTTGTCTTGCTAATTGTGATTGGCTGCTGCCATGTGATTGGCTGATTAGCAATTTGTGTTACCAAGAAATTAAACAGGTGTACCTAATAAAGTGGCCAGTGAGTGTGGCTCGAAATTTAGATGGTTCCTACTGAATTATGATCCATTTATGACAGCTTTAGAGTAGGGATGAACTTCGAGTTTGAGTCGAACTCATGTTCGACTCGAACATCGGCTGTTCGATCGATCGTCGAATTTCGAACATTATTGGCTGTTCGCGCCAAATTCGAGTGGCGCGTCACGGCCCATAGTTTACTGCGTCATCGCAGTGCGTTGCTGGCTGATGATTGGCCAAGCATGCACTATGACCCGCATGCTTTGGACAATCACAGCACGGTAAGAACAGAGAGCCATAATTGGCCAAAGCCAGGGTGGCTTTGGCCAATTATGTCTCAGGGGGATTAGTACACGCCCCACAGTATATAAGGCTGCCTACGTGGCGGCCTTGTGTAGTGTGTTGCAGCGGTGGTGAAATAAAGACAGAGAGAGAGAGATAGTGTAATTTCATTTGAGTTAGATAGAGCAGGCAGGCGAGTCAGTTAGCTGCAGTTACAGTGTGTAGAGGATACATATGCATCCTAGGAGTTGTATATATATATATATATATATATGTGTAGCGGGGTATTCCCCTATATTGGGAAGAAACTACATTACCCATAACCCCATTCTTCAGATGTTCCACCGCAGAGACTCATGGGAGGGGTTATAAAAGGAGGAGGCGAGGCCGGGCTCGGCCTCTTTTGGGACACGAGACTTCACAGACGGATCCTCCTGTGCAGATGTGTCGGAGTGCAAGGCCTGAAGCCTGAGGCCTTGCTCTGCACCAAAGAGCCTTCCACCCCCCCTCTGCGAGCCTGGGTGGCATCTGACTTTGTGCGCTACAGCCTTGTCGGATCGGGGGCCCGATCGTTGGAGAGATCGAGTGTGTGTGACACGGCCGGTGGAGGTTTCCCGGACTGGATCCGTAGTCCGGCGGGTGAGAGGGCGTAAGCCCAGCTAAGATACTGTTACTGTGTATAGGCCTATAGACTGCCGTGGCCTACAAGTGATTTTCATACCCCTATTGAAGAGCCTTGTCAGAACTGAGCCTGCGACTGTATTTAACCAAGTTCTATACCCCTTGGATTACAAAGTTATACTCTGTTTAAAGTGCACCAACATTACAGACCTGCCGGTGAAGAAAGAAGGACTAAGTTAAATATTAGAACCAGGCCTGGTGGGGATTCTAGTGTGTTTGATTACTGCGCCATAGGGCACTTAGTTAACGGTCGCCCGTATGGCGCACCTGTAGCGTGTGTTACTATATAGTGTGTTAGAGTGGCAGGACGCTGCCCTTAGGAGTGATTATCTTGAACTGTGATTACTGTTACCCCTTTATCCATATTGAGAAAATGAGTAAAACACTTTACCTATTACAATTCATTACTGTGTCCTTGCTTAGTTATTCTATTGCATAGGACATATCATTGATTGTTAATACTAGCTGTGCCAGAAGGGGGTAGAGCCTATTGCCGGGGGTTGGCGGAGCTGCACTCAGGGCCCAAATCTAATTCTGCGGCCTCCTTAGTTGGAGGTATCGCTACACGTGGGGGCTCGTCCGGGATCCTGATGCAGCAAGCGAACGCCAGAAGTGCCGGCATGGACCCCATGGATCCAAGAGCGGTAGAAGAGTGGTGCAAAGCCGCTAATACAGAGCCAAAACAGTCGATAGTCATTAGCCTCCCTGGGGAGAAATGGTCAAGTGAGACGGTAGAGGAACTAATGAGTTCAGTGTCCCCAGATCACACACCGTGGGTGATGGACATAAAGTCAGACCCAAACATCTCATATCAATACGCATTAGTGGAATATTGGGACGGGATGCCAGAGGCTTGTAAGCACAAGTGTCTGCGGACGCCAGACAACAGAACATTTAGGCTGGCGCACGCAATAACTGTAGAAAGGGAACCATCCCCTACGGGATCGCCACAGGCTGCGGCCCGAACTCCACCTGAAAGAGAAGACAGGGCGACACCCCCGGTGGCACCTGCACCGGCCACTGTTATATCACCAGAACTGATAAATGCAATAGGGGATTTGTTAGCCAAATGTCAGAAGACAAGTACGGTGCATGTGGAAACTAGCTACCGGAGACTAAAAATATTCTCAGGGAAGCTCCCTGTCCCGGCAGGGGAAGAAGATTTTGATACCTGAGTGGAGCAGGCATTACAGGCGGTGGAGGCATGGGAGGTGCCGGAAGCACAGAAGAGGCAGCGAGTGTTAGAAAGCCTTAAAGGTGCAGCAGCAGAAGCAGTGAAAAGTTTCCGGTTTGGGAATGTAGGGTGCACGGCGCAGGACTGTCTAGCTATGCTGCAGGAAGAGTTTGGTCAATTAGACAAGGTGACAGAGATGGTCTACCAGTTTGAACACACTTTCCAAAAACCGGAGGAGAAACTTTCCGAGTATGTCAGAAGGCTAAACAGGCTGCTGTGCAAGATTGTGTTAAAGAAAGGGATGAAGCCCCAAGATGCCGATGCGGCAAGAATGAAGCAAGTCTTAAAGGGAGCGCTACGCTCCGATCCAGTCTGGCTGCACCTGAAAACCTTGGGAGGAGGAATGTTGCTGACTTATGTTGATTTAATAAAAATCATCAGAGATGAGGAGGCGCTGCAACAGGACCAGCAGAAGGATAAGACAAGTGTTGTACCCGCACAGGTGCTGGTCAATCCAGTAATGACCCCTGAAAGAGAGGCGGAGATAGACACCCTAAAAACTCAGATGTCCAAGGTGTTAGAGATATTGACCTCTCTGATAGCAAAAGACACAGAGTGTCCCAAGACGAAGGAAAGTCCAAGGAAGGAATTGTTCCCGATTGCCTCAGCACCCGAACCTTTACAAGAATGGGGAGATATAGTCTGCCTCAACTGTGGGGGAGTTGGCCACATTGCAGCCACATGTTCTAGTCCGAAGAAGAAGAGACCAGACAACCGCAAGCCGGCGGGAAACTCCAGAGGGCCCCGGTGAAGGAGTCAACCGGGTGCCCATCATCTTCAGTAAACTCCAAGCTGAATGCGAAGAAAAACAAAAAGAGAGATAGAACACCAAAGGGGAAACGCAATACCCCTCAACAAAGCTATACTCCAGGAGAAAGGGGGGGACCCCTCAGGAGAGGCACAGCACTCCCCAAAGGGGGTGCCCACCCAAGAAAAATAATAGTACCCCTCAGCGGGTTCCTACACCCATTAAAAGGAGGGAAGTCAGTGCATACCAGGCTCAAGAAAGGTTCAAGTCCAAAGGGAATAGGACAAGAGAAAGTCCAAAGGGAAAAGGCGTGAAGAAGGCGGCTTCTGCCGGACCATATCCAGAGAAGCTGGTAGGCCCATCCCCTATAGTGCCCATTCAAGTGGAGGGAGTCTACACCAGGGGCCTCCTGGATACTGGGGCACAAGTGACCCTACTATACCGGGACTTCTACGACAGGCACCTGAGTCATCTGCCTATCCAGAAGATAGAAGAGCTGGAAATATGGGGAATTGGAACCCAGAGTTTCCCTTACGACGGCTACCTTCCCATCAAAATGACCTTTGACCCATCCGTGGCTGGAAAGGCCGAAGTGTTTGACACCCTGGCAGTTGTGTGCCCTAGGCCGCCTGGAGCCAACAAGAATTCCCTTATAATAGGGACAAACACGGACCTGGTCCGAAGACTCCTGACCCCTCTTGTGACAGAAGAAAGACAAGCAGCTACCAAGATCCATCCCATGCTGAAGACAGCCTACCAACGGCTGGTCCAAGAGCGGGAGACCCCTGGAGAGGAGATAGGGAAGGTGTGGAGACTTGGAAGAGAAGGGGTAGTGTTGCAGCCCGGTGAAGTAACCTGTCTCAGGGCCACTGTTAAGCTTACTTGGGAGCAGCCTGGTCCCTTTGTCATGCTGGAGTCAGACCCAAGGGGTGAGTCCTCAGGCCTGGAGGTGATACCGGAAGTGATCCCGCTGAAGGTCCTGAAGAAGGTCCATTATAGAGTTCCAGTGAGTGTTAGGAATACTACCAAAGACCCCATGGAAATCCCAGCCAGAATGTTGCTAGGCCAGGTGAACCTGTTACCCTGTCAGAAGTGAAGAGGACAGGTGGAGGAGGGGATGTTTGGGAGAAGCTGACCATGGAAAACCCGAATCTGTCCAGGGCTTGGAAAGAGCGAGCCAAGGCCCAGTTGAATAGATGGGAGAAGATCTTCTCTAAGGATGAGTTTGATGTGGGGTGTGCAAGGAGTGCCACCCATCGGATCCGCCTCCAGGAAGATAAGCCCTTCCGAGAAAGGGTCAGGCGGGTCCCGCTAGCAGATCTGGAGGATCTGAGGGAACAACTTGCAGAACTCAAGAGGACTGGTGTGATACGGGAGTCCAGAAGCCCCTATGCCTCTCCCATAGTGGTGGTCCGAAAGAAGAATGGATCATTGAGGCTCTGTATCGACTACAGGACTCTCAACAGGAGAACCATACCTGACCAATACACCACTCCGAGGATAGAGGATGCCCTACAGAGCTTGTCTGGAGCCAAATGGTTCAGCGTTATGGATCTCAAGAGTGGGTACTATCAGATTCCGATGCACCCAGCAGACAAGGAGAAGACAGCTTTCGTAACCCCAGTGGGGTTCTTTGAATTCGACCGGATGCCCCAAGGTCTGTCTGGAGCCCCAGCTACTTTCCAACGCCTCATGGAGAAGACAGTAGGGGACATGAACTTGATCGAAGTCCTTGTATACCTGGACGATGTCATTGTCTTTGGGAGAACCTTGGAGGAACATGAAGAGAGGCTGGAAAAAGTGTTGAGAAGACTCAGTGAGGAGGGGCTTAAGCTTTCGCCTGAGAAGTGTCGGTTCTACCAGTCTTCTGTGAACTATCTGGGGCACATAGTGTCTGAAGAAGGGGTGGCCACAGACCCTGAGAAATTGGAGGCAGTTACCTCCTGGCCACGGCCCACCACAGTAACAGAACTCAGATCCTTCTTGGGCTTCTGCTCCTACTACAGGAGGTTTGTGGAGGGATTTGCCCGAATTGCTAGACCATTGAATGAGTTGCTCAAGACTGAAGGAGAAGAGGATGGCTCGGGGCCCAGGAGGCCAGGAGAGTCCATCAGAGATCAGTGGAATCAGAAGTGTGAAGAGGCTTTCCAGGAATTGAAGAGGAGCCTGACCACTGCACCAGTCTTGGCCTACGCAGACCCAACCAAACCCTATGAACTGCACGTGGATGCTAGTCATGACGGTCTGGGAGGAGTACTTTACCAAGAACATGAGGGGCAATTGCGGCCTGTTGCCTATGTGAGTAGGAGCCTGACCCCCTCTGAGAAGAACTACCCCACTCACAAGCTGGAGTTCCTGGCCCTCAAGTGGGCGGTAGTAGACAAGCTCAAAGACTACCTGTATGGAGCGGAGTTCACTGTGAAGACCGACAACAACCCCCTTACCTACCTGTTCACCACGGCCAAGCTGGATGCCACTGGACACAGGTGGCTGGCCGCACTGTCTGGATTCAACTTCAGCCTTAAGTATAGACCAGGAGTGGGGAATCGAGACGCAGACGCTCTGTCCAGGAGATCTCATTCCCCCACCATTGAAATAGAAGATTGGACCCAAGTGGCACCGGACAGGGTGCGGGCCCTTTGTCAAGGAGCTGAATTCCAAGCCCAAGGAGGCTCCAGAGCAGAGGAAATAGGAGTTACCATGGTGGGAGTCCCCAAACACTACTGTGGAGTAGCTCAATTGGAAGAGGACAACCTACCAAGACTGTCCAAGAAGGAATTGAGGTGTGACCAATTGGAAGACCCCATGGGGAGATTGGTCCTGGAGGCCTTGAAAAATCAGGATCCAGACAGACTCATGCGTCAACCTTCAAAAGAAGCTCGCCTGCTGAGGAAGGAGTGGGATAGGTTGCAGTTACATCAGGGAGTGGTCTACCGAAGGGGCCCCTCTGATGACTCAGAAGATAAGTGGCAGCTGTTCCTCCCAGAGAAACATCGGGAGACTGTTCTGATTGCCCTGCATGACAATCATGGCCACCTAGGGGCTGAAAGGACCTTTCAACTTGTCAGAAGTCGGTTCTATTGGCCCTGCATGAGGGCAGAGGTAGAGGAGTACTGCCACTCATGTGCGCGATGCATCCAGAGGAAGACTTTGCCCCATCAAGCTGCCCCAATGGGCCATCTACAGAGCCAAGGGCCCATGGACCTGGTGTGCATTGACTTTCTCTGCCTCGAACCCGACCTGAGTGGACTAGGAAATGTTCTGGTGATAACCGACCATTTCACCCGGTATGCTCAGGCTTTCCCCACCAAAGATCAGAAGGCCTCCACCGTGGCCAAGGTACTTATGGAGAAGTACTTTGTCCATTATGGGCTGCCACAGAGACTCCATTCAGACCAAGGGAGGGACTTCGAGAGTAAGCTGATCCGGAAGCTCTTGGATTCTTTGGGAATTAAGAAGACTCGAACTACAACTTACCATCCTCAGGGAGATGCTCAGCCGGAAAGGTTCAACCGAACCCTGCTCAACATGTTGGGGACTCTGGAAAGCGAGAAAAAGCAACATTGGAGCAAACACATAGCAGCCATAGTACATGCTTACAACTGCACCATCAGTGATGCTACAGGCTACTCCCCATATCGACTCATGTTTGGGAGAGAAGCGAGACTACCGGTGGACCTGGCTTTTGGCACCTCACTGGACCATTCCTCAGCCACATCCCACAAAGGATATGTGGACAGGCTCAGACACAGCCTGAAAGTAGCCTATGAACAAGCTTAAGCGGCCTCAGATCAAAGGGGAGCTCAGAATAAAATAAATTTCGACTTGAAGGTCCGGGTACAAGACCTACAGCCCGGGGATCGAGTACTGTTGCGCAATCTGGGAGTCCCCGGAAAGCACAAACTTGCAGACAGATGGAGATCTGAACCCTATGTCATCTGCAGGAAGTTGCCAGGCCTACCTGTCTACAAGGTGAAGCCAGAGGGAAAGGTAGGCCCACTGAAGACATGGCATCGAAACCATTTGCTCCCACTTGCGGAGGCAGTTAGAATACCTTCCGTGGGAGACTCCCCTGCACCGGCCTCTATCTTGGATACTCCTAGGCCGAACACTCGGTCACAGACCTCCCGAGCTGAAAATGGAGAAGCCTATTAACTTAGTGGAGATGAAGAGGGAGAGCTTGATTGGCTGTGGTCTTCCCCAACTCCAGGAACTTCTATCATAGATCTTCCAGTCACCCAAGATACCACAGATGAAACACTGAACCCAGAGGCTACAGAGTTCATCCCCTTTAGTCCTTCAGCAGATTACTGGGAAGATGCCCATGATAGTTGCTCCGAGGAAGAGGAGCCGGTGGCGCCAGAGCCAGAGATTCCAGGAGAGCAAAGAGCTCGAAGAGTCATTCGACCTCCTAAGAAGCTGACCTACCCTCAGATGGGGAACAGTTCGGAAGACTCTGTAGTCACTGCTAGGAGAAATGCTGAGATTCCGGATCCCTCCACTGTCCATTTGGTGGAGGGCAACCCCAGCTCACTCTCTGGCACAGTTAGGCAGGCCACCCATGATAATGTGACCTGTGGGCAAGGGAATTCAACCCCTCAGTTATGGTGGGAATCCCCTATCCCAACATCGTTTTCAGAATTGTCCAGTGTTATATATAGTTGTTGTTAAAATTTATCTTTGGGGACCAAAGAGTTTAAGTGGGGGGAGTGTGTAGCGGGGTATTCCCCTATATTGGGAAGAAACTACATTACCCATAACCCCATTCTTCAGATGTTCCACCGCAGAGACTCATGGGAGGGGTTATAAAAGGAGGAGGCGAGGCCGGGCTCGGCCTCTTTTGGGACACGAGACTTCACAGATGGATCCTCCTGTGCGGATGTGTCGGAGTGCAAGGCCTGAAGCCTGAGGCCTTGCTCTGCACCAAAGAGCCTTCCACCCCCCCTCTGCGAGCCTGGGTGGCATCTGACTTTGTGCGCTACAGCCTTGTCGGATCGGGGGCCCGATCGTTGGAGAGATCGAGTGTGTGGAGGTTTCCCGGACTGGATCCGTAGTCCGGCGGGTGAGAGGGCGTAAGCCCAGCTAAGATACTGTTACTGTGTATAGGCCTATAGACTGTGTGGCCTACAAGTGATTTTCATACCCCTATTGAAGAGCCTTGTCAGAACTGAGCCTGCGACTGTATTTAACCAAGTTCTATACCCCTTGGATTACAAAGTTATACTCTGTTTAAAGTGCACCAACATTACAGACCTGCCGGTGAAGAAAGAAGGACTAAGTTAAATATTAGAACCAGGCCTGGTGGGGATTCTAGTGTGTTTGATTACTGCGCCATAGGGCACTTAGTTAACGGTCGCCCGTATGGCGCACCTGTAGCGTGTGTTACTATATAGTGTGTTAGAGTGGCAGGACGCTGCCCTTAGGAGTGATTATCTTGAACTGTGATTACTGTTACCCCT
Organism: Rana muscosa; assembly: GCA_029206835.1. Taxonomy (NCBI): domain Eukaryota; kingdom Metazoa; phylum Chordata; class Amphibia; order Anura; family Ranidae; genus Rana; species Rana muscosa. The sequence goes on from CM055128.1 coordinate 75,599,324, forward strand.
TTATCCATATTGAGAAAAAGAGTAAAACACTTTACCTATTACAATTCATTTCTGTGTCCTTGCATAGTTATTCTATTGCATAGGACATATCATTGATTGTTAATACTAGCTGTGCCAGAAGGGGGTAGAGCCTATTGCCGGGGGTTGGCGGAGCTGCACTCAGGGCCCAAATCTAATTCTGCGGCCTCCTTAGTTGGAGGTATCGCTACATATATATATATATATATATATATATATATATATATATATATTTATACACTGTATTCAGCTTAGCTAGATCCATTCCTGTTATTCTCTTCATAATATACTGAAAGGCAGGCAGGTGATTGTGCTAGCTGCAGCATTTTCATTTAGTGTACTGTGTCCTTTGCACAGTGTGCCCCTAAAGCTACCTGAATACAATTGCTGGTGTTCTCATACAAATACAGGCAGTGAGCTGCAGTATTTTCATTTAGTGTACTTTGTCCTTTGCACAGTGTGCACCTAAAGCTACCTGAATACAATTGCTGATGTTCTCATACAAATACAGGCAGGGAGCTGCAGTATTTTCATTTAGTGTACTTTGTCCTTTGCACAGTGTGCACCTAAAGCTACATGATTGCAATTGCTGGTGTTCTCATACTAATACAGGCAGGGAGCAGCAGTATTTTCCTTTAGTGTACTGTTTCCTCTGCACAGTGTGCACCTAAAGCTACCTGAATACAATTGCTGATGTTCTCATACTAATACAGGCAGGGAGCTGCAGTATTTTCATTTAATGTACTGTGTCCTTTGCACAGTGTGCACCTAAAGCTACCTGTATACAATTGCTGGTGTTCTCATACAAATACAGGCAGTGAGCTGCAGTATTTTCATTTAGTGTACTTTGTCCTTTGCACAGTGTGCACCTAAAGCTACCTGAATACAATTGCTGATGTTCTCATACAAATACAGGCAGGGAGCTGCAGTATTTTCATTTAGTGTACTTTGTCCTTTGTACAGTGTGCACCTAAAGCTACATGATTGCAATTGCTGGTGTTCTCATACTAATACAGGCAGGGAGCAGCAGTATTTTCCTTTAGTGTACTGTTTCCTCTGCACAGTGTGCACCTAAAGCTACCTGAATACAATTGCTGATGTTCTCATACTAATACAGGCAGGGAGCTGCAGTATTTTCATTTAGTGTACTGTGTCCTTTGCACAGTGTGCACCTAAAGCTACCTGAATACAATTGCTGATGTTCTCATACACATACAGGCAGGGAGCTGCAGTATTTTCATTTAGTGTACTTTGTCCTTTGCACAGTGTGCACCTAAAGCTACCTGAATACAATTGCTGGTGTTCTCGTACTAATACAGGCAGGGAGCTACAGTATTTTCATTTAGTGTACTGTGTCCTTTGCACAGTGTGCACCGAAAGCTACCTGAATACAATTGCTGGTGTTCTCATACTAATACAGGCAGGGAGCTGCAGTATTTTCATTTAGTATACAGTGTCCTTTGCACAGTGTGCACCTAAAGCTACCTGAATACAATTGCTGGTGTTCTCTTACTAATACAGTCAGGGAGCTGCAGTATTTTCATTTAGTGTACTGTGTCCTTTGCACTGTGTGCACCTAAAGCTACCTGAATAGAATTGCTGGTGTTCTCATACAAATACAGGCAGGGAGCTGCAGTATTTTCATTTAGTGTACTGTGTCCTTTGCACAGTGTGCACATAAAGCTACCTGAATACAATTGCTGGTGTTCTCATACTAATACAGGCAGGGAGCTACAGTATTTTCCTTTAGTGTACTGTGTCCTTTGCACAGTGTGCACCGAAAGCTACCTGAATACAATTGCTGGTGTTCTCATACTAATACAGGCAGGGAGCTGCAGTATATTCATTTAGTGTACTGTGTCCTTTGCACAGTGTGGCACCTAAAGCTACCTGAATACAATTGCTGGTGTTCTCATACTAATACAGGCAGGGAGCTACAGTATTTTCATTTAGTGTACTGTGTCCTTTGCACAGTGTGCACCTAAAGCTACCTGAATACAATTGCTGATGTTCTCATACAAATACAGGCAGGGAGCTGCAGTATTTTCATTTAGTGTACTTTGTCCTTTGCACAGTGTGCACCTAAAGCTACCTGAATACAATTGCTGGTGTTCCCATACAAATACAGGCAGGGAGCTACAGTATATTCATTTAGTGTACTGTGTACTGTTTCCTCTCTGAAATCTGCACTGAGAGGAATGAAGGTGTAGAATTAGGTGTGTTTCAGCCAAGTACTTGCGGGCAATCTGCTATCGGTACACCAACGTCAGATTGTACCAGGCAAATTTCCCTGCCCCAGCTGCTGTACCGCCGAAAGAAGTTCGCTCCCAGCCATCCACATGCCCAGCGGTTGAATGCTAGCTTGGCTAAATTGCTAGCACTTCAACTGCTGCCTTTTCAGTTGGTAGACTCTGCCCCCTTCCGTGAGTTTGTGGAATGTGCGGTTCCTCAGTGGCAGGTTCCCAAACGCCATTTTTTCTCACGGAAGGCGATTCCGGCTCTCTACCGGCATGTGGAATTCAATGTCTTGGCCTCGCTGGACAGGGCGGTCAGTGGTAAGGTGCATATTACCGCTGACTCATGGTCCAGCAGGCATGGACAGGGACGTTACCTATCTTTCATGGCGCATTGGGTGACTCTGCTGGTAGCTGGGAAGGATGCAGGACAGGGTGCAGTAGTGTTGGAGGTTGTTCCGCCACCACGCCTCCAAAATGCTACTACTGGTGATTCTGACACACCTCTCTCCTCCACCCCCTCCTTTTCTTTTTCCTCCATGGCCTCTTCCTGTGCTGATTTGTCCTCGGAACCAGAGGTGCTCCAAAGGCGTTCAAGGGGCTACGCAAGTACGCAAGTACCCAGGCAAAAAGATGCCATACGGTGCTTGAGCTGGTGTGCTTGGGGGACAGGAGCCACACTGGGGCAGAGATTCTGTGAGCTCTGCAGGGGCAGGCTCAGAGGTGGTTGACGCCACGCCAGCTTAAGCCAAGAATGGTGGTTTGCGACAATGGCACCAAACTCCTCTCCGCCCTCCGACAGGGACAACTGACCCATGTGCCCTGTTTTGCTCACGTCCTTAACTTGGTGGTGCAGCGGTTCTTGTGCAGGTACCCAGGCTTACAGGATATCCTGAGGCAGGCCAGGAAACTCTGTGTGCATTTCTGAGGGTCATATAATGACAGTGCTCGGCTGGCTGACCTCCAAAAGGAATACAACCTGCCCAAGAACTGCCTAATCTGTGACATGCCCACCGGGTTGAACTCAACGTTGGCCATGCTGCAGCGGCTGCACATGCAGCAGAGGGCCATCAATGAGTATCTGTGCCAATATGGCTCCAGGACAGGGTCAGGGGAGCTTGTTTTTTTTTCTGCCACGCCAGTGGGTCATGATCAGGGATGCATGCACTGTCCTGGCACCATTTGAGGAGGCCACAAGGATGGTGAGCAGTGACAGTGGATGCATCAGTGACACTGTCCCTCTTGTCCACCTATCGGAGCACACGCTGCGTGGAATAATGGACAGGGCACTTGAAGCAGAACAGAGGGAGGAAGAGGAGGACTTCCTTACCTCTCAAGGCCCCCTTTATCCAGACAGTGTTCCTGCTGGCCCGCCTATCACACATGAAGAGGACGAGGAGGAGGAGGAGGATTGTGTCAGCATGGAGGTGGAGCCTAGCACTCAGCATCAGCAGCAGTCTTCAAGGGATCAATTACAGTCCCAAGAATTCCATGGACTTGTACGTGGCTGGGAGGAGGTGGCTGCGGATCATGTCATCCTGAGTGACCCAGAGGACTCCGGACCGAATGCCTCAGCAAACCTACGCTGCATGGCCTCCCTGATCCTGCAAAGCCTGCGGAAGGGTCCTCGTATTCGTGTGATCAAGGAGAGTGATCATTACTGGCTGGCAACCCTCCTTGATCTACGTTACAAGGGTAAGGTTGCGGACCTTATCTTGCCGTCGCAGAGGGAGCAGAGGATGAAACATTTTCGGGAGGCCTTGCAGAAAGGTCTGTGCAACACGTTCCCAGAGGCTGGGAGGTTACAAAATCCTGGTCCTGGACAACGTGTTGCTGAGGCTTCGGTCAGTCAAAGAAGGAGCGGTGGAAAAGGTGGCCATCTGACCGATGCGTTCAGACAATTTTTTAGTCCGCAGCCCCAGGGTATGATCGGTTCCAGCAACCATCGTCTGCATCTGTTTTACATGGTGCAGGAATACCTAGGGGCAAGATCAGACTTGGACACCTTTCCCACCGAAAATCCTCTGGGTTACTGGGTCTTGAGGATGGATCACTGGCCAGAGCTTGCACAGTGTGCAATTGAGCTACTGGCCTGTCCTGCATCCAGCGTTCTTTCAGTGCTGCTGGAGGCTTTGTAACCGATCACAGGGTGCGCCTGTCCACCGAATCGGTCGATCGGCTGACCTTCATAAAAATGAATCAGTTTTGGATCACCAGCTACCAAGCACCTGATGCTGATGTGACCGAATATTTTTTTTTTTAATGGGAGATCCCTTTAATACTGCCTATGCTGATGCTGAGTGACTATCCTGTTATGCTGAGTGACTATCCTCTTCCTCCTCAATGTTCATGCTGATAGTTTGTAAGAACATTTTTGGTTCTGGGCAATTCAAGGCCCAATTTTTCAGCCCCTGTTTAACAGGGGGATGTAATTACAATTTTTGATGCAATACTTTGCAGCAGGGCTCATTTCTGCGCTCCAACTATAGTATCTGTGAGAGGTTGCAGTGTTGTGGCACCAGTGCCTAACGCCCAATTTTTCTGCCCCTGTTTAACAGGGGCGTGTAATTACAATTTTTGATCAAATAATTTGCAGCAGGGCTCATTCTTGCGCTCCAACGAAAGTTTCTGTGAGGGGTTGCAGTGTTGTGGCACCAGCACCAGTGCCTAAGGCCCAATTTTTCTGCCCCTGTTCAACAGGGGCATGTATTTATAATTTTTGATCCAATATTTCACAGCAGGGCGTTCCAGCGCCCACCAAGAGTAACTGTGAGGGCTTACAGTGTTGTGGCAACACCAACACGTAAGGTTCAAATTTATGCAGAGTATATAGGGCAGGCCCCTACTTTCAAACATCCCACTTACAAACGACTACTACTTGCAAACGGAGGGAGACAACAGGAAGTGTGAGGAAATCTACCCCTAGGAAGGGAAATTCTCTCCTGTAAGAGTTAATATGGGAAAAACGTCTCTCCTCTCCACTTATGCTTTATCACCAATCCTTGTTTCACTAAAAAAAACAAATTTTCAAAAACCAATTGTCATTGGGACAGAAAGTGAGGTGAAATCTTCTGAAGAGGTCCACAGACAGCAAAAAAATGTTACAGGGGTGATAACCCTTCCCTATGTTTTCCACAAAGCTTAAAAATAGATTTTTTGTCTGGAGCTACACTTTAAAAATGTAACAGTTCTAAATTACGAACAGATTCTACTTAAGAAAAAACCTACATTCCCTGTCTTGTTTGCACCGCCTGTATACTGCTGTACAGAGTATAAAGGGCCTAAGGGCCCCACACCTTTCCTTTTTTTTTTATTTGGGTGCTGGGCTCCCCTTAATATCCATACAAGACCCAAATGGGCTGCGGGGGGTACCCATGCCGATTTTCTCAATGATTTTCGTCCACATTGCCGGGACCACAAATTACATTAAAGCCGCACGCAGTTTTAAATGACTTTTTTTCCTTTAGAAATGTCATTTTGTGCAGGGACAGTTCTAAACACGGGAAACACGTGCCACTTCACAGACTTACTATAGATACCCTGCAGGTATGATATTTAAAGGAAAATTTTTATTTTTTTTCACTTTAATCATCATTAAAATCACTGCTCCCGAAAAAACTGACGTTTTAAAAAAAAAAAATTGCATTGATACATGTCCCCTGGGGCAGGACCTGGGTCCCCAAACCCTTGTTAGGACAATAACTTGCATATTAGCCTTTAAAATTATCACTTTTGATTTCGAACGTTCGAGTCCCATAGACTTTAACGGGGTTCGATAGTTTGCGCGAAATTTCGGTCCGTTCGCAGGTTCTGGTGCGAACCGAACCTGGGGGGTGTTCAGCTCATCCCTACTTTAGAGTGACTGATTTTCCCTAACTAGGGCACAGACATCAAGCAATAAAAATCTGACTGAGATTCTATCCCCTTACCACTTTATCCAAGGCTAAAAAATACAATGTTTTGCCTTTAGTTACATTTTAACATCAGAATCCCTAGTAAAAAAAAGAAAAACACACAACACTAGCTTTGAAAGGGGGCTTATATGGATTCTGTCCTTTTAATTTGTCTGGTACTCCAGTTTCAGAATACATTAGGTGAGTGGTGAATAAGAACCCCCTCCATTTCCATTCCAACATTCAATGTCATCACTGGAATGGAATTTGTAGAGAGCGAGAGTGGCACAGTCCCAGCATCCTTTGAGAGTCACCGATTACTGAATGTTAATGATCATTGTTATGAGGACAATTCATTCCCTGCCACCAATAAAAGGACAGAAACACATTACTGCAGAAAAGGGAGTCATTGTCTGTTAATTAAACCACCCCACTGTCACCAGGACGAAATTTGTTTGGCAACTGAAGATATGACTAACAATAAGTCATCAGTAATCGAATGATTCATCAAATTAAAATGTCAAAATAAAAAGCTCTTGGGTAATAACAGGTTTTAAAAGGAATCTGATGATTCTTACCTCTGTTGAAAGCTATCAGTGTAGTTAAAGTATTGTTAATAATGTGTTCTATTTTTTGTTTTTCAGTTATTTTTTCTTACTATTTCTTCCTATTAATAATATGAATGTCCAACGACATTCAACGCTATCCAATCCGATACTGTCCGCAAAATCCAGATGGATGGTGGTCCTATTTTCCATCTGTCTGGCGGCTAGGATTGGATATGATTGGCAGTCTGTTTTCACCCAATTTCCCCATAGAGGAGAGCGGGACTGGGTCCGTCTCCATTCTGCACAGTGAGTGGACACAGACCTGTCACCAGTCGGTTCAGCGGGGATCAGCGAGTCCATCAGGACCCGTGTCAAAAGAGCCTTAGTCATGGCCTAAGAACTAATGTCCAAAACACGTAGAAAGTTTTTACAGCATTGTACATGTCTTTACAATAAAGGAATACTATTTTGTGGGTGTCATCTTGAGTGCCGACCATCCCTTTCCTTAATCTGGTATGTTGTAGTCATTGATAGCCTCGAGGTCTGAGGACCAGGCGGAGCTGTTATGTGGGGAGGTTGCAGCTCCTACACACCTGTTTTTCCTTGAAACTAATATGGCACAACCACAAGCCAGAGGTTTGGCTCTTGGTTTCCATGCAGGCTCTTTGACTTGAATTGGCAAGTTTAACTGGTTGTAAAGGCATTTTTTACCCCCTAAAATAATAAACATGTTATACTGTACTTACCTGCTCTGTGCAATGGTATTATACAGAGCAGCCCCTTACCTCCTCTTCTGGGGTCCCCCGCCAGTGCTGTCTGCTCCTCCTCATCTCTGAGTGCCCCATAGCAAGCTGTGTGCTGTGGGGGCACTCATGCAAGTGCGCTCCTGAGCCAGGTTGTGTGCGTACATAGACACACACAGCGTGGCTCGTCCCCACCCTCCTCTCCCTCTTCACAGGATTTGATTGACAGAAGCAAGAGCCAATGCCTCCCGCTGCTGCCTCTGTGTAGGGATGGGCGAGCAGCGCCCGTTCGAGTGTTCGCTGAACACTCGAGTTTGCGGTGCGCTTGAGTGCACAGTTTATAGGTTGTTAACACCGCGCCGCCCCGTCCTCACAACAGATGAGTCATCAGCTTTCCCACTTAAAAAAAAAATATTGCCAGCAATAGCAAAATTTTAAAAAAAGATAGCGTGGGCCACCCCCAATCCATTCCAGACCCTTTGGGTTCCTCCCAAATCCATAGCAGACCCTTTTCGAGTATGCAGCCCCCCTCTCCTGAACCATACCAGGCCACATGCCCTCAACATGGAAGGATGCTTTGGGGCGGGGGGGGGCTCTGCCAAAAGGGCCTGGTATGGATTGGGGGGCCCCCATGCTTTTTTTTTTACATTTCTGTATTGCTGGCAATGGTTTGCAGCCGAGAAAATCAACTTAAAGCGGAGCTCCACCCTAAAGTGGAACTTCCGCTCATCGGAACCCTCCCCCCTCCGGTGTCACAATTGACACCTTTCAGGGGGGAGGGGGTGCAGATGCCTGTCTAAGACCGGTATTTGCACCCACTTCCGGGAGTCCTCTCTGCGGGAAATCTGCGGGAAGTACGTCACTTCCCGCAGAATACCCGTTGTGTTCTGGGAGAGACTCGGCTCCCAGAACACACGGGGACCAGTCAGAACGGCGCAGCCCGACTCGCGCATGCGCCGTAGGGAACCGGGCAGTGAAGCCGCAAGGCTTCACTTCCTGGTTCCCTCACCGAGGATGGCGGTGGGGGCAGCAGAGTGACAAGCGATTGCTCGTCCTCTGCTGCGGACGTCGCTGGACTCCAGGACAGGTAAGTGTCCTAATATTAAAAGTCAGCAGCTGCAGTATTTGTAGCTGCTGGCTTTTAATATTTTTTTTTCGGCGGAGCTCCGCTTTAAATGTCATATGTTTTCTTTATATATGATAATTTTGCTGCAGCAGGTTCTATATACTGTACAGATTTGCCACTTCACAGGCAGACTAAGTGGACCCCCCAGGCACTATATTGAAAATGAATTTTTCATTTTTATTGTTTCACTTTAGGCATCATTTAAATTACTGCTCCTTTTTTTGCATTGTACATGTCTCCCAGGGCAATACCCAGGCCCCTATACCTTTTTTATGGTCAATAACTTGCATATAAGCCTTTCAAATGAGGACTTTTGATTTTTCAAGTTTGGGTCCCATATAATTTAACAGGGTTGACGGTTTAGGTCCGAACTTTTTCAATTTTCGTGAGTTCTGTTGCAAACTGAATAAGGGGGGTGTTCGGCTCTTCATTGCCTCTGTGCTCTGTGTGAAGAGGGAGAGAGCAGCTGTGCTGCAGGCAAGAACAGGACTGGATGAAAAGAGGAGCCAGGCGAGTATTTAAGAGGGGGGGTGGCTGGGGGGAGCTGATCGTAGAAGGTGTTTTACCTAATGCAGAGAATGCGCTATGGTCAAAAATCGTATGCGTTTAGAACTGATTTAATTGTCGCACTAGCCCATTTGCTGCAGCTGCAATGCAAAGCATGTGATGAGCCCCCTTCAGCTGTATTTTAGACTTTAAACAGTTGGTTGGGAGGGGGGATGTAGTAAAATTGCTGCTCAACTGCCTTTCTTTACAGCACCCCAGACGCCTATGTTAACTAAAGCATTGTGGGGGAAATTTATCAAAACCGTAGCAGAAAGCATCTGGAGCAGTTGTGCATGGCACCAATCAGCTTCTATATTCACATTATTCAGTTAAGCTTTAACAATTAAAAATAGATGGAAACTGGTTGCTATGCCCAGCTGCTCAAGATTCTGGCTGCTCTAGTAATGATACATTTCCCTCAATGAATTATAAACACGTATTGTTTTATTTTTTAAATAAAACGTAAGTTCCACTCGAACATCGGGTGTTAGTTTGTTCGCTTTGATTGGTCAAAGCATGCACCTGACATGTATGCTTTGGTCAATCATAGCGCGATGTGCTGAGGGAGCCAGGGTGCCTTTGGCCAATCATGAGTCAGGCCCCACACTACAGTATATAAGGCTGCTTATATGGCGGCTGTATGTAGTGTGTTGTAGTGGAGATAGATTAGGCAGGTTAGTTAGTGGATAAAGCGTGTAGGCAGTGTAGAATATATAAAACAGTGTAGGCAGTGTAGAATATATACAACAGTGCAGTGCAGAGTATATAGTGCAGAGCATAAACTACAGTGCAGTACAGAGTATATACTAAAGTGCAGTGCATAGAATATACTACAGTGCAGTGCAGAGTATATAGTGCAGTGTGGAGCAGTGGCGGCTGGTGCTCACAATTTTTTTTTGGGGGGGGGGGGGGGCGCAAACAAACTGAAAAATTCTGAAAAAAAAAAAAAAAACATCACTTGCAGCCACTGTGCCCATCAATTGCAGTTATTGTGCTCATCATATGCAGCCGCTGTGCCCATCAACTGCAGCCACTGAGCCCATCAATTGCAGCCACTGTGCCCATCAATTGCAGCCACTGTGTCCATCAATTGTAACCTCACTGTGTCAATTGAAACCTCACTGTCTGTCCACCCCCCCTACCCTGCCCGCCTGCTTGTTTTCTGCCCGCCACTTACCCCATCTTGGTGGTGGGTGACGGCGGCGAGCTGTGGGATGGGCAGCGGGTCAGGCAGTGGGTCAAGCAGCGGTGAGCTGTGGGCTGGGAGGTGGGTCAGGAGGCGGCTCCTGTGTCCTCCATGCTTCCGCCGTGCATCTCTCCTTTTCTCCTGCTAGGCGTCCAATAGGATCACCTGTCCTTTCAGCCAATTAGGTGAGGGGTATCAGCTTCCTGATTGGCGGAGAGGCGATTCAGTGTTAGAAAAGCGAATATTTATTTTATATATATATTAATCAGGTGCTTCAAAAAAACACCCCCGCCGCTATAATTCATGCGCCCGGCATCCTGTAAGTGGCTGGACGTATAAATAGGGGGTGGCTGTGCCGGGCCGTGGATAGATTCATGTATGAATCTATCCATTATTCATATAGGGGGTGGCGTGGATAGAGGAGGCGGCGCTTGTTCGTCCTTAATGAATGGGCCGCCGCTGGTGCACAGTATATAGTACAGTGCACAGTATATACTAGTGCAGTGCACAGTATATACTACAGTGCAGTGCACGGTATATAATACAGTATAGTATGGTGTGAATAACACAGTGTAGTGCAGTGTATATAATGCAGTGCAGTGTAGTGTTAATAACACAGTATTGTGGTGCTACTGAAGTGTTGGTGTGTCACCACTGATCCCATTTTTTTATTTATTAATCATTTTATTTTTTATTTTCATTTTTTATTTTCATATTTTGTAGTGTCAGGTTCTGTTGCTGCATTATTAGTACTCCCCCTTCTGTGTTGCAGGTGTTATTTCTGCATCAACACAGCAGTGGTATACTTATTTTCTTTTTCTTTTTTCTTTTCGGTGGCGGAGCAACACTAAAGCCCTGTACACACGATCGGATAACCTATGGATTTTCGTCCGATGGATTTGACCATCGGAAATCCGATGAAACTGTTTTTCATCAGTCTTGGCCACACACCATCAGTTTAAAAACCGACGGCAAGAAAACGACGGCACGTACAAAACGTACGACACGCTATAAAAGGGCCGAACAAATCTAATGGCGCCACCCCTTGGGCTGCTTTTGCTGATTTCGTGTTACCGCGTGTTAGTAAAAGTTTGGTGAGAGCCGATTCGCGCTTTTCAGTCTCCGTGCTTTGCAGATCGTTTCCTGGTGTTCAGTTTGTGCTTGTGGGTTTGTATTTGTGATTCAGTGCGTGCAGTCAGGTCGTTACTGCCTTGCAGTGCCTTCTTGGCCGTTCGTTTACTGTTTTTCAGGTCGTTCTTCTCAGGCCTTGCTGTTCCACGGTGCGTTCTGTTTGAGTGCGTTCTGACCAGCCGACCGGTTTAAAACCATGTTTGAAGTGCGTTCTCGTTCTCGAGCTCGTGCTGGCTTTGGGCTTGGTGTTGCAGTTAACACTGTAACCCGAGTTCAGTCTGTGAATAGGGTGAGGAGGAGTTCATGGACTAAGAATTGGTTGCTCCAGCAGGACCAATTCTCTCATATGCCTCTGCTGCGGGAAATCCATGAGAATAATCCTGATTATTTCAGGAATTATCTCAGAATGACGGACCCCGTATTTCACCGTCTGTTGGATTTGCTGTCCCCCTATATAACGAGGCAGGACACTGTGATGCGCCAGGCCATCACTGCCGAGCAGAGGCTTATTGCCACGTTGAGATACCTGGCGACTGGGAGAAGCTTGCAGGACCTCAAGTTCTCAACAGGCATCTCCCCCCAGGCTCTCGGGATCATTATCCCTGAGACGTGTTCGGCCATCATTCAGGTCCTGCAGAAGGACTATATGAAGGTAATTTTGCTCCTTTAACCTCACATTATATTTTTTGATTGTTTTTGAATCTTCTTATTTTTTCCCTCCTAACCCAAATTTGCCTGTTTGCAATATCCTGGTAATGTCCCCATTTTCCCCATGCATTTTTTTTACCTGTAAAGGCCTTTTTGGCCCCTCCATGCCTATTTCCCTTCACTAACCTCTCCAGCATGCTATCGTGGGCACAAACCCAGCTAGCCTTCTATTTTCCTTTTCCTTTTTTTGGGGTCATTGCCCGCGTAGTTTGACAACCCTCCCTCCCCCCCCCCCCTAAAGCTGTAAACAATTTTTTAGTTCTCAATCAAGCTCAGCAGAGTGGTAGAGCCTTTTTTTGGATCCCCCACAATCACCTTAGGCCCCCCCCCCCTTAGATTATTTTAGAATGTCCACTCAGCGGGGGTGAGGCATCTGCTAAGTGTGCCTTTGTTTATTGGTAGGAAATACTCCCCTAAATAATAATGTTAGAATGATGTTGGTCAACAATGTTTTTGTGTGTAATCTGCTTGCACTGTAAACATAAACCGTACTAATGTCTTCTTTTTGTTTGACTCCACAGTTCCCTAGCACACCACAGGAATGGCTGACTGTAGCCTCCCAATTTGCCCAGCGGTGGGATTTCCCCAACTGCGGAGGGGCAATTGATGGGAAGCACGTCCACATAGTGCCGCCACCCCGTTCGGGGTCATACTATTTTAACTATAAAGGTTTTAATAGCATAGTGTTAATGGCGGTGGTGTCGGCACGGTACGAGTTCCTGTATGTGTACGTGGGGAAGAACGGCCGGATGTCCGATGGCGGAGTATTCGCTGAGACGGAGTTCGCTCACCGTCTGCAGGCTGGGGGTCTTGCACTGCCTCCAGATGCAGAGAACGTGGAAGGGCTACCGTTCGTTTTCATCGCGGATGAAGCTTTTGGACTAGGACCACACCTCATGCGGCCGTTCCCCCAACGCACCCTCACCCCGGAGAGGAGGGTTTTTAATTACTGGCTGGCCAGAGCCCGGAGAGTTGTGGAGAATGCCTTCGGGATAATGGCCAGCCAGTTCCGCCTGTTCCAGACAGCTATAAATTTGGCGGATTATAAACTCAACAACATTGTGTACTGCTGCTGCTTGTTGCACAATTTTTTAAGAAAATACTCCACAAATTATGTGTCATCAGTTGGGTCTGAGGCCGGTCCCTCTGAACTGATAAATCTGACCGGCCTCAGCACTGCCCGTACTGGCTTGGCCCCCCAAAGTGCCCGTGAAGTACGTCAGAAATACGTAGAGTACTTCACGGGTAGGGGGGCCATCGCAATGCCAGACCACATCTGACCTTTGATGTTACCTTTTTTAAATAAACAAAAATATTTGATTTACTACAAACTTGTGTTGTCATTCTTTTATTTGTGGTTTATGTGTCTCCCAGGTTCTAGTAGTGTATTTCTCCTTAGTAAATAGCCTCCAATCTCAGAGGTAAAAACACTAATTTTGCATCTTCAGAACTGCTATTGAGCATAGAAACAACAAGGCACACCTTTTTTCGAATTCCCCAATGTTTTTACTGATTGCAACACAGTTTTGGTTTTTTTTCGAAATATTTTTTTTGGGTGTTTTGTGCGGCTTTTTTTGCAGAAACATGCATGGGTCAAAAGCCACATTTTTTTTCATTAAAAAGTAATAAAATAACACAGTGAAAAATACAAACAGGAGATGGGGTGATGTTACCCCTGATCCATCCCAAATGTGAAGAAACACACTTTCTTTTTGGGGCTCAAATGGGTATCTTCAACATGATCCCATGGCTAGGGTAAACATGTGCTATCTGCCATCATGGGGGATCAATGGACGTGCTTTGGGGGTGAAAACCCTTCCTCTCCCCTACTTGAGGAGGGAGGAAGAGGTTGCACCCCCAAAACAGGGACATAGATATCCTGCGACGGCAGATAGCACATGTTGAGTCTTCAGTGTGTGCATCTTCACATTTGGGCTGGTGGAAATCCCATAGAAAAATTCCAACACATAACAAAACACACAAAAAGGGGGGGTCACACTATTCTCCCCAAAATATCTATCATATTTTTATATTTTTGCTCAATCACAATCATTCTCTTTCTCATAATGTCCATTTTGCTACTGCATTCCATGATTTCCTGAATGATTATTTTGGCGCTGGCACTCGAGAATGGAGGATTTGGACTTCCTGACACACCCCCACGTTCAGTCCCTAAAAAGAAACAAATATTTTAAAACTATGCAGGCCTACATCTGTATTTACCTTGAAGTTGTGGTGACAGACACTGACCTGTTGTGCTGATAAGCTCCACCTCTCCTTCCTCCACCTCCCCTTCCTCCACCTCCACTTTCTCCCCCTCCGCTTCCTGAACCTGCTGAACTTTGTCTGCTTTGGGATCTTCAGGGAGTTTCTGTGGTGTTGGGTTCCTCGTCTCATGAGCATGGTGTCCTCCCACTCTCCTCTCCCCTATGGGAATAGAATTTTTTTTTTATCCTTTTAGCCCACAGACTTTTTAGGCCTGAAAATGGATTCTCAATGTTTTAAAGTGGGGTCCAATTGATATTTGGCCCTGAGTTTCAAGATGAACATATGAGATCTTGCAAACTCAACAAAGCAACATGTTATTTTGGAGGACACTCACAAATTCACTTGGATAACCACCAAGGTATCCACTGGACCACCTGTGTATGACACCGTTAAGAAATTTGGTCATGTGGCTCAGAGTATAGTAACTTGATGAAGAATAAAAAAGAGTACACAACTGCTGGAGTGTCATCTCCTTTACCCAGAATACAGTTTATTCTTTCATTCACATTCTAAATTTCCTTACAACACATCATCTAGCCAACAATGTGTAGATAAACATTGTTGAAGTAAAATGAGGCATGCCCACATGTAGTTTACGTGGATATGTGCCAAACATGTTTGGGGGAAGAGCAGCAATTTTTTTTCAACACATTTAGCAAATAAGTGGACTCTCCACTTAACATAAAAGTTGAGATTTTAAAATGTGAAACCAGTCAAGCCAAGCACATGGTGCAAAACATGGAAGAATACATATTACAAGGTGAAAGAACACAGTAAAATAAACTTACTTTTTTCAATGCTTTTTATAAGCTTCCTATACTGCTCCGGCTCCCTGAGCTTCGGGTCTGACCACCTTTTACGGCGTTGTTCCTTGGATCTCCTGACCCCATATTTTTTATAGAGAGTCTTCGCAACTTTGTCCATAATTTGTGACTTCCGGAGATTAGGGGTGTCGTATGGGCCATGCTTGCCGTCGTAATCCTTCCTCCGCAGAATGTCCACCATCTCAGAAAAAGACATATTATGCCCCGTACACACGATCGTTTTTAATGTCATTTTTTAAACCGACGTTTTTCTCCTCGTTTTTTTTCATGTTTCCTCTCAAGCCTGCCTTGCGTACACACCATCATTTAAAAAAACGATCAAGCAAAGCGCAGTGACGTTCAACACGTACGACGGCACTATAAAGGGGAAGTTCCGTTCGAATGACGCCACCCTTTGGGACGCTTTTGCTAATTCCGTGTTACCGCGTGTTAGTAAAAGTTTGGTGAGAGACGATTCGCGCTTTTCAGTCTTCGTGCTTTGAAGATCGTTTTCGGGAGTTCAGTTTGCGCCTGTGGGTTCGTATCTGTTTAGCACTGCTTGTAGTCAGTTCGTATCTGTTTATTCAGTGCGGCCTGCTCTGCACGTTCGTGTTTTTCAGTTTGTTCTTCATAGGCCTTGCTGTTCTTCCGTGCGTTCTTCTAGTTCGTTCTGTTCAGCCGACCTTTATCTAGCCATGTTGCGGCTACGTACTCGTCGTAGAGTTCGTGCTGTAGATGGTGCAGGGGTTCATGCTGTATCCCGACTCCATGCCATGAGCAGGGTCAGGAGGAGTTCATGGACCAAGAATTGGTTGCTCCAGCGGCACCAATTCTGTCACATGCCTTTGTTGCGGGAGATCAGGGAGAATAATCCTGATGATTTCAGGAATTTTCTCAGGATGTCTGACCCCGTATTTCAGCAGCTGTTGGCTTTGGTGTCCCCCTATATTACCAGGCAGGACACCGTTATGCGGGAAGCCATCAGTGCTGAGCAGAGGCTCATCGCCACGTTGCGATACCTGGCTACTGGGAGAAGCCTGCAGGACCTTAAGTTCTCCACAGGCATATCCCCCCAGGCTCTGGGGATCATTATACCAGAGACTTGTTCTGCCATCCTTCAAGTTTTGCAGGAGGACTATATTAAGGTAAGTGTTCTTCTTCAAAAATTCACATTGTATGGTTTTTATTTTAGGATATTTTTAATTTGCTTTATTTGCAGTCCCTAATTCACATGATTCTTAGCTGCAGGGAATGTCCCCTTTCTCCCCATGTTTTATTATTTAAAGTTTGGGGTTTGAGGCCTACCTGTAAATTTGGCTTACCTAACCTCTCCAGCATGCTATCCTGGGGCCATACCTACCTTGCCTAGTCATTTCCATGTTTTTTATTCTATGTTCCATCGTAGTGCTTTACCCAAAACGCACCCTAAATTTTGCCTAGGAATGTTTCATTTTTGTTAACTTCAATACAGAGTGCTACAGCCTTCATGTGTGATATTCCCAACTCATCTTCAACCCCCCCCCATAATTTTTTGGTTTGTTTGTTTTTTGTTGCTTCCAATTTTTTATGTTTTGAACAGTTTCTACCAATGTTGGCCATGAATGTGTGTATGAAATCAGCTTTCAATTTTTCTGGCTCCAAGTATTAATTTATTATTTCTTTAATTCCACAGTTCCCTTCTTCGCCACATGAATGGCAGAATGTGGCTTCCGAGTTTGCCCAGCGATGGAACTTTCCGAACTGTGGAGGAGCCATCGACGGCAAACATGTTCGGGTCGTCCCACCACCCCATTCGGGATCCTTTTATTATAATTATAAGGGGTTCCACAGCGTCGTGATGATGGCAGTGGTGTCGGCCACCTACGAGTTCCTCTATGTGGACGTTGGCAAGAATGGCAGGATGTCTGATGGAGGAGTTTTTGCCCAGACGGAGTTTGGAGAACGGCTCCTTTTGGATCTGCTGGCCTTGCCACCAGCGGAGCAGAATGTAAAGGGACTACCTTTTGTGTTTGTGGCGGATGAGGCGTTTGGCCTGGGTCCCCATTTGATGAGGCCATTCCCGCAACGCACCCTCACCCCTGAGAGGAGGGTGTTCAATTATCGGCTGGCCAGAGCCAGAAGGGTGGTGGAAATTGCGTTTGGGATCATGGCCAGCCAATTTCGCCTCTTCCTTACCTCCATCCACCTTGCCCCATACAAATGGAACCATGTGGTTATGACGTGCTGTGTGCTGCATAATTTCCTAAGGGTGCATTCAACGAGTTATATATCTTTGAGTGGGCCTGAGGCCTCTTTAATCAATGCAGAAACTTTGGTGGCCCTGGAACCTGGCCGTCCTGGCTTGGCCCCCCCAACCGGACGTGAGGTCCGTAACCAATATGTGGACTATTTTATGGGTAGGGGGGCCATTGAAATGCCAGACAATCTTTAATAATTTTATACCAAAAAAATAAAACTTTTTCTTGAGTAAAGATTGGTTTGGATTTTTTATTGTATAATGTTTGATGTTTCTGGTAGGTTTACCTAGTGCACTTGTTTTGCCATGTGGATTAAACAATCTTTTAATTAGCCTTCATTGTCAGTGTAAACACCAAACATTGATTAGTTCACTCAGCACCACATTTACATAATGAAGCCACAATTATTTGTTATGTAAAAATACCTTTATTTCTTTTTTTAGGTGGGAAACTTCCTTAGAAATGTGGATGTTCCCTTAATTTCGGGTGTATTAAAACGCATGACCAGCCATGCATAAACAAACTATATTCGTCAAAATTTTGAAAAAGCTAAACATGTGCTAGTCATTAAAGGGTAAAATAACAAAAATACTTATAAAACTCTGCTAGTAAAACGTTATTTGGTGTAAAAACATTAGACACGCCCAAGCACAGCCATGATATTTTGGAGCCTTTCCTCCACCCCCTTTGTATTTGCCCTGATCTCTAGCAAGTCTCCCTTAATTTTTTTGAGGTCACGACAGCAGACCATCAGGTATTGGATCAGGATCTGGGCACTGTGATGTGTCAA
Source organism: Rana muscosa (assembly GCA_029206835.1). Classification (NCBI taxonomy): domain Eukaryota; kingdom Metazoa; phylum Chordata; class Amphibia; order Anura; family Ranidae; genus Rana; species Rana muscosa. The sequence continues at coordinate 75,617,555 of CM055128.1, forward strand.
CTTATTGGGGTCTTCGGCCAGAACTGCACCTAAATGTAAAAAGAAATATGTAGGATAGAATATGTAGGCCTACATCTATTTAACATGCATGTGTCTGGTTTCTCTCTGACCTGTGGTGGTGCCACTTTCCACTTCCACAACATCACATTCCTCTCCATCCTGGGGTTCTGGGGCTATTGTTGTAGGTGTTGCAATTATTGTCTCATCTGAGGTAGCTTTTCGAATCTCTAGGGAGATTGAAAAAAAGGAATAGTTTCATTAGTAGCGACTCAATTTTGCTAAAATAAGAAACATGAAAAAATACTTTGTAATCATTCTTTTGAAGCATGCTCCATTTTAAATTTTACCCCCTGTGCCAACCGGGACAAATGATTGGATACATAGCCCAAACCAGAGCATATACATTTTGAACACAAATTTGACACATTGTAACACCCCAAAGTATCTACACAGGATCACCTGTGTGTGACACCCTCAAGCTTTTTGGCTTTAGGCCCACACTTGTACTACTGCGTTCAGATGTTTCATCAGCTGCTGAGCATTCACTCCCTTATTAACATTACCATGCATATCGTTTTTTCAAACAAACAAATGTCCTTTGGATTAGCACCCAAAAAATAAGTGAGGCCCAAATTTACTCCCCCAAATAAACCAAAATACATGGGTGTTCACACTGGATGATCCTAAAACATCGTTTGAGGAACTGTACGGAGAAAGAGGTTTAATACGTCCGTTTACTGTGCGGACGAACCTGAAAGATGGTATCTTTCAGTGTACTATATGAAAGTTAAAAATACACGACAGAATACAAGAAAATAATATGTACCATGGAAACTAAAAAAAAATTACTTACTTTTTAATATAACTTTCTTGATTCTTTTATATTGGTCGGCCTCCCGCAACTTCAGATCTGACCATCGTTTTCTGAGCTGTTCCTTCGTTCTGCACACCACAAATTTTTTGTGAAGTCTTTTGACCACTTTGCCCATAATTCTGGACTTGACCAGATTAGGCCTTTTATACGGACCATGCTTGGCATCATAATCCTCCTTCTTTAAAATGGCAACCATCTCCACCATTTCCTCGAATGACATGTTGGATGCCTGGGTCTTGATTTGGGCTCCTCTGTAATTTCATCCTCTGTAGAGGTAATCTCAGCCACCTGTGTCTCCGCCATGTTTTGTTCAGTACTACGAGCGAGAAGGGGCGGGGAAAGTACAATATCGAACGTCAGGGGCGGGGAAAGCGTGCGGAGTTTCACGCATGCGCTGTGTATATCAAGTGAAGATCCATGTCTGGGAAATACGTTCATTTGTCGGGAGAGGGAGTTAGCAACGAACGTCGTGACGAAGGTACCTAACAATTTTACTTTTTGAGGTTCATCAGACGAGGAGATTTGTGTGCTCAAAATATGTAGACAATGCACAGTTGAGGAATGTTGCCTGAAATATATATTTTTTTTGGTTTCTCGCTTTTACAGATATCATGAATACTTTTAAAAACCCAGACTTCATGGGGGAGTTCATCGACAAATGGCAAGAGCTCCCTATATTATGGCAAACAAAAAGTGGCGGTAATAAAAATAAAGACGCCAGGAAAGCAGCACTGGAGAGCCTGCTTGCATTTGTGCAAACAAAGATACCCACAACAACTCTCCAAGATGTCAAAAACAAAATTGCGACCATCAGAGGGACATACAGGACCCAGAGGACTATGGTCCTGAGGTCCCAGAGGTCAGGTGCACCAGCAGATAAGGTTTATAAACCCAGTCTGTGGTACTACAGTAAGCTTGCTTTTCTGGATGACCAGCTGGAAGTGCGGGAATCTCTCTCCACCCTTCCCCCCAGAGGTCAATCCAGCCTTCCTTGTACCCAACCCTCCAGCCTTCCCTGCAGCCAGTCCTCCAGCCTTCCTGTCAACCCTGCTCTGGCTTCCTCTGAGGATCAAGATCAGGGCCTTGAGGAGGCAGATTTGGAGATATGGAGCCAGGTAAAGTATTGATATCTATATTTATATCTTACAAAATTGTAGAATTTAAATAGATGTTAGTATTGTTAAAGGTATGTACACTTCTACCAATAAAGTTTGTGAAGAGCAAGATACAGTAGTGGCCTAATTTTATGTGCACAAGACAACAAAACCAGGATGCGGAATCAATGAAAATGACATAACTTTTGGCATTGATTTCAACAATGTCTAGAGGTGAACAATGTCTGTGAATGATGATGTGGCAAAATAAATAATGTCCCTTTCTTTTTTTACAGCCAGAGCAGAGCCAGGAAGAGGGTGATGTTGGGGATCAGGAGGAGGCAGGGCCCAGTGGCACCCAGGAGGAGGCTGGGCCCAGTGGCACCCAGGAGGAGGCTTGGCCCAGCACAAGAGCCCAGATGCCTCCCCTGGTAGTTAAACCACGAGGGCCAAGGAGAGGTAGGCAGGTGGAGGAGGAAACCAGGGCCTTCCTCAGAGTGGCAACAGCGGCCCTCAGAGAGGCACCCTCTGTTGATGAGGGATTTGCCGCAGTCCTCGCCCACAAACTAGGGCAAATGGAGTTGCAGCAAAAAAAATTCAGTGAGACCCTGCTATTGAAAGTCATCAATAAGGGCGTGCTGGGTGAACTCACTAGGTACACGGACATAACGGAGGTTGTCCCTACTCCTCCACCTCCTCCTCCTCCTCCTACTACTCCTCCTGCCACAACCTCTCCTCCTGATCCCCAGCCTCCAAGGAAGAAACCAACCAAGGCTGCAGAGAAGGCTGGAGAGAAGGCTACAAGGAAGAGGAGAAAATAATGCCTGCTGTAGTACCACAGACTCGGGACATATAGGACTTATCTGCTGTGGCTCCTGACCTCTGGGAGCTCAAGACAAGATTGGGCTCCTTTTTTTTGGGGATCTAATCTCTATTTTGGTTTGGACATCTTGGATGGTTGTTGTGGGGTCAAAGGGATGCACAAATGCAAGCAGGCTCGCCAGTGCTGCCTTCCACTTTAATTTGTTAATGTTCTGAAATAAAAAAAAATTTAGTGCCCTTAAAAAACTTGACTATGTGATTTGTATTTCAAAAGAGAGCTTGCTAGGGAGCAGGCAGGGACATCTCAAATTATATTATTGTTATTATCAGGGGACACAAACCTCCCTGAGGCCAAATGAGACACATTTGGAAGGTTGTTGTGGTAACTTTACACAAGAATAATTTAAGCCAAAATAATAAAAAAAAGGCCACAAAAAAAAACCACAATAGTAAAATATAATTTAAAGAAAAAAGGAGAATTACATTATTTTATTATTATTAGTATTATTTAGGAGGGAGGTGCGGCTTATAAATAATATTTTACAATCATTAGAGCAATTTGGAATTACTTTAGAAACAAGTTTGGCATAACTCTCAATGTCATTATCAAAAGAGGGTAATTTTAAAGCATTATCAAAAGAAGAACGGAATGCGCAGCATTAAAACGATGCTATTAATTCCACCGTGACAAATGTGCCATCTCCATTTCCAACATTAGCTTTACCAAAACGAGCGCTCCCGTCTCATAGTTGCTTCTGAGCATGCGCGTTTTTTTTCACGTCGTGAAAGCATACACACTATCGTTTTTAACGTCGTTAAAAAAAACGACATGAAAAACGACGTGAAAAAAGAGAGCATGTCCGGAATTTTTAATGGCCGTTTTTCACGTCGTTAAAAATGCTCTGGAGCATACACACGATCATTTTTCACGGCCATTTTTTAAAATGGCAGTTTTAACGGCATGAAAAACGATCGTGTGTACGGGGCATAAGTCGCCTTGTATCTTTTTTGACTGGATCGTGACGTTTCCGCCTCCGGGCTTTCCTCGTCGGTAATTTCTAGTAAAGAAGCCACCTGTGTCTGCGACATGTCGCCGTCTCACACTGTGCGCCGATTGTTAAGGGGCGGGGAAATGCTGGAAAAGTCCGTCATGGGCGGGCGACGAGGGCGGAGTTACACGCATGCGCAGGGTATAAAAAGGGGAAAGAAGTTATTAGGGATGCGTGGAGTAAGGACGACCGGAAGTGAACCAACGAAGTGAACTAAGGTAAGAAGGGAACTTGGGCCTGCAGTGGCCTATAATGGTTCATGATTGTAAAGGGCAATATTGTGATAAGTTGAGGAGAATCAATTCTGATCCTTTACTTTTTTTTCTTTTGTTTTTTACTTGTTGTTCAAAAAAGATGCAGAAACTACGAGAGCCGGAGGTGATGCTGATTTTTATAGAAAAATATAAGGAACAGCGCAACCTGTGGGAACTGAAACACCCTGCGTACCACAAGAGTGATGTACGTCGGGCAACTATTACCAAGTTAGCAGAGGATATGAAGCCATGGATCCCAGATGCAGACTACACTATGATCAATAATAAAATCAACAACCTGCGTAATTCCTATAAAAAAAAATACAAGGAAGTGCGCCAGTCAAAGAGATCTGGAGCAGCAGCCGACGATGTAGTAAAGCCCAAGCTGTGGTACTACAGACATCTTCAATTTCTGGATGACCAGATCGAGGCCAGGGAATCTATTTCCAGCCTTCCCTCAACCCTTCCTTCCACCCTTCCCTCCAGCGTTCCTTCCACCCTTCCCTCCACCCCTGCAGAGGCGAAGGAGGAGCCTCCCGAGCTAGAAGAGCCAGATCTTCACATCTTCAGCCAGGTATAGTATTTTTGATCATAATTATTGTCCACTAAGTAATATTGTGTTGAACTGTTTGGATTAGCCATAAATGATATCATAACCCCCCCCCCCCAAAAAAAAAAACCAGGGAAGAGATCAAAATTGTGTGTGATAGATTCCCCAAATAATTAAATTTTTCATTTTCTTTTAAAAACAGGATGGGGCAAGCCAGGAGGAAGAGGGTCAGGAGTGTGGCAGGCAGGAGGAGGCAGGGCCAAGTGGGACTCAGCAGGTCCCCAGGCCTAGTGGCAGCACCGTCTCCCAAGTGGCTCCCCTCCACGTCAGACCGCCAAAACAACGGCGGATGACACAAGTGGAGGAGGAGTCACTAAAGATGATTCAGGAGGCTGCTGCTATCATGAGGGCCCCCCTCAACCCTATGGAGGGGTTTAGCACCTATCTGGCGGATAAGTTGCTCAGAATGGAGGCGGGACAATGGGCCCTTTGTGAGCACCTTATATATATGGCCGTACACATGGGGGTGAGGGGGCTGCTGACTGAGGCCACCCATATCTCGCAGCAGGCCAATCCCTCTCCTCCTTCTCCTCCTCCTCCTGCCACATCACCACCCACAGTGGCCCAGCCTGCAAGGGTGCGTGGACGGGGCCGTGGAGAGAACGCTGCAGAGAGGCATGGAAGGAAGGCTACAGGGAAGAGCAGGAGGTGATTCCCTGGCCTCGAGCTGCTCATCCAGAAATTGAAGGTTGATGGAGTACCACAGCTTGGGATGATGTATGTCTTTGGCTGCTGCTCCTGATTTCATGCTGTTGTTGATTTTATTATTGATCATAGTCAGGTCTGCATTTGGGATCTAATGACTTTATATTCTCTGTTAATTTCGGAATAGTTGCCCTTCGGTTTTTTTTTGTTTTTTTTTTCCGAAATAAAGGGAAATTTGATTTCAGCCAACATACATGCCTGATGTGTTTTTTAGTGGAAGTAGCAATAAGATTTCATAAATACAATGTGTAATTAATAACAAGGGACACCAACCTCCATGAGTAAAAAATAAAAATAATATATTGTTCTGAGAAATTGACACACCAAAAAATGCACAACAAATTTAAAGTCAAAAAAATAAAAAAGGTGTAATTTGTGAGGTCGGCCTTGAAGAATTAAACAAATTATTCCTAAGATCACAAGAAAGAAGAAAGACATACATTTGTCAGAACTCAGGAGAAAGATCTGCTGCCAAAATGACATTTTAAAGACCGTTCTAAAGCAACAAAACATGCGCTGCATTAAACGAAGCAATAACTTGCAGAATGACGAATGTGCTCTTTCCATTAGGAACGCTAGTTTTACCAGAACGAGCGCTCCCGTCTCCTAATTCAGTCTGAGCATGCGTGGGTATTTTAACCGATGGACTTGCCCATAGACGATCGGAAATTCCCATCGGTTTTTTAAACATCGGAAAAATTTAAAACAAGTTCTATTTTTTCCATCCGATGGAAAAAAGACCGATGGGTACCATACACGATCGGTTGGTCTGATGAAAACCATCCATCGGACGGTTTTCATCAGTCAAACCGATCCTGTGTACGGGGCTTAAGAATATTTAGGGCATAATTGCCCCCTTCTGCGTCACAGAAGTTTCTCTTTCTGGGTCAGCAGTGGTTCCCTTTTTTTGGGGTGGGGCTTTTTGATTTTTTTTTTCCAGCAGCAGCAGCAGCAAAAAAAAATGTCTTCATAATTGTTGTTCCTTCTGAGTCACGGGTGGTTTTCCTTCTGCGTCACCACCAACACCAGCCGCTTGGGCACCACATGCTTGACAAGACATATGATGACCTGCCATGCAGTCTGTTGGCAACAGCACCTGCAAGACCCACATCATAAAAAAATGCAGACTTCTCCTTGCTCCTCATCTGGAATCTCTACCCCTACTATACCTCAAGTCTTTTCAAAAACCCGCACAGAGAGGAATGATGGTATAGCAATGGGTGCCACAAGTAATTGCACCCAATCTGCTAGCAGTACACCACCTGTTGATTTCCCCAGGCAAATTTTGCTACCCCAGTTCCTGAACCTTAAAAAAAAAATACTGTCCCAGCCATCCACATGCTCAGCATCTAAATGCTAGCTTGGCCAAATTGGTAGAACTACAATTGCTGTCTTTTTTAATCTGGTAGACTCTGCCCCATTTCGTGAATTTGCAGAATGTGCTGTACCACAGTGGCAGGTTCCAAAAAGAAATTTCTTTTCACGTAAGGCCATTCCAGCTCTCTAATATCATGTGGAAGGCAATGTTTTGGCCTCGTTGGACAGGGCGGTCAGCAGCAAGGTTCACATTACTGCTGACTCATGGTCCAGCAGGCATGGTCAGGGATGTCACATTTCCTTCATGGCGCACTGAGTAACTCTGCTGGCAGCTGGGAAGGATGCAGGACAGGGTTGAGTGCTGGAGCTTATTCCTCCACCATGCCTCCAAAAAGATGGTGGTGATTCTGCCACAACTGTCTGCACCACCCCCTCCTCTTCTTCTTCCTCTATGGCCTCTTCTGCTGAATTTTCCTTTGAACCAGCAGTACTACCTAAGTGTTTAAGGGGCTACGCAAGCAGTCAGGCTAAAAGATGCTATGCAGTGCTTCAGTTGGTCTGTGTAGGGGACAGGAGCCACACTGGGGCAGAGATTCTGTCAGCTCTGCAGGGGCATGCGACAATGGCACCAACCCTCTCTCCGCCCTCCGACAGGGACACATGTTCCATGCTTAGCACACGTCCGGAATTTGGTGGTGCAACATTTCTTGAACAGGTACCCGGGCTTACAAGATCTTCTGAGGCAGGCCAGAAAAGTCTGTGGCCATTTCCGGCAGTCATACAATGCCAGTGCTCAGCTGGCTGACATTCAATGGGAATTCCACCTGCCCACCAACCGCCTCATTTGTGACATGCCCACCAGGTGGAACACAACATTGGAAATGCTGTAGCGGCTACACATGCAGCAGAGGGTCATCAATGAGTACCTGTGTGAGTATGGGACAAGGACAGGCTCAGGGGAGCGTGGCTTCTTTTTGCCATGCAAGTGGCTACTGATAAAGGATGCATGCACTGTCCTGTCACCATGTGAGGAGGCCACAAGGATGGTGAGCCGTGACAATGCATGCATCAGTGACACTGTCCCTCTAGTTTTCCTGCTGGAGCACATGCTTTGTGGAATCATGGACAGGGCACTTAAGGCAGAACAGTGGGAGGAAAAAGGAGAACTTACTTTCCTCTCAAGGCCCCCTTTATGCAGATACCATTCCTGTGGGGCCGCCAAACATACATGAGGAAGAGGCGGAGGATTGTGTCAGCATGGATGTAGAGGATAACATAAAGCAGTCTTCAAGGGATGGTTTTCAGTAGACTTGTGCACAACGGAAAAATTTGTTTCGTTTCGGTTCGTTTCTTGTGCACAACGGAAAAATTTGTTTAGTTTCGGTTTGTTTCTTTTCGGTCCTGTTGATTCGTAATCATTCGTAATTTTGCTAGACGGGATTTTTCGTGTTCGGGCTAATTCGTATTTTCGCAAGCGTAATTTTTCGTAGAATTTTTAGTTGATTTATAATTCGTACTTTCGGTAGGGTACGTTGTTTTTCGTTGATTCTGGACACAACTCCTACTTTCGTAACTTTTTTTGGGTTAGTTGATTTGTAATTTTCCGTGTCTCTCTCACAACGACGCTGCCTATTATGCCTAATGTGCATCGAATGGATTTGTACTTTTCTAAATACATAGCGGTTATTTGTAACGATTCGAAATCTCGTATTTTACTTTCGTTTTTTACATGCGGCTATAGCCTCCGCCCCTGTACACCATTTTGAGAGGGTTCAGCATGGTGAAGGAGAAGCAGAGAGCAGAGCAGAGTGTTATTGTGCTTCGAATGGATTAGAAATCTCGTATTTTACTTTCATTTTTTACATGCGGCTATAGCCTCCGCCCCTATACACCATTTTGAGAGGGAGTTCAGCACGGTGAGGGAGAAGCAGAGAGCAGAGTGAGTGTTATTGTGCTTCGTATGGATTCGTACATTCGTAACTTTTTTCATAACGAATTATGCCGAAGACATTCGGGCATTCGCTATTTTGCGGTATAATTTATTTCGGATTCGGTTTTATTCGTAATTGCTTTGTTCGGAAATTCAAATGCTTCCGAATGTCCGAAAGTTGCTAAATTCGGACGAATTTCGATTCGTTACGAAACAAATTGCACAAGCCTAGTTTTCAGTCCCCAGAAACCCAAGGAGTTGTACGTGGCTGGGAGGAGGTAGTTCCTGACAATGTCATCCTTAGTGACCAAGAGAACTCAGAATCTCATACCTCCTCAAACTTAAACTGCATGGGCTCCCTGATTCTGCAAAGCCTGCGAAAGAACCAATTTGTGGTATCAAGGAGAGGGATCATTACTGGCTGGCAACCCTTCTTGATCCATGTTATAAGGGTAAAGTTGCAAAGCTCATCCTGCCTTCTCAGAGGGAGCAGAGGATGAAACATCTTCAGGACGCCTTGAAGAAAAATTTGTATAACGCCTTTCCAGACACTGGGAGGTTACCATTTCCTGGAGAACGTGTTTCTGAGTCTTCGTTCGGTTAGAGAAAGAGTGGTGGAGAAGGCGACTGCTGATTGGTGCCTTTTAACAATGCTTTAGTCCTCAGCGCCTAGGGCTCTTAGGTTTAAGCAACCATTGGTAGCATCTGCATTATATGTTGTAGGATTATCTAGGGGCAAGAGCAGACTTGGAGACCGTTCCAACTGAGAATCTACTGGGTTACTGGGTCTTGAGGATGGACCACTGGCCAGAACTTGCTCAATATGCAATCGAGCTACTGGCCTGTCCTGCATCCAGCATGTTTTCTGAATGGACATACAGTGCTGCTGGAGGGTTTATGACAGATCAAAGAGTACTCCTGTCCACAGACTCCGTTGATAGGCTGACATTTATCAAAATGAATCAGTCCTGGATCAGCAGCTATCAAGCCCCTGATGCTGCTGTAACTGATTGAATTTGCTAGGGATCTGGGGATCCTTGAAGACTGCCTATCCTATTCCTATATCTTGATAATGCTAGGTTCCAACAATATTTTTGGTTTAGGGTTTGGGCCGAGCATAAGTTTGACCTGAACATCGCCCATTCAGGTACTCGCCTAACACCTGAACTTTCTGGGCACTTAGTGGGATGTTCGCCCGCTGAGCGCACAGTCAATAGGTTGTTAAGACTTCCCCACAGAGAGATACATTTAAAAAAAAATATTGTACAAAAAACAATGTAATTAAAAAAACAGCATGGGGGGACCCTTTGGGTCTGGTATTTATTTTAACCACTTCCCTACCGGGGCATTGTAAAATGATGACAGCAGGAACCCATAAAAGTACCCGAGTACCTATCTGCAGCCCATGCCTCATAAAATATACGTTGGGGTGTTTTATTTCCAAAATGGGGTCATTTTGGCGGTAATTCCACTGTCCTGGTGCTCCAGGACCTTCAAAAGTGTAATAGGTAGGAATGAAATTAGATGTGTAAATTATGCTCCTAGAAAGCCTGATGGTGCTTCCTGCATGTTGGGCCTCTCTATGTAGCCAGGCTGTGAAAAAGTCTCACACATGTGGTATCGCCATACTGAGGCAGCAGGAGCAAAATAATGTATTTTGTGGTTTAATTGGAAGTATGCATATGCTGTGTGTGAGAAGTAACTTCTTTTTATGACAATTTTGTGTAAAAAAAAATTATTTCTTACATTTCTCAAGAATTGTGGGAAAAATGTAAAACTTAAAAAACTCACTATGTCTCTTACTAAATACCTTGGACTGTCTACTTTCCAAAAAAGGGGTCATGTGGGGGGTATTTGTACTGTCCTGGGGTTTCAGGGCCTCAAGAAATGAGATAGGCCGTCAGTATATCAAGTGTGATCAAATTTTTATGATTTTCACCATAACTTGTAGACTCTATAACTTTCCCACAGACTAAATAATATCCACTAATTTGGGTTATTTTTACCAAAGATATGTACCAGTATAACTTTTGGCCCAAATTTATGAACAAAAATTACTTATTTGCAAAATTTTATAACAGAAAAAAAAAAAAAGTGTTATTTTTTCAAATATATATTTTTTATTTATATCACAAAAAACCCAGTTGTGATTAAATATCACCAAAATAAAGCTCTATTTGTGTGAAAAAAAATGATAAAAATTTTGTTTGGGTACAGTGTTTCGTGACTGAGTAATTGTCATTCAAAGTGTAAGAGCACTCATAGATGAAAATTGATCTGGGCAGGAAGGGGTGAAAGTGCCCTGTATTGAAGTGGTTAAGGGGAACCCTATGACAGAATAAGGAAAAATGATGTGGGGTCCCCCCCCAAAATCCATACCAGGCCCTTTGGGTCTGATATAGATTTTAAGGGGAATTCCATGCCAAATTAAAAAAACTAAAACGGCGACCCTTATCTGAGCATGCAGCCTGGTAGGCCAGGAAAGGGAGGGGACGAGCAAGCGCCCCCCCTTCTGCACCATACCAGGTATGTGACGTCAGAGGGGGCATGGTCATCTGGTTACGTCACCGGGTTGCCCCGCCCTTGCCTATATAAGAGCTGTCAAAGCGAAAAGACAGCAGTTGCCGGGAAGCCTCCCATGGAGGCAGAGTTTTTTTCAGTTTTTCTATTTTTCCGGTCCATCGGGCAGCGTGATTGATGGTGGATGTACATCATGGACACTTTTTTTCTTTTGTATTAAAGGAATTGTCAAAAACTGTCTCTTGTGGTTTTTACTTTTTGACACTTTTTTTTGTAAATGGGTAGGGGTACAATGTTCCTGATACCCATTCACATAAGGGGGAAGCCGGGATCTGGGGGCCTCCAGATTCCTTGTTAAAGGGGGCTTCCAGATTCCGAAAAAAAACCCGCCCGCAGACCCCGACAACCACTGGCCAGGGTTGTCGGGAAGAGGCCCTTGTCCCCATCAACATGGAGACAAGGTGCTTTGGGGTGGGGGGGCAGAGAGCCCCCTGCCCCAAAGCACACACCCCCCCTGTTTAGGGCATGTGGGCTGGTATAATTCAGGAGGGGGGCGCTCCCCCCTATTCTGACTTGCCAGGCTGCATGCTCGGATAAGGGTCTGGTATGGATTTTGGAAGGGAACCGCACACCAATTTTTTTTTTATTTGGCATGGAGTTCCCCTAAAATCCATACCAGGCCCGATGGGAGGGGGGGGCTACGCTGTGTTCTTGTTTTGTTTTGTTTTTTCATCTATATTGCCGGGAGTCGGCAAAACATTACAGCCGTGAGCAAGTTTGAATTCACTTTTTCCTTTAGAAATGTCATTATTGCTGCAGCATGTTCTACACATTGAACAGATGCGCCATTTTACAGGCAGACCAAGGGTACCCCCCAGGCACAATATTTAAAGGAATATTTCATTTTTATTATTTCACTTTAAGCATCATTGACTACTTCAGCCCCGGAAGGTTTTACCCCCTTACCAGGCCATTTTTTGCGATACAGTACTGCGTCGATTTAACTGACAATTACGGGGTCGTGCAAACTTGTACCCAAACAATATTGATGTCCTTTTTTTCCCCACAAATAGAGCTTTCTTTTGGTTGTATTTGATCACCTCTGGAGTTTTTATTTTTTGCGCTATAAACAAAAACATACAGACAATTTTGAAAAAAAAATATATATTTTTTACTTTCTGCTATAACACATATTCAAAAAAAATATATAAAAAAACGCATTTATTGATCAGTTTAGGCCTATATATATTCTTCTACATATTTTTGGTAAAAAAAATAGCAATAAGCGTATATTGAAAAGTTATTGCATCTACAAACTATCGGAAAGATTTATGGACTTTTTAATCTTTTTATGTTTTTACTGGTAATGGCGGCGATCTGCGATTTTTAGTGGGACTGCAGCTCTGCGGCGGACAAAAGTGACACTTTTTGGGGACCAGTGACAATATTACATTGATCAGTGCTAAAAAAATGCACTGATCAATGTATAAATGACACTGGCAGGGAAGGGTTAACACTAGGGTTGCGATCAAGGGGTTAACGGTGTTCCCTGGGTGTGTTCTAACTGTGTGGGGGCTGAGCTCACTGGAACACCACAGAGATCGCTGTTCCCGATCACAAGGAACAGCAGATCTCCATGATGTATCCTATCAGAACGGGAATCCGCCTTGTTTACACAGGCAGATCCTCGTTCTGCCTTTGTGTACTGCGATCGCGGGTTGCTGGCGGATTCCGAGTCTGCGGGACCCACGTGTGCTCAGTTTAACATGCACGGACCGATGTATGGGTACATCGTTTTGTGCAGGAGAGCCGACCTGCCGCCGTATATATACAGTGGCTGGTCGGCAAGTGGTTAAAATCACATGTCCCCCAGGGCAGTACCCGGGTCCCCATACACTTTTTATGGCAATAACTTGCATATAAGCCTTTAAAATTAGGACTTTAGATTTTTCATGTTCATGTCCCATAGACTTTAATAGCATTTGCATTTTCGCTAAAACTTTTTGCCTGTTCGAGGTGTGGTGTTTGGCCCATCCCTATTGTAGACCAAAAAGCAGCGCTCATAAAAACTGAAAAAAATTCAAAAGTAAATAAAATAAAAACTCAAAGCATATAAACATCAATCAAAATAAAAAAAGACAGAGTCCTTATTTAATGCTCATCCATCCATAAATGATCCATAACAAAAAATGTGGACAAAATTACATTTCCTTCATTGTGTGTTTGGATCCACCATAATAAAGGAAATTCCACCACCATGTGACACTGTTCAAAAGCGCCCCTTACCAAATAAGATGGACCATTGTGTTATAAATAATCATAACAAGCTCAACAGGACAAATTCAAACGGGTTTCACTTTGGCAAACAGATTCTCAACACCACGTTACGTGGGTACAAAGTAGCAATAAAGTTCCTTTACAGAAAAAAATATATGTATAGCAGGCTGATAGCTTCGGTAATCTCTGTGCTCAGTTGGACCAGCAAACTGCACGGACCAACATTGATATGTTATGACGTCACAAAATGAGCCACGTCCAACATGTTTTGTCAGATTGATGTCTTCGGGGGATAGACTGAACCTAGATGCCAACTGGTTGCTATGCCCAGCTGCTCCAGATTCTGGCTTCTCTAGTTATGATAAATTTCCCTCAATCAATCATAAACACTACCTTTTTTCACCTTTTTCCATTTTTTGTTCCATGTTCATGTTGGTGATCTTGTGCAGCCTTTTTGCAGTCAGTTTCTGTTTACGTACACTCCAGTAATGGCTGCATGGCATTTCTCAGGGAAGGTTTTCTGATGGTGTAAACACTGCAGTAAACTATGTCTGTGTAATGTGTGTTGGAAAGACTATTTGTCTCCATAGGAAGCCAGGCTAAGTACTCAGAAGCACAACTGGGAATGTCTCTCTATAACAGTAAATGCCTAAACAGGAAGAACCTCCATTATAGGATTACCAGGCATTATTATCTGAAAGTTGCACCACATCTCTTGTTTGGTGCCGAGACTGCTGCCACCCCCAGTGCTATTGATGGGGAGGACTCAGGTACCTTAGTTGCGAATCATAAGAGTTTCTCCTAGGTCCAGAGGAACAACAGTCTCCACACTGGACTCAGCAAACACCGGATAGGCCCAATCTCACTGTCCTAGCAACCAATGTACAGCTCGATCACGTATAGTCTCTGCCACAGACTTGGTGCAAATAGATCAGTCTCTGCCACAGACTTGGAGTAAATAGAACAGTCTCTGCCACAGACTTGGAGTAACCTTTTCTTGGGTTACCTTCTGAACGAAGAACACAGCTCTCAGTGTTAGAATCTTTCAGCCATTCCGGCAGCACTGTGAGGTAGATCATGATCTGGATGCATCCTCCAATTGAGTCCTCAATTGCAGGTAAGGTGACACAGGATCAGGGCCATTTGAAGGAATTTGGGGGCCCCAAGCAGAACCGACAACAAAATTTTCACATTGGGAAGCGGGGGGGGGGGTGTGCTACTGATTTTTTTTTCACATGTAAAGAAAGTTGTTGAGGGGGTGTGCTGCCACGGATCGCTGGGGGGGATGCGCAGCGGAACACTGACGCCGATCGTGGGAGGGGAGGGGGGCCGCGGGCCATTGACGCCGATCACGGGAGGGGGGCACCGATCCCAGGACTGCTGTGGGGCCCCAGGACAGCTCGAGGCCCCACGCAGCTGTCCTGTTCCGACGGCCCTGCACAGGATCATCCCTGGATCAGTAAGCCCCAGCAACTCCTGGGCCTACTTGTACTTGTCAGTAACGGAGCCTCAGGCCAACGTGGCCCCAAGGCAGAAACTGCCAACACTTCCCTGAGGCCATGAGGGCCCTCAGGTGGGGACCGAAGACACAACCCCAGAATCTCTTTTTGCCCTAATGGCGTCTGTCACTTAAATACCCCCTACCAGCATGCACAGCGGGTTCACCACGCCCCCTGGGCTGCTCGCTAGGAAAGAGGTACCCAATACGTCCAGCCTGTAGCCTTTCCAATCCTGACCAGCGGTGGCAGCGACACCTATTGTCAGGAGGGAAATCGCACAACCAGCTGAACTGAAACAGAGTGCAATTTGTAACACAATCCCTCTGAGCCAAACTATTGCTCAGACAACTATAATTTAACATATAGCGCGCCCTCATTGAGAGCAGGGTGCTACAAAAGTATAGTAAGAACTGGCTGTTGTAAGGCATGCAACCCCTGATTTGAGAAGGGGTGCAACTAGTGAGCTGTTATGAAATGGGGTGCAGGGGTGAGCAGTTGTGGAAGAATGTTTCAGGGATGGGCAGTTGTAGAAGAAGAGTGCAAAGGTAAGCAGTTGTAGAAGAGGAGTGCAGGGATGAGCAATAGGTGAAGAGGTGTGCAGAGGTGACCAGTTGTGGAAGAGGGGTTCAGAAGTAAGCAGTTGTGGCAGAATGGTGTAGTGGTGAGCAGTTGCAGAGGTGTGCAGAAGTGCGCAGTAGCAGAAGAAGGGTTCAAAGTTGAGCAGTTGTGGAAGAAGTTTTCAAAGTTGAGCAATGGTAGAAGAAGGGTTCAGGGATAGGCAGTTGTAGAAGAGGAGTGCAAAGGTGAGCAGTTGAATGAGAGGAGTGCAGGGGTGAGCATTGCAATAGGTGAAGTAGGGTGCAGAGATGACCATTTGTGGAAGAGGGGTTCAGAAGTAAGCAGTTGTGGCAGAATAGTGCAACCCCTGATTTGAGAAGGGGTGCAGCTAGTGAGCTGTTGTGAAATTGGGGGAAGGGGTGAGCAGTTGTGGAAGAAGGGTTCAGGGATGGGCAGTTGTAGAAGAAGAGTGCAGAGGTGAGCAGTTGTAGAAGAGGAGTGCAGGGATGAGCATTGGGTGAAGAGGGGTGCAGAAGTGACTAGTCATGGAAGAGGGGTTCAGAGCTAAGCATTTGTGTTTGAACGGTGTAGGGATGAGCAGTTGCGGAGGTGTGCAGAAGTGAGCAGTAGCAGAATAAGGGTTCAAAGTTCAGCAGTTGTGGAGGAGGAATTTAGAGTTGAGCAGTTGCGCAAAAGCGTTATGGGATGGGCAGTTGTAGAAGAGGGGTGCAGGGTGAGCAATAGATGAAGAGGGGTGCAGAGTTGACCAGTTGGGGAAGATGGGTTCAGCATTAAGCAGTTGTGGCAGAATGGTGTAGGGGTGAGCAGTTGCTGAGGTGTGCAGAAGTGAGCAGTGGTGGAAGAAGGGCTCAGAGTTGAGCAGTTGTGGAAGAGGCATTCAGCAGCTGTAGCAGAAAGGTGCAGGGGGGAGCAGTTTCGGAAGAGGGGTTCAGAGTTGAGCTTTTGTGGCAGAAGGATCCAGGGGAAAGCAGTTGCAGAGGTGTGCAGGGGTGAGCAGTTGTAGAGCTTTGCAGGGGTGAATAGAAGTCCAAAAAATGGGTGCAGGGATTGCGGAGGTGAGAAGTTATGAAAGAGTGGTGCAGGGGTGAGCAGTGGTGGAAATCTTGTGCGCTGGATCTAAGAGAGCAATAAAAACTTGAGAATAGTTTCTATCCCTAAATTTTGTGTTTCTATTATTCTGCGTACACACGATCGAATTTTCCGTCGGAAAAACTTTGGATGGATTTTCCGACGGAATTCCGCTCAAGCTTTTCTTGCATACACACGGTCACACAAAAGTTCTCTGAACTTTCAACCGTCAAGAACGCGGTGACGAGCAACACTACGACGAGCCTAGAAAATGAAGTTCAATGCTTCCGAGCATGCGTCAAATTGTTTCTGAGTATGCGGCGCAATTTTGCGCGTTAGAATTGCTACAGACGATTGGAATTTTTTCCGCCGGAAAATTTGAGAACCAGCTCTCAAATTATTGCTACCGGAAATTCTGACAGGAAAAGTCAGATGGAGCCTACACACGGTCGGAATTTCCGACCAAAAGCTCACATCGGACTTTTCTTGTCGGAATTTCCGATCCTGTGTACGCGGCATTACTGTGTGATTTTACTCCTGGAGAAATTGCATACACGTTTTGTGCCAATGACAACACAGTAAGTGAAGAATCAGATAAGGCTTCCCAACAGGGACATTGCTAGGAGTAAAAACCTGACAGAGATTTAGTGTATGTAAATCCAGATTTGAAAATGAAATATTTGATGGCTTTCCGTTCAATAAAGTGTACATCCTTTTTTTGTTTTTACGGTGCTCTGAATAACAGGGGTCACTCATGGTTGTCAATGCAGGAGAAGTGTTGTCACCCTATGCAGCACATTTCTGATCACAGCTTAAAGCCACAGCAATCCCCTGCTCCTGCTGTTTTTATTAACAACAGCTCTGGGAGGAATGATTGGATAACAGGTGCCTGTACCAGTGTGCATGCTGGGATCAGAAGATGCCTGACACAGACAAGGAGACGTGCACAGCCCTGCAACTAACTCTTGCAAAAGACGAGTGAGTCTTTAAAAAAAAAAAAAATGAAGCACTTATTAGTAAATACACTCGTTTGCAAACAAGGATTCACAACTTACTAAGGTTTAATTAGACTTTAATCCTTCTCCTTTATCTCTATAATGGTAAACAAAAGTTTGGCTTGTGCTAGATTTCAGTTGTGGGCTCTCACAAAGTCAGGAGTCTCACTTCTCTGCTGCAGCAAGAAAAATCTCACTCTTCTATAATATACAGCAGGGGTCGCCAAACTTTCCAAATAATGAGCCATTTTCTTGTGCTCCAGGCTTAATTGTAAGGGGGGCCAGACTGTGGCCAACGGAAGTAGAAAATGTCCTGACATCAGTGGAAGTAAACAATGCCCTAGATATGGTGGTCAGTGGGAGGAGAAATAGTGCCCTATCTTTATTGTCATTGGGAGGAATAGCGCCCCATTGTTGGTATCAGTGGGAGAAATAGTGCCCCATCGTTGGTATCAGTGGGAGGAATAGTGCCCCATCATTGGCGTCAGTGGGTGGAATATTGCCCCATCGTTGGTGTCAATGGGAGGAATAGTGCCCCATGATTGGCGTCATTGGGAGGAATAGTGCCCCATTGTTGGTATCAGTGGGAGGAATAGTGCCCCATCATTGGTGTCAGTGGGAGGAATAGTGCCCCATCATTGATGTCAGTGGAAGGAATAGTGCCTCGTATTAGTGAAGGAATAAAATGCCCCATCGTTGGTGTCAGTGGGAGGAATATTGCCCCACCATTGCTGTCAGTGGGAGGAATAGTGCCCCATCATTGATGTCAGTGGAAGGAATAGTGCCTCGTATTAGTGAAGGAATAAAATGCCCCATCGTTGGTGTCAGTGGGAGGAATATTGCCCCACCATTGCTGTCAGTGGAAGGAATAGTGCCTCGTATTAGTGAAGGAACAAAATGTCCTATCCTTGGTGTCAGTAGAAGGTATAGTGCCTCATATTAGTGGAAGGAATATTGACCCAAGGGCCAGATAAATGCAAGCAGAGAGCCGCATCCAGCCCACAGGCCACATTTTGGAGACCACTGGTATACAATATAGTCCGTGGAAAGTCTAATGGGCAGAGCAACATTCCCCTTTGCACAACCCTGGTAAGTGGACAAGATGGGAACCCCAGTATAAAGATCTTGGTACTAGAGTTTCATAAAATGAACTGGTGGATAAATCAACTTGCTGGTATCCACCTAATTTCTGAAATATTCCAGTTTTCTTAAGAAAAATTGGCCTAAGCAGGTCAATTTTTATTTTACATTTTAAAAACCTTTTAGAAAAATTATTATAGATTTTTACTTTTTATCTTTTTATAGGCAAGAAAAGGAGATAGATAGATAGATAGAGAGAGAGAGAGAGAAAGAGAGAGAGAGAGAGAAAGAGAGAGAGAGAGAGAGAGAGAGAGAGAGATTGGATTTACTGAAAGAGAAGGGCATGTTCACTTTGCAAGGAAATTAGAACTTAGCTTAATGACTATGAGGAAGATGTGCTGACTTTAAACATCCTATCACGTGCCCCCAAATGATCTCCTTTTTAAAATTTTGCTTGCACGGGATTGGGTGTTCTTTGCGTAGTGAATTTTTACTATATTCACTACGCTAAAAGAGAATTCCTTTTTAGGCTGGGTTCAAACCTATGGGAATTGGATGCGGTTTCCAAGCATCCAATTCGCATGACAGGAGATTGTGACCGGCTCTCTATGGAGCCGGTTCGGATATCTTTGTTGCAGCCTCGGAGCGTCTTTGGATCAGTTTCAGGGTCGAATTTAGGCAAAAATTTGTCCCTGATTTGTCCCTGAAACGGAGAACAGGGACGCATCGGATCCCTGCTATGAGCCGCATCCGTCGGAGGTATGAACCCAGCCTTAAAGTGAACATTGCTTTGCAAAGTGAGAATGCTTTACTTGTTTAGTAAATCAACCCAATAGTGTCAGAGCATATGCTCAGTGAGTGATAAAGGGTAGAGGTAGACCCTTGCTCTAATCCAATAATTAGCCCCAGTGTGGCAAGTACATCACAAAGGTAAAATGCTAGCTGCGGTACCCAATAGGTGTTATGAAGGAAGTTTATTTTTTTTAAAGTGACTGGTGTAGCAGTAATATCTGCTAAATTATATATATTACCTTTTTTTTAAAAGAACACAAATTAGTATAGTCATCATTGCAACAAATAAGAATCTTCTGACATGTAGTTACAAGTTACAGAAGCTGTATCATTGTTCATGATGATTAAAGTGCCCCAGTCGCAGAATAGACTGGATCCCTGTAACCAGCTGATGTACAAGAAGCTTCCTGTTAGGCAAATTAACCTCCCACCTCTAATTCTCTGTCTCAGCTTCCAGGCTGGCTCAGAGAACTACACTCCCAGTGAGGGAGTCAATTAAAAGGTTGTTCTGTCAATGGGGTCAGTCGCTGTCTGTGTATAGCACGGAGTTCCCAGTCTCGCAAGGCTTAGTTGTAACGATGCCAGACAAGGCGGTCTGTATAATTAATTGTGGTGGATCTGGCCTTGTTAGTGCACACCAATCAATACATTGGCCCAAGGCTCATTATGTTCTTGTTGTAATTACTTTACAACTTGACACGTCTCATTCATTATTTAGCAGTTGCCACAAACATTGGCCAAAAAGCGCAATTGAGCTGTTTTGTACATTGCCACTGCAAGCAACAGAACTTTTCTTCTTCTTGCAGGGAAACAACATACCGTAACTAACAGTGGTCACTAATAAATTGTGAAACTTTCCTAAGCCATGTGACTGATTTAACCATTTCTATTAGAGCAATAAATCAAGCATTATTACTTTCCATATCTGTAACAGGCTAATATATAAACTGACCTTGGGGTCACGTTAAAACTGCAAAATAGCAATCAGTCACAAAAAGCAAGCAACTAAAAGTTGCCTGTGTATATACTCATATACCTTATAACGCGCCTTGGGATCACCAAGAACTAGCACTCTTGCTTCTATGAGCAGGAGCTTTTCCTGCCGGATTCCACATCCTTCTCTTCCTATGGCCACTCCTCATAGTTATGAGCCAGTAGGGTGCTATTTAAGAAACCAATAATTATCTTAGATATGAGGTTGAGAAGAGAAGTGAAAGACTTGCAATACCATGATGATCAAACACAAACTATTGTTCAGGCCATTTACACCATGTACCCTATAAAGGTAGTTTCACCCTAACATAGTTATGAGCCAGTAGATTAGCAATAGAGTTGGGTGAACAGTTCGGCCCAAGCATGAGTTCAGGCCGAACATTAGCTGTTCACCTGTTCGACAATCACCCGAATTATCGGGCATTTGATGGTTTGCTCGGCCTGCCGAATGACCATAATGCACTGCACCGCCGCACAGTGCATTGGAACCCCTGATTGGCTGGAGCAATGAAAGCTTTGCCAAATAAGGGCACATAGCACTGTCAGAGCCATGATTGGACACTGTCATGATCACTCTATCCAGTCATGGCTCATTGCTCTTAGTCTCACCCCACACTATAAAAATATTCTGCCCATAGCGACCATTTGCAGTGTTATATTGGCATGGAGAGAGATAGAACAGGGCTCTGTTCAGTGCTACTAGCGAGTTAGTTTTCTATAGTATGCTACTGTTGGATATCAGTTTAGTGTGAATCTAGAGATAGTGCAGTGTAGTGTGATCATTCATTTTTACTTTAGTGTCAGTTTCTTTTGTCAGGGCAGGTTTCCTGCAGAATATTTCAGTGTGTTAGTGCACGTTTAACGCAGTATATTTCAGTGCATTACTGCATGTATAACGCAGCATATTTCAGTACATTAGTGCACTTTTAGCGCAGTATATTTCAGTGCATTATTGTGCGTTTAATGCAGTATATTTCAGTGCGTTACTGCACATTTAACACAGTATATTGCAGTGCATTAGTGTACGTTTAACGCAGTATATTTTTCAGTGCGTTACTGCACTTTACCGCAGTATATTTCAGTGTGTTAGTGCATGTTTAACAACGTATATTTTAGTGCGTTGGTGCACATTTACCACAGTATATTGCAGTGCGTTACACAGTATATTTCAGTGCATAGGTTCATGTTTAACGCAGTATATTTCAGTGCGTTACTGCATGTTTAACGCAGTATATTTCAGTGCGTTAATGCATATTTAACACAGTATATTTCAGTGCGTTACTGCACATTTACTGCAGTATATCTCAGTGCATTAGTGCACATTTACCGCAGTATATTGCAGTGCGTTACAGCACAATTAACACAGTATATTTCAGTGCATAGGTTCACGTTTATCGCAGTAAATTTCAGTGCGTTACTGCATGTTTGACACAGTATATTGCAGTGCGTTAGTTCACATTTAACGCAGTTTATTTCAGTGCGTCGGTGCGCTTATATTTCAGTCAGTGGTGTCACTAGGGTTGGTGTCACCCAGTGCAGTAAAACATGATGTCACCCCCCATCAGGACAGGTAGTAGGGCACTGAGCAGGCTAGCGCATCACGCCCCTCTCACGCCACCCCCAACCCCCCCTCCCCAGCCTGCCACAGTGCTAATTGATAGTGTCTCCCAGGGCATTCTTCTCAGAGAAAAGGTGCAGGAACTCAACCACGCTCCACACCTTTGCCCAAAGTAGAAGGGTGAGGGGTTGAACGTGCCGCAGGAACTGGGTGTGGGAGGGTCCGAAAGGGTCATTAAATACCATGAGGGTGCTACATACAGAGTGTAGAGTTCAGGTGGGTGCAGAGTTCTGGTGGGTTCAGGGTTCCAGTGGTGCAAGGTGCAGAGTGCAGGTGGGTGCAGGGTGCAGGTGGGTGCAGAGTGCAAGTGGGTGCAGAGTGCAGGTCGGTGCAGGGTGAAGGTGGGTTCAGGGTACAGAGTGCAGGTGGGTGCAGGGTACAGAGTGCAGGTGGGTGCAGAGTTCAGGTGGGTGCAGGGTGTAGAGTGCAGGTAGGTGCAGGGTGCAGGTGGGTGCAGGGTGTAGAGTGCAGGGGGATGCAGGTTGCAGGTGAGTTGCAGGTGGGGGCAGGGTGCAGAGTGAAGGTGGGTTGCAGGGTGCAGAGTGCAGGTAGGTACAGGGTGCAGAGTTCTACCACCAAATCGCCATCCCGGACAGGACTCTCTTCCCTCTCCCAGCAGAGACACCCATCCCTCTTCCTGTACAATTATCAAATTTTAAACACTCTCCTCTGAACACAGACCTGAGATAAAGTGTGGATCAAACCAGTGAGAGAGATACCCCTCCTCCCAGGCTTCTTTCATGACCTGTAAGACACGTCACAGCCGAGGAGGAACCGCCTAGCAAAAGCTTCCCCTTCCCAGCTCTAGTGTAGGCAGCGGTGAGCAATGCAGCGGGAGTGCGGGCGGGTGTCGAGAATCCGACCGGACAGGAGCGCTGTGTCACTTCTAAATACAGAAGCCTGGCTTTTGTGTTTAGAAGTGACAGTACTGAGCGGAAAGCACAGGGCAGCACCGAGATGGCCGAACTCACTTCCGCCATGTTCCAGCTGAAAAAAGCCCACGTGTCACCCCTCTGGCGGGTGTCACCCGGGTGCGTACCGCACCCCTGCCCCCCCATAGTGACGCCACTAATTTCAGTGTGTTAGTGCATGTTTAACACAGTATATTTCAGTGCGTTGGTGCACGTTTAATGCAGTGTATTTCAGTGTGTTACTGCATGTTTAACGCAGTATATTTCAGTGCTTTGCAGTGTGTCAGTGCAGTTTTACTGCAGTAAATTGTAGTGTGTCAGTGGAGTGTGTTTGTGTTTTTGTCGTGAGTACTCAAGTTAAAGTTCACCAAATACCTCTTTCGAGTGCATCCACTTACACATTTCCACATCTTTATTACATTTTGATAATAAGCGCAGAATGTGCTTTACCACAATGGCAGGTTCTCAGTCGCTATTTGTTTTTACATAAGGCCAATCCAGCTCTCTACCATCATGTGGAAGGTAATATTGTGGCATCGTTGGGCAAGGCAGTCAGCCGCAAGGTCCACGTTACTGCTGGCACGTGGTCCAGCAAGCATGGTCAGGGACGATATATTTTGTTCACACTGGGTAACTCTGCTTGCAACTTGCAAGTATGCAGGACAGGGGATCAGTGCTGCAGCTTGTTGTGCCACTACGTTTCCATAAAGCTAGTGGTGGTGCAAGATTTGTCAGCTCCACCCCCTCCTCCTCCTCCTCCATGCCATCCTCTGCTGAATTGTCCTATGAACCACAAGTACCCCCTAAGCATTCAAGGGGCTATTCAATGAGTCAGGCTAAAAGGCGCCATGCAGTACTTCAGCTGGTCTGTCTAGGGGACAGGAGCCACACTGGAGCAGAAATTCCTGCATCTCTGCAGGGGCAGGCCCAGAGGTGCTCCAAGCCAGCTGGAGCCAGGAATGGTGGTGTGCGATAATGGCACACACCTCCTGTCAGCCCTTAGACAGGGAAAGTTGACACATGTGCCATGTCTGGCACATGTCCTCAATTTGGTGGTACAGCGTTTCTTAAACAGGTACCCAGGGTTGGAAGATCTGCTAAAGCAAGCCAGAATAGTCTGTAGCCATTTTAGGCGGTCATACACAGCCGGTGCTCAGTTGGCTGAAATTCAGCGGAAATTCCATCTGCTCGTTAAGTGCCTGATTTGTGACATTCCCACTAGGTGGAACTCGACTTTGGCAATGCTGCAGCGGCTGCACATGCAGCAGAGGGCCATCAACGAGTACCTTTGTGAGTATGGCACAACGACAGGCTCAGGCCGGCTCATATTTTTTTCCTTTCACCAATGGCTGCTGAGGAGGCCACAAGGATGGTGAGCTGTGACAATGCATGCATCAGTGACACAATCCCTGTTGTGTTCTGGCTGGAGCAGACTCTGCATGGCATTATGGTCTTGAGGCAGAGCAGTGGGAGGAAGAGGAGGACTCCCTTTCCTCTCAAGGCCCACTTTGTGCAGAAACCATTCTTGCCACACCACAGAACACAAGAGTAGAGGGAGGAGGATTCTGGCAGTTTTGGAGGCATTGAAGCAGAGCAAGACACACCTCAACCCTTAAAAGTTTTACATCCCCATAACCCTTGGGAGTAGTATGTGGCTGGGAGGAGGCAGTTCCAGATACTGTAGTCCTCAGTGACCCCAAGGAGTCTGCTTCTCATGCCTCCGCAAACTTGCAGTGCATGGGCTCCGTCATTCTTCAAAGCCTGCAAAAAGACCCGAGAATACGTTGCATCAAGGAAAAGGATCACTATTGGTTGACAACCCTCCCTGACCACCATTACAAGGGGACAGTCTGGGAATTCATCCCATCCCCACAGAGGGAGCAGTAGAGGAAATCTCTTGAGGACACCTTAAAGAGGAGTTTATGTAAAGCCTTTCCCGACTGGTAGGTTACAGTCTGGTGGAAGAGCGGTGGAGAAGGGGGCCGCCGCAGTGATGCATTTCAAAGTTTCTTAGTCCTCGGTGCCCAGGCTGTCAGCTTCCACATCCCATTGGCAGCGTCTGCATCATATGGTGGGAGATTATCTAGGGGCGAAAACAGACATGGAGAACTTTCCAGTTTACAATCCCCTGGGTTACTATGTCATGAGAATAGACCACTGACCAGAGCTTGCCCAGTATGCAATTGAGCTGCTGGGCTGCCCTGCATCCAGCATGCTTTCTGAACAGGCATTTAGTTCTGCCATAGGTTTTGTTACAGATAAGAGAGTGCGTCTGTCCACAGACTCCGTGGACCGGCTGACATTTATCAAAATGAATCAGTCCTGGATTAGCAGCAGCTATCAAGCCCCTGATGCCGATGTCAGTGAAAGCTAGTGATAAGGGAGCAGGGGGGGGGAGCCATGCCCCAATGTCTGTGTCAATGGACACAGCATCGGGACTCGGGAGCAAGCAAGCACAAGTGCCCCCATGGGAAGTGGTTTCTGGCCCCTCCCTCCTGTCAAGTGCCCCCACAGCAAGCAGCTTTTCATGGGGGCACCTGAGCCGAGCCGCAGCTATGTGTGTCCATTCAGACACAGAGCCCTGGTTTGGCCACACCCCCTCTCTCTCCTCATTGGCTAACTGACTTTGATTGACAGCAGCAAGAGCCAATGGTGCCGCTGCTGTGTCTCAGCCAATCAGGAGGGAGAGTCCCGGACGGCCAAGGATTGAGATGGGGCTCAGGTAAGTATTAGAGGGGCTGCTACACACAGAAGGTTTTTTATCTTAATGTATAGAATGCATGATAAAAAAAAACTTCTGCCTTTACAACCACGTTAAGGTGGAGTGGGCTCCGTCCAGGGAAACCTGCCATTAATGTATTTGCTGCTATATATGCTCCAACTTGGAGACTCTCAAAAATATAGAGTTGGGACTGCAGTATTAGGAGGAGCCTTGATGTGGGCACTGTGGCTTCCACAAATGTCTGCAACTAAACCCTCTGTTTTTAACTGATTAAGGACTGCCCCACGTACATATACTGTCTTCCTACAGTTAAATCATCCCCCACACAGTAAGAAAGCACTCCCAGGTAACACATTTAACCCTTTGATTGCCCCTGATATTAACCCCTTCCCTGCCAGTGTCATTAGTACAGTGCCAGTGCATTTTGTTTAGCACTGATCACTGTATTGGTGTCACTGGTCCCCAAAAAGTGTCACTTGGTGTCATATTTGTCCGCCACAATGTCGCAGTCACACTAAAAATCGCTGGTAAAAAAAATGAAAAACTTCATAAATCAATCCCATAATTTTTAGACGCTTTAACTTTTGCGCAAACCAATTGATTTAGATTTTTTTTTACCAAACACACGTAGCAGAATACATATTGGCCTAAATTGATGAAGAAATTTGATTTTTTTATTAGATATGTTTTATAACAGAAAGTAAAAATGATTTGTTTTTTTCTCAAAATTGTCGGTCTTCTTTTGTTTATAGCGCAAAAAAATAAACCCACAGAGGTAATCAAATACCACCAAAAGAAATATCACAAAAATGGCCTGGTCAGAAAGGGGGGTAAACCTTCCAGGGCTGAAGTGGTTAATGTGAATTTTTACAGGGGCATGTTGGTTTGTTTGCAGGCTAGCTAATGAAGCTCCAACACAGATGTGAGAGCAGACTCGGAAAGAAATAGATTTAGTCACTAGACAGGATTTGAACAGGGGCAAACCATGCCTCCAAATCAGATTTCTCAAAAAGAGAGCACTACAACAAGTAAGTGTTGTAGTACTCTCTTTTTGAGAAATCTGATTTGGAGGCATGGTGACTAAATCTATTTCTTTCCGAGTCTGCTCTCACATCTGTGTTGGAGCTTCATTAACTCTTTTCTTACCGTATATCACAAATTACTTTTTCAGCACTTGGGAACTACTGCCTATACATATGTGAATCGTTTGTCCTTGCCGTCCCAGGAATCAAGTCAATTACCCCTGTAGCTTGTGTAAGTTACCATCATCAACAATAATTTATTCCATTTTTGGGTAACATTATTGCCGGGAGACGCATTGCTTAGGCAATGTGTTTTCTGGGGCCACATATATATGGATTTATAGGGATCTGTGTGTCCATGTGTATTTCCTTCTCACTGGATATATCTTTAATTTTCAACTTTAGATATTACCCAGGCTACAGGTCGTTTTTTCTCTCCTTGCAGGTTTTTTCGCTGCCCTCTGTGATCCTTGGATGTGCCCTGGGTGGGGTTCCGGTGCTACCGTTGGGGACGCGGCCATCTGGGCTGGCTGGAGTGTATAGAGAGGAAAGGGGCTTGACCCTAGGGGGGTGAATTGTGCATATGTTTTATTGTTGGTTATCATTATTAATGGATTGTATATGTATTTGTGTGTGTCTTTTTCTGTATCTTGTAGAAGGTGTATGTCACCTATTGGACAGTGCTTCCCCTTTGAAGAAGCCTGATTTAGGGGCGAAACCTGTCGGGAGTTAGGCCATCCAACTGTCCAATTTAACTGTACTGTTTGTAACAATCACTTTCTACACCGTTTTTTACCATTGTTTTTATTTTGGTGTCAAAATAAAAATATTTTATTATAATCTGCTTGATACTTTGTCATCTCTGCACCATCAAAAATCCCATTTTCTTTGCTCCCAGCTGGTTATTAATTGTGTTGGTTGCCATCTTATTGTATCACCTTAATTTTCACACTGCTGCACTCAAAGGTTAACTCCACTTTCGTGGGGGATTCAGATTTGTGGGGAAGTCAGATTTCAGGCATCCCCTGCAACAAAAATTTCATTTTTGGAGAGATACTCCCAATAAGAAATCCCTTCTAAAGGGATGCAGACCCAGCAGATTTCCTCATTAGTGCCCTGTAGCTGCTGCAGCTGATTGATAATTATGAAACCACTCCCATTAGACTCACTTTCCCACATGCATACAGACAAACACACAGGGATTTCTTCAGAATAACAAAAGATAGTAATCTGCAACAAAGTTTGTTAAAATACCTGCAATGTACATATATCACCCGGAGGGGAAATCATTAGTTATTACTGTTACCTTTACCATCACAGGCATGAGCTTTTAAATGCTGATCTCAGAGCTACTGCATCAGGGGAGAGAAAGAGCATGAGGGAGGGTTAGAATCAGAGAAAAGGCGGGGTGAACAAATTTACTTCACTTTGTATAGGCAGGACATATTTTCCTTAATGTATTCCCTGCCTAATAGATGTAGACCTCCAAGACAGGATCTTATTGAGGCACAGATCTGTGGAAGGGTACAGAAAAGGCACCTGAAGGATTCTCAGACCCTGAGTAACAAAATTCTCTGGCCTGATGAAACAAAGATCAAACTCTTTGGCCTGAATGGCCAGCGTCATGTCTGGAGGAAACCAGGCACTGCTCATTACCTGGCCAATACTATCCCTAAAGTGAAGCATGGTGGTGCCAGCATCATGCTGTGGGGATGTTTTTCAGCAGCAGGAACTAGGAGACAAGTCAGGATCGAGGGAAAGATGAATGCAGCAACGTACAGAGACATCCTTGATGAAAACATGTTTCACAGTGCTCTGGACCTCCAACTGGGGCAAAGGTTCATCTTCCAACACTACAACGACCCTAAGCATGCAGCCAAAATAACAAAGCAGTGGCTACAGGACAACTTTGTGAATGTCCTTGAGTGGCTCAGCCAGAGCCCAGACTTGAACCCGATTGAACATCTCTGGAGAGATCTGAAAATGGCTGTGCACCAACGCTCCCCATCCAACCTGATGGAGCTTGAAAGGTCCTAAAAAGAAGAATGGGAGAAACTGCCCAAAAATAGGTGTGCCAAGCTTGTAGAAAAAGACTTGACGCTGTAATTGGTGCCAAAGGTGCTCCAACAAAGCATTGAGCAATGGGTGTGAATACTTATGTACATGTGATTTTTTTAATTTTTAATTTTTAATACATTTGCAAAGATTTCAACCAAACTTCTTTCATGTTGTCATTATGGGGTATTGCTTGTAGAATCTTACGGGAAAATAATGAATTTAATCCATTTTGGAATAAGCCTGTAACATAACAAAATGTGGAAAAAGCGCTGTGAATACTTTACGGATGCATTGTAAGAGTCTGAAATGAATTAATAGCACAATGGAGTGGTCTTAAATCTAAACCATTTTGCCCATGTCTTAAGATATTTCCCGATGAGCTTCTTTTTCCTACATGCTAATTCTGCCAATCAGCTTCTAACGTCTGCTTGTTCAGCTAACCTTTAACAATAAAACCTGGAAACTGATTGGTTTCTATGCACAAATGCACTGGATTTTGCACGCTCCAGTTTTAGTAAATCTCCCCCAATCAGTCTGTGTAGAAAAGGACGGAGAAGATCTCTTGAATCCAATGCTGGTCATCCATTGGTAAATCTTTTTTCGAACATTAAGAGGTGTTATACTTTTCAGTTCACTAAGGAATTTTTTCAGTCACCTGTATAGTCTGTGGTTTTTACTTCCCTAAAAAGTACATATATTCTTTTGTTTGTTACTTTATCAAAGTTTTAAAAATAACAACTAGAATAAGAAAAATATATCCAGACAAGACAGCCTAAAATGTATCTTTTAATAGTAACATAATGTGTTGATGCCTCCGTCTAGCACAAAATCTGCTCGTACGGTGAGCCATAGCGGGAGCATACGAATGTGATGCTAAGAACATAAAAGCGATAACAGATTGTGATTCCTTGAGGATCTGATAAGAACTTTCAAATAGGGCGAGTCGTCTAGTTAAAATAGCAGTTAAAGTAGACCTTTATAGCTGTCCCATGGTTTCCAAACAGAACATCAATTCTCCAATGTATTATGCAGTTATACTGTTAGAAATTCAGACATGCGTTTGTGTCCTTGTGGATATGTAATTCAGTAAGATTTTTATTTTTTTATGACCAGGACATGCCAAAACATAATTTTGGATTATGTGTAAGAACCATTTCAAATGGACGCTCCCAAAATATATCATTAAATGTTAGTATACAGAATAGGCTGCGCTCTGGTTAGAATAAAAAGGATCAAAGTGTAAAAAGCTGCTAGCACATATATGCTGGAAGAACAACATAAAAGAAAATATTATAACATAGGTGCAGCACTTAGACCAAATAATAAAGTCCATTTTGATATAATTATTAGTCCATATAAGGCATTCCCAATCCTGCTTCAAATATGAAATAGAAAATAGCAATCACTATGCATAAAAGGTAGGAGTGTCCGGAAAGGAACCGTCACCCTCACCGTTCATGTTACCTCACACTGCCTTGATAAAAAGTCAATGCAGGGATCAGAACAAAGGAAACAACATTTCCAACCAACAAAATGGCCGCCGTGGCCAGGTACGCGATGACGTCACACGTCTCAAACCCTGCCTACGCATTTCGTCAACATTTTGTTGGTTGGAAACTTTGTTTCCTTTGTATGGATGCCTGCATTGACTTTTTATCAAGGCAGTGTGAGGTAGTGTGAACAGGTGAAGGTGGTGGCTCCTTTTTGGACACTCCTTTCTTTTTATCCATATTAATTGCTATTTTCTGACAATAAAAATAGGTATCAAAATATAACCGCTCCTAATATCTTGTACCACCACTGCGCCAATGCAAAAAATGTGAATAAAAATATATTAAACTAAAGCTGCCACTTAAAATGATAAATATGAAAACAGAATTTAAACCTAAAAACACACAGGTGAAAAATAGGAAAAATGTAGCGCTAATAAACGAAAATCACTAAACTAATATAATAGCATTCACTAGTGACACTGTCATAATCAAATTGTACCCCACGTGACATGTGATAAAATTCAAAAACAATAGTCCATAAAGTGAAGTAAAGAAGAAAGAAATATTCCAAAAAGAAAGATGTAGTCTTCTTAATAGAGAATATCTTCCACCCCACCGTGCACGTATCAGCTCCCCTTTGAAAATGCACTCACCAGCTGTATATGCCTCCAACTCTCGTGTTCGGCTCAAAGGCTTGCTAGTTAACCACTAGAGGGTGAAAGACCATCAATTGAAAGCTTGTGTGTCAACACAGGATATTCCATACATGTAAAAATGAAAAGGTGCTCCAATAGTGTAAAATAGTAACGACCAAATTTATTAAAATACAAAACCACGCTTCAAATATTGCACTCACATGATATGAAAATAAAACCAGCCTTAAATCAATCACAGCAAGCAGAAAAAAGTGAAAGATGGCACTGCAGTGATTTGCGGTCACGGTGGACCCAAGGTGTACGCTCGGTGTAGGTCTCTCACCCCCTCCTGAGCTCCGGGTCACAGCAGCCGTGTAGCATTCTTAGCCTCAGCGTGTCACGATAGTGTCAATGCCATCAAATTACGGCGGGGCGGTGTGGCTCTCATTCTGGGTGGATCTCATATGATAGTGCACCAGAACGACGCTTCACATGTAAATGCGGAAGTGCCATAAATCGTCTCTCCTTGTCTCACACTGACAGAATGTGTGGCGAGGAGAGCCGATCAGCGGCATCTCCTCGCTGGGGAGAACAGGGAAGGTAATCAGGGCACTGATCGTCAGTGCCCTGATTACAGAAAAGCTGCAGCAGTGCCACCAATCAGTGCCAATGAGTGCCACTAATCAGTGCCCATCAGTGACATAAATCAGTGCCCATCAGTGACACAAAAAATGCCCATTACTGGTACCAGTCAGTGCTGCCTTTTAGTGCCCATCAGTGACTGCTCATCAGTGCTGCCCATCAATTCCCATCAGTGCTGCCTATCCATGCTGCCTATCAGTGCCCACCAGTACAGCCTATCAGTGCCCACCAGTTCCACCTATCAGTGCATATCAGTGCCGCATATCATTGCCACCTATCAGTGACCATCATTGTAGCATAAGTGTCACCTCATCAGTGCCCATCAGTGCAGCCTATCAGTGCCCATCCATGCTGCCTCATCAGTGCACATCAGTGAAGGAGAAAAATTACTTATTTACAACATTTACTGACAGAAACTAAAAAAATAATTATTTTGTTCCCCAAAAATTTCTGGGCTTTTACATTTTTTTTAGTAAAAAAACAACAACCCAGGAGTGATTAAATACCACCAAAAGAAAGCTATATTTGTCTGTAGAAAATGATTCAAAAATAATTTGGGTACAGTGTTGCATGACCGCGTAATTGTCATTCAAAATGCGACAGTGTTGAAAGCTGAAAAATGGCCTGGGCAGGAAGGAGGTGAAAGTGCCCGGTATTGGGTTCAGAATTTTTTTCACCTTAATGCATAGGATGCATTAAAGTGAAAAAACACGAGGGTTTACAATCCCTTAAGTGACATCTAGGTGATGAACAATTTCAGCAGACAATAGGCAGTAGACATATGCATGACGAAATTTTTTTTATTGTTTCGTTTCGTTTCGATTCGCTAATCTAGTTATTTTGTTTTGTTAAATTTGGTTAATTCGTTCAATTCGTATTCGCGATTCGTATTCGGGATTCGTATTCAGAATTCGTTTTATGTCTTTTTCAAATTTTCTTCAAATTTACAGATTTTTTGGGGATTCAAAACCCTCAAATCAATAAATTTTGAATCGGCCAAATCGAAAAAAATATATATATTTTTTTTATTCAAATGTGGCAAAGTGAACAAATGAAAGAAAAATCTTCATCAAATGATTACAATGACTCTTTAAATCACCTTTGACTTAACAAAAACAGCATTATTCCGAAATGGTACTCTAATAACACAGTCTTTGATTTCAGAAACATGTTTACAGTTCCAATTCGAATAGAATTTGATGAAAAATTTGATTTGATTTTCAATTAGAATTTCGGAAATTCAGATGAATTTAGTTTCATTATTCGGAGTATTCAGTAAACTTTGTTTATACTGTAATTCGTGTATTCAGATATATCAGAATAACAAAAATTTTGTCTGAATAATTACCGTATTTATCGGCGTATAACACGCACAGGCGTATAACACGCACCCTAACTTTAAGAGGGAAGTTTCAGGAAAAAAACTTTCCACAGCCCCCTGCGTATAACACGCAGGCACAATTTACCCTCTATTTTCAGGGTAAAAAAGTGAGTGTTATACGCCAATAAATACAGTATTCGAAACGAAACAAACCGCACATGTCTCATAGGCAGTAGACAAGTGAGCATTGAAATATTTTGTTTCGGAATTTAGTTTTCGTCCGCTCGTGGCGACTGCTTCGTCGAATCTTCATGTCGAATCTTTTCTCTCTATGTCAAAAAATCTTGGAATAACAGAGTTAGGTTAGGCACATTCAACCGCAGGTTCGATAGACACAGATCACTATTGTCACCGTTATGTCGAATATTCTATCTATATCGATCTGTTGTCGCAACAAAACTAAAATAAAGCATTTTTTATGTCGGATCTTTCGGATCCTGCTCGTTCGTTATCGTTTAACCACTTGCCGACCAGTGCACACACTTTTACGTTGGCAGAATGGCACGGACAGGCAAATGGGTGTACAGGTACGTCCCTTTAAATTTGCTACCGTGTGGGCGCACGCCCCTGCCGCGCGCTCCATGACCGTGCCCACGGGACCCGCGCACTCGATGTCCACCCAGGGGCGGATCCCCCCCGAAAATATCACTAACTGCAGTCCCGGCCGAGTCTCTCTCTCTCACATCAGTATAATCAGCAGTCGATCAGCGGCGCTGAGAGAGAGACTCTGGTCATTACGCTGCGCTGGAGGGAGGAGGTGGGTGGAGCTGTGCAGCTGGCTAGTGTTCCCTGCACTGGTTGCTAACATTCGGCGTCGGAGGCTGGAAGCTGCTGCTGAGGAGGAGGAGAGCCCCAGCATTTAGAGCAGAGCCTTCTTCGTTCTCCGCCCCGAGTGAGAGTGTTGACTCCACCCACCTCCTCCCTCCATCTTCTCCACAGCACAGCACGGCGTGAACACAGGAAGAAGCAGGGACTGTGTGTCACTGTCATCTGATGCTGCCGGCTGCACCTGCAGACAGTGCAATTAACGGATCCTGATCATCTCCATTGCTCCTGCATGGGAGCCCCCCCCCCCCCCCACCAGAGCACCAACATATTTTATAAAAGTGAGTAAAATAATTAATGTGTATAATCACAAAAACGGAAAATTGTATCATACTTACCAGTAATTTTCCTTTCCTGGTGCCTATCCATGGCAGCATACCTGTGACAAGCTCCGCCTTGGCTCCTCCCTCAGGACTAGTGAATATTATAAAAGAGTTGGTTAGCACAGTCCCAGCATTCTCTGTAATATAGAATACCGAGGGTGGGATTGTATGCTGCCATGGATAGGCACCAGGAAAGGAAAATTACTGGTAAGTATGATACAATTTTCTGTTTTCCTGGTGCCTCCATGGCAGCATACCTGTGACAAATAACTAGCTGATATGGGTGGGATGATGCTCAGAGGTTTATTTTAAAGAGATTATTATCATCATTTAGAGGAATAAGCAAAGACCGATTTGACCGCCTGTCTGCCAAACTCCACCGATGAGAGAGCTCCTGGGTCTACTCGGTAATGTTTCAGAAACGTATGTTGGAACAACCAAGTCGCTGCCCTGCAAATAGTTTCAATTGACACATTCGCTCTTGCCACCCAAGAGGCAAAAACCGTTCTGGTGGAGTGTGCCCTGACTATCGAAGGGGATCCCAGTCCTTTTGCCCTGTACACCTTGTGGATGAGTTTAACGAACCGAGAGGCAATCGTTCTTGCTGACGCCTTCTTGCCTTTGTTTATGAACAACCTGATAGAGTCCCTGAAGGATGCTGTAGCCTGCAGATAGCATCTCATATTGGAGGCAATGTCCAGCTCGTGAAGAGAACTTGAGTCTCGTTCTGAAAATATGGAAGTGCCCAAGGCTACGACATGTTCGAGGATGATGTGACCTTGGGGCTAAATCCTCGCACCGTTCCGAGTTCTACTCTGTCAGGATAGAATATGATATGATGAAGATCCGCTCCTAAAGCTTGGAGCTCTGAAACCCGTCTGCAGGAGGTTATGGCTATTAAGATAGCTTCATGGTTAGATTTCAAAGTGATGCTGACTCCGAAGAGGCAAGAGGTGGATTGGCTAAGGACTCTAGGATGATAGCAAGGTCCCAAGTGGGAAAAGATTGTTTAGTTGGCGGTCGGATCTTTGACAGCTTTGAAAATTGGATTATTAATGAATCCTCGGCCTATCTTTTACTGGTTGCCACTGAAATTGCCGCTACCAGCACCTTTAGTGTACTTAAGCAAGACCTAGGCCTAAGCCTGCCTGCAAGAATTTAAGAATTTGAGAGGATGATGGAGAATCTGGATCGCAGTTTCTGCTAATCATGAAGACCCTGAATTTGTTCCACACCCTATCGTATATACTGTTTGTGGATGGCTTTCTTGCGCTGAGCCGAGTTGTGATAATTTTGTTGGGACACCCTAGGGATTGGAACCTTTATCTTTCAGCTGCCAGATGTGAAGATTTAACCTGTGGGAATCTGGATGGGTGTGACATCCCTGTGATAGGAGAAAAGGTATTATTGGAACCTTGACTGAAGACTGTGTATTCAAGTACATTGCTGGGGGGAACCAGGGACGTCTTGGCCAGTACGGTAGGACCGCTATCACTGTTGTGGTTTCTATCATAAGCTTCAACAGGAGTTTTTTGGAATGAGAGGCCATGGAGAGAAGGTATAGGCCAGATTACATGCCCAGGGGCTGAGAGGGCATCTACTGCCTCCGCCTGGGGATGAGGAAGTCTCGAGATGAACCTTGAAAACTTGGTATTTAATGCTGTTGCAAATAGGCCCCGCCCGAGGGGACCCTACTGGTCCACCGACCAGTCGAAAACTTATGGGTGCAGAGACCATTCGTTGGAATCTACGAACCTGCAAGGTAGGTGGTCTGCCCTTGAGTTGAGAAGACAGGGCAGATAGACTGCCCTTAGGTCTTTTAGATTCCTTTCTGCCCAAAGGATTATTGTTTCACTTCCCTCAGCAGGGACCTGCTGCGCGTTCCTCCTTGTCGGTGTATATAAGACACCACAGCCTCTGTTGTCCATTCAGAGAAGAACTGGTTTGCCTGTAATCTTGAATTCTAGGGCTAGCAATGCAAAAGGTAGGTTGCCCGGACCTGTAGGATATTTGATACCAGGCCTGTTGTATGGAAGGACCATCTTCCTTGCCCTGAGATCTGGTTGCAGTGTGATCCGCACCTGCTTCACTGGCATCGGTAACAATTGTGATCCAGTTGACATGTCCTAATGGACGTGATTTCATAGGCGTGTGTTTCTTCATCCACCAATGTAGACTCCTGAGCATCAGGGTCTTCAGGTGTATGGGTTGGAATAGATACCGTCTGTTCCACAGCCTCAAGAACTCCAGCTGGAAATGTCTCAAATGCCAATGGGCCCAAAGGACCATAGGGATGCATGACGACATCCGGCCTATCAGGCTCTGACAGTTCGAGTATGACAGGTAGGATCTCACACTGACTTTCTTCATCTGTCGAATAGTCGATGTCACCTTTTGAGGTGGGAGGGATACTGTACCGTTCTGTTCCACTAACTGGGCTGGATCCTTCGCCCGGAGATGAAGGTCATCCAAGTAATGGTATACCCGGAGCCCTAATTCTCTTAGAGGGGCTATGATGGCCATTAGGGTCTTCGTAAAGACTCTTGGTGACGTGCAGAGGCCAAAGGGGAGACTCCAAAATTTAAGATGT
Organism: Rana muscosa; assembly: GCA_029206835.1. NCBI lineage: Eukaryota > Metazoa > Chordata > Amphibia > Anura > Ranidae > Rana > Rana muscosa. The sequence continues at coordinate 75,654,233 of CM055128.1, forward strand.
ACAGGCAGCACTGCAAACCTCAGATATTTCTGGAAATGAGGGAGTGTCGGTATATGCAGGTAAACATCCTGCAAGTCTATTGATAACATCCGATCCCTGGTTCGATTACACGTATAATCGCTTATAGCGACTCCCTTTTGAATTTAGGAAGATATAGCGATTTAGCCTCTTCAGATCTAACACGGGTCTCCAGCCTCTGTTTCTCTTGGGGACTAGAAACAGGGTGGAGTAAGAACCGAAAATCTTTCTGATGGAGACACTGGAATCACTGCTTGCTGTTCCTGCAAGGAGAGCAGAAATCGTTGTAGTGCTTCCGTCTTTTTGGGGGAACCTTGACACCCTTGTCGGAGAGAAGAAGTCTTTGGAGGGTTTGTCTAGAAACGACCAGAAGTGACCGTATTTAACTGTGGAGACTACCCACGGATCACTGCACTTTGTTCCCAGATCTTCAAGAAGTGTTTGAGTCTGGCCCCCACAGGGATCGCTTGGGATGGCCTGGCATCAAAAGGATTTAGCAGAATCCTGAGGGATAGACACGAGTCTCTGTCTACGGGTCTTGAGGAAAGTGGACTGCGTGCTTCTCCAATTTTGCCTAAAGCCTTTCCCCTGTCTGGACTGTTTGTAGTCCTTACTCTTGGAGTATTGAAATCTGGGTGCCAATGTCCTGGAGCGCCTGGATCGCCTGTCTTGGGGTAACAGGCCAGATTTCCCGCTCATGACGCGAGAGATGGCCTTGTCCAATTTCTCCCCAAACAAGGCTTTTCCATGGAAGGGTATCTTGCACCAATTCTGCTTTGAGGCAATATCTGCTGACCAGGGTTCCAGCCACAAGGCCCGTTTGGCCATAACTGTGTGGAGCATTGACCTTGCGGAGCGTCGAATTGAATCGATCGTGGCTTCACCAATAAGGTCTACTGAGAGCTTTAGCTCCACTAAGGCCCTGATGATGTCCTCCCTTGGGATATCTTGTTAGATTGCAGACTCTAGATCATCTGTCCAGACGCGTAGGGAATTGGACACTGACGTCAGGGCTATCGCAGGTTTACAAGCGTTGCCCGTCATCTTTTGGGAGATCAAGATCCATCCTTCTGTCTGGTGGATCTTTAAACAAAGTTGAGTCTTCCATGGGCAATGTGACGTTCTTTGCCAACCTTACCACAGCTGCATCAACCACTGGAGGGCCCTCCAGCATTGCGGAATCGGCCTCTGAGAGAGGGTATCACTTTCCCTGGTCGATTAATGGAGAATCTTTTCTCCGTCTTTCTCCACTCTTCCTCAATCACATCCCTGATCTCGCCCATGAGAGGGAAAGAGGGTAATCTGGCGTTTGAAGTACGACTTAGAAGGGGAAGTACGACTTAGACTTCTGTGTCGGTCTCTTCCTAGCCGATCGCTTGTTTTACCGCCTGCACAATAGGCTGGACCATGGCGAAAGCAAAACCAGAGGTATCTAGGTCATCAGAGACCCCCTGAGATGGCATTCTCTTCCTGATGTTTAGAGGAAGAAGCAGGCGTCCGGCGTGAGATTTCACTTGAGGACGGCCCGGGAATGGATGCCTCAGCCGTTTGCTCCTGAGTAGGAGATGCCAGATGTTGCGGCGGCATTGTGGCTACGAATTCCACAAGGGAATTCTTTACTGCTTTCTTAAGTAGGTCCGCCACTTGCAGGCTTTCGGACTTTCTGTCCGCTGGGCAATTTCGACAGATCACTTTGTCTGGAAGTGGGGTGTCTCCACAGGACTGACATCCTGGAGATCTCGGCTTCAGGAGCGTTAGGCCACTTTCACACTGAGGCGCTTGAAAAACTGCCAGTAAAACACTGAGCGCTTTTGAAGTGCTTTTCAGGCGCTTTTGAAGGGCTTTCAATTCATTTCAATGGAGATGGGCGTCTTTTTTTTGCGTGAAATCGCCTGAAAAGCGCCTCAGCGAAGACTTCCTGCCACTCCTATGATCCCGATGCCTGGACAACCTGTCTTTACTGGGACTAGAATCATCATAGTCCTCATTTCGCCTTGAGGTCTTTTTAGACGTCTTCTGGCGTATAGGGCTGAAATACATAAAAGTACCAGCTTCGGTGCACTCTTTTTTTTTTTTTTTGTAAGCTTACCTGGACGTAGGTCCATACCTCAGAAGTAGAGTAGGATCTTGTACGGGCGGCGAATGGCTCATGCTGAGTGGCTTAGCAGAGGCAACAGGTAAAAGAATAGAGAAGACACAACTGGCTGGATCCTAATTTGGCTAAGGGGAACGTACCTCTAAACAAATGGTGTGTGTGTTTTTTTTGTTTTTTTTTAAGTCCTCGAAAAATACGAATATCTATTTTGTTTTATATATGTATACATTTATTTTTTATTATTATTATTAAAAAATTATTTTATTTTTTTATTTTTTTTAAACTCCTAATTACAAATATATACTTAAAATAAAAAAAACCCTAAACAAACATCTAGTATACATTTCCCCTTAACTTTAAGAAATTTCTTACCTGAAGAAAAAACAGTATTTCCTTCCTGGAGCTCTCGGTGTAGTTCTTCCTGCGGCCTAAGGTGTCTCACTGAGGCCACTAGAGAGATCCATATTGAAACAGGAAAGGCAGGGAACGCCTCTGTCCAGTGCCTGACGTTTTGTGGGCAAAAGACGTCTTTGTGCCCTGATCCAAAATGGCCTCCGCGGCCTCCGGATCCACCGCGCATGCGCCGACCACCGAGACGAGAACCCGGAAGACACGCACCGCCGGCGCAGCTGCAGAATGATGCGGAAGACGCCGCAAGTAAATAAAATGCCGGCGCTGAGCGCGCGCGGCTCCTAAGGAGATGGAGAGGTGACGGGGAGCTAGAGAATTTAAATGGAAACATAAATCAAAAAAGACAAGAGTTTGGGGGTGAAAAAACCTAGGAAGGGAAAAAAAAAGATACAGAAAAAGCTGCTGCCTTTGTTGTCAGAATTGAGCTAATGCCTGAAAACAATCTTGCAGATAACGCTCTTAGTTGCTTGTCCCAAAAGATCCTACAGAAGGGACTCCCAACCTTATAAGCGCATTCCCGGACGGAAGCTGCCGAATGCAGAAGGTAAGGACGTCTGACCAGAATTCACTGCCATGAGGTATGAGGAAAAAAAGGAGAATGCTGGGGCTGTGCTAACCAACTCTTTTATAATATTCACTAGTCCTGAGGGAGGAGCCAAGGCGGAGCTTGTCACAAGTATGCTGCCATGGAGGCACCAGGAAATATTGTGTGCCATACTGCCCATTATTTATGAAAAACAAATGCTGCCTTTTTAGTTTTGTTCAATCTAAACCCCTTCAGCTCCGGAAAGTTTTACCCCCCCATGAACAGGCCATTTTTTGCGATACTGCGATGCGTTACTGTAACTGACTGACAATTGCGCGGTCGTGCAACGCTGTACCCAAGTAAACTTGATTTCCTTTTTTTCCCACTAATAGCACTTTCTTTTGGTGCTATTTTATTTTTTGCGATATAAACAAACCGTAAATTAAAAAAAAAAAAGAAATATTTTTAACCTTTTGCTATACAAAAAATGTCTTTCTCAATTTAGGCCAATATGTACAGGGGGTCCCCGTTAGGGACTTTCCTCCTGTTTGTAAGTCGGCCGCGCAATTACGGACATTTCCGATGTTTTCCGATGTTCCATCGAATGCCGTTCTGCGCATGTGCGGCCAATTACGGACATTTCCGACATTTTCCGAGGCTCCGTCTGGCTGCGCATGCGCAGAACGTCAGATGGTCCGCGCAGAATGGCAGAGGATCCCCGTAGCACCCTGTTCGTAAGTAGGAGTGGTTCGTAAGTCGGGCGTTCGTAAGTCGGGGACCCCCTGTATTCTGCTACATGTTTTTGGTAAAAAAATCCCAAGAAATGTATATTGATTGGTTTGCACATAAGTTATCGCATCTACAAAATAGGGGATAAAATTTACGGCAGTTTTATTTATTTTTTACTAGTAATGGCGGCCATCAGTATTTTTTTAGCGGGACTACAACATTGTGGTGGACAGATCGGACACCTAACTGACACTTTTTGGGGACCAGTGACACTAATACAGTGATCAGTGCTAAAAATATGCACTGTCACTGTACTAATGACATTGGCTGGGAGGGGTTAACATCAGGGGTGATCAAAGGGTTAACCATGTCCCTAGGGGGTGCTTGCTAACTCTGTGGGGATGGACTCACTAGATGAACAGAGTGATCCATGTTCCTGGTTAGCAGGAACACAAGATCACTCGGTTCATCTCTGACAGAACGGCGATCTGCTTGTTTACATCAGCAGACCTCTGTTCTATCTCTGTGGGGAGCGATTGCAGGTGGCCGGTGGACATCACTTCCGCCGGACTCGCTGATTGGCTCCCCCTCTGGCCAATCAGCATGCGTGCCATTGCTGGCTATTGCACAAAATGGCGTACAGGTACACCTTATTTTATGGCAGTGCCCCTCCCGAGACTAGACTCTGGATCAGCCCCTGTGTCCACCGGTGTCCCGCGATCGTGTCATGGAGCGGCAGAATGGGGGGATGCCTGTGAAAACAAGGCATCTCCCTGTTCTGCCTATTTTTTTATATATTTTTTGGGGATATTTATTGTAGCAAAAAATATTCATTTTTTTTCAAAATTTTCGCTCTATTTTTGTTTATAGCGGAAAAATTCAAAACCGCAGAGGTGATCAAATACCACCAAAAGAAAAATCTATTTGTGGGAAAAAAAGGACGTGAATTTTGTTTGGGAGCCACGTCGCGCGACTGGGCAATTGTCAGTTAAAGCGACGCAGTGCCGAATCGCAAAAAAGTGGCCCGGTCATTTGGCAGCCAAATCCTCCGGGGCTGAAGTGGTTAAAACTAACGCGAAAATCCCTGAAATTCAGACAAAAATTCATTCGGACGAAAACGAATGCACATGTCTAATAGGCAGTGCCCATGCCACCAGGGAGAGACATGGATGTTGCAAGAAGAACACTCTCACACTGCCAAGGAGAAAAAAAGGAGAATTGGACTCAGCCTTCCATCACGTGACCGCTTTTCAGGTATTTGGTATGTTTTGTTTTTTGTCTTTTGTTTTGTTTTTTAACAATCTTTTTTTTTTTTAATGATCATAGAGGAGCTTTAAAGTTTTTTTCAAATTAATGATTATATAGAGTTTTTTTTTATTATTTTCTTTTCATTTGTAAAATAAACAACCTTCCAGTTCACCATACCACCCACAATGATTAGAACAAAGAAGAATCTCCCAGAATCCTTTTCTAAACATCCAGATCTGTTTAATTCTAAAATTCCACTTTAAGCAGTCTTATTTCCACTGCAGATGTGCATTATCCAGAGTGGTTTCAATTTATCAGGTATGAATTGTTTACAGCAGAGCGATTTCAATCTTTCTTGCTCTCTCTTTTTTTTTTTTTTTTTTTTTATAATAATAAAAAATACATTTTAGGTTTTACAATTCTGCAGCGGTTCTGTCCTGACATGAGCCACAGTAAACTCTATTAATGGACTCTCAATTGCAAATCATTTTTTAAAATATGCTTTGCAGTATGTTTTACACAGTATTTATGGTTCTGTCTTGCCATTACATAAGCAGTTATTTTAGCTTTTAAATAGCAGTTTACAGAGGCCACAAATTTCAGCACTCCCAACACTGTGATTAGCAAACTGTATTTTCTAGGTCATTACAGAAAGTAATGCAGATAGAAATACATTTATTTTATCTGCCACCCTACAACTAAACCTTTTTTTTTTTTTCTTACAGAAGCCATTAGATATCCCTTGAATGGTTCAAAACATATTTTTTGAGTTTGCAGAAAATTGGTTCAGCAAGCCACTGCCTAATAAGATTATAGGAGTGCACTTAGTTACTCTTATTAAATTGCTTTAAGAGAAAAAAAATCTAAAGATAAAAAAAAAAAAAAAAAAGTTTTAAAATGAAGGCAGGCCAAGCAAATATAACCTTATACTATTTCCTTTCTTTTGCTATCCCTTGAGACCTGAACTGGGATCATTATGGATTCTGCCAGTTCAATGAAATTATTATGTATGCTTTCTAGGCTAGATTACAATTGGCTAGCAGGAAGCATGACCATCTAAAAGGATTTCAGAGAAATTGTTAATTATGAAATAAAAAGTCCCCATGATGAGATGGAGGTGATGCCCAGCGGGAGCTATAGTAAGTGTGCAGCCATTCCAGGTGCTTTCTTTGCATCAGGGGAGGAGGTTAATGCAGGGCTGAGCTACCGGGGTGGGTCCCTATTTGACTGCTGCTCATTCCATGCCTCAATTACATCTCTTTACATTTTACCATTCCTCTTTGTGGGACTTTAACATGGCAACCAAGGATTTACAAAAATCAGTTTCTATAAAAGTAAAAATTCCGATTGCCTCTCGAGGGATCATAAAGGAATTTTTTCCCTTTTATAGGTTGAACTAGATAGACTTGTGTATTTTTTTCAACCTGACTAACTATGTAAGTATAAATAACATTCAAACTATGCTTAAAAAGCCATCATAAGGCTAATTAATTCATAAAATACACATATCAACATTGCACTGTATATGTTTATTTGCTGTGTGTTACTGCCCAAGACCATACATAACTCATCGTTTACTTGCAGCTTGTTTATGGGATGGAAATCCAAAGCGTTTCAAAATTCCAAATCATTTCTTTATCAGGGATACCTTGCCACCATAAATGCAAACCAACCAAATGCTCCTAGAAATGTCTACATCTCCGCATAGATCTCAAGTGCGTGATGCCCATCAACAAAGGCCGCATATATTATTAGGCGGGACCAGGTGGCATACATTCCCAAAGAAACTGCTATCCGGTAGAGTATCTCCCCAAAAGAATGGCGGGGGGTTTTGCCTGCAATGTCCTAAGGAAGACGTGTGCCATGGCCAAAAAATCTTGTTTAGATACAAAGAGTATTAGGCCTCTGCTAGACATGCAGGCGGTCCTTGATGATGGGCATCCTTGAGATCTATAAGGAGATGTAGACATTTTTAGGAGCATTGGTTTGGTTTTCATTTATGGTGGCACTGTATCCCTGATGAAGAAATTATTTAAAATTTTTGTAATGCGTTGTATTCCCATGCCATAAAATAGCTGCAAGTAAACCTTGAGTTATGTGCAGTTATGTATGGTCTTGGGCAGTACCACCCAGCAAATAACCATATACAGTGTAATGTTGATATGTATGCTATATGAATCATTCTGATCTTTTCTGAGAATCTGCTCGTCCACAGAAACCATGTCCGCACTGTACTTCAATGTCTTAGAGAGAACAATCTCTATGCCAAGCTGGAGAAATGTTCCTTTGAATGTTCTGAGGTCCTGTTTTTGGGGTGCTTCGTCTCATGTTCGGGGCTTCGTATGGACCCTGGGAAGGTCTTGGCTATCACCAACTGGCCTCTTCCTGCTAGCCTCAAGGCCACACAGCGCTTTCTTGGCTTCACTAATTATTATAGGCAGTTCATAAGGAATTACTCTTCCATTGCCGCGCCTATTATCGCTTTGACCAAGAAGGGTGTGAATGCCAGAGACTGGCCTCCCGAAGCTGTCTCTGCATTTCACAACCTGAAACAGGCCTTTGTTTCTGGCCCCCTCTTGAGGAGACCAAATCCTGGGAATGCATTTTTTATTGAAGTGGACGCTTCTTCAATGGGGGTGGGAGCTGTGCTTCTTCAAATCTTTGAGAAGAGACGCCAACCATGTGCGTTCTTCTCCAAAAAAAATTCTCAGGCAGAGAGGAATTATGCCATCGATGATCGGGAACTTCTCGCAATTAAATTGGCGTTAGAGGAGTGGCGTCATCTCTTGGAGGGTTCCCCTGACTCCATAACGATCTTTACCGATCACAAGAATTTACAGTATCTACAGAATGCTAAACGTCTGAATCCTAGACAGGCCAGGTGGAGTCTCTTCTTTGCCCGTTTTAATTTCACGATTACCTACAAACCTGGTTCCTGCAACGGTCGGGCTGATGCGCTCTCTAGGTCATTTGACACTTTGGACGAGGAGTCCGCCCCTGAACCTGAGCCGATCGTTCCCACCTCATGCATTGTTGCCCACTCTACCACCCTGAAGTCTAAAATTCCGCCTGGTAAGACCTTTGTCCCCACTGAGCTAAGAGCTAAGATCCTTCGTTGGGGACATGATTCCAAGGTGGCAGGGCATTCTGGATTCCTCCGATCCTTCCTACTCATCAGTCGTCACTACTGGTGGCCTAATCTCCGCTCAGACGTCAAAGACTACGTTAAAGCTTGTCATGTCTGTGCTCAGTCCAAATCCTCCACACAAGCTCCTGCTGGTCTCCTCATGCCCTTGCCCATTCCTAAGGAACCCTGGGCCCATATTGCCATGGATTTTATCACCGATCTCCCACTGTCTGAGAATAATACAGTCATTTGGGTGGTAATCGATCGATTCTCCAAGATGGCTCATTTTGTTCCTCTTCCTGGTCTTCCTTCTGCCCCTGCCTTGGTTCCCATTTTCATTCGGGAAATTCTCCGCCTACATGGGGTCCCTTCTCATATTGTTTCCGACAGGGGAGTCCAATTCACGTCTCGTTTTTGGAGAGCCTTTTGCAAATCCCTCAATATTGTCTTGGATTTTTCTTCTTCTTACCATCCCCAATCCAATGGACAGACTGAGAGGGTTAATCAGGAGTTAGAGGTCTTTCTTCGCACCTTTGTGTCTTCTCACCATGACGATTGGTCCTCTCTACTCCCGTGGGCAGAATTCTCCCATAACAATCATGTGAATACCAGTTCGCAGAAGACACCCTTTTTCACAGTTTATGGAAAACACCCTCAACTTCCTCTTCCCATGATCTGTTCTCCAGACATTCCAGCTTTGGCTTCGGTTCAGGAGTCTCTCAATTCCGTTTGGGGTCACGTTCATGATTCCCTCCGGGCAGCTGCTGAAAAATTCAAAGGCTTTGCCGACCGCCGCAGGCGTAAACCGCCTTCTCTTCAGCCAGGGGACAAAGTCTGGCTCTCTACCAGGAACATCAAGCTCCGAGTTCCTTCTCTGAAGTTTGCTCCACGATTCATCGGTCCATACACGGTAACTGCTAAACTGAATCCGGTTTGTTTCAAACTCCAGATTCCTAAGAGCCTTAAAATCACTAACTCCTTTCATGTTGCTCTTCTAAAGCCTTTAGTCCTCAATAAATTCTCTTGTCCTCTCCCTACCGTGGCGCCTGTCTCTGAGGATAATCAGGAGTACGAGATCAGTCAAATTCTGGACTCCCGACTCTGTAAAGGCGTTCTTCAGTACCTCGTTCATTGGAAAGGGTTTGGTCCTGAGGAGAGGTCTTGGATCACTGCATCTGAGGTCTTTGCACCTCGTCTGTTAAAGGAGTTTCATCTGAAGTTTCCCTCTAAACCTGGGCCCAGGCGGGGAAGGGGGAGGCCTCGTAAGAGGGAGGGTACTGTCATGGATATGCATTAATGTCTGTCTGCCATTTTACCTTCCTCCTCATGTGTTCATCTAGAGACCAGACCTCCTTCACCTGGCTTCCTTTATAATCTCCTCCCAGCCTGACTCCACCCCAGGCCCTATCACTGAACACTATATTAACCTGTGCACTGCAAGCCTGATTTGCTGATCAACGTGTTTGTTAGGCATTGTGTGTTTGGGTTCCTGCCTGCCGTGTGCTACGTCTGTCTCTCTGTTACGTTATTGGCTTGTCCCCGACTATCCCTGTCTGCTCGTGACCCTTGACCTTCGGCTCGTTCTTCGTTATCCTTGTCTGCTTGTGGCCCCTGACCTTCAGCTTGTTATTCGGTTCTCTCTATCGTGTGCTGCTGCTTCCCCTCTTTTCCCCTTATCCTACGGGGCGTGAGCTAGGAAACTCCAGGGGCCGCGACCTGGTCCCAGCCTGCAGCGTAACATCCTCACCACTAGAGGCCCTGGAGAAGACCAGCTGGGTCTTAGACTCTGCGCCCTGGGGAATCTTGGCTCTCGCTTCCATTGGGATCCCGGTTGTGCTCCTCTGGTCCCGCTTTCCACAACCACCCAGTTTCCTATCCGCAGAAGCCAGCCATAGGGTTCACTACCTCGCGGTGCACTCCTGTCCCCCTACGGTGTGCATCTGTCACCTGGCCACAGGTGACCCTGACACCCATATTTTGGAAGCCAGTCCTTGATGTTAGATACGCTCCTGTGTAGCAATATGTATGGATGCCAGGCTGATATACTACACATCCTAGGGTCCAAAATGCTCTGTTTTCAAATCCCTTGCTACCTTTCTAATTAGAATCACTTGACATTTATCTTATAGCAGGAGGAAAACCCAGACTGTGTGTGCTATATGTCCACATCATGTAAAACTATGAACAGAATGTGTAGTCATGGATTATAGAAGAGAAACTGAGTGCCATAAAAACGACTTTATTATGTACAATTAATAATCTATTACACAACATTAAAAATGACTCTCCACAAAGGAGTTCACAGCATTCAAAGATTCTGATTACAGTTCACATGTGGACTCGACAAGTTTCGGGAATCCTTCTTCAGCAGAACATGTGACAGCATCAGTACACTGGAACACACTCTTAATCTTTAATAGAGTAATATCAGCCAGTACGGCAGACTGGAATTCATAGCATGTATATGTTGCCCATAGAGGTGCAAATGAGTAAGCCAAGGTGAAGCCACTGACTCTTGGGTGGGAAATTCGGGTACAATCAATAAACAGCAAATGGTCTTAAAATAGAAGGACCGACTTCCCAATGAGGAACCATCCAGACCCGAAATGAGGCACATATATTCCAAAGAGAGGGCTCTTGATAAGTATCTTAGAAAAAAAACTCAGCTCACATCAATCCAGCCTGGGCTCAACTTGTCCTTTTATTTTAAAATTATGTGTACAAGACTATTGGCTGTTTATTGATTGTACCTGAATTTCCCATCCAAAAGGCCTCACCTTGGCTTACTCATTTGCACATCTTTGGGCAACATACACATGCTATGAATTCCAGTCTACCCTACTGATATGACTCTATTAAAGATTAGGAGTAGTACTGATGCAGTCACATGTTTCCTGTAGAAGGATACCCGAAACTTGTCAGATCAACATATGAACTGTAAACGGAATCTTTGCATGTCGTGAGCTCCTATGTGGGGTTCTAGTGTACTGATTCTGTCACATGTGCTCCTGAATCGGGTTTGATCAGGTCTCGGATGTAGTAACCCAGAAGCGATGTCATGGCATCACTTCCGGATTATTGGAGTCTTAAAGGCGCCAGATTTAAAAAACCAAAAGTATTCAAAAATACAGATCTTGGCGTTTTGAATGCTTTCAAGTGCAAAGGAGGGATTTATAAACCCCAGATCCCTCCATAAGAATACCTATCACGTGCCTATTGCTGTCACAAGGGATGTGCACATTCCTTGTGATAGCAATAAAAGTGATCAAAAAAATAAATAAATTGAAAGCAACAGTTTAAAGGAGGGTTAAACCCTTGTGGCAATCACCGGCCCCCCAGCGCCCCGGTTTTACTTACCTGAGCCCTGGAACTTCACCCGGCGGAGACGCGCTCTTCCTCTTCCCGGGGTTCTCGGCTCTTGATTGGATAGATTGATAGCAGCCATTGGCTCCCACTGCTGTCAATCAAATCCAATGACGCGGGCGCCGGGGGGCAGGGCCGAGTCATACATTCGGTGTCTATGAATGACTCGGCAGCGTGCCCGCAAGGTAACCCCCTGGGAGAGCGCTTCTCCTAGGGGGTTATCTGATGTGGGGAGGAGCTACGAGAGCTGCCGGGGACCCCAGAAGTCGGGGATCGGGGCCACTTTGTGCAAAACGAGTTGCACAGTGGAGGTAAGTATGACATGTTTGTTATTTAAAAAAAAAAAACGAAGCTTTACAACCACTTTAAAAATAAATATAAATAAATAATTAACATAAAAAATCTAAGTGCCCCTGTCAACCCTGTGCTAGCGCGCTAAGGCGAATGCGTGTGTCGGTCCTTAACGCACGCAAACCACGATTGTCCCACACAAGTGAGGTATCACTTTGAACGTCAGATCATGTGCAGTAATTCTAGCACTAGACCTCTGTAAATCTAAAGTGGTAACCTTTAAAGCAGTGGTTCTCAACCTGGGGGTCGGGACCCCCTCAGGGGTCAAATTACGATTTGCCAGGGGTCACCAAATCCTGGGCTGTTCCTGAAGCCTGGTCTCCCAGCCTTTTTACGACCGCCCAGCAGGGCTGTTTCTGGAGCCCTCGGCCGCCCACTTAGCCTCTTTGCAGCCACCCATTCAGTTCATGGCATGGGTGGGGGCCAGAGACTAGAGGTCAGCTGACTGGTGAGGAATGTGAAGTGGGAGGGGCTGGAGGAGACCCTAGCTCCTGATTTTGGCATAGGTGTCACTGCTACGAGATGCCACAAAGTCAGAGACACAGTGAGTAACACTACCTGTGATTATAGTTGCCATTAAAAGTCCCCACTACAGTTCTCAGATCAGCAGAGGACCTTGATCAAGAGCACCTAAGTTGGCTAATCATAACTCCTCTCAGCACTGCCACTCATCCCTTCCTCCCCCCACCAAGGAGTAATGCCCCGTACACACGAGCGGTTTTCCTGTCAGAAAAAAAACCAATGGTTTTCCCGATGGAATTCCTCTCAAGCCTGCCTTGCCTACACACGGTCACACAAAAGTTCTGTGAACTTTTGACTGCCAAGTACGCGGTGACATACAACACTATGACGAGCCGAGAAAATTAAGTTCTATGCTTTCCGAGCATGCGTCGACTTGATTCCGAGCATGCGCGTTTTTGTGCATGTTGAAATTGCATAAAGATGAACGGTTTTCCCGCTAGGATTTTTTCCTGATGGGAAAAAAGAGATCCTGCTCTCTTTTTTTTCCCGGCAGTTTTCCTGTGGGAAAAAGTCAGATGGAGCATACACACGGTTGGGATTCCCGGCCAAAAGCTCTCATCGGACTTTTTCCTATGGGAAAACCGGTCGTGTGTACAGGGCATTAGAGAAGGAAAATAAAAAAAACGAGAATACATGGAAGGGAGAGGAAAGAAAAAGGGAGAGAAAGATTAAGAGAAAGAACAAGAAAGACGGCTAGAGAGAGGGATGGGGGAAAAAAACAAGAAATTAGGATAGAGAGAGATAAAAAGGAAAGAAAGGAGGACAAAGAGAACGAGTGGTACGTCCTAAAATGTACCATAAGGGGTTTTAATACTGTACGAGTGGAAGGGACTCAGGGAGCGCTAAATGTCCGTGGGTTAGGGGCGCAAATTACTTGTCTTGCCCTGAGTGCTGACAACCCACGCTACAAAAATAATTTTACTGTTAGGGGTCTCCACAACTTGGGAAATTTTATCAAGGGGTCACTTGCAAGGTTGAGAACCCCTGCTTTATAGGCTTTCAAATCGTCGCCTATGTATAGTAAAGTTTAAGTCGTTTGTCGCTGTTGTGCGGGTGTGCACAATTTCAAAGCATGACATGTTTGGCATCTATTTACTCGGCATGACATCATCTTTTATATTTTACAAACAGATTGAGTTATGGATTGTGTTTTTTTGCATTAAAATTAAAAAAGTGTATTTTTTTAAAATTGTTTCCCAAAAATTGTGTTCGAAAAAATGCTGTGCAAATGCTGTGTGACATCAAGAATTGCAAAACCCATCAATAATAAAATATTATTTAATTTTCTTTAGGGCCTCTGCTATAAAAATATATATATATATAATGTTTGGGCGTTCTAACAAATTTTCTAGCAAAAAAAAACCTGATTTTCACATAAATAAATAAAAAGTGCTAGAAAAATGGCTGGTTTTCAACTGGGTATTCCTTGTCCAAAAATTATATAACAGACATTCTAAGGAGCAGGTCATCTTAAATAAAAATATGCACACTATTACTCTGACTGCATGGGAACCTACACATGGCCAGTCATTTTTTTGCAATTATATATAAAATGGCAATGGGAAAAAGGTTAAGCTTCAGGAGTTGTCCTAAGTTCCTATTCTGCTGTCTAATTATTCTTTTAATGACAATGAATGGTTGCCATGACGACTCTCGGAGCACATACAGTGCATTGATGGATATTGAGAGCTGGATAACTAAATGTAGAGAGTTTCATTATGAGACAAAGTAGAGAATGGAGTCATCTCTAATGAATGTAATGTATGTTGATTGGATCTCTATTTTACACTGTGGCCAAAAAAAAACCAAACACTGAGGCTTATTCAGCAAGGCAAAAAAAACAAACAAGCAAAGTGCAACCAATCAGAGGTTGTAATTCAGATTAAGGGGCAATCCCATTGGTTTTTATTTTACAAAGAGACTGGGAGTCAAAAAGTTTGGTGGTTTCCTATATCAGCTGACTTGCAAATTACTAAGAGTGATTTTGTTGAACATTAAAGTGAGTCATTTAATTTCAATAGACAGATATTTGAGTGGTTGGATGAGCCCGTCTGTCGACCATCCGCTGATAACTATCTGATGGGGGACTTTAGTGGAAACAAATTGCCAATAGAAAGCCTTTTATCGCAGAAGAGATTCTGTATTTCTTTTCTGCAATAAGGCCCCTTTCACACTGGGGCGGGCAGGTGCGGTGGCGGTATAGCGCCGCTATTTTTAGCACCGCTATACCGTCAGTAGGGATGAGCCGAACACCCCCGGGTTCGGTTCGCACCAGAACCTTCGAACGGACCGAAAGTTCGCGCGAATTTTCGAACCCTATTCGTTATAATGGACGCGAACGTTCGAAATCAAAATTGCTAATTACAACGGCCAATATGCATGTTAATGTCATAAAACAGGTTTGGGGACCCGGGTCCTGCCCCAGGGGACATATATCAATGCAAAAAGAAATTTTAAAAACTAAAGTTTTTTCGGGAGCAGTCATTTTAATGATGCATAAAGTGAAAAAAAAAAAAGTGAAATTTTCCTTTAAATATGGTACCTGGGGGGTGTCTAAAGTATGCCTGTGAAGTGGCATGTGTTTCCCGTGTTTAGAACTGTCCTTGCACAAAATGACATTTGTAAAGGAAAAAAAGAAGCCATTTAAAACCACTTGCGGCTTTAATGTCATGTCTTGTCCTGGCCGCCATATGGCTGAAAATCCTTGAGAAAAATGGCATGGCTACCCCATCACCCCCCCCACCCCAGCCCCTTTGGGTCTTGTATGGATACTAAGGGGGACCCCGCACCCAAAATAAAACCCTATACCTACAACCCTATATACTCTGAACAGCAGTATATAGGTGGTGCAAACAAGACATGGACTGTAGGTTTGTTCTTAAGTAGAATCTGAACAGGTACATTATGAAGTGTAGCTACATCCCAAAAAAATCAATTTTTAAGCTTTTTGGAGAACATAGGGAGGGGTTATCACCCCTGTAACATTTGCTGTCTTTGCACATCTGTTCAGAACATGTCACCTCACTTTCCGTCCCAATGACAAATGTTTTTGGAAAAGTGGGGTTTTAATTGAAACAAGGATTGGTGATAAAGCATCAGTAGAGAGGAGATACCTTTTTCCCAAATTAAATCTAACAGGATAGAATTTTCCTTCCTAGGGGTAGATTTCCTCTCACTTCCTGTTTTCTCTTGCCGTTTGCAAGTAGGAGTCGTTTGTAAGTTGGATGTTTGAAAGTAGGGGCCTGCCGTATATACTCTGCAGAAATTTGCCCTATTAGATGTTGGTGTAGCCACAAGACTGGTGGGCACAGGAATGGGCCCTGCTGTGAGTTAATAGATCAAGATTTGTACTTGCATGCACCTGTTGAACCGGGCAGAAAAATTGGGCCTTTGGTGGTGGTGGTGGTGGTGGTGGACGGTGTTGCCACAAGACTGTAAGCCCTCACAGTTACTCTTGGTGGGTGCAGGAATGGGCCCTGCTGTGAGTTATTAGATCAAGATTTGTAATTGCATGCACCTGTTGAACAGGGCAGAAAAATTGGGCCTTTGGTGGTGGGGGTGGTGGTGGACGGTGTTGCCACAAGACTGTAGGCCCTCATAGTTACTCTTGGTGGGCGCAGGAATGGGCCCTGCTGTGAACTATTAGATCAAGATTTGTAATTACACGCCCCTGTTAAACAGGGGCTGAAAAATTGTGCCTTAGGCATTGGTGCTGGTGCCACAACACTGCAACCCCTCACAGATACTGTACTTGGAGCACAGCAGTCACACCTGTTGCGAAGCATCTTTTTAAAAAATTGTAATTACACGCCCCTGTTATACAGGGGCTGAAAAATTGTGCCTTAGGCACTGGTGCTGGTGCCACAACACTGCAACCCCTCACAGATACTGTACTCTGAGCACCGCAGTCACACCTGTTGCGAAGCATCTTTTAAAAAAATTGTAATTACACGCCCCTGTTATACAGGGGCTGAAAAATTGTGCCTTAGGCACTGGTGTGGTGGCATGGATCATTGAGGAGGAGGAAGAGGATAGTCAGTGAACATAACAGGACAGTCACTCAGCATCAGCATAGGCAGTCTTGAAGGGATGTGACATTATAAATTATTCCGTTATATCCGCTTCAGGTGTCTGGTAGCTGGTGGTGATCCAAGACTGATTCATTTTTATGAAGGTCAGTCGATCAACCGAGTCGGTGGACAGGCGCACCCTATGATCGGTGACAAATCCTCCAGCAGCACTGAATGTGCGTTCGGAAAGAACGCTGGATGCAGGACAGGCCAGTAGCTCAATTGCATACTGTGCAAGCTCTGGCCAGTGATCCATCCTCAGGACCCAGTAAGCCAGAGGATTTTCGGTGGGAAAGGTGTCCAAGTCTGACCTTGCCCCTAGGTATTCCTGCACCATGTATATCAGACGCTGGCGATGGTTGCTGGAACCGATCATACCTTGGGGCTGCGGACTAAAAAATTGTCTGAACGCATCGGTCAGACGTCCACCTTCCCCACCGCTCCTTCTGCTACTGACCGAAGCCTCAGCAACTCGTCGTCCAGGACCAGGAGTTTGTAACCTCCCAGTTTCTGGGAACGCGTTGCACAGACCTTTCTGCAAGGCCTCCCTGAGATGTCTCATCCTCTGCTCCCTCTGCGACGGCAAGATAAGGTCCGCAACCTTACCCTTGTACCGTGGATCAAGGAGAGTGGCCAGCCAGTAATGGTCACTCTCCTTGATCCGAAGAACACGAGGATCCTTCCGCAGGCTTTGCAGGATCAGGGAGGCCATGCAGCGTAGGTTAGCTGAGGCATTCGGTCCGGAGTCTTCTGGGTCACTGAGGATGACATGATCGCCAGCCACCTCCTCCCAGCCACGTACAAGTCCACTGGTTTGTTGGGACTGTACATCATCCCTAAAAGACTGCTGCTGCTGATGCTGAGTGCCAGGCTCCATCTCCATGCTCACACAATCCTCCTCCTCCTCCTCCTCCTCCTCTTCCTGTGTGATGGGTGGGACAGAAGGAACATTGTCTGGATAAAGGGGGCCTTGAGAGACAAGGAAGTCCTCCTCTTCCTGCCTCTGTTCTGCCTCAAGTGCCCTGTCCATTATCCCACGCAGCGTATGCTCCAACAGGTGGACAAGAGGTACAGTGTCACTGATGCATGCACTGTCACTGCTCACCATCCTCGTGGCCTCCTCAAATGGTGAGAGGACAGTGCATGCATCCCTGATCATGCTCCACTGGCGTGGGGAAAAAAAGCCAAGCTCCCCTGACCCTGTCCTGGTGCCGTAGTCGCAAAGGTACTCATTGATGGCCCTCTGCTGCGTGTGCAGTCGCTGCAGCATGGCCAACGTTGAGTTCCACCTGGTGGGCATGTCACATATTAGGCGGTTCTTGGGCAGGTTCAGCTCCTTTTGCAGCTCAGTCAGCCGAGCACTGGCATTATAAGATCGGCGGAAATGCACACAGACTTTCCTGGCCTGCCTCAGGACATCCTGTAAGCCTGGGAACCTGCCCAAGAACCGCTGCACCACCAGGTTGAGGACGTGAGCCATACAGGGCACATGGGTGAGCTGCCCCTGTCGCAGGGCGGAGAGGAGGTTGGTGCCATTATCAGAAACGACCATTCCTGGCTTAAGCTGGCGTGGCGTCAACCACCTCTCGGCCTGCCCCTGCAGAGCTGCCAGAACCTCTGGCCCAGTGTGGCTCCTGTCCCCCAAACACACCAGCGCAAGCACGGCATGGCATCTTTTTGCCTGCGTACTCGCGTAGCCCCTTGTACGCCTACGGAGCACCGCTGGTTCCGAGGACAGAGCACTCGAAGAGGACATGGAGGAAGAAGAAGAGGAGGGGGTGGAGGAGAGAGGTGTGTCACAACCAGTAGTAGCATTTTGGAGGCGTGGTGGCGGAACAACCTCCAACACTACTGCACCTTGTCCTGCATCCCTCCCAGCTGCCAATAGAGTGACCCAATGGGCCGTGAAAGAAAGATAACGTCCCTGTCCATGCCTGCTGGACCATGAGTCAGCGGTAATATGCACCTTACCGCTGACCGCCCTGTCCAGCGAGGCATGGACATTGCCTTCCACATGCCAGTAGAGAGACGGAATCGCCTTCCGTGAGAAAAAGTGGCGTTTGGGAACCTGCCACTGAGGAACCGCACATTGAACAAACTCACGGAAGGGGGCCGAGTCTATCAACTGAAAAGGCAGCAGTTGAAGTGCTAGCAATTTAGCCAAGCTAGCATTCAATCGCTGGGCATGTGGATGGCTGGGAGTATACTTCTTTCGACGGTCCAGCAGCTGGGGCAGGGAAATTTGCCTGCTACAATCGGACGTCGGTGTACTGCAAGTACTTGGTTGTGACACACCTAATTCTACACCTTCAGTCCTCTCAGAGCAGCTTTCAGAGAGGACTGAAGATATAGTGGGGATGGAGATCCCAGCTGATGAGGAGCAAGGAGAGGTCCACTTTGTTCTTTGGTGTGGGTCTTTTATGTGTGCTTGCCAACGAGCTGCATGGCAGGTCGACATATGTCTGCTCATGCTTGTGGTGCCCAAGCGGCTGATGTTTTGGCCACGCGAGATACGCTTGAGACAAATATTGCAAATAGCAGTGGTGCGATCTGATGCACTCGTCTCAAAAAAGGCCCACACCAAAGAACTTTTGTGATAACGTGCAGAGGCAGCGCCCTGCACAGGCGGAGCTCTGCGGTGTGGTACAGTTGCTGTGCTGGCCTCTAGCTGGCCTCCAGGGGGCATCCTGCCTCGTTGGACATGTGACGCTGCATCCTCCTCCTCCTCCTCCTCTCTCCCTTCAGGCACCCACGTGGAGTCAGTGACCTCATCATCCCCTCCCTCTTCACTACTAGAGCAAACCTGGCAGTAAGCTGCAGCTGGTGGAACACTACTGCCAGATTGCTGTCCTTCAGCATCCCCTCTCTCTGCGCGCACACTACTGACTTCCTCAAGCTGGGTATCATCATCCGAGCCTTCGAATCGTTGGGCATCCTCCTGGAGCATGTACCCAACACTGTGCTCAAACAGTTCGGGGGACTCCTCAGGAGGACATGGTGGGTCTAGGGAAGGGGTGGCTGATGATGCCATTGAGTACGCGTTGGCAGCTGCTCTGCCAGTACCCTGAGCCTGGGTGAGAGAGGATGAGGAGGATGAGGAGGGCTTGGTCATCCATTCTACCAAGCCTTCGGCATGATGCGGCTCCACATGTCCAGCTGCCGAAAACAAAGACAAGCGTGTCCCATGGCCACGTGCTGATGACGATGCACGACCACGTCCACGGCCAGCACTGTTGTCTCTAGAAACAGAGCCTGCCTGCCCTGTGTTCTTGCCTCAGCACGCTCTGCCTCTCCTTGGCGGTCTTCCAGCCATTGTAGTCGGTAGTGTATATAGTATAAAAAATAGAACTCCTATGTGTGCTCACAACACACTGTAGGTCCTATGGGTGCTGACACTAACACACTATAGGTACTATGTGTGCTGCTGACAAGAAAATATAGGAGCTCTGTTTGCTGCCACTAACACACTAGAAGTCCTATGGGTGCTGCTGAGAAGAAAATATAGGAGCTCTGTGTGATGCCACTAACACACTAGAAGTCCTATGGGTGCTTCTGAGATGAAAATATAGGAGCTCTGTGTGATGCCACTAACACACTAGAAGTCCTATGGGTGCTTCTGAGATGAAAATATAGGAACTCTGTGTGATGCCACTAACACATTAGAAGTCCTATGGGTGCTGCTGAGAATAAAATATAGGAGCTCTGTTTGCTGCCACTAACACACTAGAAGTCCTATGGGTGCTGCTGAGAAGAAAATATAGGAGCTCTGTGTGATGCCACTAACACACTAGAAGTCCTATGGGTGCTTCTGAGATGAAAATATAGGAACTCTGTGTGATGACACTAACACATTAGAAGTCCTATGGGTGCTGCTAAGAAGAAAATATAGGAGCTCTGTTTGCTGCCACTAACACACTAGAAGTCCTATGGGTGCTGCTGAGAAGAAAATATAGGAGCTCTGTGTGATGCCACTAACACACTAGAAGTCCTATGGGTGCTTCTGAGATGAAAATATAGGAGCTCTGTGTGATGCCACTAACACACTAGAAGTCCTATGGGTGCTGCTGAGAAGAAAATATAGGAGCTCTGTGTGATGCCACTAACACACTAGAAGTCCTATGGGTGCTTCTGAGATGAAAATATAGGAACTCTGTGTGATGCCACTAACACATTAGAAGTCCTATGGGTGCTGCTGAGAAGAAAATATAGGAGCTCTGTTTGCTGCCACTAACACACTAGAAGTCCTATGGGTGCTGCTGAGAAGAAAATATAGGAGCTCTGTGTGATGCCACTAACACACTAGAAGTCCTATGGGTGCTTCTGAGATGAAAATATAGGAGCTCTGTGTGATGCCACTAACACACTAGAAGTCCTATGGGTGCTTCTGAGATGAAAATATAGGAACTCTGTGTGATGCCACTAACACATTAGAAGTCCTATGGGTGCTGCTGAGAAGAAAATATAGGAGCTCTGTTTGCTGCCACTAACACACTAGAAGTCCTATGGGTGCTGCTGAGAAGAAAATATAGGAGCTCTGTGTGATGCCACTAACACACTAGAAGTCCTATGGGTGCTTCTGAGATGAAAATATAGGAACTCTGTGTGATGACACTAACACATTAGAAGTCCTATGGGTGCTGCTAAGAAGAAAATATAGGAGCTCTGTTTGCTGCCACTAACACACTAGAAGTCCTATGGGTGCTGCTGAGAAGAAAATATAGGAGCTCTGTGTGATGCCACTAACACACTAGAAGTCCTATGGGTGCTTCTGAGATGAAAATATAGGAGCTCTGTGTGATGCCACTAACACACTAGAAGTCCTATGGGTGCTGCTGAGAAGAAAATATAGGAGCTCTGTGTGATGCCACTAACACACTAGAAGTCCTATGGGTGCTTCTGAGATGAAAATATAGGAACTCTGTGTGATGCCACTAACACATTAGAAGTCCTATGGGTGCTGCTGAGAAGAAAATATAGGAGCTCTGTTTGCTGCCACTAACACACTAGAAGTCCTATGGGTGCTGCTGAGAAGAAAATATAGGAGCTCTGTGTGATGCCACTAACACACTAGAAGTCCTATGGGTGCTTCTGAGATGAAAATATAGGAGCTCTGTGTGATGCCACTAACACACTAGAAGTCCTATGGGTGCTTCTGAGATGAAAATATAGGAACTCTGTGTGATGCCACTAACACATTAGAAGTCCTATGGGTGCTGCTGAGAAGAAAATATAGGAGCTCTGTTTGCTGCCACTAACACACTAGAAGTCCTATGGGTGCTGCTGAGAAGAAAATATAGGAGCTCTGTGTGATGCCACTAACACACTAGAAGTCCTATGGGTGCTTCTGAGATGAAAATATAGGAACTCTGTGTGATGACACTAACACATTAGAAGTCCTATGGGTGCTGCTAAGAAGAAAATATAGGAGCTCTGTTTGCTGCCACTAACACACTAGAAGTCCTATGGGTGCTGCTGAGAAGAAAATATAGGAGCTCTGTGTGATGCCACTAACACACTAGAAGTCCTATGGGTGCTTCTGAGATGAAAATATAGGAGCTCTGTGTGATGCCACTAACACACTAGAAGTCCTATGGGTGCTGCTGAGAAGAAAATATAGGAGCTCTGTGTGATGCCACTAACACACTAGAAGTCCTATGGGTGCTTCTGAGATGAAAATATAGGAGCTCTGTGTGATGCCACTAACACACTAGAAGTCCTATGGGTGCTGCTGAGAAGAAAATATAGGAGCTCTGTTTGCTGCCACTAACACACTAGAAGTCCTATGGGTGCTGCTGAGAAGAAAATATAGGAGCTCTGTGTGATGCCACTAACACACTAGAAGTCCTATGGGTGCTGCTGAGAAGAAAATATAGGAGCTCTGTTTGCTGCCACTAACACACTAGAAGTCCTATGGGTGCTGCTGAGAAGAAAATATAGGAGCTCTGTTTGCTGCCACTAACACACTAGAAGTCCTATGGGTGCTGCTGAGAAGAAAATATAGGAGCTCTGTGTGATGCCACTAACACACTAGAAGTCCTATGGGTGCTTCTGAGATGAAAATATAGGAACTCTGTGTGATGACACTAACACATTAGAAGTCCTATGGGTGCTGCTAAGAAGAAAATATAGGAGCTCTGTTTGCTGCCACTAACACACTAGAAGTCCTATGGGTGCTGCTGAGAAGAAAATATAGGAGCTCTGTGTGATGCCACTAACACACTAGAAGTCCTATGGGTGCTTCTGAGATGAAAATATAGGAGCTCTGTGTGATGCCACTAACACACTAGAAGTCCTATGGGTGCTGCTGAGAAGAAAATATAGGAGCTCTGTGTGATGCCACTAACACACTAGAAGTCCTATGGGTGCTTCTGAGATGAAAATATAGGAGCTCTGTGTGATGCCACTAACACACTAGAAGTCCTATGGGTGCTGCTGAGAAGAAAATATAGGAGCTCTGTTTGCTGCCACTAACACACTAGAAGTCCTATGGGTGCTGCTGAGAAGAAAATATAGGAGCTCTGTGTGATGCCACTAACACACTAGAAGTCCTATGGGTGCTGCTGAGAAGAAAATATAGGAGCTCTGTTTGCTGCCACTAACACACTAGAAGTCCTATGGGTGCTGCTGAGAAGAAAATATAGGAGCTCTGTTTGCTGCCACTAACACACTAGAAGTCCTATGGTTGCTGTTGGGGTGCAATGCTGTGCTAACAGCACTGCGGTTGGTACTACTGCAATACTGTACTAACAGTAAGCACGCACCAGACTAATCCCCAGCAGCAGCTAATAACACACTAACTGTGCAATCAGCAGCAATGAACGATCAATGACTTAGGTAGCAATGGTTTAGCAAAGAAATAGCCAATGGTTTAGCAAAGAAGAGCAAATCTTTCAGTATCAAGCAAAGACAGAATCAGCAGACTAATCTCTCCTAAAGCCGGAACTCATGTGACCGGGGCCGATGGCGTGGCGGCCTTTTAAATGGTGGGGCGTGTACTAAAGCCCCTGAGCTGTAATTGGCTACAGGCGTCCTGCCTGTAGCCAATTATTGCTCTCTGAGTTTCGGGCGCTGTGATTGGCCAAGCATGCGGGGTCACAGTGCATGCTTGGCCAATCATCAGCCAGCAATGCACTGCGCCGGCCGCGCCGGCCGCAATGCATTGCGGGGCCGCTCGCATCACACGAATGTGATGCGAACGGCCCAAATAGTTCTGGGCTCGACGAGCGAGCGAACGCCCGGTGCTCGATTCGAACATGGGTTCGAATCGAGCACCGGGCCCATCCCTAACCGTCAGAATTGCGGAGGTATTCGGCCGCTAGCGGTGCGGTTTTAACCCCCGCTAGCGGCCGAAAAAGGGTTAATACCACCTGCAAACCGCGGCTAAAGCCAGGGTTTGCGGGCGGTATTACCGCGGTGTCCCATTCATTTTAATGGGAAGGAGGGGTAAAGGAGCGGTATACACCCCGCTCCTTCACCGCTCCAAAGATGCGGCTTGCAGGAGATTTTTTCTCCTCCAGCCAGCGCATCGCCTCAGTGTGAAAGCCCTCAGGCTTTCACATTGAGCATACTGGGGCAGGATTTTTTCAGGCGTTATTTATGCGCTATTTTTAGCGCAAAACGCCTGAAAAACTCCTCAGTGTGAAAGGGGCCTAAGGGCCTCTAGGGCCAGTATCTGTTTTATACTGACATTTACAACAAAGTGACATTTACAGTAGAACTAAAGGCAAACATGTTTTTATTAATTTTGGATAGAGTAATTCAGGATTATACCCCCTGTCAGCATTTTGCCATCTGTGTCCCATTAGATAGATTTCCCTTGACTTCCTGTCCAATAGACAAAACAGGAAGTGAGAGGAAATCCGTTCAAATTAAGGGGATCGTCACCAGAACTAGTATTCCCCATTGGAAGATTTTCCATCTATTACTTACCTAGGGACAACCCCAATTTTTAAAAAAAAAAATTTGTACCTTCACTTTCAAAGATAATGGTAAACAAGACAAAGAGAATGAATCTCCCTAACGGGGGACACAGACAGCAATAAAATCTGACAGTGTTTTAATCCCTCTCTGTGTTATTTAAAACTAAAAAAAGTTTTGTCTTTAGTTATACTTTAATTCATTCTATGCACTGCAGCTGAGCCATGGTGCATAGAAATGCATTAAAGGACAGAAAGCACTAATGCAGTGCAGGAAAATTAAATCCATGCTGCATTTTTCTGCACCACACTATCCACACTGTGGGCTCCACAATGGTTTTCTGTGTGAACCTGTAGAGATCTGTGTATTTCAAGTGCAGAAAAATGCAGATGACCACACAAGGGTCGTTCTAACCAATGTATATGTATTTTTTATGTGTTGAATTGTATCAGGTCCAGGGCCGCCATCAGGAATTTTGGGGCCCCTTACACAGCTTCAGGCATGGGCCCCCTGGAGCAGAGAACCGGGGGGGGGTGCTGCCGCTGCAAATTGAGAAGCGGGGGTGGGTGCCACGAATTGAGAAGCGCACGCTGCTTCTCAATTCGTCGCGGCAAATTATTGAGGTCGGGGGGTTGCCATCTGGGCCCTTGGGGACCTCCAGGCCTCTGGGGACCTCTGGGCCCCTTGCAAAAAAATAAAAATAAAACAAATAAAAAAAGAATTAAAAAAAGAAATAAAATAAAAAAAAAAAAAATTTTAATAAAAAAATAAATTAAATAAAAATAAATAAATAAATACATTTTTAAATTAAATTAAAAAAGAAAAAAAGGGGGTTGCCATCCGGGGCCCTGGGGACCTCAGGGCCCCTGGGCCCCTTACAAAAAAAAAGTGGAGGTTGCCATCCGGGCCCCTGGGGACTTTCGGCTTCTGGGCCCCTTACAAAAAAAATATATATATATATTTTTTTTTTAAAAAGGGGGGTTGCCATCTGGGCCCCTCACGAAAAAAAAAAAAAAAAAGAATAAAAAAAAAAAAAAAGAATAAAAAAAAAAAAAGAGGGGGGTTGCCATCCGGGGCCCTGGGGAACTCCGGGCCCCGCGTCCGGAGTGGTGAGCGAGCACCTGCTCAATCCAATAGGCTGTACTGTTGCTAGGCCTAGAGACTGCCTTGGCCCACCGGCTTTTATTCGCTATTTCACTGGAGACTAGTAGCGGAACTGAGTGAGTGGTCTCCAGTGAACTGTTCTTTTTGATTGCCTACTCTGTGGATTACAAGTGTTGTTTCCTTTATGTGCACCACCGTTCAAGTTGCATGCGAAGAAAGTGTTATTCAAGGACTAAGTTAAATCTGTCAGGCCTGACCGGGGGGAGAATATTGTTTGGTGTGCCACAGGGCGCATAGATACTAATAGCTGCACGTGGTGTATGACCGCGCTGTGTTATTAGTGTATACTATATCAGAAGCTGCAGGGCTCTGTAAGCAAGTTATGTGTTATGTTTTAACCTATGCCTTTTAACCAAAAGTAAAACAGTTATACTTTACTACTTGCTATCAGTGTGTTATCATTGCACATAGTGCTTGCCTCTTAATATAGTTGACGTGTGTGTACAATCAGGTATAGATTGTGATAAATAACATCGCCTAGACTAACTGTGCCATAAGTGAGTTGAGTAGATTGCCGGTGGCTGGTGGAGCTGTACTCAGGGCCCGAAAAAATCAAACCAGCGGCTCTCTTAGCTGGGGGTAGCGCTACACGTGGGGGCTCCGAGTCCGGGATCCTGATACAGCAGGTGAACACGCCAAAAGTACCGGCATGGACCCGTTAGAAGTTAAAGCATGGTGCGAAGCAGCTAAGGCAGAACCAGATCAGTCAGTGGTCATCAGCCTCCCAGGAGAGGAATGGTCAACAGAGATGGTAGAGAAACTTGTGGTGTCACTGTCCCCAGATCATACACCGTGGGTGATGGACATGAAGTCAGACCCAAACATCTCGTATCAGTATGCGCTGATAGAATGGTGGGACGGAATGCCAGAGACCTTTAAGCACAAATGTGTGCGGACGCCAGACAATAGAACTTATAAGTTGGCGCACCCAATAACCGTTAAGACGGAGCCATCCCCAACAGGATCACCGCAAGGGACACCCCGTGTCTCACCTGAAAAGAGAGAGAGGGCGATGCATCCGGCGGCACCATTCACTACCATAGCACCAGAATTAATAAATGCCCTAGGGGATCTGCTAACAAAGTGCCAGAGAACGAACACGGTACAAGTAGAGGCTAGCTACCGGAGGCTAAAGACATTCTCAGGGAAGCTTCCTGTCCCTGCAGGGGAAGAAGATTTCGATACCTGAGTTGAGCAGGCATTACTAGCAGTAGAGGCATGGAAGGTGCCTGAAACGCAGAGGAGACAGCGCGTGATAGAAAGTTTGAAAGGCGCGGCTGCAGAAGCGGTGAAAAGCTTCCGGTTTGGCAATGCTGATTGCACGGCTCAGGACTGTTTAGCCATGTTACAAGAGGAGTTCGGTCAGCTAGAAAAGGTGACAGAGCTAGTGTACCAATTCGAACATACTTTCCAACAGCCGAATGAGAAGCTTTCGGAGTATGTGAGAAGACTGAACAAGATGCTTTGCAAAATCGTGTTAAAAAAAGGGATGTTGCCCCAAGACACAGATGCGGCAAGAATGAAGCAGGTGTTAAAGCGGGCGTTGCGCTCGCATCCAGTCTGGCTTCACCTGAAAACCTCGGGAGGGGGGACGTCACTAACTTACTCTGATCTGATAAAAATCATCAGAGATGAGGAGTCACTACAGATGGATCAACAAGTGATCAAGGCACATACCTCTTCTGCACCAGTGATAGTCAACTCAGTGATGACCAAAGAAAGAGATCCAGAAATAGACGCTTTGAAATCACAGATGTCTCAGGTGTTAGAGATGCTGACCTCTCTGATGGCAAAAGACTCAAGGGTCCCAGAAAAAGAGGGACCAAAGAAGGAGTTGTTCTCGGACGCTTCAGTGCCCACCCCTCTACAAGATTGGGGGGGATGTGATCTGTTTTAACTGTGGAGGAATTGGCCATATTGCAGCTGTATGTTCCAGTCCCAAGAAAAAGAAAACAGATAACCGCAAGCCGGTGGGAAACTCCAGAAAAGGAGTCAACCGGGTGCCCATCATCTTCAGTGTGCTCAAAACTGAATGAGAAGCCCAGGAAAAGAGAGGACAAAACTCCTCAGAAGAAACACAGTATCCCACAGCGGGGATGCACCCCAGAAAAAGAGCATAGTGTCCCTCAGCGGGTCTGTACATCCATTAAGGGAAAGAAAATCAATGCATACTGAGCCCAAGAAAGACTCAAATCCAATGGGAAATTGAAGAAAGGAAGTCAGAAGGGAGTATGCAAAGATCAAAAGGCAACCCCTTTGAAGCCATATCCAGAGAAGCTGGTGGGCCCATCCCCCATAGTGCCCATTCAAGTGGAGGGAGTCTACACAAGAGCCATCTTGGATACTGGGGCACAAGTGACCCTGTTATACCGGGATTTTTATGACAAACACTTGGACCACCTACCCATCAAGAAGATAGAAGAACTAGAAATATGGG
The DNA here is from genome assembly GCA_029206835.1 of Rana muscosa. Taxonomy (NCBI): domain Eukaryota; kingdom Metazoa; phylum Chordata; class Amphibia; order Anura; family Ranidae; genus Rana; species Rana muscosa. Next base: position 75,682,211 of record CM055128.1, read on the forward strand.
GAATCGGGACCCAGAGCTTCCCTTATGATGGCTACCTGCCCATAAAACTGACCTTCGACCCATCTGTGGCTGGGAAGGCTGAAGTGTTCGACACTCTGGCAGTTGTGTGCCCCCGGCAGCCTGGAGCCAACAAGAGTTCCTTACTAATAGGGACGAACACGGACCTGGTCTGGAGACTCCTGACCCCTCTTGCACGAAGGAAGGACACAGCAGCCACCAAGATCCACCCCATCTTGAAGACAGCTTATCAGCGGTTAGTCTTGGAGCAGGAGGCTCCGGAAGAGGGAGTGGGGAAGGTCTGGAGACTTGAAAGGAAGAGGGTAGTGTTGCAGCCCGGTGAAGTAACCTGTCTCAGAGCCACTGTGAAGCTTACTTGGGAGCAACCTGGACCCTTTGTTATGTTGGAGCCCGACCCAAGGGAGGAACACTCAGGCTTAGAAGTAATCCCAGAAGTGGTCCCACTGAGGGCCCTGAAGAAGGCCCACTATAAGGTCCCTGTGAGTGTCAGGAACACTACGGATGGTCCCATGGAGATCCCTGCCAGGATGTTACTGGGCCAGGTGAGCCCTGCTGCCCCGGTTGCCTTGTCAGAAGTGGAGAAGACAGGAGAAGAAGGGAACGTATGGGAGAAGCTCTCCATGGAAAACCCGAATCTGCCCAGGGCTTGGAAAGAGAGAGCCAAGGCTCAGTTGGCCAGGTGGAAGAAGATCTTCCCCCAAGATGAGTTCTATATGGGGTGTGCAAGGAGTGCCACCCACCATATTCGCCTCCAAGAACACAAGCCCTTCCAGGAGAGGGTCAGGCGAGTCCCACTAGCAGACCTGGAAGATCTGAGGGAACAACTCGGGGAACTCAAGCGGACCGGTGTGATCCGGGAGTCTAGAAGTCCCTATGCCTCCTCGATAGTAGTGGTCAGAAAGAAGAATGGATCGTTGAGGTTGTGCATTGACTACAGGACCCTCAACAGGAGAACCATCCCTGACCAGTACACCACTCTGAGGATAGAGGATGCCCTCCAGAGCTTGTCTGGAGCCAAGTGGTTCAGCGTTATGGACCTCAATAGTGGATACTATCAGATCCCTATGCATCCGGAGGACAAGGAGAAGACAGCCTTCATAACCCCAGTGGGATTCTTTGAATTCGACCGAATGCCCCAGGGACTGTCAGGAGCCCCAGCTACCTTCCAACGTCTCATGGAAAAGACTGTAGGAGACATGAACCTTATCGGGTCCTTGTGTATTTAGACGATGTCATTGTCTTTGGGAGGACCTTGGAAGAACATGAAGAGAGGCTGGAGAAAGTCTTGAGAAGACTCAGTGAGGAGGGACTCAAGCTTTCGCCCGAGAAGTGTCGGTTCTACCAATCTTCATTTAACTATCTGGGACACATCGTGTCTGAAGAGGGGGTGGCCACCGACCCCGAGAAGTTGGAAGCAGTTACTTCCTGGCCACGGCCTACTACGGTCACCGAACTCAGATCCTTCTTGGGGTTCTGTTCCTATTATAGGAGGTTCGTGGAGGGGTTTGCCCGAATTGCCAAGCCACTGATTGAACTACTCAAGACAGAGGGGGAAGAGGATGACTCAGGGCCCAGGAAGCCGGGAGAGTCAGTCAAAGACCAGTGGACCCAGAAGTGTGAAGAGGCCTTCCAGATGTTGAAGAAAAGCTTAACCACTGCCCCCGTCTTGGCTTACGCAGACCCAAAGAGACCTTATGAACTCCATGTAGATGCCAGTCATGAGGGCCTGGGAGGAGTGCTCTACCAGGAGCATGAAGGACAGCTGAAACCCGTTGCTTACGTAAGCCAGAGCCTGACCCCCTCTGAAAGGAACTACCCCACTCATAAGTTAGAGTTTCTGGCCCTCAAGTGGGCGGTGGTTGATAAATTCAAGGACTACTTGTATGGGGCCGAGTTCACTGTGAAGACCGACAACAACCCCCTTACTTATCTCTTCACCACAGCAAAGCTGGATGCCACAGGACATAGGTGGTTGGCTGCACTGTCTGGGTTCAATTTCAGCCTGAAGTACAGGCCGGGGCTGGGAATCGAGACGCAGACGCCCTGTCTAGAAGATCTCATGCCCCCACTAGTGATATAGAAGACTGGACCCAAGTGGCACCTGACGGGTGTGGGCTCTTTGTCAAGGGGCTGAACTTCAAGCCAGAGGAGGCTCAAGGGCAGAAGAGATAGGAGTTACCAGGGTAGGAGTTCCCAAGCAATACTGTGGAGTAACCCAGTTGGAAGAAGATAATCTGCCAAAACTGTCAAAGAAGGAGTTGAGATGTGACCAATTGGAAGACCCCATAGGGAGATTGGTCTTGGAGGCCCTGGAGAATCAGGATCCGAGTAGACTCCTGAGCCATCCTTCAAAGGAAGCTCGTCTGTTAAGGAAGGAGTGGGACAGGTTACAGATGCATCAGGGGGTGGTCTACCGAAGGGGCCCCTCCGATGACTTGGAAGATAAGTGGCAATTGTTTCTTCCCGAGAAACACAGAGAGACTGTCCTGGTCGCCCTGCATGACAATCATGGACACTTAGGGGCTAAAAGAACCTTCCAACTTGTTAGGAGCCGGTTCTATTGGCCCTGCATGAGGGCTGAAGTAGAGGAGTACTGCCTATCATGTGCACGCTGCATTCAGAGAAAGACTTTACCCCATCAAGCTGCCCCAATGGGCCATTTACAAAATCAAGGCCCGCTGGATTTGGTATGCATTGATTTTCTCTGCCTCAAACCCGACTTGAGTGGACTAGGAAATGTTCTGGTGATAACCGATCATTTCGCCCAGTATGCCCAGGCCTTTCCAACCAAAGACCAGAAGGCTTCCACAGTGGCCAAGGTACTTATGGAGAAGTATTTCGTCCACTATGGGCTACCACAGTGACTTCACTCGGATCAAGGGAGGGACTTTGAAAGTCGGCTGATCCGGAAGCTCCTGGATTCTTTGGGGATCAAGAAGACCCGAACCTCTCCTTATCACCCACAAGGGCATGCTCAGCCGGAGAGGTTCAACTGAACTCTGCTCAATATGTTGGGAACCTTGAATAGCGAGAAGAAACAGCATTGGAGCAAACACATAGCGGCTATAGTGCACGCTTACAATAGTACCACAAGTGATGCCACAGGCTACTCCCCCTACCGCCTCATGTTTGGAAGAGAAGCAAGGTTACCTGTGGACCTGGCCTTTGGCACCTCCATAGATCATTCCTCGGCCAACAGGCACAAGGGATATGTGGACAGGCTCAGACACAGCTTGAAGAGGGCCTATGAACAGGCCCAAGCGGTTTCAGACCAAAGGGGGGCCCGCAATAAGAGAAACTTTGACCTGAAGGTTCGGATCCAGGACCTGCGACCTGGAGACTGAGTTCTGCTACGGAACCTGGGGGTCACTGGAAAACACAAGCTTGCAGACAGATGGAGACCTGAACCCTATGTCATTTGTAAGAAGCTGCCGGGCCTACCTGTCTATAAGTTGAAGCCCGAAGGGAAGGTGGGCCCACTGAAGACCTGGCATCGAAACCACCTACTCCCACTTGCTGAAGCAGTTCGGATACCTCCCGTGAGGGAATCCCCAGACCCAGTCTCCATTCTGGATACTCTCAGGCCAAACACTCGGTCCCAGTCCTGTCGAAATGAAGATGTAGAGACCTCTGAACTAAGTGAAGATGAGAGACAGGAACTTGATTGGTTATGGCCTTCTCCGACTCCAGGAACTTCTGCTATAGATCTTCCCCCTACTAAAGACACTATAGACAAAACACTGAATGCAGAAGCTACTGAGTTCATTCCATCCAGTCCTTTGTCAGGTTACTGGGAAGATGCCTGTGACACATACTCGGAGGAGGACCCAAGAGACTTTATGTACCTCCCGGCCTCTGAACCAAGTGTTTCAGAACCAGCGGAATCTCTCAAGTCTGCTCCAGAAGGAGAGCCTGTAGTGTCTCAGCCAGAATTTCCAAGAGAGCAAAGAGCCAGAAGAGTTATAAGGCCTCCTAAGAAGTTGACTTACCCACAAACGGGAACAAACTCAGAAGAAACTGTGGTCACTGCAAGGAGGAGTGCAGAGCATCCAGTTCCCTCCACTGTTCATTTGGTGGAGGGCAACCCTAACTCATCCTCTGGCACAGTTAGGCAGGCCACTCATGAAAATGTGACCTGTGGGCAAGGGAATTCAACCCCTCAGTTTTGGTGGGAGTTCCCTCTGCCGACATCTTACACAACGTTGTCTAGGATTGTACGTAGTGTATGTTAAGAGTTATCTTTGGGGACCAAAGAGTTTAAGTGGGGGGAGTGTGTAGCGGGGTCTCCTTTAAGACTCTAGGACTGCATTTCCCAGAACCCCGTTTGGCACCCAGAGACTTGTGGGTGGAGAGATAAAAGGAGGGGGCGAGGCTAAGCTCGGCCTCTTTGGACACCGCGCGGCTATCAACCGGTCTTCCTGTGCGGATCTGCTGGAGTATCAGGCCTGAAGCCTGGGGCCTGGTACCACTTCCAAAGAGCCTTCCACCTTGATGCGAGCCTGGGTGGCATCTGACTTTCTTCAAGTTGCTGACATTCGTTGGATCAGAGACCCGATCGTTCAGACGCTGTGTGCGGAGACACGTTTGGTGGAAGTCCCGGACTGGGATCGCGTCTGGAGTGGTGAGCGAGCACCTGCTCAATCCAATAGGCTGTACTGTTGCTAGGCCTAGAGACTGCCTTGGCCCACCGGCTTTTATTCGCTATTTCACTGGAGACTAGTAGCGGAACTGAGTGAGTGGTCTCCAGTGAACTGTTCTTTTTGATTGCCTTCTCTGTGGATTACAAGTGTTGTTTCCTTTATGTGCACCACCGTTCAAGTTGCATGCAAAGAAAGTGTTATTCAAGGACTAAGTTAAATCTGTGTCAGGCCTGACCGGGGGGAGAATATTGTTTGGTGCGCCACAGGGCGCATAGATACTAATAGCTGCACGTGGTGTATGACCGCGCTGTGTTATTAGTGTATACTATATCAGAAGCTGCAGGGCTCTGTAAGCAAGTTATGTGTTATGTTTTAACCTATGCCTTTTAACCAAAAGTAAAACAGTTATACTTTACTACTTGCTATCAGTGTGTTATCATTGCACATAGTGCTTGCCTCTTAATATAGTTGAGGTGTGTGTACAATCAGGTACAGATTGTGATAAATAACATCCCCTAGACTAACTGTGCCATAAGTGAGTTGAGTAGATTGCCGGGGGTTGGTGGAGCTGTACTCAGGGCCCGAAAAAATCAAACCAGTGGCTCTCTTAGCTGGGGGTAGCGCTACACAATCAAAAAACTCCTTGATAGTAGATTTGATATAAAGAACAAAGTCCCGTGAATAAATGAGGCAATATTAACCCCTTGAAAGTCAAAAACAAACAAAATACTGTGGATGAGAATTTCCTTATTTGAACATAGGTGACTTCAAACATCAAACACCCAATGAATAGTGCTGTATCTTTGATAGAGAGAGGTTCCACCACCACCAATTCTTACTGCCGCTTACCAGAACTAATTGATCCCTTCAGAGATCAATGGAAGCAGATGGCTGTTTACCCCTGCCAGGGTCTCTAGAGTATAGATCGCTAATAACTTCTCTCCTGAATTCCACGCCAATCCTCTCCAAAAGTCACGTTATCACAGTGCAAGAGGAAAGAAAGCCACCATAGCGTAGATCCGGTAAAACAAGTTTAATAATAAAAGAAATACACTTACAGTTATCGCAAGTATAAAAAGCGTATGGTAAAAAATAGCCGGCCGGCTAAGACAGCCCATTCCTTCCGGGACTCGTTTGTATGTCGGTGACGTCAGCACGCCGCTCCTCCCTACGTCGTTTCATCACAGATGACGTCGTCCCGGGGCCTGTTGCTGTTATAGGGTTCAAGCTGTACAAAACATTGTATGAGTGTCATATATCTTTCCTGCATATGTGTCTATGCATTACATTCGTAAAAGGCGTTCAAATGTTATATATTAGTTATGCTTGCATGACAAGTATAAGTTCAAACTAGACCCTTCCTGTTTTCTCCATGTTCCCTCAGTCAGTGTTAGGACTTCAGGGAGACAGTGGTTATGAAAGCCATTGTCCTTTTATACTTCAAAAGACTGGAAAAACATCCTCTTTACCGCAATTATCTGCAGTGCAATTGCAAGTGGATGGTGCCTGCCAAGTAAGCAGGTGACCATACTATCTGGACAGACTGGGTTTAAGAAGGTATGTCAATGCATAAAGTGGCATTTGAGACAGAACAAGGGTGAACAAGCCCTAGAAGCTTCTCATCTTCCTGAAAACAAACCTATAAATATTGTACACTGAGCTGCACATGTGCAATTCAGTGTACAATCCCAACATGATTTGGTGCTGGGGTGAATTAACTCCCGTGACAGAGTATGCATGAGAGGTATTTCATCCCAGGGCCAGCCAATGAAAATAGCAAAAGGTGGCAAAAGCAGAAAAAAAAGAGTTTTAACAACCATCATAAACTCTTTCTTTTCTTTTTTTTTTTCCTTTCTCTTTTTCCCTCTTTTTTATTTGTCTTTCTCTATATTTAAAGGAGAAGTCCAGCCTGAGCTTTTTAGGCTGGGATTCTCCTCTGGGTCAAAGGAGTGCAATTCGTATTAAACTCCTGTGACCTGTTTTCAGCAGGGAGTGGTCTGAAGTCCGCTCTCCGCTGACGTCACTGCCATCAGTCGGGGAACCGTGTCATCACGACTTCCAAGTCGGGAACCACCAGCTGCCTTGATTGATCACAGTCTAAGCGTCTCAGCGAGCCGCTGAGACAGCCTCTTCCTGCCCCTCCACTGATCGGCGCTCCAATGAGCGTGGAGAAGCAGAGAGGAAAGACGCTGACTGACAGTCAGTGTCTTTTCTCTCGGGGATCTGTGAGAACCGAGCCATCGGCGATGTTCGATGGCTCGGTTCTCAAGGACGGCGGGGAACAGATGGGGCATCGGTCCGATGCTCCATCCACCGAGGTAAGTATGAATCAAAAACATTTTTTTAACCCATACTTCTCTTTTAATTATGGTTATTCATGCTCAATCCTTAATGTACACTTGCAAATCAATCTTAATATTTTTCTTGGCAATCTATATTAATTTCCATGGGTATATTAGCAAATATACTTAGGGCACCTATGGGCTTTACTGTCTATTTTCATATTGCTTATTGTGTTTCTTTTCTTTCTTTTGTAAATATCTATAAATTTCTACAAAAAATCGTTTTGGCCATACTTTTAGTTTACCATAACCTAAGTTCTATGTAACTGCAGCAAGAATTTAGAAAGTTCATCACATGTATGGAAGGGGGATCTGCTCCTAGAGCCTGTGCTGCGCTACCTCCTATCTCTTACTGACGCAAACAAATTCAAACTTCCAAAGCAGGCTTAAATCCTACTAGAAGGAGGCGCATGCGCGGCAGCTCCCAAGATGGCCGCCGGCTTCTAGAGCTCCGCTCCACCACGGCCCGTCACTAGCCACCGGAGCTCACAGAGTGCCCCCCCGCACCCTAACTGGGATTTTCGAGCAGGGGAAGCCCCCTTGATTCATCGGATGTCAGTAGCGACGGCAAGGAGGAATCAATCATGCCAGATGTCCGCGATTCCAGGCCCTCTCAGCTATGCCAAGATGGCGGCAGCTACACGAGGCCCTCACAGCTCGGAGCTATCTGGGGACTCTATTGCTGACCAGGACCTGATACCGCAATCCCCTTCAGGTACAGATTTTCCGCCCCTGCCCCTGGCCTCTTCTCCAACTTCCACTGAATCGCTGCTGAGCAGGATGGGCTCAGGCATCCCCACTACCCCCATGCTTGATCCACATACAGGCGTCCTCCTAGAAGCCAGTGAAACCACAGGAGCTTTTCCTATTCCCTCTGACTTTCCATCCATGATGGCTGCATTTGCTCAAATGCTCTCTAAAGGGCTGGCACAGAACGCTGCTCAGATCACTGCATCCATCCATGCTGACTTACAGCAAATAGGAATGAGAATGGACACTATAGAACAAAAAGCTGATCATGCTGTTTCCCGCATTAACCAAAATACTACTAGACTGCAAGATGTGCGGGATCAATTGGAAACAGCATTCACAAAGATCGACGACCTCGAGAATAGATCGAGACGCTACAACTTTAGGATAAGTGGGATCCCCGAATCTGAAAAGGAGGTACAGGGAACTGTAAAAGCGGTCATTCGAAGCCTGATTCCTGATATTACTGATATCCGCCTGGAACTGGACAGAGTCCTTCAACCCTCCCACTCTGACGGTCTCCCCAGAGACATCATAGTAAAGCCTCAGACTATTCAGTAAAAGAAGAGGTGATGAAGAAATCCAGGAGCTCAGATACCCTCACTTTCCAAGGACACAAAATTCAGATTTTTGCTGACCTGTCACCTTATACAATTCAAAAAAGACGATCGCTTAAGCCCTTACTCCTGATCCTGATGGAAAAAGAGATCACATACAGATGGTCGTTTCCCCTTCGCCTGAACTTTTCATTCAAAAACAAAAGCTATGGGTTCTCCTCCCTAGTGGAGGGGGAGCGCCTCTTGCTACACCTTGGGATCCTGTCACAGGAACCTTCCTCCATGCAGATCACCAGGAATGCCCCCTCCTCGTCAAAGAGACCACCACCGGCAAGTCCACTGCAACACACCTGGCTGAATCAAAGTTCCAACCTTGATGGACATCTATCCTATACCGGATCAGGGCTCTGATCGGTGACACTTCCACCTTCCCTAAGTGCTTGAGACTTCTATACTCACCCCCTTACTAATGGCCCAAGTGTGACCTGACCCCTTGCTTGAAGTGGATGAACAATTGTTTTTACCTGCTCTTGCTGAAGATTACAGTTTGAATGTATGGGTCGGGTATCCGGGACTGGGGGTGGGATGGGGGACATTTTCTCTTGCATACCGCAGTGAACTTTCTGGACTGAGGACCGCCTTCTTAGGCCTCCCCTTTTGTTTACAATTTTGCTCTTACCGTTCATTTTTGTTATAGGTTCAAGGTTGCTGTTCGGTCAAATTTATTTTTATTCGGTTGAGGTGCTCCTTCCTCCAGCGAGTTTGGGTTTACCCTCCGGCTGGACGGAGGAATACTATTTTGTGGATTGGGAGGATACCCCTTGTTTAAGGTCATGAATTTCCAGATGTTATTCCTCTAGGGTTCTGCCTAACCCCCTCAGCCCCCTGTTTTATGGGTGCTGATCGGGGGGAGGGGCGGGACACGGGAGGAATGTTAGGGACTGACCCTTGAAAATGTTACTAACTTAGTGGGGGCGCTCTGTTTAGTTGCTATTATGGGCTACATTACGCCTTAAGATTTATATGTTAAACGGTGGCTGGGCTGTGGTGGACTCAGTGCACCTGCCCTAGGAACCGAGAGCACAGTCAGCGCTCCTAGGTTCTGTTCTGGACTCCCCGTTATTGGGGTTTCCTGGACCTCTCAGGTTGTAGGAGTGGGTGATGGCTAGCCCATCCCACTCCGGGGGGGAAAGGGGGTTGGGGGACCCCCCAGTTAGGAGTTTGTTTAAGCTGCTTTTAAATGACAAACGGTTACTATTGGTTTACAAGTGTGTAACCCCTTTTTTCTTCTTTCTCTCTTTTTTCATCCTTTCCTCTCTTCTCACGCATGCTCGACGGAATACTCTCAGGCTACTTTCGTGCATCCTGCCTCCCATCTCTGGCAACAGGATTTCGCTAGGTCTGCTCTCCCGGCCTATCAGGGAGTTCCTCTCCCGGGGACAAGGTAAGCCAATGAGCCTCCTCATAGACTCTTCCCCTCTGATCCATGTCTAACACACGCCATCCTATGCCCACGCTTAAAATAGTCTCACATAACACTCAGGGCCTCAATTCCCCCGTGAAACGCAGGAAAGTATTTCAGCAATACCACTCCATGCAGGCTGATATACTCCTGTTGCAAGAAACCCACTTCCTGTCCACATTCAAACCTTCTTTCTTACATCAATGTTACCCACAATTTTTCCTGGCCTCGGCAGATAACAAGACGAAAGGGGTAGCGATATGCTTCGCCAAACACATTAATCTCTCGCAGCCAGAAACCGTAGTAGACCCCCAGGGGCGTTATATTTTGATTTCCGGACACATAGATGGAGAGCTTTATACATTTGTGTCATACTATGCCCCAAATAAGGGTCAAAAACACTTCTTTGATTCCCTTCTACGGAAACTGACACCGCACCTCAAGGGATCAGTCTTCATTGGCGGTGACTCTAATACTGCCTTTGATCTCTCCCTAGACAAACTGGCAGATGGGAATACTAAGCCCAAGCGCCCTTCCAAACAGAGTACAAACATAGCTAAACTACTCCATGCGGCAGGACTAGTGGACGTATGGCGGGAGATCAACCCACACGCAAAAGACTACACACACTTCTCAGCCCCACACAACTCGTTTGACAGGATAGATCACATTTTCGCCCGCTCCTATACAATCCCTCTACTTAGAGGTTCCAAGATAGTAGAATCTCCTCTGTCGGATCACTCGATGGTCACTGTGACCACTCTGCGGTCCTCGGGAGTGAGAGATCTCCCTCGCTGGCGGTTGCAAGAATCTCTTTTAAGTGACCCAATACAATGTTCATTATTAGAGGCAGCCATCAAGGAATATTTTCTCTTAAACTCCACTGATGAGGTCTCCCCTTCTACCATATGGGCGGCTCATAAATCGGTCATCAGGGGGAAACTCATTCAGATGTCCTCAAAACTCAAGGCAGAATGCAAGGCAGATATACTGAGACTCACGGAAGAATTTCGCTCCCTGGCTAAAGCTCATAAACGTAACCCCTCGGCCGGTACTTTAGCAAACCTGGACATAGCTTGGGTTCTTATTAACCTGAATCTAACGATAGCCGCAGAACAGCATCTTAGATGGACTGGGGCAAGGTTCTATTCCCAGAAGGATAGGATAGGCTCTAAACTAGCCGTAAAACTCACTCCTAAGCACTGCTCTTTGGCTTTCCCTAAAATTCGGACAGCGTCGGGAGATTTGACACAGAATCCAACTAAGATTATGGACACATTTTTACAATTCTACTCTGACCTGTACAAACAGACCCCTCAGACCCCCGGACCGCTTAAAATAAAGGGATTTTTATAACAGCTTACCTGTAAAATCCTTTTCTTGGAGTACATCACGGGACACAGAGCGACTTAGTCATTACTAATGGGTTATATAGTTTACCTTCAGGTGCTGGCACTGGCAACTTCCAAACCGGAAGTACCCTCCCCTATATAAGCCCCTCCCATCCGGGAGCACCTCAGTTTTGTAGCAAAGCAATAAGTGTCCCAAAAAGAGGGGTGGGAGCTCTGTGTCCCGTGATGTACTCCAAGAAAAGGATTTTACAGGTAAGCTGTTATAAAAATCCCTTTTTCTTTTTCGTACATCACGGGACACAGAGCGACTTAGTCATTACTAATGGGACGTCCCAAAGCAATGCCAAATGAGGGGAGGGATACATAAGCTGGGCGCCATCAGGCATGAGGATCTTTTGCGGCCTGCAACACACTGCGCCCAAAGGCGACATCCTCCTGACTTCTAACGTCTACCTGGTAGAATCTAGTAAACGTGTGTACCGAAGACCATGTTGCGGCCTTACATACTTGAGCCAGGGAGGCCTGGTGATGCACTGCCCATGAAGTTCCAACTGCTCTTGTGGAGTGCGCCCTAACTTTGAACGGAGGCGGTCTCTTTCTCAAGCCATAGGCTTGTATTATGACCTGTCGAATCCACTTGGCTAAAGTAGACTTTGATGCTGCCTGACCCTTTCTAGGGCCTTCCGGCAGAATAAACAAAGTATCCGTTCTGCGAATCTGAGCAGTGGCTTTTAGATAAGCTTTAACTGCTCTTACTACATCCAAAGAATGTAATAAGTTTTCCTCTACTGAGCTAGGTTTGGGGAAAAAAGAAGGAAGAACCACATCTTGGTTCAAATGAAACCTCGATACCACCTTAGGAAGAAAGGCTGGATGAGGACGTAATACTACTCTGTCCTTATGGACAACCAGATATGGCTCCCTACAGGACAAGGCGGCTAATTCCGATACTCTTTTAGCCGAACAAATGGCTACTAAGAAAATCAATTTCCTGGTGAGAAGAACCAAGGAAATGTGTTGCAATGGTTTAAACGGTTGTTTCTGTAGAACCGATAGAACCAGGTTTAAGTCCCATGGACATATGGGAATACTAACCGGAGGGCTAATATGCATCACTCCTTGTATGAAAGATTTGACTAGTGAATGCGAAGCCAAGGGCCTTTGAAAAAATATTGACAAGGCCGAAATCTGACCCTTGATAGTACTCAAGGCCAGCTTCCTATCTACAGCCCACTGTAGGAAGTCCAAAATCCTACCTATCACGTACTTACGTGGATGCCATTTCTTGGCCTCACACCACGTAATGTACGCCTTCCAGATCCTATAATAGATCTGCCTGGATACCGGCTTCCTGGCATTGATCATGGTAGATACCACAGAATTAGAGAGCCCTCTCTTTTTCAGAATGTGGGCTTCAATAGCCAGGCCGTCAAACCTAGGGCTGGTAAGGAAGGGTGGTATATCGGTCCTTGCGACAGCAGGTCCGGACGATGTGGGAGGGTCCAAGGACTCCTCACTGACATTTTTACAATCTCCGCGTACCATGCCCTTCGGGGCCACGCTGGAGCCACCAGAATCACTGGTTTCTTTTCTACCCTGATTCTGCGGAGTAATCGCAGTAACAATTGTGGCGGTGGGAATGCATATATCAGCTTGAACTGATCCCAAGGGAACACTAGGGCATCCGAGCCGCAAGCTAGGGGATCTCTTGTGCGAGACACAAATCTGTCCACCTTTGCGTTGAATCTGGATGCTAGCAGATCTACATCCGGTGTTCCCCACCGCTGGCATATTGCCTGGAAAACCTCGGGGTGAAGAGACCATTCCCCCGGGCATAATTGTTGGCGACTTAAAAAGTCCGCTCTCCAATTTTCCACTCCTGGGATGAAAACCGCGGATATGGCTGGGACATATCTTTCTGCCCACTCCAGGATGCAATTTGCTTCCCTCTGGGCTGCACGACTCCTGGTGCCACCCTGGTGATTGATATATGCCACTGCTGTGGCATTGTCTGATTGAATTCTGACCGGGGACCCTTGGAGTTTGTATGTCCATGCTACTAGGGCATACCGGGCTGCTCGTATCTCTAAGAGATTGATGGGCAGGGCCTTTTCTGCTTCTGACCACTTGCCCTGGAGAGACCATTGCTCCAGTACTGCCCCCCAGCCTATGAGGCTGGCATCTGTAGTGACCACCTTCCAAGAAACCGGACTGAAGGGTTTCCCTTTTTCCAGATTCTGGGGAACCAACCACCAATGGAGGCTCTTGCGAACGGAAGGGGACAGGGACATTGGTAAGTCTAAAGCCTGAACTTTTTTGTTCCAGGCTGACAGTATGGCCCTTTGCAAATTCCTTGAATGGAATTGACCGTAGGGTACCGCTTCGAATGAAGCCACCATTTTTCCCAGCAGCCTCATGCACAGGCGTATGGATGGTTTTCTTTTTGTACCCACTAAGTGGGTCAAATCTTTTAAAGACGACACCTTCTCTGGAGGTAAGAAAATCTTTCTCTGATTTGAATCCAGCCTTAGCCCTAAGTATTCCAGACTTTTGACTGGTCTTAGAGCTGACTTGTCCCGGTTGATAATCCAACCGTGATATTCCAGATACTTGATTGTCTTGTGAATAGCTACTTCCAGCTTTTCCACTGAGTGGTCTATTAGTAGCAGGTCGTCTAGATATGCCATTATCGTTACACCTTGTGTTCTTAGATTGGCCAATAATGGGGCCAGAATTTTTGTGAACACTCGTGGTGCTGTGGCCAGACCGAAAGGTAAGGCTCTGAACTGAAAATGGCGCCCTTCTACTGCAAAGCGTAGAAATTTCTGGTGGGCCGGAAAAATGGGAATATGCAGATAAGCATCCCTTATGTCGATCGAGGCTAACCATTCCTGCCCTTGTAGGGCGGTGGCCACCGATCGGATCGACTCCATCCGAAAAGTCCTGTTATTTAGGAACTTGTTTAGCCCTTTTAGATTTAATATGGGCCTCACGTCCCCATTTGGTTTGGGGACTGTGAAAAGGTTCGAGTAAAACCCGAATCCGCTTTCTTCCAGGGGAACCTTCATGATTACACCTTGGAGCAATAGTTGTTCTAGTGCCAGAAGGAGGGATCCTCTCTTCTGGGGATCTCTTGGCACGTTTGACCTCATAAATTGGGCAGGAGGAGTGCCTTTTAACTCCAGCTTGTATCCCAGACTTACTGCGGAGAGCACCCATCTGTCTCTGATGGTGTCCCGCCAGGTCTCTGTGAACAACTGAAGCCTTCCCCCCACCCGATTGAGTGGGGGCAACGCTTCATGACTTGGGGGGAGGTTTTGTACCTCTCTTGATCCAGGGCTTCTTGTTACCCTGTGATTGTCCCTGATTTCTGCCCCCTGAATTTGACCGCGGAGGCCGTCGGAACTGCTTCACAGCCGATGTGCCCGGGACTGGAGAAGTAGGCCTCTTAAAAGAAGGACTTCTACTCTTGTTCTTAACCGGTAAGAGTGAACTTTTACCGGCAGAAATTTTCTGGATATATTTGTCCAGATCTTCTCCAAATAAGCGTTCTCCATGAAATGGGAAGCTAACCAGCAGTTTCTTACAGGGAGCTTCAGCAGACCAGTTTTTGAGCCACAGAAGCCTACGCATATGTACTACAGACAGCGTAAAGCGGGAGGCCTGTTGGATTGTATCCTTTATGGCGTCCACCGCAAAACACAAGGCTCTAGGCAGGTCAGCTAGGGCAAGAGCCTGCTGATCTGGTAAGTCCCTTAAGACTTGTTTCAACTGATCTTTCACTGCTTGGCAGACTCCAATCGCTGCTACCGCAGGTTGTGTCACCATGCTTGCTGTAGAGAAAGCAGATTTTAGTAAAGACTCCAATTTTTTATCTATTGGGTCTTTGAACATTGGAACATTATCTACTGGACATGTCAGTGATTTGTTCACAGAAGAGATGGCTGCGTCCACTGTAGGGACCCTCCATTTTTTTATGAACTTATCCTCCATGGGATAGATCACCGGAAATCTCTTGGGGGGAGCAAATATTTTATCAGGATGCTCCCAATCCTGGTAAATAAGCCCTTCTAATAAAGGGTGGATTGGGAAGGAACAGACAGCCTGGGGAGCTTTTAGCAACCCCAGCGAGGAAACCGTAGTGGATGGTGGTTCCGCCAGAGGCATTTTAAATGCTGATCGGACCATGTTAGTCAAAGACTGAACCCATAATCTTTCAGCCTGAGATGCTGAGAAAGGTTCTTCCACTGTTGATTCCTCCATAACTGAATCAACCTCATCCTCATCCCCTTCAGGTAGGTCGATCTCTGTGTGGGGCTGTTCCTCCACTAACAGGCACTCTGAAGGAGGAGACGGAGATCGGACGCGCTTTCCCTGTGACAGGGAAGCAGCGATCAATGCTGTTAATCTCTCTTCCAATCCTCCCAGAGTTGAGGATAAAACCTCCTCTGTTATATATACAGGAGCAGGTGGACTGGGGACAGCCGCAGCACCAGGCACTCCTGCGGGGTTTCTACGGCTACTGACCTCTGAATTCTCAGGGGAGATTGGTGCAGTACAAGCATGCCCAATATCCTCAGAGCCCGATGGAGACCCCTTTGGCTTCCTGGAAGACTTATTTCCGGAGCGTCTGGACGACATATCCTTTAAGCACAAAGCTGAGGTATTCCCGTCGTCATACACCAATTTTGCTGGTAATAGTCTAACACAGTTGCTGCTATATACCAGCTGGTGTCCACTAAAGTGCCTTTCTATGGGGATGCCTGCATCAACCGCCTCTGTGTGCCACTGTTTGTTGCTAGCTCTGTTTGCATCCAGCTGACACTTGTACTGTGTCTTTATACAAGCTGGGACGCCTGCACATGCGCAGAAGCGCCGTGGCGCGCATTGAGCGTCATCCACCCGCCCCGCCCCTTTTTTTTCATAGGAGGCGCGTGCACGTGCCCGCGCGCGCGCCCGTGCGCCATTGGCGCCCTTTTCGAAAATCAAACAGGGACTAGGAGCCAGGGCCCTTTTTGCCGGAGGGCCTGTGCGGTGGATGAGCGCAGCAACAGGGCAGAGGAAGTGGATTCCCACAGAGAAACTTACCAACTGCCTGGATCTTTTGACTTGAGAAAACCAAAGATCCACATGACAAGAAAAATGGACTACAGCGGCCTCTAGTGGTTTAACACAGGTACCGCGGTCCTCTTTTTTTTTTTTTCTTGACTACTATTAAAATTTTAAATTTTCAGTAGTTACAGGCATACACAGATATTAGCGGGAATACCGTTAGGTAACAGACAGAAAGACAAATTAGGCTTGGGGGTCCCCCAATAGAACCAAGTTCCTGGGGGCCCCCACTTACCTGTTCCCCGCCGCAGGACTCTGTTTGGTCCACAGAAGCCCAAACTTCACCTATCACGGCAGGCATTGTAATTAAACCTTCAGGGACCGGGTTCCCAAGGATTCCACTCCCCTGGACCTGTATAGCACCCAGCACAGACAACATCTTGGTCGTGGGTATGACCAGAGCTCTGGATCCCAGGGTCCAGCCCTCCTAAGAGAGGCATTACAGGCAAAACCTTGCTCTTCTGCTGCAAGGCCCGGGTACCGACCGTTTAGCTATGAAGCTTTTTTGGTGGGATCCGGAACAGCTTACTAAGGCCCAAAAGAACCTGTACGCAAGCCCAGTGAAAACACATGTTACTCTTTGGCCAACACCTTAGACACTGGCAAAAAACTGAGGTGCTCCCGGATGGGAGGGGCTTATATAGGGGAGGGTACTTCCGGTTTGGAAGTTGCCAGTGCCAGCACCTGAAGGTAAACTATATAACCCATTTATATAACCCATTAGTAATGACTAAGTCGCTCTGTGTCCCGTGATGTACGAAAAAGAAAAATCTCTTACAGGAACTTCCGATGCCCTCCCTGACAGCAGAACATAGGGACATCCTCGAGAGTCCGTTCACTCAAGAGGAAATCATGGCTACCATTAAATCTCTTAAAGTGGGATCCTCCCCTGGTCCGGATGGCTTCTCCAATGGGTATTATAAAAAATTTGGCCCTAGTCTGGCTCCGCATCTGGCCCGGTTGTTCAACTCTCTCAGGGATGGAGCAAAGTTGGGTACAGACCTAAACGCTGCTTATATCTCGGTCATACCCAAACCTGATAAGGACCCAAGTGAGGTGGGCAATTATCGGCCGATCTCTCTTATTAATAACGATATCAAAATCATGACCAAGATTATAGCTAACAGAATGTCTGGTTTGATCGCCTCATACATTTACAAAGATCAGGTGGGCTTCATCCCTGGGAGACAGGGCCCGGACCAGATTCGACGGACAATTGACATTATTTCACTTTTACAGTCTCAGTAAGATGGGGGAACCCAACAAAAAGGTTACTTGCTCTCGATAGATCTACACAAGGCCTTTGATTCTATAGATTGGGCATACCTGTCTGGTATCCTGGAAAGATGGGGTTTTGGCCCGTGTTTCCTTAATCTTATTCACTCACTTTACTCTAAACCCACTGCTCAAGTACGCCTGATGGGGAGATACTCGGAACCCTTCTTCATAAATAGGGGCACCAGACAGGGATGCCCACTCTCCCCCCTCCTCTTTGCAATAGCCAGAGAGACTTTAGCTATCGCGCTTAGATCGAATCCTGATTTTAAGGGAGTCAATTGCGGGCCCCGAGAACACAAGTGTGCACTGTACGCTGATGATCTCCTCCTCTTCGTTACCTCCCCATTAACATCTACCCCAGTAATCCTTAAAATATTGAAGGTTTTCAGTGAGGTATCGGGCTTGAAAGTAAATATGACTAAATCAATAGCCCTAAACATTATTGTCCCACCGGACATGCTCCAACAACTTTCTAACAACTTTGAGTTTGCTTGGACTCCCGGGGCGATCCCATACTTAGGCATCAAGCTGACACCGGACATCAGTAGCCTCTTTAAGGCAAATTACCCCCCTATGCTGCTGAAATGTAGAGTTGACATGAATTACTGGTTAAAAAGCGGTCTGTCATGGCTTGGTAGAATTCATGCGATTAAGATGACTCTTCTCCCACGTCTACTGTACTTATTCCGCTCCCTCCCTATCCCGATTAAGAAACAGGTCCTAGGTAAACTTCAGTCTGATGTTGTTCGCGTCGTATGGGGTAACAAAGGTTATAGATGTCCCTCGGGAATCCTCTTCCGCCTAAAATCACAGGGAGGCTTGGGTCTTCCGAACCTCTGGGATTACTATCAGGCAGCACAACTAGCACAAATCTCAATGGTCTTCTCGAGGGGCCCGAAACCGGACTGTCTCTCTATGGAAAGGCAAGCTGTCCCAGCGAACACCATTGACTATCTGCTATGGCGTGACCCTAAAGCGAGACCTGCGATTTTATCCCCCACACTCTCACACTCTGTTGCTCTATGTTCCCGGCTTTATGAACGTACAACCTTGACATCTCCTTTAAAACCCCTGGCTCATCTGTTCCATAACACTGCTTTCCTGCCGGGAATAAACATTAGGGCTTTCGAATGGTGGACAGATAAGGGCCTATACAGAATTGGGCACTTTCTCTCTCCGGCGGGTCCAATTTCTTTATCCCATTGCAAGAAGAAACTAGATATGCCCGACTCCGAATGTTTTAGATTCTCCCAAATCTCCCATTTCATGCACTCTATGTGGAACGACAAATCTGACCCACCTAAAATTACATCCAATGAACACTGGTGCTTGAACACTATGGACCAGAGGAGAGGTATCTCTTTAATTTACACGGCTCTGTCGAATAGGTTGACCAAGCCCACCTATGCTCAGATTTGGGAGGAGGATATGGACAGCTCCTGGGACACTGAGGTATGGTTCCGTGCTTCAAGGCGAGCGTTCAAAGGTATACTTAATGTCTCCCTAATAGAAGCTAGTCTAAAAGTATTAGTACAGTGGTATTATGTTCCTTCCAGGCTGGCAAAGATGTACACAGGCACCTCCCCAGTATGCTTCAGAGGGTGTGAGCTTGAGGGCACTATGTTCCACACTTGGTGGTCCTGCCCACGAATTAGAACGTTTTGGCGCAAAGTATTTTGCATCATTGGATCCCTGACGGGGATACAGATAGCTCCACAACACAGTATAGTACTTCTAAATCATACTATTCCCAACTTGCCCAAACCCGCCCAGACACTTTCATATTTTTTATTACTGGGAGCCAAAATGACCGTAGCCAAAGCCTGGAAGAAACCCACCGTTTCATTTCAAGGGTTCAGGAGGAAAGTCTCCTGGATCATGGTTCAAGAGCAAATTGTAGCTAAACTTAATGATAAAACTGAAAAATGTATAGCCACCTGGGAGCCTTGGGCCACCTCATGCAATGTTTCTCTTATTTCTGGCATTCAACCTGGAAATTTGAACTCTCACGTCCCACAGAACTAGCATGCGAGTATTTCTGTCTCTTTCTTTCATACGTTTATATCTCTTCTTCCCTCTTCTGCCTCTCTTGGCTTTCCTGGGTTAATGCAACCCATGTGTTAACGCAGTTCTCCTATATAATTATTTTACTGATTTTTGGTTTATGTTCGCTTCTTATTGAAGGGTTCTTTAATTACTGAGCACAGTAGCTTTCTATTCTGGCATACTTCCTTATGTTTAATAGTATTGATGAGGTGCTCCCTCTATTCCACTTGACAAGCATACCTTGTTGATGGACATTTACTAGGACCTTGTCTCTCCACCTACTGGGATGCAGCATGATCCCGGAGGGGCGTTCCTGGGGTTGGAGATACTGTGGTTGAATAACTTTAGGTATGCATCCGGTTGGTTGAGGTGGAGCATACTTATTCACTGGCAGTAATGCTAGGACATGATTACATGAGATAACTCGCAAGACTCATTTATGTACTTGCAGGAATGTATGTTTCTAAGGATGCACACTCGGTTTTTGTAATGTACAACCTACTTGTTTGACAATCTTTTGTTATCATTGAAAACTTTCAACAAAAATATTTGAAACAAAAACCTACTAGAATAAAAAAGCAAAGTGATTTTGCCAAATACATATTGTTAGTTTTACAGTAGGAAAGGGTTAAATTCTTGATTAGGTTATTTTTGCTGCCTGTGTCCTGTTGGGAGGGGGGTAGGTATTCCTTCACTTCCTGTCCTGGAGATGCAACAGGAAATGAGAGGAAATTTCCCCAAAGTGACTGGAATTCCCATCTCAGAGAATTGTTACTGAACATTGGAGGATTTTCCCTCACCTCTTGCCTGGTTACAGCTCAAAATGTTTGGATTTCTGTTAACCATTTGTCTTGGTGATAATGGTTAGCAAGAGACATAAAGGGGTTAATCTCACTAGCAGGGACATGGACAGCAGTAAGAACTAAAAAGGGCTTAATTATTCCTCACTCTAATTCTGTTTGAGTGGAGAGGGGATTGGTTACAATGTACTATATCCATTTTGTATCAAAGCACTGGACTTTATTGGTGTGCACAGACTAAAATATTTCGTTACCAATTTTTATTAACAAATCTTAATTTAAAATACATAAATGTATTGCAGTTAAAATACTTTAACACCTTATTTCCTGAGAGAAAATGCCTCAACGTCTTAGACATGCTGTAGATGGTATCAAGGGGTTCCTTATTAGCCTTGTAACCGCCTCTACATGTTTTGTGGGCACAAGGCCCGCTTCTTCAGGAGGACTCCAAGGTTCAATTCTTATAGTATCAGATTCCGCTTGATGAAGACCCCCATTAAAGAACACCCAACACCAAAAACCCTGGAGGGAGGGGCACATAGACCCTCAACAGGAACAGCTATGTTTTGGGGTCATATATGGTGTAAATACCCATGGAGGTAGAGGGGGGGGCAAACCCAGTTGTTCTGTAGTTAGTAGTCAAGTATATACTCTAACGACAAGATTGAAGAAAGTTCCTCAGGTGATTTGTTTAGAAAGCCATCCAATTTAATCAGGACATGTACGTTCTCTCCATTGAGCAACAAAGGTTTCTCCAATGTTTTAACATATTCAATCAGGATATAACTCAATTCGCATTCCTCCCACAACAGGTCCATACAAAGAGAGAGATTGCCCCCTTTTGCGCCTCCAAGCCTCCTTCCCTAATCTTGAAGAAATTGCTTAAACGTGCATCCTCACAGGGTGACACTGTGAATGCACAGGTATAAATGTGCCAACGTCCCGATATAGTAGGAAGAATATGAATGGACTAAAGAATGGACTTTAGGCGGCACATGGATAGATATTGTAAAAAACTAAGGGTTTTAATTTTAGAAAAAATAATAAGAAAATACATATAAACATTCAAAAAATTACAGTCTATTCGTACTTAGATACAAGTCTCAGGCTAATGCTCTACAATGCTTCAGAATTATACAACATATATGCACTCCATCCTTAACGAAATACGTAACCAGCAACCAAAGGCTAGTGAAACAGTAAACGTGTGAAGCAGGTGGCGTTAGCCATGGGTCCAATGTATCAGATGTAGTCTTGAATTGCTCTACCAGTTTCGCGAATTAACGCTTCTTCAGGAGCATAACAGTCTGTTGGGCATATATATAAACAACGAAAAATATATTTAACATCTTTAATACATAAAACAAAATATAAAACAGCATAAAAGACAAGAAACTTATTTAAAAATAAGAATTAAAAAGTTGCTGGCCCCATATAGCCTATATACCAAAGAGCAAGCCAACCATGTGACACCAACCCAACACGTGAACTAGCCCCCAGTGGGGCAATAGAAGATGATATGGTGCTGGCAGTGGTACCTAGGAAAGGAAGGAAAGAGGGAAACATGGAGGAGGGGAGAGGGAAAAATGGGGGGGGGAGGGGAAGGGGAAAAGGGGGGAATGAAGCAAGAAAGAAGGAGGAAGGCAGAGTGTACCTAAAAGGGAACCTAGATAAAACAGAGAATTGAAAAAAGGAATAAATAGTGAAGGAAGGTACAAAGGACCAACTCCCTATAGTAATCAATGGAGTGCACGCTATTACGAATACAAGAATACTCACAGGCCGAATGTGCTGCCACATGCAGCACACACCTAGGTAAAATTAGATTGGCTATTTGTCTGTAGCAAATAGCTGATAATGGTAAAAATCTGAAGGGGGAAGAGAAAATTAGTATATATATATATAAGGTCGCCTTGTTAACAACTATAGCATGTTTGACACAGTAAATGAGACTGACCAGATAAAGTATATGGCCAAAACAAAGGATGCTCACCACAATGACTCCCTAATCTATCCAAAACAAAGAAAAAATATGATTTTACATAACGTAAACTGGACTTTTTGACTTTAGAACAGTTGTACAAGCATACTAGAAACAATTTTAATTTAAAATTTTCTGGAGAAAGAGGTAACATTTCATGCCCTAATATCAGAGCCAAAAATGAATTGCACTGTAAAATAGTGTTCATAACTGAGCAATACATACTGTATGGCCAGCAAGACCAATTAAAGGAATCCAACTAACCTTATTTTTTTCCCCATAAGGCTTTGACTCAGCCTCTCTGAACATCTTTTCCAACAAGGAGCAGTTATTTAATATGGATAATTAGACACTGCAGGCTATTCATGTTGAAGGCTTCCATAGTTAATAGGCTTGCAGATCATTATATTAAGACCATAGCATCCACATGCTTTAGGACATGCACATAAGACTAGCAGAACAGGCTGCAATAGGGTGTTTTATAGTGTCAATGTATTCTTTTAGTAATCTTACCTGGCATTGAGTGAGCAGCCCACATAAATCTACAGCAGGTGCAACAACGTCAGGGGATGCAGACAAAGGATGGACTCACATTCTATAAATATGCAGCTGTTAATTTAATTACAGGTGCAATTTAACCTGCCAAGAAAATAAGTATATTATTTTCACAGGCAGAGTAGAAATAAAAGTCAGTTAAATAAAATGTTTGTTTAATTGAACACACTAGTTAGAAAGATCAAAGTAGCTCTCCATACACCAAACTACATTTTGTTCATATATTGTATATACTGCATTTTTAAAACACTTCCTGGTTACTACTGTAATAATTGGCCCATGTTGTGGTGATAGTGAGGTGACAAACACCAAACTCTGTGGGAGAATGAGGAAACACTGTGCCACCCTCATTTTCTTTCAAAAATGCCTTGTGGTAACCAAAATCCAGACTTAAATCTTATGTCTGAGATTTCATATCTGCATTTATGGGAGGTGACAACTTTTATGAAACACAGCCCAGCTTACAACACATTTAACACAAAGTAAGTTAGATGGACTGTAGAGTGGCCAGAAGCTTCCACTAGCAGGGTCTGCAAAATGTTCCTAATCAGGGCAAGTCATAAATAGACTGTCAGAACAAAACAACCAAAGCCAAACTTTCTACATTATCCATAATTCCTGCTGTGATGGAGTTACCTTCCTAAAAAGTGGTCACATGAATAGAGACGAAGATACCATGTAGTTAGACACAAAATATCTTATATTACAAAGGCCAGAAAGAAAATAAGACTCATTCAACTTCCTAGGAGAAACCTACTTCAGCAATATACATTTGGTATCTAATACATTTTAATTTAATTGAACTAAATAATATGCTGGTTGTTGGATTGTGAAACCTTTTTAGATGCAAATATAGATGTATTTAAGGTATTCCATTAAGTGTGCATCTGCTGGAACATAATAAAATACTCCAGTACACCTATCAACAGATCCCTTGAATCCTTTGATTGAATGTGTTAATGAGTAATGCCGCGTACACACGATCATTTTTCCCGTCTGGAAAAATTACATTTTTTTTTTTCGCCGAGAAAAACGATCGTCTGTGGGCTTTATGCCGTTTTTCTCGTTGAGAAAAACGGCAGGAAAAACGACGAGAAAAATTAGAACATGTTCTAAATTTTCTCATCATTTTTTCCATCATTTTTTCCCGCGGCAGTTTTCCCATAGGGAGACACTGCCGCGGAGCCCACAGACGGTCGTTTTTCTTGTCAAAGAAAAAAATGACGGGAAAAACGGTCGTGTGTGGGGGAACATGCCGTTCCCTCGTTTCTCATTTTTTTTCATGCCGTGATTCACGGCGGTGTTTTCACCGCCGTGAATCACGATCGTGTGTATGCGGCATAACACCCTGTCCAGGAACCAAAAAAGACAGCTGCCTTTGCAGCTTTGGGTTCATGTCTGAAATAAAAAAAATAAAACCTTTTTCAAATATCAAATTGGACTTACTCTGCAAGTGAATTGGACACTGCAGAAAAAACTAGGTGACCTTTGCTTAGGAATTTTTGACTTTTATTCTCTTTTATTTTACTGTTACATATATCTGTTTTCTAATATATTTTCTGTAAACAATTTTTGCACAGTTTTCTTTTTTTATTAAAAATAAATTTAAATATCGTTAATCTGAATCTCTGAATGCTCTAATTAGAAATTAAGAATTTTGCCTCTTTGAATATGCAATTGTAGTGTATACTTGGGGAGCCCTTTATGAGCTTTATTGATGGGAACTGTGAAATAATAGAGAATGCTCTTAAATTGCTAGCAGAGAAAAGATAATACAAATGAGAGAATTGGAAAGTTTAAAAGAAACAGGAGAACTGAGAGGTGAAATTAAAAGAACAGTAAAAGGAAGAAAAAAGGGTGTAGTTACAGGATGTGTCTAAAAAAAAAAGGGTGCAGATAAAATAAATATAAAAAAATATATATATATATTTTAGGTATTTTTTTTTACATTTTAAATATTTAGCGGGTAAGGTGCTGAATGCATCTATTGAGGTTAAATGGTTCTTTGTCAAACTCCCACAAAGGTATCATTCAGTAATAAAACAGAGGATTGTAAAACTATTTTATTATTTATAAGTTTATTCCTTTGAACTGAAAGTCTCCTAGATCCCAATAGAAGAAATGATAAGCTTTTTGGAAAAGAATGTGGATTTTGGAAATTTATTGCAAAAGGTCAATGAAGTGTTTTCAAATAAAGCATTGCCAAACCAAATAGATACTGCAATTATAGATACTGTTAGAGAGATCCGTAAAACCTATAATAGGGTGTATAATCCTAATGGGAGATGGCCCATTTCGAGAAATATGTAAAGATAAATATGTAAAAGAGAAATATGTAAAGAGAAATATGTAAAATAAGAGATAGAAGTAACATTTGAGTATATATTTGGCCCAACTTCTGCAAATACACTCAAGCATTTGCAGAGGGGTGGGATAAGATGCAAACAAAATAAAAAAAGTACTGTAATATCTCTTGAATTTTGAAAAGATACATTTAACATAAATATCCAGTTTAAGGAAAAACAGAACATTAACAAATAAAAGAAAATTAAACCATATCTCGACTTTGTATCTTTGAAGGGAACATCAGCTAAACATACAACAGAATTAAGATATGAGGAAACATAAAAAAATGTATGATGGACAGTATATGATGGAAGCTTTTCAAAACTGGAAAAGTTTACATGTGGTTTTACATAGAACTGTCTTAGTCTTTGAACTGATCTTAAGTTTGGTAGTGCAAGATATAGTTGCTCTGTCCGCTAGTGTACAATAAGCCTGAGTTATGCTGTGTTAATGTACCAATTAGTGTCTTGCAGAAGAACTGGGGTAACCCCACACGCATTCACTATACCAATTGTGCAGTTTCTAGTTTTGGAAGTTGTTTTTTCTATGCTTTTTTATGTTACATTTTTTGGACCACTAACCATTCTGTATGTACTGTACATTGTGGAAGATCCGTATTCTTTGTCTTAACTTTTGTACTCTCTTTTATGAAAATACTTCAATAACAAATATTGGGAAAAAAAGAAAGCTTTAACACCCCCATTTGTATCATAAGGTAATATCCATTTCTTTGTAAAAATAGTATGTAGCGCCCTGCTCCTATTGGGTAGGCGCTAGTGTAAATTTATCCGAGTTATAGTTCAGCTCAGAATAATTGTACCAAATTTTGGGTCTCTGTTCCAGTTCAGCTGGGCTGCACATTTTTCACCTGACTGTGGGTGTCTCTGTCACCACAGGTCAGGGTTGGAAATGCAGCAGGATGAATGTATTGGGTACCTCTTGCCCAGAAGCAGCTTAGTGGGATTGGTCACCTCGCTTTGTTGGATGCTTGTCAGGATCCCTAGCATCCAACTATGGATGGCAGGATAGTCTCCAATATGTGTCCGCCATCTTGTCCATGTATGCCCCGTGGGGGCCATTCTCCTAATTGTGACTCCCTGCAAGTCGCATGTGGCCTATTTGACGCTGCATCCTGGGGTGCCAGGTGGCCGGGGAGCCATCGGGATTATCTTTTAGGCTTTTTAGTGGAAACTCTGGTCCAAGAGGGTTCCCCTTTTTTATACACAGCCAACTGCAAACCAAAAACCTCTGAAGAAGCCCCCTAAGGGGTTTAAACGCGTCAGCATTGTATATGCACAGATGCATGTAAAATGTCAACATGTCAAGTTGTATAACAATTTTGGTTTAGCACCGTTGTGTATGGATTTTTAGATTCTTCTTTTTACCAGAGTTTATATTATAATTGTCATGATTCACGCCACATATTTACATCCAATAAAATCTTTTAAACATAACAATGCATATTATTTATAATCATTGAATTTTTGCTTGCCTAAAAACCCCATTGGGGGAACATTCCCATATCATGTTAGCAGTTTTCTGCCTCGGGGCCTGCAGACCCCCCGAGGCTCCGTTACCAAGAGTAGGCCCAGAAGTTGCTGAGTAAATTGGTTGCTTGGTAAATTGGTCCCGGCAGGGGGGGGGGGGGTTAGGATTGTATTAAAGATCCATATCAGAGTGGCTCTGAGGTTATATTTTCGGGGAGCTCAAGGGGGGACAAATCTGAGAGGAGGAAGTGATCTATCCACGGCTGCCACAAGCTTTCCTATTTTGGGATTCTGTCCAAAAAAACTGTGTTGGAAAAATCTTTTAAAAGGACAACTTTGTGTAAAAAACAAAAATGTGGTTTAATTTTTTTCCCACATCTTCCAAAAAATTCTGGAAAAAAATGACATGTTTAACCACTTGCCGACCGCCACACGACGATGTACGTCGGCAGAATGGCACGGGCAGGCAGATTGGCGTACAGGTAGTCCCTTTAAATCTTCCGCCCTGCGGTCGCGCGCGCCCATCACGTGGCTTGCGAGTGCGGCCGCGGTTCCCGGGAACTCGATGTTCCCGGGAGTCCCGCGATTGCGCTCAGCAAGAGCAGAACAGGGGAATGCCTTTGTAAACAAGGCATTCCCCTATTCTGCCTAGTGACACTGTCACTGATGACCGTTCCCCGTGATCGGGAACGGTCATCAGTGATGTGTCACATGTAGCCACGCCCCCTCACAATAATAATCACTCACTAGGAAACACTTAACCCCTGCAGCGCCACCTAGTGGTTAAACCATTCACTGCCAGTGTAATTTTTTACAGTAATCAGTGCATTTTAATAGCACTGATTGCTGTAAAAATGACAATGGTCCCAAAAAAATTATTAATAAAAATGACATAAAACAGTCCCCTATTTTGTAGAAACAATGGAATAAACTGTTAGCGCAAAAGACTAATGCATGATAGATGGCCAGGAATTGGATCTCAAAAAGTCCAGTCACAGTTCTTTTTAGTCCATTTGCTGGTATATAATGACCATTCCTATAACAGAAGGGAGCAATGGAAGGGTGATAGGAGGCAGCTGTCCTCAGAGAAAGTCGACTCTGCACAAGGAAGACAGGGGAACAAAACTCTTGAAGGAGCAGATAGCTCCGAGCGCGTAGCCTGATTTCTCAGTGGTGTGCTGAACACCTGTCCTTCCTTCCAGTGATACGCCTTGTTCGGCTTATGGTGACGTCATCATCCTCGTTCCCTGCTGGTTCTGGCTGGCTTCCTGGTGGCCACAGGATGAAAACTACACACTGCTCTGCTTACCCATGAGCCTGGATGCACCTGAGACCGGATCACACCGTGAACTACACACACAGATGAGCCCATTTTTTACATATGTCTGTAAGTGCATCTCCTCTGTCTTTAATAAATTGTGACTAAAATATTGCACTTAGGTGGCGCTTCCTGTTTTGTTCCCCCGTCCCTATTTTGTAGAAGCTATAACTTTTGCGCAAACCAATCAATAAACGCTTATTGCAATTCTTTTAACCAAAAATATGTAGAAGAAAACGTATCGGCCTAAACTGTGGAAAAAAATGTTTTTTTATATATTTTTTGGGGATATTTATTATCGCAAAAAGTCAAAAATATTGTATTTTTTCTAAATTCGCTCTATTTTTGTTTATAGCGCAAAAAATAAAAACCGCAGAGGTGATCAAATACCACCAAAAGAAAGCTCTATTTGTGGGAAAAAAAGGACGTCAACTTTGTTTGGTTGCCACGACAGCGCAATTGTCAGTTAAAGCGAAGCAGTGCCGAATCTCAAAAAGTGGCCTGGTCCTTGACCACCAAAATGGTCCGGGGCTGAAGCGTTTAAAAGACTCATTATGCCTCAAGTCCCTGCCTGCTACCTGGACCAGTGCTCTTCTCCTGTGGACAACTGGGCTACTAAAATCTGTGGAAAAAAATTGAAAAAATTTACATGTTCAAAAGACTCATTATGCCTCGTAAAATAGTTGGGGTGTTTGGATTTCAAAAATGGGGTAATTTTGTGGGCGTTTTCATTGTCCTGGTGATCCAGGGCCTCCAAAAGTGTAATAGGTGGTTGAGAAATTTGATGTGTAATTTATGCTCCTAGAACGCCTGAAGGTGTTACATCAATGTTGGGCCTCTGTAAAAGTCTTACACGTGTGGTATCATACTCAGGAGGAGTAGCAGAATGTGTTTTGGGGTGCAGTTTTTGTCATGTACATGCTATGTGTTGGAAATATCTTTGAAATGGACAACTTTGTGTAGAAAAAAATGCATTTTCATTATTTTCCACATTTCCAAAAACGTGTGGAAAAAAATGGCACGTTCAAAACACTAATTATGCCTTTTAGAATATAAGGTTGGGGTGTTTGCTTTCCAAAATAGGGTCATTTTTTTCCATTGTCCTAGTGCTCCAGGGCCTTCAAAAGTGTACTAGGTAGTCAACAAGTTAGATGTGTAATTTATGCTCCTAGAACACCTGACGGTGTTACCTGCATGTTGGGCCTCTTTATGTGACTAGGCTGTGAAAATGATGTAATTTATGCAATTTTTAACAGCTTCAAAACTGAGGGTCGGTGTCTTCCAAGCCCTTGCTAATGGTCAAATTAGTTGCAGTAAAGAGTTGCGACGCCGATTGGCGTTCCGGGCAAAGCAGTTCTGCGATTGGCTTCCACAGAAGAGCCTCGAAAGGATCCCTCTTTAGGTTAGTGTGGAGTAGATTGCGGAGCAGTGTGTAGACCCTGACCCACAATCTGCACACCTTAGGACAGATGTGCGCCATTGTGCCCTCTTGAGAGCACCCTCGGAAGCATAAGGGGGAGGTGTGATCAATTTTCAATGATTAGCACCATAGCTTGTAGACTCTCCAAGTTTCACACAGACCAAATAATATACACTTATTTGGGTTGTGTTTACCAAAGCAACGTACAGTAGCAGTATAATTTTTAGCCAAAATTTATGAATACAATTTTCTAATTTGCAATTTTTTTTATAACAGAAATTACGATTTTTTTAAATTTTTTTTTTAAATGTTGGTCGTTTTCTATTTATAGTGCAAGAAATGAGAAACCCAGTGGTGATTAAATACAACCAAAGGAAAGCTCTATTTGTATGAAAAAAGGGACACAAAATTAATATGGGTACAGTGTTGTATGACTGAGTAATTGTCATTCAAAGTGTAAGAGCACTAAAAGCTAAAACTTGTTCTGGGCAGGAGGGGGGTTTAAGTGCCCAGTAGGCAAGTGGGTAACAGAAGGCTTGATTAAAAATGTAGATATGATTCTAAGCCCCTGTTGCATACAGATTCATTCTATATTGTAGGCACTCGTAACTTTGTAAACTAACTACAGGATTTGTTTATGCCCAGTGATACATACCGTATTTAACTATATAAATCCCTACCAGGTCCTATCAGGTCTAAATAAATAAAGTCAAATAAATGGAAGGGAGCCCTGCCACAAAATACAATGAAGAAAAAAAAAAGGAAATTGGATGTGGGCTCAACCTCTTCCCAAAAATAAAAATAAAAGTAATACCAATAACAGCAATATAGAGTTATTCCAAATATATTTGTAAATGTACATCGGGACAGCACCATATTGGTTAAAATCAAATAAATACCCTCTCATAAAGTGACTTTCATGCCATATGAGATTGCTAATTCAATTGTAATCCCTGAGTATCATAGTTGTTATAGTGCGAGGGGCAGGGGCGTATCATGAAATGAGTGGGCCTGTGTGCAAGATAAAAAGTGGGCCCCAGGCAGAGGTAAAATAAAATGTGATGCGTGCAGCGAGCCGTGGAAACATGTGGGCGTAGCTTTAATTGTGTGAAATATTGGGTGTAGCTTAAAGGGGTGGGGCTTAATACAATCTGAGATGACTTACATAATGCAGAATGTGGTAATTTTAAATAGGGAATGTACAGTGCAGAGTGTAAGGCGGTGGGTAGTATGTGCAGCAGAGGGGTGTGAAGTGTATGCAGGTGGGTAGTATGTGTAGTATGTGTAGGAGAGGAGTATGGAGTGTATGGTGGTGGGTAGTATGTACAGGAGAGGAGTGCGGAGTGTATGGTGGTGGGTAGTATGTGCAGAAGAGGAGTATGGAGTGTATGGTGGTGGGTAGTATGTGTTGTAATATTTATTGGATTAATTTTTTTTTAATATCAGTTGGGGGGCTTTGTCTAAACAGACCCCTGACATCTCCCCTTTGAGACAGAGAAAGAGGCTGAGGATACATATTCCCCAGTCCCTTTCTCAGCATTGGAGATGAATGGACAGAAGATAGCGGCTCCTGTCCATTCATAAACTGAAGCAGAGTAACACACAGGTTACTCTGCTCAGCTATTACAGGACATAAAGAGTGTTTGGTAGCGATCGCTCTCTATGTCCAATTCAGAAAAGGAAGGAGCCGGTAAATTACATATTTACCATCCTCTTCCTCCGCTCTCTATCCTGACACATCCCTACAGCTGCCGGGAGAGGAGAGGAGGGAGGAAGGAGGGGAACCGGCTGAGGGGGAACGAGGGGGGTCAGAGGAGGAGGACAGGGGTCCGGAGAACACGGGGCTGGATGAGAAAGACATGGCAGACATTTGGGGATGATTGGTGTAGCCAGCCTGGCGCATTGAATTTTCGCTGGCACTCTTGAGACAGAGAACAGTCTGTGTTATTTATTGAGGGTAATAACTTGGATAGGGATGGGAGGTTATGGGATACCCATTTGACTTAAACAACTTCAACAACAACTTACTGATAGATTTAAAGAATAAGCTTCCAATAATTTTATTATAGATCAAGTTTATAGATGATGTATTTATTTTATGTAATGAACGTGAAGAACAATTTAAAGGATTTGTTATTAAACTAAATACCAACAATATCAGAATGTATTGTGTTACAAGTGAAGTTCATCTGCAATCCATTAGCTGTCTAGATTTGACCATCACAAAAAATGAACAAGGAAAAAATCAGTGCTACAATTCAGAGAAAACCTACATCAACTAATAGTTTGGCTCAAAGGGAAAGTCTTCACCCACATTCCCTCAATGAGAGGACATCTGTAGGTCAACCATTGAGGGCAAAAACGAACTGCTCCATGGTTGAGAAATGCAAAAAATAAATGTTGTCTTTTAAAAGCAAGGCTCTCAGAAAGAAGCTATTTGAATATCTGTTTTGAGACAGCTTAAAAAAAGTAAAATAAAATAGAACAAGAGAGTCACTTTTGAAATCTGTAAAATTAAGACCAATAAAAGACAATACAATTAGAGTCAATTGGCAAATATTCTAGACAGTCCAGAAAACAATCTTTAACATATTCCGATTTTTTTTCCCCCTAATAAGCCTAACCTATCATTTGATACAATGTTCTTGTATTATAGACATCCATTAAGGATCAGCTCCTGATGAGCGGCATGACAGCCGCGAAACGCGTCGAGCTTCAGATGCCAAATAATATTTACGATGCAGTTCTACCTCATGTTTTTACTGTTTTACTCAACTTATTTACGAACCAATGCTAATGAACTAACTAACCATGTTGGGTGATGAAATATGTACCATGGTGTCTTATGTATTTTACTGTACAATATTTAATAAATTTACATTATCTGATTTACTAGCTCTGTTTGGCTTTCAATCCGCATGCTTCATATAAAGTCCCGATCCTTTTCTGTCTTCGCATTCCGAAAATATTGGCCCATCTTGCTGGTAGATAAAGATTTTCAAACTGTGCTTAACCACCAGCTGACCATGCACAGTAAATATATTGCGAGTGAACCGCAGGTACAGGTACTGCAACGTACCGTGTTTCCCCGAAAATAAGACCTACCCTGAAAATAAGCCCTATTGTGATTTTCGGGAAGGGCTGCAATATAAGCCCTACCCCGAAAATAAGACCTAGTGTGGTATGTGATGTGTGCTGGATGCCTTCAGTATAGCGCCGCTCGGTGCTTAGCTAGCCTCCCGCTACTCTCCTCCTCTTCTCCCAGCTGTCAGCGGAGGAATTTGCCCCCCCCCCCAGTGCTCAGAGCAGGAACAAGAGCTCCGGCGGGCCATGTAAGTGCCGAGCGACGCTTATCTGATGTCCCACTGTTCTTCTCTTCTGCCAGCGGGGGATCAAGGGCCCCCCTCCCTCTGCAGTGCTCCGGCAGGTCACGGGAGCGACGCTATGGGAAGGTGTTTTCATTATCTGATACTGTAATACAGTGCATTCTGGAGTTTTGCAGGCACTTTTACTTGGTTCCACTGGCCACTGGGGATTCCTGACAGGCAGGGAGGGAGATTAGGGGAGAAGACAGCACATGACAAGTCCTACCCTGAAAATAAGCCCTACTGGGTCTTTTGTTGCCAAAATTAATAGAAGACCCGGGCAAGGTAAAGGAGGTAAAGGAGTAAAAAAAAAAAAAAACAAGCATAGCATTTGGAAGAACTCAAAATATTAAATGTGTCCTGGTCATTTTGATATGAAAAAAATAAGAACATGGCAGAGTGAATCTTGGTTACCAAAGAGACAAATGACTTCTTTCAATGTGCAAAGCGTGGTGGAAAAACAGAAACTAGATCTTTTTATAATTGTAACTCTACAGGAGTAGGGATGAGCTCGGTGTTTGAGTCGAACATAGGTTCGACTCGAACATCGGCTGTTCGCGCGATCGGCGAACAACGAACGATTTGGGCCGTTCTCGCCAAATTCGAGTGACGCGAACGGCCCACAATACACTGCGCCATCGCAGTGTAATCCCGGCGCTGTGATTGCCAAAGCATGCACTGTGACCCTGCATGCTTAGCCAATCACAGCGCCGGCAGCGAGGAGAGCAATGATTGGCCACAGGCAGGATGCCTGTGGCCAATTATAGCTGAGGGGGTTTAGTACACGCCCCACACTATAAAAGGCCGCCAGTGCGGCGGCCTTGTGTAGTGTGTTCCGGAGCAGGGAAAGTGAAGGATAGGCAGGGACAGTGTCAAATCTTGTCAAATCTATTCTTTGCTAAACCTTGTGTGTAGGGACAGAGAAGGATAGGCAGGGAGAGTGTCAGTGTCATATTCTTTGCTAAACCTTGTGTGTAGGGAGAGAGAAGGATAGGCAGGGAGAGTGTCAGTGTCATATACTTTGATAAACCTTGTGTGCAGGGAGAGAGAAGGATAGGCAGGGGACAGTGTCAGTGTCATTGTTGCTAAGCCTCCTGCACATTATACACCTGAAGTTAGCCCGTATTGCTGCTTTTTCCTGGTGTGTTACACCAACAGGATTTTGCGGCACTTACAGCGGGCGGAGTGTGCCTCCTGACCATATTACACCTTAACTTAGCCTGTATTGCTGCTTTTTCCTGGTGTGTTACACCAACAGGATTTTGCGGCACTTACAGCGGGCGGAGTGTACCTCCTGACCATATTACACCTTAACTTAGCCTGTATTGCTGCTTTTTCCTGGTGTGTTACACCAACAGGATTTTGCGGCACTTACAGCGGGCGGAGTGTGCCTCCTGACCATATTACACCTTAACTTAGCCTGTATTGCTGCTTTTTCCTGGTGTGTTACACCAACAGGATTTTGCGGCACTTACAGCGGGCGGAGTGTACCTCCTGACCATATTACACCTTAACTTAGCCTGTATTGCTGCTTTTTCCTGGTGTGTTACACCAACAGGATTTTGCGGCACTTACAGCGGGCGGAGTGTGCCTCCTGACCATATTACACCTTAACTTAGCCTGTATTGCTGCTTTTTCCTGGTGTGTTACACCAACAGGATTTTGCGGCACTTACAGCGGGCGGAGTGTGCCTCCTGACCATATTACACCTTAACTTAGCCTGTATTGCTGCTTTTTCCTGGTGTGTTACACCAACAGGATTTTGCGGCACTTACAGCGGGCGGAGTGTGCCTCCTGACCATATTACACCTTAACTTAGCCTGTATTGCTGCTTTTCCCATTTCCTTGCAGGCCATTAGAATGTCTGGAAGGCAAACAAGGAGAGGCAGACAGTCAGGAGCCAATAAAAGAGGGCAAGCAGGCTCTGTGTCTAGAGACAACAGTGCTGGTCGTGGACGCGGTGCATCGCCATCAGCACGTGACCATGGGACACGCTTCTCCTTCTTTTCGGCAGCTGGACGTGTTGAGCCGCATCATGCCGGAGACTTGGTAGAGTGGATGACCAAGCCCTCCTCATCCTCCTCATCCTCTCTCACCCAGGCTCAGGGTACTGGCAAAGCAGCTGCCAAAGCGTCCTCTTCCCTGGTATCAATGTCATCATCAGTCACTCCTTCCCTAGACCAACCATGTCCTCCTGAGGAGTCCCCCGAACTGTTTGAGCACAGTGTTGGGTACATGCTCCAGGAGGATGCCCAGCGTTTCGAAGGGTCTGATGATGATACCCAGCTAGAGGAAGGCAGTAGCGTGAGAGCAGAGAGAGGGGATGCTCAAGAAGGACATCAATCTGGCAGTCATGTTCCAGTAGCTGCAGCATACTGCCAGATTGGCTCCAGTGATGAGGAGGGAGGGGATGATGAGGTCACTGACTCCACGTGGGTGCCTAACAGGAGAGAGGAGGAGGAGGAGGATGAGGAGGAGACACATCTCCAATGAGGCATTATGCCCTCGGCGGGCCAGCGTAAGGGCAGCACACCGACGGAATCACACCGCAGAGCTCCGCCTGTGCAGGGCGCTGCCTCTGCCCGTTATTCAAAAAGTTCTTTGGTGTGGGCCTTTTTTGAGTCGAGTGCATCAGATCGCACAGCTGCTGTTTGCAACATATGTCTCAAGCGTATATCGCGTGGCCAAAACATCACCCGCTTGGGCACCACATGCTTGACCAGACATATGTTGACCTGCCATGCAGCTCGTTGGCAAGCCTACCTTAAAGACTAACACCAAAGAACAAAGCTGACCTCTTCTTGCACCACATCAGCTGGGATCTCCAACCCCACTATACCTTCAGTCCTCTCTGAAACCTGCTCTGAGAGGAATGAAGGTGTAGAATTAGGTGTTTCACAGCCAAGTACTTGCGGGCACTCTGCTACCAGTACACCGACGTCCGATTCTAGCAGGCAAATTTCCCTGCCCCAGCTGCTGGACCGTCGAAAGAAGTTCACTCCCAGCCATCCACATGCCCAGCGGTTGAATGCTAGCTTGGCTAAATTGCTTGCTCTTCAACTGCTGCCTTTTCAGTTGGTAGACTCGGCCCCCTTCCATGAGTTTGTGCAATGTGCGGTTCCTCAGTGGCAGGTTCCCAAACGTCACTTTTTCTCACGGAAGGCGATTCCGGCTCTCTACCGGCATGTGGAAGGCAATGTCTTAGCCTCGCTGGACAGGGCGGTCAGTGGTAAGGTGCATATTACCACTGACTCATGGTCCAGCAGGCATGGATAGGGACGTTACCTTTCTTTCACGGCCCATTGGGTCACTCTTTTGGCAGCTGGGAAGGATGCAGGACAAGGTGCAGTAGTGTTGGAGGTTGTTCCACCGCCACGCCTCCAAAATGCTACTACTGGTTGTGACACACCTCTGTCCTCCACCCCCTCCTCTTCTTCTTCCTCCATGGCCTCTTCCTGTGCTTTGTCCTCGGAACCAGCGGTGCTCCGTAGGCGTTCAAGGGGCTACGCAAGTACGCAGGCAAAAAGATGCCATGCCGTGCTTCCGCTGGTGTGTTTGGGGGACAGGAGCCACACTGGGGCAGAGGTTCTGTCTGCTCTGCAGGGGCAGGCCGAGAGGTGGTTGACGCCACGCCAGCTTAAGCCAGGAATGGTAGTTTGCGACAATGGCACCAACCTCCTCTCCGCTCTCCGACAGGGACAACTGACCCATGTGCCCTGTGTGGCTCACGTCCTTAACCTGGTGGTGCAGCGGTTCTTGGGCAGGTACCCGGGCTTACAGGATGTCCTGAGGCAGGCCAGGAAAGTCTGTGTGCATTTCCACAGATCTTATAATGCCAGTGCTCGCCTGGCTGAGCTGCAAAAGGAGTTGAACCTGCCCAAGAACCGCCTTATATGTGACATGCCCACCAGGTGGAACTCAACGTTGGCCATGCTGCAGCGGCTGCACACGCAGCAGAGGGCCATCAATGAGTACCTGTGCGACTACGGCACCAGGACAGGGTCAGGGGAGCTCGGGTTTTTTTCACCACGCCAGTGGGGCATGATCAGGGATGCATGCACTGTCCTGGCACCATTTGAGGAGGCCACGAGGATGGTGAGCAGTGACAGTGCATGCATCAGTGACACTGTACCTCTTGTCCACCTGTTGGAACATACGCTGCGTGGAATAATGGACAGGGCACTTGAGGCAGAACAGAGGCAGGAAGAGGAAGACTTCCTTGCCTCTCAAGGCCCCCTTTACCCAGACAGTGTTCCTTCTGTCCAACCCATCGCACAGGAAGAAGAGGAGGAGGAGGAGGAGGAGGATTGTGTCAGCATGGAGGTGGAGCCTGGCACTCAGCATCATCAGCAGCAGTCTTTTAGGGATGATTTACAGTCCCAAGAAACCAGTGGACTTGTACGTGGCTGGGAGGAGGTGGCTGTGGATCATGTCGTCCTTAGTGACCCAGAGGACTAAGGACCGAATGCCTCAGCTAACCTACGCTGCATGGCCTCCCTGATCCTGCAAAGTCTGCGGAAGGATCCTCGTATTCTTCGGATCAAGGAGAGGGACCATTACTGGCTGGCCACTTTATTTGATCCACGGTACAAGGGTAAGGTTGCGAACCTTATCTTACCGTCGCAGAGGGAGCAGAGGATGAGACAACTCCGGGAGGCCTTGCAGAAAGGTCTGTGCAACGCGTTTCCAGAGACTGGGAGGTTACAAACTCCTGGTCCTGGACCACGAGTTGCTGAGGCTTCGGTCAGTCAAAGAAGGAATGGTGGGGAAGGTGGTCGTCTGACCGATGCGTTTAGACAATTCTTTAGTCCGCAGCCCCAAGGTATGATCGGTTCCAGCAACCATCGCCAGCGTCTGATATACATGGTGCAGGAATACCTAGGGGCAAGGTCAGACTTGGACACCTTCCCCACCGAAAATCCTCTGGCTTACTGGGTCTTGAGGATGGATCACTGGCCAGAGCTTGTACAGTATGCAATTGAGCTACTGGCCTGTCCTGCATCCAGCGTTCTTTCAGAACGCACATTCAGTGCTGCTGGAGGATTTGTCACGGATCACAGGGTGCGCCTGTCCACCGACTCTGTTGATCCACTGACCTTCATAAAGATGAACCAGTCTTGGATCACCACCAGCTACCAAACACCTGAAGCTGATATAACAGACTAATTTATTTTCAAATGTCACATCCCTTCAAGACTGATGCTGATGCTGAGAGACTGTCCTGTTATGTTGACTGACTATCCTCCTCCTCCTCAATGATCCGATTGACGATGATAGCTTGGAAGAACATTTTTGTTTCTGGGTGCCGCCACCAGTGGCTAAGGCCCAATTTTTCAGCCCCTGTTTAACAGGGGTGTGTTATTACAATTTTTTATGCAATGCTTTGCAGCAGGTCTCATTCCTGCACTCCAACTAGAGTATCTGGGAGTGGTTGCAGTGTCGTGGCACCAGCACCAGTGGCTAAGGCCCAATTTTTCAGCCCCTGTTTAACAGGGGCGTGTAATTACAATTTTTGATTCAATACTTTGCAACAGGGCTCATTGCTGTGCTCCAAGTACAGTATCTGTGAGGGGTTGCAGTGTTGTGGCACCAGTGCCTAAGGCCCAATTTTTCAGCCCCTGTTTAACAGGGGCATGTAATTACAATTCTTGATCTAATAATTCACAGCAGGGCCCATTCCTGCGCCAACCAAGACTAACTGTGAGGCCTTACAGTGTTGTGTCAACACCACCACCACCACCACCACCAAAGGCCCAATATTTCAGCCCCTGTTCAACAGGGGCATGCAATTACAATTCTTGATCTAATAATTCACAGCAGGGCCCATTCATGCGCCCACCAAGAGTAACTGTGAGGGCTCACAGTGTTGTGGCAACACCAACATTTAAGGGGCAAATTTCAGCTGAGTATATACGGCAGGCCCCTACTTTCAAACATCCAACTTACAAACGACTCCTCCTTGCAAACGGAAGGATACAACAGGAAGTGAGAGGAAATCTACCCCTAGGAAGGCAAATTCTCTCCTGTAAGAGTTAATATGGGAAAAAAAGTGTCTACTCTCCACTGATGCTTTATCACCAATTCTTGTTTCAATAAAAACCCCAAATTTTCAAAAAACATTTGTCATTAGGACGGAAAGTGAGGTGAACTGTTCTGAACAGGTGCACACTGCACAGACAGCAAAACAAATGTTACAGGGGCGATAACCCTTCCCTATGTTTTCCAAAAAGCTTAAAAATAGATTTTTTGCCTGGAGCTACACTTAAACAATGTACCTGTTCAAAATTACAAACAGATTCTACATAAGAACAAACCTACAGTCCCTGTCTTGTATGCACCGCCTGTATACGGCTGTTCAGAGTATATAGGGCCTTTTTTATTTTGTGTGCGGGGTTCCCCTTAATATCCATACAAGACCCAAAGGGGCTGGTAATGGGCTGGGGTAGGGGGGGGGTGTGTGATGGGGTAGCTATGCCATTTTTCTTAAAGCGGAGGTTCACCCACATTTTAAACATTGCTGTCACCAGTCCCTCTTAACATGAATAAAAACAAATGCCTAACCTTTTATTTTTTTTGTTGTGTCGTTTTCATTAATCTTCTTTATTCATTCGTACTTCCGGGATTTCCTCCCGTGGGAGTAGGCGTGTCCTTTGCTGTGTCTCCTGGGAGCAAAGTGTCCTGCTTCCCAGGAGTAATAGAGTAACGCCTTCCTTGCAAACAAACATCACGATAATTCAATCGTCACGTGACTCGTCTACCCGGTCACGTGACGAGGGCGGATCTAATTCCGCCATTTTAAATAATGGCACGTAGGTGTATTGGCATCACAACGGGGCGTGTACTTTTACTGTTGACGCCTGTTGTGATGGCAACCAGGAAGTGTTGACGGCGCTGCTCGCCGTCAACACTGCGCGTGCGCAAGATACAGCGATGAATGCCGGGAGAAGCGCATTCATCGCTACCCGGAAGAATGTGCTTGTGGGCTTCAAGATGCCCACAAGCAAAATGGC
Source organism: Rana muscosa (assembly GCA_029206835.1). NCBI lineage: Eukaryota > Metazoa > Chordata > Amphibia > Anura > Ranidae > Rana > Rana muscosa. The sequence goes on from CM055128.1 coordinate 75,722,050, forward strand.
AAATATAGGAAGAATTTTTATAAAGAATAATTTATAACGAAAACGGACGGGGGAAGTTTATGAGCGCCGGACAAGTGAGTACTAAAAATACATAATGCGTAGCATAGAATGGACTGAAAAAAAAAAAATGTCCAGACCGCGGAACTTCCGCTTTAAGGATTTTCATCCATATTACCGGGACCAGACATTACATTAAAGCCGCAAGCAGTTTTAAATGGCTTTTTTTCCTTTAGAAATGTAATTTTGTGCAGGGACAGTTCTAAACACGGGAAACACGTGGCACTTCACAGGCATACTTTAGACACCCCCCAGGTACGATATTTAAAGGAATATTTGACTTTTTTTTTTCACTTTATGCATCATTAAAATGACTGCTCCAGAAAAACTGCCATTTTTAAAACTTCTTTTTGCATTGATACATGTCCCCTGGTGCAGAACCCGGGTTCCCAAACCCTTTTTAGGACAATAACATGCATAATAGTCGTTATAATTAGCACTTTAGATTTCGAACGTTCGCATCCATTGTATTTAATAGGGTTCTAAAGTTCGTGCGAACTTTCGGTCCGTTCGCGGGTTCTGGTGCGAACCGAACCTGGGGGTGTTCGGCTCGTCACTATACAGGAGTTATATATGCATTTAAATGTCCATGTTCAAAATGAAACAAAAGAAAAAAATAAGGCAGTTTCTAATACAGGTTTTAGAGCAGGGGTCTCAAACTGGCGGCCCTCCAGCTGTTGCAGAACTACAAGTCCCATGAGGCATTGCAAGGCTGACAGTTACAAGCATGACACCCTCAGGTAGAGGTGTGATGGGACTTGTAGTTCCGCAACAGCTGGAGGGCCACCAGTTTGAGACCCCTTTTTTAGAGCATGTCAATGGAGATGATTTACTAAAACTGGAGCAGTCAGAATCTGGTGCAGCTCTGCATGGTAGCCAATCAGCTTCTAACTTCAACTTGTTCAATTAAGCTTTGACAGAAAAAATCTGGAAGATGATTGGTTTCTATGCAGAGCTGCACCAGATTTCGAGCGCTCCAGTTTTTGTAAATGAACCCCAAAGACATTTTTCTTAAAAGAGAAAAAACTCTAGGGGAACACATATGGACAGAGTATAATGGAAATCCCGACTGTCTAAAATTTTGATAATCCAGGATAAGAAATTGGGTCCTCTTAAGATCTAGATAAGATTCTACTACAAACGGAAGCAACGTGATTATTCAGATAAATTTAAATAGCACCTAACTGACTCAACAAGGGGTTCACGTATGCACCGTTTATAAACTGATAATTAATTTAATAGAGGAAACAAATCTACAAACCGTTTATAAACTGATAATTAATTTAATAGAGGAAACAAATCTATTGGAATGTTGAATCCTGTAGAATTACATTTACATTGATATGAATAGAAATATTTAATTATCTAGGTCTAGGAGACCTCCAGGTAAAAGTTATTAATGAGTAAAATAATAGTATTCATAAAATTTATCTTTAATAAATAAGAAATGGTTTGGTAATTCAATAAAGAAGAGAGCATTGGGAAATGCAACACTTCCCTATAAAACCTTTGTTTTTCTATCTTATATTATCTTATATCCTTCATATTGTCATCATGTCTGGTCTAGTAGAGTACAAGAGACTGAAACAAATGTTTTCCTAACAGGGCAGATAAGAATGTATGGCAAATTAAAGGAGGACTTAACTCATGATTTACATGAGGTGGATATCCAAGCACAGCAGTAAGCCTGGTATCTGATGCCAGGGCTGAAAGGCAAAGTTATGAAGGTCTATCTGGGATTGACAGCCAAGATGGGTCATGATTAAAAGGTCATAACAAATGCTATAATTATATCAATTACCCCCAGAGGTCTACCTGCAGACACCTACGCATACAGTAAGTCACACTTGTTTGCCCTGACCTGGTGGATAAAAAGGACGCACTATATGGTGTGACAGACAGCCCCTGTCAGTGATAGATGGTGTGTATATGCCACACAGAATCTTGAGATTCTTAAGTTAAACAAATGGCAGTGAAAGGTTTGTTCAATATTGAGTTGGCCCACCCTTTGCAGCTATAACATCTTCAACTCTTCTGGGAAGGCTCTCCACAAGGTTTAGGAGTGTGTATATGGGAATGTTTGACTATTCTTCCAAAAGCTCATTTGTGAGGTCAGGCACTGATGTTGGATGAAAAGGCCTGGCTTGCAGTCTCCACTCTAATTCATCTCAAAGGTGTTCTATTGAGTTGAGGTCAGGACTCTGTGCAGGCAAGTCAAGTTCCACCACCCCAAACTTGCTCATCCATGTCTTTATGGACCTTGCTTTGTGCACTGGTGGTCAGTCATGTTGGAACAGGACGGGGTCATCCCCAAATTGTTACGACAAAGTTGGGAGCATGAAATTGTCCAAAATGTCTTGGTATGCTGACGCCTTAAGGGTTCCCTTCACTGGAACTAAGGAGCCAAGCCCAGCCCCTGAAAAACAACCTCACACCATAATCCCCCCTCCACCAAATGATTTGGACCAGTGTACAAAGCAAGGTCCATAAAGACATGGGTGAGTGAGTTTGAGGTGGAGGAGTCCTCACCTCAACCCAATAAAACACTTTTGGGGTGAATTAGTGCAGAGACTGGGAGCCAGGCCTTCTCGTTCAACATCAGTGCCTGACCTCAGAAATGGGTTTCTGGAAGAATGGTCAAACACTCCCATAGACACACTCCTAAACCTTGTAGACACCCTTCCCAGAAGAGTAGAAGCTGTTATAGCTGCAAAGGGTGGGCCAACTCAATATTGAACCCTATGGACAAAGACTGGGATGCCTTTAAAGTTCATGTGCGTGTAAAGGCAGGTGTCCCAATACTTTTGACAATATAGTGTATATGTGTTTCGTAGTTCAATTATTTTTGTCTTATTTTACAAAAACAATACAGGTTCTGTGCTGCACTGCCATTCATTTTTCCGATACCCTTATCTTTGTGCCGGTTGAAAAAAAGAAAATATCTAATTGGCTGATATGGGAACACTAACCCTTTTAGGCACTTTACTGTATATTGATAGTTTCAAGCCTACATTTATGCCTTTCTTTCTAAAACATCATTTTCTCAACCGTTTTTATATTTTTTTCCGTGCAAAACAAACCAGCTGGATTATTTCTGAAGTTGTCAAACATTTTTACACAGTATTATTCAGAACTGAAAAAAACATGCAAGGTATGCAACCATTAGATATAAAGGAACAAAGAGAAAAATATATTTTTGTGCTGTAACTACCCACACATGTACATGACTCACTTCTAATGGAAATGCATTCTGTAAATTTCTTATATTCTCATCTGAAGATTTGGCAGTAATAGAGCCTAATGGAACAAGATGGGGTAGCACTAAAACATCTTGATTGGCATTATGGGCCCTCAAGGGTTTCCAAGTTAGTTTTCACCGTTATGGTGAGCACCTGCAAAATGTACCGGGGAACTAATAGGCTTCCTTCTAAAATTGTTTCCAGTGTGTTTCTGTAATTTTGAAGATATAAATGTTAAGCTTTTTTAGCACCAAAGACTTAGGCAGCCCATACATTCATAATTTTTTTTTCGTTCAACCAGCAGGTTGAAAGAAAAAAAAATTATCCGGTTCCCCCATCCAGACATTCGGGTGGATGGGGGAATCACTCCCGCTGAACTATTGTGTTCTGATGGAGGGGAGCCTTCCCCGCTGTCAGAATACAACGATCAGTGCTGCCAGCTATAGCCGGTGGCACTGATTGATCTGGAAAAACCTGTACAACCAGGGTGCTCATACATGGGTCAAAATTCGACCGGTCCCTGCTGAACCGGCTGTATTTCGATCCATGTATGGACGGCTTTATGCAAAATGTTCTGCATTGTCATTATTGTATTATTTTGTTCTTGTTCTTGTTATTATTATTATTGTGATGATTGTTATTATTATTATTATTATTATTTGTGACCAAAATAGAGATTTCTCTTCAAATTTCCGTGAAAATCATTAGATTTGGGCAAATTTTACCCTTTCATTGAAATGCATTGGAGTCAATGGGAACAAGGTAAAATTAAGGTGATTTTTCAGGGCATAATAGACATTAAATGGCATAGACATTAAATGGCCCCCGAGGCACAGACCATCACCTAAGACACTAGCAAAAAAAATAAGCCTTGCCTAATGGGGAAGTGTTATATCTGAGAGAGGACTTCTTGTCTTTTTTTGCCAGTGTCCAATCACCTGAAGGTTCCAGCATAACCCTATTGTTATGAATATGAAGATGCTCTGTATCCCAGTATATACGAAAAAGAAAGTTCTTTTTAACTATACTGAACCTGTTCTCAAGCCAAAAAAAAAACTGCCCCATTAGCCTCATTATGTTTTTGTTCAAAAAATAAAATAACAGATGAAAAAGTTAAATAAAAATGTATAGTACACATTGCTCCAATACCAAAGAAAAAAAAAATACAAAGTGAATTGCTGGAATTATTTAAGGTCTGAAAAAATTAAATAACAGATAAGAAAGGGTCCAAAAGAAAAAAAAAACACACACACAAAGTGAACTGCTGGAATTATTTAAGGTCTGAAAACTGGACAAATTTTTAACCACTTAAAGACCCCTTACTGTATATATACGTCGGCAGAATGGCTCGTACAGGCACAATCACGTACCTGTACGTGGCCCTTTAACTGCCGACGCCGGGGTCGCGCGCACCTTGCCGGTGGCGCGCTCGCAACCCCCCTGCCTTCCCCGTGAGTCGGACCGCGGGTCCCGTGGACTCGATCGCCGCGTGGATCCCCGCGATCGTCTCACGGAGGGATGGAGCGGGGAGATGTTAGTGTAAACACAACATCTCCTCGCTCCTCTACTGACAATGTCAGCGATCTCCGCTCTGTGTAATCAGAGCGGAGATCGGTGATGTGTCACTAGTAGCCACGCCCCCCCTCAGTTAGAAACACGCCCCTAGGCACACTTAACCCCTCCAGCGCCCCTAGTGGTTAACCCCTTCACTGCCAGTGTCATTTTTACAGTAACCAGTGCATTTTTATTGCACTGATCACTGTAAAAATGACAATGGTCCCAAAAATGTGTCAAAAGTGTCCGATGTGTCCACCATAATGTCGCAGTCATGAAAAAAATCGCTGATCACCGCCATTACTAGTAAAAAAAAAATTATAAAAATGCCTTAAAACTATCCTCTATTTTGTAAACGCTATATAATATGCGCAAACCAATCAATAAACGCCGATTGTGATTTTTTTTTAACCAAAAATATGTAGAAGAATACGTATCGGCCTAAACTGAGGAAAAAAAATGTTTTATATATTTTTGGGGATATTTGTTATAGCAAAAAGTATAAAATATGTAATTTTTTTCAAAATTGTCGCTCTATTTTTGTTTATAGCGCAAAAAATAAAAACCGCAGAGGTGATCAAATACCACCAAAAGAAAGCTCTATTTGTGGGAAAAAAGGACGCCAATTTTGTTTGGGAGCCACGTCGCGCAACCGCGCAATTGTCAGTTAAAGCGACGCAGTGCCGAATCACAAAAAGGGGCCTGGTCATTATGCTGCGTATTGGTCCGGGGCTTAAGTGGTTAAAACATGCGAAGCGTGCACTGGTTTGGCTCACCAGTCACTGGGGTGGCCTCTGTTTTTTACAGTTGGTAAAGTGGACCTGTCATAACCTTGGGCAATTCAAACTGAGCAAATGTTGAAAAAAATATGTAAGCAGATGTTATATTTTACAAAAAAAGATTTTCTAAAAAAAAAAAAGAAAAAAGGAGGTGGGTTGATCCCTTAAGAGGAAAAGGGACAGTGTGCCATTAAAATTCACACACTGTGCTCCTGTCTGGAATCTCAGCTTTAGAATCTTTCTACGGTTTTTAAAGTTCACATAGAAAAGCTTAAGAATCCAGTTAAAACATGAACAGGAAAAGAAAAAGTCCACAGAAACAGTTGCAGAGTTTGACAATAAAAGCTTCAGTCTTGGCATGAGTCCATGAACAACTGGTCTTGCTAGTTCTACTCCATTATAATCCAATGATAGAGGCAGCAGTCATAAGCCATTGTGTACCTCCACATTTCATATTAAATTGTACTATAGAGTTTTCTGATTGGCTGAGGCTGAAATCGCTATTGCAAAGGCTGGCAAAGGAATAAGGATTTTCAACAGACTTCTAATGGAAAATGCTATTTATCTTCCCAATAAATGCCACAGCTGTGCTAACGGGCCTATTGTAAGACATCGAGAAAGCTAAAAATAATTTTGTTTGGTGTAGGCTGCAGAGAGGGAAGGAAAAGAGTTTGGAAATAAGAAAGTCTGTTGCAGTGTTAAAGGATAACAATCATTAAACATCGAACAACAACTAATTTATCAATTAATTCATTTTAATCTTCGTCTTATGCCACTGAGGCGGTGTTGACGTCTTGGGTAGTTGTCCTATTGTCTCTATCCATTGGCTGTTCTTGGCAAGCTATATGGATGTGGATGGCAGGCCTTTCTTCTATGCAGGATATGCAGACTGGAGGTTCGATCGCCTAGAGCAGGGGTCCACGGGCGTCCGCTCCATAGGGCAAGGGGGGTCAATTGCCCCCCCCCTGGAGACACACTATATTTATATGGACATGGAGTGAAGCGGAATTATCCTCAAGAGCTATTTCACACTGCCAGCTGGCCACGTTATCGGTAAAGTGCCGCTAGTTTTAGTGGCACTTTACCATCGTTTTAGTGGCGCTATTCAGCCGCTAGAGGGGGAGGTTTAAAAAAAATACAAATTGCTAATCAGACAATGGCAGCTTGATCCTTCTATTAAGCTTTTGCATCAGGTTTCTCAAACCTTTGCATGCCTGCGATTTATGTCATAATGACTAAGCTCCACCCCTTCATGACATTGTCAAAAAGGGACCGAGCATGGATGACCTTAAAATGATGCCCCCCCCTGAAAAAAGTTCAGCGGACGCCCATGCAGGGGTCTTTAAACTATGGCCCTCCAGTTGTTCGGGAACTACAATTTCCATCATGCCTAGTCATGTCTGTGAATTTCAGAGTTTTACAATGCCTCATGGGACATGTAGTTCCGCAACAGATGGAGGGCCATAGTTTGAAGATCCCTGACCTAGAGGAAACTGTACAGACTGCTCTCTAATCACCAGGCCTGACTATTGTTGTGTGGGGCAAGGAGAGGAGGAATATGACGTCATCCCCGTCTAAGCTCTGACATTAACATAGACCATTGGGAATGCTGCAGCAAGTATAAACAGAAAAGTCAGTGCTACTACCCATATGACACATAGATAGCAGAGCTCCCAGGTGCTTGATCCACAGTCACTAGCTGAGTAGAGTAATGTGGAAAAAATGATTCGCACTCTAGTTGTTGTTCTTAAAATGTCTTAATTTTATTGAAAAAGCCGCAGTGGACAAACGCAGATGAAGTCAGTTGAAGCGTTTCAGCCCATAAGGCCTTAGTCATAACCTATGACTAAGGCCTTTCTAGGCTGAAACGCGTCAACTGACTTCATCTGCGTTTGCCCACTGTGGCTTTTCAATAAAATTAAGAAATTTTAAGAGCAACAACCGGAGTGCAGATAATATTTTCCACAATGCTGCAGCAAGGGTTGATGTGTCTTTAAAGAGTAACTCCACTTTTGTTGGAGAAAAAACAAACCCCTCTGCACATTCCCTATACATTGCACGTATTTAAAGTGGTTTCATACCCCCAATTGTGAGTCTTACCTATAGGTAAGCCCAGGCCTTTTTTTCTCAGAAAATAGATGCACTAACTCAACAACGAAATGCCCCCCAACCCCCCCCCAACACACACACACACACCCTCCAAACATCATCGAATAGTGTATGTGGTCAAATTTCACTAACAGTTCAAATGTCTTAAAGGGGCATTAAATACCAGGAGTGCATTATGTACAGAATGCAGAGTTTGGGAGTTGTTACACAAAGAGAGCAGTGTTCAGGGGTGTGCTGCACTACACAGAGTGCATGGCTTTGCCTTCCTCAACAGGTGCCTACCTCTGCATCCCCTATTCACATCTCACTTTCACCCCTCTTCAGCTCTTACCTCTGCATGCCCTCATCTTCTCCCTTATTAAAAGCTCCACCATCTTTCACTTGTCTTAATTGTGTTGCTGTATTAAGCTGAAGCACCCAGGGGGCTCTAGTAGCTACCAACACACTGTAGGTGTCTCTGCCTCTCTCACTTGCAGGGAGATCATCAAGTGGGGTGTCAGCACCTGCACCTCCCTTGTCTCCATCATACACTCAGTGGGAGCCACTCAGGAGATCAGATCTGTGGGAGCTGTTGGGAGACAAGCTATCACTTGTAAACACAGAAGCCAAATTTCTGTGTTTACAAGTGATAGTGTTGAGCAGGAAGCAGAAGGCCTGAGCCAGAGGTGGTGGAACTGAGTTCCACCAAGTTCCAGCTGAAAAAAAGCCATGGGTAAGCCTAAAATAAGGCTTACCTATAGGTAGTGGAAATATTTCCTAAACGTGCGCTGTTTAGGAGATATTTACCTTGTAGTGCGCCGATGATGTCATCGGCGCATGCGCTGTGAAGAAACGGACCTCTGTGCTGTTTCTTCCCGAACGTGTGCCGTGACTGGTGGCTCCGGCGTGCATGCGTGGGAGTGACGTCATGCGGCTCCGGCCAGTCACAAAGCCGGAGTCCGCAGCCCTAGAAGGAAGAGGGGCGAAGATGGATGCCTCCTGCAGCGGGGACAACGCGGGCTTCATTTGCCAGGTAGGTGCCACATAATGGACTAGTATGCGATGCATACTAGTCCATTATGCTTTTACTGTGCAGATTTTTGGGTGTAAACAAAAAAGGAAGTAAAAACCATCAGGGTTTACTTCCTGTTTAACCACTTCAGGTTTTCCCTATAGCATTTTTACTGCTACAGGGCAGCACCTGTGTGGCGCATCATGTATATATACGTGATCCAACACTTCCGGGTAGGGGGGCAATTTTTGTCAGGCAGAGAGATAGATCTGCTATGTAAACAAGGCAGATTGCCATCCTGACAGGAGGGAAGGGCTAGAATTTTTGTCCCTGCAAAGCAGGGAATAAAATCCATTACATCCCCTAGTAAAAGCACCTCACACAGTATAGTAAAACACTGGCTAAGCAAACAGTTAACCCTTTAATCGCCCCTGATGTTAACCCGTTCCCAGACAGTGTCATTAGTACAGTGACAGTGCATTTTCTAGCATTGTTCACTGTATTTGTGTCACTGGTTCCCAGAAAAGTGTCAAAAGTGTCAGTTAGTGTCAGAATGTTCGCCGCAATATTGCAATCCAGCTATAAGTTACTGATTGCCGCCATTACTAGTAAAAAAAGAAATAAAAAATATCACATTGTTTGTAGACACTATAACTTTTGCGCAAACCAATCAATTAACGCTTATTGGAGGTTTTTTTAACCAAAAATATGTAGCAGAATTCATATTGGCCTAAATTTATGAAGAAATTATATTTTTTCAAAAAAATTTATTGGATATGTTTTATAGCAAAAAGTTAAAAATATTATTTATTTTTTTCAAACCTGTTAGTCTTTTTTTGCTTATAGCACACAAAAAAATGCAGAGGTGATCAAATACCACCAAAAGAAAGCTCTATTTATGGGTAAAATAGCAATACATTTTATTTGGGTACAGCGTTGCGTGACTATGCAATTGTCAGTTAAGGTAACACAGTGCCGTATCGCAAAAAATTGCATGTTCATGAAGGGGGGGTAAACCTTCCAGAGGTCAAGTGGTTAAACAAACTTTGCAACAAATTCCTATTTTGATCACTTACTCATGCTGAATGGGAGGATCTTGTTCATTATTAATAATCTCATGCACTGTTTTAATGAGGAAAGCTGCAGTGTCAGCATCCCTTTAGAAGTTATTAACTCTTGAGGGGAATCTCAGCAAAACATATATTTCTGTTGTAGGAGGTGCCTAAAATCTGACTTTTATCTTACTGCAGACATCTAGGAAAATCAGTGAGCCAATCACACAAGCAGGAAAAGACATAGGTGTACAGAATGCCTCCAGGTTTGTCACATTGCATTGAATAGTACAGAAAATTACAAAAATGCAGATTAAATAGAAAAGGTAATTTTTAATAACATTAAAATCCAACATGGCCTTGGTAGCAATTGTATATGCAATATTATTATTTTTTTTATTTGTTGTTTTTTTTTGCCATTAAAGTGGAGTTACCCTTTATGGCCCCAAACATTTTGCTGACAGGGCATAGTCAGGTCTGCTAATTAACCAGTTGTGAACTCCTCAGTCCTTCTGTCTCCCTGACATTTACCCCCTCACACTTAACAGCTATTCCCTACTGTAAAAATGACAGTCGCGTGGTGCTGTATAAATACTGCCAGTGGCGTTGCCAGGTGGGGGCGGGGGGGTGCGGGTCGCACCCGGGTTACACCAGCCAGAGGGGTGACACCCGTGGATAGCAGCAGCTGCGGCACCGCTAACACCGCTCGCTGCCTTACACTGATCTGCGCCTCCCTCACTCTGTGTCAGTGGAGCGGAGTCGGACTGAAGCCGCCGGCGCCTCCTCCTCTCTGTTTACATCCAGTGAGGAGGAGGAGCCCAAGGGGCACACACCTGTGTGTACACGTCCACGGCCGCGCTGTTCTGAGGTCTGTACTGTACTCTCTATTAAGTAGATGGACGTGTGCGGCAGGGGAGGGGTGCCTATGCTGATGGGGGTCTGCACCAAGTGGGGTGTCTATACTGCGGGGGTCTGCACTAAGGGGGTGTCTATACTGCGGGGGTCTGCACTAAATGGGGGGTGTCTATACTGCGGGGGTCTGCACTAAATGGGGGGTGTCTATACTGCGGGGTCTGCTCTAAATGGGGGGTGTCTATACTGCGGGGGTCTGCACTAAATGGGGGGTGTCTATACTGTGGGGGTCTGTACTAAGGGGGTGTGTGTATACTGCAGGGGTCTGTACTTAGGGGGGATTCTATACTGATGGGGGTCTACACTAAGGGGGTGTCTATACTGCGGGGGTCTGCACTAAGGGGGTGTCTATATTTCTGGGGTCTGTACTAAGGGGGGTGTGTATACTGGGAGGGTCTGTACTAGGGAGGGGTGTCTATACTGCGAGGGTCTGCACTAAGGGGGATTCTATACTGAGGGGGGTCTGCACTAAGGGGGATTCTAAACTGATGTGGGTCTGCACTAAAGAGGGGGTGTCTGCACTAAGACGGGGGATTTTACACTGATGGGGGTGTCTGTACTGATGAGGGGGGTCTGTACTGAGGGGGGTCTGCACTAAAGGGGGTGTCTATACTGCGGGGGTCTGCACTAAGAGGGATTCTATAATGATGGGGGGTCTGCACTAAGGGAGGATTCTATACTGATGTGGGGGGTCTGTTCTGAGGAAGGGGGTCAGTACTAAGTGAGGGGTTCTGTACTGAGGGGGGTCTATACTAACGGAGGGTGGTCTTTACTGAGGGAGGGGGGTCTGTACTTAGTGGGGGGGTCTATACTGACGGAGGGTGGTCTGTACTGAGGAAGGGGGGGTCTGTTCTAAGTGAGGGGGATCTATACTGCGGGAGGGGGGTCTGGAGTCAGTGGAGGGGGGTCTGTACTGAGGGGGGGTCTGTACTGAGGAGGGATTATAGTTGGTGTAGGGGGGTGACACCAATTTCTTCTGCACCAGGTGACACCAACCCTAGTGACGCCACTGAATACTGCAGCTTCAGAAGCTTCTGTTGTCAAAAGAGCAAACCATCTGACACAGTGTTTAAAAAAAAACACTGATTAGATGCAAGATAGAGATATACAAAGTAACTGACAAGTAAAAAATTGTGTTCCCTTATTAACCCTTGGTTTAACCGAAGCTCTATTTAACGTATTTTTCTCCTTCTTCCCTTAGCTATTATATTCCTGATGATTGTTTTGTTTGTTTATTTCTATTTTTCTAATCATTAATATTTAAACATTTCTTTTGTTTTAATTTGCTGTGCAAAATTGAAAAAAGCCCTTATTTCATTTGTAACTACATTTGCAATGCATTGTACCTGAATCAAATTTTAATGCTGTTTTAAACAGCAAAAATAATAGAATAAAATGCATACTTTTTATCCACAGTAACAATCATTTGTTAAACTAACACTGATCAAAACAGATAATTTTTTTGTGTTATGTGTCTATGGATTGCATTAAAAATAAAATAATTGCAAGGCAACATCATCATATAAAAGCTTTTTTTTTTCCTAAAGAAAAAAAAAAAACATTGTGTGCACAATTATTTAATGCAAAATTTATTTTAGAAAATGGAATATACTTTTAGTAACTGAATATGACATCTTATTCTTGGCTAATGAATATAACTTTTCTAAAAAAAAATTAATAGAGACTAAGGCCTGTATAAGAGGCTAAAACATGTCAATAATGACGGGTATTGATTCCGTTTATTGGATGGATTTATTAAAATCGTATATATGTTTTATTTTTGAGACATGGTGGTGCCGGATTTTTTTCTCCTTGATTGAAAAAAAATTAAAAAATAAAAGAAAATATTTATAATGATCAATTAGATCAGGGATATGCAATTAGCGGACCTCCAGCTGTTGCCAAACTACAAGTCCCATGAGGCATAGCGAGACTCTGACAACAGCAAGCATGACACCCAGAGGCAGAGGCATGATGGGACTTGTAGTTTTGCAACAGCTGGAGGTCCGCTAATTGCATATCCCTGAATTAGATGAATGAGATGAAAAGTGAAATTTTTGCTATTGGTGGAACCTAGTGGGTGGAGTCGGGCCAGATTTCTTATAGGTCTAGAATACGAGATACCCGTGCCTTAATTCCCAACCCTATTCCTCCCCACGAGTCTTTGGTGATCCTTCTCACCTTTGACTTTTCCAGCTCCTCCTGTTACATTCTCCACAATATAAAAATTTTAGAAAAGGATTAACCCTTTAACAACAGCGTGGAATGCCTAAAATATGGTTTATAATCATATTTTTTTTTCTTTAGTTCTCCTGTATTATTTGTCCAAAAGATATAGTATACAGTATAAATAACAACATTATGACACTTTACACATACATGGAATAAAAAATGCTATTATTTGTTTCATTTTTTTTTTTTTTATCTGATATTTCTCATGTTTTTATTTAGTGTTTATCCTAAGCAGCAAAATGTTCTCTTATTGTCTAGAGTGAAACAACTTAAATACATACCGTGAAAGGATTTACATAAATCATAAATGTACTTATATTCCAATGTATCTTGATTCGCATTTCAAGTGTGTGGGTGTTTTCCGTACAAAACAAAAAAACCTGCATTGTATTTGCCATCCTTTGACTGATAAATAAAAAAAAAAAATAAGATTACTGCGGTCATAAAAATAGATGTGATGAAGCGTTGCCCTGTAAGATTAGTCTTCTCTATATAATTTGTTTCCTGTGACCATAGATTCATTTGTGTGATGTATGTTCTGCAGAATTTTAACAGTAAATTGGTTACAAATATTGCCAGCAGAGGAACAGAGAAAATAAACTCAGCAGCTTCCTTAAAGGGAGAGAATTCACTGCCATATTCTATTTATTGCAAGATTAAAACAATACTAAACGATATCCTTATTCACCAAAAATAATCCATGCACATCTACTACATAATGGCCCTGTAAATTTTAAAAACATTTTTTATGTACCTGTTTCTTACTGTGTTTTTCTGCCTCCACTTTCCTCCTCACTTCCCTTTGTTTGAAACAAGCAGTGCATGTTAGTTGTGGTTGTGTACACTCTTCTATGCACATTACACATCCCATAGTGCATAGATCATCTTGGGATTGAGCAAAACATCGTGGCTACGTTCCTCCATACAGCTGGATCATGGAGAAGAAGAAAATCGGATCACATCAACAAATAAAGGAATTTGGGCATTTAGACATGGCTGAAAGCAAGGGACTTTTTTGAGTTAACGGACTTGTAAAGGCAGAACGTTTTTTTATCTTAATGCATACTATGCATTAAGATAAAAAACCTTTTGTGTGTAGCAGCCACCCAGGCAGTTACTTACCTGAGCCCCATCACTCTCCAGCGATGTCCACGAATGTCTAAGCCGGTCGGGACACTCCTCCATATTGGCTGAGAAACATCAGCGGTGCCATTGGCTCCCGCGGCTGTCAATCAAGTCAGTCAGCCAATCAGGGGAGAGAGGGGGTGGGCCGGGTCAGGGTCACCGTGTCTGAATGAACACACGGAGCTGTGACTTGGCTCCAGTGCCCCCAAAGGAAGCTGCTGACTGTGGGGGCACTCGATAGGAGGGAGGGGCCAGGAACAGCAAGAGGGACCCAAGAAGAGGAGGATGTTTTTGTTTTTTTTTAAACAAGACTTTACAATCACTTTAAGAATACATACTTTAATATCATTTAAAAACAAAAACCTAAATTTAATGTTACTTTAAGTGTAGGGCACTGCTGCCTCCCGCCTATTTTTAGGGTGATTTATTATTCTTTGGTATATATTGTGTACATTAGTTTTGGTTGGTTGGTTGTGGGAGTCTTCTTTTCTTGCTGGGAATTTTGCACTCATACATTTGCCATTCATGGGTCAAATTTTGAAAGAATTTTCTTTCAAAACTAAGATTATTTTTTTTAGAATTTTGCACCATTAAGCCCTGTACACACGATCGGATTTCCTATGGATTCAAATCCGATGGATTTTTCCATCGGAATTCCGATGAAGCTGACTTCCATCAGTCTTACCTACGCCTGCTGTGACGTAAAACACTCAGACGAGCCGAGAAAAATGAAGTTCAATGCTTCTGAGCATGCGTCGACTTGATTCTGAGCATGCGTGGGTTTTTTCTCCGATGGAGTTCCACACAAACGATCGGAACTTGCTATTGTTTTTTTTTCCATCGGATAAATTTAAAACATGTTCTATTTTTTCTCACCGACAGATGGGGCCCATACACGATCGGTTTGTCCGATGAAATAAGTCCATCGGACTGTTTTCATCGGTAAAACCGATCGTGTGTACAGGGCATAAGGCTCCATGCACACTGGCGTAAAAAACAGTTTTGTGTTCTTTGTGTTTTTGTGTTCTGCCTGTAGAAGCAACTCAATGTTATTCTGTGTGTCCATGCACATTAGGACGTTTACAGGCATATTTTTAGATCAACGCTTAGAGTTTCTGATTGGAGCTCACTGGCAGAAAAAACGTAAAACTCTCCTAAACTCGTCTAAACTTGGTACAAAAAATGCTCTATATGAGCGTTTTTTACTCCAAAGAGAACAGACGTTTTTTTAAGCCCAGTGTGCATGGAGCCTGAGTGCTCAGCAACGTAAAGCAGGACATGTATGGGTCAAAATCTGAATGAATTTTCGTATGCAAATCGTAACTAAGAATTTTCTTTTGAACTTTGCACCATTAGTGGGCTGCAGCAATGACCGATTTTCGTGCAGCGATCAAATTTGAGTGATCGGGCATGTTGGAAATTTTTGGAAAAATTTTAAAATTTCTAATCAATGATAGAATTGTGCAAGAAATAGAATCGAAAAAGAAATGTGCATGAGCTGTGACCTGGAAAGAAAAGAAGATTTCCAGCCACAAATTTTTGTTTCTGTAGCAACATGAGCTGAAATTTAAGGCTTGGTTGGTCAAACTTTGGGTTCACAAAATGCAATTTGACCCATATATGGCCTGATTTAGAGTAAAATAGTGAGAAGATAGAACCCTGGAACTTGTGTAGAAAGGTATTTTGTTGTGTACTTCAACCCCACTCATCTATATAAGCCCTGACCTTGATTTATATGTCCTAACAGTGTCCCACATTGGTTAACATTTAAAAAGGACAGCTTTAAAAGTTGTACTGTGTATAGTGCATTCATAGAGGAAAGTTCCATGCCAGAAGTTGCCTAAAAGCACTAAGTTGCTTCACCAGCAAAATCTTGTTTATTCAACCAGTTCAAATCCAGTGTTGGCACCTCAGATTAGCAGTGATTTGCCCAGGACAAAGCAACAGTTTTAGTTAAATCCTTTCCCCTTATCCAGCATATACTTACCTATTCTTTGCTCTACTGTTACCAAAATCAGTGCTGCGGCCCTATGTCCCTGTGGCTTCTTTCTGTTCCCGCTCTGCTCTTTTTTGCCCACTGGATGGCCATTGAAGTTGCAGCTTCTGTGCTTGTGCATGGGAATTTACATCATCCCCTGTACCCGACATTATTCTCAACATGCCAATAATAAGTCAAGATGTACACTGCACAGTGCATGCACCAGGCAATGTACATAGACGAAGAATTTCTACTTTGCATGTCTCTTTTGCCAAAAACCCTCAACTTTACCTTGAAAAGCAAGGCAAAAATGCATTACAAAAAGCTATAACACGCTTTTCATAATAAGTGCTCATTCATCTCAATATAATGTATTGTTGATAAATTACCTGGTGATGCTGCCGTTTTCTTTATTAAAAGCTTTACTTCCTGTCACAGGCCAACAACGGGGGTCACCAGCTATTGGAATGGCTGATTCACCTAACATTGTCCGTGCCCAGAAGCTGTTCTGCTGCATTTTTCAACTTTGTGTATTTTCTTGCTCTCACTTACTGTGCATGTCTGAGTTTCAACAGTGCTTGGTCCTTAGTCTTCAGTCAGGCAACATCACTTCTTGTAGTGACATCCAGCTTCAGGGAAAGCTCCACCCGCCCCTAAGTAAAATAAAAAAAACTAAGACCAAGCATACTGTCATGCGACCCTGGATAACAATGAAAAAGTAGCTTAATGGTGATTTCTCTGACTTTAACATATGAGAGTGACAATAGCTATTTAAGAACTGACAGCCTATCCAAGCGTAATTCCACTTTTGTGTCAACATCCATTTAGAAGAATTTAAGCCTTGATCCCAAAACCAAATTTCCTATTGCAGTGGGTGCCTAAAATGTTACTTGTATCTTAGTGCAGATGTCTGGGTACAGTAAATCAGTAAGCCAATCATACATGCAGCAACTGACATTTTCGCACACCAATGGTGTATAGAATACCTCTAGGTTGCCATATTACATGAGATGTTACAGAAAATTACAGTGGCCACAGATTGGAAAGGAAATTTAATTTTTGATAACCCTAAATTACCACACGACTTATCAATTGTATGTGCTATATTAAAAGTTTTCTTTTATTTGCTATATTTCTTTACGCTTTATGCTTTAAGGTGATTGTAAGGCAAGAATTATTATTTTTTTTAACAACAAACATATAATACTTACCCACTCTGTTCCCTCTGTGCTCCTCTTCACGGTGTCCCCCGCCAGTTCTTCTGGCTCTTCCCCCCCTGCGAGTGCACTCATAGGAGGCTGCTTCCCATGGGGGCCCTTGTGCATGCTCGATCCCGAGGTGGGCTGTTTGCGTCTATTCAGACACACAGCCTGGCTCACCCTGCCCCCCTCTCTGCTCACAGGTTTTGATTAAGTGCAGCAGAATCCAATGGTTCTAGTGGCTCTCATCCAAGCCTGTGAGAGCCGAGAGAGAGCTGGACCAAGATTGGGTTTGAGTGAGTATTTAGGGAGGCTGGGGAGGAAGCCACTATTAAAAGTTTTTTTTGCCTTAATGCAGATAATGTATTAAGGTTAAAAAAAAAAAAAAAAAAACCTTTTACCTTTAGAACCGCTTTAAGCTGGGTGGAAATAATGGTTAGTCAACAGAGGTCTATGATGAATTTCCCCACCACTGGTCATCTGCAGATGTGAACTGGGAGCCAAAGTTAGAGTTAGGTTTGGATCTCTGGATCAGAGAAACAGAAGGAAGGCATTATATTACATTCAAGATACCCCAATCTTCTTTAGGGTCAACACGAAACTGAGATATCAAAAGAAATACATTTCTTTCATTATATGGCGAGGTTAAAGGCCTAGAATTGAGCTGAAGACAAATGCCTACACATTCCCTAAGTATAAATCTTCTGAATCTCTGTTGATATAATTTGGCCTGAATGGTACACTATGTTAGGGATTGGGTTATTAATACGTCGTACTATACTAACCCATATATTGAGTCTCAGATAGTACAACTGTGGTCTACTGGATCTTTTCCATACACCTTTCTGAATTTTCTTTATATATATATATTAATAATAAACAATTTTTAGGGGATACTTTGATAGCGTGGAAAGTGGTGGGGAAAGTTTTGAAGATCCCAGGCCTGTTGACACCATTTATGTCAATGACATCTTCACCGGTCTTTTCTTTGGGGAGGCAAACTTGAATTTTTCATGTAGGCAAATGGAAGTGATCTGGGTGACTCTAAAATATCATGCACCTCATCCCAATTATTAGAAATAGTGAAAAGAGAGAACCTGGGATTATGACGGTGCTTGAAATAATTGGTACATAAATAGTTTATATAAAAAAATATAGATTCTTTATTAATATACACAAATGAGTAAAGGGTTCAATTAAAATAGTATGTACAGCATATATATATTGGTTAAAGTGGGTCG
Source organism: Rana muscosa (assembly GCA_029206835.1). Taxonomy (NCBI): domain Eukaryota; kingdom Metazoa; phylum Chordata; class Amphibia; order Anura; family Ranidae; genus Rana; species Rana muscosa. Next base: position 75,740,518 of record CM055128.1, read on the forward strand.
CTGGTATCCCAATAGAGAAAAAAGTGGTCACAATTGGATATCGTTTACAGCATTTGTCAAGGCTTCAGAGAGACCTACCTCCGCCAGTCCCAGACCAAGAGATGGACGGATTGGTGGCCCCCCCACCACATACACAGAAGTAGACACAGAAAGCCCCAGATAGGGATCGTGCGAGAGAGACCGTGCACAGCCACAGGAGGTAGATAAAGACCAAGCTGAGGTACATGAAAATAAGCAAGATATTAGTGGTATAATATATATGGACATTGGACAAAACCAAGGTCCAATGTGGCATCGGACAAAAAGGCTTAAAAATACTTACTATGCTCAATATTACAATGCAAAAAATTCAGGGGCGCCAGGGAGTGATATAGTGTGGACAAGGGACTAAAAATAGTCACAAAATTCCACTGCAGGACTTTTATCCATTGAAATACGCAAATACAAAAATTAAAATGTATTGAAGCCCAATATGGAAAGGGTATGTATGATGTCAGAGATTATCAAAAAAGTAATGAAATAATTTTTAAGTCTAGAGGATGAGAGAAGAGTACCAAAGCTGGATAAATATATGGACACATCTAGAGACGAGGGATAGTACATACCGTATTTATCGGCGTATAACACGCGCCGGCGTATAACACGCACCCCAAGTTTAGCAGGGAATTTTAGGGAAAAAAACTTTTAGGAGGGAAGTTTAAGAAAAAAAAAATTTACATTTAAATACAGCCTTACCAGTGTCATTTGCAGCCTTGCCCAGTGTCCAGTGCAGCCTTGCCCAGTGTCCAGTGCAGCCTTGCCCAGGGTCCAGTGCAGCCTTGCCCAGGGTCCAGTGCAGCCTTGCCCAGCGTCCAGTGCAGCCTTGCCCAGCGTCCAGTGCAGCCTTGCCCAGCGTCCAGTGCAGCCTTGCCCAGCGTCTAGTGCAGCCCTGAATTAAAATTTGGCGCCGCCGAGATCGCCGCTGATACAGGGCAGAGCGCGGCGAACGCCGCTGAGAACGCAGGGATGGGCGGAGCGATCGCCGCCGAGATACACATAGCCGAGTGTATTCGGCTATACTCGGCTTTTCTCGGCTTCACTCACAGTCACGCCGAGTCCCGCCCTATGATGGACATATCACAGGTCCAATGATGGGACTGGGCGTGACTGTGAGCGGAGCCGAGAAAAGCCGAGTATAGCCGAATACACTCGGCTATGTGTATCTCGGCGGCGATCGCTCCGCTCCGCTCACAGTCAGCGGAGATCGCCGGGGATAGGTGAGTATCGGCGTATAACACGCACCCACGATTTTCCCCTGATTTTAAGGGGAAAAAAGTGCGTGTTATACGCCGATAAATACGGTAGCTCAATATAAACACAAGTGAAATTAAAGCCAGTGATTTAATTTCACTTGTGTTTATATTGAGCTATGTGCTATCCCTCGTCTCTAGATGGGTCCATATATTTATCCAGCTTTTTTCTCCATTGGGATACCAGCGCCCCACTTTAACCAATATATATATGCTCTACATACTATTTTAATTGAACCCTTTACTCATTTGCATATATTAATAAAGAATCTATATTTTTTTATATAAACAATTTATGTACCAATTATTTCAAGCACCGTCATAATCCCAGGTTCTCTCTTTTTGCCGTTGAATTTTTCATGTTTGGATTGAAGCTGGTATAGTGAACCTTCAGGACATGTTACATCCTGATGGTTCCCTGTCACCGTTCTCCATACTTCGTCAGAAGCATGAAATTTCAGAGTTACAGTTTCTACAATATGCACAGCTAAAGAGTTTTCTTGCTTCTGTTGCGGAAAATACATTTTAATTAAAGCCCTGCTAGAATCAGAGGGTCTATCATTTTCTGAGGAAAGACAAGTGCTTGGATGCTCCATTAAACTCAGGATTTATAGCTAAATCTGTGGGGGGTTTTTTGGGGGGTATACCACTGGAGGATATCCAGCATGGGTGGAAATGTACTATTAAAGCATTAATAAGTGAAAATTGGAGAGACAGTCCATTGATAATTTTTCATATTGGTTCCTATGGGAAAGGGTCGTTTAGCTGTGGATATTGGTAGCGAGTGGATGTGTGTCTAGGAAAGGGAACATCGTAAACGGCGTTTTACTCCTTTATATTGGGGTGCTGTTACATTGGTGGCAGCAGTGGGATTTTCCCTCCAGTTCCTGGGACACTCCAAGCCACCACAGTGAATGACCAGCTATGCAGCCTGCAGGAAAGTCACGCTGAAAGACTTACTTGAGAGCCATGATGGACCAGAGAGATGGTGATGCAGGACCCCGGTCAGTTGAAGATTTGTTTCAGCAACGAGTGCGACAGCGGTTGGCATTATATGGTGCTAACCCATCAGAGACCGCCATTCAGGAAGCCATTAGAGGCATCCAGCTGCAGGATGCGCGACAAAAGAGAGAACTAGAGTGGCAACATGAGTGGAGAATGGCGGAAATACGACAATCGGAGATCGCCTACAGACAGCTGCTAGAATCTGCTCAGCAGCAGGGTGGGGCTCCCTTTGCCTGGGACTATCAGGAAATACCAGTTGACAACTATGAAATCCTGGCTGAAGAATCAGCAGTGAGAAATCTGAAGATTGCCACCCCTAAAGCCGAAGTGGATGATATGGAGTTCCAGGGAGCTAGCCTGGCTGAAGAATCGGCAGTGGAAAAGCTGAAGATTGCCCTCCCTAAAGCCGAAGTGGATGATACGGAGTCCCAGGGAGCTAGCCTGGCTGAAGAATCGGCAGTGGAAAATCTGAAGATTGCCATCCCTAAAGCTGAAGTGGATGATATGGAGTTCCAGGGAGCTAGGGCAGTTGGCTCATCTTCCCAGCTACGGATTACAGAAGGTATGGATTTAAGGGACTGTTCGGAGGATGTTATGGATTATGCATCGCCCGCTCAAGTACTGACAGCAGGACAAAGTACTGCAGACCCCTGCTCTACACCCGTGGCAGTTTTGGAGGCCCGAGTTGAGAAGGTGATGGTTCCTCTTTCCGAGTGGATTTCAGAGATGCAGGGAGGAGAAGCAGCCATTTTCCCTCCCCAACAGCTAGCCAGAGCAGATGGTGTGGAGTCCCCAGCAGAAGTGCTGGCAACAGGGCAGAGTGATAGCAACCTCTGCCCAGCACCGGAAACAACTGGGGAGTTTCAGGGAGCCGGGGCAGTTGGCCCCTCTCTCCAGCAACAAGCTGAGGGGGTAAAGCTTTTACCCCCAGCTGAATCACTGGCAGCAGGGCAGAATGCTACTGGCCGCTGCACACAACTGCCACTTGAGCGGATATCGGTGGATGGGACTGCGGTCTCCACTCACAGCAACCCAGCAGAAGAGCTGGCAACAGAGCCGAGTGCCACGGGCCTCTGCTCTCAACTAACAGAAGAGGGAGTTCCTGTGGTAGTAGATGGGACTTCAGTCCTCACTGACACAACCCCAGAAAATGGTGTGACACTGAGACAGGAGGATGTCAGCCTTGCTTTGCAAGCACTGGGGGACTTCAACCTACCACAAGTGGATGGGACTTCAGTCTCCACTTGTATACCCCAGGGATGCCGGGCAGTCGACCCAGATCCCCAACAGCATGACGGACTGAGCCCAGTCACCCTGTCTTCTCCCCAGCGGCGGGTATGTTCTCTGAGAGAGGCAGAGGTTGGCTGGGTAAGTAATGCTCTGCTTGGAGCAATTCATTTGTGGTACTGGGTGGATACCAGCATTGGAAGAATGGACCCATGGACTAACTTCGGAGTAGACCCGTCTGGGGTCCCCTCCTCTGTTAGTCCCCTGCCGAAAGGGGAGATGTGTGACAGTGGGGTCACTTTGGACACAGGGTGAATAAAAGAAACCCCCGATATGGTCTGTGATAGCCATATTCAAGGCTGTATATACATTGTATATAGATTGGATGTATACTGTGTGTGGGGGTTATGTAATCATTGCTGTGAGGAATTAAGGTGTTTTGCATTCTATTGTTCATGAAGTCTGTCCTTGTGTGTATTGTAAAGTGCCAGACAGACTGGCTGCCAACCCTTTGTGAGAAGATGTGTATTGTGTGGGATCTTTTGAAGCCTAGCAGACGTCAGGATGAGGTGTTGAGTCTTGGGATGTGTGGGTGGAGCTGGGCCATTGTTCATGTTAAATCATGTGTATTGAATTGTGTATAAAGTTACAATGTTTCTCAATAATAAAGTTTTTCCTATTACAGAAGAAGACAGAGTGCGTCTCGTCCTTCTAGGGGGATCGGTTCCTATGGCAAAGGGTCGTTTGGCTGTGGATATTGATAGCGAGTGGATGTGTGTCTAGGAGAGGGAACATCGTAAACGGCGTTTTACCCCTTGATATTGGGGTGCTGTTACAGAGCCCATCAGGTTTTAACAGTTCATAAATTCTCAGAGTGGCTGTTTGTCTGAAATGTCCTCTTGACAAACCTAATTTGATTCGGCTATGGTGGCATTTCCCTGATAATAGAGAAATTCTGGCAAAATGTTATACAATTTATGAATACTATAACAGGTTCCACAATGTTGCTGTATCCATCTACAGTGTGTGTTTACTACTATTTATGGAAAGTGAATGAAAAGCAACAGGTAGCACTTAGTAGATGGGAAATTATTTGTTTGTTGGAAGCAAAAAATTATAATGACTCGATGGATTCAGCCTAACTATAGTTTAGGGGATTTTAAGGTGTCTATATTAAGATTTTAAGATTAAGATTGCATTATGCTGTAGATAAATTGGACACTGAGAGAAATAAGGAAATTATACCTGGTCTTGTTATATAGTTAGCGGCTCTAAAGCCTTAAGTTTTTTTTTTACCTTAATGCATTCTTTGCATTAAGGTGAAAACCTTTTGTGCAGATGATTCCCCCCAGTCCCCCCTTATACTCACCTGAGCCTGATTTCAATCCAGCAATGTGCACAAGAGCAGCATCTCTCTCTGCACTCTCCCTCCTCACTCTGCAGATTAATAGCAGTGGGAGCCATTGGCTCATGCTGCTGTCAATCAAATTCTATGACTAGGGAGCAGGGGACGTGGCAAAGCCCCACTGTCTGTGTCTATGGACGCAGACCGGGCGGCTTGGGAGTGAGCTTATATGAGTATCTACTAGCAAGTAGGGATGAGCCGAACACCCCCCGGTTCAGTTCGCACCAGAACTTGCGAACGGACCGATAGTTTGCGCAAACTTTCGAACCCCGTTAAAGTCTATGGGACTCGAACGTGAGAAATCAAAAGTGCAAATGTTAAAGGCTTATATGCAAGTTATTGTCCTAAAAAGGGTTTGGGGACCTGTGTCCTGCCCCAGGGTACATGTATCAATGCAAAAAAAGTTTTAAAAACTGCCGTTTTTTCAGGAACAGTGAGTTTAACCACTTCAATACCAGGCACTTATACACCTTCCTGCCCAAGCCAATTTTGAGCTTTCAGCGCTGTCGCAATTTGAATGACAATTGCGCGGTCATGCTACACTGTACCCAAACAAATTTTTAATCATTTTGTTCCCACAAATAGAGCTTTCTTTTGGTGGTATTTGATCACCTCTGTGATTTTTTTTTTTTTGCACAACAAATAAAAAAAGAGTGAAAATTTTGAAAAAAAACAAAGTTTTCCTTTGTTTCTGTTAATTTGTTTTGTAAATAAGTACCTTTTCTACTTCAATGATGGGAACTGATAAGGCGGCACTGACGGGCACTGATAAGGCGACACTGATGGGCACTGATGAGGTGGCACCAATGAGGTGGCACTGATGAGGTGGCACTGATGGGCACTGATGATGGGCACTGATAGGCGGCACTGATGGGCACTGATAGGCGGCACTGATGGGTACTGATATGTGGCACTGGTATGCGGCACTGATGGGCACTCATAGGCGGCACTGATGGGCACTCATAAGCGGCACTGATGGGCACTCATAGGCAGCACTGATGGGCACTTATGGGTGGCACTGATGGGCACTTATGGGTGGCACTGATAGGTGGCACAGACGGGCACTGATAGGGGGGAACTTATGGGCACAGATGGGCACGGATGGGCACTGATAGGTGGCACTGATGGACACTGGTAGGTGGCACTGATGACACTGGTGGCTGGCATTGCTGGGCATCACACATTGTGGTCGTGCCATGATGGTGCCAGTCAGTGCCCATTTGTGGGCTCTGATTGGCATATGTTATTTATGTATTTTTACATGTGGATGGCCATGGGGGACTTACCTGGCCATCCACATGCTTGGGACTTCCCTGGTGGTCCTGGGCGGCATCCTGGTGGTCTAGTGTGGATATCTGAGGGGGGGCTGCGCTGATAAACAATCAGCGCAAACCCCCCCTGTCAGGAGAGCCGCCGATCGGCTCTCCTCTACTCGCGTCTGTCAGACGCGAGTGAGGAAGAGCCGATCAACGGCTCTTCCTGTTTACATCGTGATCAGCCGTGATTGGACACGGCTGATCACGTGGTAAAAAGCCTCCTCCAAAGGCTCTTTACCGAGATCAGTGTAGCGGTGTGTCAGCGGCGGGACGTCAATAGACGTCCAGTGTGGATAACACAACCACTTCCCGGACGTCAATCTCCTATTGACTGGGCGGGAAGTGGTTAATGATGCTTAAAGTGAAAAAATAAAAGTAAAATATTCCTTTAAATATCGTGCCTGGGGGGTGTCTATAGTATGCCTGTAAAGTGGCACGCGTTTCCCGTGTTTAGAACTGTCCCTGCACAAAATGACATTTCTAAAGGAATAAATTTCATTTAAAACTGCTTGCGGCTTTAATGTAATGTCTGGTCCCGGCAATATGGATGAAAATCATTAAGAAAAACGGCAGGGGTACCCCCCCTACCAGCCCATTACCAGCCCCTTTGGGTCTTGTATGGATATTAAGGGGAACCCGGCACCCAAATTTAAAAAAGGAAAGGTGTGGGGCCCCCAGGCCCTATATACTCTGAACAGCAGTATACAGGTGGTGCAAACAAGACAGAGACTGTAGGTTTGTTCTTAAGTAGAATCTGTTTGTAATTTTGAACTGGTAAATTTTTAAAGTGTAGCTCCAGCCAAAAAAATCTATTTTTAAGCTTTTTGGAAAACATAGGGAAGGGTTATCACCCCTGTAACCTTTGTTTTGCTGTCTGTGCACCTGTTCAGAAGATTTCACCTCACTTTCTGTCCCAATTGGATTTAGAAAATTTGGGGTTTTTAGTTAAACAAGGAACTCTTACAGGAGAGAATTTCCCTTCCTAGGGGTAGATTTCCTCTCACTTCCTGTTGTCTCCTTCCGTTTGAAAGTAGGAGTCGTTTGTAAGTTGGATGCTTGAAAGTAGGGGCCTGCCCTATATACTCTGCAGAAATTTGGGCCTTATATGTTGGTGTTGCCACAACACTGTAAGCCCTCACAGTTACTTTTGGTGGGCGCAGGAACGGGCCCTGCTGTGAAATATTAGATCAAGAATTGTAATTACATGCCCCTGTTGAACAGGGTCGGAAAAATTGGGCCTTTGGTGGTGGACGGTGTGGTGGTGTTACCACAACACTGTAAGGCCTCACAGTTACTCTTGGTGGGTGCAGGAACGGGCCCTGCTGTGAAATATTAGATGGGGAGGAAAAATTGGGCCTTAGGCACAGGTGCTGGTGCCACAACACTGCAACCCCTCACAGAAACTCTAGTTGGAGCGCATGAATAAGCCCTGCTGCACCCTGCCTTTGGCCAATTACGTCTCTCTGTACTGACGGTGCTGTGATTGGATAAAAGCATGCGGGTCATAGAGCATGCTTGGCCAATCAACAGCCAGCAATGCACTGCGATGACGCAGTGAATTATGGGCCGTGACGCGCCACTCAAATTTGGTGCGAATGGCCCATATTGTTCGAAATTTGGCGAACGGCCAAACAGACGATGTTCGAGTCGAACATGAGTTTGACTCGAACACGAAGATCATCCGTACTAGCAAGCTGCTTCAGAATAAGGGAGGGGCCAAGAGTGCCCCGTGAGAGGCCTGAGAAGAGTAGGATCGGCGCTACTATGTGCAAAACCATTACACAGAGCAGGTAAGTATGACCTGTTTGTTATTTTTAGAATAAGTTAAAGGCTTAAAATCAATTTACGGATTAGCTTGAAAAAATTACCACTTTTTAATAAACGACAGCACAGTGTCATTTTGCACTCTGCTGGCACTTTATTTTTGCATATATTGCACATTATGATATAAGTATATATTGTTATATTGTTGCATATCGTGACATCTAGTTTTTCACTGCACTAGCACTTTATTTTTACATTTTAACATTCTTTGCACTTTATGATTGAAGTACCGTATTTATCGGCGTATAACACGCACTTTTTTCCCCTTAAAATTGGGTGCGTGTTATACGCCGATCCCCACCGATCCCCGTCGATCTCCGCTGATTGTGAGCGGAGTGGAGCGATCGCCACCGAGATACACATAGCCGAGTGTACTCAGGTCTTCTCGGCTTCGCTCACAGTCACACCCAGTCCCGCCATTGGACCTGTGTTATGTCCATCATAGGGCGAGACTGGGCGTGACTGTGAGCAGAGCTGAGAAGAGCAGAGTACACTCGGCTATGTGTATCTCGGCTCCTCCCAGTCTCGGCGGCGATCTCGGCAGTGTTCGCTTCGCTCCGCCCAGTCTCGGCGGCGCCAATTTTAAATTCATCCAAGGCTGCAATGGACACTGAGGGCAAGGCTGCACTGGGGCAAGGCTGCAATGGACACTGGGGGCAAGGCTGCACTGGGACAAGGCTGCACTGACAAGGCTGCAATGGACACTGGGGCAAGGCTGCACTGACAAGGCTGCAATGAACACAGGGGCAAGGCTGCACTGACAAGGCTGCAATGGACACTGGGGCAAGGCTGCACTGACAAGGCTGAAAATGACACTGATAAGGCTCCATTGATGGGCATTTAATTGTAAGTTTTTTTCCCTAAACTTCCCTCCTAAAAGTTCCCTCCTAAACTTGGGGTGCGTGTTATACGCCGGCGCGTGTTATACGCTGATAAATGCGGTATATTGCTATATTGTTGCATTTAAATATTTTGGTGTTTGCAGTATCTATTTTAGTATTCACTACTTTGTGGATATGTTTCCCAACACAGATGGTATCATCACATTATCACTATTTTAGTGGGTAGTTATTAAAGAGATTCGTTTTTGGCCAGTGCTGCTCTCCTTTTTTCATTTTTTTTTGTACTATTTTTGATAAGTGGATCAAAATCAGAGCAGCAGCAGTTTGTAGTTTTCTTCAACACCAGATATTTTCAGGTTTCGATCTCAAATAAAATCATTGGCGCTGTGAACTTTCTCCTACATGGTACAATGCAGAAAAGGTAAAATGTATCTTGACTCAGTGTAGTAGTTTATACTTTTGTTGCTCTTAATCTAACTTAGCTTGGTGAGCTTTTTATTATTATTATTATGTTTTTACTATTACATCCTAAGTATGTAACATGTTAACTGTGATTCTGTCCTTCACAAGCCTATATACAGTATTGGAAATATAGTGGTGGGTTTTTGAGTGTTTTTGGGTGTTTATCAGTGTTTTTTTTTTATGTTAGAGCATTTTTACAGATGAAAACAGCTGAAAATCTCCTCTCAGAACCCACTAGTTTTGGGGGCTTTTTAAAGCCAAAAAACGCCACAGCCAAAAACTGCTGATAACAGCCTATGTGTGCATGTACACATAGGATAACATGATGGGGAGTTTATTGACTGTAGAAAAAAAGTCTGAAGCCAAAAACAGCTGCTGTAAAAACGTCCAGTGTGCATGAGGCCTACGAGTAATTCTTTTAGGTGGTACTTCCATGTTAGCCAAGATAAGTAACAGCATTTTTATGTAATGATTCTTCATATGTTTTGTTATGAAAATAATAATGAATATGAAATTAATATAAATATCCCAGAAAATTAGATGTCAATTTTGGTATGTGTACAGTTTCCTATATATCTGGGAGAGGTTCAGCAGTGAAGTCTAAGCACATGACGTATAACCGTCATCCCACCTTGGCAACTTTGTTCGGGGAGGGGTTTCCTCTCAGTTTACAATTTGGACATTGGTGAATAGGGGAAGGGTGAATGATATTCAATGGCTTGGGCAGATCTAATCTGGAAAGGAAGATCCATGAAACATATATGATGTTCCTGAGTGATTCAACCCAGCAGTGACCTCCTATAACGAAAACAAACAATTATAAGTGATTTGGTTTGTGGAATTGAATGGTTCCTATGTAATACTCCATCTCCTTCTGGTCTTTGTACTTAATATCTTTCAAAAAGCAATTAACATAAAGCTTTCAATGGTCCGTGAATCTTGGTATCTTATTTATTGATGTTATGTACTATTGGGTTTTCTAATTCTTCTGCCGTAAGACATTATGAATAAGGCCTGTTGCAGGAATGAGAATAAATCTAAGACTTGCTGAAAGCTTGCCTGTAATTGGACCTCAGACTCTGTGAAGACTTCAGGGAGAGGTGATAATCCATTTAAAAGAGCAATAGGTGAGCATTTGTGGAAATGAGTATTGTTACCATAGCTACAAGGAAAATAAATTGGCATTTTTCACAGTTACAGAAAATCTTAGCATTTCATTGTTTTGAATGGAAAGATCATTTTTAATAACATTGTAGCTGAGGTACAAACATATATAAAAACACCAATGAATGATTTCTATATTTACATTAAATAATTCTTTATAAGTATTCAATATGTGTACAACGTGTACATGTACCCAAATTTGGACAACTGTACCTTGGTTACAACTTTTGTAAAATCCATCCCTGCCAAATTAAGCAGTGCTTCCTTCGTTCTACCAAGCTGCCTATATTTTAGTTCTGGAGCGGCAGCCTCCTTTGGTATCTCCAGCTTGAAAATTCCTTGAGCACTGGCCAATTACTTGAATGGGGCCATATAAAAATCCTGTAGATCCTCGATATACAGCCCAATTAAACTTTACATGTGCAGCAAGTGCTAACGTGATTTTTGTCTGATGGGTAATACACACTAGAGGAGGCTCTGGAACCAAGGCTAAGTAAGCAGCTTGGAAGGAAGGAGTTAGGCAGCCCATTGGGTTAAACAAAAAAAACTGACATAATTCCCCCATCCACACATTTGAACTGTATGGGGGAATCCGTCCACTGAGCTACTGTATTCTGACAGCGGGGAGGCTTCCTGCCATCAGAATACACTGACCGGCACTGCATTTGTTTAGCAAAAAAAAAAAAAAGTGGTGATTAAATATCACCAAAAGAAAGCTCTATCAATTTTCATTCAAAGTGTGACAACACTAATGCCTCTTACACACGGCCGAGATTCTCGTCGAAAAAAACATGTCGTTTTTTTCGACGAGATTCTTGGACAAGAAACTTGTCCCGGCCGAGTGTACACACGCTCCATTCAAAGAACCCGCGGTTCTTTGAATGGAGCGAACGCGGTGACGTCATCGAATATGACAAGCATGCGCTCGTCACATTCAATGCCGTCGCCGCCATCTTTGTTCACCCTACCTATGCCTAGGAAGCTACCGCGCATGCGTCGAAGTCATTTCGAGCATGCGCGGGCTTCCCGGCGAAAAGGTAAGTGTACACACACACAATTTTCTCGTCGAGAAACAGGCTGACGAGAATCTCAACGAGAAAATAGAGAGCAGGTTCTCTATTTTCTCGTCGAGATTCTTGTCGCTTTTCTTGACGAGAAACCATACACACGAACAAATTTCTCGGCAAGAAATCTCTGCCAGCAGGTTTCTTGCTGGTTTTTGCCGAGAAACTTGTTCGTGTGTACGAGGCTTAAAAGTTGAAAATTGTCCTGGGCAGGAAGGGGGTGGAAGTGCCCGATAAGCAAGTGGTTAAACAAACTATACAAATATGTTTTTAAAAAAAATAAAAAAAATAAATACAGTATATGTTTACCTAGAACACACCTGGATCTGTCCTGATATCTGTCTCCTGTAATCCTTTACACACCTGGAACAGATAGAGTACACAGATAATATATGCATGACACCAGCCAATGGATTTGTATTTTTGAAAGGAGAAGCAACACACTGATGAGCTCATCTCTCTGTCAAAATGCAAATAATAGATCAGCTGTCACTTGGTTTCTCCTATAGACTAAATAAATATTAAAGGTGATAATGAATTTCTTGTTGCTCTCTCCTGCTATCAGCATGTTCCTTTTCAGCACATGCACACTGCAGCCAAACTGATTGACCCATTGTGCTGCGATTCTGAGCTCTGCTGTATTTGGGATTTTTTTTTTTTTTCTATTTCAAATGCTTTTTATTATTTGTTTTCGTTCCAAGTGTACTACAATACAATACAATGTATAGTGAAAAAGAAATGACAAAGAAAGACAATTTATGACAGTGTACAGTCTTCAAACCCGCCTTGATGTATTTCCCCCCCCCACCTCCCTCCCTCCCTCCCCTACACCACATCACACTTTAAAATTTGTGTATTCATAGATTACCTATAACCACAGAAAAAATAAAGGGGGAAGGGGCCAGAAAGAACAAGAAAAGAGAGGAAGGAAAGAGCAGGAAAGGGAGAGAGGCGAAAACAAGGAAAAAAGTAGAAAACCAGAGAAGAGAAAAAAAAGAAAGGAAAGCAGAGCAGAGAGAAAGAGGCAAAGAAGGGGGGAAGGCCAGTAAGACAGGGAGGCAGAGGATGGAGTGGGAGAATCCCCCCAGGGGTAGCAGCATCCGTGTAGGAGCCAGAGAAGGGCAAGTATTATGCGATGTCCAAGGCCCTCCGCCTCCATGCTCCAGACAGAGCCTAATAAACCCCTGACCCCTGAACACTGCCCAGCCTCCTATGGGGGGCACCCCACCTCATCCAACCAAGGCCTGCACATTCTCTCAAATTTTTCAATCCTGCTCTGCTTAATATATGACACCCTTTCACTCCATACCATTGCGTTTATAGTCTCTACCCAACTTCCCACTGATGGGGGGGGTTTTAGACTGCCACTTCTGTGCGATTAGCTTACGTGCTTGAAATAGGCACCTCAACTCCACTTCCGTGGTATCTGGCAGGACTCTACTCTCCTCTATACCTAATAAGCAGGTCTTGGCCACCGGTACTAGCAGGGTCCCAAAGGTTTGATTTAGTCTGTCTATTATCTCCTCCCAATACCTAAATAACTTTGGACATCTCCAAGCCATATGGAAAAAAAATCCCCTGTCGCCTTACACCTAGGGCATTCATTGTTTTCCCTCCACCCAAGTCTAAACATCTTTTTAGGGGTATAATAAACTCTATGAAGGAAGAATAGGTGGGATATTTTCTGCGCAGGGGAAATCGAGACCAAGGTTCCCTGTTCTAATACCTTGTCCCATTGTTCAGTACTTATTGCCCCCACATCTCTTTCCCATCCTATTTTACTCTTTGAGGGTCCCGCTCTACTTATTGCCCTAGCCCCTAGTCTAGTGTACAGCTCTGAGATTAGGCCTTTAGATGTGCTTATCATAGCTATTTTTGAGAGAACGGGGGACTGGGTCCATGTTAATGTTTGTGACTTAAACTGGGCCTGGATAGCATGCCTGATCTGGAGGTATTTGTAGAAGGTCTTGTTTGATATATTAAATTCACTTCTTAAATCAGAGAATGTTTTCATATGGTTACCCCTATATAACTGAATTAATTGTTTAATACCCTGTCCATCCCATTCCCTGGGTTTCTCTATGGCCCTGATTTCTGCTAGTTTCTTGTTGCTCCATATAGGCGTGTACTCCACTATAACCCATTAATGCCTTTGTTCCCTGCCAAACTTTCTTGACTAGTTCTACAGTCGGGCATCTGTAGATAAAAGAGTCTGCCTCCAATGCCTCCACCAATATGCGGTGTGGAGCCCCCATTAGCATCATGGTGGCACTAGAATTGTCCTCCATTGGGAGTCCACAACCCGCTAGGTGTTGTAATTGGGAGGCCAGGAAATATGATCTCGGGTGTGGAACCGCAAACCCCCCCTCTTTATTCGGGAGTTGCAAGGTTTGCAAGCTAATCCTCAGCTGTCCCCCCTTCCATATCAGCTCCCTAAAGAGCGATTCTATTTTCTTGAACGAGTTTTGGCCAAGCCAAATCGGAGAATTATGGAGCAGATACAGTAGTTGTGGCAGCCATATCATTTTTATCAGATTGCAGCGCCCGGCTACTGATAGGGGGAGTCGTTTCCAAATGTCACCTTTCTGTTTTCGTTTAATAGTGGGGCAATGTTTAAGTTTACATACTGGTTTATGTCCCTAGTGATCCAGACCCCCTCAACCATCTGTATCAATATATTTAATGAGGGCTCGACGTCTCCCAGAAAAAACAGTACATCGTCCGCAAATAGTACTATCCGTTCCTCCCCCTCTGGCCTGCGAAACCCCCTTATTCCTGGCATTAGTCTAGTCTTAATAGCCAGTGGCTCCTTTGCAAGGGCAAACAATAGAGGGGAGAGGGGGCATCCCTGTCTCGTCCCTCTCTCTAATTGGAACTGTTCTGATGATACATTGTTTATTTTTATTTTCGCACAGGGTTCGCTGTACAATAATTTGACCCATTTAATAAAAGTCGGGCCAAATCCAAACCTCTCCAACACCCTCCACAAATATTCCCACTCGAGGGTATCGAATGCCTTTGCGGCATCCAAGGCTAGCAATGCTCTAGTACCATCCTTTTCTGTGGGGATCTGCATGTTTAAGAAGACCCTTCTAATATTGATACTCGTTGACCTATTTGGAATAAAGCCTGACTGGTCTAAATGAATAAGGTTCTGGATACATCTGTTAAGGCGTGTCCTAAGTACTTTGGCCAGAATTTTTACATCGGTACATAATAATGAGATTGGGCGGTAGGAAGAGACATCCAGCTGGTCTTTCCCCTCCTTGTGGATTACAATAATCGTAGCTTCCGACATTGAGGTGGGGAGCCTCCCGCAGGTTAGCGCCCACCCCAATGTCTTCAGCAGCTCTGGGAGTAATATCTCTCCATAACGCTTGTACAATTCGATTGGGAGACCATCTGGACCTGGTGATTTTTGGCTGGGCATCCCCGCCACCGCTTTCTGCAATTCCTCCAGGGTAATCAGTGATTCCAAGTCTGCCTTATCCTGCTCTGACAGGACCGGGACCGCCATTCCCCAAAGAAAAGCCTCAATTCCCCCATTCCCAGCTTCTCTCCTAGATTTATATAGAGATTTATAGAAGTCGCTGAATGTATTCATTATCTCTGATACTTCAGTGGAGATCTCTCCCTTTAATGTCCTAATCGCTGTTACATTGGCCGCAGGGGTGTTAGATCTAATCAGGCAGGACAGCATACTGCCCACTCTCTCACCTTCACCAAATTGGCTTTGTCTTTGAAATATCCATCTATTTTCGGCCTTTCTTATAGTGGCCATTCTATAGACTTGTTGCTTGTCCAGCCATTCCCTCTGTCTAGTCGCGGTGGGGTCCTCAATGTACCGCTTCTCTGCCTGTGCTGCCACCAGTCTAATATCCCTTTCCCATCTCCTGGCTTCCCCCTTCACCCTTGCCACCTGTTGGATCAGGAGCCCCCTTAAGTAGGCTTTCAAAGCGTCCCACACCACTCCAGCTGGCGCTGTGCCTTCATTGATTCGTGCAAAGTCCTTTAGCCTGTTGACCAGGTCTCCAGAGTTACTGATCAGTTCGAGCCAACACGGGCTGATTTTCCAATCTCCCCGCTGGATCGTATCCCCTGTCTTTATTATGAGCACCAGCGGGGAGTGGTCTGAGACACTTCTAGGGTCATACTCTACCTTATTCACTGATGCTGTTGCCTCGTCATTTCCTAGGGCCATATCAATTCTGGAGAGAGTGAGGTGGGAGCTGGAAAAGCAGGAGTACTGGCGTTCTTGTGGATCCGCCATATGCCCCTCATTCCCATTTCCCCCAGGAAGCGAGCCAGTTGGCCTTCATTTGTTTTATTGGGCCCACTCCTCAGGTGGAATCTGTCCAAGCTTCTGTCTAAGACTTCATTAAAGTCTCCTACCGCTAAAACTGGGGTGCCCACTTTGTCCAGTGTAAATTCTACCAGTCTATATAAAACTTCAAAGTTAAGTGAGGGGGGAATGTAAATGTTGGCCAGAACATATGGTTTATTCTCAATGGAGCATGACAAAAAAATGTACTGGCCCTGTTCGTCAATACAGCTCTCGCCACAAGAGAATACCAGACCCCTCCCACCATTATGCTCACTCCTCTTGAATAGGAGGAGTGGACAGAGTGGTATTGGGGTGGGAACATCTGGTTGCGCATTTGTTTCACACTGTCTCTAGTCAGGTGAGTCTCCTGCATACAGAGCAGACCGGACCCCTCCCCTCCAAAGCCGACATGACCAAGGCTCTTTTGACTGGGTCCCCTAGGCCACGGACGTTCCATGATACTATACTAAACGTCTTATCCTGCATCGGAAATTATAAGGGTAACCATAAAAAATAAGGCTAAAAAAGCCATGAAAAGAGCAAAATTTGTGAAAGCTACTAGTCCACCAGCCTGGGTCTACTCCCTCCCCCCCAAGATGAATCCACTCTCGTACACCTCCCTCTCTCCTGCATCCCCCTGTAACCCCTTCTACCTTCACCCTCAGTATCATCCATAGTGCTAATTTTTGTGCTGTGTGCTCCCTATCACCCCCCCATTCCCACCCCCCCACCCTCTTTTGCCCATCAGGGCGTCCCTCTAGGGCTTCGCCTGTGACCTCTACCTCTACTCTCACCTTGCAACATACATCCCTCTCATTCAAAAACCATGATAGTAAGGATTTTAGTGAACAATTTACATTGTGTAAGAGCCACATAGGCTCCCTAATTCATGCTCTTGCGTTTGACAACCCCCCCTTAGTTAACTTCAAAAAAAAAAATCAGAACAAACAAAGAAAAAACAAAAAAAAAACAAAGAAAGGATAGTTTTTTTCTTTTTTTTCCCCCTTTTTCCCTTAAAGTGCGATTACAGTGTCATTATAGTGTCATTATAGTGCAGTTTCAGTGCAATTATGCAGATACCAATGTAGTACATCAACCTCCCCCTTTCCCTTGGTTGATTTAAATCAACCAGCCAACAAAAAAAAGAGGGGTTTCTAAAGTGCAGTTGCAGTTCCATTACAATGCGGTTTCAGTGCAAAAATGCAATTACAAATATAGTGTATCACCATAGGAGCAATCCCCTCTGGGGAGAGAAAAAAACGAAAAAAAAGAGATTTATACCACCTCGATACCCCTTGCAATCTAACATATTATACTATACATATTATACTATCTAAAAAAAAAAAGAGACTACAATCCCTCAGGCTGGTGTATCCTATAAGTCCTTCTTGTGCTTCTCAAACAAAATAAAAAAGAAAGTGTCCCCCAGTGCTGACACCCTCAAACGGGCCGGGTACTACAGGGCATATTCAACTTTGTGCTCCTGTAAGGCTCGTTTAGCTGGCATGAATTCATTCCTGCGCCTCTGGATACCCTGACCCCATTATACATAATGGGCCCCAACTCTCGGGCCTTCTGGAGGAGAGTTAACTTGTCGTTGTAATTTAGGAATTTAAGGAGAAGTGGCCTAGGTTGAGCACCTTCTTACCGGGATTTAAAAGGGACACAATGGGCCCTTTCAATCAGAAAAAGTGGCGAAAAAGTATTAGGACCAAGATATCCCTAAACCACCCTTCTAAAAATGATATGGAGTTCGAGCCCTCGCTGCGCTCTGGCAGGCCGATCAGTCTCACATTGTATTTGGGATTTCAAGAGGCTGAAATCAAGTCAAAATCTAGGTACTTACACTGCTTTCTTAAAAAAAAAAAAAATATATATATATATATATATATATATATATATATATATATATAATAATGATGATTGAATGAGTACAGAGTTGCATTAAAGTGTTACTAAACCCAGGACCCTGCATTCAATATATCTGGTATCTCACAGCACACAGAACATGGAAATGCAATTATTTTAGTAAATATATTATGCTAATATAATAATAATGCTAAATACCTTTTCTCATCAGCAGTTAGAGCAGTCTTGTGACTTATATCAGTATCTGGTTAAATCTTGTAGGAGGAGTTTTAATTCTTCTCTGACTGACCTATGAGTCTGCATGACTCCTGACCATCTGCCTGCACAGTGCTGATTGGCCCTATGCTGATTACATGCACCCTCTAAAAAACTCTCTACAAATACACACACAACTGAGCATGTGCAGAGTGCCCCCAATAGCTCAGTACTATCTGGAGATGGATTTGGGACAGTGGAAGAAGGGAGGATCAGATAAGACAGGATCAAGCAGCCTTTTTACACAATGCTGAGGATACACCCCTTAGGTTCCACAGTGAGTATAACAAGCACGCTTTATTGCATATACAGGCTGATTTTACTGTTGTGAATTTAGTAACACTTTCATTTGTGTATTTTATATTTTCCTGGAGTTCATCTTCAAATGAATCACTTGGTTCTCTGTAGGATTGTTCCTTTAAGTGGTTTGTAAAAAAAAAAAAAAACATACCAAACATAACCCATCAGAGTAAAGCAGAACACGGGCTGTGACACTTACTATATAAGGAGCGTGGCTTTATTTGATAGTTTATACGATAGTCGCAATAAAAAGTGAAGAATGTATAATGTGCCAAAACAAGGCAACACAGTATCCACTTCTCTATAAACACTTGTCAGACTCAGAAAAATGATTAGAAATCCAGTGTAAAGTAGTGATTTATGGTTCTGGAGTTCAGAGAGGGGATTTACTGCCTGTATGCTGCTGGGGAGAGAAGAACAAAGGAGGGGAAAATAAATGCATGTATTTAAGTATATAAGACAGGGCCAGAAAGAATTAACAATGGACCGAAGATGTCCTCATGTGTGTCATTAGTTTACATATATCTGTACATAACTGGGCTCATGTTGTATCTGCTTGCAGCAAAGGAGGGTGGCAGGTAGGGATGAGCTTTGAGTTCGAGTCAAACTCATGTTCGACTCGAACATTGCTGTTCGCCCGTTCGCCGAACAGCGAACAATTTGGGGTGTTTGTGGCAAATTCGAAAAGCCACGGAACACCCTGTAAAAGTCTATGAGAGAAATCTAAAGTGCTAATTTTAAAGGCTTATATGCAAGTTATTGTCATAAAAAGTGTTTGGGGACCCGGGTCCTGCCCCAGGGGACATGTATCAATGCAAAAAAAGTTTTAAAAACGGCCGTTTTTTCGGGAGCAGTGATTTTAATAATGCTTAAAGTGAAACAATAAAAGTGAAATATTCCTTTAAATTTCATACCTAGGGAGTGTGTATAGTATGCCTGTAAAGTAGAACTTGTTTCCCGTGCTTAGAACTGTCCCTGCACAAAGTCTAATTTCTGAAGGAAAGAAAAGTAATTTAAAAGCACTCGCGGCTATAATAAATTGTCGGCTCCCGGCAATACAGAGAAAAGTCATTGATAAAAAAAAATGCTTGGGGGTCCCCCCAAATTCAATTACTAGGCCATTCAGGTCTGGTATAGATATTAAGGGGAACCCTGCGTCAAATTTAAAAAAAAAATGTTGTGGAGTTCCCCCCAAAAATCCATACCAGACCCTTTATCCGAGCACGCAACCTGGCAGGCCGCAGGAAAAGAGGGGGGACGAGAGAGCACCCCCCCTTCCTAAACCGTACCAGGCCAGCCACAACGTATTACACGTTTCATCATCAACTTTATTTAGGAATTGTACCCGAAAATCAGATCTAAACACTGACACCTTACTGGTCAATAAGAGAAGATAACTTTATAAAGCCAGAAATCCTTTCCGGTTCAATAAAACATTTCACGATGATCCTTCCTGGGCAGTTTATAGCAAATAGTCTCATTTCAGCAATGGTTTTGGCAGAGTTCCAATGCTGGGGGAGGGGATAAGTAACTCTTATAAAGACATAACCCCCGGATGTGATGTTTGTTAGAAGAAGACTGGATGATGGATTTGATGTGGCTTCTTGGAGTGTTTGTTGGCAGACAGGAGTCCCGAGCTGCAGCACCGTTCCCCCTCCTCCAACCAGAGAGGAGGTTTCCCGTTGCATCAGAGGGGGCGGGGTCACTGGGAAAGCCCGGGTTTCCCCACTTGCCAGGGAATAGCCAGTGACATAGGCGGGGTCTGACGTACGGTAGGTGGGGTCCCGTCTACGTCATTGGCTATTCCCCGGCAAGCGGGGAAAGCTGGGGCTTACCCTATGATGTGACGGGTGACCCCGCCCCCTTGTACGTCATGGGGGTTTCGTGTGGAGTGGAGACTGGAGGAGACTGCAGCGATGGACATCGGATCACCGCGGGACATAGAGAACAACTCTGGACAGACTGGATTACATCCCTGGAATGTTTTTTTTTTGTTTTGTTTTTTTAATAAAGGACTTTCCCAATGGTGTCTGTGTGTTTTTTTACCATTTTTTACACTTTCTTTGTGAAATGGTAGGGGTACATTGTACCCCTTACCAATTTACATAGGGGGGGCAGGATCTGGGAGTCCCCTTTGTTAAAGGGGTCTTCCAGATTCCGATAAGCCCCCCGCCCGCAGACCCCCACAACCACCGGGCAAGGGTTGTAGGGATGAGACCCTTGTCCCCATCAACATGGGGACATGGTGCTTTGAGGGGTCACAGACCCCCAAAGCATCCTCCCCATGTTGAGGGCATGTGGCCTGGTATGGTTCAGGAGGGGGGGCGCTCTCTCGTGCCCCCCTCTTTTCCTGCGGCCTGCCAGGTTGCGTGCTTGGATAAAGGGTCTGGTATGGATTTTTCGGGGGAACTCCATGCCATTTTTTTTTTATTTGGCGTGGAGTTCCCCTTAAAATCCATACCAGACCTGAAGGGCCTGGTAATTGAATTTGGGGGGACCCCCAAGCATTTTTTATTTTTTTTATCAATGACTTTTCTCTGTATTGCCGGGAACCGACATTTCATTATAGCCGCTTTTAAATTACTTTGACACTTTGTGCAGGGACAGTTCTTAGCACGGGAAACAATTGCTACTTTACAGTTATACTATACACACTCCCTAGGTACGAAATTTAAAGGAATATTTCACTTTTATTGTTTCACTTTAAGCATTATTAAAATCACTGCTCCTGAAAAAACGTCAGTTTTTAAAACCCGGGTCCCCAAACACTTTTTATGACAATAACTTGCATATAAGCCTTTAAAATTTGTAAAATATATAAAGGAATGTTTTCGCGCTAAAAGCAAAACAAACTACATCTGGTGAGTAAAATCATAAATAAACAATATACAGTGTATCTGAAAGCTCAATAAAATCCAGTGCAGTGAAAAAGTGCATATGTCTAAAAAATATAAATATATAGTGCCAATCAATGCTTCAAAGTGCAAGGGTCCAGTAAGAAAAATATATAAATAAAGTGCCAATCAATGCTCCAAAGTGCTAATGCAAAATGATATAATTCTGCACGGTAGTGCACAAGTGCTAAAACCGCGGATGGAGATACAAAGATTGCCGTGCACTCCAAAGGGGGTACGTGTGAAAAGAATCCTGGTGTATGCGTGAAATATACATTTATGTAAATGATAGTCTCTGAATAAAAAATAATAGTCTCCAAATAAAAAACTCTTGATCAGGGTGATCAAGTAAAGTCGTGCAGATGTAGTTCCACTAGTGGTTGGATTATCACTGATGTATCCAAAGGTAGTCTCACAGAACTCTCACCTCTATGTAGACATAGTTGGGCATAATCAGTATAAGTACTTTCTTCTAGCTGGTTCCACTCAGAAGGATATTCCAACTAATCCCCACCACGTCTCCGCTGGCTTCAACAGTATCAGTGAACCTGGAGGGGGAGAGGGCGGAGGGGGGGGAACAGACTCCAATGGGGATACCAGATCAGGGATGGGAAGAGAAAGGCCTCCTTTTTTTATTTTTTATTTAGAGACTATTATTTTTTATTCAGAGACTATCATTTACATAAATTTATATTTCACACATACACCAGGATTCTTTTCACACATACCCCCTTTGGACTGCACGGAAATCTTTGTATTTACATCCGCGGTTTTAGCACTTGTGCACTACCGTGCAGAATTATGTCATTTTGCATTAGCACTTTGGAGCATTGATTGGCACTTTATTTATATATTTTTCTTACTGGACCCTTGCACTTTAAAGCATTGATTGGCACTATATATTTATATTTTTTAGACATATGCACTTTTTCACTGCACTGGATTTTATTGAGCTTTCAGATACATTGTATATTGTTTATTTATGATTTTACTCACCAGATGTAGTTTTGCTTTTTAGCGCAAAAACATTCCTTTATATATTTTACTACTGTGTAAGGTGAACACATTTAGTTTTTGCAGCTTTTTGCACATATATCACCTCATTCACATTTCACCTACTCATCCGTAGCGCGAAAGACCCTCTTTGTTTACTTTAAAATTAGCAATTTCGATTTTTCATGTTCGAGTCCCATAGACTTTAACGGTGTTCGGATGTTCGAACAAATTTATTGCCTGTTCGCAAGTTCTGATGCGAACCGCACGGGGGGGTTTTCGGTTCATCCCTGGTGGCAGGCAATGTCTTTTTTTTTTACAGTATACGGTAATTACTCTTTGAAGGTTTTCTAGCAGAGTACCTATTTGCCCAACATGCTTAGATACAGGGGCAGGCCCCTTTAACTTTTTTTCCCACAACTTCCTGGGTTCCTGGACATGCCCAGGGAAGATATATGTCTCTGCTTTCCTCCTTTAGCATCTCAGAAAGGCTACATCTGATGATGCAGAGGTAGCTGGGCAAGTGACCTGCAGCCAGGTAAGAGGTCGTCCATTGTCAGAACCGGCATGTGGGACACCAGACTAGAGCCCTAACCAGTTAACAACCCTGCCATAGCCAAATGATGGCTACAGCGCGGTTCGATAACTCTGGGAGGGCGTACTATGACGTCCTCCTAGAATCGTGCTCCCGAGCAAACCCTGGGGCGTGCATCACGGATCACAGTAAATGGCCAATGACAGCGGCCATTTACCACGTGATCGCTCTGTCAAATGATGGAGTGATCAGTTGTAAACAAGCCGACTGTAATGGTTATGCAGTAATGTTTGTCTCTCAGCTTACCCCTTCTCCATGTGTTCACCTTAGAGGCCAGCCACTCTCACCTGGCTACTTAAATAATCTCTTCTCCAAGCATGGCTCCACCCCAGGCCCTATCAGGGAACACTAAATTTACCTGTGCACTGCAAGCCAGCTGAGCTGATCAACGTTGTTTGTTAAGCTATTGTGTGTTTGGGTTCCTGCTTGCCGTTTGTGCTACGTCTGTCTCTGTTTTACCGATCTTGGCTTGTTCTCGACTATCACTGTCTGCTTGTAACTTTAACCTTTGGCGTGTCCTTTGTTTATCCTTGTCTGCTAGACGCCCCAACCTTTGGCTTATCCCTTCACTATCTCTTGTATCCTGAGCTGCTGCTTCCCCTCTATCCTCTATAGCCCACTGTGAGCATGAGCTGGGGGACTCTGGGGGCCGCAACCTGGATCCAGTTGCAGCCCAGTCCATCCTCACCACTAGAGGCTCCGGTGAACACCTGCTGGATCTTAGACTCCGCACCCTGGGGAATCTTAGGCTCTAGCTCCCTGTGGGATCCCTGTTAGTGCTCCAGTGGACCTGCCTTCCTTAACCACCCAGAGTTCCATCCGCAGCAGTCAGCCATAGGGTTCACTACCTTAGCGGTGCACTCCTGACCCCAACGGTGTGCATCTGTCACCTGGCTTCAGATGACCTGACACCGACGCTTGCCCGGCTTAGCTCTCCCCTCTCCGTACCGATCGGTACAATGTGAGAGGAGAGGGGAGAGATTGGGTGCAGCAACGCTGTGGGCTGGATATGTAATGCCCACAGCGATGATCTGTGCCCATTCCTGCCTCATCCATCCATCCATACTCAGCCATCCCATCCATGCTCAGCCATCCCCATTCATACTCAGCCATCCCCATCGATGCTCAGCCATCCCCATCCATACTCAGCCATCCTAATCCATGCTCAGCCATGCCCATCCATGCTCAGCCATCCCCATCCATGCTCAGCCATCCTCATTCATGCTGAGCCATCCCATCCATGCTCAACCATCCCCATCCATGCTCAGCCATCCCCATCCATACTCAGCCATCCCCATCCATGCTCAGCCATCCCCATCCATACTCAGCAGTCCTCATCCATGCTCAGCCATTCCATCCATGCTCAGCCACCCCCACTCATGCTCAGCCATCCCCATCCATCCATACTCAGCTATCCCCATCCATGCTCAGCCATCCCCACCAATGCTCATCCATGGCTCATCTATCCCCATCCATGGCTCATCCATCCCCATCCATGGCTCATTTATGCCTCATTCATGCTTATCCATGCCACATCAGTTCTCATCAATGCCACATCTATGGCACTATAGTGCCCATCAGTGCCACTGCAGTGCCTCACAAAAGTGTAATAGGTAGTCAAATTAGATTTTAAATTTATGCCCCTAGAACACCTGATGGTGCTCTCTGCATGTTGGGCCTCTATATGTGGCCAGGCTGTGTAAAAGTCTCACACATGTGGTATTGCCATACCCAGGAGAAGTAGCAGAATGTATTTTGAGGTTTAATTTTTTGCTATGTACATGCTATATGTTAGAAATATTGTACAAATAGACTTGTAAAAAAAATGCGTTTTCATTTTCTTTCCACATTTTCCAAAAACGTGTGGAAAAAAATTACATGTTCAAAAGACTCATTATGCCTCATAGAATATACGTTGGGGTGTTTGTTTTCCAAAATTGGGTCATTTTTTGGGTCTTTCCATTGTCCTGGTGCTCCAGGGCCTTCAAAAGTGCAAGAGGTAGTCAAGAAATGAAATATGTAATTTATGCTCCTAGAACGCCTGATGGTGCTCCCTGCATATTGGGCCTCTCTGTATGTTGTCTACCGGGCGCTCGGGTTCGGCACATCACGGATCTGGTGGACAGATTAATGGTGATAAGGGACTATATACAAGAGTTTAGTAATGACAACGGTATCATTAGCAGTTATCAGCATGGATTCATGAAGAATCGTTCTTGCCAAACCACTCTATTAACCTTCTATGAGGAGGTGAGCTGCCATCTAGATAAAGGAAGGCCCATAGATGTGGTGTATCTGGATTTTGCAAAAGCATTTGATACAGTTCCCCATAAACGTTTACTGTACAAAGTAAGGTCCGTTGGCACGGACCATAGGGTGAGTACATGGATTGCAAACTGGCTACAGGGGCGAGTTCAAAGGGTAATGATAAATGGGGAGTACTCAGAATGGTCCAGAGTGGAAAGTGGGGTCCTCCAGGGTTCTGTCATGGGACCAATCCTATTTAATTTATTCATAAACGACCTGGAGGATGGGATAAACAGCTAAATCTCTGTATTTGCGGACAATACTAAGCTAAGCAGGGCAATAACTTTTCCACAGGAGGTGGAAACCTTGCAAGAAGATCTGAACAAATTAATGGGGTGGGCAACTACATGAAAAATTAGGTTTAATGTAGAAAAATGTAAAATAATGCATTTCAGTGGCAAAAATATGAATGCAATCTACTCACTGTCAGCCTTGCAATGCCTAATGGGAATTGTAGTTCTGCAACAGCTGGAGGGCCGCCTGTTGAGGCCCCTGGCCTAGGTCATCTTTATGTAGAGCAACAATTCTGATCCTCAGAGAGTTCTTTGCCATGAGGTGCCATGTTGAACTTCCAGTGTTGAACTTCCAGTGACCAGTATGAGAGAGTGAGAGCAATAACCCCAAATTTAACACACCTGCTCCCCATTCACACCTAAGACCTTGTAACACTAACGAGTCACATGACACCGGGGAGGGAAAATGGCTAATTGGGCCCAATTGGCCAATTTCACTTAGGGGTGTACTCACTTTTGTTGCCAGCGGTTTAGACATTAATGGCTGTTTGTTGAGTTATTTTGAGGGGACAGCAAATGTACACTGTTATACAAGCTGTACTCTCACTACTTTACATTGTAGCAAAGTGCAACTTCTTCAGTGTTGTCACATGAAATAATATTGTAGCGGGGAGGTCAATTTAGGGGGAGTCTCTGAGTGGTAATTAGGCTCAGACACCTTGATTTTTTAGTGGCTATGGACCATTTTTGTCTTCAGGGGATAATGCTGGTGATGAGTTCCTTGTGGCCTGCGGGTGGGGCTGCCATTCTGGGCCGGGGTTGAACCACGAGCGTAGTGCTGTGCCTTTTGTGTCCCCTCTCGGCAGCCGTACGGTGGGGCGGGGAACCTGCTGTGCATGCCGGGGGAGGATATAAAAGGGGCAGACATCTCCTGATCGGGGCCCATCCCCAGGCCTGGGAGTGAGTGCGGTTGATCTCCGGGTGCCCTAGGCCCGGAGGCTGTATTCCTGTTCCATCTCAGGCACCTTTGGCCTGGGATGAGGTACTACCCTGCTGTCCTGTTCGCCTGGGTATGAAGACCCAGGGGATGCGGAGAGGGCCCGGGGGCCCAGCACCTTCGGCTGGCGTCCGCTAAGGATTGAGGAGTTCAGGGTGCCGCCTTGCGAGGGGACCCGCACTCTCAGAGAAGGGAGGATCATTCCGAAGGACCGATGCGGGAGTCACGGTGAAGGAAGGGTCTGTTGACTCTCTAGGGGGACATCTTTTCCTTGATAGGGGCCATGCTCTAAGAAGGAAGTTCACGTTCAACAGGTCAGTGGCAGTGGCCTTATTCACCCGGTCTGTGGCAGAGACCAAACTCACGGACTGTGCGCCTAGTATACTGCTTGAGAATCTGAGTAGTACAGTGAAGAGCTACGTTTATGCCTGGACATCCTCCACACCTTGAGCTGTTCTGTTCCTTTGCTCCAACCTTTTTCCTATCCAAGAGACTGTGTATTGTAAAGCGAGAATAAATCTTAAGTTGGAGTTTCAGGACTCGCCTCTGCTCACGGTAGAGGCGAGAATCATTCTCGGGAGGATTCCGGCCCTGGCTGCAGACAAGACCCAACAATAACACTGCTCAACCTTTTGCACAAGAGGGTAGCGCGTTGTGCCGTTCTCCCCCTGCGAGGAGCCGAGTTAAATGCAGGCTGGGGGATAGGTGGGTGCGCTGGATGTGGGGGCTCGAGTCCAGGATTTGTCTGCAGCTGAAAAGTGTGGAAACCACCCAGAGTTTGAACTTTATTCCCCAGTGAAGTTCCGTGGAGGTCAGCCATATTGAGAACTGCGCCACAAGGAGAACCCTGACTGCGTAATTCGTAGGTGTGCCTATAGAGAAAGCCCGCGAACAGTGCAGAAGACGGGAGGAGTCTGGCCATGTGAGGAGTTGCACGTGGGGACTTTGGCGTGAAAAGGACAGTGCGCAATGGAAAGGCAAGCAGGAAACATGGCGTCTTATGCCTCATGGACTCCGGCCACTAGCACCATTAATGTGACCTCGTTTGCTGCTTTCGTGACCAATACGGGGATTCGGCTAATGCCCCGGGGACGTTTTGCTCTCTACGTGTACAGAGATGTCGAGGTCCTCAGAGTGGTTTGTCCCGGCTGCTCGGGGCTGGTGGTGCATCTCAAGCCCTTCGGCAGATGCGAGCAATGTAAGGAGTTTCTATTTGAGGTGGAGCAACGGACAGAAAAGCCTCGGGATTTCCGCTTCAACTGCCTTACGGGCGCAACTACTTTGGAGGAAGGAGCCAGAGCTTTCACAGCCACCCCTACGCGCACTGTTGAGACTTCGGAGGAAGTCGCGAGCAGAGATGTTCCGGAGATTGAGGAACCGGAGTCGGAGAGACCGGAGGTTGCTGCCTCGGTCACCACAGAGTCCTTACTCCCACCGCCCAAGAGGAAGATTGGTTTCGTGAAGGCTTCCTGCGGCCGTGGTGGAGTTACGCCCCATCGCTTACTCGGAATGGATGCATCCGAAGGAAAAAATTCCGGACGTCCTGGCTCAGCTACAAGCCGAGGTAAGCCGGGAAAAGAGACTCTGTCTGAGGTCCGAAGTGTCGGGGATGCTTGGGTCAGGGATCCCAGGGCCCTTGAACTGGTTAGAGGGGGTGATTCATCTTCTACCCGGAGTTACTTGCCTGCGGAGGAGTGTGACATCTCTGACCTGGAGTCGGTCTCTGATCCAGGAGATGACGCAGCCATTGATGAAGTATTTGAGCGGAAGGGGTGGGATAAGATGCCCCTGTCCTTGTCCCGTAGAAATAGGGACCCACCCATGTCCACTGGGGAGAGCACACCCTGGGTGGACGCCCCGGAGCCTGAGGAGGGATCTGTCCCGTTGCCTGCCCTTCCACTGTTGGAGATACCTGGATCCGTTGTTGGGATGGAACGAGTGTCATTGCGGGCCCCTGTGTCTGGTCCTGAGGTAGTGAAAGTACCTTGACATCCGGACACCATAGTCTTGCCTGGTATGGGAAATCGTTTTACCATGCCACCTTTGTCCCGTTTGCAGAGGTTATTTAACTAGAAGGTTGCCAATGAATACGGGTGGGAGTACCCGTACTTGTCAAAGGAGCTTCGGTTTGAAGTAGAGGTCTATAGACACCGGTGGTATGCGGACTTTGTTTGGACACATATCAAGGTACCCCAGGCCCGTAGGTACTATTCATGTTCTGCTACAGCTACCAAGTGGTACAAAGACTGTAGGAAAGCCTGGATGCTTGATCGGCACATACATGCGGATAAGGTGATTATTTGCCGAAAGGACACAGTCAATGTCGAATACCACATCGACACTTTTGACAGACATTGGAAGCCACTGGTGTTGCCGCATCCACAATATTATCTCTGAGAGACCAGACTCCTTATGTTGCTTTTGTTTCTGGAGTGTACTCTCTGGAGCCCAAGAACTTTTTGCCCTTGCAGCTGGGTATTCTACTTGTTGGAAGAGTGGGAGCAGTTGTTTTTTTTTCTTTTCTCCCCTCTCATAGTACCACAAAGACACAAGGACTTTGGGGTATAGATAGTTCAGGACCACAGTAAAGAAGAAGAGGAAGATTTACCCTCAAGAGCAAGTTGCTGGAACAGATGTATTGACGGTGGCATGTCCACTAGGTAGGGGTGTTGCACCGTCTAAAAAAAAATATATGTGTGTTTTACTTTTGGAAGGGAAGGATTGTTCCTCCGGGGAGAATCTTTTCACTTAAGCTGTTAATGTGTTGGGTTTTATATGTGCCTTCTCCCTCTGCAGGTGAACAACAAGCAAGTCACTGAGAATGGGGTAGATTTTGCTAGTGCAGACGGGGGAGTAAAATGTAAATATTGGAGATGTGGTTATGTGACATTTGAGACTGTAATGTGCACATGTGTTTCTATTTGCTCTTCCTTTATTTCTATATTCAACTCCCTTTTCCCCATGTTAGGTTCCGGCACAAGCAAGCAGTTTTTAAATTTGTTTTGTTGTTTTTTTTTCTTGTCTCTGGAATAGACCTATGCTGACTCGGTTTGGGAGGCATGGGTTTGCTCCAGACACTGGGGACCAGGGTCCATTAGTGGGGGGAATGTGTAGCGGGGTGGTCAATTTAGGGGGAGTCTCTGAGTGGTAATTAGGCTCAGACACCTTGATTTGTTAGTGGCTATGGACCATTTTTGTCTTCAGGGGATAATGCTGGTGATGAGTTCCCTGTGGCCTTCGGGTGGCAATGCCATTCTGAGCCGGGGTTGAATCATAAGCGTAGTGCTGTGCCTGTTGTGTCCCCTCTCAGCAGCCGTACGGTGGGGCGGGGAAACTGCTGTGCATACCGGGGGAGGATATAAAAGGGGCAGACATCTCCTGATCGGGGTCCACCCACAGGCACCTTCAGCCTGGGAGTGAGTGCGGTTGATCTCCGGGTGCCCTAGGCCCGGAGGGAGTGTTCCTGTTCCATCTCAGGCACCTTTGGCCTGGGATGAGGTACTACCCTGCTGTCCGGTTCACCTGGGTGTGAAGACCCAGGGGATGCGGAAAGGGCCTTCAACTGGGGTCCGCTAATAATTGAGGAGTCCAGGGTGCCGCCTTGCGAGGGGACCCGCACTCTCAGAGAAGGGAGGATCATTCCGAAGGACCGGATGCGGGAGTCATGGTGAAGGAAGGGTCTGTTGACTCTCTAGGGGGACATCTTCTCCTTGATAGGGGCCATGTTCTAAGAAGGAAGTTCACGTTCAACAGGTCAGTGGCCTTATTCACTGGGTCTGTGGCAGAGACCAAACTCACGGCCTGTGGCAGAGACTGTGCGCCTAGTATACTGCTTGTGACTCTGAGTAGTACAGTGAAGAGCTACGTTTCTGCCTGGACCTCCTCCACACCTTGAGCTGTTCTGTTCCTTTGCTCCAACCTTTTTCCTATCCAAGAGATTGTGTATTGTAAAGCGAGAATAAATCTTAAGTTGGAGTTTCAGCTGGTGTGGACATTCATGTTACTGGGGAAGTTAAGGACTTGCCTCTGCTCACGGTAGAGGCGAGAATCATTCTCGGGAGGATTCCGGCCCTGGCTGCAGACAAGACCCAACAATAACACCGCTCAACCTTTTGCACAAGAGGGTATGGGCTGATAGCATGGTGTGTCTTTCTCCCCCTGCGAGGAGCCAAGTTAAATGCAGGCTGGGGGATAGGTGGGTGCGCTAGAAAATATATATATATATATATATATATATATATATCACAATATATCTTGACTGGGATGTTGGCATCATTTGCCGTTTCAAGGCACACCGATATGCTGTAAGATTGTTATTGGGTTTCAATACACTTTAACAGGTTGATCACATGTTTTATGTTTAGATTTTTCTTTAAATTCTCAAAAACCCTACAGCTTGCCTTTAAGAACAATGGCATGGGAACTAGAGCATGTGAATTCTTCAAAACCCCTAAAAAATAAAAAAATTCCAATCCCAACTATCAGGATCCTATTGGTGGCTGTAGACAACACAGACAGCTCTCGCGTAGCACATTCTGATGAACATGACAGTGTAGCTACCATACATTACCTAATCCTGTGCAGTAACTCCAAGTTTTCCATCTATCCTACGAAAGAGGGTGATGACTCACCCAGAATTCACTGCTCATAACCCTTCTGCAAAACATGTTTTCAAATGAATAGAAGCTAAAGTACTTTAAAAAAAGAAAGAAAAAAAAAAGTAGTTACAAAAATGATGTTTATAGTGTACACTGCACAGGCAATGTGATTGAAGAAAAAATTACATTTGCATAAAATTTCACTTATGATCTGCTCTACATAGAAGGATGATTTCATATTTCTCTGACATCCAGAGGAAAAACTGCCATGGAAATTTCTTCCTATTAAGTTCAATTAAATAAGCGCTTAGCCTCTTAGGCATAGAGTATTTGAGTAGAAATGTTTTGTCAGAAAAGCTTAAATGTAATTCTCTCTCTCCTAGCGGATGCAGAACAAGCCTTTTCTGCCTCACACCTAGAGAGCTGCATGTCGTTTTGGGTTTTCTACCGCAATCATTTAAATCCACATATGTATAAATGAGGAGGTGCATAGCAAAAGAAAGCAACATCACTGTTAAGTGAAAAGGTTTCAGAGCTGGAAGGAATTCATGATGTTGTATGCAGGAATCACATCAGGGCCATGTCACATCTACATTGGTATTTTGACTTTGAGCAAGTAGAAAAAAAGTGTTCTTTCATGCCTTAATCCCTAGTAGTATTAAATCCTCAGCATTTTTTATTTTATTCTTTATTTTAAAGGTATGCATCAAAGTAACACAACATGACAGGATAATATGAATGGGTACATATAGGCCATGAAAAACAATCAGCAGAACAGAAAATGATGCTGTAAAATAAATTAGTCACTAGCACCATACAGGTATATTTCCCAATTAGAACTACCAATGAGGCCTCATTGCCTCCTATAAACATACATCTTGAGATAGTGGCTAGTGAGAAAACAAACCAAGTTCAGGAATACAAGAATCAGAATCTGTGCACATGGCCTCCGAGCCGTCATAGCCATGATGTCCATGCACACCGAAAACGTTTTTCTTTTTTTAGAAAATAATATTTTGAAAAAGGGGGAGAGAAGCACCATAGGGTAACAAAGATATGGCCCCTGCCCCCACCTATAATTGGCCTTCACAGCAAGGAACACATGGAAGAGGAAATGTACGAAAGGCAAAACCAGAGAAAATTCCCAGCTCAACTCACCAACCAGTCTGCTTACCAACCAAATTAACCCATCCAACAGTAAGCGTTAATAACAGAGGTTTAGTTAGCACACATTTGAAAAAAGCATGCGTTAGCTGCAAGGCCTCTTCACGGCACCCTGTATTGCTTGCAGTCCTAACACTACTAAATTTATGAGCGTCTCCACAGTGGGAGCAGATGCATTTTAATGGGTAGACCTGTTGGACAGGTTAATTCGGTTGGTAAGCAGACTGGTTGGTGAGTTGAGCTGGGAATTTTCCCTGGTTTTGTCTTTCATGCGTCTGCCCTTGCTCCTTGCTGTTAAGGCCAGTTATAGGTGATGGTAGGGGCCAACTCTTTGTTACTGGTGTAATATTGGTGAGGGGACACACTGGGCACCTTTGCTGCCATTGTGCTATGTGCTGGGTGTCCAATGTGCCCTCTGTGTCTTTAAGGAGGACTGGCTCACCTGCCCCTTATCTACTCATTAGAACGCATGTGCTCCCACTGTGGAGACGCTCATGAATTCAGTCGTGTTAGGACTGCAAGCAATATACAGGGGTGCCATGAAGAGGCCTTGCAGCTTACACATGAGTTTGCAAATGTGTGCTAACTAAACCCCTGTTTTTAACGCAGACTGTTGGACAGGTTAATTTGGTTGGTAAGCAGACTGGTTGGTGAGTTTTCTCTGGTTTTGTCTTTCAAGTAACATAGAGTGTCTGGGGGGAGAGGGAAGATGTGAAAAGAGACTAAAGAGATAAAAAAAAAATGTTTCGGGAGGGGGGGTGGCAAAGGAAAAAACTGAATAATGGGGCAGATGGAGGGGGTGAGGCTCTACGGTGGGAGCAACAGGGCCTAAAATCGAATCCAATGCAGTAAATGTTAGCAGAATAAGTATTCCTCTGAATAGTAAAACATGTCCCAGTGAAGCCATCTCGTATTGTGCTCCTCACATTTATTTCTAAGAGCGGCAGTCAAGTGCTCCATGTGTTGGATATCCTTTAACCCGGTGAACCATTGAGAGATGGTAGGTGGAGATTGGCTTTTCCACATATTGGGGATGCAGACCCTAGCAGCATTCAGTAAATGCTTTAGTCATTTTAGGTTTGACACATTGCCAGACAAGGGGTGGGCAGGAGAGGTAGTTGCCCCGGGAGTCATGGGACCGGGCAGTGCCACACAGGCAACCACACTGTCCTCACCATGCGCAACCAGAAGGCCACAGCTTCATGTCTGCTCTGACCACTACTGCATTCACACTGCACTCCTAGATGCCCACTCTCTGTCCCCAGCTGCCTTTAGCCAACACAAAAGAAAGTGATTTGACACCCTTCATGCCAACCATAGGCACCCAGAGCAGAGAACAGGCACAGGGCCATACACCCATTCTACACCATACATTATCCTACTCATACAGGTATGAACTCATTAACAATGTATCATTATATAATATTATATTATACTATATGAATGAAGATTTCACATCATCACATGAACTGTGTGTATTGTTTTGAACAATTTATAGTGTGAATTAGATTTTTGCACAAATAGGGCAGAGGATTATTTTGTGTTTGTATGCTGATGACACTTTGTTGAAAGCAACATGTTTTATGTGTACAGTTTTATTGGTGAATTTTATAGAATGTAAGTATATAAATCACAAGGAGATTATTTTAAGATTTTAAAAAAATGACAGTATATTGGTCATATTTATAAATAACATTGTAAGATTTTATTTAGGTACCTAGTAGTGCTCCACTATTTGTATTGATGTAATTATTGATGATATGGAAACACATTAGAGTGCTGGCTAGCTGCTATTTTAGGGGTCTAGTGATGGTGTGGTAGCACAGGAAAATATAAAGAGACATTATACTCTCCTTATTACGGGGTAATATGTACATATGCATTATGGAGGAAATTAGTGCTTTACACACACACAACCCCCTTCATGTCATCAACATCTGAAAGTTTGTACATAGTATAAAGCCCTGTACACACGCTCGGTTTTATCAGCGGTAAAAAGTCAGCCGAGAAAACCGAGGGGAAAGCCGAGAACCCGGCAGGAAAACTGCCATGGAGCTTTAATAAAACAACAGAAAATTGGTGCTTCGGATATAAATGTGATAACAATTAAGCTGCAGCAGCTGCACCAAAAGTGCTAAACTTTAAATGTGAAAAACATATATTTATAAGCAGCGCTGGCAGTAAACTTGTGTCAAAACTTGAATTAGGAACAAGTCCATAGAGAAAAAATATATATATGGAAAATATATATATTTGTATTGGTGATACAGCTGGGTGTAGTAGTTCATCAAATAATGATAGTACTGAACAAAGTGAAACTTGACATAGAGAAGAGTGGATCCCACTGCGGAGACTCCACTCACTGAGGTGTCCACAAAAATCAAAATAGTGTCAGAAAAAACAAAAAACAAAATACAACAAAAAGCCCCACTTATTGTCCATGCATGGAAAATTGCTGAATGTAACACATAGGTTATAGCACAGTCCTCAAATGAGTAAAATGACCTCCCTTCAGGGACCTTACTCCTCGAATGGAGATGATCAGCAGCTTCCTGGTCTGGAGTTATGGATGTGGGCAATTGCTGGTGTATTACTTGATAGATGCTTGATGCTTCATTGAAGGATATTAGCTCCCACCGATAATAAAAAAACATGTGAAGGACAAAAATGGTGAAGTACGCTCAAACAGCGCTAATTGGAAAGTTGGAGGCAGAGACAGGCAGTCAGTGAAAACTTCCGTGAACGCCACTCGGAAGGCGTGCGTTCTACGGAGACAGGAACTTGCATTACAGGTTAGCCGCAAACCGGAAATATGTCAACGCGCTTCGCCCCTCCTCCAGGGCATCATCAAAGGACATGTGTATGCTCCATTTCCAAAAGGAAATGAGTAGATCTGGCGGGAAAAAAAAATGCTGGGAATCCCGATGGGAAAATAGAGAGCAGGTTGTCTATTTTCCCGCCGGGATTCCCAGTTGTTTTCCTGACGGGAAAACTGCGAAGAAGCATACACACATCCGGTTTTCCCGGCCAAAAGCTCTCTTGGCAGTTTTCCTGGCAGGAAAACCGGTCGTGTGTATGGGGCTTGAGGCTAACAAGTCAATTACATAGTTACATAGTTAGTCAGGTTGAAAAAACACACAAGTACATCTAGTTCAACCGAAAAATAATAATAATAATACAATCCCATATACACAGTCCTTCACCCACAGTTGATTCACAGAGGAAGGCAAAAAAAAAAAAAAAAACAGCAAAGCATTCTCCAATTAATTGCTTATGAAGGATTTGAATTATCTTTACATTATATAATTTTTTTACATTATATATACAAGTATCCTTTCACTCTGACTATCCCTAACTATACAATTAAGCCTGTGTTGGGTGAAACACGTAAGGTTTAACGATTGACGGCATCAGTTTGCGACCTTGTGTTCAATTAGTGACAACGAAATGGAGTGGAGATGGTTTCCTTTGGTATGCCCCTGATATGAACAGGATCAGAACTTAGAAATATTAGGAGCAATATGGAGCAGGCCCTTTATCCTTAGATTTGCACAGACAAAACAAAATAGATTTTGGCTTTGGATAAGCTTTAACCCCTTTACAACTGCCCCACACAAATGTGGGCAAAAGGGTGGGCTTTAACGTACACATACCCCACATACGCATTGCTGAGTGCGAGCTCACCAGCAGACAGACTGAGCTGTCAAAGACAGCTCTTGGTTGGAACTGCATACCAGCTACAGGACCAACTTCCGATCATGTAACAGCAGTCGCATGATCCCCGATTTTGTCAAGCTATTTAATCACTTGCTTACTGGGCACTTATACCCCCTCCCTGCCCAGGCCAATTTTCAGCTTTCGCACTTTGAATGGCGGTTTTTATTTTATAATTTTTATATATTTTTTGCTATGTTTTGGTAGTATTTAATCACTACTGGGTTTTTTATTTTTTGCTAAAGAAACAAAAATAGATTGAAAATGTTGAAATGATTTTTTTTTTTCATAGTTTGTTATAAAATAATATAAATAAATATAAAACAGGTAATTTTCCAACTTCACTGTGCGCTGCTGTGGCTGCACTGATGGGCACTGATAGGCACTGATGAGGCGGCCCTGATAGATGGTACTGATGGGCACTGATGAAGCTGCACTGATGGGCACTGATGAGGCGGCACTGGTGGCCACTGATGAGGCGGCACTGGTGGGTACTAATGGGAAGGCACTGATGAGGCTGCACTGATAGGTGGCACTGATGGGCACTGATAGGTGGCACTAATGGACACTGTGAGGTGGCACTGATAGGCGGCACTGATGGGCACTGATAGGCACTGGTAGGCGGCACTGATAGGCAGCACTGACAGGTGACACTGATGGTGAGGCACTGCTGGGCACTGATTGGCAGCACCGATTGACACTGAGAGGTGGCACTGGTAGGCACTGATTGGCAGCACTGGTGGGCACTGATAGGTGGCACTGATAGGTGACACTGATGGTGAGGCACTGCTGGGCACTGATTGGCATTACCGATTGACACTGAGAGGTGGCACTGGTGGGCACTGATTAGCAGCACTGGCAGGCACTGAGGCAGGGACCAATATCCCTCTAACGGTTACCGGCTTTCTGCTTCTCTCCTCACGCTGATTACGAGAAGAAGAAAAAGCTGATTACCGGCTTCTGTTTACTTCCATGACCAGCTGTCATTGGCTGACAGCTGATCACGTGGTAAAGGGCCCACTGTGATTGGCCCTTTACCCTGTTCTGTGATCAGCCGATTTGGGAGGACTCGGCGATCACAGAGCACGCCACACTGCCTACCCTATTCGGCAATAGCGTGAGCAGAAAGTGGTTGAAGGGATGCTTGGGTGAATGGGTAGGGGTTAAAATGAATAGTACGGGCTTAGATAACCTAATGTCTTTAAGATACACTTTTTTTTTTCTTGGACGCACATTATTTGTGGGTTTTGTTGACACCTTTTCACACATTCATGTGCGACGCGCATGAATAACAGAACGTAACAGAACATGAGGCTTTATGCATTATGCAGGCAAAAGCTAAAAGCAGCCTTTGAAAGCTGGGAAAGCTAAAAAAGCAGCACAAATACAAAGCATTAAACTCACGGTAAAAAAAAAAAAAAAAAGAAGCTGTAATATCAGCATAACAGAACAGAGGACTTTATTTCACTGTGTATTTACAACAGTTTGGAAGCTAAATTAAATGCAAAACCGCCTATGTTTATGAGATCTAAATCAAAACAGAAGATGATTTATATGCTGGATCACACTACAAAAAGCACTTGTAACTAAATTCTTAACTTGCTGAAATGAGTAAATGCTAAGAAAAAAAATGCCAGTGGGACTTAAAGCAAACTTGTTACAAAGCGGGCCAATTGAAAATGAGAATATGATGAAAAATGCTTAAGCAGATGTTGCCTACAGAGAAACCATGATGTTAAAATGTTCTATAAATCCAGAAATATCAGTAGCTGAAGTTATATCCAAATTTAAACTTTTTTGTAAAAGGCAGGCTTGACTCCAGCTCTGCTGCTTCTTGTGCCTCGTATTTGCTCCTTGTGGGGAGCTGCGTCATTATTAGGGTGCTTTGGAAAATATCAGGGGCGGGACCTGCGGACTCGATGTCCGCCGGTGTCCCGCGATCGGGTCACAGAGCTGAAGAATGGGGAGATGTTAGTGTAAACACAAAATCTCCCCGTTCTTCCTAGTGACATGTCACTGATCGTCTGTTCCCTGTCATCGGGAACAGCGATCTGTGGCGTGTCACGGCAAGCCACGCCCCCTAACAGTTAGAAGCACTCCCTAGGTCACACTTAACCCCTTCAGCGCTCCCTACAGGTTAACCCATTCACTGCCAGTGTAATTTTTACAGTAATCAGTGCATTTTTATAGCACTGATCGCTGTAAAAATGACAATGGTCCCAAAATGGTGTCAAAAGTGTCCGACGTGTCCGCCATAAAGTCACAGTCACGATAAAAATCGCAGATCGCCGCCATTACTAGTAAAAAAATAAAAATAAAAATGCCATAAAACTGGACGCTATAACCTTTGTGCAAACCAATTAATAAACGCTTATTGCGATTTTTTTAACAAAAATATGTAGAAGAATACGTATCGGCTTTTTTTGGGGATATTTATTATAGCAAAAAGTAAAAAAATATTGCTTTTTTTTCAAAATTGTCGCTCTATTTTTGATTATAGCGCAAAACATAAAAACCGCAGAGGTGATCAAATACCACCAAAAGAAAGCTCTATTTGTGGGAAAAAAAGGACATCAATTTTGTTTGGGAGCCACGTCGCACAACCGCGCAATTGTCAGTTAAAGCGACGCAGTGCCGAATCGCAAAAAGGGGCCTGGTCCTTTAGCAGCATATTGGTCCGGGGCTTAAGTGGTTAAACAAAAACACTATAAATAAAGGAAGAAAGGAACAAATCACTTTTTTTTCAAGCAGCTTACAGTGACACAAAACCCTGGTCTATCAATAAATAAAATGTTCTTTAAATAATCTAAACTTGTATTCTTAAAGGAAAATATTTTTGGAGGATATGGATATTTTTTATTGTCACTTTTAAGTGAAATTGAGTGTCCCATTTTGGAGACATTTCACTGATGGCCAAATCAACATTTTTGCTGTGAAGTCAACTTCATTTTTTTTTACTGTTTGCTATAATAAATATCCCCCAAAAATATATGTAGCGGGTCTCTAAATTTAGGTGGGACACTCAGGTGTGTAAGTACAGGAATAGTGGACCACTTGTGTTCGTGGAGGATTGGGTGGTGTAATAATCTCCTTGGCCTCTGGGTGGCGGGGTACCTGGAGGCTCAAGGTAGATTTGCCATTACAGTGCTAGCCTTTTTGTCCCTTTCCGGAGATGGTATGGCGAGGGCGGGGAACCTGCCGTGGTGTCGATGGGAGGAGATAAAAGGGGGAGATGCCCTAACCACAAGGTCTTCCGGAGGATCTCTTCATGCGCCCAGGCACCTTAGGCCTGGGTGCGGGCGGTTCTGGATTCTGGCCCAGGCGCCCTAGGCCTGACCGGAATGGAGTTGGAGTCCATCCCAGGCACCTTCAGCCTGGGGTGAGGTACTGAACTAGGAGGCCTGGGGTCCAGTGACTTCGACTGGATCCCGCGAGGGTGGAGACGTCCGAGGGTCACTGAGGTGGATGGGGCCCATGTCTGAGGTGAGGAGGCCGGGGAGGTTACCCGTCCGGAGAGTCTGGAGCAGAATCAACCCAGTGACGGATGGGCCTTTGGTAACTTCCTTGGAGGGACATCTTCCCCTGACAGGGGCTGCAGCGCAGCGAAGGTACTCCTATCTACGTTCTCTTGAGTCGCTGGTAGAGACTCTCAAGTTCTAAGTCCTTTCTAGATGAATGCTATAGTAACTGCTGGCGAGATCGCAGTGGTTTAGTTAATAACCAGGATAGTGCCTCGACCTGCTCATACCCCGTATCAAAATGTTATCAAGTCGCAACCAGTTGGCTACTGAAGCACTGTTTATTGTGAGATGTACAATAAAGCAAGAGTTGGACTGTGATTGGTGTGTGGAACTCTGGTTAATGGGAGCAAAGGGAGGTGTTGACGCAGCAGGACTGTATTCCAGACAAAAGCACATAGGCCCGAGGAAATATCTGGTGCTGGCCTTCACCTCACCCACAGTTATGGGGAGGACATGGGCCGTAGCGCATCTCACCCTGTCGTGTGACATACCCCTAGACAAAGGAGATGGGGTGAGGCCGCTACATATATAATTTTTTTTTTCTCAGTTTAGGCCGATACGTATTCTTCTAGATATTTTTGGTAAAAAAAATTGCAATCGGCGTTTATTGATTGGTTTGCGCAAAAGTTATAGCGTTTACAAATAAGGGGTAGTTTTATGGCATTTTTATAATTTTTTCTTTTTTTTTACTAGTAATGGCGGCGATCAGCGATTTTTTTCGGGACTGCGACATTATGGCGGACACATCGGACACTATTGACGCATTTTAGGGACCATTGTCATTTTCACAGCGATCAGTGCTATAAAAATGCACTGGTTACTGTGAAAATGACACTGGCAGTGAATGGGTTAACCTGTAGGGGGCGCTGAAGGGGTTAAGTGTACCCTAAGAAGTGATTCTTACTGTAGGGGGCGTGGCTACACGTGACACGTCACTGATCGTCTTTTCCGATGACAGGGAACAGACGATCACTGACATGCCACGGAGAAGAACGGGGAAAGGTTTGTTTACACTCACCTCTCCCCGTTCTTCAGCTCTGTGACCTGATTGCGGGACACCGGCGGCGATCGGGTCCGTGGGTCCCACGGGCGCGGTCACGGAGCTCAGGACCGGGTCGCGAGCGCGCCGGCGCGCGCGCGACCCACGGCTGGGCTCTTAAAGGGCAACGTACCAGTACGTTGATGTGCCCAGCCGTTCCATTCTGCCGACGTATATCGGCGTGAGGCGGTCCTTAAGTGGTTAATGGGAAGTGTTTTGAGAGTAGTTCAGTTTTTTTTTATTTAGTTCTGTTGGTATTTGTGGGTTTTGTTTCTTTTTTGTGTTTGTGCATTTGATCAACGTTTGGGTACTATATTTTGGTATTTAAATTTTTTCATTTCACTGTTTATTTGAATTTAGAATTTTACTTGTTTCACTGTTTTGTGATGTGTGAAAAAGAGAAAAAAAATAACAATAACACCATTAAAGGGGTTGTAAACCTTCCTGTTTTTTTACCTTAATGCATCCTATGCATTAAAGTGAAAAAACATCTGATAATTACCGGCCCCCCAGCCCCCCGTTTTACTTACCTGAGCCCTTTGAAAGTCTTGCGTCGAGAACGCGCTGGATCTCGGTCCGGGCTTCTCGGCTCTTCATTGGATAGATTGATAGCAGCGCAGCAATTGGCTCCTGCTGCTGTCAATCAAATCCAATGACGCGGGCGCCGGGGGAAGGGGCTGAGTCCGGCAATCGTGTCTATGTATGCAAATGCTGGACTCGGGAGCACACCCGCAAGGTAACCCACTTGGGAGAGCGCTTCCCAAAGGGGGTTATCTGATGCGGGGAGGAGCCGAGACAGCCGCCGAGGGACCCCAGAAGCCGAGGATCGGGGCCACTCTGTGCAAAACTAACTGCACATGTTTGTTATTTTTATTTTTTTCAATTCGAACCTTTAGTGCCACTTTAAGGTATCATTTTTGGTACAAGAACTAGGATAGCTGAAATGAGCTTCTGTAACTTTCTGGAGTAATTTAAAGACCATTGCACCTTTAAAAACAACTAAAAACCACCTTCTTTTTCTGATTTTGCTGAAGTTTCGAAACAATGAAAGCTCTCAGTTTTGCTCATCCCTAATCAGGAGATCTAACATTCCGCTAACATCACTATGTGCATTTCTCCATAATGAGACCCCTCAATTTCACTTATTAAAGTGACATTAAACAATATCCATATCCTCCAAAAATATTTTGCATTAAGAATACAAGTTTAGATTATTTAAAGAACATTTTATTTATTAATAGACTTCTTTTTAAAACCGGGGTTTTGTGTTATCTTCCTTTGTATTTCCTAAGTAGTTATATTGTTAAATGATTAGAGACTGGCATGGACTGTTTGCTACTCTCCTTTGTAATGTTATTTTTTTTTTTTTTCAGAAAACTTTCAATAAAAATAACTGAAACAGAACATGGAAACCTGGGCTTCCACTGTCAATACAAATGGCTCAAAAAATGTGGCACTGGTGGTAATTTTGTAGGAACTTTGGTGACCTGGTTCCTGGGATTTGATCAGCTTTGGTTAACATGTTGCACTGAAGTCTCTGGGCAGTGCCCCTTACAGGTGTATGTGGGTATGTCTGACTTTATGTTGTGAGTATGCTTACCTTTAGGGCCAGTTCACACCAGATGCAGTGCAGTGCGTTTTTTTTTATGCATGAAAAACACAATGAAAGTTGATCACATTAATGCCAATGCCATAGTTCACACCACTGCAGTCCATTCCAGTGCATTTCGGAAAGAAAAAAAAATTGTTCATGCTGCATTTTTTATGTACAGAACTGTACTGGACCGCAGTAAAACGCATCAAAAACGCACCGGAACGTACCTGGAACGCACCTAAATGCACCAAAAACGCACTGCAACACACTTGTCCTTAAGTAAAAAAAGGAAGAAAAAACACTGGACTGCATCAAAAACTCACCAAAACGCATTAAAAACGCACATGCAGAAAAGCACCTGGAACGCATCCAGACTGCGTTTCTATGGTGTGAACTGGCCCTAAGGCCTCTTTCACACTGAGGCGCTTGAAAAACTGCCAGTAAAACACTGAGCGCTTTTGAAGGGCTTTTCAGGCGCTTTTGAAGAGCTTTCAATTAATTTAAATGGAGAGGGGTGTTTTTTCATGGCTCTGTCAGCGCACTGCCCCAGTGTGAAAGCATTCATTGATTTTAATGGAAATACGTTGTCTTAAGCCTTTCAGTCGCTTTTTTTAGTGTGAAAGCGCCTGAAAAGCGCCTCAGTGTGAAAGTGGTCTTAGAGTTGACTTTCTACCAAAGGCACAATAACACATTTTGATTGGCAAAAAAACAACTGTCTTATTGTATACCCAAAGTGTACCATAGAGCATGAACTACCAAAAAAGGCCATAAGGCCACTTTCACACTGAGGCGCTTCAAAACTGCCAGTAAAAACACTGAGCGCTTTTGAAGCGCTTTTCAGGCGCTTTTGAAGAGCTTTCCATTCATTTCAATGGAGAGGGGAGTTTTTCACAGCCCTGCCAGCACACTGCCCCAGTGTGAAAGCATTCATTGATTTTAATGGAAATACGTTTTTGTGAGCTTTTTAGGCACTGTTTTTAGCGTAAAAGTGCCTGAAAAGCGCCTCAGTGTGAAAGTGGTCTAATTGTACTTAAAGTTGATAAATACATATCCTGACCCATTTAAAGCACGTTTACAATACTTTTGATTTAGTTGTATTTCAATCAATTATTTATTTAAACTATATAGTGATCTAATTAACTGTTATATCAATATAACTGCTCCAGTCAGGTAATAAATAAGTCAATAAGTAAGTAAGTCAATAAAAACATACACCAATCCAATTAATTTTGGTGGCTACAGCAAATCTGGTACCAGCAATTAATTTATACTAACATGCTGTTAAATAATTATCAGAAACACTTGCAATACAATCAGAAAAGGGTAACTTATATCTCCAGTTACTTTATATTTGCTTTAGTATCTAAATTGCTATTAATCAACATTTTAATCAGTTAAACATGACATACTGTACTGCAAATTATTACTTAAAATGTACAATTTCCAGCCGCCAATTAGAGGTCTATGCAATAATAGGAGCGCTGTAAAGGAATTTTCCAACAGTCTTGCAGTTGTGCTAACAGTTCAGACCTGGGAGCTTCACGGCAGTAGGTAGTTGTAACGACAAGAGTTAACGTTGTTTAAATATATTCCATTCCCGAACACACAGCAGCTACCAGACACTCCAACCATCTGAATAAGACCCCATACAAATATTTCTCCCTGCACAAACGAGACAAGGCTCTGTGTTGAAGTTCCAAAAACAGGGAATGAATCTTTATTACAAGCACATGGTAACACACTTTCCTTCAAAACACTTCCCTCCCATCCTTGGGGAACAGGGCGGGTTAAACTGTCCAATGACAATGGTGATTCAGGTCAGGTGTGTTCAAACTTCTCCTTCAGTAAAGCAGGAGGGGTTGCTGGAGTGATCCCACCCCCTTTCCTCACAGCAAGACACTTACACATCCCATAATAGGCAGCCAGACGGTCTACCAGCTCCAATCCACATCACCACAAACAACAATGAAAAGGTCTTTGGAAGCTAGTCTGGATTTAATCTACATTACACAGGCAGCCAGGTGGTTAGTATTGAACACATCAGCATCTCTCAATTAACCTGTTGAGTTCAGAATCAAACAACCAGTAAATAGTCCTTTACAGATATCCTGGGAAATACCGTGGATTAATATTACAAAGAGCGGTGTCTCAGATGCACGGATATGAAGAGGTCAGTCTACCCACATCCCTAAATACATACAAAAAAAAAGTGAAGCCGCACCAGGACAAACCACCAGGACCTGAATAAGATTGTCAGGTACTACTCTTTATTGGTGACACTTGGCCAGCAGGAATCAGCTTTTGGTGGACATATTTTTGTATCCGCCATAGCTCTTGGACCAGGAACCTGCTATATTATTGTATGGGCACTACGCCTTCTGGGTCCTCTTTGTGTCTCCTGGTGCGGCTTATGCCAGGCAACACTACCATTTTGGGCCAGTATCAGTGTCTAGGCTCTAGGCTCTAGTTTCAGCCTCCTGGTGTGACTTTTGCGAGGCAACACTACCATTTCAGGCACATTTTGAATCTCG
This sequence comes from Rana muscosa, assembly GCA_029206835.1. Classification (NCBI taxonomy): domain Eukaryota; kingdom Metazoa; phylum Chordata; class Amphibia; order Anura; family Ranidae; genus Rana; species Rana muscosa. The sequence goes on from CM055128.1 coordinate 75,785,044, forward strand.
GCAAGTTACCCCCACTAAAAAGATAACAGTTTTACTGCGCCTGTGACGTGGGGTAGTGCTGGATATCTCCTATGCCCTCTGTGGGCCAAACCGTCCATCGGGACTAGACCATCTGGACTTAGGGTCCCCCGCTGTCACCCGCCGGTCCGACCTTCCAGGGAATAACAGCATCATCAAATCAGAACTACAGTGCCTTTTTTTTTTTTATTGCTACTACCAAGTAACACGTATGCACCCAACACATAGGATATCATTCATCACTAAAAGGTGCAGCACCCCACCCCTGAAGAAGAGGCTGTACAATCAAAAGGCCTTGAAACGTTAGGTACCTGTCCCACCCTTGAGACAGAGCCGGGTCCTGTACTACATTCTTCCTTCCCCTTTTTTTGTGCAATCAATGATATCTGTTTCTATGCGTTGTGATTGTTCTTTTTCATCATGTATACATTGGTCATTTGGATACGTGTTGTGCGTATAGAGTAGCAGCCCCTCATATTATATATTTTTGTACAAAACCTTTTCAAATAAGCAAGTCTTCATGACAAACACTATTGTACTTTATTACTTTATATAGAGGTTTTCAACAGTCACCCTTAAAAGTCCCACGAGGAACCGCCCTCTTCGGAGCGCACTCTCTTTGTGGATTAATATTACAGACCCATTTCAAAGCAATCCAAGACATATTCTCAATGTCCATTATTTTCTGGCTCATTCTTTCTAAGAACTTCTAGGTTCCACGGGCCCTCCCGTTACAGTAGTGTTGGGCTTTCTTATTATAAAGACTAGCATTCTTTGTAAACTAAGACTTATAAAGGCTCCCAGGAATAAATGCTCATCTGCAAAATGCTTATGTGTATAATAAAAAAATCTTGCGCACAATCTATATATAAGCTGCAAGTATATGAAGTGAATAAACACCTAAACTGATAAATGAATAAAGTATGCTGTGCTAATATAATCAACTTTGTGCTGAATTGTGCCACAAATCACAAGTGCTATTTATTATACATATTCACCACTTTCTTGTAATAATCAATACCACATGTGCCATAAACAGGTGAAGACTTGAAAATATATGTGTGTTGAACAATCGTAAGTGTTAAGAAACAAAAGTGTCCATAAATAAAACTCATTTACCTTTAACATAAAAAAGGTCTTATGTGCATATTCCTTTTAGAGCCTGGACAGGGCTTCCACTTTACCAATGTTTTTAGATCTCAAGCGTCAATGGATCAATCCAAATAACTGGCTCAGAGAGACACAATAGGAAACACTATAGTGCTCTCTGCAAATCAAAATATTTAATAATGAATAAAAATACACTTACATGAAGACAGATAACTTTAACTTTAAATCACACATGCTGCACTTTAGGGCGAGACAATGAGCAAAGAAGAAGGTAATGAGCAGAGTAGAAGGCTGTACAGCAATGGCGGGCTTATTGCCTCACCCCAGAGTGTGGCTCCCCAGCATGTATGATTTAAAAATATATATATATATATAAAACACTTTATTAGGTACACCTGTTCAATTGCTTGGTAACACAAATTGCTAATCAGCCAATCACATGGCCACAACTCAATGCATTTAGGCATCTAGGCGTGGTGAAGACGACATGCTGAAGTTCAAACCGAGCATCAGAATGGGGAAGAAAGGGGATTTAAGTGACTTTGAATGTGGCAAGGTTGTTGATGCCAGACAAGCTGGTCTGAGTATTTGTGATGTTTGTGCTGGATCACTGTGACCCTTCACCCTTTTCTCCTGATGTATGCTGGGGGAGGGGCTGTACCAGGAAGTCAGTGTGTGTGTGGGACTGGAAGCAGCAGCATGATACATAGAAGGTATTACATCTGGTAATGACAGAAGCCTGTTGTATTAAGACTCCTCCATGTAACAAAGTCATCATGTTTCTGAGTGAGTAATAAACCCTCTCCATGGTTAAGAAGTTCATCTGGACTGTGTGTAACTTGCTAATCAGATACTGGCAGCATTGCTAGCAGCACCCTGACATAACAGTGGCGACGAGGATTGTGTATTTTAGCACACATGGCCTTCATAGGGTTTATTCAACCATTTGATCCTGCTGCTGAATCATGGAGCTCCTCTCAACATTGGGTCAAGCTGCATATGGCACTCTCAGAGACCTCATTTCTCCAGGCGAGCCAGCCTCTAAGCCCCTGCCTGAGTTAATTCAGAAGCTACATGAGCACTACAACCCAAAGCCATTAGAGATTGCAGAGCGGTGTCAGGAAAGGCTTCACCCGCTGGTGGCGCTGTTGGTCCTATGGATTGCAGTACTAGTGTCCACCAGCAGGTGTCCTCTTGCAGCCAGTATCTTTGATAGAGGATCTCACCTGCTGGTGGTAATGCCTGATCCATGGGCCGTAGTACCGGCGTCCATCAGCGGGTGTATTCCGGCAGTGTGGGGCAGGCAGCACTTCCTCCGCTCAGCTGTCACATGACAATCACTGCAGTCCTATAAATACCTCTTCTTTGTATCTCTCTCCTTGAGCCCTGACCTCGCTGCCTGTATTCTGACCTTGAGCCTGAACCTCACCTCACCTGATCTGATCCGATCCCCATCCTGAGCCTATCCATCCATCCTCTCCCTGTCTTGTTTGTTCCCTGTCCTCATCTGCTGACGCCCCGTGTATGACCTTGGCCTGGCTATGTTTATGCTTCTGGAACACCCCTTTGTCAATCTCCTGATCTGCTGTGTATGACCCTGGCCTGGCTTACGTTCAAGATTATTTGTTGTTTGTGGGTTGTTTGGTTGGTCTTGCACTGTTGGTATTTATTTATATATCACCTATCTTAATAAACATCATTATAAATTCACTTTACATGCGTTTTTGGTTCTCTCTGTGCAGTCCGCAAAGTCTGGTCAACTAATTCCCTGATAAGCGGTTTAAATTCTACAGTAGAAGGCAGCATGCCGGGGAGGACATAAAGACTTATATAATTTCTTTACGTAGACTAGCTGCCACTTGTCAGTTTGGAGACTACCTGCAGACGGCTCTCCGCGACATGTTTGTCATGGGACTCTGCGACCCAGCCATACAGAAACGCTTACTCCCAGAACCCGACTTGACTCTGACGAAAGCCACTGACCTTGCTATGGTCATGGAGTTGGCTACACAGGACGCCACCCTACTGAAGGCACCACCTGAAACTCCGGCAAGCCAGGGAGAGGAAATATTCCACTCTGCTATCACCTGACACCCAAGACGGCCATCCCCAAATCAGCCTAAACCTCACCACCCTAATTCTTCTGTCTAATTCCACAGCTCACGCTTCCCGAACACTACCACAAAAGTTTGACGTAAACAGACATTTCATATGGATACTGACAATAACGGCTCCAGCTCTGATGAGGAAACCTGTGTCCAGCATGTTGGACTGTTTCGGGTAGCTGGGAGTACTCCTGCGATAAAAGTGGATGTCACACTCAATGGCTGTCCGGTCTCCATGGATGTTGATACAGTGGCGGCTGTGTCTGTCATTTAATTGACTGATTTAAAGGCATCGGGTCTGTCCCTACCGCTCCAACCTACAAATCTCACACTACAAACCTACAGCAAGGAACTACTACAGCCCTTGGGTTATGTGAAACCCCTTGTTACTTTAGGCAACTGTAGTCAAACTCTACGCCTTTATGTTGTCAATAAAGGAGGTCCTCCGCTGTACGGTAGGGACTGGATCAAAGCCCTGGGCAAGCCTCCTCTTGCCATTGCCCAATGTACAATGCTTTCTGAGGTAGACCATTGGGTGGAATCCCTGAAGTCACGCTTTAAAGGGGTTTTTGAGGACTCTTTGGGCACAGTAAAAGGAAAAATGGCCCACCTTCTCTTGAAGCCTGGTGCTACACCTCGTTTTTGTAAGGCAAGATAAGTACCTTTTGCCTTTCGAAAGAAAGTGGAAGCAGAGCTGGAACACCTATTGGCTGAAAATATCGTAACTAAAGTTGATAGAAGTGAATGGGCGTCGCCAATTGTGCCTGTCAAGAAAAAGAATGGAGAGATTAGCATTTGTGGAGATTTCAGGGTTGCCTGAACAACCAACTTCTTGTGGATCAGTACCCATTGCCTCGACTTTAAGATCTATTTAGCTCACTGGCTGGGGGGGCAAAAGTTTACAAAAATAGACTTAAAGCAAGCTTACCTGCAACTGCAAGTCCACCCAGATTCACGCCATCTGTTGACCATTAACACCCATAAAGCATTATTCCAATATAACCGCATGGTTTTTGGCATAGCCCCAGCTCCAGCCATCTGGCAGCAAATCATGGATGAGGTCCTGGCAGGCATACCTTTCACTCAATGTCTACTAGATGACATGCTCATCACTGGTCCCTGTCATGGATATGCAGTAGTGTTTGTCTGTCAGCTTACCTTCCTTCCCATGTGTTCATCTTAGAGGCCAGAACCCTTTCACCTGGCTTCCTTTATAATCTCCTCCCAGCCTGACTCCACCCCAGGCCCTATCACAGAACACTATATTAACCTGTGCACTGCAAGCCTGCTTTGCTGATCAACATGTTTGTTAGGCATTGTGTGTTTGGGTTCCTGCCTGCCGTGTGCTACGTCTGTCTCTCTGTTACGTTATTGGCTTGTCCCCGACTATCCCTGTCTGCTCGTGACCCTTGACCTTCGGCTCATTCTTTCGTTATCCTTGTCTGCTTGTGGCCCCTGACCTTCAGCTTGTTATTCGGTTCTCTCATATCTTGTGCTGCTGCTTCCCCTCTTTTCCCCTTATCCTACGGGGCGTGAGCTAGGAAACTCCAGGGGCCGCGACCTGGTCCCAGCCTGCAGCATAACATCCTCACCACTAGAGGCCCTGGAGAAGACCTGCTGGGTCTTAGACTCCGCGCCCTGGGGAATCTTGGCTCTAGCTTCCGTTAGGATCCCGGTTGTGCTCCTCTGGTCCCGCTTTCCACAACCACCCAGTTTCCTATCCGCAGCAGTCAGCCATAGGGTTCACTACCTTGCGGTGCACTCCTGTCCCCCTACGGTGTGCATCTGTCACCTGGCCACAGGTGACCTTGACAGTTTGATCAGCCATGGACCCGGCTGACATCCCGATCCCCGCGGATGATCCATTGCGGGGCATAGTCCACAGACTTGAAACCCAGGAATCGAATCAGACTCAGGTGATGCGATTCCTCCAGGATCTGGCTTCTCGATTCGAGCAGCTTCAGGCCTCCTTGGGAACCCCGAATCCGCAACCTCAAGTACAACCAGCGGTGGTACCTATCGCACCAGTCGCAGCCACACACTCACTAACACTGCCAGCTCCGTTCCGTTTCTCTGGGGACTCCAAGGCCTGCAGAGGGTTCCTTAGCCAATGCACGATTTATTTTGAGCTTCAGCCTCAAAACTTTCTGTCTGATAGGGCAAAGGTAGCCTATATCATTTCCCTCCTCTCCGGTGAAGCTTTAGCCTGGGCAGCCCCTCTGTGGGAACTGAATGATCCAGTGGTTTCTAGCCTGTCTGGCTTCTTGAAACTTTTTCGGAATATCTTTGAAGAACCGGCTTGTGTCTCTTCAGCGGCCAGCGCCCTTCTACGTCTCCGCCAAGAGTCTGCTTCAGTGGGACAGTACGCCCTTAATTTCCGCATACTGTCGGCTGAGTTGAGCTGGAACAATGAGGCCTTAGTCGCAACCTTTTTGCATGGCCTGTCTGATAGAGTGAAGGATGAATTAGCAGGAAGAACCATCCCCACTGATCTGGACGGAGTTATCTCCTTGTGTAACCAGATCGATATTCGCTTTCAGGAAAGGACCCTAGAAAAGCGGCGCCAGCACTCCTTGGTCCTTAGTCAGCCTGAGCTCCCCTCTCCTCGACCCGTGGAGCATCTCCTGCCAGCTGAGGAACCCATGCAGCTGGGCAGGACCAGGCTATCCCCAGAGGAACGTGCTAGGCGCAGAACTCTAGGCCTGTGTCTCTACTGTGGGGGCAAAGGTCATTTTCGTGACACTTGCTCTCTTTGTCCAGAAAAACGTTTGGTTCCACTTCATCTGGAAAGTGGAGTATTGGACCCAGAAATATCACCTTCCCCTTCTCGTCTTCTGCTTTCTGTGTTCCTTCATGTTGGTGCTTCTTCTCATTCGGTCTCAGCATATCTGGATTCCGGAGCCGCTGGTAATTTCATGGACTGGGAAATCGCATCGTCCATGAGACTTACTCTTTTGCCCCTCACCACGCCATTGGTGGTCTTGGCGATTGATAGTACTGTTCTCCCAGGGGGACCTATCCACTTCCAGACCCTCCCTGTTAAGATGTCGGTAGGGACACTCCACCAGGAGTGGATATCCTTCCTTATCTTACCCAAGGCCTCAACGCCTATAATTTTGGGTCTCCCATGGTTACAGCTCCATTCTCCTCATGTGGACTGGACTACTGGACAGATCCTGGCTTGGGGTTCCTCCTGTTCCTCGTCCTGCCTACCCAAGGTTGCCCCCTGTGAACCTGAGCCGGTCATTCATTCCAGGTCGCATAACCATTTACATTTCTCTGTCCCTAATCGCCCTTGGACGCACAGCCAGGCTAGCTTGTCTACAAGTCCTGCAGTCGCTACGTCTTGCGATGCGATTCAGGTAGTCGCTACACCTGACTCTATTCACTCGGCCTCCGTACTAGTTATGCCAGTCCAGCCCATGCCCAGTGAGCCGCCTACTTTTTCTTGTTCAGGACATTCTGCTTGTCTTTCAGCTATTCAGCTTGACTCCTGTGACATGTCACCCTCTAACCAACCTGACTTCAGGGTTCCACTGACATCTGCCCAGTTTGATGGTCCTGTGCTAGATGACCAGTTCATCTTTAAGGGTCTAGGGGACCCTCCTCAGATTTCTGTTGATCCTCTCATGCCCTTGCTTATTCCTAGAGAGCCTTTGGTCCTCAATAGATCTTCTTGTCATCTCCCTACCTCTGTTCTGGTCTCTGAGGATAATCTAAAGTACGAGGTTAGACAAGTTCTGGATTCTCGGCTCTGCAGAGGTATTCTTCAGTACCTTGTGCATTGGAGAGGTTTTGGTCCTGAGGAGGCGTCTTGGATCGCTGCATCTGATGTCGTTGCACCTCATCTGTTGAGGAGGTTTCATCTGAGATTTCCCTTTAAGCCTGGGCCCAGGCGGGGGAGGGCCCATAAGAGGGAGGGTACTGTCATGGATATGCAGTAGTGTTTGTCTGTCAGCTTACCTTCCTTCCCATGTGTTCATCTTAGAGGCCAGAACCCTTTCACCTGGCTTCCTTTATAATCTCCTCCCAGCCTGACTCCACCCCAGGCCCTATCACAGAACACTATATTAACCTGTGCACTGCAAGCCTGCTTTGCTGATCAACGTGTTTGTTAGGCATTGTGTGTTTGGGTTCCTGCCTGCCGTGTGCTACGTCTGTCTCTCTGTTACGTTATTGGCTTGTCCCCGACTATCCCTGTCTGCTCGTGACCCTTGACCTTCGGCTCATTCTTTCGTTATCCTTGTCTGCTTGTGGCCCCTGACCTTCAGCTTGTTATTCGGTTCTCTCATATCTTGTGCTGCTGCTTCCCCTCTTTTCCCCTTATCCTACGGGGCGTGAGCTAGGAAACTCCAGGGGCCGCGACCTGGTCCCAGCCTGCAGCATAACATCCTCACCACTAGAGGCCCTGGAGAAGACCTGCTGGGTCTTAGACTCCGCGCCCTGGGGAATCTTGGCTCTAGCTTCCGTTAGGATCCCGGTTGTGCTCCTCTGGTCCCGCTTTCCACAACCACCCAGTTTCCTATCCGCAGCAGTCAGCCATAGGGTTCACTACCTTGCGGTGCACTCCTGTCCCCCTACGGTGTGCATCTGTCACCTGGCCACAGGTGACCTTGACAGTCCCACTGATGAAGAACACAGAAAGAATGTTGAAACTGTGCTAGAGAGACTCCAAAGGAATGGTTTACGTGTCAATCTTTCAAAATGCGAATTTCTAAAGTCTCGACTGGAATTTTGTGCCCACACTGTGGACCGACATGGGTTACACACTACTGAAGAAAAAGTTAAAGCCCTTACCCATGCCCCTACTCCCCAGAATGTCACACAGCTCAGGTCCTACCTTGGCCTCCTAAATTACTACCACCGGTTCTTGCCGAACTTAGCACACCAGCTTTACCCATTACATCGCTTACTGGATGCAAGAGCTAAATGGATATGAACAGCCAAATGTGAAGAAGCTTTTTGGCTTTCGAAAGAACTCATTCTGTCTTCTCGAGTTCTGGTCCACTATGATTTAAAGAAAAACGTCACCTTGGCTTGTGACGCCTCGCCTTATGGACTAGGTGCTGTGTTTCCCATGTCATGCCAGATGGCCCCATTTATTTTGCCTCCAGGTCTTTAACCTCAGCAGAACAAAACTACTCCCAGATAGACAAGGAAGCTTTGGCCATTGTATGGGCCACAAAAAATTTCATACGTATATCTATGATCGGGAGTTCACACTTATCACTGACCACAAACCTCTGTTGTCAATACTAAACCCTCAGAAAGGAATTTCTACAACAACTGCATCTCGCTTACAAAGGTACACTTTATTCTTGGGAGCTTATACTTATTCTATCAGATACCGCTCCCATGATGCCCATGGCAATGTAGATGCATTTTCCAGATTGCCAATTGGAGATCACTCACCAAGAGACGTACGCATAGTGGAAATACACAGGCCGAAATCCTGCATGTCCACCTCCCTAATTGCCAGACATACAGTCACAGATCCCTTCCTGTTTCAGATATTCTCATATGTTCAGGTTGGATGGCCAGAGAAAGTCCCAGGGGAATTTTGTCCGTACTTTGCCAGAAAATGTGAGCTTGTGACTAATGCTGGTTGCCTTCAGTGGGGCAACAGAGTGATTATACCTCAGTATTTGCAACCAACCATGCTAAGGATACTGCATGAGGGCCATCCTGGCGTGGTGCGCATGAAGCAGTGAGCCAGGAGCTATGTTTGGTGGCCACAAATGGATACAGCAATTTAAGGTTATGTGGCTCAATGTCCTGGGTGCTGTCAAGCTCAGCGACCCCAAAAGAAAGGAACCCTGCTACCTTGGCCATGGCCGACAGACCCGTGGTCAAGACTCCATCTCGATTTTGCTGGCCCAATCCAGGGTAAAATGTATTTGATCGTGGTAGATGCACATTCAAAATGGCCAGAGGTTTTTCAAATGCCTTCTGTTACCTCAGGTGCTACCATTCTAGTCTTAAGGAAGCTCTTTGCTCAATATGGCTTGCCAACAGCCATAGTCTCGGACAATGGGACTCAATTTACATCGCATGAGTTTCAATCCTTCCTCAGTGGCTTGGGCATCCAACACTACAAAACAGCTTCTTATCATCCAGCCTTGAATGGGCTGGTAGAATGGTTTGTGCAGACGTTTAAGAAGCACTTACTGTCCACTCTGTACCAGGTCGGAATGTCAGAGGAGAAGCTGCTGGAGTTCTTGACCATGTACCAAAACACAAAACACGCTACTACTTGGCTGTCCCCAGCTTTTCTTATGTTTGGCAGGCATCTCCGCACCAAACTGGATTTAGTTTGTCCACAGGAACAGTCACCAACACCTCCTCCTTATGGCCATCCTGGATTCCATGCCGGTGATCTTGTATGGTTTCGAAATTACAGAGTTTTGCCTCATTGGCTTCCTGGCATTATTGATGGACCTCTTGGACAACGAATGTACCTTGTTCGCCTGGAGAATGGCGTTTGTGTTCGAAGACACCTTTCGCAATTGAGAAAGTGCATTTGCCTGCCAGTAGAAACAAACCCGACCTCTCTTTCTACCAAACCACCAGAGTCTACTCAGGGCTCTACTGCTGACATATGGCATGGTGTCTGGCATGATCCCACAAGTTTACAACCAACCACTGAAGCGGTTGGTGACCATATTCCTGAGGAGCCCGGACATGTGCCTGGAGTTGCAGAGACTGATTTGTCTGTTGGACACCCACTGACATCTCCAGGATCTTTGACAGCCTCTACCCCTCCTAGTGCTGTGCCACTTCGTAAGTCTGCCCACCAAAGACATCAAACTCCTGTTTGGCAAAGCACTGAAATCTTACGGGACACTTTAGAGGTCAGGAAACAGAGACAAAGGGTTCATAACGTGATGCGGGAGCCACAGAACTGAGTTGGAGATACTACTTGCTGAACTGATCCTGCTTGCCTTGTTTTTTTTATGTGTTGAGTATTTTGTTCTCTTGTTATGTGTATTTTATTTTTTTCTTTTTGTTCTTTTTTTATGGGAAAAAGAGGAGGTGTGATGTTTGTGCTGGATCACTGTGACCCTTCACCCTTTTCTCCTGATGCATGCTGGGGGAGGGGCTGTTCCAGGAAGTCAGTGTGTGTGTGTGACTGGAAGCAGCAGCATGATACATAGAAGGGATCATGTTTCTGAGTGAGTAATAAACCCTCTCCATGGTTAAGAAGTTAATCCGGCCTGTTTGTAACTTGCTAAGCAGATACTGGCAGCATTGCTAGCAGCACCCTGAGAGACCCCGTGTCTAAGGGACATAACAGTATTTTTAAAAACTGCTGATCTACTGGGATTTTCATGCACAACCATCTCTAGGGTTTACAGAGAATGGTCTGAAAACGAGAAAATATCCAGTGAGCAGCAGTTGTGTGGATGAAAATGCCTTGTTGATGGTCAAAGGTCAGAGGAGAATGGGCAGACTGGTTTGAGATGATAGAAAGGCAACAGTAACTCGAATAACCACTCTTTACAACCAAGGTATGCAGAATACCATCTCTGAATGCACAACACATCGAGCCTAGAAGCAGATGGGCTACAGCAGCAGAAGACCACACCAGGGTGTCACTCCTGTCAGCTAAGAACAGGAAACTGAGATTATAATTTTCATAGGTTTACCAAGATTGCACAATAGAAGATTGAAAAATGTTGCCTGATCTGATGAGTCTCAATTTCAGCTGCAACATTCAGATGGTAGGGTCAATATTTGTTGTAAAAAACATGAAAGCATGGATTCATCCTTCCACTAATCAACGGTTAAGGCTGGTGGTGTAATAGTGTGGGGGATATTTTCTTTGCACTCTTTGGACCCCTTAGTACCAATTGAGCATTGTGTAAACACCATGGTCTGCCTAAGTATTGTTGTCTACCATGTCCATCCCTTTATGACTACAGTGTACCCATCTTCTGATGGCTACTTCCAGCAGGATAATGCACCATGTCACAAAGCTCAAATCATCTCAAAGTGGTTTCTTGAACATGACAATGAGGTCACTGTACTCCAATGGTCTCCAGTCACCAGATCTCAATCCAATAGAGCAAATTTGGGATGTGGTGGAAAGAAAGATTTGCATTATGGATGAGCAGCCGACAAATCTGCAGCAACTGCGTGATGCTATCATGTCAATATGGACCAAAATCTCTGAGTAATGTTTCCAACAAAAACCACGACAGTCTTGCTTTAAGGTAAGATAAAGAGCTGACATGGCAGCAGACTCTTATGTACAAAAAGTTGGATGTTTAAAGTGTCAGCGCTGTCCACACTGTACCAAAGTGCTGTCACACCCTTCGACCAGATGTGCCAGGGTTGCCCCCTTTTAGAAAGGGCTAACATTTTGAAAGAGGTGATTCTTCCCACCCAGGAGAGTTCAAATTTGGAGATGCATGCTAGTTCTTGATGTAAGTCAGCGATAAAGGGTTTGAAATTGGTCTCTACAAGTGACGATAAAGTAGAAGTAAGTGTGATACCCAAATCTTGGATACTGCTATCTGCCCAGGACTCAGGAGTAAGAAAGATGTGATGTTAAATGTGTTCGGGTGTGTTTGTTGACTCCTAAATATAGCATCAGAGATATATTGGAGCTGACCTTATAGTAGGAAGTGAAACTGAATTTGGTCAGGGTGTCGTGTGCGAAGGGTAAGGAAACAGTAGGGTTAGACAGTAAGAGAATCACATTGTCAGCGAAAAGGTTGATTATGTGATAGCATTGCTGAAAGTGAAAGCCTGAGATGTGGGGATGGGAACAGACAGCCTCTGCCAAAGGCTCTATCATTAATTTGAATATAAAGGGAGAAAGGGGGCAACCCTGGCGAGGGCCATTGGCGATATTGAAGGATTTTGAAAGAAGGCCTGCTACATAAACTTGTGCGGATGGATTTGAGTACAGTGCTCAGATAGCGCATAGTATGCTACCCTGGAAGCCAAATTTGTGTAGGACAGCAGACATGCAGCCCCAATGAACTCTATCGAATGCCTTCTTCACATCTGGCTGGCTGACTGACTTTGACAGCAGCGGGAGCCAATGGTGTCGCTGCTGTGTCTCAGCCAATTTAGAAGGAGAGAAGCCGTTCGATGGGACTTTGCGTGATATATGATGTTGAGGATGCGTCTGGTAGCATCTTATGCTTGTCTTCCTTTGGTAAATCCCAGTTGGTCCGTACATACGTAGGGATTATATCTATGATGCCTTGTACACACGAGCGGAAAAAGTCAGACAGAAGCTTTTCATCGGATATTCCGTCCGTGTGTATGCCCCAGCGGACTTTTTTCATCGGAAATTCCAACGGAATTAGATAGAGAACATGTTCTCAATTTTTCCGATGATAAAAATTTCTATCCGAATTTTTGTTCGTCTGGATGCAATTCCGATGGACTAAAAACCACGCATGCTCAGAATCAAGTCGACGCATGCTCGGAAGCATTGAACTAAATTTTTCTCATCTCGTCGTAGTGTTGTACGTCACCGTGTTCTTGACGGTCGCATTTTAGTGTGACAGTGTGTATGCAAGACAGCTTGAGCGGAATTCCGTCGGAACTCCGTCGGAAAAACCTTCAGAATTTATTCCGACGGGAAAACCAGTCGTGTGTACAAGGCATTAGTCTTCTGGGTAGGAGCTTGGCGTACACTTTTATATCTACGTTGAGCAGAGAAACGGGGCAAAAATTTGCAGATTTGAGTCTTTGCCTGGCTTAGGAAGGGTAACTATGTGGGCTTTTAACATTTCTGAAGGGAAGCTACCTATGGTTACGGCCGTGCAAAAAAGGGTAGTTAAATGGGGAGAAAGGAGTTGTTTGTTTACGCTAAAATCCTAATTGCTCACACAGATACTGCTGGCTAGCAACTCCTAGTCCTGAAATTAGTTTCCCCACATAGATTCATGCAGTAAAGCCCTATTTTGAGTCCATTCAAAGGTGTTATTTTACCTGAAGCCCTGATGAAGGGGGAGTTTTTTCTGGTCCCCGAAACACACTGGATGTTTTTAGTGTAAATCAATAAACTCATTTGGACTCCTATTTTCTAGCTATCCTTCCATTGGTGCATGTTTTAGTCTGGTAACCTGCTGGTTACAGAAGGGTAGAACTGTCTGTTGGTACCTAACCTAAGCCAGTGAGTTCTCTGAATGTTTTTGTCCTCTCACTACTTTGTATGAACTAATATCAATGTCCCAGCAATTATTAGATGCTTTTTTTTCTTCACTGAATCTCAACAATCCAGATACCCTGTTCAAATACTTACAACACTATTGAATAATAATACCAATAGGATACTCCCAGGGTCCCAGCACTATGTTTTTATTCCTTCAAGCAATAAAAAAAAAAACTAACAGAGGCTGTATACTTTCCCAATAAAAAAAAAAAAAGCTTTGGCTGGAGCTGGGGTTTACCTACCCTGAAGCAGAATGGATGGAGCAGCCTTTTTCAACCAGGGTGCCTTGAGATTTCTTCAGGGCTGCCATGGCAAAATGCAAAATGCCTAAAAATTGTCCAAAAATTGTATACAAGCTGGCGTGTTAATGAAGCCTGCCTTTTAATTACACAAAGCCACAGGTTTTCATTATGTACCATTACAACCTTCTAGCTGCTGGCCTCCTAACGACCAATGAAATCACCTGTTGATAAGGAAGATGTCGCTTGCACAGCATCCTTGTTTGACCTACCCCTGCCCCTCTCCATCAGCGTTGGGGTTACAATAGCTGAGTGAGGGAGAAAAGAAACATCGAAATACTAGTCAGTTTGCAAAAGTGTATTTGCTTTGGAAGAATGAATGACCTCCAACGTTGGGTGTCCTACTTGTGTGGATGTTGCTGCATTATGTAAAACTATTATGCCGCGTACACACGACCGTTATTCATGTCATGGAAAAAAACGACGTGATTTTTCAAGTTTCCTCTCAAGCCTGCCTAGCATACACACGTTCGTGAAAAGAAAACGCTCGAGCAAAGCGCGGTGGCATACAACACGTACAACGGCACTATAAAGGGGAAGTTGCATTCGAATGGCGCCACCCTTTGGGACGCTTTTGCTGATCCTCGTGTTAATAAAGTTTGGTGAGAGACGATTCACGCTTTTCAGTCTTCGTGCTCTTCAGTCTGTTACAGCGTGACGAATGTGCTATCTCCATTACGAACGCTAGTTTTACCAGAATGAACGCTCCCGTCTCATACTTTATTCTAAGTATGCGCATTTTTTTTCCCCTCGTAAAAGCATACACAAGACCGTTTTTCACGACGTTAAAAAGAATGACGTGAAAAACGACGAGAAAAAATAGAGCAGGTTCTATTTTTTTTTCGGGCATTTTTCTCGTTGAGAAAAATGCTCTGGAGCCTACACATGACCATTTTTCACGACCATTTTTAAAAATTGCATTTTTCTCGTCATGAAAAACGGTCGTGTGTACGCGGCATTAGAATAGATTTTAGAATGGGGTATTTTAAGACTGTTCATCATTTTTAAAGGGTGCCTAGAGACTGTCCATAGTTTTTAAAGGGCGCCTTGACTGAAAAAACGCTGAGAAACACTTGGCTGGAGTCACACCATTGAAAATGGAATGACAAATTATCAGAGTCATGTAATAAATGTAGGAGGATTATGGGGAAAAATTTTTCTAGAGTAAATCTTTTAGAATCTGAAATCAAAGCCATGTTGACTCAACCAGGAGCAATTCCCTAGTCCCCAACTACACCCTGAATACGGCCATGCCCACCACTCCCTACACCCATTTGGGCCCACATGTTTCTGGATAGGTTGAAGACAAAACATTTGGAGGTCTACTACTGCTTGCTATTCTCTTACTCTACACTCATGGAAAAGTTCATGAAAAATAGGATTTTTATAACAGCTTACCTGTAAAATCCTTTTCTTAGAGTACATCACGGGACACAGAGCGACATAGTCATTACTAATGGGTTATATAGATACCTTCAGGTGCTGGCACTGGCAACTTCCAAAACCGGAAGTACCCTCCCCTATATAAGCCCCTCCCATCCGGGAGCACCTCAGTTTTGTAGCAAAGCAATAAGTGTCCCTAAAGAGGGGTGGGAGCTCTGTGTTCCGTGATGTACTCCAAGAAAAGGATTTTACAGGTAAGCTGTTATAAAAATCCTATTTTCTTTCTCGTACATCACGGGACACAGAGCGACATAGTCATTACTAATGGGATGTCCTAAAGCAATGCCCAACGAGGGGGGGGGGATACACCATACATAAGCTGAGCGCTATCAGACATGAGGATCTTTTGCGGCCTGCAACACACTGCGCCCAAAGGCGACATCCTCCTGACTTCTAACGTCCACCTGGTAGAACCTAGTAAACGTGTGTACTGAAGACCATGTTGCGGCCTTTGAGATTTGAGCCAGGGAGGCCTGGTGATGCACTGCCCATGAAGTTCCAACTGCTCTCGTGGAGTGCGCTCTAACTTTGAACGGAGGCGGTCTCCTTCTCAAGCCATAGGCTTGCATTATGACCTTTCGAATCCACTTGGCTAAAGTAGATTTTGACGCTGCCTGACCCCTTCTGGGGCCTTCCGGCAGAATAAACAAAGTATCCGTTCTGCGAATCTGAGCAGTGGCTTTTAGATAAGCTTTAACTGCTCTTACTACATCCAAAGAATGCAATAACTTTTCCTCTACCGAAGTAGGTTTGGGGAAAAAAGAAGGAAGAACCACATCTTGGTTCAAATGAAACCTCGATACCACCTTAGGAAGAAAGGCTGGATGAGGGCGTAACACTACTCTATCCTTATGGATAACCAGATATGGCTCCTTACAGGACATAGCTGCTAATTCCGACACTCTTTTAGCCGAACAAATGGCTACTAGAAAAATCAATTTCCTGGTGAGAAGAACCAAAGAAATATGCTGTAATGGTTCAAATGGTTGTTTCTGTAGAACCGACAGAACCAAGTTTAGATCCCATGGACATATGGGAATATTAACCGGAGGACTAATACGCATCACTCCTTGTATAAAGGCTTTGACTAGTGAATGCGAAGCCAAGGGCCTTTGAAAAAATATTGACAAGGCCGAAATCTGACCCTTGATAGTACTCAAGGCAAGCTTCCTATCTACAGCCCATTGTAGGAAGTCCAGAATCCTACCTATTACGTATTTACGTGGATGCCATTTCTTGGCCTCACACCAGGCGATGTACGCCTTCCAGATTCTATAGTAGATCTGCCTGGATACCGGCTTCCTGGCATTGATCATGGTAGATACCACAGAATTAGAGAGCCCTCTCTTTTTTAGAATGTGGGCTTCAATAGCCAGGCCGTCAAACCTAGGGCTGGTAAGGAAGGGTGGTATATCGGTCCTTGCGAAAGCAGGTCCGGACGACGTGGGAGAGTCCAAGGACTCCCCACTGACATTTTACAATCTCCGCGTACCACGCTCTTCGGGGCCACGCTGGAGCCACCAGAATCACTGGTTTCTTTTCTACCCTGATTCTGCGGAGTAATCGAGGTAACCATTGTGGCGGTGTGAATGCATATATCAGCTTGAACTGATCCCAAGGGAACACTAGGGCATCCGAGCCGCAAGCTAGGGGATCCCTTGTCCGAGAGACAAACCTGTCCACCTTTGCTTTGAATCTGGATGCTAGAAGATCTACATCCGATGTTCCCCACCGCTGACAAAAAACCAGAAAACCTCGGGGTGAAGGGACCCTTCCTCTGGGCATAATTGCTGGCGACTTAGAAAGTCCGCCTTCCAATTCTCCACTCCTGGAATGAATACCGCAGATATGGCTGGGACATATCTTTCTGCCCATTTCAGGATGTAATTTACTTCCCTCTGGGCTGCACGACTCCTGGTGCCCCCCTGATGATTGATATATGCCACTGCTGTGGCATTGTCTGATTGAATTCTGACAGGGGACCCTTGGAGTTTGGATGTCCATGCTACTAGGGCATACCGGGCTGCTCGTATCTCTAAGAGATTGATGGGCAGGGCCTTTTCTGCATCCGACCATCTGCCCTGGAGAGACTATTGCTCCAGTACTGCTCCCCAGCCTATAAGGCTGGCATCTGTAGTGACCACCTTCCAAGAAATCGGACTGAAGGATTTCCCTTTTTCCAGATTCTGGGGAGCCAACCACCAACGGAGGCTCTTGCGAACGGAAGGGGACAAGGACATTGTAAGTCTAGGGCCTGAACTTTTTTGTTCCAGGCTGACAGTATGGCCCCTTGCAAATTCCTTGAATGGAATTGACCGTAGGGTACTGCTTCGAATGATGCCACCATTTTTCCCAGCAGCCTCATGCACAGGCATATGGACGGCTGTCTTTTTTGTACCCACTAAGTGGATCAAATCTTTCAAAGACAACACCTTTCCTCGAGGCAAGAATATTTTTCTCTGGCCTGAATCCAACCTTAGCCCCAAGTATTCCAGACTTTTGACTGGTTTTTAGGGCTGACTTGTCTCGGTTGATAATCCAACCGTGAGATTCCAGATACTTGATTGTCTTGTGAACGACCACGTCTAGTTTTTTCACTGAGTGGTCTATCAGCAACAACTCATCTAGATATGCCATTATCATTACACCTTGTGTTCTTAGATTGGCCAATAAAGGGCCAGAATTTTTGTAAACACTCGTGGTGCTGTGGCCAAACCGAAGGGTAAGGCTCTGAACTGAAAATGGCGCCCTTCTACTGCAAAGCGTAGAAATTTTTGGTGGACTGGAAAGATGGGAATGTGCAAATAAGCATCTTTGATGTCGATCGCGGCTAACCAATCCTCCCCTTGTAGGGCAGTGGCCACCGATCGGATCGACTCCATCGGAAAGTCCTGATATACAGGAATTTGTATAGCCCTTTTAGAATTAATATGGGCCTCCCGTCCGCGTTTGCTTCGGGACTGTAAAGAGGTTTGAGTAAAACCCGAACCCTCATTCTTCCAGGGGAACCTCCATAATTACTCCTTGGAGCAATAGTTGTTCTAGTGCCAACAGGAGGGACTCTCTCTTCCGGGGATCCCTTGGCACGTTTGACCTCAAAAATGGGAAGGAGGAGAGTCTTTTAACTCCAAACTGTATCCCAAACATACTGCGGAGAGCACCTATCTGTCTTGATCGTGTCCCGCCAGGTCTCTTGCGAACAACTGGAGTCCTCCCCCCACCCGACTGAGTGGGGGCAACCCTTCAATGAATTTAACTTTGGGGGAGGTTTTGTACCTCCCCTGACCCAGGGTTTCTCATTACCCTGCTATTGTCCCTGTTTTTTTACCCCCGGGAATTGACCGAGGAGGCCGTCGGAACTGTTACACAGCCGATGCCCCAGGGACTGGAGAAGCAGGCCTCTTAAAGAGGGACCTCTAACACTGTTTTTAACCGGCAAGAGCGTATTTTTACCGCTGGAAATTTTCTGGATATATTTGTCCAGGTTTTCCCTGAATAAGCGTTCACCATGAAATGGGACGCTAACCAGCCATTCTTTACAGGGAGCTTCAGCAGACCAGTTTTTGAGCCATAGAAACCTACGCATATGTACTATAGACAGCGTAAGGTGGGAGGCCTGATGGACTGAATCCTTTATGGCGTCAACCGCAAAGCCTAAGGCTCTAGGTAGATCAGCTAGGGCAAGGCCTGCTGATCTGTCAAGTCCCTCAAGACCTGTTTCAACTGATCCTTCACTGCTTAGCAGACCTCACTGCTGGTTGTGTCACCAAGCTTGCTGTAGAAAGAAGCAGACTTTCATAAGGACTCCAATCTTTTATCTATTGGGTTCTTGAACATTTGGACATTATCCATTGGATATGTCAGTGATTTATACATACAAGAGATGGCTGTGTCCACTGTAGGGACCTTCCATTTTTTGATGAACTTATCCTCCATGGGATAGACCACCGGAAATCTCTTGGGGGAATAAATATTTTTTCAGGACGTTCCCAATCCTGGTAAATGAGCCCTTTCAGTAAAGGGTGAAGTGGAAAAGAACAGACAGTCTGGGGGCTTCTAGCGACCCCAACGAGGATACAGTAGTGGTTGATGGTTCCGCAAGGTGCATTTTTAAATGCTGATCGGACCATGTTAGTCAGAGACTGAACCCATAATCTTTCAGCTTGAGATGCTGAGAAAAGGTTCTCCCACTGTTGATTCCTCTATAACAGAATCAACCTTATCCTGATCCCCTTCAGGCAGGTCGATCCCTGTATGGGACTGTTGCTCTGCTAACAGGCACTCTGAAGGAGGAGACGGAGATCGGGCGTGCTTTCCCTGACAGGGAGGCAGCGATCAATGTTGACAATCTCTCTCTAATCCTCCCAGAGCTGAGGAAAAAAAACTCCTCTGTTACATACACAGGAGCAGGTGAACTGAGGACAGCCACAGTACCAAGTACCCCTGCGGGGTCTCTACGGTCACTTACCTCTGAACTTCAGGGGAGACTGGTGCAGCAGAAGCATGCCCAAGATCCTCAGAGCCCGATGAGACCCCCTTTGCTTCCTGGAAGATTCAGTTCCGGAGCTTCTGGACGGCATATTCCTAAGCCTAAAGCTGAGGTATTCCAGCCGTAATACACCACTTTTACTGAGAATAGTCTAGCACAATTGCTGCTAAATCACAGTTGGTGTCTACTAAAGTGCCTTTCTAGGGGATGCCTGCATCAACCGCCTCTGTGTGCCTTTATACTGTTGCTAGCTCTGTCTGTGCACTTCAATAGCCAGCTATAATGTGCTTTAAAACACGCTGGACGCCCGCACATGCGCAGTAGCGCCGCGGCGCACACCTGAGCGTCATCCACCCGCTCCGCCCCTTTTTCCAGATCGCCTCTATATATAGAGGCGCGTGCACGTGCACGCGCACGCGCGCAGGCATGTGCGCCTTCGGCGCCTTTTTTGAAAACAATAAGGAGCTAGATGGGAGCCAGGGTCCCTTTGCCGCAGGGCCCGGGGATGGATGAGCGCAGCAACAGGGCAGAGGAGACAGCTTCCCAGCAGAGAACATACCAACTGCCTGGATTTGATTCTGGAAGAAAAAAATCCACATTACAAGAAAAAGAACCATAGCGGCCTCTAGTGTCTAACACAGGTACCGCGGTCTTACATTTTTTTTTTTTCCTTGCCTACTATTAATTTTTTTTACATTTTCTCAGTAGTAACAGGCATACACAGAATATTAGCGGGAATACCTTAGGTAACAGGCAGAAAGACAAAATAGGCTTGGGGGTCCCTCAATAGAACCAAGTTCCCGAGGGCCCCCACTTACCTTTTCCTCGCCGCAGGACTCTGTTTGGTCCACAGAAGCCCAAACTTCACCTATCACGGCAGGCATTGTAATCAAACCTTCAGGGACCGGGTTCCCAAGGATTCCACTCCCCTGGACCTGTATAGCACCCTGCACAGAAAACATCTTGGTCGTGGGTATGACCAGAGCTCTGGATCCCAGGGTCCAGCCCTCCTAAGAGAGGCATTACAGGCAAAACCTTGCTCTTCTCTGCAAGGCCCGGGTACCGACCGTTTAGCTATGAAGCTTTTTTGGTCGGATCCGGAATAGCTTACTGAGGCCCAAAAGAACCTGTACGCAAGCTCAGTGAAAAACACATGTTACTTCTTGGCCAACACCTTAGACACTGGCAAAAAACTGAGGTGCTCCCGGATGGGAGGGGCTTATATAGGGGAGGGTACTTCCGGTTTTGGAAGTTGCCAGTGCCAGCACCTGAAGGTATCTATATAACCCATTAGTAATGACTATGTCGCTCTGTGTCCCGTGATGTACGAGAAAGAAACATCTACAGCCCAAGCGACTGTTCTGAAATGACTGATTGCATGGAAAATGCTAAAAAGATCCCATCCTCTTAACTGCACTTTCTGCCTAAACATAAAACACATCATTAAATATAAATAGATTATGTGATTAGTGTTGTTGCCTTTCACATTCATCTCGCTTGCACAGGTAATCTATGGATCACAAAGTTTGTCTGAACATTCTGCTTTTTCTCAAACTGCCATTAACCAGAGTGCCGAGCCTCAAACCGCACATCTTCAAGCAGAGCGTTCTATCAAATGCTTTTGATCTGTATTGATTTTTCCTCATTGATTGGGCTCTGGTTGGAAGCTCCTCTCTATATTACAGCTTCCCACAATGCGCATGTTCTGTAGAAATAGGTCAGAGTTCCAGCTTTCATAGCCCCCATGGCACACATTACACTTCCAAATGATATTAAAAATACATTAAGAAAATCATCTTTGGAAATGGAAACTGGCAGTTGGGGTTTCATATTTAGAATGTAAATGCTTCTGTAATTATTTTATAATGTGTTTTCATTTTTTCCACCACTGCAGAAAGGCATAAAGATAATAGCACTCATGCAAATGCTCCTTTCTCTGTGATATATATATATATATATGTAGCGGCCTCACCCTCTCTCCATCTTTATCGGTTACACACCAACTCATGTCTAGGGGTTTCTGAGTTGTGAGAGTGAGATGCGCCACGGCCCATGTCCTCCCCATTACAATAGGGAGGTGAAGGCCACTTCCTGATGTTTCCTCGGGCCAATGTGTTCTGCGAATGTACCGAGTCTGTACTTACAAGCTCACCAGCCTCCCCTCTACTTCCAGTAACTGGAGTTCACACACCGGAGAAAGGTCCAACACTTGTTTATTTGGCACTCCAATAGCAAAGCACGATAAACAGTTCTTTTAACAGCAGACTGGTTGGGACCTATAACCTTGCCAACGGTGGGATGAGCAGATCAAGGCACTTCCTAACGTTTCAGTTCTATGCCACTATACTATGACCAGCGGCGCCTAAGCCAATCCGGCTGTTACAGAACAGGAAAGATGGGGTCTCTTCCAGCAACCCCAATGAACAGCAATGGAGCCCTCTTCGATGCGCTGTGGCCCCTATCAGGGGGATGTGTCCTCCCAAGAGAGTTCCCAGAGGCCCACTGTCACCGGGTTGGTGCTGCTCCGGGTCTCCAGTGGGTAACCTCCCCGGCCTCCTCACCTCAGGTACGAGTCCCTCCGCTCAGGGACCCTCGGACAGTCCACCCTAGCGGGACCCAGTCGAAGGTACTGGGCCCCAGGCCTCCTAGATAGTACCTCACCCCAGGCTAAAGGTGCCTGGGATGGACGCCAACATGACTCCGGACCAGGCCATGGGCACCTGGACCAGACTCCTGGATCTCCCGCACCCAGGCCTAAGGGCCCTGGGTGCAGACCGCAACCCTCCTCCTCCGAGGACCTCCTTCTCCGCAAGAACACGACCTCGTGGTCAGGGCGTCTCCCCCTTTTATCTCCTCCCTTCAATGGCCCGGCGGGTTCCCCGCCCCAGCCATACCATCTCCGGGAAGAGACCAAACAGGGAGCACTGCAGGGGATGATTCTACCTGAAGCCTGTGGGTACTACGCCACCCACAGGCAAAGGAGAATATTACATCCTCCAATCCTCCACGAAACAAAAAGGGGTCTGAATCCTAACACAATTATACACCTGGGTCACACTATTGCCCAGGTGTATCCCATCAATTTGAGGACCCCGCTACACACTCCCCCCTGTAATTTGACGCTGGTCCCCAGCGTCAGGTGCACACCCATGCCTCCCATAAAGTGGTGACATGGAGTGAAACCCCTGAGGCAGTTCCTCTAAATTTCCCAAGTGCCAAGACCTGCTCAGGGAATGGGGAACATATAAAACAACTTATGTCATAAAACATTTTTAACATCTGCATAATCACAACCCCTCTCCCACACTGTCTAAGAGCCACCCACTCTCAATGGTCTTGATTGACGATTCTCCTGCAGGGGAAAGAAAAAACAACATCCTAACATAATTTTGTGTCATTTGGGATGAGTGGGCCCGTCAGCCGAGAGACCCACTCACTCCAACAAGCAAGGTGATGTGTGGGTGAAATATTTTCAAACATTTGTTGCGCAACACTGCCACCTGATGACAACGCCGCGGTCATGACGCTCAACGAATCTTCGTTCTTCCAGCTTTCCCTACTCTGCCACTATTCCCAAATGTCCTTGCCTTTGGCACATGAAGAAAAGGGGAAACACGAAAACACAACAGTCCCCAAGTCTCCAACGAGAAAAAGAAAAGCCCAAACAAAAACAAAAGCAGGGCACAGTCCTGCGTGTCTGGGAATGGCTCTTCCAGAAAGTTCAAGTGCACAAAAGAAATAAACAGGAGTTCTTTTCTCCTATAAGTAAAACTTTGGATCCGGCAGGTACAGGGGTTTCAGGTGTTTGTCAAATGCCTCTATCGAATACTTGACATCTTCTCCTTCTCTTCTGCAAATGACTATCTTGTCAGCATGGATATGGCGCCCCAATTTCCATTCAGCTTTGCAGTCCTCAAACCTCTTAGACACTGACGGCACACATTCCAGGTACCTGCGAGCATGGGGCACCTTCAACTTGTCCCACACAAACTCGTCATACCATCTTGTTCTCCAGACTTCCACCTCATACAGCAAGTCCCGGGGTATATACGGGTACTCCCACCCATATTCCCGAGCTACTTTATGGCAAAACAGTCTCTGCAAGCGGGCCAAAGGTGGCATAGTGGCTTTCTCTCCAGTTCCAGGCAGCACAATAGCTTCCGGATGCCGAGGTACCTTTACCAGCTCCCTGGAAATGACTTTCGGAGCTCTCAGAGAAGCGCGGGGTGTCCCCACAACCAAAGTAGGTGAGGTAACAGTAGATGAGGACACAGGTGGAGGGGTAGGTTCCCTCGTAAGCTGCGGGTCTTCCACCCGAGGCGTGCTGTCTCCTGTGTACATAGGTGAATCCCGTACCGCACGGGAAGCAAGAAGTGGCACTCTATCCCAGCCCTTGCGGCTGAACAGTTCGTCTATCTCGCCATCATCTCCGCAATCAGACAGCGACTCTAGGTCGGAGGTGTCATACATCTCCGCAGGCAGATATCTACCGGTGGACACAGAATCATCTTCTCTGCGGGGTTCCACCTCCAATGGGCCCCCGACACCTCCAACCACCACCACAGTCCCAGCCCCTGGCTCACCTGACCCTTGTAGAAGACTGGGATGTCCGGGACTTCCATCTCGACCGGCGCCATCCAGGCCAGGCAAGCAGCGGGGTGAAGCTCGACCACGTCCATAGGATGCCTGTACTAGGCCAACTTTCCTCTTCGGTGGTGGAAGCAAAGAACTTGTGGCGACCGAAGCAGCATCTTCGGATTTTTCTCTGTTGGGCAGTCCATCGCCCTGGTCAGCGCGCACAGGAACCTCGACAAAGGCCTTGATCTCCCCTTCCGGAGTAGCAGTACCCGTGAGGTGATTGAGGCGAAGGGCCCGGGGCCTTGCTGTGGACGACTCGACCTCAAAAAGGAATTCTCTGCACTCCTCACATCGCCCGAATGGCTTCAGGGTGACCACCAGTCCCGAGCAGCCGGGACAGATCACACCGAGGGCCTCCGTGTCTCTGCAAGTGTACAGAGCCAACCGCCCTCGGGGCCTAAGTCTTATCCCCGTGTCTGTGATGGGGGCAGCAAAGGAAGTCATTCTCGTGGGGTGAGGAACCATAATCCACGGGGCACTTGAGGTCATCCCGACTGTTTGCTGCTCCATCATGCACTGACCCCGCGCCGGAGTCTCCACGTGTATCCCCACACTTGGCCAGACTCCTCCCATGAGCTGTACATTTTCGCGGGCTTCCTCTTGACTCCGCCCACGAACGATGTCGCCATGGGGTGCCTCGTGGTGCAGTGCGTTAACAGTCCCCACGTGCAGTACGTCACACGGCTGGACCTCTCCCTTTTTCCGCTCCTCCGCATGGGCCTTTCCCGTGTTAGGGTCATTTCCACAACTCCGAGCAGGGACGCACTTTGGCCAGTAATATGGCCGATCTGCTCGGAACTCCTCTGGGCAGCAAAGTTCAAATGTAGACATTCTCAAGTCCATCTTTAGAACACACTCTATCCCGGACTCACGAGCCCCCACGTGTAGCGGCCTCACCCTCTCTCCATCTTTATCGGTTACACACCAACTCATGTCTAGGGGTTTCTGAGTTGTGAGAGTGAGATGCGCCACGGCCCATGTCCTCCCCATTACAATAGGGAGGTGAAGGCCACTTCCTGATGTTTCCTCGGGCCAATGTGTTCTGCGAATGTACCGAGTCTGTACTTACAAGCTCACCAGCCTCCCCTCTACTTCCAGTAACTGGAGTTCACACACCGGAGAAAGGTCCAACACTTGTTTATTTGGCACTCCAATAGCAAAGCACGATAAACAGTTCTTTTAACAGCAGACTGGTTGGGACCTATAACCTTGCCAACGGTGGGATGAGCAGATCAAGGCACTTCCTAACGTTTCAGTTCTATGCCACTATACTATGACCAGCGGCGCCTAAGCCAATCCGGCTGTTACAGAACAGGAAAGATGGGGTCTCTTCCAGCAACCCCAATGAACAGCAATGGAGCCCTCTTCGATGCGCTGTGGCCCCTATCAGGGGGATGTGTCCTCCCAAGAGAGTTCCCAGAGGCCCACTGTCACCGGGTTGGTGCTGCTCCGGGTCTCCAGTGGGTAACCTCCCCGGCCTCCTCACCTCAGGTACGAGTCCCTCCGCTCAGGGACCCTCGGACAGTCCACCCTAGCGGGACCCAGTCGAAGGTACTGGGCCCCAGGCCTCCTAGATAGTACCTCACCCCAGGCTAAAGGTGCCTGGGATGGACGCCAACATGACTCCGGACCAGGCCATGGGCACCTGGACCAGACTCCTGGATCTCCCGCACCCAGGCCTAAGGGCCCTGGGTGCAGACCGCAACCCTCCTCCTCCGAGGACCTCCTTCTCCGCAAGAACACGACCTCGTGGTCAGGGCGTCTCCCCCTTTTATCTCCTCCCTTCAACGGCCCGGCGGGTTCCCCGCCCCAGCCATACCATCTCCGGGAAGAGACCAAACAGGGAGCACTGCAGGGGATGATTCTACCTGAAACCTGTGGGTACTACGCCACCCACAGGCAAAGGAGAATATTACATCCTCCAATCCTCCACGAAACAAAAAGGGGTCTGAATCCTAACACAATTATACACCTGGGTCACACTATTGCCCAGGTGTATCCGATCAATTTGAGGACCCCGCTACATATATATATATATATATACACACACTATATTACGAAAAGTATTGGGATGCCGGCCTTTAGAAAACATGGCATCCCAATATTAGTCCATAGGGTTCAATATTGAGTTGGCCCACCCTTTGCAGCTATACCAGCTTCAATTCTTCTGGGAAGTCTGTCCACAAGGTTTAGGAGTGTGTCTATGGGAATGTTTGACCATTCTTCCAGAAGCACATTTTTAAGGTCAGGCAGTGATGTTGGATGAAAAGGCCTGGCTGTTATAGCTTCAAAGGGTGGGCCAACTCAATATTGAACACTAAGGACTAAGACTGGGGTGCCATTAAAGTTCATGTGTGTGTGTGTGTAAAGGCAGACGTCCCAATACTTTTGGCAATATAGTGCATATTGTATACACAGGTACATACAAATGAGAATTTTCAAGGATACCTATACCTGAGAACAAAAGTGCATGCAGCTTACTAGTACGTAGACTTTGTGGCTGCATTATTTTTTTTTTTTTTTGCAATTACCGGAAATTCCTGTTGATCTTGCCAGAATTCCACTGAACTGATATCTCAGCTATCATCTGTCAACTACAGAACACCTTCTCACTTTTTAATAGGTATGAGGAGAAGGGAGGTGTTTGTAGTTCAAACCAGAAGAGCAACCTAGGGTGACAACAAATACAGTTCAGTGAGTTGAATATTGCCACATTCCTTTCCTAGGGTAGGAAGTCTATTTCTGGCATGATCATCAGGTAAAAATACAGAATAATGAAAAAAGTCTGAACAAAAGAAAACAAACAGTCACTACATCTATGGAGTGGTAATCTGCGATATATTACATCTTTAGACTTTAAGGATTCACCATCGGCAAACGATAAATGTGAAAAACATTTAACTTCAAGGCTAGATTTCCATCATTGGATTCTTTACCCACGCAACTATTACCTATATTACCAGCAGGAAGCATATGCGTGCACAAAGGGTGTGCTGAGTGTGCCTAGGCACACCCTAATCCCCCCATGCGCATTAGCATTATCCAGGGGCAACACCAGGTGGTGGTTGGGGGTGCCAGTAGCCAGTTCAAATGCCCCCATTATATTAAGGGCTAGGTTCAACTTTAGGAACACACCAAAAAAAAGAAGGAACCTCTTATGGGACTTTAAGGGCAGTAGAGTGAGCGTAACCAAAGTTTATAAGAACTTTAGGAACACATTACACTTGTATTTGGGATGTAATGTAATATATTCCCAATCAACTGCCTCCTACCACCAGAGCCTCCTCCACTGTGACAGCAGGTGGCATTAATGTGTTTTGGAGTGGCGCGGGGTGACCTACCTGACACACATACCCTGACCTACATGTTTGTATGTATGTCAGTGTGTGTGTGTGTGTGTATGTATGTCAGTGTGTGTATGTATGTCAGTGTGTGTATGTGTGTATGTCAGTGTGTGTGTGTGTGTGTGTGTGTATGTCAGTGTGTGTGTGTATGTCAGTGTGTGTGTGTGTGTATGTCAGTGTGTGTGTGTATGTATGTCAGTGTGTGTGTGTATCTATGTCAGTGTGTGTATGTATGTCAGTGTGTGTGTGTGTATGTCAGTGTGTGTGTGTGTGTGTATGTGTGTATGTCAGTGTGTGTGTGTATGTATGTCAGTGTGTGTATGTATGTCAGTGTGTGTGTGTGTATGTCAGTGTGTGTGTTTGTGTGTATGTTAGTGTGTGTGTGTGTATGTATGTCAGTGTGTGTGTGTATGTATGTCAGTGTGTGTGTGTATGTATGTCAGTGTGTGTGTGTGTGTGTGTGTGTATGTATGTATGTCAGTGTGTGTATGTATGTATGTCAGTGTGTGTGTGTGTGTGTGTATGTATGTCAGTGTGTGTGTGTGTGTATGTATGTCAGTGTGTGTGTGTATGCATGTCAGTGTGTGTGTGTATGTACAGTATGTCAGTGTGTGTGTGTATGTATGTCAGTGTGTGTGTGTATGTATGTCAGTGTGTGTGTGTGTGTATGTATGTCAGTACACACACACACTGACATACTGACACACACACACACTGACGTGTAAGTCAGTGTTTGTAAGTCAGTGTGTGTATGTATGTCAGTTACACATTCCATGAGATCAGCATGTAGGGAAGCTCTTAGGGACACTAGCATGTCTTTCAGGGTTGTTTCTGACACATGACCTACATACAGTGACCTGACCTACATACAGTGACCTGACCTATATACACTGACATAACCTACATACAGTGACCTGACCTAAATACACTGACATGACCTACATACACTGACATGACCTACATACAGTGACCTGACCTACATACAGTGACCTGACCTACATACAGTGACCTGACCTATATACACTGACATAACCTACATACAGTGACCTGACCTAAATACACTGACATGACCTACATACACTGACATGACCTACATACAGTGACCTGACCTACATACAGTGACCTGACCTATATACACTGACATAACCTACATACAGTGACCTGACCTAAATACACTGACATGACCTACATACACTGACATGACCTACATACAGTGACCTGACCTACATACAGTGACCTGACCTACATACAGTGACCTGACCTATATACACTGACATAACCTACATACAGTGACCTGACCTAAATACACTGACATGACCTACATACACTGACATGACCTACATACAGTGACCTGACCTACATACAGTGACCTGACCTACATACAGTGACCTGACCTATATACACTGACATAACCTACATACAGTGACCTGACCTAAATACACTGACATGACCTACATACACTGACATGACCTACATACAGTGACCTGGCCTACATACACAGACATGACCTACATACAGTGACCTGACCTATATACACTGACATGACCTACATACACTGACATAACCTACATACAGTGACCTGACCTAAATACACTGACATGACCTACATACACTGACATGACCTACATACAGTGACCTGGCCTACATGCACAGACATGACCCACATACAGTGAGCTGATCTACATACACAATCACTGACCTACCTCAGCCGTGGTGTGCGGTGCCGGCACGTCCAATGTGCCCGTCATAGAGATGCAGCCAGAGGAGGCTCAGGAGCCGAGGAGAGCCGCCGAATGGAGCGCCGAGCAGGGAGCGGGGATGTGGCGTGGCGCGGCGAGCGGCATTCTAATTCCCCGCTTCTGAGCTTGCAGCGCCTATGATTGACGTCACACGGTCCCGAAATTGGACGAGTGGGACATCCATCATAGGCACTGCAGGCTCCAGAAAGCGGGACCTGCTATGTCTCTCGGCCACACTCGGCGGCGCTCGGCAGCTGTCGGAAACAGAATGGTCCCTGCTTCGGCGGCGCTCGGGGCTAGTAATTAAATACCTCATGCCTGAGGCTTTTCGGGGACCCATTCGGGGCTCCAGCCTTCCCAGCCCACCCCTAACGACGCCCCTGGGCCATGCACACCTATGACAGGAAATGAGAGGAAATCTACCCCTAGGAAGGGAAATTCACTCCTGAAAGAGTTATCATGGCAAAAAGGTGTCTCCACTGAAGCTTTATCAACAATCCTTGTTTCCACAACAACCCAATTTTTTCAAAATCCAATTGCCACAGGGACAGAAAGTGAGGTGAAATCTTCTGAACAGGGGCACAGACAGCAAAATAAATGTTAATGGGGTGCTACCTCTTCCCTAGTCTATCCAAAGCAGTTAAACTTAAAAAATATACCTGTTCCAACTTACATACAAATTCAACTTAAAGTGGTTATAAAGGCAGAAGGTTTTTTTTCTTAACCAGTTCTCGCCCGGCCTATAATGGAAAAGGTAACTGTTAGCGCAAATATCAGCACAGTTTACAATTACTTTAAGAACGAACCTACAGACCCCATCTTGTTTGTAACCTGGGGACTGCCTATATAGAATAATAAAATGCTTATAATTATTTTGTTACTGCATTCACTGTTTAATTTAAATTGCTTTCCACCCATCAATTTTATTTTAGTTATGGCAGGATTTTCGTGGTTTTTACAGCTATATTATAAAAGAAAAAAAAAAAATGTTAAGTTAATGTCTTCTGTATTAACCACTTCAGCCCGGACCATTTGGCTGCCAAATGACCGGGCCACTTTTTGCGATTCGGTACTGCATAGCTTTAACTGACAATTACGCAGTCGTGCGACGTGGCTCCAAAACAAAATTGATGTCCTTTTTTTCCCACAAGAAGAGCTTTCTTTTGGTGGTATTTTATCACCTCTGCGGTTTTTATTTTTTGCGCTATTTAAAATTTTTACTATAATAAATATCCCCCAAAAATACATTAAAAAATTTTTTTTTTTCCTCAGTTTAGGCCGATACGTATTCTTCTACATATTTTTGGTAAAAAAAAATTGCAATAAGCGTTTATTGATTGGTTTTCGCAAAAGTTATAGCGTCTACAAAATAGGGGATAGTTTTATGGCATTTTTATTCATTTTTTTTAAACTAGTAATGAAGGAGATCAGCGATTTTTATTGTGACTGCAACATTATGGCGGACACATCGGACACTTTTGGCACTATTTTGGGACCATTCACATGTATACAGCGATCAGTGCTATAAAATGCATTGATTACTGTGTAAATGTGACTAGCAGGGAAGGAGTTAACCACTAGGGGGCTAGGAAGGGGTTAAATGTCTCCTAGGGAGTGATTCTAACTGTTAGGGGGCATGGCTACGAGTGACACATCACTGATCGCTGCTCCCGATGAGAGGGAGCATACGATCAGTGTCAGTGTCACTAGGCAGAACGGGGAGATTCTTGTTTACACTTGCCTCTCCCCGTTCTGCAGCTCTGTGACCTGATCGCGGGACACCGGCGGACATAGAGTCCGTGGGTCCCGCGGGCACGGTCACAAAGCTCGCGGCAAAGTGACGTAAATATACGTCGATTTGCCTTTCCATGCCATTCTGCCGACGTATATAGTCGTGAGCCGGTCGGCAAGCGGTTAATGTATTATTATTTTAAATTCCTTACTTTTCTTAAATAGGCATGTAATGTTTCAGCATATTCAGTGCATTCTGAGATATCAAATAAGAAAGCCCAGCACTAGCTCTGCACTAGAGAAGGATGTCCCTTCTCTGAAGCCCCGTACACACGATCGGATAACCTATGGATTTTCGTCCGATGGATTTGTCCATCGGAAATCCGATGAAACTGTTTTTCATCAGTCTTGACCACACACCATCAGTCAAAAAACCGACGGCAAGAAAACGACGGCACGTACAAAACGTACGACGCGCTATAAAAGGGCCGAACAAATCTAATGGCGCCACCCCTTGGGCTGCTTTTGCTGATTTCGTGTTACCGCAAGTTAGTAAAAGTTTGGTGAGAGCCGATTCGTGCTTTTCAGTCTCCGTGCTTTGCAGATCATTTCCTGGTGTTCAGTTTGTGCTTGTGGGTTTGTATTTGTGATTCAGTGCGTGCAGTCAGGTCATTACTGCCTTGCAGTGCCTTCTTGGCCGTTCGTTTACTGTTTTTCAGGTCGTTCTTCTCAGGCCTTGCTGTTCCACGGTGCGTTCTGTTTGAGTGCGTTCTGACCAGCCGACCGCTTTAAAACCATGTTTGAAGTGCGTTCTCGTTCTCGAGCTCGTGCTGGCTTTGGGCTTGGTGTTGCAGTTAACACTGTAACCCGAGTTCAGTCTGTGAACAGGGTGAGGAGGAGTTCATGGACTAAGAATTGGTTGCTCCAGCAGGACCAATTCTCTCATATGCCTCTGCTGCGGGAAATCCATGAGAATAATCCTGATGATTTCAGGAATTATCTCAGGATGACGGACCCCGTATTTCACCGTCTGTTGGATTTGCTGTCCCCCTATATCACGAGGCAGGACACTGTGATGCGCCAGGCCATCACTGCCGAGCAGAGGCTTATTGCCACGTTGAGATACCTGGCGACTGGGAGAAGCTTGCAGGACCTCAAGTTCTCAACAGGCATCTCCCCCCAGGCTCTCGGGATCATTATCCCTGAGACGTGTTCGGCCATCATTCAGGTCCTGCAGAAGGACTATATGAAGGTAATTTTGCTCCTTTAACCTCACATTATATGTTTTTATTGTTTTATAATCTTCTCTTTTTTTCCCTCCTAACCCAAATTTGCCTGTTTGTAATATCCTGGTAATGTCCCCATTTTCCCCATGCATGTTTTTACCTGTAAAGCCCTCTTTGTGCCCTACATGCCTATTTCCCTTCACTAACCTCTCCAGCATGCTATCCTGGGCGCAAATCCAGCTAGCCTTCTATTTTCCTTTTCTTATTTTTGTGGTCATTGCCCTCAAAGTTTGACAACCCTCCCTCCCCCCCCCCTAAAGATGTTAAAAAAATTTAAGTTCTCAATCAAGCTCAGCAGAGTGGTAGAGCCTTTTTTTGGATCCCCCACAATCACCTTAGGCCCCCCCCTTAGATTATTTTAGAATGTTCACTCAGCGGGGGTGAGGCATCTGCTAAGTGGGCCTTTGTTTATTGGTAGGAAAAACTCCCTTAAATAATAATGTTAGAATGATGTGGTTCAACAATGTTTTTGTGTGTAATCTGCTTGCACTGTAAACATAAACCGTACTAATGTCTTCTTTTTGTTTGACTCCACAGTTCCCTAGCACACCACAGGAATGGCTGACTGTGGCCTCCCAATTTGCCCAGCGGTGGGATTTCCCCAACTGCGGACGGGCAATTGATGGGAAGCACATCCACATAGTGCCGCCACCCCGTTCGGGGTCATACTATTTTAACTATAAAGGTTTCAATAGTATTGTGTTAATGGCGGTGGTGTCGGCACGGTACGAGTTCCTGTATGTGGATGTGGGGAAGAACGGCCGGATGTCCGATGGCGGAGCATTCGCAGAGACGGAGTTCACTCACCGTCTGCAGGCTGGGGGTCTGGCACTGCCTCCAGATGCAGAGAACGTGGAAGGGCTACCGTTCGTTTTCATCGCGGATGAAGCTTTTGGACTAGGACCACACCTCATGCGGCCGTTTCCCCAACGCACCCTCACCCCGGAGAGGAGGGTTTTTAATTACCGGCTGGCCAGAGCCCGGAGAGTTGTGGAGAACGCCTTCGGGATAATGGCCAGCCGGTTCCGCCTGTTCCAGACAGCTATCAGTTTGGCGGATTATAAACTGAACATTGTCTACTGCTGCTGCTTGTTGCACAATTTTTTTGCGCAAATTTTCGACAAATTATGTGTCATCAGTTGGGCCTGAGGCCGGTCCATCTGAACTGATAAATCTGACCGGCCTCAGCACTGCCCGTACTGGCTTGGCCCCCCAAAGTGCCCGTGAAGTACGTCAGAAATACGTAGTGTACTTCACGGGTAGGGGGGCCATCGCAATGCCAGACCACATCTGACCTTTGATTTTACCTTTTAAAAAAAAAAAAAAATTGGAATTACTACAAACTTGTGTTGTCATTCTTGTATTTGTGGTTTATGTGTCTCCCAGGTTCTAGTAGTGCCAAGTGTATTTGTTCTTAGTAAATAGCCTCGATAGAGTAGAACTCATACACAAAATGGAAGAAATCGCAGCCATGAAAAGAGAAATCAGCAACAACTTTAATGAAACCTGGCAACCTTGGGTTTTATTCTCGTTCTCCCCCGAATTCCAGCTGCTTATTGCATAACTCCTCACTCCCTACATTAGGTAAATGAGACTGACTGTGAAGTCCACACTTGCTGAGACTAATCTATAATACACTGAATATGTATTCGAGATGATCTGCTAATGTATCTGTATACCCTGTACCTTCATGCTCTACTGATCCTGCTACTACCCCTCACCCCCCACCCTTCCCTTTCTTACCCTCTTTTCTTTACCCTCTCACCCACCCCATTTCTTCCCGCCACATTTTCTTAAACTTTATGTACA
This sequence comes from Rana muscosa, assembly GCA_029206835.1. NCBI lineage: Eukaryota > Metazoa > Chordata > Amphibia > Anura > Ranidae > Rana > Rana muscosa. Next base: position 75,819,229 of record CM055128.1, read on the forward strand.
GCATATACCTATTTCATATTACGCCTTTATCATTTTCCGGGCTTGATAATGATTAAGCCCTAGATGTTAAAATGTTTTCTTTTATTGTGATATGATTGCTTCTTTTTATTACCTGTTATCTGTACCAAGCCTCAATAAAAAACTTTGATTGTGAAAAAAAAAAAAAGTAAATAGCCTCAAATCTCTGAGGTGAAAACACTGTTTTTGCATCTTCAGAACTGCTCTTGAGCATAGAAAGAACAAGGCACACATTTTTTTGACTTTCCAAATGTTTTTATTGATTGCACCACATTTTTGGTTGGTTTTCGAAATACTAGCCTTTTTTTTTTTGTGCGGCTTTTTTTGCAGAAACATGCATGGGTCAAAAGCCAATTTTTTTTTCTGAAAAAGTAATAAAATAACACAGTGAAAAATACAAACAGGAGATTGGGTGATGTTACCCCTGATCCATCCCAAATGTTAAGAACCACACTTTCTTTTTGGGGCTCAAATGGGTATCTTCAACATGATCCCATGGCTAAGGTAAACATGTGCTATCTGCCATCATGGGGGATCAATGGACGTGCTTTGGGGGTGAAAACCCTTCCTCTCACCTACTTGAGGAGGGATGAAGAGGTTGCACCCCCAAAACAGGGACATAGATATCCTGTGACGGCAGATAGCACATGTTGAGTCAGTGTGTGCATCTTCACATTTGGGCTGGTGGCAATCCCATAGGAAATTTCTGACGCATAACAAAACACACAAAAAGGGGGGGTTCACACTATTCTCCCCAAAATATCTATCATGTTTTTATATTTTTGCTCAATCACAATCATTCTCTTTCTGATAATGTCCATTTCGCTACTGCATTCCATGATTTCCTGAATGATTTTTTTTGCGCTGGCACTCGAGAATGGAGGATTTGGACTTCCTGACACACCCCCACGTTCAGTCCCTAAAAAGAAAGACATTTTTTTAAACTATGTAGGCCTACATCTGTATTTACCTTGAAGTTGTGGTGACAGACACTGACCTGTTGTGCTGATAAGCTCCACCTCTCCTTTCTCCACCTCCCCTTCCTCCACCTCCGCTTTCTCCCCCTCCACTTCCTGAACCTGCTGATCTTGGTCTGCTTTGGGATCTTCGGGGAGTTTCTGTGGTGTTGGGTTCCTCGTCTCCTGAGCATGGTGTGCTCCCAGTCTCCTCTCCCCTATGGGAATTTTAAAAATAATGTATCCTTTAGCACACAGACTTTTTCGGGCAGAAAATGTATTCTCAATGTTTTAAAGTGGGGTCCAATTGATATTTGGCCCTGAGTTTCAAGATGAACATATGAGATCTTGCAAAATCAACAAAGCAACATGTTATTTTTGAGGCCACTCACAAATACACTTGGATAACCACCAAGGTATCCACTGGACCAGCTGTGTGTGACACCGTTTCTAAATTTGGTCATGTGGCCCAGACTATAGGATCTTGATCCATAAAAAAAAGCTGAGTACACAACTGCTGGAGTGTCATCTCCTTTACCCAGAATACAGTTTAGCCTTTCCTTCACATTCTAGTTTTACTTACAACACATCATCTAGCCAACAATGTGTAGTTAAACATTGTTGAAGTAAAATGAGGCATGCCCACATGTAGTTTACGTGGATATGTGCCAAACATTTTTGGGGGAAGAGCAGCAAGTTTTTTTTAACACACATTTACAAAATAAGTGGACTCTCCACTTAACATAAAAGTTGACATTTTAAAATGTGAAACCAGTCAAGCCAAGCACATGTTGCAAAACATGGAAGAATACATATTACAATGTGAAAGAACACAGTAAAATAAACTTACTTTTTTCAATGCTTTTTATAAGCTTCCTATACTGCTCCGGCTCCCTGAGCTTCAGGTCTGACCACCTTTTACGGAGTTGTTCCTTGGATCTCCTGACCCCATATTTTTTTATAGAGAGTCTTCGCCACTTTGTCCATAATTTGTGACTTCCGGAGATTAGGGGTGTCATATGGCCCATGCTTGCCGTCTTAATCCTTCCTCCGCAGAATGTCCACCATCACCGCCATCTCCGAAAAATATATATTAGTCGCCTTGTATCTTTTTTTACAGGATCGGGACGTTTCCGCCTCCGGGCTTTCCTCGTCGGTAATTTCAACTAAAGAAGCCACCTGTGTCTGCGACATGTCACCGTCTCACACTGTGCGCCGATCGTTAAGGGGCGGGGAAATTCAGAAAAAGTCCGTCATGGGCGGGCGACGAGGGCGGAGTTACACGCATGCGCAGGGTATAAAAAGGGGAAAGAAGTTATTAGGGATGCGCGGAGTAAGGACGACCGGAAGTGAACCAACGAAGTGAACTAAGGTAAGAAGGGAACTCGGGCCTGCAGTGGCCTATAATGGTTCATGATTGTAAAGGGCAATATTGTGATGAGTTGAGAAGAATCAAATCTGATCTTTTTTTTTTTTTTTTTTTTTACTTGCTGACCCAAAAAGATGCATAAACTACGTGAGCCGGAGGTGATGCTGACTTTTATTGAAAAATATAAGGAACAGCGCAACCTGTGGGAACTGAAACACCCTGCGTACCACAAGAGTGATGTATGTCGGGCAACTATTTGCAAATTAGCAGAGGATATGAAGCCATGGATCCCAGATGCAGACTACACTATGATCAATAATAAAATCAACAACCTGCGTGATTCGTATAAAAAAAAATACAAGGAAGTGCGCTAGTCAAAGAGATTAGGAGCAGCAGCCGACGATGTAGTAAAGCCCAAGCTGTGGTACTACAGACATCTTCAATTTCTTGATGACCAGATCGAGGCCAGGGAATCTATTTCCAGCCTTCCCTCAACCCTTCCTTCCACCCTTCCCTCCAGTGTTCCTTCCACCCTTCCCTCCACCCCTGCAGAGGCGGAGGAGGAGCCTCCCGAGCTAGAAGAGCCAGATCTTCGCATCTTCAGCCAGGTATAGTATTTTTGATCATAATTATTGTCCACTAAGTAATATTGTGTTGAACTGTTTGGATTAGCCAAAAATGATATCACCCCCCCCCCCCCAAAAAAAATATGTACCAGTAATGATATCCAAATTGTGGGTGATAGATTCCCCAAATACAATTTTTCATTTTATTTTATAAACAGGATGAGGCAAGCCAGGAGGAAGAGGGTCAGGAATGTGGCAGGCAGGAGGAGGCAGGGCCAAGTGGGACTCAGCAGGTCCCAAGGCCTAGTGGCAGCACCGTCTCCCAAGTGGCTCCCCTCCACGTCAGACCGCCAAAACAACGGCGGATGACACAAGTGGAGGAGGAGTCACTAAAGATGATTCAGGAGGCTGCTGCCATCATGAGGGCCCCCCTCAACCCTACGGAGGGGTTTAGCACCTATCTGGCGGATAAGTTGCTCAGAATGGAGGCAGGACAACGGGCCCTTTGTGAGCACCTCATATATATGGCCATACACATGGGGGCGAGGGGGCTGCTGACTGAGGCCACTCATATCTCTCAGCAGGCCAATCCCTCTCCTCCTTCTCCTCCTCCTCCTGCCACATCACCACCCACAGTGGCCCAGCCTGCAAGGGTGCGTGGACGGGGCCGTGGAGAAAACGCTGCAGAGAGGCGTGGAAGGAAGGCTACAGGGAAGAGCAGGCGGTGATTCTCTGGCCTCGAGCTGCTCATACAGAAGTTGAAGGTTGATGGAGTACCACAGCTTGGGATGATGTATGTCTTTGGCTGCTGCTCCTGATTTCATGCTGTTGTTGATTTTATTATTGATCATAGTCAGGTCTGCATTTGGGATCTAAGGACTTGATATTCTCTGCTAATTTCTGAATAGTTGCCCTTCAGTTTTTGTTTGCTTTTTTTCCGAAATAAAGGAAATTTTGATTTCAGCCAACATACATGCCTGATGTGTTTTTTTTTTTAAGTAGCAATAACATTTCAGAAATACAATGTGTAATTAATAACAAGGGACACCAACCTCCATGAGGAAAGGAAAAAAAAAAAATGTTCTGAGAAATTGACACACCAAAAAATGCACAACAAATTTAAAGACAAAACAAAAATAAACGGTGGAATTTGTGAGGTCGGCCTTGAAGAATTAAACTAAGTATTCCTAAGATCACAAGAAAGAAGAAAGACATACGTTTGTCAGAACTCATGAGAAAGATCTGCTGCCAAAATGACATTTTAAAGACCGTTCTAAAGCAACAAAACATGCGCTGCATTAAACGAAGCAATAACTTGCAGAATGACGAATGTGCTCTTTCCATTTGGAACGCTAGTTTTACCAGAACGAGCGCTCCCGTCTCCTAATTCTGTCGATGGACTTGCCCATAGACGATCGGAAATTACCATCGGTTTTTTATCCATCGGAAAATTTAAAACAAGTTCTATTTTTTCCAACCGATGGAAAAAAGACCGATGGGTACCATACACGATCGGTTGGTCTGATGAAAACCATCCATCGGACGGTTTTCATCAGTCAAACCGATCGTGTGTACGGGGCTGGAGTCATCCATCTGGCTAATTCAACTAAATGTGTAATCCGACATCCTGACTGGCTACATATGCTATTTCATATTTTCATATTTACCCAATGGGAAAAATGTAAAAAGTCATAGAATGTATTGAAGTATTTAATGTTTAAGTGTGTGCAGTTCTCTCTGAGATATCTAATAAGAAAGCCCAGCACTAGCTCTGTACTAGGGAATGAGTAAGGTGTCCCTCCTCTGATTTTCAACTAAATGTGTAATCAGACATCCTGCTGCATATAAGATTTCATATTTATTTAACTGAACAGACATTTCAATGTCATAAAATGTATTTTTGGCTTGTGTTGCAATATTTGTATTGTTTTGCAATATTTCTGTGGTTTTACAGCAATATATATATATTTTTTTGTTAAGTTAATGTTTTCTGTACTAATGTATTATTGTTTTAAAGTCCTTACCTTACAAATAAGCATGTAATGTTTCAGCATATTCAGTGCCTTCTGAGATATCTAATAAGAAAGCCCAGCACTAGCTCTGCACTATAGAAGGATGTCCCTTCTCTGAGTCATCCAGCTGGCTAATTAAACTAAATGTGTAATCCAACATCCTGACAGACTACATATACTATTTCATATTTTCATATTTACCCAACGGGAAACATTTAAAAAGTCATAGAATGTATTGAAGTATTTCATGTTTAAATGTGTGCAGTGCTCTGAGATATCTAATAAGAAAGTCCAGCACTAGCTCTGTACTAGGGAAGGAGTAAGATGTCCCTCCTCTGATTTATCCAGATGACTAATTCAACTAAATGTGTAATCAGACATCCTGCTGCATATAAGATTTCATATTTATCTAACTGAACAGACATTTAAATGTCATACATTTATTTTTCGACTTGTGTGCATTATACATGAATAATGGAAACATACGAAAACCAATCCTTTCTCTATAAATCTTACTGTCCATTCCTCTCTCTTCAAAAAAAAAAAAAACTTTCTATTTTTTGTTTTATTTTTGGAATTGGAGCTATTTTTTTCCCCTTTTTTCTAAATCCTGAACAAACCGTGGCTCACACCAGAAAAAAACCTCCAGTCTCTGGATACAAACACTTAATTGATGCGATTTATAATATCAACAAACAGCCGGAACCCTAATTAAAAACAAAGACAATCTGTTCTGTGTTTCTTCCAGCAGGAATTAGAAAAGCATAATTAGTTTTGTAATTTTGTTTTTCTGACTCTCAGCGTAATTCTTAACAGCATACTTGTAGCCAATCGAGGGAAAGTAAGCGCGAATCTCCGCCGTGATGTCATGACTTGTAATCCCTAACCCAACAGTAGGCAGATGTCAGTGATGAGCTCAAGCAACGTTGTTTATTAATTGAATTGGACCTTATTTTTTATTTCTGATGCATCTTAAAATCTGAAAACTTTTTGCTTTTCCAGTAGCAAGTAAAAGCAGTTTGTTTCCTTAGGTGATTTTTAACATATGTTTAAAATCGCATTTTGTTCTGCATTTTAGATTTAAAGCTGAACCTTAATTGAAGCAGTGTAGGGTTAGTGTTATGATTAAGTGGGACTTTTGCCCAACTTGAGTTAAAATCCCCATTGCAACTTACTATGCGCTTAGGCAGCGATTTTATACTTTGAACACCTAGAGTAGAGGTTCGCTGGCGCTAAAGTATATCTATAGGTAATTATTTTTGTTTTGGATAGAGTCGGGAAGGGTTAGAACCCTGTCAGGTTTTTATTGCTGGGGGACTAAAAATTTAATTTTGAGTTGTCACTGGGTCAGAATCAGAGGGGAAATCTTGCAGTGAAAACACTTGTTCAGACAAAATCTGTCTAAGGACTCGTTCATACTAGTGGTTGAGGAGCGGTAAAACCCCATGGTTGAGCCATGTGTTTACTGCCCCCCAACTTATACAAGCTGTATACTCACTACTTTATATTGTAGCAAAGTGTAATTTCTTCAGTGTTGTCACATGAAAAGATATAATAAAATATTTACAAAAATGTGAGGGGTGTACTCACTTTTGTGAGATACTGTGTATATTTACATTGTGACGGTATGCGAGGTGAGATACATGACAATCGCTACATTTCACCTCGCATTCGGTCCATTGTAAGGGACTGAACGGGAATCCGGTCCGGTTTTTCCAGCCTCTGTGGCAGGCTGGGTTCCGGTCCTGATGTTCTGGTCCACCTGAGTCTACACTCAGGTGGAAGTTAAAAGACCAGGAAGAGAACACAGCAGGGCTCTGGCATGAGACTCAGAGAGGAACTTGAGTCAGAGGTAGAGTTGCCACCTCATCCCTTTAAACCCGAACACCTTTGAATTGCACAGATTCTGAGGCTAATTAAATGCAGATAAGGCACCTAGTGAGTTTAATTACCACCTTAATCAGCCACAGAACTTGTGTAATTAATATGTGTTCGGGTTTAAAAGGATGAGGTGGCAACCCTAGCCTTATCGGGTTCTAGGTCAAAATAGGCCTTTTGGTGTTCTCCTGTTAGAAATGGGACCAAGAGACTGCTCTTTTAGCCATCCTTCGCGGTCAGCAACTCTCTCAAAAGTCGCAAGGTATGCCTCAACATCATCAGCAGATGTCATTTTTTGTAGGTGGTAGGATGCACGTATCATCTTTGCTTCCACTGGCGCAGGAGGTGCGGACCCCTTTTTCAGTTCCACCAAAGCCTCTGCGAACTGCCGGTTCATCTCCTGCTGGGCCGCCGTTGTGCTGCAGCGGCCTCTGCGACTTGGCGGTTGGTTTCTTGCTGAGCTGCATTGGCCTGTAGCAGGGCTAGGGTTGCCACCTCATCCCTTTAAACCTGAACACATATTAATTACCCAAGTTCTCTGGCTGATTAGGGGGTAATTAAACTCACTTGGTGCCGTATGTGCAATAAATTAGCCTCAGAACCTGTGTAATTCATATGTGTTCGGGTTTAAAGGGATGAGGTGGCAACCCTAGATAAGGCCCAGGACTATGAGACTCTAAAGACAGAGATACTCGCACGCTTGGGTGTCACCATGGCAATCCAGGCCCAGCGGGTGCATCAGTGGTCCTACTCCAGCAACAAGCCACCCCGTTCACAAATGTTTGACCTGGTCCACCTCACCAAGAAGTGGTTGCAGCCAGAGACCTTGACAGGCCCGCAGATCGTGGAGCGTGTGGTATCTGCGTGCGCTCCCTGCTGCTCTGAGGAAGTGGGTCGGACAGGGTGACCCCAAAACTGCAGCCCAACTGGTCGGCCTAGTGGAGAGGTACAGTGCTACTGAGGACTTGGTGAATCCATCTACGCCCCACTTCGGTGTGTCTAGAGGTGCAAGATCTCCCAGCGGTTCTGGTAAGACTGTTCCGGGGTTCAAGAGCTTGGGGAGATTTGATAAGACTGTTGTTCCAACTGATGAGACTGTGGTTCCTAGACCTGGAGACTGGCCAAAGCAGCCAGGAAGGTCTTTGGGACCGTTGAGAGGACTGGGGGTTGAGCATATAAGATGTTTTCGTTGCTATGCATTAAGGCATATTGCTGCGAACTGTCCTATAAATGATGAACCTATGCAATGCGATTATGCTTATATGAAAAGACGCATTTCTTTGTTTGCACAGGTCGCATGTACTGCATCATGTTAGAGTCACATTGAAAAACAGATGTGTGTTATTTCAGTGGATGGAAAGCCACAGACAGCCCTGCTAGATTCTGGTAGTGTGGTGACCCTAGTCAGGACTGATTGTGTGAACCCCACAAAACTACACCCCAGTACTATTGGGGTAATTTGCATCCATGGGGACACTCGAGATTACCAGACAGCGGTTGTTGAGGTTGATACCCCCTGGGGCAGTGTAACACATTCAGTGGGGGTGGTACCTTCACTGCTTCACGAAGCTTTAGTGGGAAGATATTTTTCCCATTTCTGGAATTTATGGGAGAGCAAAGGGAGGCTGGTAGATAGAGCTTCCCCTGCTGGGGAAGCACGGGAACTCTCACCAGACCCTTTTTGCCAAAGGGAAGGGGATGCTGTTGGTGGGATCGAGGAAGCCGGAGACTCTCTTCCTTTCCCTGTCATGGCTGGGAGCCGGAGGACCTGGAAGTTAGCTCCCAGCCTGAGGGTAACGAACAGGAGAACCCCTCTGACTCTGACGTTGAGAGTAGCCAAAATGTGGTACCCGATTTAGAGGTCAGGAGAGAGAATTTCTGTACCGAGCAACTATGAGAGGCCACCCTCATGAGAGCCAGGGAAAACGTTAAGATGTTGGATGGGGAACCGGTGGATCCTAATTGGGTGGTGTCTTTCCCCTACATGGCAATTAAAAACAATTTATTGCATCGAGTGATAAAACATGGAGAGGACGAGGTAGAACAGCTACTAGTTCCCAAACCCTTCCGCAGGGTGGTGGTAGACCTGGCCCATGGTCATGTAATGGGGGGGCATCTCGGTGTTGAAAAAACCAGGGAGAGAATCGCCCAGAGATTTTTCTGGCCCGGGTTGCATGCAGATGTCAAGGAGTACTGCGAATCGTGCCCTGAGTGCCAAATGTCGGCACCGTCACCCCATTTTCGCAGCCCCCTTGTTCCTCTGCCAATAATCGAGGCCCCCTTTGAGAGGATTGGCATGGACCTGGTGGGGCCGGTTGTGAAATCTGCCCGCGGTCACCAGCATATTCTGGTGATCCTGGATTATGCGACTCGCTATCCTGAGGCCATACCCTTGCGCAGTACCTCTGCTAAGGCTATCGCCAAGGAATTGGTCCATGTCTTTAGTCGAATGGGGATCCCAAAAGAGATCTTAACCGATCAGGGCACCCCCTTCATGTACAAGGTTACCAAGGAGCTTTGTAAGTTATACAAAATCTCCCATCTCCGTACCTCTGTCTACCACCCCCAAAGGGATGGTCTGGTCGAAAGATTTAATAAAACTTTGAAAAGTATGCTGAAAAAGGTGGTCGACAAAGATGGGAGAAACTGTGATTTTTTTGCTGCCATATCTCATGTTTGCAATACGTGAAGTTCCACAGGCGTCCACAGGCTATTCCCCCTTTGAACTCTTGTATGGTAGGCATCCCAGTGGGCTGCTAGATGTTGCCAAAGAAACATGGGAAGGTGAGGCAACCCCATATAGAAGCATCATAGAGCATGTCTCCTTGATGCAGGATCGAATCGCAGCTGTCCTACCCCTGGTGCGAGAACATATGGAGCGAGCCCAGGAGGCCCAAAGCAGGGTCTATGACCGAAGTGCCAGGGTCCGTACCTTCAGCCCTGGGGACAGAGTGTTGGTATTGGTTCCCACGGTGAAAAGTATGTTTTTAGCCAAGTGGCAGGGTCCCTTCGAGGTTGTCGAAGGGGTGGGGGAGGTAAACTACAAAATCTACCAGCCAGGGAAAAGGAAACTACACCAAATTTACCATGTGAATCTCTGAAAAACCCTGGAAGGACCGAGAGACTTTACTGGCCACGTCCCCGCCTCCAACCGACCGGGTACCCGTGACACCTGACGTTCCCATCACAGATACTCTATCCGTGGCACAACAAAGTGACATTAGGGCGTTTGTGCATAAAAATAGAGGCTTTTTCTGCCCCTTACCCGGACTGACCAACATGATCCAACATGACATAGTGACGGAACCAGGGGTTCGGGTAAATGTGAAGCCTTATAGAATCCCTGAGGCCAGGCGTGAGGCAGTCGCAAAAGAAATTAAAAACATGTTGGAGTTAGATGTGATAGAAGAGTCCCACAGTGAGTGGTCGAGCCCCATAGTACTGGTCCCAAAACCTGATGGCACTATCAGGTTTTGTAATGACTTTCGGAAACTCAACAGTGTGTCCAAGTTCGATGCGTATCCGATCTCCCGGGTCGACGAACTTGTGGACAGGTTGGGACAGGTTGGGACAGGCTCGCTATATAACCCTAGACCTAACAAAAGGCTATTGGCAAATACCGCTAACTGAATCGGCCAAGGAGAAGACTGCCTTTTCCACTCCTGAGGGCTCGTTTCAGTACAAGCGGATGCCTTTTGGTCTGCATGGGGCCCCTGCATCATTCCAACGAATGATGGACAAAACTTTGAGACCACATCGCTCTTTTGTGGCTGCTTATTTGGACGATGTGGTCATCCACAGCCCAGATTGGGAATCGCACCCGCCACGGGTACAGGCAGTGGTAGATTCCCTTAGGGAAGCAGGCCCCATGGCTAACCCAAAGAAGTGTGCCATAGGCCTAGAGGAAAGGGGATCTGGTCTGATGCAACCACTCAAACACCTCCATCCCTAAACAATGAACAGAAGAGCAAAAAATGCATGTCGCCCTGGGACTTTGAGTGAGGTGAGAGAGTTAGGCACATGCTCACACAGATGCATAATAAAAACAATTTATTAGTAACAGATGCTGTAGAAACAAAATGGAGACAACAGTGATTGTGCGTCACCCGGCATGGTAGCCAATGTAAAAACAACATAAGTACAGATAATTATGAATACATAGCAAATATAATACATCCTTGAACAATATGATGACAAATGATAGCTGAGCCAGTGGATACATGCACATAGACAAGGTTACTTGAACAAATATTGTTGTATAAAAATCATTATAAGAGCTTGTTGGGGAGAGTAAGGTCCTCAACACATGCAGATATACAAAAACGCATCATTATGCCCTACGCGTTTCGCAAGATTCCACTTGCTTCCTCAGGGGCTGATGCATGGTAGTTGTATCTGTTGTGAAAATAAAGATAGCAAAAATATGTTGGTAATAGTTGGGGTCAATGGGAAATGGTGAGTAGAGAGGGTCAGAAAGGGACAAAAGACCCCATACTCACCAATGCCTTGGGTTGACTTGCCGATCACTGGCTGCCGAGATGGAGGCATATGATATATCCAGCTCGGGAGCTGAGGGGACGAAACAATGGGGTACCATCCACTGGGAGGATTCGGATGAATAGCATAGTCTATGCGAAGGTGTTTGACCAGTGGTCACAGAAAGCCCACTTTGGAAAAGTCTGGAAAAACTGTGACAATGCACATATGTCAATTGATTGACAAACTGCATGTGACAAAATCAAATGCATGCATACAAACGCATGAAAAATGCAAGTGGCGTAGAATTTGCTGGACTTGCTATGTTGTATGCCTATGTGGGTAGGCTATAACCTTAATAGTAGTGTGGTGTAGCTGGATATAAAGTATATCAAAGCATACAATAAGCTGGACTTGTTATATTGTATGCATATATGAGTATGCTGTAATATTAATGGTAGTATAATATAAATGAATATGACATACATCAAGGCATGTGATAAGCCAGACTTGCTGTATGGTATGCATATGTGAACATGCTACAAATATATGATATATCATATGCCTCCATCTCGGCAGCCAGCGATCGGCAAGTCAACCCAAGGCATTGGTGAGTATGGGGTCTTTTGTCCCTTTCTGACCCTCTCTACTCACAATTTCCCATTGACCCCAACTATTACCAACATATTTTTGCTGTCTTTATTTTCACAACAGATACAACTACCATGCATCAGCCCCTGAGGAAGCAAGTGGAATCTTGAAATGATGCGTTTTTGTATATCTGCATGCGTTGAGGACCTTACTCTCCCCAACAAGCTCTTATAATGATTTTTATACAACAATATTTGTTCAAGTAACCTTGTCTATGTGCATGTATCCACTGGCTCAGCTATCATTTGTCATCATATTGTTCAAGGATGTATTATATTTGCTATGTATTCATAATTATCTGTACTTATGTTGTTTTTACATTGGCTACCATGCCGGGTGACGCACAATCACTGTTGTCTCCATTTTGTTTCTACAGCATCTGTTACTAATAAATTGTTTTTATTATGCATCTGTGTGAGCATGTGCCTAACTCTCTCACCTCACTCAAAGTCCCAGGGCGGCATGCATTTTTTGCTCTTCTGTTCATTGTTTAGGGATGGAGGTGTTTGAGTGGTTGCATCAGACCAGATCCCCTTTCCTCTACCATGACCGTTATACTCCTATACATGAATAAAGCCATGACAGGTCCTCTTTATTTTCCTACATACATGAATAGAGCCATGACAAGTCCTCTTAAGTTATTATGATATAAAATTATATCCTTTTGGTGGGCGTAATTTTTTTTGGGGGGGCAGCATTTAATTCTTGGTACCAGGCAGCACAATGTCTTAGGCCGGCACTGGGGGGGGACACCTGAAATGTAAGGAAGCACTCCGCTGGCTGGGGACACCTGAGATGTAAGGAGGCACTCCGCTGGCTGGGGACACCTGAGATGTAAGGAAGCACTCCGCTGGCTGGGGACACCTGAGATGTAAGGAAGCACTCCGCTGGCTGGGGACACCTGAGATGTAAGAAGGCACTCCGCTGGGGACACCTGAAATGTAAGGAGGCACTCCGCTGGGGACACCTGAAATGTAAGGAGGCACTCCGCTGGGGACACCTGAGATGTAAGGAAGCACTCCGCTGGCTGGGGACACCTGAGATGTAAGGAAGCACTCTGCTGGCTGGGGACACCTGAGATGTAAGGAGGCACTCTGCTGGGGACACCTGAAATGTAAGGAGGCACTCTGCTGGGGACACCTGAAATGTAAGGAGGCACTCCGCTGGGGACACCTGAGATGTAAGGAGGCACTCCGCTGGGGACACCTGAGATGTAAGGAGGCACTCCGCTGGGGACACCTGAGATGTAAGGAGGCACTCCGCTGAGGACACCTGAGATGTAAGGAGGCACTCCGCTGGGGACACCTGAGATGTAAGGAGGCACTCCGCTGGGGACTGCTGAGATGTAAGGAGGCACTCCGCTGGGGACTGCTGAGATGTAAGGAGGCACTCCACTGGCTGGGGACACCTGAAATGTAAGGAGGCACTCCGCTGGCTGGGGACACCTGAAATGTAAGGAGGCACTCCGCTGTGTGGGGACAGTGACATCAGGGCTCTCACTGATTCTGCATTATGGTGAGTTGAATGATTTTATTTTATATTACAATGTAATAATAGAAATGATACGCTTTAATCACCCTGACACCATAACAACCATGGTGCCGGGATGATTGAAGCACCAACAGGTGTTTGGAGAATCTTGATCTGCTGATTGTTAAACTTTCTGGAATACTCATATTTCTATTGTGGTGTAAGATCTGGGCCTGCTGTCCCTCCATCCCTCTTTTTTTACTTCCTCTCTCTCTCTCTCTTTCTCTCTTTCTTCCTTTGTTTCTCCCTCCATCCCTCGTTCATCTCAGACTCTAACCACACCCCTTTGAGTCACGCCCCTTTAAGCCACGTTCAATATTACACTTAAACAACGCCCATTATTCACGGGTCAGGTAGAGGGCCCCTTTGCAGAATTTTGCTTAGGGTCCCAGGGAGGTCAGGATCGGCACTGCTCGGAGGTTTGGATTTATAATGAATTGTATGTTTGGGACAGACAACAACTCAGAAGCAGACTTTTTAAGAAAGGAATGCAGGACAGGAAGCATTACTAATTGCACGATTGTACATGACACGAAAGATTCGAAAAGTACCTGCGATAGTGAGCGGGAACCGCAGACGAAGACCACGAACGAAGAAGCCGAAATGCCCTGCGATCGAAACGCCAGGACTTACAAACATGAGGTGAGCTGGTAAGAGTCGGCCCAGTGACGTGTAGTGACAATCATGTCCACTCACAGGAAACCAACGAAGACTGCAGGTGAGTGGCCTGGTTAAATAGCCCCCTGGGCTCCTCCCATAAATTCAGGCCAGCATACTGGCCTTCCTACATATATATATATATACATATACGGTATTGTAACGGCACCCCAAAGCGTTAACCCCCTTTCAGATTTGGGGTGCCGTTACAGGTATATATATATATATATATATATATATGTAGCGGCCTCCTCACTCCCCTCTTTCTCTTGTCTCGTCTTTCTCTTGTCTAGGGGTACCTTAGAGGGGAGGGAGCGGGGACACCACGCCTGGCCTCCACCACATGTGTCAGTGCGGTATAAGCAACGTTCTTGTATTACCTTCGGGTCAGTGCTGTGCACCTGGGTCCTCCCTCCAAGAGTCACCTTGAACAATGTATGCTAGGAATTGGATATAGAACAGGAAAGGAGGTGTGGATGCGAATAGGCCCAGACACAATTTGGTTCTCCACTTTCCTTCCTGAAAGTGGGTTACGGTCTCCGCACGAGGGGAATTTCCTTCCAGGCGGTCTCCGACGAGAGGCTCACCTGTCACCGGCAATATGCTGCACCGTGTCTTCAAGTGAGGAGCTCCCCCTGGTCCATTGCGCCTTCCGGATTCGGGTACCCACTTCCGGGGTTCCCTAGAATCTCCTTCCCTCGCGGAACTCAGTGTTGGGCACTGAGCTCCGGACCTCCATCCGAGTACCTCACCCCAGACTAAAGGTGCCTGGGATGGAACACGATCTCCGGCGGTCCTCTAGACCTAGGCCACCTAGAGGACCCACACGAACCACCGCCCACAGGCTGAAGGTGCCTGGGACTTGACCCCGTGACAAAGATGGCCGGCCCCTTTATACACTCTCCCGGCAAGCACGGTGGGTTCCCCGCCCCACCATACCGCCGCTGAGGGAGGACAAAAAGGAGGTACGGCACACAGCAATGATTCAACCCCAACCCAGGGCGACAGCGCCACCCACTGGGTTGCGGGGAATTACACATCACTAATGTCTCTGCCAAGTTCAAATTTACACCCGGGAAAGTACATACCCGCTACATATATATACTGTAAATATAAAGTATATTCCCAACTCTGAATTTTTATAGCACTCACTTGAACCTCATTACATATAAATATTTTGGCTTCAGGCAAAAACTGAAATTCAGGCTTCTGGTCCTGGTAATATGATGTGGGAGGTGCGCAGTGGAGAGATTTTAGTAAGCCAGGAAAAATCTCACCAATAGAGAACTCTAGCAAGCCACTGCTAGAGATGAAACAAAGCTCTTTTATCTAACTTATCATACATGACACTTAATGTAGCCTGTCTGTAGGGTGCTCAGCAGTGATTTGGTTAATTACATATGGTCTTGTATCCATTTCACATGCCAAAGTCGAATATTTCCAGTGCCAGGAGAAGTCTGCAAAATTGATCCTTCCAGACTGCATTTTTGCTCTGAATCGCAGCTGCACAATAAAAAATAACAGCCAGAGATACAGTAATTACTTTTATTTGACTTTTTCCCCGTCTTCTGTTGAACAGCTGCCAATAATGTCATTTTTCACAAAAAAAAAAAAAGATAAAGACCTTTTCTGCTTCATTAGTACAGTAATGGCACATTACCAGTGAATGCTGCACTCCATTATCTATACTACAGCCAAAGAATATACATAAAGATTTTGAGGGAGGGCGGGCTGAATGTATTGATCATTGTATAATACTTGGTCATTAAAATCAACTGAATATTTTTCTCGACACATTAATTCTGTGTGTTTATGTGACTGAGAAAAGCAAGCAGGAAAAAGCTCTACTTATTAAATTAATGAGATATGTAATAC
Organism: Rana muscosa; assembly: GCA_029206835.1. NCBI lineage: Eukaryota > Metazoa > Chordata > Amphibia > Anura > Ranidae > Rana > Rana muscosa. The sequence goes on from CM055128.1 coordinate 75,835,217, forward strand.
TGCAGGGATTTCCCCACCTTGTCTTAGTCCCTTATGCAGAAAGGAAATGGCGACTTGGTAGGGCATGCACAGTTTGCAACCCCAATCTGTCACAGACGGTATTTGCAATATTGTTTTAGCAAACGTGTGCATTGCACACAATGGTCCACCAGAGAGAGCAGATAATTATAACCATTCTATGTCATTGCCTGGCTTAATTAACCAAGGGAAATCTCTATTATGCAACGTCAAAGAGCAAAACTGAGTTCTGCTTAAAGGGTCAGTCCACCCAGTACTTACATTTTACCTCTGGATAGATGCCAGTGGAATGAATCCTACTGAATCCTTGTATTCCCCCATGCTGATCTGTCTGGAGCACAGCCACAGTCCCCAAACTATAGACTCTTTTTGCTGTAGCAGGTTGAATTTCTATCATCGGGTTTCCTTTCCCATAACATAAAATTAAAAAATGGCACCAAGGAGAGTAATGCCTCGTACACACGACCGGTTTTACCGTCGGGGAAAACTGCCATGACAGCTTTTGGCCGGGAAAACCGGCCGTGTGTATGCTCCATCGCAGTTTTCCTGACAGGAAAACTGCGGGGGGGAAAAAAGAGAACTTGTTCTCTATTTTCCCATTAGGAAAAAATCCTGCCGAGAAAACGGGTCGTCTGTATGCTTTCCCGAGGGTAAAAAAATGTGCATGCTCGTAAATAGAGTTGAGCGGACACCTGGATGTTCGGGTTCGACGGGTTCGGCCGAACTTCGGAAAAAAGTTTGAGTTCAGGACCCGAACTTGACCTGAACTTGACCCCGAACCCGAACCCCATTGAAGTCAATGGGGACCCAAACTTTTGAGGACTAAAATGGCTCTAAAAAAGTAATGGAAATGGCTAGAGGGCTGCAAATGGCAGCAAAATGTTGTTAAGAGCATGGCAAGTGCACTGCAAAGAAATGTGGATAGGGAAATAACTTAAAATACATAAAAATAAAAAATAATAATCTTGACCTAGGAGGACGAGGTCCATATGGAGTAGGAGGTTGAGGTGGCGGTGGATGTGGCAGTGTAGGTGGAAGCGGCAGTGGAGGAGGACGAGGTAGCCAACACTGGTTTTTGTTTTTAATTTTATTTTTATTTTTAAATTAGGGTACACCCCAAAAAAGATGAGAGAGATCAAAAATACAACAATGGCTGGGTAAGGCCGGTATACATGTCTATTCTGCACAAGGTACGGACAAGTCCTGTGGGATCCATGCCTGGTTCATTTTTTGGAATAGCAGAATAGGAGAACAATATCTAAAGTGTGTATCTCACACGTACAGATATGCAGAAAATGCACGCAAAAAAAATTATTTGGCAGAAAACGCACCAAATTTTTTTTTTTGCCCTAACCTATCATTTTTTTGAAGAGCAGAATAGGAGAACAGTATCTAAAGTGTGCATCTCGCACGTACAGATATGCAGAAAATGCACCCCAAAAAAAAATTTGGGCAGAAAACGCAGCAAAAAAAATTTTTTTTGCCCTAAATTATAATTTTTTGGAATAGCAGAATAGGAGAACAGTATCTAAATTGTGTATCTCACACGTACAGATATGCAGAAAATGCACAAAAAAATATATTTTTGGCAGAAAACTTTTTTTTTGGGCTCTAAATTATTATTTTTTTGAAGAGCAGAATAGGAGAACAGTATCTAAAGGGTGTATCTCACAGTAACATATGCAGTGCTGGTGCACTGAGCTTGCATAAAATGCCCGCCGAAGCCAACCTAACTAACAGACGGATAAAAGTTATCTTTTCTCTGGCACTGGGCTCAGGGCAGGATAAAAAGATTGTGCACTGCACCCACACAACAAAAGCAAGGTAGATCGCTGAGTAATTTGATTTCTAAATCAGGACTAGTATCTAATTCTCTCCCTCAAAGCAGCAGCAGCAGCAACCTTTCCCTACACTAACTGAAGCAGAGTGACGTGCTGTGCTATGTGCCTCTAGCTTATATAGAGGCATGGCTGTGATGGCTTCTAAGGGCACACGAGTTAAACGAATGTTGATTGGCTGCCCTGCAGCTTTTTAAAATGCGCCATTACATTGCCGAACACCGAACCCGAACCCGAACATACAGTACATTGTTCGGTTTAGGGTCCGGGTACCAAAAACCCAAAAGTCCGGTACGAACCCGAACTTTACAGGTCGGGTTCGCTCAACCCTACTCGTAAACAATTTGACGCATGCGCCAAAGCATAGAACGTCATTTTGTCGGCTCGTCATAGTCTTTGACTACACTGTGTTCTTGGCAGTCAAAAGTTCAGCAGTCTTTTGTGTGACTGTGTGTATGCAAGGCAGGCTTGAGAGGAATCCCATCGGGAAAAGCGTTGTTTATTTTCCTGCCGGGAAAACCAGTCGTGTGTACGAGGCATAAAATAATTTGTAATCATCACAACAGTTAGATGGAGCTATGAACTCAGGTGTAGAGCACTCACTGCCAGACTTGCAGGGCGATACAAAAAGTTGATGAGAAATTATGCCTGAAAATCTCTATAAACTTACAGCAGATGTTTAGTCGACTGATAATATAAAGCTATGGTAACATTAAAGTGGTTGTAAGCTCTTCCATATACCCAGTGAAGGGACTATCCTCAGGTAATAAACAGAGATTAAACAAATCCTCCAACATAAGTTGTGCCTGTGTATCCGCAGTCTTCTCTTCTCTACATTGTTCAAAGTGCTAAATTATAAAGCTTGTCTGAAGCCTAGTACACATGGCCGAGAATCTCGTCAGGAAAAAACCCGTAGTTTTTCCTGACGAGATTCTTGAGTGAGTGAGTGAGTGAGTGAGTGAGTAACTTGTATAGCGCTGCAATTGCGAACTAAATCGCCTCAAGGCGCTTTGCATCCAGTGTCGTTGAGATCGTTAGAAGAGATGGGTCTTTAGTATTTTCCGGAAGGCCCGATGGTTTTCTTCCATGCGGATATTCGTGGGTAGCGCATTCCATAGCCTTGGTCCTTGGACAGCAAACCTTCGTTCTCCCTTGGCTTTGTAGCGGGTCTTGGGGATGTGGAGGAGGTTTTGGTTAGTTGATCGAAGGTCACGAGTAGTGGTGTAGTGTTTTATTTTCTCGCATAAGTATTCAGGAGCGTTTCCTTGTGCGCATTTGTGGGTGAGGCAGAGGGTCTTGAATGTGATCCGATCCTTTACGGCTAGCCAATGGAGGCTTTTCAGGGATGGTGCGATTGATTCCCAGGGTTTTTTCCCTGTTACCAGTCTGGCCGCTGTGTTTTGGACGACTTGTAGACGTGCAACTTGGTATTTGGGTAGTCCTAGGTAAAGTGAGTTAGCGTAGTCAAGCCGTGAATTGATAATGGTTCCGACTACTACTGCTCTGTCTTTTTCCGGGATGAACGGGATGAGTCTTCGTAGCAGGCGGAGAAGGTGGTGGGATCCACTGACTACTGATCCTATTTGTGCGTCCATAGTCATGTCTGAGTCAAAGATAACTCCCAGGCTTTTAACTTTGGTGCCTGGGGTTATGTTTTGTCCCAGGATGGTGGGTGGCGTCCATGTGGTCCTGGCGTTTTTCTTTCGGTTAGCGTGGAAAATGAGCAGTTCTGTTTTGGATCCATTAAGCTTGAGGGAGCTCTCTGTCATCCAATTGTTGATCAATGTAAGGCATTTTTCCAGTCCGTAATATTGATCTTTTTTGTTGTTGATGCGAAAGTATAGTTGAGTGTCATCTGCATAGGAGTGATAACGCATGTCCTGTTCACTGATGATTTTGAGGAGTGGCCGAAGGTAGATGTTGAAGAGTACCGGTGACAGGGGTGATCCTTGAGGGACTCCGCATGTATTTGTGCGTGGTGCCGAGGTAAAGGCTCCCAGTTTCACTGTCTGGGATCGGTTTTCTAAGAAGGATGCGAACCATGGTAGGTCCGTGTCTGCGACTCCTGCTACTTCGGTGAGACGCGTAAGTAGGATTTTTGTGATCTACTGTGTCAAAGGCTGCACTGAGGTCCAGCAGCACCAGGAGACATGATTCTCCGTCATCTGCTGCTTCTAGTACGTCGTCCCATATTTTGAGAAGTGCCGTTTCCGTCCCATGGCCTGGGCGGAACCCCGATTGAAGTGGGTCCAGGAGATTGTGGGTATCCAAATGAAGTTGTAGCTGTTGTGTTACAACTTTCTCGATAATCTTGGAGATGGTGGTCAGGCTTGTTACCGGTCTTCTAAAATTTGGGTCATTCGGGTCGAGGTTGGGTTTCTTTAATAGGGGTTTGATTATTCCTTGTTTAAGGGAAGTCGGCACAATACCTTCTTTGAACGATTGGTTGATGAAGTGTGTTATGTGGGGTGCCAAGATGTCGGTACATTCTTTCAGCAGTTTTGCCGGAATGATGTCGTTCGGTGAAGTGCTATCTCTGAGGCTTCTGATGATGTTTTTAGTAGTGTCGATTGTAATTGGGACCAGAGTAAATTTCTTTGATTGCAGAATATTTATCTGGTTCTTTTCTTCCTTTGGCTGTGTGGGGTTGTTTGATTTTTCCTGCTGAATTATTTTCCTAATGTTATCAATTTTGTCGATAAAAAAATTGGATAGTTCATTGCAGAATTCCTGTGTTTCGTTTGCTGAAGACTCCAAACAGGTGGGATTCATGGTCTGAGCTACTAGTTTGAAGAGTTTGCGGGGGCGGTTTAGGGCTTTTGCGATGGTGTTTGCGAAATGGTCTCTTTTTGCTTTGAAGATTGCTTTATGATATTTCCTAGTGAGTGCTTTGTAGATTGTGTAGTTCTCCTTTGTTGCATTTCTTCTCCAGGCTCCTTCTGCGTTCTTGTTTCAGTAAAGTAAGAGCGTCATTGAACCAGCCTGCATTGTTTTTGCGGATGAGTGCTCTGCGTCTTGGAGCAACCGTATCTGCTGTCTGTAGCAAAGCATTGTTCAGGAAGTTGAGTGTTTCTTCTGTTGAGTGGTTTTGGTTTAGCATTTCCATATTGTTCAATAGCATGGTTTTGAAAAGCTCAGAGTATAGTTTCTTCTGTGATCTTGTCCAGTGTGTTGTTGCTGATTGTATTGATTTTTGGAGGGCCGTGTTGGTCGTTATAGTAAACTTGATGGCATGATGGTCTGTCCATGGTAGAGGCTGGTTGTCCAGTGTGTTGATGTCCATATCTTGTTTGAAGATTAGGTCAAGAGTGTGACCTGATACATGAGTAGGAGTATTTATCAATTGTTGCAAGCCTAGTATTTCTAGTTGGTCGATGCAGGCAGTGGCGATAGGGTCTTCGGGGGAGTTGGCCCAAAGGTTGAAGTCTCCAAGTAGCAGCAGATTTTTGGTTTTCATGGTGTATGTCGAGAAAAATTCATTTAAATGTGTGAGGAGGTGTGTCTTGGGTCCCGGTGGTCTGTAGCAGAGCAGTATGTGGATGGTATCCTGGGGTGTAGTTTGTAGTTGCAGAGTGAGTGTTTCCATGAAAGGCAATGAGTTCTGTAGAGTTGGTTTGATGAACGTAAGGTGGTCTTTGTAAATTACTGCTAGGCCTCCTCCTCTTTGTCCTGTTCTATGCTCCGATAGGATGCGGTAGTTCTCCGGCACTAGTTCTGCTAGGATGGTATTGCAGTCGGGTGTTAGCCAGCTTTCCGTGATGAAGAGGCAGTCTATGTTGTGTTGGGTTATGAAATCATGGATTTCCTGTCTGTGTTTGACTGCAGATCTGGTGTTGATTAGGGCACTTGATAGATGTTGTAGATGCCATGGTGCTCTGTTTTTTCCTGTTGATAGTCGACTGATTCTTACGATTCGTTCTTTTTGTAATTTTTTTTGGATGGGTGTTGGTAGTGTTGTGGCAAAGTTCTTTAGGCTTTGGATGGTGTCGGCTGAGTATATAATGTTAACCATGTTGAAAAAGTGCTGATAATGATGAGGCGATGAGATGATGTTGATAACGATGATGATCCTGATGTTGATGATGATGATGATGATGAGCGGTGCGATGAGAGAGCTGCTGAGGTGTGCTAAAGCTTGAAGTTGGTGTTTGATGTTGACAAGGATGATGATCCGATAGTGATGATGATCCGATAGTGATGATGAGCCGATAGTGATGATGATCCGATAGGGATGATGATCCGATAGTGATGATGATCCAATGCTGATGATGATCCTAGTGATGATGATTCCTTCCTGATCCCTGGAGGCGGTTGGAGCTACCCTGACCTTCCCGCTAATGGAAGGAGTCCGATATACTTACCTGGTTATCAGGTTTGATGGACGACTGATGATGATGATGATGATGATGATGATGATCCTGGTGTAGACGGCGCTGCTCCCCAACTATCTAATCCCCCCGTTGATCCAGAGGAAGGCGAAAAACCCCAGCCAAGCACGGGCCAATAGTGCCAGAGCGGGGGAAAAAATTCCTTCCTGATCCCTGTAGAGGCGATCGGGTCTGCCCTGGATCAGCTAGCTAATGGAGGAGCCCGGTATACTTACCTAGTTGTCAGGTTTGCCAGGACAACTGGTGGTGATGCTGAGAGGAGGATGAGGATGATGATGTGAATGAGGATGAGGATGATGATGAGGAAGATGCTGCTGATGAGGATACCGATGAGGATGATGATGATGATGATGAGGATGAAGATGATGGTGCTGAGAATGAGTATTGTCATGAGAATGAGGATAAGGATGAAGATGATGGTATTTGCAGAGTATATTTCCTGCTATACTTTTCTTGGTACTGTCAGGGTCCTGATAGATATGGGCCCAGGTGTACCAAGATGGCCACTGGTGCCTAGATTGAGTCAGGAAGTGCTGAGGCCGGGCGGGTGTACCAAGATGGCCGCCGCGGCTGGAAGTTAGGCCGGAGCCGCGGACTGTCCTAAAAAGGACAGGCGGTGGTGGTTGCGGCTTCGGGCCGCTTGGGGGAGCTCCGATGCGGGAGACACGGCTTGCCCGCTAAGGAAGGGGGAGAGGGAGGAGGATGCTGGGCTGGAGGAGGCCGGAACTAGGCCTCAGCCACGGACTATCTTGCCGGCAGTTGCCGGTCAATGGCGAATGGCGGCCCGGATGGCGTCTTCCGATGGCGAGTGGACGAGCAGTGCTCCGCTCTGGGAGCAGCTGTGGAAGGATAGGGCCGGGTGCCAGGGGCCGTGGCCTGTTAGGCAGCCCCTGTATGGGAGGAAGAACCGCGGAATGTGCCCTGGAAGGCAGAAGGCAGGAGCTCCTGCAACACACGTCCGTTCTCAACTGACAGGTAATCTTCGTATTCTTAAGATCGTTGTTCTTAAGCAGTAGGAACAACAGATCAGTCTCCTCACCTCTGACAGAATGAAGATCTTGACAAGAATCTTGTCCCGGCCGAGTGTACACACTCTCCATTCAAAAGAAGGGCCGTTCTTTTGAATGGAACGAACGCAGTGACGTCATCGACTACGACGAGCATGTCCTCGTCACATTCGATGCCGTTGTCGCCATCTTGCTACATCCTACCTATGCCTAGGAAGCTACCACGCATGCGTCAAAGTCATTTCGAGCATGTGCGGGTTTCCACGGCGACAGGTAAGTATACACACTCTCAGGTTTCTCGTCGGGAAACAGGCCGACAAGAATCCCGATGAGAAAATAGAGAGCAGGTCCTCTATTTTTCTCGTCGAGATTCTGGGCAGTTTTCTTGACGAGAAACCTGAAAGCCTCGTACACACGCATGGTTTTCTCGGCAAGAAAGCTCTGCCAGCAGTTTTCTTGTAGTTTCTTGCCGAGAAAACCGGTCGTGTGTACGAGAGTTCAGAAAAAAGGGCGTGGAAAGCTGAAGTTACACTCTGCAGAGCATAGTGAGGAGAGCTCTGAGAGCTGATTGAAGGGACACCCCCCCGCTTTCTCTTCACACAGCTCACAGGGCAGAGTTGAGGCTGTCAATCAGCTGGAGGTCCCACCCCTGTCACATTTTTTCTGTTGGTGTCAGAAAAACTTCTGAGAAGTCATTCATGCTGATAGCAGAGAAACTAAGCAGTGGACAGAAATTACACTTAGTGCTCTGGATTGAGATAAGTACACACTATAGAAGCATATGCTATATTCATACTTTATGTCTAAGGTTTACAACCACTTTAATGCTTGGAGGCATTAGGAAAGGTTAACAAAAGTGTTAAAATGTATCTGTTCCTGGATAAAAAGCTGTTCCATGTTTCCTCCAGTGCCACATGTCTGAAGGAGTAGGGACTCGCTGAAGGGGATCAGCTTATCCTCCTCTTCAGCACATGACCAATTACTTAGACCAGGGGTAGGCAACCCTGGAGAAGTGGAGATATCCCTGAGCAACAAGGAAAAGATCACCAGGGTGAAGCACGAAGATAAATTAGCAAGGCCCTATTAAAAAGTAAGTCAACTTGGTCAGTAGTAACTAAAGAAGAGTTCAAGGGTGCTTGGTAAGTAACACTTAAAGGGGTTGTAAAGGTTTGTTTTTTATTTTCTAAATAGGTTCCTTTAAGCTAGTGCATTGTTGGTTCACGTACCTTTTCCTTTGATTTACCTTCTAAATGTTTTTTTTCTTTGTCTAAATTTCTCACTTCCTATTTCTCCTCACTAAACTTCACACCATCATCCGAGTGGTGTGGAGTCAGCCAGAACAGCTTACTGAACAGCTTACTGAGGAGAAACAGGATGTGAGAAATTCAGACAAAGAAAACAAAGAAAAAAAATATTTAGAAGGGAAATCTAAGGAAAAGGTAAGTGAACCAACAATGCATGAGCTTAAAGGAACCTATTTAGAAAATAAAAAACGAACCTTTACAACCCCTTTAATTCAAAGGTCAGAAGTAGGTAGTGCAGCATTCAGAGATCTGTAGAAAGAACCACATAATTCAGCAGTGAGAAGTAAGTAATGCAGAGTTCAAGGGTCAATACACTGTAAAAAATATTGTGCTGGGTCTACTCAAAAAAATTGAGGCAACTATTTGCATCAGCTTTTTAAGTACTGTCAACTAAACTTATTTTTGTCTGACTCATTAGACTTTTCATGGTTTCAACTTAGTTGTTTTAAGTAAAGCCAGCTCAATTTTTTATTTTTTATTTATAGACCATAGTGTTTTAAGTTAGGAATACATACCTTAACTTGTCTGGAATTATATTTTTAAGTACAGTGAAACCTCGGATTGCGAGTAACGCGGTTAATGAGCGTTTCGCAATACGAGCCCTGTTTTTTTTTTTTTAATCTTGACTCGGTTTGCAAGTGTTGTCTCGCAACACGAGCAGAAATCAAGCCACAGCGGTGTGCAGTACCGCATTTAGCCTGAGGTAGGGGTGCGCCGGAGCCGATCGGAGCCGTTCGGAAATACTCAGAAAAACTCGGAAATACTTAGTTCCCAAGCCTTTCCGAGGTATTCTGAGTTCAGCCGAGCTGTCCCCGAGCCTTTCCGATGTTTTCCAGCGCCCCCAACCTCTGGCCACATACTGTATTGCATGCTATAGAAGTCAATGCGGAACAAATTATTTTCGTTTCCATTGACTTCTATGGTGAAACTCACTTTGATATGCGAGTGCTTTGGATTACGAGCATTCTCCTGGAACGGATTATGCTCGTAATCCAAGGTTCCTCTGTAAAGCCAACTCAATGTTTCCAGTTTATAGACCATAGGTTCAAGTAAAGCCAACTCAATTTTTCCAGTTTATAGAAAAGTTTACGTTAGGAACACATACATGTGTGCTATACCAAAATTGTGGTTATCTGATCCATGATTAAGTATGGTTGGCGTCATTGGTAGCAGTGAGTTGGTTGACCTACCAGCATGTCTTTGGAGTGTGGGAGGAAGCCAACGCAGACACAGGGAGAACATGCAGACTCCATGCAGATGGTGTTAGGATGGGGATTTTTCTGTTTTCATTTAAGTGAATGTAAGCTATTGCAGGGTTAGCTGACTTTGCAGTATATGAGCGGCGGTTTTTGTATCGGATTTCGTTTTTAAGTGAAAACTCTACTTTACACTGAATTTTGATAGATTGAAAGACTAAATTTAGCTGAGTTTTTGTACAGTGGTGTGTGTTTTTATGTTTAAATATTTGGGAGTTTCCCAGAAGGCAATTCATTGTTTTTGAAGCTTGTACTGTATAGCCATCTTTTGGCAGGAGTTTGTATTTGAGTCTCAGCTTGTGGTTTGACTTCCAGGGGATGTGTGGGTCAGGGGAGATTCCCTCCCATTTGCAAAAGGGGGGTTTATTCCATCATTTCCTTGACAAGGTTTTTAAATTGTTGAAATATATATGATGTTTAGCCATGGATTTTTTGGAGTCATGATAGACAAGGAGATTGGGGCTAGGCTCCCCCTCCCCCTCCCTCTTCCTGTACAAATGATATGTAAATAAACCAGTTTGTTTTTTTAAGTAGCTGAGCATGTAACAGGAGGTTCTTTTCAGCATTTTATGTATCAGCAGAAAGTTGGTGGGAGGAGCTTGGGGTTGTCTGAAAGGTTGGCCAATGAGATTTGTGTTTGGAAGGAAAATGGAAAGCATTTTGGCGTTTGAAAAAGGATGTTTTATATTTTGTTCCAGTTTTGTGAAGTTTTGTACTGTAATACAGTTTTGGGTAGAGAGCAAACAGGGGGGCATCACCATTATTGTTTTATCATCTAGATACAGAGAGAAGCCACATTGTTCTGCAGGTGGTAAACGGGCGTAAGTGTGGTTTAGTCTGGCGACACAGTGTATGGGTGTATAGCGGAAAACGCTTGTGTATGCATACACTGTGAGGGGTAGAGGCCTAATTCGGGGGGGTGATAACGCCTCAGTTAGGGTTTCTAGTTGGGGGACTTGACCAGATATAGTGGTTGTAGTCCTTCAATCCACCGTAGAAGAAGACACCGGGTGGTGCTCCCCTAAATGGGTGCAACGGTTTACCTGGACGCAGGTTTAAGACGATAAGCCAATTCGAATCGCCATGGACACAAGGAGGTCTGTGCAAAGGGTAGGAATGGAGGCTTCGCACAGTCAGACGGTCACACGGTGCACAAAGCCTAGTTTTGGGGCAAAGGCCTTTGAACCCCAAAAAGATTAACATAGGTGGTCCAAGGATACTATTTTGGGTATCCCTCTGGAGTTGATGTAGTTCAGTTGCGGCCTCAGAAATCTGTAATGATGAGTGTTGATGGAGGTGTAGTACACGCTTTTGTGATTCTCAGAGAAGGAACGCGGTTAAATTCTCATGACCGTTTGTTTGAATTTTGTATGGCTGGTCCATGCAAGGTTCTCGAGCTGCTGTCATGTTTGTCCCATTGTATTTTTTTCTATTGCTGAAAGAGTAAAGGTAGAATTCTGGCTGTTTTTTTTTTTTCATTTTTGGTTTTGGAAACTGTGAAGTATCTCCCCCACATTTGTATCTGAGTGTTTGTATGCAGTAACGTGAATATGTTCGAACTTACCGCGGCGATCCTTCAATGCCTTGCGGCTGTTGAATTTTTGTAGGAACGGGAAAAGTAAGGGTTACAGAGGGTTTTTGTTTGAATCGGTTTTGAAAGAATGTCATTGACAATTTACCAATGTACAGGAATGTCATTATTTTTAGTTTACCATTCTTTGCAGGTTAAATATGAAGGATAGAGTAATGATTTTGCTTATAAGTATTTTTCAGATCCAAAGGAGCTTCTGAAAGAGTATGTACATAGAGAGCAGGTGTATGTAGACAGCTGTACATATAGATAAATACGAATCTAAGGGAGGTAAAAGTATCATAGGCTATTTCATTGTTTCTTTTTCCTGCATCACTCTAAATCCTGCAGTTCTTCCTTCAGTTTCTAATGAGGAAGAAAAGGGGGGGAATGATAAATGTAGGAATTGCAGTTTTTTTTCAAACAAATAATGTTAACCTCTGTAATTCTAACCAAGTTTGTGCCAAGACTGTCTTTCTTTGATAGAATTTGAAGCGGCGAGCAGCAGTCTGGTGAAGTAGGTTCCCATCCCAGATGCAAAGAACCTTATGTCAATGGTTCCAGGTATTGTAAGCCACGCACAGGTTATGCAGTGACCACAGTCCCAATGTCTGGGTTATTGTCATGAGGTTTGTTTGGGGGTCAATCAAAACCAGTCGTACTTTCCTCATTAGCTGTCACTTTTATTCTCGGCTGATGGGGGAGGTGTGATCACTGTGACACAGAACTTCAAAATGTCCACCACAGGGTTCACGAGTCCCTCCTGGACCCGGACACAATAACCAGTTTACATTCTTTCTAACCAGGTGACTGGATCGTTGTAAAGAAGCTTGAGGGATGAGACCACGCCAACCACTGCAAGAAGCTGCTCTACTACACCAAAGGACTGAGTAGTATCTTTGTTTATTTATATTTTTGTTGTTTAGTAAATTTTAGCAAGGGTAACGATGAAAAGCATCCCAAGTTATTATTTAAAGTGTATTTCCTGACTAGCTCAGAAAGTGAACAGGACCGATTGCTGGGTCTGTTCTGAGTCTCCACAGAGTTTTAGTCCCCAGCGATGACAGCGGTACATGCCATTTATGATGTTATTATGGGTATGAGGAGTTTTGACAAACTAGTGAAGACTCCAAACAGGCACTTGTCAATGGAATCTAACGATGCATTTTTAGAGGGTAAAATTGTTTAGTTTTATTGGCTCTGCCTCTTGTCGGTTTGGGTATCTAGGCAGCCCACAAGTGTGTTTGAACTTTAGTTTGGTGTTTATGTGGATCTGCAGCTTATAAGGTAATTCCCCCAATGCAAGAGGTTCATGCGTGATGGTGAAGCTGTCCCAGCATCTTATCTCGTGGCCGATCGCGAGGATCTGATGGCGCGGGAAATTAAGAATGTCAGGGACAGCTAGAAGGGAATTGTTCACCAACCCCGACCAGGTCTTTGCATGGTGTTCTGCATGTACAAGGTGGGGGGGGGCTCGGGCTTAGGATACGATTGAACAATTCTCATCCATTAAGGATAGGGTTCTTCATGTAACCGTTGAAGCCAGAGCTGTAGCCAAGTGAAGGTTGGGAGTCCTTTTAAGGGTCTGGGAATCTTTGGGGATCTAATTTTTATTTTACAGCGGATCGTGGTTAAAGGAAGTGGGCATATATATACTCATATTGTTTTTATTTCTATTCTTTCTATGTCGTGATGAGGTGCTTCTGTTGCCTGATTGGACGCGTGACCAGAGCCCGAGCAGATGAGCACATCTTCCTTGATGAGACGCCCCGAAGTCGGACCCACATACAAGACACAGAGGATCACAGACGGATCGGCGATTACTACAGCTCGCCATGTTGTGTCCTCCTTATAAGTCATGCTCCTGAAGAATAGAGTCTACATGTCAAGCCGCGTTTCCTTTTTATGGACTGTAAGGACTGATTCATTTCCAGGTGTAAGAAGCAGATCAAGTTTCATCGATGGACATGGGGTGCATATGACAAAAAAGGGAGGACTGTTGTGGAAATGTTTATTAATGTATGTTGTCAGATGTCCCCCCAGTGTCGGTCTTGCTGTAATGCGCTCATGTGAGTGTATTCGCACATACAGACGTTGGTGGAAGACCATTGGCGCAAACACCTTCCCATGGACACAGCAGATTTGCTTGCTCCTTTTAGGGATGTTCATTTATGCCTCAGCAAGGGACTGGCCACTTCTTGTCGACTGCATTAAATGACTCTGAGCAAACAGATCTGCGTTTATGGGAACTATAGCATAACTATACGAAAATTGTGGTTATCTGATCCATGATTAAGTATGGTTGGCGTCATTGGTAGCAGTGAGTTGGTTTGCACACGGCTTTGTACAAAGCCATGCTTTCTAGTGTTCTTTTGTCTCACAGAAATCATAGCCCCTGTACCCAATCGTTTGCACACATCACTGCTAGCATTCTATTTGAATATATACATGTCTGTCATTGGTTCTTTTGAAAGTATACAACATGTCTGATTGGCTGTTTTGTGAAGCCACCACCTTCTTTTGTTATTCATGTTGACACTATAAATAAAGGGAGCTGGCTATTCCAGGAGGACTCTGCTCTGGGATGCCTTGATGATGAGAACATAGCTGTGTGGTGCTGCTTTCTTTGAATGAATGGGACGGATGAATGGTGAGTGAAACTTAGATTAACATGGATTATATCACTGAGACGAAATGTGTTACTATTAGAGACACGATATCTGGCTGTATGCTCTGCGTACAGCCAAATTTCGCTAACAACAACTTATTTATTTCAAGTACAGTACTTATATAGCACTGTCAATTTACAGTGCACTTCACATATACATTGTACATTCACGTCAGTCCCTTTCATTCAATCTAAGATCCCTAACTCACATTCATTCATAGGAGCCAATTACCCTAACAGCATGTCTTTGGAGTGTGGGAGGAAACCTACACCGGCACAGGTTAGAGTGTCGTGGTACGGAATTTGAACCAGTGACCCTTTTGCTGCTGCTAGATGAAAGTGCTAACCACTACACCACTGTGCTGCCCTATTACTTAGTTACTTAGTTACTTTGTTTAACCACTTAACGACCGCTCACTGTATATATACGTCGGCAGAATGGCACCGACAGGCACAATCACGTACAGTGTACGTGATTGCCTTTGTACAGTTGGGGGGTCCGATCGGACCCCCCTCCTATACAGTGAGCGGTCGTTATTCGTTGGGGAGCGATCCGACATGAGGGGGCGGCCATTCGATTCCGGCCACCCCCCCGCGATCGCTCCCGGCGAATGGAAATGCTCCCTCTGCTGTGTAATGTTTACACAGGCAGAGGAAGCAGGAGGAAGTGATGTCATCTCTCATGCGGCGCTCACATATAGAGCCCCGTACAAGAGAAGACACACAGGTCAGTACACTAACACTACACTGACACCAGGACATATAGGCACACAAATCGCCCCCCCAGGCCCCCCAGATCACCCCCCAGCCCCCAGTCACAGTGTCACTGATTGCAGTGACCATTTATTTACTGATCACTGCAATCAGTGACATTTGTGACTGTAAAAGTGTCACTAAAGTTAGTTTTAGGTCCAGTGTAGCCCCCTAACCCCCCCCTAATAAGGGTTTAACCCCCTGATCACCCCCCAGATAACCCTTTCACCCCCTAGCACCGCCGTCGCTAAGCGATCATTTTTCTGATCGCTGTCTTAGCGTCGGTGATGCAGATCGGTAGCCAGTAATTTTTTTTAGGTTCGCCGCAGGTTTTTATAGCGTCGGGTACCCCCATAAATGATCTAATAAAGGTTTAAGCCCCTTGATCGCCCCCCAGGTAACCCTTTCACCCCCTATTACCACTGTCGCTAAGCGATCATTTTTCTGATCACTGTCTTAGCGTCGGTGATGCAGATCGGTAGGCAGTTATTTTTTTTAGGTTCGCCGCAGGTTTTTATAGCGTCAGGTACCCCCATAAATTATCGAATAAAGGTTTAACCCCTTGATCGCCCCCCAGGTAACCCTTTAACCCCCTATCACCACTGTCGCTAAGCGATCATTTCTCTGATCGCTGTCTTAGTGTCGGTGATGCAGATCGGTAGCCAGTAATTTTTTTAAGGTTCGCCGCAGGTTTTTATAGCATCAGGTACCCCCATAAATTATCTAATAAAGGTTTAACCCCCTTGATCGCCCCCCAGGTAACCCTTTCACCCCCTATCACCACTGTCGCTAAGCGATCATTTTTCTGATCGCTGTCTTAGCGTCGGTGATGCAGATCAGTAGCCAGTAATTTTTTTTAGGTTCGCCGCAGGTTTTTATAGCGTCAGGTACCCCCATATATTATCTAATAAAGGTTTTAACCCCCTAATTGCCCCTAGTTAACCCTTTCACCAGTGATCACCATATAAGTGTTACGGGTGACGCTGGTTAGTTAGTTTGCTTTTTATAGTGTCAGGGCACCCGCCGTATATATAACCCAATAAAGGTTTAACCCCCTGATCGCCCGGCGGGTGATATCAATTAGGTTTTAGCGTCAGAGAGGGTCTGCGTCACACCCCAGGCAGCGTCAGGTTAGTGCCAGTAACGCTAACACCCACGCGTGAAGCATACATCCCCCTTAGTGGTATAGTATCTGATCAGATCAATATCTGATCTGATCAGATCTATACTAGCGTCCCCAGCAGTTTAGGGTTCCCAAAAACGCAGTGTTAGCGGGATCAGCCCAGATACCTGCTAGCACCTGCGTTTTGCCCCTCCGTCCAGCCCAGGCCACCCAAGTGCAGTATCGATCGATCACTGTCACTTACAAAACACAACACACATAACTGCAGCGGTCGCAGAGACAGGCCTGATCCCTGTGACTCCAGTGCTGTAGGAGGTGATTTCACCACCGCAGTAAAAAAAAAAAAGCATATATGCCGAAGCATTGGGGCAGCAGGGGCGGAGGAGCAATTTTGCTCCTAATGCCGCGTACATACGGTCGAAATTCCGATGGAGGCTTGCCCGTGGAAAAGTCCGACCATGTGTGTGCGGCATAACTTTTTTGCGGGAGGATGCCCCCATGCTTCGGCATATATAAATGGTGCATGTATGCCCATCATTAGAAGTGGGTGGATGAAGGGCGGTATTCTAATGGTGGGCATACCCACCGATCAATCTCTTTTTTCGTTCAGCCAACTGGCTTTATGAAAAAAAAAGATTACAATACATGTCCAACAAGGACCAGCAACGTACTGGTATGTTGCTGGACTTTGAATGTTTATACCAGAATGATGCCTGCGGGTTTAGGTATCATCTTGGTATCATTCTTTTCAGCCAGCGGCCAGCTTTCATGTAAAAGCAATCCTAGTGGCTAATTAGCCTCTGGACTGCTTTTACAAGCAGTGGGAAGGAATGTCCCCCCAGATATAAAAGGTGCCATTGGGAAATTGGGAAAGCATTTTATCACACCGATCTTGGTGTGGTCAGATGCTTTGAGGGCAGAGGAAAGATCTAGGGTCTAGAAGACCCCAGTTTTTTCAAAAAAGAGTACCTGTCACTACCTATTGCTATCATAGGGGATATTTACATTCCCTGAGATAACAATAAAAATGATTAAAAAAAAAAATATGGAAGGAACAATTTAAAAATAAAATAAAAAAGCAAAATTAATAATAAAAAAAAAAAAAACACCCCTGTCCTGCCCTGCTCATGCCCAATGGCGAACGCAAGCGTCGGTCTGGCGTCATATGTAAACAGCAATTGCACCATGCATGTGAGGTATCACCGCGAAGGTCAGATCGCGGGCAGTAATTTTAGCAGTAGACCTCCTCTGTAAATCTAACGGGGTAACCTGTAAAGGCTTTTAAAGGCTTTTAAAAATGTATGTAGTTTGTCGCCAATGCGCGTTTGTGCGAAATTTTAAAGCATGTCGTGTTTGGTATCTATGTACTCGGCCTAAGATCATCTTTTTTATTTTATCAAACATTTGGGCAATATAGTGTGTTTTAGTGCATTAAAATTAAAAAAAGTCTATTTTTCCCCCAAAAAATGCGTTTGAAAAATCGCTGCGCAAATACTGTGTAGAAAAAAAAAATGCAACACCCACCATTTTAATCTGTAGGGCCTTTGCTTTAAAAATATATATAATGTTTGGGGGTTCAACATAATTTTCTTGCAAAAAAAATAAATGTTTTCATGTAAACAAAAAGTGTCAAAAAGGGCTTTGTCTTCAAGTGGTTAGAAGAGTGGATGTAAGCTTCCTAATGTTGTGTATAAAATGCCAGAACAGTTCAAAACCCCCCCAAATGACCCCATTTTGGAAAGTAGACGCCCCAAGCTATATACTGAGAGGCATGTCGAGTCCATGGAATATTTTATATGTTGACACAAGTTGCGGAAAAAATACAATTTTTTTTTTTTTTTTTTGCACAAAGTTGTCACTAAATGATATATTGCTCAAACATGCCATGGACATATGTGGAATTACACCCCAAAATACATTCTGCTGCTTCTCCTGAGTACGGGGATACCACATGTGTGAGACTTTTTGGGAGCCTAGCCACGTACGGGACCCCAAAAACCAAGCACCGCCTTCAGGCTTTCTAAGGGTGTACATTTTTGATTTCACTTCTCACTGCCTATCACAGTTTCGGAGGCCATGGAATGCCCAGATGGCACAAAACCCCCCCAAATGACCCCATTTTGGAAAGTTGA
Source organism: Rana muscosa (assembly GCA_029206835.1). NCBI lineage: Eukaryota > Metazoa > Chordata > Amphibia > Anura > Ranidae > Rana > Rana muscosa. The sequence goes on from CM055128.1 coordinate 75,853,274, forward strand.
CACCCCCAAGCTATTTGCTGAGAGGTATTGTGAGTATTTTGCAGATCTCGCTTTTTGTCACAAAGTTTTGAAAATTGAAAAAAAATATATATAAATATATTTTCTTTCTTCATTTTCAAAAACAAATGAGAGCTGTAAAATACTCACCATGCCTCTCAGCAAACAGCTTGGGGTGTCTACTTTCCAAAATGGGGTCATTTGGGGGAGTTTTGTGCTATTTTGGCATTTTATGGCCTTTGAAACTGTGATAGGTAGTGAGGAGTGAAATCAAAAATTTGTGCCTAGAAATCCTGAAGGCGGTGCTTGGTTTTCGGAGTCCCGTACGCGGCTAGGCTCCTAAAAAGTCCCACACATGTGGTATCCCCGTACTCAGGAGAAGCAGCAAAATGTATTTTGGGGTGCAATTCCACATATAACCATGGCATGTGTGAGCAATATATCATTTAGTGACAACTTTTTGTAATTTTTTTTATTTTTTTTTGTCATTATTCAATCACTTGAGACAAAAAAAAAAATATTCAATGGGCTTAACATGCCTCTCAGCAATTTCCTTGGGATGTCTACTTTCCAAAATGGGGTCATTTGGGGGGGTTTTGTACTGCCCTGCCATTTTAGCACCTCAAGAAATGAGATAGGCAGTCATAAACTAAAAGCTGTGTAAATTCCAGAAAATGTACCCTAGTTTGTAGACGCTATAACTTTTGCGCAAACCAATAAATATATGCTTATTGACATTTTTTTTACTAAAGACATGTGGCTGAATACATTTTGGCCTAAATGTATGATTAAATTGAGTTTATTCAATTTTTCTTAGAACAAAAAGTAGAAAATATCATTTTTTTTCAAAATTTTCGGTCTATTTTCGTTTATATCGCAAAAAATAAAACTCACAGAGGCAATCAAATACCATTAAAAGAAAGCTCTATTTGTGGGAAGAAAAGGACACAAATTTTGTTTGGGTACAACATTGCATGTCCGCACAATTTACAGTTAAAGCAGCGCAGTGCAAAAATCTGAAATCACCTCTGGTCCTTTAGCTACAAAATGGTCCGGGGCTTAAGTGGTTAAAGTGCTATTGACTTGTAACTTACTCAATTTTTTTAAGTTGGTAAAACTTTTTTCCCAAATGTATTTGATATATGTTTGAAGATTTTTATGTAAAAACAATACAATATTATGGTCCTTAAAAAAGGAATAGTCTCATGAAACAGGCTTTCAAAACAAATTAACATTTATTATTTATAAAGTGTTACAAATGTAATATTATTAAAGCAGCATCAAATGTAAATTAGCCTTTCTCAGCTAACAAATCAAACTGAAACACATGTATATACAGTATATCTGTAAAGAACATAGAATACAGAATGTATTAATTTTTATTTTTTTAAGCCTTTTAGGAAAGTAATTTGCACTTTAACCACTTCAGCCCCGGAAGGATTTGACCCCTTAATGACCAGGCCATTTTTTTGCGATATGGCACTGCGTCGCTTTAACTGACAATTGTGCGGTTGTGCGATGCTGTACCCAAACAAAATTGACCTTCCTTTTTTTCACACAAATAGAGCTTTCTTTTGGTGATCATTGATCACCTCTGCGGTTTTTATTTTTTTGCACTATAAACAAAAAATGACTGACAATTTTGAAAAAAACATATTTTTTTTTACTTTCTGCTATAACACATATCCCCCAAAAATAATAAAAAAAATGTATTCATCATTTTAGGTTAATATATATTCTTCTACATATTTTTGGAGAAAAAAAATCGCAATAGGCGCATATTGATTGGTTTGCGCAAAGGTTATCGCGTCTAAAAACTATAGGATAGATTTAGGGACTTATATTTTTCTATTGATTTTACTGGTATTGGCGGTGATCTGTGATTTTTAACGGGACTGCAACATTGTGGCGGACAAATCTGACCCCAAAAGACACTTTTTGGGGACCAGTGACATTATTACCTTGATCAGTGATATAAATGCACTGATCAATGTATTAATGGCACTGGCATGGAAGGGGTTAACACTACGGGGCGATCAAGGGGTTAACTGTGTTCCCTGGGTGTTTTCTAACTGTAGGGGGGATAGGCTACCAGGGACATGTCACAGATAGCTGTTCCCTATCACTGGGAACAGTAGATCTCTGACATGTCATCTGGCAAAACGGGCATCACCTTGTTTACATAGGCAGATCCCCATTTAACCTCTGTATAACGCGATCGTAGGTCATCAGCGGACATCGAGTCTGACGAACCGTGGGCACACTCCCACTGTACGCGGCAGGCGTGCACGCGTGTCCATTATCTCATGTGCAAAGACCAACGTACACCTACGACAGTTTGCGCAGGAGAGCCGACCTGCCGCAGAATAATAACGGTGGCTGGTCAGCAAACGCTTAACCACTTGCCGACCGCCGCCTGTAGATATACTTTAGCAGAATGGCACGGCTGCGCAAAGGGACGTACCTGTACGTCCCTTTAAATTTGCCGCTGTGCGGGCGCACGCGCCCCCTGCCGCAAGCTCCGTGACCGTGCCCGTGGACTCGATGTCCGCCGGTGTCCCCCGATTGTGTCACAGAGCTGCAGAACGGGGAGATGCCTATGTAAACAAGGCATTTCCCTGTTCTGGCTAGTGACAGGACAGTGATATACTGCTCCCTGTCTTCGGCAGCAGTGGTCACTGTCGTGTCACTCGTAGCCCAGCCCCCCCACAGTTAGAATCACTCCCTAGGACACACTTAACCCCTTCCTCACCCCCTAGTGGTTAACCCTTCCCTGCCAGTGTCATTTACACAGTAATCAGTGCATTTTTATAGCACTGATCGCTATATAAATGACAATGGTCCCAAAATAGCGTCAAAAGTGTCCGATGTGTCCGCCATAATGTCGTAGTCACAATAAAAATCGCAGCTCTTATTATTAAAAAAATAATAAGAAGAAGAATGGCATAAAACCATCACCTATTTTGTAGACGCTATAACTTTTGCACAAACCAATCAGCATACGCTTATTGAAAAAAAAAAATTAATCAAAAATATGTAGAAGAATACATATCGGCCTAAACTGAGGAAAAAAAAATTATATATTTTTTTGGGATATTTATTATAGCAAAAAGTAAAAAAAATTGCTTTTTTTCAGAATTTACGCTCTTCTTTTGTTTTTAGCGCAAAAAATAAAAATCGCAGAGGTGATCAAATACCACCAATAGAAATCTCTATTTGTGGGAAAAAAAGGACGTAAATTTTGTTTGGGTGCAACGTCGTACGGCCGCGCAATTGTCAGTTAACTGGTTCCCGACCGGCTCCTATACATACACGTCACTTTGAAATTCCCGCCGTGCTGGCACGCGTGCCCCTGCCGCGAGCTCCATGATCGTGCCCGCGGGACCCACGGACTCGATGTCCGCCGGTGTCCCGAGATCGGTCACAGAGCTGCAGAACGGGGAGGGGCAAGTGTAAACGAGGATCTCCCCTTTCTGCCTAGTGACACCGTCACTGATCGTCTGTTCCCTCTCATCGGGAACAGCGATCAGTGACGTGTCACTCGTAGCCACGCCCCCTAACAGTTAGAATCACTCCCTAGGAAACACTTAACCCCTTCAGCGCCACCTAGTGGTTAACCCCTTCACTGCCAGTGTCATTTTTACAGTAATCAGTGGATTTTTATAGCACTGATCGCTGTAACAATGACAGTGGTCCCAAAAATGTGTCAAAAGTGTCCGATGTGTCCGCCATAAAGTCGCAGTCACGATAAAAATCACTGATTGCCGCCATTACTTGTAAAAATAAAAAAAAAATGCCATAAAACTATCCCCTATTTTGTAGACGCTATAACTTTTGCACAAACCAATCAATATACGCTTATTGCGATTTCAAAAAAAATATGTAGAAGAATACGTATCGGCCTAAACTGTGAAAAAAAATTATATATTTTTTGGGGATATTTATTATGGCAAAAAGTAAAAAATATTGAATTTTTTTCAAAATTGTCGCTCTATTTTTGTTTATAGCCAAAAAAATAAAAACGCAGAGGTGATCAAATACCACCAAAAGAAAGCTCTATTTTTGGGAAAAAAGGGACATCAATTTTGTTTGGGAGCAACATCACACGACCGCGCAATTGTCAGTTAAAGAGACGCAGTGCCGAATTGCAAAAAAATGCTCTGGTCAGGAAGGGGGTAAATTCTTCCGGGGCTGAAGTGGTTAAAGTGTGAACTTTTTAAGATAGATTCCCCAAATCTAGCTCTAAAAAGATCTTCTGAAAAACTTCATAGTTATATTTTAGGTTTTCAGGGTAGCTTAGGCTAAAAGCATAAATGAGTCCCATAATCATTCTTTCTGATACAAAATGAGTGCTATATGAAAAAAATACACTATACCAATATGCTTGTTTTTCTTGCCAATGCAGCATAAATATGGTATATTTGTTTTTGAAATGTAATAACATAGTGCAAAGTGGGCGGGGCTTTAGGTTACATAATCTAACGTTGAATGTCCAATATCTCAAAAACCGCACAAACAAAAAAGTTTGTTTTTGTGATACAAATCAGCACAAACAAATTGTTTTTAAAATGTAATAACATGTGGTGCAAAATGGGAGAGGTTTCATCAACTATAATGCGCAATATCTCTGAAACCAAACCAGCACATACGTTCGTTTTTCAAGCACAAATCAGCAGAGGCGGCTCTCTAATTAGGCAAGTTAGGCGGTCGCCTAAGGCCTCACACACACAGGGGCCTCCCAACCACCTAATTTGCCGAATTAAAGAGCTGGAGGTGGGTAGCAATAGAAGCATCCCGGTGGCTGGAGGACGGGGTGAGTAGCAGCGCTCCCGCGCCTACCGCACTGGCTGTTCTGTGTCACATTCCGTACGTGTGTTCGGCCGGTCACCGGCTCCTCCTCAGTGTCCCTCTCTCCTTCCCCATGCAGCGCCGCTCAGCCCAGAGTCCTCCCCAGCCAGAGCTCCGCCCCCTGAGTTGGCTGCATCCATTCACGAGCACTGCACACGTCTCCCGAGCAAACTTTAAGCACACAGGTGCAGCTGTATGAGAGCCGGAGGACACAGCAGGCTTGTTTGCCAGCCCCCCCTTCGCCCCCTGTCACACACAGATCTCCCTAGCCTCAGAGATATGCTGATCGGCGTGATCGCCCTGTCTGTGCTGCTTCTGGAGGGAGCCCAGGTGGCCATGGAGGAGTGCCCTGCACACTTGGTCATGGTAAGTGTGACGACCCCATACCCCCATCATCTCCCCTGGGGACAGGGACCCCCATCATCTCCCCTGGGGACAGGGACCCCCATCATCTCCCCTGGGAACAGGGACCCCCCTTTATCTTCCCTGGGGACAGGGACCCCCATCATCTCATCTGGGGACAGGGACCCCCATCATCCCCCCTGGGGACAGGGACCTCCCATCATCTTCCCTTGGGGACTGGGACCCCACATAATCTCACCTGGGGACAGGGACTCCATCATCTCACCTTGGGGACAGGGACCCCCATCATCTCACCTAGGTGACAGGGACCCCCATCATCTCATTCTGGGGACAGGGACCCCCATCATCTCACCTTGGGGACAGGGACCCCCATCATCTCACCCTGGGGACAGGGACCCCCCATCATCTTCCCTTGGGGACAGGGACCCCCATCATCTCCCCTGGGGACAGGGACCCCCTAGAATATCACCTGGGAACAGGGACCCCATCATCTCACCTTGGGGACAGGGACCCCCATCATCGCACCTTAGGGACAGGGACCCCCGTCATCTCACCTTGGGGACAGGGACCCCCCATAATCTCCCCTGGGGACAGGGACCCCCATAATCTCACCTGGGGACAGGGACCCCCATCATCTCACCTTGGGGACAGGGACCCCACATCATCTCCCCTGGGGACAGGGACCCTCCATAATCTCACCTGGGGACAGGGATCCCCATCATCTCACCTTGGGGACAGGGACCCCCATCATCTTCCCTTGGGGACAGGGACCCCCCATCATCTCCCCTGGGGACAGGGAACCCCCATCATCTACCCTGGGTACAGGGACCCCCATCATCTCCCCTGGGGACAGGGAACCCCCATCATCTACCCTGGGTACAGGGACCCCCATCATCTCACCTTGGGGACAGGGACCCCACATCATCTCCCCTGGGGACAGGGACCCTCCATAATCTCACCTGGGGACAGGGATCCCCATCATCTCACCTTGGGGACAGGGACCCCCATCATCTTCCCTTGGGGACAGGGACCCCCCATCATCTTCCCTTGGGGACAGGGACCCCCCATCATCTCCCCTGGGGACAGGGAACCCCCATCATCTACCCTGGGTACAGGGACCCCCATCATCTCACCTTGGGGACAGAGACCCCCATCATCTCATCTTGGGGACAGGGACCCCCCATCATCTCACCATCTCACCTTGGGGACAGGGACCCCCATCATCTTCCCTGGGGACCCCCCTATCATCTCCCCTGGGGACAGGGACCCCCATAATCTCCCCTGTGGACAGGAAACCCCTCACCATATCCCCTTGGGGACAGGGACCCCATCATCTCCCCTGGGGACAGGGAACCCCTCACCATCTCCCCTTGGGGACAGGGACCCCCATCATCTCCCCTTGGGGACAGAGACCCCCATCATCTCACCTGGGGACAGGGACCCCCCATCATCTCCCCTAGGGACAGGGGCCCCCATCATCTCCCCTGGGGACAGGGACCCCTCTATCATCTTCCATGAGGAAAGGGACCTCATCTTATCTAGGGATCCCATCTTCCCTAAGGACAGGAACCCCATCTCCAGAACATGCTGGTTGGCAGGGCTGGCAGCACCCACCCTAGGGTGCCAGGATGGTGGAAGGGGTAGTAAAATCCAAATCCCGTGCCACTTGGGGATTTGGGGAGGTGTGCCAGTAGGGGGTCACTGGATGCCGGGGGGAGTTCAAGGAGCTCTATGTGAGTACAGCACTGATAGAGACAGCACTGACACCAACACCGAGATAGAGAGCGCTGGCACCAGCACCGAGATAGAGAGTGCTGGCACCAGCACCTAGATAGAGAGCGCTGGCATCAGCACCGAGATAGAGAGCACTGGCACCAGCACCGAGATAGAGAGCACTGAGAAAGAGAGCACTGACACCAGCACTTTAAGGCTCTTAAAGTGGTTGTAAACCCTTACATACCACTTTCACCTACAGGTAAGCCTAGATTAAGGCTTACCTGTAGGTGCTGGAAATATTTCCTAAACCTACACGGTTTAGGAGATATTTACAAATCGCTGTACGGTGATTTTCTTCTGCGCATGTGCCAGAGTTAGAAAGGACACGTTGTGCCGTTTCTAGCTCGGGTCTTGCCGTGACTGCCGGCTCCCGCGCGCATGTCACACGACTCCGATGTCCGATGATTTGATGTTACATAATCTGAATTTGAATTCTAATATCTCAAAAACCGAACTGGCTGAAACATTCATTTTTGTGGCACAAAATAGTTTTTAAGCTTAACTGGCGGTCCCTCAGCCTGCATCTTGGTTGCGTTCTGTAGAATGCAGTAAATGCAAACTTTGCGCGCACACAAGTGAGTTGTCTCAATAGGTGTATACAATGGACGTATGTCCATTTATTATAAATATATTAATTGGCAAATAAAATAAACCTTTTGGATGGTATGTTAAGCAACATTTAAAGCATGTGAACGCTAATTTGTTCAATGTTCACACTTACCTTTCAATGGCATTGGATGGCTTCGTAGTGACTTGGAAAAATTCTTATCACTGGTGCCGCTTATTTGTCCTGATGGGCCTCAAACGTATGGGAACTGCCTTGTGCAGGTTTTCAAAGTTTCAAAATACGTCAAACTCTTTAAAATATACAGCATCAAAACTCGTGCGGTTACACGTTTGGCAAACATGCATCCCGCAATTTCAGTCAAATGTAAAGATAATTTTTTTAAGTGAATGTAACTCAATTAGAAAATGGAAATGCACATACCTTAAAGGTTTTGTCTAGATTATTCAATATTATACATTATTTTTATAAATATAAAAGCTGTGTTTTAAGAAATAATGAACATTAAGTAAGAAACTTCAAATATCAAAGTAAAATAATTAACATTTATTTTTATGTTGAAAATTATAAAACGTTTATGTTAAAATTGCAAGCCAACAGAATCATTTTTATCAGTGTATTAAGTAATGCAGAGTTCAGAGGTCAGGCGTAAACACCATTGAATGCAGGAATCACTAGTAGGGATGAGCCAAACACCTCCCAGTTCGGTTCGCACCAGAACTTGCGAACAGGCAATAAATTTGATTGAACATCCAAACACCGTTAAAGTCTATGGGACTCAAGCATGAAAAATCTAAAGTGCTAATTTTTAAGGCTAATATGCAAGTTATTGTCATAAAAAGTGTTTGGGGACCCGGGTCCTGCCCCAGAGGACATGTATCAATGCAAAAAAAAGTTTTAAAAACAGCCGTTTTTTCGGGAGCAGTGATTTTAATAATGCTTAAAGTGAAACAATAATAGTGAAATATTCCTTTAAATCTCTTACCTGGGGGGGTGTGTATAGTATGCCTGTAAAGTAGTGCTTGTTTCCCGTGCTTAGAACAGTCTCTGCACAAAACGCGGCTGTAATGAATTGCCGGTCCCGGCAATACAGAGAAATGTCATTGAAAGTCATTGATAAAAAAAAAAAAATGCGTGGGGGTCCCCCCAAATTCAATTACCAGGCCCTTCAGGTCTGGTATGGATATTAAGGGGAACCCTGCGTCAAATTAAAAAAAAAATTGTGGGGTTCCCCCCAAATATCCATACTAGACCCTTCAGGTCTGGTATGGATTTTAAGGGGAACTCCACCCCAAATAAAAAAAAATGGCGTGGAGTTCCCCCCAAAAATCCATACTAGACCCTTTTTCCGAGCACGCAACCTGGCAGGCCGCAGGAAAAGAGGGGGGGACGAGAGAGTGCCCCCCCTCCTGAACCATGCCAGGCCACATGCCCTCAACATAGGGGGGAGGCTTTGGGGGTCTGTGACCCCTCAAAGCACCATGTTCCCATGTTGATGGGGACAAGGGCCTCATCCCCACAACCGTTGCCCGGTGGTTGTGGGGATCTGCGGGCGCGGGATTAATCGGAATCTGGAAGACCCCTTTAACAAAGGGGACCCCAAGATCCTTCCCCCTATGTGAATTGGTAAGGGCTACATTGTACCCCTACCATTTCACAAAGAAAGTGTAAAAAAAATTAAAAAAAACACACAGACACCGTTGGGAAAAGTCCTTTTATTAAAAATGTAAAAAAAAGATTCCAGCGGCGGTAATCCACTCTCGGTATCCTGCGATGGGTGGTCTCCTCTCCGGGCTCCAACGATGATGTCCAGCGCAGCACTCTTCACCGGAGCAGAGACACCACGGGAATGACGCCGCCAAAGCCAGTGACAGCTCTTAAGTAGCTGAGGGCGGGACCACCCGTCACGTGACCATGTCCCCCTCTGACGCAAGGGGAAACCCGGGCTTCCCCAGTGACGTGCGGGTGACCCCGCCCCCCTCTGATGCAACGGAAACCTGCATTACATCAGAGGCGGACGGGGTCATCCGCACCTCACTGGGGAAGCTGAACGGGCGAACAGCCAATGTTCGAGTCAAACTCATGTTCGACTCGAACATAAAGCTCATCTAGTAACACAAAGTGCGGGAGTCAGTTGGAAATAAAGAACAATGCTGGAGTAGTAAATAACACATAGTTCAGGGTTCAGTAGTAAGTAATGCAGAGTGCAGGGGTCAGTAGTAAGAAAAACATAGTGCCGGGGTCAGGGGTCAGTTATAAGTAAAACAGAGTGCTGGAGTCAGTAGTAAGTAAAACAAAGGTCAGTAGTAAGTAACACATAATTCAGTGGTCAGTAGTAAGTAACACAGGGCTCAGAGATTAGTAGTGAGGAACACAGAGGGCAGGGGTCAAGAAAAAATAACTGCATGGTGTGTAACCTCCCCACTCCATGCAGGTCCCAGCATACAATTTGCTGAAGCTTGCAAAGCATACAGTATCTCTATTTTTCCTGTTCAGTTAGAAAATGTGTACATATGCTACAAAACCCAGGCTCACCTGTTTGGTGCAATAACACTCGCTAATTCATTCATAGCTACATCTTTCTCTGTGCTCAAACCAGACCCTGCCTCTGTGGGACAAGAAAAGGATCTTACCAAACCTGGAACACTGTGGGACACTTGAGAAAAGATAGACAGACTAAGTGGGTGGGGGGGTTGGTTGCAGACTGGTCAGTAAAAAACCGGCATGGGTTCCGCTCCAGGAGCATACCAGGCCCTTAGGTCGGCCTGGTACGGTTCAGGAAGGGGGGGTGCTCGCTTGTCCCCACCCCCTTTCCTGACCGGCTGTGTTCTCGGATAAGGGTCTGCTATGGATTTTGGGGGGACCCCCACGCAGTTTTTTTCGGCGTAGGGGTTCCCGGTAAAGTCCATACCAGACCTAAGGGCCTGGTATGCTCCTGGAGGGGAACCCATGCCGTTTTTTTATTTAAAATTTGGCGTGGAGTTCCCCCTCAAGATCCCTGTTCAGAACGCAACACATGTGCGAATCAGATGCGTGCCCATAGAACATAATGGGCCTGAATTCGCACCTGAGCCGCACCGCAATGCCTAGAGAACGCACACGTTTTTTCCGCAATGCGCAGTGCAAATGCTGCGCACATATGTGAACCAGCCTCATTGAAATCAATGTATTTTATAATGTTATGCAAATTGGATGCGGTGTAAGCCGCAACCAATTTGCATAGGTGTGAACCCGGCCTAAGCCATTTTGTTGTTGATTTACTTCTATGCTTTAGGTCGTTGTCCTGTTGCAAAACCCATCTTCTGTTGAGCTTCAGCTAGTGGACAGATGGCCTTAAGTTCTCCTGCAAAATGTCTTGATAAACTTGGGAATTAATTTTTCCTTCGATGATAGCAATCTGTCCAGGCCTTGATGCAGCAAAGCAGCCCCAAATCATGATGCCCCCACCACCATACTTCACAGTTGGGATGAGGTTTTGATGTTGGTGTGCTGTGCCTCTTTTTCTCCACACATAGTGTTGTGTGTTTCTTCCAAACAACTCAACTTTGGTTTCATCTGTCCACAGAATATTTTGCCAGTACTGCTGTGGAACATCCAGGTGCTCTTGTGCAAACTGTAAACATGCAGCAATTTTTTTTTTGGACAGCAGTGGCTTCCTCTGTGGTATCCTCCCATGAAATCCATTCTTGTTCAGTGTTTTACGTATCGTAGATTCACTAACAGGGAAGTTAGCATATGCCAGAGACTTTTATAAGTCTTTAGCTGACTCTCTAGGATTCTTATTCACCTCATTGAGCAGTCTGTGCTGTGCTCTTGCAATCATCTTTACAGGATGGACACTCCTAGGGAGAGTAGCAGCAGTGCTGAACTTTCTCCATTTAGAGAAAATTTGTCTTGCCAGGGACTGATGAACAGCAAGGCTTTTAGAGATACTTTTATAACCCTTTCCAGCGTTATGCAAGTCAACAATTCTTAATCGTAGGTCTTCTGATGCCGCGTACACACGGCCGTTTTTCTCGTCGAAAAAAACGATATTTTTCCCATTCGACGAGAAAAACGATAGTCTGTGGGCTTTCTGTCGTTTTTTTCGACGAGAAAAACGGCATTAAAAACGACGAGAAAAATTAGAACATGTTCTAATTTTTCTCGTCGTTTTTTTCGACATGTTTTCCGCGGCAGTGTTTCCCATAGGGAAACACTGCCGCGGAGCCCACAGGCGGTCGTTTTCTCGTCAAGAGAAAAAACGACGTGAAAAACGACCGTGTATGGGGAACAAGCTGTTCCCTCGTTTTTAATGACATTATTCACGGCGGTTTTTTAACCGCCATGAATAATGATTGTGTGTACTTGGCATCAGAGCTCTTTTGTGCGAGGCATCATTCACATCAGGCAATGCTTCTTGTGAAAAGCAAACCCAGAACTGGTGTGTGTTTTTTATAGGGCAGGGCAGCTGTAACCAACACCTCCAATCTCATCTCATTGATTGGACTCCAGTTGGCTGACACCTCACTCCAATTAGCTCTTGGAGATCTCATTAGTCTAGGGGTTCACATACTTTTTCCACCTGCACTGTGAATGTTTACATGGTTTGTTCAATAAAAAACATGGTAACATTTAATCCTTTGTGTGTTATTAGTTTAAGCAGACTGTGATTGTCTATTGTTGTGACTTAGATGAAGATCAGATCACATTTTTTGACCAATTTGTGCAGAAATCCATATCATTCCAAAATGGTTCACATACTTTTTTTTGCAACTGTATATGTATATATATTTGTATTTTTGTATGTTATACTGGACTTTTTATGGACTCATGTCTTTTTTACAATTGTACACAAATAAATGCTTTGCTTACTTACTTTGAGCTGCTTTAAAGTCCCTGAGGGGTGTCCTTTGTGCATGTGTATGCATTATTTTGTGTCTTTCCAAAATTTAGAGTTAGGACTACAGAAAATATTGGGATGCCTTGGCGCAGCTCTGTAGCTTACACGTGTATTTGCAAATGTGTGAAAACGAAACACCTGTTTTTAACACATAGGGGCTGATTTACTAATAACAGTGCGCTGCACTGCTTCTAACCTTAATTGGTGCGCCGGGTAACTCCTTCACTGGGCGCAGGAAGCAGCGGCGCACTGTTATAGTAAATAGAAATGTCAGCGGCGCTCTATTGAAAATGAATGGTTCCCTATGGGAGCCCATTGATTTGAATAGAGGTCGCCCGGGAAGTCGGATCCGACTTGCGGGCGACTCGTGTGCCGGCTGACACAGGGACAGCGCGACTTTGCGAGGCGACCTGGACACAACCTGAGCGTGAAGCAGCCGCTCAAGTCGTGTCCTAGAGGCGACTAGCTGGCCGAGAATGTGTCCAGCGCGATGTCATCGCGCTGGTCCTCGGCAGCCTCGCTGTCCCATGTTTGGTATGAATCATGAAGGGGAACTCCAGGCCAAATTTTAATGAAAAACCCCCCCAAAATCCAAACCAGACCCTTATCCGAGCACGCAACCTGGCAGGCCGCAGGGGAAAAGGGGGGACGAGAGAGCGTCCCCCCCTCCCTTCTGAACCGTACCAGGCCGCATGCCCTCAACATGGGGGGTTTGGTGAGGCGAGGAAGCCCAGGACCCCCGCTAGCAAAAGAGCTAGCAGAAGATAGCGGGGGCCCGGCAGAAAGACCCCCGAAGTCGGAAGAAGACCCCCGGAGCTGCCCAATAAATTACTTTTCAAACCTGTGTTGTCTTTTTTTATTGACTTATTTTGCCACCAGGTGAATGGGTAGGGGTACGATGTACCCCATACTCATTCACATAGGGTGGGGGGCAGGTATCTGGGGTCCCCCTTATTAAAGGGGGCTCGCGGATTACAATCAACCCCCCGCCCGCAGACCCCGACAACCAACGGCCAGGGTTGTCAGGAAGAGGCCCTTGTCCCTATCAACAATGGGGCAGGGTGCTTTGGGGTGGGGGGGCCGCAGGTCGCCCCCCCTGCCCCGAAGCACCAAACCCCCCATGTTGAGGGCACGCGGCCTGGTACGGTTCAGGAGGGAGGGGGGGCCGCTCTCTTGTCCCCCCCTTTTCCCTTGCGGCCTGCCAGGTTGAGTGCTCGGATAAAGGGTCTGGTGTGTATTTTAAGGGGACCCCACGCACATTTTTTTGGTTTTTGGCGCGGGGTTCCCCTTAAAATACATGCCAGACCTGAAGGGCCTGGTATGGATTCTGGGGGGACCCCCACGCCAGTTTTTTTTTTCGTTTTTTGGGGGGTCCCCTTTGGATCCATACTAGACCCAAGGGCCTGGTATGGACCTGGGGGGGGGACCCCACGCTGTTTTTTTTTTGTTTTTTTTTAACCGTTTTTTTTTTCTTTTTTTTACATTTCCTTTAACAACCAGCTATAAACAGGTAAAACAAAAAATCGCCGCAAAATTGCGGTACTTGCGTTTTGGATGCGGGTCCATTGAATTCTATTACATCCAAAACACTGTTTTTGGCCTGGCAAAAAAAAATCTGCAGTTGCGTTTAAAATCATTTTTCACAAACCCTCAAAATGCCTTCAGACGCCAAAGATTTCCACGTTTCAGAGGTGGTACTAGCGTTTAGCCGCATTTTAGTTTAGAAGTGTTTTTAAAGATGACCTATTTTTTTACATTGATAAACTCCAAATTTATGGCAAATGAGGAAAAACCAAAATATATATATATATATATATATATATATATATATATATATATATATATATATAATGAAATTGCTTCCATTGCATTGTGGACAATCCACAACTTGGGGCAGCTGACGTGGCAAGTGGACAGTCCACATCTTGTGGCAAGTGATGTGGCAAGTGACACGCTAAATACAACTACACTGCTGCTCTCAACTGCTGATATCACTCTGGTCTCACTAAATAGCTAAAATCGTAAATAATACTGTTTTTTGAGCTTAAGGCGGCTCCTTATCATATACACGCAAATGTGGTAAAACACGGCATGCAAACGCCACAAAGCACGCCTTTCTAAACGCCACTTTCAACCTTAGTTCAGAACACTTTGCACCAGCGTCCCGTCTACATGGGGCCTAAAAACGCCTATGCCATTTACAGCTCAAAAACGCCATGGTGGCCATGAGGCCATAGGCTAACATGGAGAGATGTTTTTAAGCTGCAAAAAACGCTCAAACAAGCGGCTTGAAAAACGTCCGTGTGCATGTAGCCTTATATTAACCACTTGCGCACTGCCCAGACCAAGTTTTACACTTCAGCGCTGATGCAATTTTAATGACAATTGCGCGCTCATACAACACTGTAACCCAATGAAAATGTTTTATTTGTTGGCACACAAATAGAGCTTGCTTTTGGTGCTATTTGATCACCTTTGTGTTTTTTTTGTTTTTTTTTTCTATAAATACAAAAGACCGAGTTTAAAAAAAAAAAATGGATATTTTACCCACTTCAGCACTGGGCCTATTCTGGCACTTCTCTCCTTCATGTAAAAATCATAAATATATGGCTATAAAATTACTTCTAAACACCACATTATATATGTTTTTGGAGCAGA
Source organism: Rana muscosa (assembly GCA_029206835.1). Lineage (NCBI taxonomy): Eukaryota > Metazoa > Chordata > Amphibia > Anura > Ranidae > Rana > Rana muscosa. The sequence continues at coordinate 75,868,363 of CM055128.1, forward strand.
GACCCTAGGGAATAAGATGGCGGCCATTGCAAATTTTTATCTCGCTCGGAATTTGCGCAATACATTTTCAAACGCCTTTTGTTTGCTAAAAATATTACAAAACAGTAAAGTTACAGCCAATTTTTTGGTATAATGTGAAAGATGTTGTTATGCTGAGTAAATAGATACCTAACACGTCACGCTTTAAAATTGCGCACACTCATGGCATGACACCAAACTTCAGTAATTAAAAATCTCCCTAGGTGATGCTTTAAAATTTTTACACGTTACCATTTTGGCATTACAGAGGAGGTCTAGTGCTAGAATTGTTGCACTCGTTCTAACGCACGCAGCAATAACTCACATGTGTGGTTTGAACGGCGTTTACATATGTGGGCGGGACTTATGTGTGTGTTCGCTTCTGAGCGCGAGCTACCGGGGACATGGGCGTTTTTTCGTATTTTTGCTTATTTTTTTTATTTTGTTTTTTTACTTTTTTGTATTTCTTATGCCCCGTACACACGATCGTTTTTCATGCCGTTAAAACTGCCATTTTAAAAAATGGCCCTGAAAAATGATCGTGTGTATGCTCCAGAGCATTTTTAACGACGTGAAAAACGGCCATTAAAAATTCCGGACATGCTCTCTTTTTTCACGTCGTTTTTCATGTCGTTCTTTTTAACCACGTGAAAAACGATAGTGTGTATGCTTTAACGACGTGAAAAAAAACGCGCATGCTCAGAATCAAGTATGAGACGGGAGCGCTCGTTCTGGTAAAACTAGCGTTCGTAATGGAGATAGCACATTCATTACACAGTAACGGACTGAAAAGCGCGAATCGTCGCCCAACAAACTTTACTAACATGAAGGGTGGCGCCATTCGAACGGAACTTCCCCTTTATAGTGCCGTCGTACGTGTTGAACGTCACTGCGCTTTGCTTGATCGTTTTTTTTAATGATGGTGTGTACGCAAGGCAGGCTTGAGAGGAAACATGAAAAAAAACGAGGAGAAAAACGTCGGTTTAAAAAATGACATTAAAAACGATCGTGTGTACGGGGCATTACTCTTTTTTTATTTTTTTTTTATTTTTTTTGGATCACTTTTATTCCTATTACAAGGAATGTAAACATCCCTTGTAATAGGAATGTGTGTGACAGGTCCTCTTTATGGAGAGATGCAGGGTCAATAAGACCCCGCATCTCTCCTCCAGGCTGGAAAGCATGATATTGGTCCAAAAAAATCAACAATCTCATGCTGACAGCCGAGATCACGGCTTGGTTAACATACGGGAACACGGCGTGATGTCATAACGTCGTGCCCGCGCCTCCGACGGTCATAGAGATGACTGATGACCATCTGGTCACCAGTCATCTCCAAATCGTTCTCCGACCCCCAGATGGCACGGGAGAGCCCGGAGAAGCACCGGATGGCGGCAAGAGGGGGGGTGGAACGTCCCCTCCCCCCGCCTATAAGAACAATCAAGCGGCGGAACTGCCACTATGATTGTTTTTATTGTGCACAGAATCGGCGGCTGAAAAGAATGATATCTGAATGATGCCTGCAACTGCAGGCATCATTCAGATGTCACCGCCCAAAGCCAAGGATGTCATTTGACGGTGGGCGGTAGGAAACTGGTTAATATTTTAAAAAAAGGTAATTTTTCTTCTTTATTGATGTACACTGATGAGACTGCACTGATGGGCACCGATAAGGTGGCAAGGGTGGGCACTGAGAGGTGGCATTGCTATTTGGCACTGGTGGGCAGTGAGAAGTGGCACTGCTAGGTGGCAATAATAGTTGGCAGTGATGGGCACTGATAGGCAGCACTGCTAGGTACCACTGATTGGCACCAGTGGTGGGCATTGATAGGTGGCACTGGCAGGGGCTACTAATTGTCACAGATGATGCAGAATTGCCTCTTCCTCTTCGGGCCCCATGTCCCTTGCACATAAGCCGGTGATTGCCTTTTTTTTATGCTCACGCTGTCATCACAAGGAGAAAACAAAAACCATTACCCAGCTTTTGTTTACATCATGTGATCAGCTGTCATTTGCTGACAGCTGATCACATGGTAAAGGGCAGGGATCGGGCCCCTTACTCGGATCTGTCATCACCTGAGTCTCAGTGACTCTGTGACCACAGCGCGCGCAAAGGGGAGGACGTTTATTGACGGACTCCCGGCCATTGAGGACCATGCTGTGGCCGTCGATCAGTTATAGCGCTGATCTCAAGTAATTAAAAAGGGTCTAAATGGGCCATTGACATGCATCACAATTCAACTTAGGAATGAGTCTTTGAAAAGTTAAACTAAATAGTTTGGCCACTTTATCCTTCCAAATAATTCACTTCCTGTCACATAGCTACACAGGAAGTGAGGGAAAATCCCTAACAATGTCTTTCCTTGGGGACACACAGGTCAATCTAAATACTTTCCCCATTATGCACATTGCACTCCAGCATATTGCGGGGTACACCCCAAATTATTAGGTATTTTGGACTTTGGGGTTTATTTACTAAAGGCAAATCTACTTTGCACTACAAGTGCACTTGCTGTATATCTGAGGGGGACATGCAAGCCAAAAAAATACACCATCTTTGCTTTTACATGATTGGAACATCCAATCACCAGTACTTTCCCTCAGATTTTCAGCAGCTACACTTTTACTGCAGAGTGGATTTGTCTTTACTAAACCCCAAACTATACATTGATTTGGGGTGTACACAACAAAGTGCTAGATTGCAATTTGCTCAATGGGGACACTAGTTAGATTGATCTGTGTGTCCCCAAGAAAAGACATTGGTAGGGTTTTACCTTCACTTCCTGTTTAGCTGTGTGACAGGAAGTGAAGCCAATTTTAAGAAAAGGAGACACAAAGGCCAAACTACAAAAAAAAAAAAAAAAAACACACGCAGGGGTTCTAACACTTACTTTGTTTCCCTCAAAATGCCCACAATTAGAATTGTATGGCCTTGAGCTATTTTTAAGTGCAGTGCTCTAAATCAGTGCTTCTCAAGTACCCCCAACAGGCCATGTTTGCAGGTTTTCCTTCATCTTGCACATGTGCTTTAAATCACAGTCAATGGTTTTGATTTTTGGACAGCAATTCTCGATAAGATAAATTCACAAAACATGTCCTGTTGGGGGTACTTGAGGACTGAGGCTGAGAACCACTGCAGTAAAAAAAGGAAAAATTGAATACTTACCGCTCTGTATTTCATTTCCTGGTGACTTTCCATGGCAGCACACAATACAATCCATGCATATGCTAGCATGAAGGCACCAGATTAGACAAATCACACCAGTTTTGTTTTGACATGCCAATCAGCTGTCACATTTGTTGCAAAGAAAACACAAAACAAACATCAAAACTTTGCATCAAATGTTATTGGTCAACAAAATAAAAGGGAAGGCAAAATAAAAAACATGGTCAATTTGAAACAGTTACAGACTCAACATCTTGAGAAATTTTGGGCCAAAAACAAAAGGCAGCAGACAATTAAATCAAAGTGAACAAACGACACACATTAACAACATCAGAATTATTTCAGGGGAACATTTCCCCAACACAAAAAATATACAATCCACAAAAGTTAACCAATCACCTGTTTTGCAAAGACATAACAAATAAAATACATGTGTTACAAACTCGATAAGGACACCAACTTGTACATTTTGCCCCCCACACACGCACAAACACTTGCCTCTTCTCAGGGCAAGCGAACGAATGCTCCTTGTGAGCTTTATATAACATATGTTTGTGTGCTAATGAGGCAATTGAAAACACATGCACAGTCCATGAAACACCCAAAATGCAAGTTCTCCCAATGTAGAGACTGAAATTCAAAGTGGATACACCTGTTAAGGATGTCCTTCAATTCCTAACCCATCAAAACACTCTCTGAGTGAGCATGCCCAGGCACTGTTCACACACAAAAAGCACGCAAAAAAAAACTAACTGGCTGGGCATGTGCAGAACAACACCAATGCAGCTAGCAAAAAATAACCCCCCCCCCCCCCCCGTCCAAAATTAAGCACATCATCCAGCATGCTACAAAATTAGAGATGGGACAATCACCCCTCCCCCCCCACCAACAAATACCATTGCAGTCTATGGGAACTGACTTGTTAATTTTGCTAGTCCCCACTTGGCTGGCTTATCTTCTAGTTATTGGCCTTAAAATGGGGGCCCAGGTCCCACCCTAAGGGACATATATCAATGTCACCAATTTGGACAACACCAAAAACAAAACAAGGAGAAGTGCCTTTAAATATGCCAAATTGCTTAAGGGCCATTTCACACCACATGCAGTGCATTGCGTTTTTTATGCATCCAAAATGCATGGAAAGTTGGTTATATGGTTCTAAATGGCAGTGTTTGTTCCAGTGCGTTCCAGTTCCACCAAAAAAGTAGAACATGCTGCATTTTACCTGCACTGGACTGTACTGGAACGCAGCAAAACGCATCATAAACGCACTGGAACGCACAGGAACACACCTAAATGCAACAAAAACGCACTGGAACACACTTGTCCTTATCTATGGTTAATAAAAAAGAGGGGGGAAAAAAAAGCACTGGACTGCATCAAAAACGTACCAAAAATGCACCGGAACGCATGAAAAACGTGCATGCAGAAAAGCACCTGGAACGCATCCGGATTGCGTTTCTATGGTGTGAACTGGCCCTAGTTCACACTATAGAAACGCAGTCTGGGTGCGTTCCAGGTGCTTTTCTGCATGCGCGTTTTTGACACATTCCAGTGCATTTTTGATGCTTTTTTGATGCAGTCCAGTGTTTTTTTCCCCCTCTTTTCACTTAGGACAAGTGTGTTGCAGTACGTCTTTGATGCATTTAGGTGCGTTGCGGTGCATTCTAGTGCATTTTTTTACGTTCCGTTGCGTTTTTGATGTGTTTTACTGGGGTCCAGTACAGTTTTGTACTTAAAAAATGCAGCATGACCAATTTTTTTTTGGCTTTCTGAAACGCACTGGAACGGACTGCAGTGGTGTGAACTATGCCATTGGCATTAATGTGATCAACTTTCTTTGCGTTTTTCAGGCATCAAAAAAACGCACTGCACTGCATCCGGTGTGAACTGGCCCTAAATATCATACCCGGGGGGTGTCTATAGTATGCCTGTAAAGTAGCGCATGTTTTCCATGTTTATAACAGTTCGAGAGCAAAATTACATTTCTAAAGTAAAATAATAGTAATTTAAAAGTCCTTGCGGCTGTAATGAATTGCTGGTTCCCGTCAATACAGATAAAAGTAATTGAAACTCTTTGCTAAATCAAAAAAAAAATGCGTGGGGGTCCCCCAAATTCCATAACCAGGCCCTTGAGGTCTGGAATGGATATTAAGGGGAACCCCGCTGCAAATTTTTAATAAAAATGACGTGGGGTTCCCCCCAAATATCCATACCAGGCCCTTCAGATCTGGCATGGATTTTAAGGGGAACTCCACCCCAAATTTAAAAAAAATATGGCGTGGAGTCCCCCTAAAAATCCACACCAGACCCTTTATCCGAGCACATAACCTGGCCGGCCGCAGGAAAAGAGGGGGGGACGAGAGCGGCCCCCCCTCCCTCCTGAACCGTACCAGGCCACATGCCCTCAACATGGGGAGGATGTCCCCATGTTGATGGGGACAAGGGCCTCATCCCCACAACCCTTGCCTGGTGGTTGTGGGGGTCTGCGGGCGGGGGGCTTATCGGAATCTGGAAGACCCCTTTAACAAAGGGGACCCCCAGATCCCGGCCCCCCCTAAGTGAAATGGTAATGGTTTACCCCTACCATTTCACAAAGAAAGTGTAAAAAATGTAAAAAATGACAAGAGCCGGTTTCTGACAATTCCTTTATTAATGTCTTTTCCTTTCTTCCATCTTCTTCTTCCATCTTCTTCTTCCATCTTCCTCCATCTTCTTCTTCCATCTTCTTCCATCCTCTTCTTTTCTCCATTCGGGTTTCTTCCTCCATCTTCATCTTCATCTTCCTTCTTCCTTCGGTCTTCTCGTCCGCATCTTGCTCTGGCTTCTTCCCTTCTTCTTTCTTCTCCGGCCGCTCCGTTTGAATTGGAGGTTCCCGCTGTGCGACGCTTCAGTTCTTCAGTTCCCCTCTGGGTCCGCTTACACCCGGTGACCCCGCCCCCTCTGACGCACATGGATTTCACGGGGACTTTCCCCGTGGTGTCAGAGGGGGGCGGAGCCACAGGGGGGCAGCGGACCTAGTGGAGAACTGAAGCGTCGCACAGCGGGAACCTCCAATTCAAACGGAGCAGCTGGAGAAGAAAGAAGAAGGGAAGACGCCGGAGCAAGATGCGGACGAGAACACCGAAGGAAGATGAAGATGGAAGATGAAGATAAAGATGAAGAGGAAGAAACCCGAATGGAGAAAAGAAGAAGATGGAAGAAGAAGAAGATGGAAGAAAAGAGAAGACATTAATAAAGGAATTTTCAAAAACCGGCTCTTGTCATTTTTTACATTTTTGACACTTTCCTTGTGAAATGGTAGGGGTACAATGTACCCCTTACCATTTCACACAGGGGGGGCGGGATCTGGGGGTCCCCTTTGTTAAAGGGGTCTTCCATATTCCGATAAGCTCCCTGCCCGCAGACCCCCACAACCACCGGGCAAGGGTTGTGGGGATGAGGCCCTTGTCCCCATCAACATGGGGACATCCTCCCAACGTTGAGGGCATGTGGCCTGGTACGGTTCAGGAGGGAGGGGGGGCCGCTCTCGTCCCCCCCTCTTTTCCTGCGGCCGGCCAGGTTATGTGCTCGGATAAGGGTCTGGTGTGGATTTTTGGGGGTACTCCACGCCATTTTTTTTTTATTTGGGGTGGAGTTCCCCTTAAAATCCATGCCAGATCTCAAGGGCCTGGTATGGATATTTAGGGGGAACCGCACGTCATTTTTTTTAAGAAATTTGCAGCGGGGTTCCCCTTAATATCCATTCCAGACCTCAAGGGCCTGGTTATGGAATTTGGGGGAACCCCTACGCTTTTTTTTTCTGGTTAGCAATGACTTTCTATGACTTTTCTCTATATTGCCGGGAGCCGACAATTCATTACAGCCGCGGCTGCTTTTAAATGTTTTTTTTTTTCCTTTAGAAATGTCATTTTGCTGGCGCACTGGAAAGTTCAGAGCTGCGCTGGTTCAACTTATGCAAATTGAGTTACGTGACTTGACATTTACTAAGATTTTGCCGGCGCAGTGTCTTGGCGCATTTGAACCATTGAAATTCCCGCGCTGAGCTCAAAAAAACCTCCAGCAGCTCGAATCGTACTTGCCGGCGCAGCGGGCTGGTTTTGAAAAAGTTACTTTATCACTCAATTTTGGGCATATTAGTTATTTGGGCAGGTGTCCCTACACTTCCTCACATCACCCCATGTCACCCTCATTATATTCTCACTTCCAGCTTCTTTATATTTAGTGTTTAACATGCCGTGCGCCAGGTCCATAGTGGCGCACTGAGCGCCTCCTCCCGTCCGCCGACAACACTATAGTAAATAGGAAATAGGGCTGCGCTGCAGGCGCTAATGTTTTGTAAATACCAAAGCAGCCATTGCGCACGCAGATGCGCCAATACTCATGGCGCAAACGTTTCGTAAATCAGCCCCATACTGTTAGACAGGATAACTTGGTTGGTTGCAGGCTGGTTGGCAAATTAAGCTGGGAATTTCTTTGGCTTTGTTTTGTGAGCGGGTAGGGGCCATGTGTTGCCGTGGACAGCTTGTGACGCAGGTCATGGTCTACCTGTCAAATGCCTGCGATCGATGGGTAGCAATCTGACCCCTGGCCTGGACCTTTAGATATCTGATCAGTGAAGACAACTTGGAGCAGGATTTACCTCATAAAAAGTAAATCCTATAAACTAACTTGCTACGACTTTATCAATTTTGGCAAGATCCTTAAGGGTAAGGGCGCTTTTACAGAAACTGCGCGTATCCTTTTGGCCCCCAAACCTAAATAAACCCCCATGCACCCAATGTATACAAATCTATATCGCCAAACTTGACATCTAGCTGTGAAATGTTGTTTTTGCTGGCCATGCCTTCATAGACTTCTAATTCCCGTACACATGACCGGTTTTCCTGTCGGAAAAAAAAAAACAATGGTTTTCCTGATGGGATTCCTCTCAAGCCTGCTTTGCATACACACGGTCACACAAAAGTCCGGTGAACTTTTGACTGCCAAGAACGCTGTGACATAAAAGATTATGACAAGCCGACAAAATTAAGTTCTATGCTTTCGAGCATGCGTCAAATTGTTTCCGAGCATGCGTATTTTTTTCCCGTCGGAAAAGCATACAGACGAACGCTAGGATTTTTTCCTGACGGGAAAAAATAGATCCTGCTCTCTTTTTTTTCTGGCAGTTTTCCTGTGGGAAAAAGTCCGATGGAGAATACACACGGTTGGAATTCCCGGCCAAAAGCTCTCATCGCAGTTTTTCAGACGGGAAAACCGGTCGTGTGTTTGAGGCATTAGGCACTGCCTTTTGAGCTTTTCCCGCCTCATGACTAGGGGAGTTCAGATAACCTACTACCATACTCAAACTTGTACTCTAACCTTTAAAACCTAAATAATGACACCAAAACCATGTTGGAGTTAAAATGGCCAGTGCAGCCTTTTATTTAAACCAAAACCATAGTAAACATAAACATTGTAAATACCAGATCAAATACGAATAACTGGTTGCAGATCCTTGATGACACCATCTCCCACAACTGTGGTAACGCTAAGTCAGGTTCTGTCCCCAGCCCCCAAACACCAGCTTGAGGACTCCCTAACTGACCACAGACCCCTACCACTTTAACTACCCGGTCAGTCTAGACTGAACCAGACCAACCGGGAGGACTCCATACCTGAGATGGATCCCACCGTTTCATCAATATACCGCATGTTGTATACCTTCATCAAGGACCCCAACCACCAATGACCATCTTCTTCCAGAACTGTAAACAGACCTCTTCATCAGGGCGGGAAGGAGATACGTTCTTACTTCGATTTCCAATCTGCAAGTGACGTCCCTTTCGCTCCTCCCCTCAACTACTATCTATCTGTCTCCTCCCCATCACCCCGTAGCTCGTCCAATCAGGTAAGAGCCCATTTCTCCAGTTTAACCAGCCCCATAACTTTAATCTCTTATGGCCTAGTAGCTACTTCCACCCTGTTATGTATGTCCTTCACTTACATTTTATTACAGCTCCGTACATGTCTGGAGATGTTCCCATAGAAGTCTATGAGCCTCAACTGCACAAGCCTGAGCAAAGAAGATTTCACCAAAGGATGTTAATTTGCAACTGGCTGTGGCCGTGGGATACGGGTATACATACATCTAGGGGTAGTTAAATTAGATAAGGTTGGGAAATGAAAGCTAAATGTACTTTTACAGCTCCTTTATACAAGGTTTGTTAACATTCAAGCTGGATTAACTCAGTAAATACGAAAACTGCTATGTGTAATTAACACCCCATTTGTGAAAAATATAATTATTTTCTTAGCAGTTTCTCACCTTAGTTACAATTAGCATTATTGCTATACTTACTTCCTTCCTACTTTCACAGTTTGGGCATTTTTTTAAGTGTAGCTGTTTTTTTTTTCTCTCTGTGTCTGTCAAATTTATATTATTTGATGTAATAAATATTCTTGTGATTAAGACATTAGGCTCAATTGACAAAGTCATCACAAGATTTAGGATTCTTATCATGAAATAAGAATAAGGATTCCTATTTTCAAAAAATTGACAAGTATTTTTATCTCGAATGAGGTTTAAAAACAAATCAGCCACATGAATGAAATAAGGCTTCTTATCCATAATTTTAAATTTTGTGAATTAAACCTATTATCTGTTCATTCAGTTGTTAAAGGACATTATTTTAAGAGTAGTAATTCAGTGTACAGTATATGTACCCAACAATTGTAAAAGTAGACAGTGTTTTAATGCAGATTGAAGTTATCTGGCATCTGCAGGACTAGCCGCAAGATGGGGGTCAATGGAAGATATGATAATCCATATCAAGGGGGACACATCTTGAGCATACCCCTCAAACTTTGCTATAAAAAAGCGGGACATATTCTCAAAGGGATAAAATTGGAGCCAAGCTCGCAGCTAAACTCTCTCCTTAGCCCCGATCCTTCGCATTTCCCAAGATCAGAGATTTTGCAGGTGATCTGACACAAAATCCCCTTCGCATTATGAAAACGTTCCACAAATTCTACGCTTCCCTTTATAAACAAGATCTGGCAACCCCACAGACTCTCTTGGACAATTTCCTCAACACTATTCCACTCCCAAAATTGTCTACAGACCATGCTAACCTCCTGGACGAGCCGATCTTGGTATCAGAGGTTCTGGAGGTTATCAAACGGCTTAAGCCTAATTCTGCCCCAGGCCCGGATGGTTTTTCGGTGGGGTACTATAAGAAATTTGCGCCTATCCTCGCCCCACACATGGTCTCCTTCTTTAATTCTATCCGCTCTGGATCTCCCCTGGATAAAGCCCTAAACTTAGCTTTTATTTCGGTTATTTCTAAACCTGGTAAGGATGGGTCCCTAGTTTCCAACTACCGTCCGATATCGCTCATTAATAACGACCTCAAAATCCTAACAAAAGTTTTATCCAATAGACTCTCCTCATTTATTGCTCTTTATGTCCACAAGGACCAAGCAGGCTTTATCCCGGGGAGGCAGGGACCTGATCAGATAAGGAGGGCGGTTGATGTTATCTCCCTCCTTAAATCCCGTTTTGACCTTCAAAAGGCCTTTGACACTATCTCATGGCCCTATCTGTTTAATGTCCTAGAGAGATGGGGCTTTGGCCCTCTCTTTCTAGGGACGCTACGTGCTTTATACTCTAATCCCAGTGCGCAGGTCCGATTGCAAGGCTGTTACTCTGACATCTTCAACATAGAAAAGGGCACTAGGCAGGGTTGCCCACTCTCTCCCCTCCTCTTCGCTATTGCGATTGAGACCTTGGCCATAGCCATCAGAACCCATTCCGACATCAAAGGAGTCCTCTGTGGACAGCAAGAACATAGATGTGCTTTGTTTGCTGACGAATTGCTCCTTTTTGTTACTTCCCCATTGATTTCGACGCCCAACATTTTCTCCCTGCTTGACAAATTTGGCACAGTTTCCGGTCTAAAGGTGAATACTTCAAAATCCTTAGCCTTAAATATCACAGTTCCCCCCAACATCTTAGGCTCCTTACAAAGTCACTTCCCATTCACTTGGTGTCCCACAACAATACCTTACCTGGAGATCAATCTTTCTTCTAGTATAGATTCTCTTTACCCTGCTAATTATCCGACCGCGTTTAATAAAATGGCGGCGGATCTAGTGATCTCGTCTAAACTTGGTTTATCCTGGTTAGGTTGCATTTACGCAATCAAGATGACCTTTCTCCCCCGCCTCCTCTACCTCTTCAGGTCTCTCCCTATCCCCGTTAGGAAACCGCAGGTCCAAGCACTGCAGTCTAAAATTCTGAAATGTATCTGGGGTCCAAAAGGGTGTAGAGGCTCAAAACATCTCCTGTGTAGATTGAAAAATCAGGGGGGCCTAGCCCTCCCGAATATATGGTGGTACTATCAGGCAGCTCAATTAGCTCAGATTTCCATAGTATATTCCCGGGGACCCAAACCTGAATGTGTCTCTATGGAAAGACAGGCGATTCCCCTTCACACCATCGACTTCTTGATATGGTCTCCCCCTAAATCTAGACCCCCTATTATGGCCCCCACCCTTTCTCACTCGCTGGCCCTTTGTGATCAACTACACAAAAACCCCTCACTGATCTCAGCCCTCCACCCCTTAACACATGTTTTTCATAATCCAAACATCCCTCCAGGTACGAATATTCTAGCGTTTAGTTGGTGGCTCAATAAAGGACTATTTAGAATTGAATTTTTTTTAACTCTTCAGGCCCCATCTCGATTGCTTTTTGCACTAGCAAATTAGAGATGCCCCAATCGGAAAAGTTCAGATATTCCCAACTACTACATTTTCTCCATTCCATTTGGCCTAATAAACCCGACCCCCCTGTAGTCTCACTATATGAGTCTTGGTGTGCTGGCGTCATGGATCAGAGGGGCGGGATATCTGTCATATATTCCTCCCTGGCCACGACATTATCTAAACCTCCCTATGCCCTCTCTTGGGAAATTGACAATGACCTTGGCATATCATGGGACCGGGATAAGTGGTTCTCCTGCTTTCAACGCTCCTTTAAAGGAATTCTTAATGTTTCCCTGATTGAAGCAAGCCTTAAAATACTTATCCACTGGTACAGGGTTCCAGCTGTCTTGGCCAAGATTTATCCTGACACGTCTCCGCTGTGTTTTCGTGGCTGTGGTCATGTAGGCTCTCTACTCCACGTCTGGTGGTCTTGCCCACGGATAAGGGGCCTCTGGAATAGGGTTTTTGCTCTTATTCGCAAGTTACTGCCTGTTCAGGTACCCCAATCTCCAGAGGTGGCTCTACTTAATCTTAAAGTGGACAAGGTAGATAAATTCGCCCAGGCCCTAATTTTCTTTATCTTACTAGGCACTAAAATCACCATAGCGGCTCATTGGAAAAAAGCTTCGGTCCCAAAAATTTGCTGCGGTAAGACGCAAAATCTCTTGGATAATGACACAAGAGAAAATTGTTGGTATCATTCAGGATAAATCTCGCACATTTAAGAATATCTGGGAACCCTGGGCCACATTCCATAACATATCCCTTATCCCAGGACTCTAAGCCCGTTTTATAGAACTCCCGCTGGATGACCTCACTCCCCTCTCCATTCTTCTTCTCTATGTCTATCCCTTTTCTTCCCTTCCTTCCGCCTCCCTTCCTTCTTACTCTTCACCTCCTTTTCCCCCTGCATGTTGGAACTTTATGTAATGACTGACTGATCCTGGATCTCCCTTTGTCTTGTTTCTTTCATATGATGGTTTCTCTGTCGATATCTTTGGAACCAGCTCCGGAAAAGTAGGAGCAAATTCAATGACACCCTTTTTATGTGCCGATGGAGCTGGGGGTCTCCATACCTACCAGGCTCTAGAGGTCTGTGACTTTTACACCGTTAAATCTACACTGTAGGTACTATGTTATTTTTGTTCTTTGGTTTTGTAAGTTTTTAGACTGCTGGGTATGGGGTCCTCAAACGGTACCTTTCATGTTAATGTACTGGGCTGACATCTGGGAGGTAGGGGGTGGGGGGGTGTCCCCTTCCGCAGCTAGATGGGGGGTGCTCCTGTGCAGCCTCTCCTCCACATATAATAGGGAGTAAGTGAGTGATACTCCCTGTCATACCTCGGGCCCACTCACTATGTAGATTCTAATACCCTAGGTTGTCTTCCAAGAGACTGTTGTTTGAATCCTGGACTATTTTTATTCTCCCTCTTGGGGGATTTCTTCTCCTGGTTTCCTTTGGTCTCATTTCTATTAGCTCCAGCTTTCTGTTTGTGCACCTAGTTGTTCCGATTCTTGGGATCGATCTGTTTAGTGCTTAATGACCTGTTGTGATTTACAAAACCAGGCTTCAATTATCCGGCTGCCATATGTACTTTTTGTCTGTATGTTTATGCGTTTCTCATCAGCGTTTTGTATACTGTAACATGTCTACCTTTTTCAAAAATAAAAAAAAAATATTGAAAGTAAAAAAAAAGCAGGACATGAGAGGCGCATGCGCGGAGGCTCCTACCTAAGATGGTGGCGTAGGACCGGAGCTCCGCACAGCGCCGGCTATACAGCGACAAGAGAAGCGGGCAGCGGCTTCCCGGAGTTACCCAAATAACGGGAGTGGGGTGTGGACACTCTACGCTGGGCAGGCAAGAAAAAAAGCCCTGGGACCTCAGTCTCAGCCATTAAAAAAGCGTGACTTATCCAAAATGGCGGCCGCACCTCAGACAAGAAACCAAACCGCAGCTGACGCCTCAACAGCAGGCAGGCAAGTTGTTCATCCTGTGACCCCCTTCTATGCTTCAAAGTTATTGGGCTCAGATTCTTCACTCACTAAGCCATCTTTTGAGCCCTCAACCCTATCTGACAGACAGTTCTATAGGGCCAATGGGACTCTCCTCACAGGAGGTTAACTCCATTCATCCAGACTCTATAACTCAGCGAGCTGAACAGGCTCTTGATGTAACCTTTAATGTGAATGAATTATTTGCCAGAATTTCTGAAATGCTAGACAAAGGTTTGGCTCAAAATGCTGACAGAATTACAGGAGAAATTAGAGCAGACTTTTAGAACCCGGGAAGCAGGATTGAACACATAGAACACAAGCTGGATGTCACTATATCCAGGTCTACTTAGAATACCGACCATTTGCATTTTGTGCAAGAACAGCTTGACACTGCTCAGGCTCGGATCGATGACCTCAAGAATTGGTCAAGGAGAGAGAATTTTAGGATCAGAGGATTGCCAGAATCTATTACTGACATACAAGCCGCAGTACAAGATGTTAAAACATCCTTGATCCCTTCGGTCCAGGCTCATAAATTAGAGCTGGATTGAGCTCACAGGTCCCTTGGCCCCCCCAGGAAGGATGGATCTCCTAGAGACATTGTGGTAAAACCACACTTTTACACTATTAAAGACGAAGTGATGAAACGATCCCGCCAATAGGAACAGATTCAGTATCAAGGGTCAGCCATTCAAATATTTGCCGATATTTCCCCCTACACTATCCAAAAGAGACGATAATTGAAACCCCTCCTGGCAATTCTCACCAAGAAGGACATAAAATATCGTTGGGCCTTTCCATTTGCCCTGAAATGTACCTACAAAGATAAACAACATGCCTTCCATAGCTTTCCAGAAGGAGAACGTATGCTACTGGACCTGAGGCTCATTACCCATGAATTGGATATGGATACAACACCTACTCAACAGAGTTCTGCTAAACGCCAATCCCCTCCAAGCCCAACCTCTTCACTATGGAACAAAGTTAAATACATCCCACCCTGATCTGGAGACACATTGCTCGCCTGTGTTAACTTTTCCCAATCTTTTTTTCCTGCCAGGTTTTTCAGGCGGAAATTGTTATTGGTGCACTGATACTGCTTATAGACTGCCTTGGACCTTACCAAACAAGACTGTTACAGAGATGCAGTTCAGTGGCCTCTGTATTGTTCTTCTACGCCAAAAGACTGCTCCAATTATCTAGAAACCTAGTTAGTTTGGTCTCATCTATTATTACAATATTTCCCCTAGTTAGATAGGATGGATTGCATTTCCAAAAAAGGGGCTCCTGTTAGCTGGTCCTGCACTTTGAATGTTATAACGTTTTCATGTGCTGTCACTGGCCGGTGCTGATGCATTGTGCCTTTACCTACTACTTAGACCGGTTGTTTTCCACTCTGAGTGGTAGGTATCCAGCCCTTCAAATGGGCTTTTCAATTGTTGTTCTGAATGGAGGGAGGGAGTCTTACGCCTCCCCTCATTCTGGGACTGGTTTTGGCCTTTTGATATGTTACAGATGGTTGATACTTCTCTTATTTTATTTTTTTCTCTTTTCTTCTTCGTTCTGTCTTTCTAACTTCTTCTCTCCTACGAGGTGTATTTGAATGTGTCACTTCCAATGATAGTTAACGATCATACTTTGTCTACTGTCTCTCTCACATGGAGTAAGGTAAGTGACCGTGGATTTGTCAGCGTTCTTCCCCTTTTTCTCCATGGCTAATAATACTGCTACTTCTTCTCCACTACGCGTTATCTCTCATAACACTCAGGGGTTGAATTCCCCAGTCAAGAGAAGGAAGGCCTTCCAGGTCTATCGTTCTCGTTGTATAGATGTGGTCCTCTTGCAGGAAACCCATTTTCCACTGCGGTACACCCCCCTCGTTTTTACACGCACACTTCCCAGTGTTTTATTTACCTAACACTGAAAATAAGACAAAGGGAGTGGCTATCTTATTTTCTAAACAATGCAAATTTAATTATAAAATGGTATTCAGAGACCCGGAGGGAAGGTTCCTATTGGTAAAAGGGACGATTGATGATAGGTTATATACATTAATTTCTTACTATGCTCCTAATAGAGGACAAAGACAGTTCTTCCAACAACTGTTTAAGACCCTTGATCCACATATGGAGGGTGTCTTAATTTTGGGAGGTGACTCTAATACAGCTTTTGATACTGGTCTAGACAAATCTAGACCACTTAGAGCACAATCAGTTAGACCCAGCAAGGCTAGTGTACAAATAGCCCGAATGATCTTTCAGTCTAGAATAACGGACATTTGGAGGGAACTTAATCCAAACACTCGAGATTTTACCCACTACTCGAATCCACACCAGTCTTATTCCCGTATAGATCACATTCTGGTATCTACAAATCACATTCCATTGGCTCTTTCTTCCTCTATCTTAGACATAGCTTGGTCAGACCATTCCATAGTTCTATTAACATTACAAAGAGATAATCCTGGTCAACATGCTACTTATTGGACTCTTTATCAGTCCATTTTGAGGGATCCTATCATAGTTTCTGAAATACAGGGAGCTCTGCAGTAGGGATGAGCTCGGTGTTCGAGTCGAACATAGGTTCGACTCGAACATCGGCTGTTCGCGCGTTCGGCGAACAACGAACGATTTGGGCCGTTCGCGCCAAATTCGAGTGACGCGAACGGCCCACAATACACTGCGCCATCGCAGTGTAATCCCGGCACTGTGATTGGCCAAGCATGCACTGTGACCCTGCATGCTTGGCCAATCACAGCGCCGGCAGCGAGGAGAGCAATGATTGGCCACAGGCAGGATGCCTGTGGCCAATTATAGCTGAGGGGGTTTAGTACACGCCCCACACTATAAAAGGCCGCCAGCGCGGCGGCCTTGTGTAGTGTGTTCCGGAGCAGGGAAAGTGAAGGATAGGCAGGGACAGTGTCAAATCTTGTCAAATCTATTCTTTGCTAAACCTTGTGTGTAGGGACAGAGAAGGATAGGCAGGGAGAGTGTCAGTGTCATATTCTTTGCTAAACCTTGTGTGTGGGGAGAGAGAAGGATAGGCAGGGATCGTGTCAGTGTCATATACTTTGATAAACCTTGTGTGCAGGGAGAGAGAAGGATAGGCAGGGGACAGTGTCAGTGTCATATTCTTTGCTAAACCTTGTGTGCAGGGAGAGAGAAGGATAGGCAGGGAGAGTGTCAGTGTCATATACTTTGATAAACCTTGTGTGCAGGGAGAGAGAAGGATAGGCAGGGGACAGTGTCAGTGTCATTGTTGCTAAGCCTCCTGCACATTATACACATGAAGTTAGCCCGTATTGCTGCTTTTTCCTGGTGTGTTACACCAACAGGATTTTGCGGCACTTACAGCGGGCGGAGTGTACCTCCTGACCATATTACACCTTAACTTAGCCTGTATTGCTGCTTTTTCCTGGTGTGTTACACCAACAGGATTTTGTGGCACTTACAGCGGGCGGAGTGTACCTCCTGACCATATTACACCTTAACTTAGCCTGTATTGCTGCTTTTTCCTGGTGTGTTACACAAACAGGATTTTGCAGGACTTACAGCGGGCGGAGTGTGCCTCCTGACCATATTACACCTTAACTTAGCCTGTATTGCTGCTTTTTCCTGGTGTGTTACACAAACAGGATTTTGCGGCACTTACAGCGGGCGGAGTGTGCCTCCTGACCATATTACACCTTAACTTAGGCTGTATTGCTGTTTTTTTCTGGTTTGTTACACCAACAGGATTTTGCGGCACTTACAGCGGGCGGAGTGTGCCTCCTGACCATATTACACCTTAACTTAGCCTGTATTGCTGCTTTTCCCATTTCCCTGCAGGCCATTAGAATGTCTGGAAGGCAAACAAGGAGAGGCAGACAGTCAGGAGCCAAAAAAAGAGGGCAAGTAGGCTCTGTGTCTAGAGACAACAGTGCTGGTTGTGGACGCGGTGCATCGCCATCAGCACGTGGCCATGGGACACGCTTGTCCTTCTTTTCGGCAGCTGGACGTGTTGAGCCGCATCATGCTGAAGACTTGGTAGAGTGGATGACCAAGCCCTCCTCATCCTCCTCATCCTCTCTCACCCAGGCTCAGGGTACTGGCAAAGCAGCTGCCAAAGCGTCCTCTTCCCTGGTATCAATGTCATCATCAGTCACTCCTTCCCTAGACCAACCATGTCCTCCTGAGGAGTCCCCCGAACTGTTTGAGCACAGTGTTGGGTACATGCTCCAGGAGGATGCCCAGCGTTTCGAAGGGTCTGATGATGATACCCAGCTAGAGGAAGGCAGTAGCGTGAGAGCAGAGAGAGGGGATGCTCAAGAAGGACACCAATCTGGCAGTCATGTTCCAGCAGCTGCAGCACACTGCCAGATTGGCTCCAGTGATGAGGAGGGAGGGGATGATGAGGTCACTGACTCCACGTGGGTGCCTAATAGGAGAGAGGAGGAGGAGGAGGATGAGGAGGAGGCACATCTCCAACGAGGCAGGATGCCCTCGGGGGGCCAGCGTAAGGGCAGCACACCGACGGAATCACACCGCAGAGCTCCGCCTGTGCAGGGCGCTGCCTCTGCCCGTTATTCAAAAAGTTCTTTGGTGTGGGACTTTTATGAGTCGAGTGCATCAGATCAGATGTCTCAAGCGTATATCGCGTGGCCAAAACATCACCCGCTTGGGCACCACATGCTTGACCAGACATATGTTGACCTGCCATGCAGCTCATTGGCAAGCCTACCTTAAAGACCCACACCAAAGAACAAAGCTGACCTCTTCTTGCACCGCATCAGCTGGGATCTCCAACCCCACTATACCTTCAGTCCTCTCTGAAACCTGCTCTGAGAGGAATGAAGGTGTAGAATTAGGTGTGTCACAGCCAAGTACTTGCGGGCACTCTGCTAGCAGTACACCAACATCCGATTCTAGCAGGCAAATTTCCCCTCCCCGGCTGCTGGACCATCGAAAGAAGTTCACTCCCAGCCATCCACATGCCCAGCGGTTGAATGCTAGCTTGGCTAAATTGCTAGAGCTTCAACTGCTGCCTTTTCAGTTGGTAGCCTTCCGTGAGTTTGTGCAATGTGCGGTTCCTCAGTGGCAGGTTCCCAAACGCCACTTTTTCTCACGTAAGGCGATTCCGGCTCTCTACCGGCATGTGGAAGGCAATGTCTTGGCCTCGCTGGACAGGGCGGTCAGCTGTAAGGTGCATATTACCGCTGACTCATGGTCCAGCAGGCATGGACAGGGACGTTACCTTTCTTTCACGGCCCATTGGGTCACTCTTTTGGCAGCTGGGAAGGATGCAGGACAAGGTGCAGTAGTGTTGGAGGTTGTTCCACCGCCACGCCTCCAAAATGCTACTACTGGTTGTGACACACCTCTGTCCTCCACCCCCTCCTCTTCTTCTTCCTCCGTGGCCTCTTCCTGTGCTTTGTCCTCGGAACCAGCGGTGCTCCGTAGGCGTTCAAGGGGCTACGCAAGTACACAGGCAAAAAGATGCCATGCCGTGCTTGCGCTGGTGTGTTTGGGGGACAGGAGCCACACTGGGGCAGAGGTTCTGTCTGCTCTGCAGGGGCAGGCCGAGAGGTGGTTGACGCCACGCCAGCTTAAGCCAGGAATGGTAGTTTGCGACAATGGCACCAACCTCCTCTCCGCTCTCCGACAGGGACAACTGACCCATGTGCCCTGTGTGGCTCACGTCCTTAACCTGGTGGTGCAGCGGTTCTTGGGCAGGTACCCGGGCTTACAGGATGTCCTGAGGCAGGCCAGGAAAGTCTGTGTGCATTTCCGCAGATCTTATAATGCCAGTGCTCGCCTGGCTGAGCTGCAAAAGGAGTTGAACCTGCCCAAGAACCGCCTTATATGTGACATGCACACCAGGTGGAACTCAATGTTGGCCATGCTGCAGCGGCTGCACACGCAGCAGAGGGCCATCAATGAGTACCTGTGCGACTACGGCACCAGGACAGGGTCAGGGGAGCTTGGGTTTTTTTCACCACGCCAGTGGGGCATGATCAGGGATGCATGCACAGTCCTGGCACCATTTGAGGAGGCCACGAGGATGGTGAGCAGTGACAGTGCATGCATCAGTGACACTGTACCTCTTGTCCACCTGTTGGAACATACGCTGTGTGGAATAATGGACAGGGCACTTGAGGCAGAACAGAGGCAGGAAGAGGAGGACTTCCTTGCCTCTCAAGGCCCCCTTTACCCAGACAGTGTTCCTTCTGTCCCACCCATCGCACAGGAAGAAAAGGAGGAGGAGGAGGAGGAGGAGGAGGATTGTGTCAGCATGGAGGTGGAGCCTGGCACTCAGCATCATCAGCAGCAGTCTTTTAGGGATGATTTACAGTCCCAAGAAACCAGTGGACTTGTACGTGGCTGGGAGGAGGCGGCTGCGGATCATGTCGTCCTTAGTGACCCAGAGGACTCCGGACTGAATGCCTCAGCTAACCTACGCTGCATGGCCTCCCTGATCCTGCAAAGTCTGCGGAAGGATCCTCGTATTCTCCGGATCAAGGAAAGGGACCATTACTGGCTGGCCACTCTCCTTGATCCACGGTACAAGGGTAAGGTTGCGGACCTTATCTTTCCGTCGCAGAGGGAGCAGAGGATGAGACAACTCCGGGAGGCCTTGCAGAAAGGTCTGTGCAACGCGTTCCCAGAGACTGGGAGGTTACAAACTCCTGGTCCTGGACAACGAGTTGCTGAGGCTTCGGTCAGTCAAAGAAGGAGCGGTGGGGAAGGTGGCCGTCTGACCGAAGCGTTCAGACAATTCTTTAGTCCGCAGCCCCAAGGTATGATCGGTTCCAGCAACCATCGCCAGCGTCTGATATACATGGTGCAGGAATACCTAGGGGCAAGGTCAGACTTGGACACCTTCCCCACCGAAAATCCTCTGGCTTACTGGGTCTTGAGGATGGATCACTGGCCAGAGCTTGCACAGTATGCAATTGAGCTACTGGCCTGTCCTGCATCCAGCGTTCTTTCAGAACGCACATTCAGTGCTGCTGGAGGATTTGTCACGGATCACAGGGTGCGCCTGTCCACCGACTCTATTGATCCATTGACCTTCATAAAGATGAACCAGTCTTGGATCACCACCAGCTACCAAACACCTGAAGCTGATATAACAGACTAATTTATTTTCAAATGTCACATCCCTTCAAGACTGATGCTGATGCTGAGAGACTGTCCTGTTATGTTGACTGACTATCCTCCTCCTCCTCAATGATCTGATTGACGATGATAGCTTGGAAGAACATTTTTGTTTCTGGGTGCCGCCACCAGTGGCTAAGGCCCAATTTTCCAGCCCCTGTTTAACAGGGGTGTGTTATTACAATTTTTTATGCAATGCTTTGCAGCAGGGCTCATTCCTGCACTCCAACTAGAGTATCTGGGAGTGGTTGCAGTGTCGTGGCACCAGCACCAGTGGCTAAGGCCCAATTTTTCAGCCCCTGTTTAACAGGGGCGTGTTATTACAATTTTTGATGCAATACTTTGCAACAGGGCTCATTGCTGTGCTCCAAGTACAGTATCTGTGAGGGGTTGCAGTGTTGTGACACCAGTGCCTAAGGCTCAATTTTTCTGCCCCTGTTTAACAGGGGCATGTATTTACAATTCTTGATCTAATAATTCACAGCAGGGCCCATTCCTGCGCCCACCAAGACTAACTGTGAGGCCTTACAGTGTTGTGTCAACACCACCACCACCACCACCAAAGGCCCAATTTTTCAGCCCCTGTTCAACAGGGGCATGCAATTACAATTCTTGATCTAATAATTCACAGCAGGGCCCATTCATGCGCCCACCAAGAGTAACTGTGAGGGCTCACAGTGTTGTGGCAACACCAACATATAAGGGGCAAATTTCAGCTGAGTATATATGGCAGGCCCCTACTTTCAAACATCCAACTTACAAACGACTCCTCCTTGCAAACGGAAGGATACAACAGGAAGTGAGAGGAAATCTACCCCTAGGAAGGCAAATTCTCTCCTGTAAGAGTTAATATGGGAAAAAAAGTGTCTCCTCTCCACTGATTCTTTATCACCAATTCTTGTTTCAATAAAAACCCCAAATTTTCAAAAAACATTTGTCATTAGGACGGAAAGTGAGGTGAACTGTTCTGAACAGGTGCACACTGCACAGACAGCAAAACAAATGTTACAGGGGTGATAACCCTTCCCTATGTTTTCCAAAAAGCTTAAAAATATATTTTTTGGCTGGAGCTACACTTAAACAATGTACCTGTTCAAAATTACAAACAGATTCTACATAAGAACAAACCTACAGTCCCTGTCTTGTATGCACCGCCTGTATACGGCTGTTCAGAGTATATAGGGCCTTTTTTATTTTGTGTGCGGGGTTCCCCTTAATATCCATACAAGACCCAAAGGGGCTGGTAATGGGCTGGGGTAGGGGGGGGGGGGTGTAATGGGGTAGCTATGCCATTTTTCTTAAAGATTTTCATCCATATTACCTGGACCAGACATTACATTAAAGCCGCAAGCAGTTTTAAATGGCTTTTTTTCCTTTAGAAATGTAATTTTGTGCAGGGACAGTTCTAAACACGGGAAACATGTGGCACTTCACAGGCATACTTTAGACACCCCCCAGGTACGATATTTAAAGGAATATTTGACTTTTTTTTTTTCACTTTATGCATCATTAACCACTTAAGCCCCGGACCATTTGGTAGCTAGAGGACCAGAGGTGAATTCAGAATTTAGCACTGCGCTGCTTTAACTGTAAATTGTGCGGACATGCAATGTTGTACCCAAACGAAATTTGCGTCCTTTTCTTCCCACAAATAGAGCTTTCTTTTAATGGTATTTGATTGCCTCTGCGATTTTTATTTTTTGCGATATAAACGGAAAAAGACCGAAAATTTTGAAAAAAAATGATATTTTCTACTTTTTGTTATAAGAAAAATTGAATAAACTCAATTGTAGTCATACATTTAGGCCAAAATGTATTCAGCCACATGTTTTTAGTTAAAAAAATGTCAATAAGCGTATATTTATTGGTTTGCGCAAAAGTTATAGAGTTTACAAACTAGGGTACATTTTCTGAAATTTACACAGCTTTAAATTTATGACTGCCTATCTCATTTCTTGAGGTGCTAAAATGACAGGGCAGTACAAAACCCCCCCAAATGACCCCATTTTGGAAAGTAGACACCCCAAGGAAATTGCTGAGAGGCATGTTGAGCCCATTGAATTTTTTATTTTTTTGTCCCAAGTGATTGAATAATGACTAAAAAAAAAAAAAAAAAAAAATTACAAAAAGTTGTCACTAAATGATATATTGCTCACACATGCCATGGTTATATGTGGAATTTCACCCCAAAATACATTTTGCTGCTTCTCCTGAGTACGGGGATACCACACGTGTGGGACTTTTTGGGAGCCTAGCCGCGTACGGGACCCCGGAAACCAAGCACCACCTTCAGGATTTCTAAGGGCGCAAATTTTTGATTTCACTCCTCACTACCTATCACAGTTTCGAAGGCCATAAAATGCCAAAATAGCACAAAACCCCCCCAAATGACCCCATTTTAGAAAGTAGACACCCCAAGGAAATTGCTGAGAGGCCTGTTGAGCCCATTGAATATATTTTTTTTGTCCCAAGTGATTGAATAATGACAAAAAAAAAAAACAAAAAAAAAATTACAAAAAGTTGTCACTAAATGATATATTGCTCACACATGCCATGGTTATATGTGGAATTACACCCCAAAATACATTTTTCTGCTTCTCCTGAGTACGGGGATACCACATGTGTGGGACTTTTTAGGAGCCTAGCCGCGTACGGGACCCCGAAAACCAAGCACCGCCTTCAGGATTTCTAGGCACAAATTTTTGATTTCACTCCTCACTACCTATCACAGTTTCGAAGGCCATAAAATGCCAAAATCGCACAAAACCCCCCCAAATGACCCCATTTTGGAATATAGACACCCCAAGCTATTTGCTGAGAGGAATGGCGAGTATTTTACAGCTCTCATTTGTTTTTGAAAATGAAGAAAGAAAATATATATATATATATATATATATATTTTTTTTCAATTTTCAAAACTTTGTGACAAAAAGCGAGATCTGCAAAATACTCACAATACCTCTCAGCAAATAGCTTGGGGTGTCTACTTTCCAAAATGGGGTCATTTGGGGGGGTTTTGTGCTATCTGGGCATTCCATGGCCTCCGAAACTGTGATAGGCAGTGAGAAGTGAAATCAAAAATTTACACCCTTAGAAAGCCTGAAGGCGGTGCTTGGTTTTTGGGGTCCCGTACGTGGCTAGGCTCCCAAAAAGTCTCACACATGTGGTATCCCCGTACTCAGGAGAAGCAACAGAATGTATTTTGGGGTGTAATTCCACATATGCCCATGGCATGTTTGAGCAATATATCATTTAGTGACAACTTTGTGCAAAAAAAATAAAAAAATTGTCGTTTTTCCGCAACTTGTGTCAACATATAAAATATTCCATGGACTCGACATGCCTCTCAGTATATAGCTTGGGGTGTCTACTTTCCAAAATGGGGTCATTTGGGGGGGTTTTGAACTGTTCTAGCATTTTATACACAACATTAGGAAGCTTACATCCACTCTTCTAACCATTAGAAGACAAAGCCCTTTTTGACACTTTTTGTTTACATGAAAACATTTTTTTTTTTTGCAAGAAAATTATGTTGAACCCCCAAACATTATATATATTTTTAAAGCAAAGGCCCTACAGATTAAAATGGTGGGTGTTGCATTTTTTTTTCTACACAGTATTTGCGCAGCGATTTTTCAAACGCATTTTTTGGGTTAAAAAATACACTTTTTTTAATTTTAATGCACTAAAACACACTATATTGCCCAAATGTTTGATAAAATAAAAAAGATGATCTTAGGCCGAGTACATAGATACCAAACACGACATGCTTTAAAATTTCGCACAAACGCGCATTGGCGACAAACTACATACATTTTTAAAAGCCTTTAAAAGCCTTTACAGGTTACCCCAGTAGATTTACAGAGGAGGTCTACTGCTAAAATGATTGCCCTCGATCTGACCTTCACGGTGATACCTCACATGCATGGTGCAATTGCTGTTTACATATGACGCCAGACCGACGCTTGCGTTCGCCATTGGGCAAGAGCAGGGCAGGACAGGGGTGCTTTTTTTTTTCTTTTTTTTTTTATTATTAATTTTGCTTTTTTATTTTATTTTTAAATTGTTCCTTCCAAGTATTTTTTTTTTTTATCATTTTTATTGTTATCTCAGGGAATGTAAATATCCCCTATGATAGCAATAGGTAGTGACAGGTACTCTTTTTTTGAAAAAACTGGGGTCTTCTAGACCCTAGATTTTTCCTCTGCCCTCAAAGCATCTGACCACACCAAGATCGGTGTGATAAAATGCTTTCCCTATTTCCCAATGGCGCTTTTTATATCCGGGGGGGGCATTCCCTCCCACTGCTTGTAAAAGCAGTCCAGAGGCTAATTAGCCGCTAGGATTGCTTTTACATGAAAGCCGGCCGCAGGCTGAAAAGAATGATACCAAGATGATACCTAAACCCGCAGGCATCATTCTGGTATAAACATTCAAAGTCCAGCAACATACCAGTACGTTGCTGGTCCTTGTTGGACATGTATTGTAATCTTTTTATTTCATGCAGCCAGTTGGCTGAACGAAAAAAGAGATTGATCGGTGGGTATGCCCACCATTAGAATACCGCCCTTCATCCACCCACTTCCAATGATGGGCATACACGCACCATTTATATATGCCGAAGCATGGGGGCATCCTCCCGCAAAAAAGTTATGCCGCACACACATGGTCGGACTTTTCCACGGGCAAGCCTCCGTCGGAATTTCGACCGTATGTACGCGGCATTAGGAGCAAAATCACTCCTCCGCCCCTGCTGCCCCAATGCTTCGGCATATTTGCTTTTTTTTTTTAACTGTGGTGGTGAAATCACCTCCTACAGCACTGGAGTCGCAGGGATCAGGCCTGTCTCTGCGAATGCTGCAGTTATGTGTGTTTTTGTTTTGTAAGTGACAGTGATCGATCGATACTGCACTTGGGTGGCCTGGGATGGACAGAGGGGCAAAACGCAGGTGCCAGCAGGTATCTGGGCTGATCCCGCTAACACTGCGTTTTTGGGAACCCTAAACTGCTGGGGACGCTAGTATAGATCTGATCAGATCAGATATTGATCTGTTCAGATACTATACCACTAAGGGGGGTGTATGCTTCACGCGTGGGTGTTAGCGTTACTGGCACTAACCTGACGCTGCCTGGGGTGTGACTCAGACCCTCTCTGACGCTAAAACCTAATTGATATCACCCGCCGGGCGATCAGGGGGTTAAACCTTTATTGGGTTATATACACGGCGGGTGCCCTGACACTATAAAAAGCAAACTAACTAACCAGCGTCACCCGTAACACTTATATGGTGATCACTGGTGAAAGGGTTAACTAGGGGCAATCAGGGGGTTAAAACCTTTATTAGATAATATATGGGGGTACCTGACGCTATAAAAACCTGCAGCGAACCTAAAAAAAATTACCAGCTACCGATCTGCATCACCGGCACTAAGACAGCGTTTAGAAAAACGATTGCTTAGCGACAGTGGTGATGGGGGTGAAAGGGTTACCTGGGGGGGCGATCAAGGGGGTTAAACCTTTATTAGATAATATATTGGGGTACCTGACGCTATAAAAACATGCGGCGAACCTAAAAAAAATTACTGGCTACGATCTGCATCACCGACACTAAGACAGCGTTTAGAAAAACAATTGCTTAGCGACAGTGGTGATAGGGGGTGAAAGGGTTACCTGGGGGGCGATCAAGGGGGTTAAACCTTTATTAGATAATATATCGGGGTACCTGACGCTATAAAAACCTGCGGCGAACCTAAAAAAAATTACCGGCTACCGATCTGCATCACAGACACTAAGACAGCGTTTAGAAAAACGATCGCTTAGTGACAGTGGTGATAGGGGGTGAAAGGGTTACCTGGGGGGCGATCAAGGGGGTTAAACCTTTATTAGATAATATATTGGGGTACCTGACGCTATAAAAACCTGCGGCGAACCTAAAAAAAATGACTGGCTAAGATCTGCATCACCGACACTAAGACAGCGTTTAGAAAAACAATTGCTTAGCGACAGTGGTGATAGGGGGTGAAAGGGTTACCTGGGGGGCGATCAAGGGGGTTAAACCTTTATTAGATAATATATTGGGGTACCTGACGCTATAAAAACCTGCGGCGAACCTAAAAAAAATTACCGGCTACCGATCTGCATCACAGACACTAAGACAGCGTTTAGAAAAACGATCGCTTAGTGACAGTGGTGATAGGGGGTGAAAGGGTTACCTGGGGGGCGATCAAGGGGGTTAAACCTTTATTAGATAATATATTGGGGTACCTGACGCTATAAAAACCTGCGGCGAACCTAAAAAAAATTACTGGCTGCCGATCGGCATCACTGACGCTAAGACAGCGATCAGAAAAATGATCGCTAAGCGACAGTGGTGATAGGCGGTGAAAGGGTTATCTGGGGGGTGATCAGGGGGTTAAACCTTTATTAGGGGGGGTTAGGGGGCTACACTGGACCTAAGACTAAACTTTGGTGACACTTTTACAGTCACAAATGTCACTGATTGCAGTGATCACTAAATAAATGGTCACTGCAATCAGTGACACTGTGACTGGGGGGGTGATCTGGGGGGTGATCTGGGGGGCCTGGGGGGGGGCGATTTATGTCCCTATGTGTCCTGGTGTCAGTGTAGTGTTGTGTGCACTAACCTGATATCTTCTCTTGTACGGCGCTCGGTATATGTGAGCGCCGCACCAAAGATGACATCACTTCCTCCTGCTCCGTCTGTCTGACAAAGACAGAGGGGGCATTTCCATTCGCCGGGAGCGATCGCGAGGGGGTGGCCAGAAACGAATGGCTGCCCCCTCATCCCGGAACGCTCCCGGACACTTAGCCACCGCTCACTGTATAGGAGGGGGGTCCGATCGGACCCCCCAACTGTACAAAGGCAATCACGTATGCTCTACGTGATTGTGCCTGTCGGTGCCATTTTGCCGACGTATATATACAGTGAGCGGTCGTTAAGTGGTTAAAATGACTGCTCCAGAAAAACGTCCGTTTTTAAAACTTCTTTTTGCATTGATACATGTCCCCTGGTGCAGAACCCGAGTTCCCAAACCCTTTTTAGGACAATAACATGCATAATAGTCGTTATAATTAGCACTTTAGATTTCGAACGTTCGCATCCATTGTATTTAATAGGGTTCTAAAGTTCGTGTGAACTTTCGGTCCGTTCGTGGGTTCTGGTGCGAACCGAACCCGGGGGTGTTCAGCTCATCACTACTCTGCAGGAATGCTTTAGTTTTAATGACATGGGAGATGTCTCCACGGAAACTCTATGGGCGGCTCATAAAGCGACCAAAATACATTGCACACACGGTCGGATTTTCCGTCGGAATAAACTCAGACGGGTTTTTCCGACGGAATTCCCTTCAAGCTGACTTGCATACACACTGTCACACCGAATTCCGACCGTCAAAAACGCGGTGACGTACAACACTACGACAAGCCGAGAAAAATTAAGTTCAGAGCTTCAGAGCATGCGCCGACTTGATCCTGAGCATGCGTTGTCTTTAGTCCGTCGGAATTGCATCCAGACGAACGGAAATTCCATTGGAAAAAAAGAGAACAGTCCGTCGGAATTTCCGAAGGAAAAAGTCTGATGGGGCATACACACGTTCGGAATATCCGATGAAAAATTCCGCCGGACTTTTTCCATCGGAAATTCCGAACGTGTGTATGCGGCATTAGAGGTAAACTAATTCAGATTGCTGCAAGACGAAAGAGAGAGAGGATGTCTGAAATAGAGACAATGGAGAGAGATTTTATTAATTTAAGCAAACAACACAAACGAGATCCCTCCAATGTCCCTATTTCCATGCTGGATGCTGGATGCAGCTCGAGTGGCTCTAAATCTGTCTCTCACAGTAAAAGCAGATAGGTCCATCAGATGGACTGGGGCAAATTTCTACCAGGCGAAGGACAGGATAGGTTCCATGTTAGCACAGAAACTCTCCTAGGCTTTGCTCACACGTACTTCCCAAAATCAAACAGACAGATGGTACCTTTACCATGAACTCACAGCGAATAATGAAGTCATTCCAGAACTTCTATGCTGATTTAGCAGACAAAAACTCTAATTCGACTAAAGTAGAGGAATTCCTGGATGACTTACATTTACCTACACTGACAGATACTCATAAAGCTGAAATGGAGGCTCCTATTTCCATTGAGGAAGTGACAGACGATATAAAATAGTTAAAGGGTGGTACAGCACCAGGACCTGATGGTTTCTCTACGCCATATTATAAAACATTTTCAGAAATTTTAACCCCCTACCTAATAGGAGTGTTGAATATAATCGTTGCATCGATGCATCCGGATTCGACCGTCCACGATGCGGCATCGATGCTGTAGCTTTAAATAATCGATTATTGAGGATGATGTCATCCTCGCCCCATGCCGCCGCGCCATGTCCTGCCTCCGAGTGGAGCCGAAGCAAGCCGAAGCGCAGTTTTGTCCGCCTCCCGCTAATGTCACCCCCCTGTGTCGCGAGAGGCTCAGAGGAGACAGACTGCAGCTGAGTCGAGTGACACCATCCATCAATCACCTTCCCCCTCCCCTCATCGTCCCACCTCCTCACCAGCCAATCCATGGTGACGGAATGCGGAAGTGAGGAGCCACGTTGTGTGCACGTTGGCGGGGACATGGAGCGCTGGGGCTGGAGATGTCCCTGCTGCTAAGAGTGGCGGCGGCCGGCTTATGGAGCACGGAGCTCAGAGGAGGAGACTGGAGCGATCAGTGCTTTTGGTCCCGGAAGGGTTCAGGGCGACCGCGGCGTATCCAGCCGGAGGTGTGATGGAGGAGGATGAGGCAGAGCCAGAAGAGCGGTAGAGCCAGGTGAGGGGGCCGCGGGCAGGACACTGAGGACTGACATGGTAAGGCAGGTGCCAGACTATATGCAGAATGCAGATAGGGCAATAAAACAAAAAATGGTGTGCAGTGCTTTGCGGTGATAAATGTACAAAAGCAGTGGCGGCTGGTGCTCACATTTTTTGGGGGGGCGCAAGCAAACTGAAAAAAAAAAAAAACAAAACATCAATTGCCGCCACTGTGCCCATTAAACGCAGCCACTGTGCCCAAACGCCACTAGTTTCCCCCCATATACAGCCAGTTTGTCCCCACAATACAGCCAGTTTGCCCCCACAATACAGCCAGTTTGTCCCCCACATACAGCCAGTTTGTCCCCATATACAGCCAGTTTGTCCCCCCAATAATACAGCCAGTTTGTCCCCCCAATAATACAGCCAGTTTGTCCCCCCAATAATACAGCCAGTTTGCCCCTCATAATACAGCCAGTTTGTCCCCCATATACAGCCAGTTTGTCCCCCAATTTGTCCCCCAATAATACAGCCAGTTTGTCCCCCAATAATACAGCCAGTTTGTCCCCCAATAATACAGCCAGTTTGTCCCCCAATAATACAGCCAGTTTGTTCCCATTATACAGCCAGTTTGTCCCCATTATACAGCCAGTTTCCCCCCCAATATACAGCCAGTTTTTCCCCTATATACAGCCAGTTGCCCCCCATAATACAGCCAGTTGCCCCCCATAATACAGCCAGTTTGTCCCCCAATATACAGCCAGTTTCCCCCCAATATACAGCCAGTTTGTCCCCCATAATACAGCCAGTTTGTCCCCCATAATACAGCCAGTTTGTCCCCAAATATACAGTCAGTTGCCCCCCAATATACAGCCAGTTGCCCCCCAATATACAGCCAGTTTGTCCCCCATAATACAGCCAGTTTGTCCCCCATAATACAGCCAGTTTGTCCCCCAATATACAGTCAGTTGCCCCCCAATATACAGCCAGTTGCCCCCCAATATACAGCCAGTTTTCGCCCCAATATACAGCCAGTTGTCCCCCATAATACAGCCAGTTTGTCCCCAATATGCAGCAAGTTTGTTTCCCAAATACAGCCAGTTTGTCCTCATAATACAGCCAGTTTGTCCTCATAATACAGCCAGTTTGTCCCCCAAATGCAGCCAGTTTGTCCTCATAATACAGCCAGTATGTCCCCAATATACAGCCAGTTTGTCCCCCCCAGCCCTGCACTTACCTTCCTCGAGTCAGCGCCGTCCTTCTTCCGTCCTCCATGTCTTCTCCCGCCCTCGATGTCGCTTCAGCCAATCAGGATACCGGTAACCAGACCCGGTGAACCTGATTGGCCAGGGAACGCACCCCTGTGCGTCCTCTCATTAGATATTTAGAAGCCGATTACAGCCCTCAGGCTTTAGTCGGGAAGCCTATCAGAGCCGCTGGCTCTGATAGGCACTTCTAAAGGCCAACCAGACACTGTTATTCAGATGGCCGGCGCTCAAGGGGCCGGCCATCTGAATAGTGGGCGGCAGCAATACATAGGTTCATGCAATGCATGAACCTATGTATTGTTGTGAGTGACGGCCGGGCGCAGAAGCGAGCGGCGGTGGCGCTTCTGCGCCCACTATGGACGCACCGCCACTCATTGTGTGAAGAAAAGGACATTTAAAAAAAAAACTCTTAAAGGGCCCTTTTTTTTTTTTTTTTTGGTGACCACAGGAGGGGGGGCGGCGCCCAGGCGCCCCCTATGGACGGGGCGCCACTGTACAAAAGAGTACAAGAGTACAAGAGTACATAAAACAAAAAATGGTGTGCAGTGCTTTGCGGTGATAAATGTACAAAAAAGTAGTGAACAAATATAGTCCTGAAATATATATATAAATCTGATCTGATTGAAATAAATCTTCTGTGTATTCAAAGTAATTCCAGTGCTGAGTGTGCTCTGCTGTGTTCACCAGAAATCAGGAATGATTTGAACACAGCAGAGCACACTCAGCACTGGAATTGCTTTGAATACACAGAAGATTTATTACAATCAGATCAGATTAATATATAAATATATTTCAGGACTATATTTGTTCACTACTTTTTTGTACATTTATCACCACAAAGCACTGCACACCATTTTTTGTTTTATGTTCTATTAAAGCGCTAGCTGCCAACTAATCATACAG
Source organism: Rana muscosa (assembly GCA_029206835.1). NCBI lineage: Eukaryota > Metazoa > Chordata > Amphibia > Anura > Ranidae > Rana > Rana muscosa. Next base: position 75,900,415 of record CM055128.1, read on the forward strand.
CGCCCACTTTATTTTGTTTTTAACGCAGATATGACGGCATGTTCCCCAGCTGGCTGTCAAACTGCCTAATGTCCTTCACAGCCCCTTCCTCCCCCCTCAGGTCCCACTATCTCCCACCCCACCCTCCTTTTATATATATATATATTGTGACAGCAGGAAGGTAAAGTCACCTGGTTGCATCCAGGGGGGTAGATATATTTCGCCCAGATTCAGGCTTTACGCCGACTTATACAACTAGGTGGAGAGTTGTATAAGCCCAGCTAAGGCTAGTGGGCTCATGGATGACTCATACCTCTAGGGAGAGTGCTGGGCGTCGTGCAGACAGGGAGTTGATGAGACCAGCTGAAGCTTGTCAGCTCATTTAGGCCTCTATAAGAACTCCCAGCTTCATTAGATGTTAGCTCATGCCTGGAACCAGACCTGTGTGGACTGTCTAGGGAGAGTGAACCCCTGTGCGGTGAGACAAAGCCTGTGTGGCTATTTGCTTGGACATTTAAAACCAGGGACTTAGGGACTAGGACAGCACCAGGCTGATCCCAGTTGTTAGTTAGGGAAACCTGTATGTTTAGTCAGAGGTCAAGTTGACCAGGATTTATTTTGTTTATGTTTCTTTTGGCTTTGCTGTGTTTTGTCACTGTAAATAGAAAATAAACCGCACCTTTTTTTGATTTTGAAAACCACAACCTCCGTTTGCTGGGCCTGTTTTTGTGTGGGGAGCCCATCCCGGGGGTCACACACACCCGCTGCCGAGCTAACCCCCTCACAGTTGGTGGAGAACCAGTGGCAGTTTTTTTTTAAGCCAGCATGGAGGAGATACTGAAGCAGCTGGCTCTAGCAAATGCCAATCAACAGCAGACAAATGCAGGTTTGCAAAAGAGCCTTGCAGCTCATCAACAGAGCCTTGCGGCTCAACAACAGAACTTCGCAGCCCAGCAGCAAGCTCATCAACAGAGCCTTGCAGCCCAGCAGCAAGCTCACCAACAGAGTCTGGAAGCTCAGCAACAAGCCCAGCAGCAATCTGAGGCCCGCTTCATAGACCTGTTACAGAAGCAAGAGCAGAGACTACAACAAATGGAAGCAGTAATGCAGCAACGTCCGCAGACCAGTGAGGAAAGCCGTCCCACTAATACCGCGTCCTTTGGGGTGAGTCGTTTATTGACAAAAATGACTGGAGAGGATGATCCAGAGGTATTTTTGACCACATTTGAAAGGACTGCTGAAAGAGAAAAGTGGCCTGAGGAGCAGTGGGCTGGACTGGTGGCTCCTCTGTTAACTGGTGAATCGCAGAAGGCTTACTATGACCTAGAGCCTGACCAAGCAAAAGACTATGTGATGCTAAAAGCTGAAATATTGGCAAGGCTGGGTGTCACCCAGGGTGTCCGGGCTCAGCGTGTGCATAACTGGACTTTCCAGCTTGGAAAACCCCCCAGGTCTCAAATGTATGATCTCATTCACCTAAGCAGAAAGTGGCTACAGCCAGAGACTTTGTCCGCACCAAAGATTGTGGAACGTGTTGTAATGGATCGGTTTTTGAGAGCTCTTCCTACTGCCATCCAAAAGTGGGTAAGCCATGGAGACCCAGAGACGGCCGATGGTCTTGTGGATCGTGTGGAGAAATACTTGGCTACAGAGAACCTGACGGCCTCTTCCAGAGACACTCGGACTTTCCACCCTAAGACCAGACCATCCCCAGGGGCGGATAAGAGGATTCCAAGGGGTAAGGGTGGAGAGAGTGAGAGGGTGGGAGCTCTACCCCAAGTTTGGTGAGAACAGCCTGGGAAATCAGCGGCTCAAGAGGCGGCAAGAAGGATCGTTTGCTACCGCTGCCGGCAAGCGGGACATATTGCAGCCAATTGCCCGGTTGTGGAGGAACCCATGCAGTGTGACTTTCTGACGGGCAGACGTCAGTCGCTGTGTGCGACAGTCGCATGCACTGCCATTCGAGGAACTGAGAAACATTTATGCAAAATGTGTGTTAATGGTAGAAATGTTGTGGTATTGCTGGATTCAGGTAGCCTTGTGACCCTGATAAAGGCTGAGTTAGTTAAAACAGAGGTCTCTGGGAATAGCAAGGTAGCTGTTATTTGTGTGCATGGGGACACCCGAGAGTATCCAGTGACTACAGTGTGTTTCGAGACCCCCAAAGGTACCCTCTCTCATCCAGTGGGCTTACTATCTCAGTTACCGCATGACGCCATTGTGGGAAGGGATTTTCCGAAGTTCTGGGAACTGTGGGATGATCCTGAGCCCCCCACTGGTGCCCCTATGTACCAGGAATGTGATAGCCAGAACTCCCCTGAGAGTGGTGAGGACTCTCCGGAATTTCCCTTATCAGTATTGGCAGGGGAGACTCAAGAAACTGGAGAGGAGCCCACCTCCTCAGACGAAAACCTACCGTCTGTGGAGTTTTCTGATCTTGAGGTTCACAGGGAAAACTTTGCCACAGAACAGTTGAAAGACCCCGCCCTAATAAAGGCACGGGAAAACGTAGTGAAAATAGATGGCGAGGTAGTGAACCCAGATAATACCTGCACTTACCCATACTTCAGCGTAGAGAAGGACCTACTGTATCGGGTGGCAAAAAGGGCAGAAGAAACCGTTGAGCAGCTTGTGGTGCCCAAACCTTACAGGAAGTTGGTGTTGGAGTTGGCCCATGGGCACATTCTTGGAGGTCATCTGGGGACAGAGAAAACCCGAGAGAGGGTGTTACAGAGATTCTATTGGCCGGGGGTGATGAAGGACATAGAAAATTATTGTTCCTCCTGCCCTGTGTGTCAGAGGTCGGCCCCGATGCCACATTTCCGTAGCCCGCTGGTCCCTCTACCCATCATTGAGGTCCCGTTTGAGAGGATCGCCATGGATTTGGTAGGTCCTATAATCAAGTCCGCTAGGGGGCACCAGTACATATTAGTTATAATGGACTATGCCACCCGTTATCCAGAAGCGATCCCTCTCCGAAATACCTCGGCCAAAACCATAGCCAAAGAGCTATCTCTTGTGTTTAGCCGGGTGGGTATTTGTAAAGAACTGCTTACGGACCAAGGTACACCCTTTATGTCCCGGGTTATGAAGGAGCTGTGTAAATTGTTCAAAGTGACGCAATTACGTACATCTGTGTATCACCCCCAAACCGATGGGCTGGTTGAAAGATTCAACAAAACCCTAAAACAAATGTTGAAGAAAGTGGTGGATAGAGATGGAAAGGATTGGGACTGTCTACTTCCTTATCTGATGTTTGCTATTAGGGAGGTGCCCCAATCCTCTACGGGATTCTCCCCCTTTGAGTTACTGTATGGGAGACACCCAAGAGGGCTGTTGGATATTGCCAAGGAAACTTGGGAAAGTGAGAGTTCTCCCCACAGGAGTGTGATTGAGCATGTCGCCCTGATGCAAGACCGAATTGCACAGGTAATGCCCATCGTGAAGGAACATTTGGCCCAAGCGCAGTTAGCACAGCAGAGAGTGTACAACCGTGGAGCCAAGACCCGTACCTTTTCCCCGGGGGATAGGATACTGGTACTTGTCCCTACGGTTGAAAGTAAATTCCTTGCCAAATGGCAAGGCCCCTACGAGATAATGGAAAAAGTGAGCGAAGTGAATTACAAGGTCAGACAACCAGGAAGGCGAAAGCCCGAACAGATCTATCACGTTAATCTGTTGAAAGCCTGGAGGGATAGAGAGTCCCTAGTCGCAGACACTTGGTCACCAGCTCAAACTGGTTGCGTGATTCCTGAGGTTGGAATAGCAGCCACCTTGTCACAACCCCAACAACAGGAGGTTAAGGAGTTTGTGCTTCGCAACAAGGAGGTATTCTCTGAGCTGCCGGGACAAACATCTGGGGTAGAGCATGACATCATTACCCCGCCCGGTGAAAGGGTGAAGTTAAAACCCTATCGGATCCCAGAGGCCCGACGGGAGGCAATACGGGAGGAAGTACAGAAAATGCTGAACTTAGGGGTGATAGAGGAGTCCCAAAGTGATTGGTCTAGTCCCATTGTGTTGGTGCCTAAACCGGATGGGAGCTGGCGATTTTGTAACGATTTTCGTCAGTTGAACAAAGTTACAAAATTTGACACCTACCCCATGCCACGTATAGATGAGTTGATCGACCGGCTGGGAACAGCCCGATACATGACGACTCTTGACCTTACAAAAGGGTATTGGCAAATCCCCCTGGCCAAATTCGCCAAAGAGAAAACCGCATTTGTAACCCCAGACGGGGCGTTCCAATATAAAAGAATGCCGTTCGGGTTACAGAATGCGCCGGCCACATTCCAGCGGAAAATGGACCAGATGCTGAGGCCCCATCGGAAGTATGCTGCGGCTTACCTGGATGACGTAATTGTCCATAGCACAGATTGGGCCTCACATCTGCCAAAAGTGCAAGCAGTCCTGGACTCTGTTCGGGAAGCGGGGTTTACGGCTAACCCCAAGAAGTGTACCATTGGGCAGGAGGAGGCCAAATATCTTGGGTACACCATTGGGAGGGGAGTAATAAAACCCCAACTCAACAAAGTCGAGGCCATCCAGAGTTGGCCACGTCCCAACAGCAAGAAGCAGGTACGAGCCTTTCTGGGAATCGCTGGGTATTATCAGCGATTCATTCCCCACTTTGCTTCTAAGGCTGTGCCCCTAACCAACCTAACGAAGGGGAAAGGGTCGGTCATGATTAAATGGACCCCCGAGGCTGAGGCAGCATTCCAATTCTTGAAACAAGCCTTATGTAGCCAGCCAGTGTTGTACTCACCCGACTTCTCTAAAGACTTTGTCGTACAAAGTGATGCGTCAGATGTGGGGTTAGGAGCAGTATTGTCCCAGGTCTGGAACGGGGAAGAGCACCCAGTCATTTACCTCAGCAGGAAGTTGAAGTCCCATGAGGTAAATTACGCCACCGTTGAAAAGGAGTGTTTAGCGGTGAAGTGGGCTCTAGATTCCCTTCGGTACTACCTGCTAGGTAGGCACTTTGACATGGTTACGGATCACGCTCCGTTAAAGTGGATGGCTCAAAACAAGGAAACAAATAGAAGAGTGAATAGGTGGTTCCTGGCCCTCCAGGAATTCAACTTCACAGTAAAGCATCGCCCTGGCGTTCAAATGGGGAATGTGGATGCTTTGTCTCGAGTACATGAATGCCTGATTGCTGGTGTTCCAACCCCGAGGTTAAAACAAGAGGGGGGGGGTATGTGACAGCAGGAAGGTAAAGTCACCTGGTTGCATCCAGGGGGGTAGATATATTTCGCCCAGATTCAGGCTTTACGCCGACTTATACAACTAGGTGGAGAGTTGTATAAGCCCAGCTAAGGCTAGTGGGCTCATGGATGACTCATACCTCTAGGGAGAGTGCTGGGCGTCGTGCAGACAGGGAGTTGATGAGACCAGCTGAAGCTTGTCAGCTCATTTAGGCCTCTATAAGAACTCCCAGCTTCATTAGATGTTAGCTCATGCCTGGAACCAGACCTGTGTGGACTGTCTAGGGAGAGTGAACCCCTGTGCGGTGAGACAAAGCCTGTGTGGCTATTTGCTTGGACATTTAAAACCAGGGACTTAGGGACTAGGACAGCACCAGGCTGATCCCAGTTGTAAGTTAGGGATACCTGTATGTTTAGTCAGAGGTCAAGTTGACCAGGATTTATTTTGTTTATGTTTCTTTTGGCTTTGCTGTGTTTTGTCACTGTAAATAGAAAATAAACCGCACCTTTTTTTGATTTTGAAAACCACAACCTCCGTTTGCTGGGCCTGTTTTTGTGTGGGGAGCCCATCCCGGGGGTCACACACACCCGCTGCCGAGCTAACCCCCTCACAATATATATATATATATATATATATATATATATATATATATATGTCTCAAACTACTCCTGTTCACTAACCCCAAATCACCCAAACTAAACATCAGACGGATATGGCTCCCAGCCCATTCCTCTTCCACCTCCCCATTCAAACCAATGGCCACCGCATAGCCCTCACCCACCTCACCTCCATTCACAGGCTCCAACCCCCACCCCATGCAGCCCTGAACAATCTGGGGTCCCACTGATTCTTATCTCTGGACCAACCCCTCCATCCTTCAGTTCCTATCACCCCCCCAGACTCTTCCATCTAATAATATTCCTGGACTCTACCAGCCTTCCATTCCTATCCTCCATCCTTTTTTCCTTATTCATGGATTCCTATTTCCCTATCCCTGGACTCTTCCATCCTCTTAGTTCCCATCTCCAGACTACTCCATCCTTCCTTTCCTATTCATGGATTCTTCCTTCCCTATCTCCAGACTCCTCCATCTTTCTAATCGTGATGCATCGCGGAATCGAATCGAATCGAATCGTTGACATGATAATCGTAATCGAATCGAATCGTGAGACCACCGAAGATGCGCACGCCTACTACCTAACTAGATTCTTTAATTCCATGATTAAGGGCTCTCCGATCAGTAATCAACTTAATATGGCATATATTTCTGTAATCCCAAAGCCAGATAAAGACACCAGCCAAATAGAGAACTACAGACCTATTTCTCTAATTAACAACGACCTAAAAATTTTGACCAAAATATTAGCAAACCGACTAGAGTCATTTATAGGCCAATATATTCATAAAGATCAGGTCGGGTTTATCCTTGGCAGGCAGGGTCCTGACCAAGCGCGAAGAGCGGTGGATCTCATATCAATAATGCAATCAGGATGGGAGGGAGGCTATTATCGTTGGACCTTCAGAAGGCCTTCGATTCTGTCTCATGGCCATATCTCTTTGCGGTCCCTGGACGCTGGGGTTTTGGCCCAAATATGCTAGGAATCTTGGAAGCCCTATACTCCACACCATAAGCTAGAATCAGATTGCAGGGACTTTTCTCTGATCCAATCAAAATTAGTAGGGGAACTCGTCAGGGCAGCCCCCTCTCTCCCTTATATTCGCTCTTAGGATTGAATCCTTGGTGATAGCAATCAGAGTTAATCCGAATATCAGGGGGATAGAGTGTGGCCAAAATATTCACAAATGCGCATTGTTCGCAGATGATCTACTGCTATTTTTATCCTCTCCAATTTCTTCCTTGCCCGAGTTATGTTCGTTACTCAATGATTTTGCGACTATATCCGGTCTCAAAGTGAATATGTCTAAATCTAAAGCTCTTAATGTGTCCCTCCTGGGCCCTCTACTCTCCCAATTACAAGAAACATATGAATTCGGATAGAGTAATTCGTCAATTAAATACTTGGGACTTAATATCACTCCCAAGATCGAAAATCTGTATCAAGCAAATTATCCCCCAATGTACCAAAAACTAGAAGTTGATATTAGGAACTGGGACTTACACAACATTGCTTGGATTGGCAGGATTAACTTGGTTAAGATGACCCTTTTACCTAGACTCTTGTATTTATTTCGATCCCTTCCTATCCCGATTAGAAGGGACCATCTGAAAACCTTCCAAGGTAAACTTACTAAATTTATATGGAATAAAAAAGGTTCCCGTTTATTAAACCGTAATCTATTTAATCTCCCTAAACAGGGTGGGTTAGGTCTTCCAAACATTTTATGGTACTATCAAGCAGCCCAATTAGCGCAATTGTCCGTTATATACCATAAAACTGAACAACCAGATTGGATAATAATTGAAAGTCATGCGGCTCCTACATTCTCTTTGGAATCTTTACTTTGGTGTCCTCCCAAGAGCAGACCTCCTATGTCACCTACCCTCTCGCAATCTCTCACTTAATGGGATTCTCTTAGAAAACTTCCTTCCCTGGTCTCTGAAATGCAACCATTAGCTCACTTGTTCAAAAATCCTCTGTTCCAACCTGGTATGGACGTTGAAGCTTTCAAATGGTGGCGGGACAAGGGGGTGTACCACATTGGCCACTTTATTTCTTGCACAGGCCCTCTACCCATTAAACATTTTATAGACAAACTAGAACTCCCTTCTACGGAAACATTTAGATTTAATCAGATCTCACGCTTTGTCCACTCATTATGGAAAACTAAACTTAATCCCCAGGGAACCACGTCATATGAATGCTGGTGTGAATAAGCCATGGAGCGGAGGGGGGGATTTCTGTGATCTATGCGTCACTTGCTTCTTATTCTGTGAAATTACCATATATGTTGGCCTGGGAGAAAGAACTCCAGAATTGGATATGGAGGACTGGCATAAGATCTATTCTTGCTCTATTAAAGGTCTTTATACTACTTCACTCATAGAGGCTAATGTCAAAATATCCACGAGATGGTATCTGGTTCCTACAAGATTGGTGGCAATGTATCCTGCCACTTCACTTTTATGCTTTAGAGCAGGGGTCTCCAAACTTTCTAAACAAAAGGCCAGTTTACAGTACTTCAGACTTTGGGAGGGCCGGACTGTGGCCAGAGGGAATAATAAAGGTCTCGACATCAGTGGAGAGTGAGAGTAATTGTAACCCATTATTTATGTAAGTGGGTGGAATTGTGCCCCATCGTTGATGTCATTGGGCCCCATTGTTGGTATCATTGGGAAGAATTCTGCCCCTTCATTGGTGTCAGTTGGGGGACTTATGCCCCATTGTTGGTGTCAGTGGGAGGTATTGTGCCCAATCGTTGGTGTCATTGGGAGGAATTGTGCCCAATTCATTGGTGTCAATGGGGGGAATTATGCCCCATGGTTGGTGTCAGTGGATGAAAGTACTCCAAGGGCCAGATGAAAGCAAGCAAAGGGCCACCTCTGGCCCCCAGGCTGCAGTTTGGAGACCACTGCTTTAGAGGATGCCAGGGAATGGGTTCTATGATTCATATATGGTGGGAGTGTCCCAGGATTCGAGGATTCTGGAATAAGGTTTTTCACATCATACGAAAAGTCACAGGTTGTGCCATCTCCCAAACACCAACGATTGCTTTGCTCAATGGATTTTTGCCGCATGTATCCAAAACCACCCATAAATTGATTCTGTTTATATTGACGGGGGCTAAATTAACTATTGCCAAAGCATGGAAGAGGTCGTCGGTATCTTTATTGTCCCTGAATAAAAGATTTAATGGATAATGGAACAGGAAAAAATGGTTAGTTCATTATTAGACAAGACCGTACAATTTGAAACTATCTGGGAACCCTGGGCTCGATTTCTGAGAATTTCCTTGATACCGGGCACAGGTAGCAACACCAATAGCTGATTTCTGTTTTTTTCTATCGAGCAGGTAGGCATTCTATTCTTTCTTCTTTATTATACTTTACTATACTTTTTTTTTCTTCTTTAGTCTATTCTTTTTAAATATATATTTTTTTACATGATCAGTATAGTTCTTCTTTTAGTTCTATAAGGAATTTTCAGGTTTATATACTAATTTACTGAATTTAGGTCAGGGGGTTAGACTTTGATCTAGTATGATGGGAGCATGGTATTGTGTACTTGTTAGAGTTTATAATAACATTTGAGCTAGGCATCGCAGGATGTCAATAATGTCATCTCTTTTTTCTTATCTAGAAGTTTGTAGAAGATACTAGAAAGTGGGGAAGGGGTCCCTCATTCCTCCTTGGACACAGCGTGATCCCTTTAGGGGTGTCGGAGGGGGAGTGGGGTTCTAACTTTTCTTAGATTAGTAGTGTGCATACTATGAAATGAAATTGACACAGTCAAAGTCACATACCGTATATACTCGAGTATAAGCCAAGTTTTTCAGCACATTTTTTTGTGCTGAAAATGCCCCCTTATGCTTATGCCCCCTTAGGCTTATGCTCGAGTCACCTTTTTGCGCCTGATCTCCTGGACTTTGGGGATCCGGTACCGGCCAGCCGTAGGTCTCCTGGATCCCAAATGTGGCACACATATAGCCCCACTCTTCCTCTACATGTGTGCAAAGCGGGAGCACCGATTTTTCAAAGCCGGGCACCCCTTCCATAGACTCCCATGTTAAACAGTATTTTCTCTGGTGACTTTGGGGACCCGGTACTGGCCGGTCGTAGGTCCTTTGGACCCGAACCTTGGCACACATGTAGCCGCATTTTTCTTCTATAAGTGTGCAAAGTTTCTTGTCTGGGGGACCTACGGCAGGGGAGCACCGATTTTTAAAAGCCGGGCACCCCTTCCATAGACTCCCATGTTAAACATCAGTCTAGTCATGGGCACAGTGAGGCATGGGCACAGTGAGGCATGGGCACAGTGAGGCTTGGACACAGTGAGGCATGCACATGGACACAGTGAGGCAAAGTGAGGCACAGTGAGGCACAGTGAGGCACAGTGAGGCATGCAGATGGACACCCTAGGCTTATACTCGAGTCAATACGTTTTCCCAGTTTTTTGTGGTAAAATTAGGTGCCTCGGCTTATATTCAGGTCGGCTTATACTCGAGTATATACGGTATTTATATTTTATTTTTCTATATTGATAGTTCTTAACTGACACAGGGGAAACCAACAGCATTTGGAACCTTATCATGATTTCTCTGTGAATATTGTAATGACTATTATATGATGATTATATTGAAATTACTTTTTTTTTTATGATGAAAATAAAAAACTTGAATGAGAAAAAAAAAGTGGGACATTTGAGCACAAAGTGTATAGGTAAAGGACACACCCCCAAGGACCCACTTATATGACCATGAAGAATTTATATGTAAAAAAAATGATTGGCTAAACCATAAGTGCATTTTTGCTGCTATTACTCTTCCTAAAACTTTTTTTCTCAAGCCTCGTACACACGACCGAGTTTCTCGTCCAAAACCGGCAAGAAATGTGCCGCGAGAGCTTTTTTGTCGAGAAAAACGTTCGTGTGTATGGTTTTACGATGAGAAATTTGCCGAGAATCTCGACGAGAAAATAGAGAACCTGCTCTCTATTTTCTCGTCAGGATTCCAGATTTCCTCGTCGTGTTTCTCGTCGGGCTGTTTTGTGACGAGAAAATGGTTCGTGTGTATGCTTTTACGACTCTTCCAAAAGCGCACATGCTCACAAGCAACTATGAGACGGGTGCGCATCTTCTGGTAAAACAAGCCTTCGTAATGGAGAGAGCACATTCGTCACGCTCAAAAATATTGCATCGTTTAAATGTTCTGCCTTGAAATCTTCGTTAGAATGTTACATTAATCAAAACGAGTGACCTTCTTTTGCTGCTGATATTCACACAGAGTTATGACTTATTTTTTAACCTTTTTCATGCTGCTCTTAAGAAGATTTATGTGTATTATATCGTGCAAGTTTTTAGGAATAATTTAAATGGTAATATTTTTAAAAATGATGTTAATTATAATTTCGCAATGTTTTGGTAGTGATCTCCCATTAAATTTTGGACTCTATATTAGTTAAATTTCCCACCATGTTTTTTTGATAATCAGATTTAGTTATTCTTTTGGGGGGTTGTTATCTGTCCCTTTTTTTGTCAGTCAAATGTATCTGCTTACTCCAAAGCTAGATTTTTTATTTTTACAAATACACATAGTCAAGTATGAACGTAAACAAAAATCACATTTATTCATGTTTAAAAATAAAATAAGGAGAAGGCAGCGCTGGAGAACCTGCTGCCATTTGTGCATCCCAGGGACCCCAGAGCACACAGCAACCCTGTGTGGACACTAAAATTGGGAGCTTGAGAAGGCCAACATTTCTGAACACAATCTGATGCTGGCCTCCCAGAGGTCAGGAACAGCAGCAGGTGAGATATATGTCCCAAGTCTGTGGTACTACAACAGGCTGCCTTCTGTCCGACCACAATGAAGCAAGGCCATCACTTCCTCTTCTTCCTGGCAACCTTCCCTGCAATCTTCCCTGAAGCCTTCCCTGCAGCCTTCCTTCTTCGTTTGGCTGGAGGCTGGCCCACTGGAGGGGTACTCCTGTCAGGAGGAGGAGGAGCAGATGTAGCAGAAGGGGGTGGGGCAGAAGAAGAAGGTGGAGGTGTAGCAGAAGGGGGTGGGGCAGAATAAGAAGGGGGAGGTGTAGCAGAAGGGGGTGGGGCAGAAGAAGAAGGGGGAGGTGTAGCAGAAGGGGGTGGGGCAGAAGAAGAAGGGGGAGGTGTAGCAGAAGGGGGTGGGGCAGAAGAAGAAGGTGGAGGTGTAGCAGAAGGGGTGGGGCAGAAGAAGAAGGGGGAGGTGTAGCAGAAGGGGGTGGGGCAGAAGAAGAAGGGGGAGGTGTAGCAGAAGGGGGTGGGGCAGAAGAAGAAGGGGGAGGTGTAGCAGAAGGGGGTGGGGCAGAAGAAGAAGGGGGAGGTGGAGGTTGAGGTTGGGTCAGTTGTGCCACCTCACATATGGCGGTATTGGGGGTAATTTTCTCCATCACCCCCTTGTTGAGCAAGGTGATGAGCAGGGGCTTGCATAGGAGGCGTTGCTCCATGCTCATCACCTTGAACTTAGCCTCCACTAGGCCGGCAATGGCCTCTTCAGGGGATGTGGGCTCCTGGAGGGTGGCATGGGCCTCACGAATAAGGGCCATTGCTGCCTCACTCGTGCTCCTGTCCCTCCTGCCTCTTTTGTGAAGCCGGATGGGAGGCACCTGGGATCTGGTGCTTCTCCTTTGCCCTGCCACCTTCTGTCTGCCACTGGGCCCTGCCACCTCCTGTCTGCCACTGGGCCCTGCCACCTCCTGGCTGCCACTGGGCCCTTCCTCCTCCTGCCTGACAGTTTCCAGACCCTCCTCCTGGCTGATTTCATCCTGTGTATGAAAAAGGGACATAGTTTAATATGTTCGTTTAATCTTTGCATCAAACTTTGTAATCCGGATTGAAGCAATTAGAATGTAAATCCATAAATCCTTGCTTTAAATTTACCACTACATCAGATTGACTATTTAGCACCCAATTAAGTGCAGAATAATGTCTACAGATCTTGATTTCACTTGTGCAATCCAAAATAGTTTATGTTTGTCATCTTGACATATTTGTCAAACATTAAGTTTATCCCAATACATTTTCGAAAAATACTATACCTGGCTCCAGATGGCCAAATCAGGATCATCCAGGATGGCTGCCTCCTCTTGCTCCAGAGAAGGCTCAGGTTGGCTGCAGGGAAGTCTGGGGGGAAGAGTGGAGAGTGATGGCCTTGTGTCAATGTGGTCATCCAGGAAGGACATCCTGTTGTAGTACCACAAAATCGGGACATACACATCATCTGCTGCTGCTCCTGACCTCTGAGAAGCCAGCACCTTAGAGCGTTCAGTCCTGTAGGTACCTCTCAAGCTCCCAATTTTAGTGTCCACTTGTTTTGCTGTGGCTGTGGGCACCTTGGTATGCACAAATGGGAGCAGCTTCTCCAGCGCTGCTTTTCTCACCCCTCTTTTTTTGTGGATGGGGTTTTTCATCTCCCACAGAGCGGGCAGCTCCCTTACCCGGTCAATAAATTCCGCCAGGAAATCCTTGTCGCTTATAAAGACATTCATATTGTATCTGCAAGTTAAATAATTTATATATAACTAATGTGAGGCAAACAGTCTAACCTCCTTAACATGCTAGTCACCATATATATCCTCCAACATTCTCAAGACAGTATAGGCCAACAATTTGTACAAGTCACAAAATCACATACCTTCGTTCGCACGTCCGTCACTTGAACTCCTCTCTCCGCACACCGAACGTACTATAGTCACATGTGTGTTTGCTATATACACACCACGCATGCGTCAAAATACGAACACGTCGCTCCGCACACGTCGCCCGCCCATGACGTTCTAACTAACATCTTTTCCCCGCCCCTTCTCTTTCGGCGCGCAGACAGATATGGCGGAGTTACAGCAGGTGTCTGATAATTCCGCAACTAACGAGGAGGAGACAAGCCCGGAGACCGAGGAAACGTCACGATCAAGGAGGAGATTCAAGGCATCGAATATGTCTTTGGCGGAGATGGTGGACATCTTGCTCAAGGCTGATTATGATGCCAAGCATGGGCCGTATAGCAAACCAAATAGAAGGAAGGCCAAAATCCTCACTAAAGTCGTGAAGAGTCTGAAGGCGAATTTCGGGGTGAAACGCTCAAATGAGCAGCTCAGAAAGAGGTGGTCAGACCTCAAACTGAGGGAGCCAGAGCAGTTGAGGAGCATAAAGAGAATGCTCGCTAAAAGTAAGTAAAATGTAGACTTTTATGATATTAATCTTATTCTAAAGTGACATGTTGCTCTTTATTTTGGTTTCTCATATTGGACTCGCTTCCAAAATGTAATATTTTGAACTTGGTTGGGCACAGTAATCGTTCGTTACGTTACCGACACTTCGTTCGGCCACTATCCGCGGTTTTGGCTTATTTTAGAGCCACAAAAGTAATTAGACATCTGCCATTTTTGCTCCAAAATTGTGGCGTGTTTTATCGTCTAGATGATGTGTTTGTAAAGAGAATGAAATGCAAACTTTTATCAGTGTAAAGGAGAGGACACTCAGCAGCTGCTTCCACATCTGTACTTTGGAGCCCTATAGTGTGGGCCACCAGACCCGCCTTTTTTGGGTGTCCCACACAGGTGCATACGAGAATTTTTGTGGTGCCTCCATGTCAAATAAATTACATCCAAAGGTGAATACTAAGCATATTCTTGGTCATAAATAATGCATTCTTCTTTAAATTCCGCCCAAACACACACTTGTACCACACTTCCAATCAATTTAGCCTGTTTTTATTTTAACATTGAGATTTACAGTGTGATAAATTGACCTTTTGTTTGCTTCTCATAGGGGAGAGAAGACTGGGAGGAGGACACTCCAGGGAGCACATGCACCCCACAACTTCCAAGCAACCCCAAACTCCCAAAGACCCACAACCGAAAGATGTGCAGGAAGTTGAGGTGGAGGAAGGAGAAGTGCAGGAAGGAGAGGTGGATGACGTTGTGGATCTGGTCACCACAACAGGTCAGTATCTGTCACCACAGATTCAGGTAAGAGATGTAGGCCTGCAGAGTTATAATACCTTTTGTTTTTTGTTTTTAGGGGATATAAATGTTGTGAAGGATAGTACACGGTTCTCTGCTGACAGTGCCCTCCGCCTCATCCAGCAAGTGATGGAATGTAGCACGGAACTGGACCTTATTAAACAAAGAATCCATGTGATGGAACAAACATTTAAAGACATTCTCGATGTTTTGGGGAGAATTCAATAACCCATCCAAACACATTTGTTTTTACATGTTTGTTTTTGCAACTTTTCAAATTTTTTGGACAATCAAACCAGCCAAAAATTGAATCTGCACACAGTGTGTCAACATGTGCTATCTGCCATCAGGGGATATCCATGTACGTCTTTTGTGGGTGCAACCCCTTCCTCGTATCTAAAGTCGGTGAACTGAGGATGGGGTTGCACCCCCAAAACACGTCCATTGATCACCCCTGATGGCAGATAGCACATGTTGACAATAGGGATCAGGATTGTAAACTTCATAGATGTAAAAAATCCCAAATGTGTGCATATTCAATTTTTGCCTGGGCAAGGGGTGGCAGGACCCCATATTAGGACGGGCACATAGAGACATAGTTTGTGTAAGTGAATGTCTCAGATTGCTCAGAGGTATCCAATGTTGTAATTTTTGGAATGCAACTGTTATTTTTGTATTTTCATAAGCAAAAAATTGCTGGGTTGGGGCCAGGCCAACCCAAAAAACCTGAAAAAACTAAAAATGGTGAGAATGTGCACAGAGTAAAATATTTGACCACAAACAACGTGTAGCTTCTTTTTATAATACCCTCTAAGCTTCTTTGGTTATTTTGTAAGGTTACATAGTGAAATGGTTGATATTTACTAAAGTAAAATACACTTGGCACTACAAATGCACAAAGACAAACTAGGAGACAGGAAAGAACAAATAATTAAAGGTTTAAACAAGCTTTTTATTGGGATCCTTAGACATAGGCTGGCATAGGAATTGCCCCCCTACCCGTGAAATACTCCATGTATTTGTCCCAAACCTCACGGGCATTTTGGGAGGGCAAGCCAGGACGGGCAGAGTCCAGTCTCTGGCAAAACTGAGGCCATATAGGAATTTGATTTTTGGCTCAGAAAGTTGTGTAGCACACAGCAGCATAATACGACATACTTTATTTTGTAGTCCGCCAAGTGTATTGAAGTCATAAAAAGGCGGAACCGGCTGGCCATTATGCCAAAGGCATTTTCGACAACTCTTCGGCCCCTGGCCAGCCGTTAATTGAACACCCTCTTCTCTGGGGTCAGGGTCCTCTGTGGAAATGGCCTCATAAGATGCCGTCCGAGTCCGAAGGCTTCATCAGCCAAGAAAACAAAGGGGAGTCCTTCAATATTCCCTGCATCCGGTGGCAATGCAATGTCGTCACTCTGGAGACGGAGGGCAAACTCCGTCTGGATGAAGGATCCCCCATCGGACATCCGGCCATTCTTCCCTACATCAACATAGAGGAATTCATACCGTGCTGACACCACCGCCATCAGCACAATGCTATGAAACCCCTTGTAATTGTAGTAGTAGGACCCAGAACGGGGTGGCGGCACGATGCGGACGTGCTTCCCGTCTATGGCACCACCGCAGTTGGGGAAGTCCCACCGCGTGGCAAACTCCGATGCCACAGTCTACCATTCCTGTGGCGTGGAAGGAAGCTGTGGAGTGAAACAAGATGAAATAATATTAGAATACCAAAGTCAGACATTACAAGGAAATTTGATTATAAAAAAATCAAGGCCAACATCAATCAAATTCTACGTTTATTAAGGTGTTTAAAATAAGTATAAGGGAAGGCTCATTTATCAGATTCATCACCCCCTCTGATGGGCCATTACTAAATTATTTTGGGGGGGAAATGTGTTTGGCCACAGGATAGCATTGCAGTGGCGGTGCGTCCAGAGTGGGCGCTGGAGCACTGCCCCCTCTCTCCTGTGCCCATCACTCAGAACAGAACATAGGTTCATGCGTTGCATAAACCTATGTATTGTCTATGCCGCCCACTATTCAGGTGGATGGCCTCTTGTTTAGCGACCGACATATGAATAATTGCGGCATTTAGGGGGTTCAAATTGCATAGCAGAAACAGGTAGTAAAATAGTCTTGCACATTACAACCTGAGGGATGTAATTGGCTTCCGAAAAGTAAAATAGGGGACGCAGGGGGGGGGCATTCCTTGGGGAAACACTGGCAGGCTGCTCTGCCAATCATGTTCACCAAGTCTGTTTAATGGTAACATGATTGGCTGATGCAACATCAAGGGAAGGAGAAGACATCAAGGACAGAAGAAGGATGGTGCTGACCACAAGAAGGTAAGTGCAGGGCTGGGGGGAAAATGGCTGCATTGGAGGGAACCAAATGGCTGCATTAGAGGGGACAACTGGGGGCGTTTAATAGGCACCTGAGCAAAAAAGGAGGAAGTTTCGTTCATAAATTGGGGTGGGACCCCCAAACATTTGGAGGAACAGGCGCCCCTGCTGGAAAAGTTAGTGAAGGGAAATATTTATGGAGGAGAAAAAAGGGGCAATCTAAAGCTTGCAACATGCATGGGGACAAAGGGGACATTCTCAGCATATTACAATCATGGTAATTAGGGAAGGATGAAAGAAATACAATACATTAGCATACATGTAATACATAAAATGTGATGTTAATGGAGAAAACTTACCCTAATATAGTCCTCCTGCAGGACTTGTATAATAGCAGAACAGGTGTCTGGGATTATGAGGCCCAGAGCCTGGGGGGAGATGCCTGTGGTGAACTTCAAGTCCTGAAGACTTCTCCCTGTCGCCAGGTAACATAACGTGGTGATGAGCCTCTGCTCAGCACTGATGGCTTCCCGCATAACGGTGTCCTGCCTGGTAATATAGGGGGACACCAAAGCCAACAGTTCCTGAAATACGGGGTCAGACATCCGCAGAAAATTCCTGTAGTCCTCAGGATTATTCTCGACGATCTCCCGCAGCAGAGGCATATGGCAGAATTGGTCCGGCTGGAGCAACCAATTCTTGGTCCATGAACTCCTCCTCACAACATTCATGGACTGGTCTTGGTCCAAAACAAGCAGACCAACACCAAGCGCACGCACAGCACGAACTCGACGACGAGAACGTCCAGGCGACATGGCTAATAAGAAACGGTCATCTTATCAGAACGTACAGAACAGAACGCACTTTAGAACAGCAAGGCCTATAAATAGCGAACTGAAAAACAGAAACGAACAGGCAAAAACGCACTGTAAAACAGATACGACCTGCCTAGACGCCCTGAAAGTCAAGATACGAACCCACAAGCACAAACTGAACCGCAGAAAACGATCTGAAAAGTACGAAGACTGAAAAGCGCGAATCGTCTCTTCCCAAACTTTTACTTCACACGCGGTAACACGAGATCAGCAAAAGCAGCCCAAGGGGTGGCGCCAAGAAAAAAGATTTTCCCCTTTATAGTGCCGTCGTACGTGCTGGACATGAGCGCGGAGAACAACGAGGAAATTGGGAAATGTCAGTGTGTACGCATAGAAAGCTTGACGAGAAAATCGACAAGCTTAACAAAAATCTCGTCGAAAAAAACGACGTGTTTTTTACGACGAGAAAATCGGTCGTGTGTACGAGGCCTCAGAATAACAAATGCACTAATTCAAAGGTTGAATAAAAAGCTAATATAGTATAACACTTTTAAAATGTATATTTCAATATTTTTATTTCAATGAACCAAAAATAAAATACAGAGCAGGATCTCTCTTACATAGAAGCGTGTGCATTATCCACAATAGGCACAGACTGGAGACACATATCAAAGGTAAACATTCTTGATCTGCACAAAAACATAGTCAACATAGTTTTCAAGTCTATAGGGATGAGCTCGGTGTTCGAGTCGAACATACGTTCGACTCGAACATCGGCTGTTCGATCGTTCGGCGAACATCGAACGATTTGGGCCGTTCGCGCCAAATTCGAGTGACGCGAACGGCCCACAATACACTGCGCCATCGCAGTGCAATCCCGGCGCTGTGATTGGCCAAGCATGCACTGTGACCCCGCATGCTTGGCCAATCACAGCGCCGGCAGCTAGGAGAGCCATAATTGGCCACAGGCAGGTTGCCTGTGGCCAATTATAGCTCAGGGGGTTTAGCACACGCCCCACACTATAAAAGGCCGCCAGCGCGGCGGCCTTGTGTAGTGTGTTCCGGCGCAGGGAAAGAGAAGGATAGGCAGGGACAGTGTTGATATTCTTTGTGCTATTCTTGTGTGCAGGGAGAGAGAAGGATAGGCAGGGAGAGTGTCAGTGTCATATTCTTTGCTAAACCTTGTGTGCAGGGAGAGAGAAGGATAGGCAGGGGAAAGTGTCAGTGTCATATTCTTTACTAAACCTTGTGTGCAGGGAGAGAGAAGGATAGGCAGGGAGAGTGTCAGTGTCATATTCTTTGATAAACCTTGTGTGCAGGGAGAGAGAAGGATAGGCAGGGGACAGTGTCAGTGTCATATTCTTTACTAAACCTTGTGTGCAGGGAGAGAGAAGGATAGGCAGGGAGAGTGTCAGTGTCATATTCTTTGATAAACCTTGTGTGCAGGGAGAGAGAAGGATAGGCAGGGGACAGTGTCAGTGTCATTGTTGCTAAGCCTCCTGCACAGTATACACCTGAAGCTAGCCCTTTTTGCTGTGTTTTCCTGGTGTGTTACACTAACAGGCATTTGCAGCACTTACAGCGGGCGGAGTGTGCCTCCTGCACATTATACACCTGAAGCTAGCCCGTATTGCTGTGTTTTCCTAGTGTGTTACACCAACAGGCATTTGCAGCACTTACAGCGGGCGGAGTGTGCCTCCTGCACATTATACACCTGAAGCTAGCCCGTATTGCTGTGTTTTCCTGGTGTGTTACACCAACAGGCATTTGCAGCACTTACAGTGTGCGGAGTGTGCCTCCTGCAATTATACAACTGAAGCTAGCCTGTATTGCTGTGTTTTCCTGGTGTGTTACACCAACAGGCATTTGCAGCACTTACAGCAGGCGTAGTGTGATTCCTGCAAAATATACTCCTGAAGCTAGGCCTTATTGCTGTGTTTTCCTAGTGTGTTAGACCAACAGGCATTTGCAGCACTTACAGCGGGCGGAGTGTGCCTCCTGCACATTATACACCTGAAGCTAGCCCGTATTGCTGTGTTTTCCTGGTGTGTTACACCAACAGGCATTTGCAGCACTTACATCAGGCGTAGTGTGATTCCTGCAAAATATACTCCTGAAGCTAGGCCTTAGTGCTGTGTTTTCCTAGTGTGTTACACCAACAGGCATTTGCAGCACTTACAGCAGGCGTAGTGTGATTCCTGCAAAATATACTCCTGAAGCTAGGCCTTATTGCTGTGTTTTCCTAGTGTGTTACACCAACAGGCATTTGCAGCACTTACAGCAGGCGTAGTGTGATTCCTGCAAAATATACTCCTGAAGCTAGGCCTTATTGCTGTGTTTTCCTAGTGTGTTACACCAACAGCCATTTGCAGCACTTACAGCGGGCGGAGTGTGCCTCCTGCACATTATACACCTGAAGCTAGCCCGTATTGCTGTGTTTTCCTGGTGTGTTACACCAACAGGCATTTGCAGCACTTACAGCAGGCGTAGTGTGATTCCTGCAAAATATACTCCTGAAGCTAGGCCTTATTGCTGTGTTTTCCTAGTGTGTTACACCAACAGGCATTTGCAGCACTTACAGCGGGCGGAGTGTGCCTCCTGCACATTATACACCTGAAGCTAGCCCGTATTGCTGTGTTTTCCTGGTGTGTTACACCAACAGGCATTTGCAGCACTTACAGCAGGCGTAGTGTGATTCCTGCAAAATATACTCCTGAAGCTAGGCCTTATTGCTGTGTTTTCCTAGTGTGTTACACCAACAGGCATTTGCAGCACTTACAGCGGGCGGAGTGTGCCTCCTGCACATTATACACCTGAAGCTAGCCCGTATTGCTGTGTTTTCCTGGTGTGTTACACCAACAGGCATTTGCAGCACTTACAGCAGGCGTAGTGTGATTCCTGCAAAATATACTCCTGAAGCTAGGCCTTATTGCTGTGTTTTCCTAGTGTGTTACACCAACAGGCATTTGCAGCACTTACAGCGGACGGAGTGTGCCTCCTGCACATTATACACCTGAAGCTAGCCCGTATTGCTGTGTTTTCCTGGTGTGTTACACCAACAGGCATTTGCAGCACTTACATCAGGCGTAGTGTGATTCCTGCAAAATATACTCCTGAAGCTAGGCCTTAGTGCTGTGTTTTCCTAGTGTGTTACACCAACAGGCATTTGCAGCACTTACAGCAGGCGTAGTGTGATTCCTGCAAAATATACTCCTGAAGCTAGGCCTTATTGCTGTGTTTTCCTAGTGTGTTACACCAACAGGCATTTGCAGCACTTACAGCAGGCGTAGTGTGATTCCTGCAAAATATACTCCTGAAGCTAGGCCTTATTGCTGTGTTTTCCTAGTGTGTTACACCAACAGGCATTTGCAGCACTTACAGCAGGCGTAGTGTGATTCCTGCAAAATATACTCCTGAAGCTAGGCCTTATTGCTGTGTTTTCCTAGTGTGTTACACCAACAGGCATTTGCAGCACTTACAGCGGGCGGAGTGTGCCTCCTGCACATTATACACCTGAAGCTAGTCCGTATTGCTGTGTTTTCCTGGTGTGTTACACCAACAGGCATTTGCAGCACTTACAGCAGGCGTAGTGTGATTCCTGCACAATATACTCCTGAAGCTAGGCCTTATTGCTGTGTTTTCCTAGTGTGTTACACCAACAGGCATTTGCAGCACTTACAGCGGGCGGAGTGTGCCTCCTGCACATTATACACCTGAAGCTAGCTCGTATTGCTGTGTTTTCCTGGTGTGTTACACCAACAGGCATTTGCAGCACTTACATCAGGCGTAGTGTGATTCCTGCAAAATATACTCCTGAAGCTAGGCCTTAGTGCTGTGTTTTCCTAGTGTGTTACACCAACAGGCATTTGCAGCACTTACAGCAGGCGTAGTGTGATTCCTGCAAAATATACTCCTGAAGCTAGGCCTTATTGTTGTGTTTTCCTAGTGTGTTACACCAACAGGCATTTGCAGCACTTACAGCAGGCGTAGTGTGATTCCTGCAAAATATACTCCTGAAGCTAGGCCTTATTGCTGTGTTTTCCTAGTGTGTTACACCAACAGGCATTTGCAGCACTTACAGCGGGCGGAGTGTGCCTCCTGCACATTATACACCTGAAGCTAGCCCGTATTGCTGTGTTTTCCTGGTGTGTTACACCAACAGGCATTTGCAGCACTTACAGCAGGCGTAGTGTTATTCCTGCAAAATATACTCCTGAAGCTAGGCCTTTTTGCTGTGTTTTCCCATCTCCCTGCAGGCCATTAGAATGTCTGAAAGGCAAACAAGGAGAGGCAGACAGTCAGGAGCCAATAAAAGAGGGCAAGCAGGCTCTGTGTCTAGAGACAACAGTGCTGGTCGTGGACGCGGTGCATCGCCATCAGCACGTGGCCATGGGACACGTTTGTCCTTCTTTTCGGCAGCTGGACGTGTTGAGCCGCATCATGCCGAAGACTTGGTAGAGTGGATGACCAAGCCCTCCTCATCCTCCTCATCCTCTCTCACCCAGGCTCAGGGTACTGGCAAAGCAGCTGCCAAATTGTCCTCTTCCCTGGTATCAATGTCATCATCAATCACTCCTTCCCTAGACCCACCATGTCCTCCTGAGGAGTCCCCCGAACTGTTTGAGCACAGTGTTGGGTACATGCTCCAGGAGGATGCCCAGCGTTTTGAAGGGTCTGATGATGATACCCAGCTAGAGGAAGGCAGTAGCGTGAGAGCAGAGAGAGGGGATGCTCAAGAGGAAAACCAATCTGGCAGTCATGTTCCAGCAGCTGCAGCATACTGCCAGATTGGCTCCAGTGATGAGGAGGGAGGGGATGATGAGGTCACTGACTCCACGTGGGTGCTTAATAGGAGAGAGGAGGAGGAGGAGGAGGATGAGGAGGAGGCACATCTCCAACGAGGCAGGATGCCCTCGGGGGGCCAGCGTAAGGGCAGCACACCAACGGAATCACACCGCAGAGCTCCGCCTGTGCAGGGCGCTGCCTCTGCCCGTTATTCAAAAAGTTCTTTGGTGTGGGCCTTTTTTGAGTCGAGTGCATCAGATCGCACACCTGCTATTTGCAACATATGTCTCAAGCGTATATCGCGTAGCCAAAACATCACCCGCTTGGGCACCACATGCTTGACCAGACATATGTTGACCTGCCATGCAGCTCGTTGGCAAGCCTACCTTAAAGACCCACACCAAAGAACAAAGCGGACCTCTCCTTGCACCGCATCAGCTGGGATCTCCAACCACACTATACCTTCAGTCCTCTCTGAAACCTGCCCTGACAGGAATGAAGGTGTAGAATTAGGTGTGTCACAGCCAAGTACTTGCGGGCACTCTGCTAGCAGTACACCGACGTCCGATTCTAGCAGGCAAATTTCCCTGCCCCAGAAGTTCACTCCCAGCCATCCACATGCCCAGCGGTTGAATGCTAGCTTGGCTAAATTGCTAGCGCTTCAACTGCTGCCTTTTCAGTTGGTAGACTCGGCCCCCTTCCGTGAGTTTGTGCAATGTGCGGTTCCTCAGTGGCAGGTTCCCAAACGCCACTTTTTCTCATGGAAGGCGATTCCGGCTCTCTACCGGCATGTGGAAGGCAATGTCTTGGCCTCGCTGGACAGGGCGGTCAGTGGTAAGGTGCATATTACCGCTGACTCATGGTCCAAAAGGCATGGACAGGGACGTTACCTTTCTTTCACGGCCCATTGGGTCACTCTTTTGGCAGCTGGGAAGGATGCAGGACAAGGTGCAGTAGTGTTGGAGGTTGTTCCGCCGCCACGCCTCCAAAATGCTACTACTGGTTGTGACACACCTCTCTCCTCCACCCCCTCCTCTTCTTCTCCCTCCATGGCCTCTTTCTGTGCTTTGTCCTTGGAACCAGCGGTGCTCCGTAGGCATTCAAGGGGCTACGCAAGTACGCAGGCAAAAAGATGCCATGCCGTTTTTGCGCTGGTGTGTTTGGGGGACAGGAGCCACACTGGGGCAGAGGTTCTGTCTGCTCTGCAGGGGCAGGCCGAGAGGTGGTTGACGCCACGCCAGCTTAAGCCAGGAATGGTGGTTTGCGACAATGGCACCAACCTCCTCTCCGCCCTCCGACAGGGACAACTGACCCATGTGCCCTGTGTGGCTCACGTCCTTAACCTGGTGGTGCAGCGGTTCTTGGGCAGGTACCCAGGCTTACAGGATGTCCTGAGGCAGGCCAGGAAAGTCTGTGTGCATTTCCGCAGATCTTATAATGCCAGTGCTCGCCTGGCTGAGCTGCAAAAGGAGTTGAACCTGCCCAAGAACCCCCTTATATGTGACATGCCCACCAGGTGGAACTCAACGTTGGCCATGCTGCAGCGGCTGCACACCCAGCAGAGGGCCATCAATGAGTACCTGTGCGACTACGGCACCAGGACAGGGTCAGGGGAGCTCGGGTTTTTTTCACCACGCCAGTGGGGCATGATCAGGGATGCATGCACTGTCCTGGCACCATTTGAGGAGGCCACGAGGATGGTGAGCAGTGACAGTGCATGCATCAGTGACACTGTACCTCTTGTCCACCTGTTGGAACATACGCTGCGTTTAATAATGGACAGGGCACTTGAGGCAGAACAGAGGCAGGAAGAGGAGGACTTCCTTGCCTCTCAAGGCCCCCTTTACCCAGACAGTGTTCCTTCTGTCTCACCCATCGCACAGGAAGAGGAGGAGGAGGAGGAGGAGGGTTGTGTCAGCATGGAGGTGGAGCCTGGCACTCGGCATCATCAGCAGCAGTCTTTTAGGGATGATTTACAGTCCCAAGAAACCCATGGACTTGTACGTGGCTGGGAGGAGGTGGCTGCGGATCATGTCGTCCTTAGTGACCCAGAGGACTCCGGACCGAATGCCTCAGCTAACCTACGCTGCATGGCCTCCCTGATCCTGCAAAGTCTGTGGAAGGATCCTCGTATTTTTCGGATCAAGGAGAGGGACCATTACTGGCTGGCCACTCTCCTTGATCCACGGCACAAGGGTAAGGTTGTGGACCTTATCTTACCGTCGCAGAGGGAGCAGAGGATGAGACAACTCCGGGAGGCCTTGCAGAAAGGTCTGTGCAACCCGTTCCCAGAGACTGGGAGGTTACAAACTCCTGGTCCTGGACAACGAGTTGCTGAGGCTTCGGTCAGTCAAAGAAGGAGCGGTGGGGTAGGCGGCCGTCTGACCGATGCGTTCAGACAATTCTTTAGTCCGCAGCCCCAAGGTATGATCGGTTCCAGCAACCATCGCCAGCGTCTGATATACATGGTGCAGGAATACCTAGGGGCAAGGTCAGACTTGGACACCTTCCCCACCGAAAATCCTCTGGCTTACTGGGTCTTGAGGATGGATCACTGGCCAGAGCTTGCACAGTATGCAATTGAGCTACTGGCCTGTCCTGCATCCAGCGTTCTTTCAGAACGCACATTTAGTGCTGCTGGAGGATTTGTCATGGATCACAGGGTGCGCCTGTCCACCGACTCGGTTGATCGACTGACCTTCATAAAGATGAACCAGTCTTGGATCTCCACCAGCTACCAAACACCTGAAGCTGATATAACAGACTAATTTATTTTCAAATGTCACATCCCTTCAAGACTGATGCTGATGCTGAGAGACTGTCCTATTATGTTGACTGACTATCCTCCTCCTCCTCAATGATCCGATTGATGATGATAGCTTGGAAGAACATTTTTGTTTCTGGTTGCTGCCACCAGTGGCTAAGGCCCAATTTTTCAGCCCCTGGTTTAACAGGGGCATGTAATTACAATTTTTTATGCAATGCTTTGCAGCAGGGCTCATTCCTGCACTCCAACTAGAGTATCTGGGAGAGGTTGCAGTGTCGTGGCACCAGCACCAGTGCCTAAGGCCCAATTTTTCAGCCCCTGTTTAACAGGGGCGTGTAATTACAATTTTTTATGCAATGCTTTGCAGCAGGGCTCTTTCCTGCACTCCAACTAGAGTATCTGGGAGAGGTTGCAGTGTCATGGCACCAGCACCAGTGCCTAAGGCCCAATTTTTCTGCCCCTGTTTAACAGGGGCATGTAATTACAATTCTTGATCTAATAATTCACAGCAGGGCCCATTCCTGCGCCCACCAAGAGTAACTGTGAGGCCTTACAGTGTTGTGTCAACAACACCACCACCACCACCAAAGGCCCAATTTTTCAGCCCCTGTTCAACAGGGGCATGCAATTACAATTCTTGATCTAATAATTCACAGCAGGGCCCATTCATGCGCCCACCAAGAGTAACTGTGAGGGCTCACAGTGTTGTGGCAACACCAACATGTAAGGGGCAAATTTCAGCAGAGTATATACAGCAGGCCCTTACTTTCAAATATCCAACTTACAAACGACTCCTCCTTGCAAACGGAAGGATACAACAGGAAGTGAGAGGAAATCTACCCCTAGGAAGGCAAATTCTCTCCTGTTAAGCCTCGTACACACGGCCGAGATTCTCGTCGAAAAAAACATGTTGTTTTTTTCGACGAGATTCTTGGACAAGAAACTTGTCCCGGCCGAGTGTACACACGCTCGATTCAAAGAACCCGCGGTTCTTTGAATGGAGCGAACGCGGTGACGTCATCGAATACGACGAGCATGCGCTCGTCACATTCGATGCCGTCGCCGCCATCTTGGTTCACCCTACCTATGCCTAGGAAGCTACCGTGCATGCGTCAAAGTCATTTCGAGAGACGGAAAGTGAGGTGAACTGTTCTGAACAGGTGCACACTGCACAGACAGCAAAACAAATGTTACATGGGTGATAACGCTTCCCTATGTTTTCCAAAAAGCTTAAAAATAGATTTTTTGGCTGGAGCTACACTTAAACAATGTACCTGTTTAAAATTACAAACAGATTCTACATAAGAACAAACCTACAGTCCCTGTCTTGTATGCACCGCCTGTATACGGCTGTTCTGAGTATATAGGGCCTTTTTTCTTTTGTGTGCGGGGTTCCCCTTAATATCCATACAAGACCCAAAGGGGCTGGTAATGGGCTGGGGTAGGGAGGGGTGGGGTGATGGGGGGGGGGGGGGGGTGATGGGGTAGCTATGCTATTTTTCTTAAAGATTTTTATCCATATTACCGGGACCAGACATTACATTAAAGCCGCAAGCAGTTTTAAATGGCTTTTTTTCCTTTAGAAATGTAATTGTGTGCAGGGACAGTTCTAAACACGGGAAACACGTGGCACTTCACAGGCATACTTTAGACACCCCCCAGGTACGATATTTAAAGGAATATTTGACTTTTTTTTTTCACTTCATGCATCATTAAAATGACTGCTCCCGAAAAACGGACGTTTTTAAAACTTCTTTTTGCATTGATACATGTCCCCTGGTGCAGAACCCGGGTTCCAAAACCCTTTTTAGGACAATAACATGCATAATAGTCGTTATAATTAGCACTTTAGATTTCGAACGTTCGCATCCATTGTATTTAATAGGGTTCTAACGTTCGTGCAAACTTTAGGTCCGTTCGCGGGTTCTGGTGCGAACCGAACTCGGGGGTGTTCGGCTCATCACTACAAGTCTACCACTTAGGCGTAGATTTCGCCCAGGCCCAGGGAGGCAGATTTTCTAGAATAACGCAAAATTCGTATATTCGTATTATTCATATTCGTAATATTTCGGCATATTCGTAATAATACACATAATTTCAACACTTATTTGCAGAGGTTCCACGGATATGCCATTCACATCACCCCTGACCATCCATAGGGGACCGTATTCCCAGGGTCATCCGTCTCCTGAGTGTTTTTCCATCAAATATCTTGAGTTTTCCACCTCAGTTCCTGGGGCTAGTGAATTGTTTGGCCGGCCTGCAGCTCTCATCGCTCTATTTTAGACTCATAGCTATATTGTAAGTATGGGTGGATATTTTCCATACTTCTGTTTTTCCCCCACCTCCCCTGCCCTGTTACATTGAGACTGATTATTAATGCGTACAACTTCTTAATTATAAATATATATCAAGCATCTGTTCCTGATGAGTGGAGGTCATCCACGAAACGGGTCGAGCTATGCTGATGCCACTATCATGTTTACAGTCAGGATCATTACATCAATTTTATTTGGTTTTATTGCAATATATTGTAACAATCATGCACTTTTATATATGTGTTGTGTGACACATGGGTTATGTGTCTGACGGTATTATTATTATTATGGATTATTATGCTATCTAATTATGATGTTTTGGTTGTACACATCATATATGAAATACATTTTTTTTCTATTATACTCTTTATGTGCATTGTATTGAAATTTAGTAATTACAGTTATATAATGAACTGGTCAGACACAATTTGCATCATGGTCACCCCCCCAGCTGTATGCTTCATACAAAGTCCCAAACCTCTTTCTTCAAGGAAGGAATTTTTTCCCCTGCTGGAGCAAATTGGATCATGCTTTATTGTTTGTTTTTTTTGTTTTTTTTACCTTTCTCTTGATCAACTGTGGGTATAGGATAGTGTATAAGGAGGTTTTCTATTTGTGTGTGTTTTTTTTCTGTGTTCGTTGAAATGGATGGACTTGTGTCCTTTTTCAACCAGATTAACTATGTATCTACGGAGGACCGAATCTTCTTTTTTTAGCTCATTTATATAGATTTTATTTTTTTCAGGTCCCGCATTTCATGTGAGATTGCCAACTTAAAGTGATTCTGTCATGAGAAAGATATGGGGGCTACTAATTCTGACCTCTTCTGTATGAATATTGGTTCCTGGTTGTCATGCTGATGCTTTGACTGCTTTCTGAGTCACTGACCTGGAACAAGTATAGAGATTCTTTTCTGACACTCATTTACACCATGTTTGTTTTGGGTCCAAATATAGGTAGATTCTTGTACTAACCAAGACAAGACTTCCAGATATATTCTTTGGTGGTATTACCATATATACTCGAGTATAAGCCGAGTTTTTCAGCACATTTTTTTGTGCTGAAAATGCCCCCCCTCGGCTTATGTGTCCATCTTCAACTTTGTGCACCTGATCCTGGCCACACATGTAGCCCCACTCTTCATCTAAAAGTGTGCAAAGTTTGTTGTCCAGGGGACCTACGGCCAGGGAGTACCGATTTTTCAAAGCCAGGCACCCCTTCCATAGACTCCCATGTTAAACGTCAGTCTAATCACACAGCGCCGGAGATAAGGTAGGGAGATTGGGCACAGTGAGGCATGGACACAGTGAGGCATGGGCGCAGTGACAGTGAGGCATGGGCACAGTGAGGCATGGACACAGTGAGGCATGGACACAGTAAGGCATGGGCACAGTAAGGCACAGTAAGGCACAGTGAGGCATGGACTCAGTGAGGCACAGTGAGGCATGCAGATGGACACCCTAGGCTTATACTCAAGTCAATAAGTTTTCCCATTTTTTTGTGGTAAAATTAGGTGCCTCGGCTTATATTCGGGTTGGCTTATATGCAGGTATATACGGTACCTTTTTTTTTTATGTCTGTTTTGACCATTTTGCTTACAAATTTGGAAAATATCATTAAATACCCTTTCACAATGTCACATTCAATTTCATCTAAACATACCATTAAATCTTTAAATTCATTGTTCTTTCTTGATTTCCCTATTTACTGTGTTCCTGCAAAACACTTTTGACTCATATGTCCAGGTCATTTTATATGATACTGTGAAAGAGGTTGGCTATATTATTATAAATAATTTATTATTATTATTCATACCTCTTTTAAAGTGGATCCATGATAAAGCCATGGATGTTCAAGTATTTACATATTGTTAAATCGGTTGTATACCCTGTTTTTTAACTTTTACCTACAGGTAAGCCTATAATAAGGCTTACCTGTAGGTAAAAAAAAATATCTCCTAAACCTGTACAGTTTAGGAGATATTCCCCTCGCAATGAGCCGCTGACTGCAGTGGCGCATGCGCAGCAGGGATTCTCGGCTAAAGCCCGGCAACCACCGGACCTTGCCGGCGCGCGGGAGTGACGACATCACCGTTCCAGCCACTCAGAGTGCTGGAGCGGCGATACCCAGAAGACACACCGAGGCAAGATGACATCTCCCTCGGCGTGAACCAGGTAAGTTACGACTCCTCATTCTAAGGTAAGTATTTCATAATGAGCTAGTATGTGGTGCATACTAGCTCATTATGCCTTTTGCCTTTTAGGTATGTAAAAAAAAAAAAAAACAGCAGCGGGTATACCACCACTTTAACTAGCAGTAAACAAGCTTTAAAACAAACCCTCCCTGACCTCTGTAGCTACAAGCAATGATGGCAATTTACTCAATAGAAGGACTAAAGCCTTTTATTTCTTTCTCTTAGCAGCCAAGCTCTCACGGATTCTTCATCAGCCACCGACTCAGCTTTCCCTGCTCCCCCCTCCCCAGTAGATTCTTGGCAGTCTTGTAGCCTTCTAGCCTTTAAACACAAATCTCCAAACACAGAGCAAAAACTGGTGGCTAATAAAGGATCCGTGTGAGCCCAGCTGCTACGAGAACAAATTAAAAGGCTTTAGTCCTTCTGTTAAGAACATTGAGTGAATTGACCTCAATGCTTGTAGCTACAGAGGTTAGTGTGGGCTTGTTTTAAAGCTCATTTACTGCTGTTAAGAGTATGTAAATATGTAGCCAGATTCAAGTTAAGCTCTTATAGCACTTCTTGTCGAAAGTCATATATAATATATAATTAAGCTTTGCCCATTGACTGAAGGAACATGGCAAACCTTGGCCTAAGAAAAATTTTAAAATAGGTAGAATCCTGGGTGAGGTGGAGATGGCCTCCGGTACAATAAAATAAATGTTTTACCAGTAAACCTATTTTCATGTGTGTCTTTGTGCCTCTCCTTCTGTGTCTGTCAGTTACACATGGTTGAGGCTGTCAGTTTTAGCCACTTTATGGTATTAAAAAGAAGAATGTACCATCTGTAATAAATTATAAAGGGTTGGGAGACTTTCATGGTTTATACAATAAACACACCAAGCCTTACATATTCATATGATAGTCATTAAAAATTCCAATACTGTAATTTACAGTACAGGGTACAATGTCCATTTTTTACTCCAACTACAGTAATAAGAATATTAAAAAAATTGTAACATAACTCATAATACATAAATAAAATACATTTGATATTCAGTCCCCCCCCCCCCCAATTTCCCTATAATTTGCAGCCCAGGATACATCATTCCTCAAATTTTGATTTGTTAGATGGTAATAATAATAATATTAGTCATCATCATCATCATCATTAGGGATGAGCTTCGTGTTCGAGTCGAACATACGTTCGACTCAAACATCGGCTGTTCGATCGTTCGACGAAGATCGAACGATTTGGGCCGTTCGTGCCAAATTCGAGTGACGCGAACGGCCCACAATGCACTACGCCATCGCAGTGTCATCCAGGCACTGTGATTGGCCAAGCATGCACTGTGACCCCGCATGCTTGGCCAATCACAGCGCCGGCAGCGAGGAGAGCAATGATTGGCCACAGGCAGGATGCCTGTGGCCAATTATTGCTGAGGGGGTTTAGTACACGCCCCACACTATAAAAGGCCGCCAGCGCGGCGGCCTTGTGTAGTGTGTTCCGGAGTAGGGAAAGAGAAGCATAGGCAGGGACAGTGTCATTATTTTTCCTTTACTAATCCTGGATTCCTTGTGTTTAGGGACAAATAAGGATAGGTAGGGAGAGTGTCAGTGACAGTGTGCTATTCTGTGCTAATCCTTGTTTGTAGGGACAGAGAGGTACAGTGAGGGAAAGTGTCAGTGTGCTATTCTGTTCTAAAACTATTTTGCTGAACCATATTTTCAATCCTTGAGTTTAGGGACAGAGAGGTACGGTGAGGGAAAGTGTCAGTGTGCTATTCTGTTCTAAAACTATTCTGCTGAACCATATTTTCAATCCTTGAGTTGAGGGACAGAGAGGTACAGTGAGTGAAACTGACAGTGTGCTATTCTGTTCTAAACCAATTTTGCTGTTCCATATTTTCAATCCTTGAGTTTAGGGACAGAGAAGGACACTCGTAGAAATTATCAGTGTGCTATTCTGTGCTAAATCTTGTTTGTAGGGAGGGACAGAGTAGGACAGTGAGGGAAAGTGTCAGTGTGCTATTCTGTTCTAAAACTATTTTGCTGAACCATATTTTCAATCCTTGAGTTGAGGGACAGAGAGGTACAGTGAGTGAAACTGACAGTGTGCTATTCTGTTCTAAACCAATTTTGCTGTTCCATATTTTCAATCCTTGAGTTTAGGGACAGAGAAGGACACTCGTAGAAATTATCAGTGTGCTATTCTGTGCTAAATCTTGTTTGTAGGGAGGGACAGAGTAAGACAGTGAGGGAAAGTGTCAGTGTGCTATTCTGTTCTAAAACTATTTTGCTGAACCATATTTTCAATCCTTGAGTTGAGGGACAGAGAGGTACAGTGAGTGAAACTGACAGTGTGCTATTCTGTTCTAAACCAATTTTGCTGTTCCATATTTTCAATCCTTGAGTTTAGGGACAGAGAAGGACACTCGTAGAAATTATCAGTGTGCTATTCTGTGCTAAATCTTGTTTGTAGGGAGGGACAGAGTAGGACAGTAAAGGGAAAGTGTCAGTGTGCTATTCTGTTCTAAAACTATTTTGCTGAACCATATTTTCAATCCTTGAGTTGAGGGACAGAGAGGTACAGTGAGTGAAACTGACAGTGTGCTATTCTGTTCTAAACCTATTTTGCTGTTCCATATTTTCAATCCTTGAGTTGAGGGACAGAGAGGTACAGTGAGTGAAACTGACAGTGTGCTATTCTGTTCTAAACCAATTTTGCTGTTCCATATTTTCAATCCTTGAGTTTAGGGACAGAGAAGGACACTCGTAGAAATTATCAGTGTGCTATTCTGTGCTAAATCTTGTTTGTAGGGAGGGACAGAGTAGGACAGTGAGGGAAAGTGTCAGTGTGCTATTCTGTTCTAAAACTATTTTGCTGAACCATATTTTCAATCCTTGAGTTGAGGGACAGAGAGGTACAGTGAGTGAAACTGACAGTGTGCTATTCTGTTCTAAACCTATTTTGCTGTTCCATATTTTCAATCCTTGAGTTGAGGGACAGAGAGGTACAGTGAGTGAAACTGACAGTGTGCTATTCTGTTCTAAACCAATTTTGCTGTTCCATATTTTCAATCCTTGAGTTTAGGGACAGAGAAGGACACTCGTAGAAATTATCAGTGTGCTATTCTGTACTAAATCTTGTTTGTAGGGAGGGACAGAGTAGGACAGTGAGGGAAAGTGTCAGTGTGCTATTCTGTTCTAAAACTATTTTGCTGAACCATATTTTCAATCCTTGAGTTGAGGGACAGAGAGGTACAGTGAGTGAAACTGACAGTGTGCTATTCTGTTCTAAACCAATTTTGCTGTTCCATATTTTCAATCCTTGAGTTTAGGGACAGAGAAGGACACTCGTAGAAATTATCAGTGTGCTATTCTGTGCTAAATCTTGTTTGTAGGGAGGGACAGAGTAGGACAGTAAAGGGAAAGTGTCAGTGTGCTATTCTGTTCTAAAACTATTTTGCTGAACCATATTTTCAATCCTTGAGTTGAGGGACAGAGAGGTACAGTGAGTGAAACTGACAGTGTGCTATTCTGTTCTAAACCAATTTTGCTGTTCCATATTTTCAATCCTTGAGTTGAGGGACAGAGAGGTACAGTGAGTGAAACTGACAGTGTGCTATTCTGTTCTAAACCAATTTTGCTGTTCCATATTTTCAATCCTTGAGTTTAGGGACAGAGAAGGACACTCGTAGAAATTATCAGTGTGCTATTCTGTGCTAAATCTTGTTTGTAGGGAGGGACAGAGTAGGACAGTGAGGGAAAGTGTCAGTGTGCTATTCTGTTCTAAAACTATTTTGCTGAACCATATTTTCAATCCTTGAGTTGAGGGACAGAGAGGTACAGTGAGTGAAACTGACAGTGTGCTATTCTGTTCTAAACCAATTTTGCTGTTCCATATTTTCAATCCTTGAGTTGAGGGACAGAGAGGTACAGTGAGTGAAACTGACAGTGTGCTATTCTGTTCTAAACCAATTTTGCTGTTCCATATTTTCAATCCTTGAGTTTAGGGACAGAGAAGGACACTCGTAGAAATTATCAGTGTGCTATTCTGTGCTAAATCTTGTTTGTAGGGAGGGACAGAGTAGGACAGTGAGGGAAAGTGTCAGTGTGCTATTCTGTTCTAAAACTATTTTGCTGAACCATATTTTCAATCCTTGATTTGAGGGACAGAGAGGTACAGTGAGTGAAACTGACAGTGTGCTATTCTGTTCTAAACCAATTTTGCTGTTCCATATTTTCAATCCTTGAGTTTAGGGACAGAGAAGGACACTCATAGAAATTATCAGTGTGCTATTCTGTGCTAAATCTTGTTTGTAGGGAGGGACAGAGTAGGACAGTGAGGGAAAGTGTCAGTGTGCTATTCTGTTCTAAAACTATTTTGCTGAACCATATTTTCAATCCTTGAGTTGAGGGACAGAGAGGTACAGTGAGTGAAACTGACAGTGTGCTATTCTGTTCTAAACCTATTTTGCTGTTCCATATTTTCAATCCTTGAGTTGAGGGACAGAGAGGTACAGTGAGTGAAACTGACAGTGTGCTATTCTGTTCTAAACCAATTTTGCTGTTCCATATTTTCAATCCTTAAGTTTAGGGACAGAGAAGGACACTCGTAGAAATTATCAGTGTGCTATTCTGTGCTAAATCTTGTTTGTAGGGAGGGACAGAGTAGGACAGTGAGGGAAAGTGTCAGTGTGCTATTCTGTTCTAAAACTATTTTGCTGAACCATATTTTCAATCCTTGTGTTTAGGGACAGAGAAGGATAGGCAGGGGACAGTGTCAGTGTCATTGTTGCTAAGCCTCCTGCACAGTATACACCTGAAGGTAGCCCTTATTGCTGTTTTTCCCATCTCCCTGCAGGCCATCCATTAAAATGTCTGGAAGGCAACCAAGGAGAGGCAGACAGTCAGGAGGCAAAAAAAGAGGGCAAGCAGGCTCTGTGTCTGGGGGCAACAGTGCTGGTCGTGTACGCGGTGCATTGTCATCAGCACATGGCCATGGGACACGCTTGTCCTTGTTTTCGGCAGCTGGACATGTTGAGCCACATCATGCCGAAGACTTGGTAGAGTGGATGACCAAGCCCACCTCATCCTCCTCATCCTCTCTCACCCAGGCTCAGGATACTGGCAAAGCAGCTGCCAAAGCATCCTCTTCTCTGGTATCATTATCTTCATTAGTCAATCCTTCCCTAGACCCACCATGCCCTCCTCCTGAGGAGTCCCCCGAACTGTTTGAGCACAGTGTTGGGTACATGCTCCAGGAGGATGCCCAGCGTTTGGAAGGATCTGATGATGATACCCAGCTAGAGGAAGGCAGCAGCGTGAGAGCAGAGAGAGGGGATGCTCAAGAAGGACACCAATCTGGCAGTCATGCTCCAGCAGCTGCAGCATATTGCCAGATTGGCTCCAGTGATGAGGAGGGAGGGGATGATGAGGTCACTGACTCCACGTGGGTGCCTAATAGGAGAGAGGAGGAGGAGGAGGATGAGGAGGAGGCACATCTCCAACGAGGCAGGATGCCCTTGAGTGGCCAGCGTATGGGCAGCACACCGACGGAATCACACCGCAGAGCTCCGCCTGTGCAGGGCGCTGCCTCTGCCCGTCATGCAAAAAGTTCTTTGGTGTGGGCCTTTTTTGAGGCGAGTGCATCAGATCGCACAGCTGCTGTTTGCAACATATGTCTCAAGCGTATATCGCGTGGCCAAAACATCAGCCGCTTGGGCACCACATGCTTGATCAGACGTATGTTGACCTGCCATGCAGCTCGTTGGCAAGCCTACCTTAAAGACCCACACCAAAGAACAAAGCTGACCTCTTCTTGCACCGCATCAGCTGGGATCTCCAACCCCACTATACCTTCACTCCTCTCTGAAACCTGCTCTGAGAGGAATGAAGGTGTAGAATTAGGTGTGTCACAGGCAAGTACTTGCAGGCACTCTGCTAGCAGTACACCAACGTCCGATTCTAGCAGGCAAATTTCCCTGCCCCAGCTGCTGGACCGTCGAAAGAAGTTCACTCCCAGCCATCCACATGCCCAGCGGTTGAATGCTAGCTTGGCTAAATTGCTAGCGCTTCAACTGCTGCCTTTTCAGTTGGTAGACTCGGCCCCCTTCCGTGAGTTTGTGCAATGTGCGGTTCCTCAGTGGCAGGTTCCCAAACGACACTTTTTCGCACGGAAGGCTATTCCGGCTCTCTACAGGCATGTGGAAGGCAATGTCTTGGCCTCGCTGGACAGGGCGGTCAGCGGTAAGGTGCATATTACCGCTGACTCATGGTCCAGCAGGCATGGACAGGGACGTTACCTTTCTTTCACGGCCCATTGGGTCACTCTTTTGGCAGCTGGGAAGGATGCAGGACAAGGTGCAGTAGTGTTGGAGGTTGTTCCACCGCCACGCCTCCAAAATGCTACTACTGGTTGTGACACACCTCTCTCCTCCACCCCCTCCTCTTCTTCTTCCTCCATGGCCTCTTCCTGTGGTTTGTCCTCGGAACCAGCGGTGCTCCGTAGGCGTTCAAGGGGCTACGCAAGTACGCAGGCAAAAAGATGCCATGCCGTGCTTGCGCTGGTGTGTTTGGGGGACAGGAGCCACACTGGGGCAGAGGTCCTGTCTGCTCTGCAGGGGCAGGCCGAGAGGTGGTTGACGCCACGCCAGCTTAAGCCAGGAATGGTGGTTTGCGACAATGGCACCAACCTCCTCTCCGCCCTCTGACAGGGACAACTGACCCATGTGCCCTGTATGGCTCACGTCCTTAACCTGGTGGTGCAGCGGTTCTTGGGCAGGTACCCGGGCTTACAGGATGTCCTGAGGCAGGCCAGGAAAGTCTGTGTGCATTTCCGCAGATCTTATAATGCCAGTGCTCGCCTGGCTGAGCTTCAAAAGGAGTTGAACCTGCCCAAGAACCGCCTTATATGTGACATGCCCACCAGGTGGAACTCAACGTTGGCCATGCTGCAGCGGCTGCACACGCAGCAGAGGGCCATCAATGAGTACCTGTGCGACTACAGCACCAGGACAGGGTCAGGGGAGCTCGGTTTTTTTTCACCACGCCAGTGGGGCATGATCAGGGATGCATGCACTGTCCTGGCACCATTTGAGGAGGCCACGAGGATGGTGAGCAGTGACAGTGCATGCATCAGTGACACTGTACCTCTTGTCCACCTGTTGGAGCACACGCTGCGTGGAATAATGGACAGGGCACTTGAGGCAGAACAGAGGCAGGAAGAGGAGGACTTCCTTGCCTCTCAAGGCCCCCTTTACCCAGACAGTGTTCCTTCTGTCCCACCCATCGCACAGGAAGAGGAGGAGGAGGAGGAGGAGGAGGAGGAGGATTGTGTCAGCATGGAGGTGGAGGCTGGCACTCAGCATCATCAGCAGCAGTCTTTTAGGGATGATTTACAGTCCCAAGAAACCAGTGGACTTGTACGTGGCTGGGAGGAGGTGGCTGCGGATCATGTCGTCCTTAGTGACCCAGAGGACTCCGGACTGAATGCCTCAGCTAACCTACGCTGCATGGCCTCCCTGATCCTGCAAAGTCTGCGGAAGGATCCTCGTATTCTTCGGATCAAGGAGAGGGACCATTACTGGCTGGCCACTCTCCTTGATCCACGGTACAAGGGTAAGGTTGCGGACCTTATCGTACCGTCGCAGAGGGAGCAGAGGATGAGACAACTCCGGGAGGCCTTGCAGAAAGGTCTGTGCAACGCGTTCCCAGAGACTGGGAGGTTACAAACTCCTGGTCCTGGACAACGAGTTGCTGAGGCTTCGGGCAGTCAAAGAAGGAGCGGTGGGGAAGGTGGCCGTCTGACCGATGCGTTCAGACAATTCTTTAGTCCGCAGCCCCAAAGTATGATCGGTTCCAGCAACCATCGCCAGCGTCTGATATACATGGTGCAGGAATACCTAGGGGCAAGGTCAGACTTGGACACCTTCCCCACCGAAAATCCTCTGGCTTACTGGGTCTTGAGGATGGATCACTGGCCAGAGCTTGCACAGTATGCAATTGAGCTACTGGCCTGTCCTGCATCCAGCGTTCTTTCAGAACGCACATTCAGTGCTGCTGGAGGATTTGTCACGGATCACAGGGTGCGCCTGTCCACCGACTCGGTTGATCGACTGACTTTCATCAAGATGAACCAGTCTTGGATCACCACCAGCTACCACACACCAGATGCTGATATAACAGACTAATTGATTTTAAAATGTCACATCCCTTCAAGACTGATGCTGATGCTGAGTGCCTGTGCTGTTATGTTGACTGGCTATCCTCCTCCTCCTCCTCAATGATACGATTAACGATGATAGCTTGGAAGATCATTTTGGTTTATGGGTGACGCCACCAGTGCCTAAGGCCCAATTTTTCAGCCCTTGTTTAACCACTTAACAACCACCTGCCGACAAATAACGTCGACAAGGTGGTTGCTTAACTCTGGGAGGACGTTATATAACGTCCTCCCAGAAGGGCGCGCACACGGGAAACTCCGTGACCGCCGGGTCCAGAGGACCCGGCGGATCACGAATCGCGGTAAATCGCCGCTGATAGCGGCCGTTTACCACGTAATCGCTCCGTCAAATGACGGAGCAATCACTTGTAAACAGACCGGCGTCATTTGATGACGCCGGTTCCTCCCTCCCCTCTCTGTACCGATCGGTACAGTGTGAGAGGGGAGGGGGAGGGAGCAGATGGCAGCAGCAGCACTGTGGGCTGGATCTGTGACAATTGCAGTCACAGATCCATAAATCCATCCATCCCTGCTCAGCCATCCCTGTGCTATACCCTGCCAATACTCTGCAATACACCCTGCCAATACTCTGCAAAATACCCTGCCAATACTCTGCAATACCCTGGTGCAATACTCTGCAATACCCTGGTGCAATACTCTGCAATACCCTGGTGCAATACTCTGCAATACCCTGCGAAATACTCTGCAATACCCTGCGAAATACTCTGCAATACCCTGCGAAATACTCTGCAATACCCTGGTGCAATACTCTGCAATACCCTGGTGCAATACTCTGCAATACCCTGGTGCAATACTCTGCAATACCCTGGTGCAATACTCTGCAATACCCTGCACAATACTCTGCAATACCCTGCAAAATACTCTGCAATACCCTGCAAAATACTCTGCAATACCCTGCGCAATACTCTGCAAAATACTCTGCAATACCCTGCACAATACTCTGCAATACCCTGCACAATACTCTGCAATACCCGCCACAATACTCTGCAATACCCGCCACAATACTCTGCAATACCCGCCACAATACTCTGCAATACCCTCCACAATACTCTGCAATACCCTCCACAATACTCTGCAATACCCTCCACAATACCCTGTGCAATACCCTCCACAATACCCTGTGCAATACCCTGCCATACACCGCAATACCCTGCCATACACCGCAATACCCTGCCATAGTCCGCAATACTCCGCAAAGCCCTGCAATACTCCGCAATGCCCGGCAATACTCCGCAATGCCCGGCAATACTCCGCAATGCCCGGCAATACTCCGCAATGCCCGGCAATACTCTGCAATAACCACTTCCCGCCCTCCGGCCGTCATATGACGTCCTTGACTTTGTGCGGGGATATCTGAATGATGGGAGCAGCTACAGGCATCATTCAGATATTAGCTTTTTCAGCCGGCGATTCCCTACACCATAAGAACAATCATAGCGGCTGTTCCGCCGCTTGATCATTCTTACGGGAGGCGAGAGGGGATGTCCCCCCCCCCCGCCGCCCTCCGGTGCTTCTACCGACTCACCGCTACGATCAAAGCCAGGATTGTTGTTTTTTTTTTTTTGTTTTTTTTCAGGCTTCCCAGCCTAGAGGTGAGATGTGGGGTCTTATTGACACCCCCCCCCCCATATCTCACTGTAAAGAGGACCTGTCATGCCATATTCCTATTACAAGGGATGTTTACGTTCCTTGTAATAGGTATAAAAGTGATCAAAAAAATGTTTAGGGCGGAAAAACATGTCAAACTAAAATAAATAAAGTAAAATGAAGAATAAATTTTTTTTTTTTTTTAAAGCGCCCCTGTCCCCGTGAGCTCGCATACAGAAGCGAACGCATACGTAAGTCCCGCCCACATATGAAAACGGTTTTCAAACCACACATGTGAGGTATCTCTGCGAACGTTAGAGCGAGAGCAATCATTTTGGCCCTAGACCTCCTCTGTAACTCAAAACATGTAACCAGTAAAAATATTTAAATCGTTGCCTATGGGGATTTTTTAAGTAGCGAAGTTTGGCGCCATTCCACGAGTGTGTGCAATTTTTAAGGGCGACATGTTAGGTATCTATTTACTCGGCGTAACTTCATCTTTCACATTATGCAAAAACATTGGGCTAACTTTACTGTTTTTTTTTTTTTTTTAAGCACAAAACATTTTTTTTCCGTAAAAAACGCGTTAAAAAAATTGCTGCGCAAATATCGTGCGAGATAAAAAGTTGCAACAACCACCATTATATTCTCTAAGGTCTTTGCTAAAAAAACATATATAATGTTTTGGGGTTCTATGTAATTTTCTAGCAAATAAATGATGATTTTTACATGTAGGAGAGAAATGTCAGAATTGGCCTTGGTGCTCCAGAACGCCTGAAGGTGCTCCCTGCATGTTGGGCCTCTGTATGTGGCCACGCTGTGTAAAAGTCTCACACATGTGGTATCGCCATACTCGGGAGTAATAGCAGAATGTGTTTTGGGGTGTAATTTGTGGAATGCATATGCTGTGTGTGAGAAATAACCTGCTAATATGACAATTTTGTGAAGAAAAAAAAAGAGAAAAAAAAAATCTTGATTTTGCAAAGAATTGTGGGAAAAAATGACAACTTCAAAAAACTCACAATGCCTCTTTCTGAATACCTTGGAATGTCTTCTTTCCAAAAAGGGGTCATTTGGGGGGTATTTGTACTTTTCTGGCATGTTAGGGTCTCAAGAATTGAGATAGGCCGTCAGTACTTCAGGTGTAATCAATTTTCAGATATTGGCACCATAGCTTGTGGACTCTATAACTTTCACAAAGACCAAATAATATCCACCAATTTGTACTTATTTTTACCAAAGATATGTAGCAGTATAAATTTTGGCCAAAATTTATGAAGAAAAAATAGTAATTTGCAAAATTTTATAACAGAAACGAAAAAAAAATCATTTTTTTACAAAATTTTCAGTCTTTTTTCTCTTATAGCGCAAAAAATAAAAAACCCAACAGTGATTAAATACCACCAAAAGAAAGCTCTATTTGTGTGAAAAAAAGGACAAAAATTTCATATGGGTACAGTGTTGTATGACTGAGTAATTGTCATTCAAAATGTGAGAGCACCGAAAGCTGAAAATTGGTCTGGTTATTAAGGGGGTTTAAGTGCCCAGTGGTCAAGTGGTTAACAGGGGCGTGTAATTAAAATTTTTGATGCAATACTTTGCAACAGGCCTCATTGCTGTGCTCCAAGTACAGTATCTGTGAGGGGTTGCAGTGTTGTGCCACCAGTGCCTAAGGCCCAATTTTTCAGCCCCTGTTCAACAGGGGCATGCAATTATAATTATTGATCTAATAATTCACAGCAGGGCCCATTGCTGCGCCCACCAAGAGTAACTGTCA
This sequence comes from Rana muscosa, assembly GCA_029206835.1. Taxonomy (NCBI): domain Eukaryota; kingdom Metazoa; phylum Chordata; class Amphibia; order Anura; family Ranidae; genus Rana; species Rana muscosa. Next base: position 75,942,030 of record CM055128.1, read on the forward strand.
GGCCTTACAGTGTTGTGGCACCAGCACCACCATCACCACCACCACCACCACCAAAGGCCCAATTTTTCAGCCCCTGTTCAACAGGGGCATGCAATTATAATTATTGATCTAATAATTCACAGCAGGGAGCATTGCTGCGCCCACCAAGAGTAACTGTCAGGCCTTACAGTGTTGTGGCACCAGCACCACCATCACCACCACCACCACCACCAAAGGCCCAATTTTTCAGCCCCTGTTCAACAGGGGCATGCAATTATAATTATTGATCTAATAATTCACAGCAGGGAGCATTGCTGCGCCCACCAAGAGTAACTGTCAGGCCTTACAGTGTTGTGGCACCAGCACCACCATCACCACCACCACCACCACCAAAGGCCCAATTTTTCAGCCCCTGTTCAACAGGGGCATGCAATTATAATTATTGATCTAATAATTCACAGCAGGGACCATTGCTGCGCCCACCAAGAGTAACTGTCAGGCCTTACAGTGTTGGGGCACCAGCACCACCATCAAAGGCCCAATTTTTACTACCACTGATCAACAATTATATGTTATTACAATTCCTGATATTATACTTGACAGAAGGGCGTTCCAGCACCCACCAAGAATAACTGTGAGTGCTTTCAGTGTTGTGCCAACACCAACACCTAAGGGGCCAATTTCTGCAGAGTATATACGGAAGGTCCCTACTTTCAAACATCCAACTTACAAACTCCTACTACTTGCAAACGGAAGAAGACAACAGGAAGTGAGAGGAAATCTACCCCTTGGAAGGAAAATTCTCTCCTGTAAGAATTAATATGGGAGAAAGGTGTCTCCTCTCTACTGATGCTTTATCACCAATCCTTGTTTCAATAAAAACACCACATTTCAAAAACAGTTGTCATTGGGACGCAAAGTGAGGTGAAATGTTCTGAACAGGGGCACAGACAGCAAAAAAAATGTGACAGGGGTGATAACCGTTCCCTATGTTTTACAAAAAACTAAAAAAAAGGAATTTGCCATGGAGCTCCACTTAAACAATGCAGCTGTTCAAAATTATAAACAGATTCTACATAAGAACAAACCTACAGTCCCTGTCTTGTATGCACCGCCTGTATACGGCTGTTCAGAGTATATAGGTCCTTTTTTATTTTGTGTGCGGGGTTCCCCTTAATATCCATACAAGACCCAAAGGGGCTGGTAATGGGCTGGGGTAGGGGGGGGGGGGGGGTTGATGGGGTAGCTATGCCATTTTTCCTAAAGATTTTCATCCATATTACCGGGACCAGACATTGCATTAAAGCCGCAAGCAGTTTTAAATGACTTTTTTCCCTTTAGAAATGTTATTTTGTGCAGGGACAGTTCTAAACACGGGAAACACGTGGCACTTCACAGGCATACTTTAGACACCCCCCAGGTACAATATTTAAAGGAATATTTGACTTTTTTTTTCACTTTATGCATCATTAAAATGACTGGTCCCGGAAAACGTCCGTTTTTAAAACTTATTTTTGCATTGATACATGTCCCCTGGTGCAGAAGCCGGGTTCCCAAACTCTGTTTCGGACAATAACATGGATAATAGTCGTTATAATTAGCACTTTAGAATCCGAACGTTCGCATCCATTGTATTTAATAGGGTTCTAATGTTCGTGCAAACTTTCGGTCCGTTCGCGGGTTCTGGTGCGAACCGAACCCGGGGGTGTTCGGCTCATCACTAATCATCATATTAATAATAATAATAATAATAATAATAATAACAATAATATTAGCCATCATCATCATCATCATCATATTAATAACAATAATAACAATAATAATTCATATTATTACTAATATTACATTTATTGTTGTTATGAATACTACTACTACTAATAGTAATTATAATAACAGCTTTTGCTATTATTATTATAATTATTATTATTGCTGCTACTACTATGATTATTATTATTATTATTACCATTTTTAGTAGTAGTAGTAGTAGTAGAAGTAGTATATATTGCTAAACTTTTTCAAGTAAATGAGAAATGACAGACATTATCACTATTTCAGGGGTAATTGTGCATCGTTGTCTCCTGCGAAGTTAATAAAACCTATAATAGTATTAATATTTAGAAATGATGTATTGTTACACTTTAACTTTGGCACGTAAGAAAATGTCTCCTGCAATGCGAGAACCCGCCAGCATTAACCTTTGCATGTTAAAGTTTTGGCCACAGCCGTGACTCAGCTCAGTAAGCGAGATATTCTCTAATAACCGATCACACTGAGTAATTGTGGTTGAGATGGGGAAGTCCTGACACACCTGATTATTACATGAACTTTGCATTGCGTGCTTGATATGCTTCATCTAATCTTTTACATGAATTGCTTTGACGAGAGAGGGATAAAGTCATATAAATTCACATAAAACTGGACACTATACAGATTGTTAAAGACGTCAATGACAAACATAGGAATGGAATAAAGATATCCAATTAAATCCAGCTACAAGAGACCATCATATGTTAAGCAATAATACAGGTTAAAAAAATTACTCTATAAGCACATGTTAAAACCCTTTCATGCCTAAGCCTTTTTCTAAAAATTGTTACTCACAAGTTAAAATTCATATTTTTTAGTAGAAAGCCACTAAAGCCCTGTACACATGATCGTATTTCCTATGGATTCAATTCCGATGGATTTTTCCATCAGAATTCCGATGAAGCTGACTTCCATCAGTCTTGCCTACACACCATCAGTCAAAAATCTGACCGTCCCAAACGCTGTAACGTAAACCACTCTGATGAGCCGAGAAAAATTAAGTTCAATGCTTCTGAGCATGCGTCGACTTGATTCTGAGCATGCGTGGGTTTCCACACAGAAGAACGGGATTTGCTATCGTTTTTTTTCCATCAGATAAATTTAAAACATGTTCTATTTTTTCTCACCGATGGAAAAAAGACCGATGGGGCCAATACACGATCGGTTTGTCTGAGTAAAAAAGTCCATTGGACTGTTTTCATCGGTAAAACTGATCATGTGTACAGGGCATTAGAACCCCCAAACATTTTATTTATATATATGCGTCGCTTTAACTGACAATTGCGCGGTCATGCAACGTGGCTCCCAAACAAAATTGGCATCCTTTTTTTCCCACAAATAGAGCTTTCTTTTGATGGTATTTGATCACCTCTGCGGTTTTTATTTTTTGCGCTATAAACAAAAATAGAGCGACAATTTTGAAAAAAAAACAATATTTTTTACTTTTTGCTATAATAAATATCCCCAAAAAATATATAAAAATATTTTTTTCCTCAGTTTAGGCCGATACGTATTCTACATATTTTTGGTAAAAAAATCTCAATAAGCAGTTATTGATTGGTTTGCGCAAAAGTTATAGCGTCTACAAAATAGGGAGTAGTTTTATGGCATTTTTATTAATATTTTTTTTTTTACTAGTAATGGCGGCGATCAGCGATTTTTATCGTGACTGCGACATTATGGCGGACACTTTTGGCACTATTTTGGGACCATTGTCATTTTTACAGCGATCAATGCTATAAAAATGCACTGATTACTGTGAAAATGACACTGGCAGTGAAGGGGTTAACCTGTAGGGGGTGCTGAAGGGGTTAAGTGTGACCTAATGTGTGATTCTTACTGTGTGGGGGCGTGGCTTGGCAGATGATGTCACTGATCGTCGTTCCCTATGACAGGGAACAGACGATCAGTGACAGTCTCACTAGGAAGCACGGGGAGAGGATTGTTTAGACTTACCTCTCCCGTTCTTCAGCTCTGTGACCTGATTGCGGGACACCGGCGGCGATTGGGTCCACGGGTCCCGCGGGCGCGGTCACAGAGCTCAGGACCGGGTCGCGAGCGCACCGCCAGCGGCGCGCGCAAGACCCATGGCTGGGCTTCTTTAAGAGGACGTACCTGTACATGCTTGTGCCCAGCCGTGCCATTATCCCCCACACCATTACACCAATAGCACCAGCCTGAACCATTGATACAAGGCAGGATGGATCCATATTTTCATGTTGCTTACGCGAAATTCTGACCCTACCATCTGAATGTCGCAGGTGAATCGGGACTCATTAGACCAGGCAACATTTTTCCAATCTTCTATTGTCCAATTTTAATGAGCCTGTGCGAGTTGTAGTTTCCTGTTCTTAGCTGACAGAAGTGGCACCCGGTGTGGTCTTCTGCTGCTGTAGCCCGTCTGCTTTAAGGTTCGATGTGTGGTGCATTCAGAGATGGTATTCTGCATATTGTGGTTGTACCGAGTCGTTATTTTAGTTACTGTTGCCTTTCTATCATCTTGAACCAGGCTGCCCATTCTCCTCTGACCTCTGACATCAACAAGTCATTTTCATCCACACAACTGCCGCTCACTGAATGTTTTCTCTTTTTCAGGCCATTCTCTGTAATCCCTTGAGATGGTTTTGGTTAAATATCCCAGTAGATCAGAAGTTTTTGAAATACTCAGACCAGCCCGTCTGGCGCCAACAACCATACCACATTCAAAGTCACTTAAATTAAGGTGACCAGATTTTTAAAATGAAATCCGGGGACATATTTTTTTTCTACTAGTAATGGCGGCAATCAGCTACTCTCTGCCCGTCGCCGCCCGCCTCACAGCCTGTCAAGTCTTACTCTCCGGGCCCCGGTTACTACTGGGTGGGGAGCGGAGGAAGATCACTCCGCCAGGAAAGGCAAGGAGATAAGCAGGCAGGTGGCTGGCCGGGACTTGAGCCAAGGCAGAAGAACATGCGAGCCGGAGCAGAACGGGCATGCACCCTAAACTGAAGAAATATTCCCTCCGCTCTGACCAGCACATGATCATCAGAAATGGAAACAGATAATGGAAAAAAAATCAGATTTTTTTTTTTAATTCTGCACTGACTGTCTTTAAAATTGCCCCAGCCCCTGTTCAAATCCAATCCGGGGACAAAACTGGGGACAGACTTGGTCCAGGGACAGTGACCTCAATCCGGGGACTGTCCCCTGAAACCGGGGATGTCTGGTCACCCTAACTTAAATCCCCTTTCTTCCCGATTCTGATGCTCGGTTTGAACTTCAGCAATTCATCTTCACCACGTCTAGATGTCTAAATGTATTGAGTTGCTGCCATGTGACTGGGTGATTAGCAATTTGTGTTACCAAGCAATTGAACAGGTTTATCTAATAAAGTGGCAGGTGAGTGTAAATACATAGTCATTAACATCTTATACAAACCCTAGCAGGATTTTTCAAAGCAAAACCACCCCCTTCCCCCTTGGCAATGTCCTGAAGTCCTAAAGCAGGTATGTCAAATGAAAAAGATGGACAAGTCGAGCAAAATGTATTCACAAGGGGCTGCCCTGAGTCTACTGAAGGCTTTACTACTGATGTCTAATGGCAAACTAATGGTGGTAAAGTTTGATCTCCCTATTCTGTTTTCGTACCCTGTTTGAATTTCATTTGATTTCTTTCTGTTTAATCTTCTTTGGTCATATACAATGCCTTGTAAAAGTATTCACCCCCCCCCCTTGGCTTTTTACCTATTTGTTACATTACGGCCTTTAGTTCAATGTTTTTTTAATCTGAATTATGTGTGATGGATCAGAACACAATAGTCTAAGTTGGTGAAGTAAAATTAGAAAAATATATACATAAAACTATTTTTCAGAAATACAAAACTGATAATTGGCATGTGTGTATGTATTCACCCCCTTTGTTATGAAGCCCATAAAAAGCTCTGGTGCAACCAATTACCTTCAGAAGTCACATAATTAGTGAAATGGTGTCCACCTGTGTACAATCTAAGTGTCACATGATCTGTCATTACATATTTTTGAAAGGCCCCAGAGGGGCCTTTTTGAAAGGCCCCAGAGGCTGCAACACCTAAGCTAGAGGCACCACTAACCGAACACTGCCATGAAGACAAAGGAACTCTCCAAACAAGTAAGGGACAATGTTGTTGAGAAGTACAAGTCAGGGTTAGGTTAAAAAAAAAAATATCCAAATCTTTGATGATCCCTAGGAGCACCATCAAATCTATCATAACCAAATGGAAAGAACATGGCACAACAGCAAACCTGCCAAGAGACGGCCGCACACCAAAACACCAAGGAGGGCATTCATCAGAGAGGCAGCACAGATACCTAAGGTAACCCTGGAGGAGCTGCAGAGTTCCACAGCAGAGACTGGAGTATCTGTACATAAGATGACAATAAACTGTACGCTCCATAGAGTTGGGCTTTATGGCAGAGTGGCCAGAAGACAGCCATTACTTTCAGCAAAAAGCAAAATGGCACGTTTTGAAATGTATGGAGGAAGGTGCTCTGGGCTGATGAGACTAAAAAACCCAACAAATCACATCACCCAAAGAACACGGGACTGGGAAACTGGTCAGAGTTGAGGGAAGGATGGGTGGTGCAATATACAGGGATATTCTTGAGCAAAACCTGTACCACTCTGTGTGTGATTTAAGCCTAGGACGGAGGTTCACCTTCCAGCAGGACAATGACCCCAGCAACACTTGAGTGGTTTAAGGGGAAACATGTAAATGTGTTGGAATGGCCTAGTCAAAGCCCAGACCTCAATCCAATAGAAAATCTGTGGTCAGACTTAAAGATTGCTGTTCACAAGTGCAAACCATCCAACTTGAAGGAGCTGGAGCAGTTTTGCAAGGAGGAATGGGCAAAAATCCCAGTGGTAAGATGTGGCAAGCTCATAGAGACTTATCCAAAGCGACTTGAAGCTGTGATAGCCGCAAAAGCTGGCTCTACAAAGTATTGACTTTAGGGGGGTAAATAGTTATGCACATTGACTTTTTCTGTTATATTGTCCTATTTGTTGCTTCACAATAAATTAAAAAAAAAAAAAAACATCTTCAACGTTGTGGGCATGTTCTGTAAATTTAATGATGCAAATCCTCAAATAAATTATCTTATTTCCAGGTTGAGAGGCAACAAAACACGAAAAATGCCAAGGGAGGTGAAAACTTTTGCAAAGCACTGTATGCACCAACCCTATTGTTACTTTCATTTAATGGTTAAATACAGGTTTGTAGAAGACCACAGACCAAAGCCTAAGCAGAAACAGTGAAGGAGTCTACACCACGATGGGGCTCAAGCTGCCAGCCAGTTGGATACTGTATATCTGTAAGTAAAGTAAAAAAACTTCTTTAAAAGTCAGCCTTTGTAAATAGTACATATTCTGAATGTCCTTTCAGCAAAGCTTTCTATAATTATTGAAGGGAGGAAAAAGTGACAAAATTAAACAATCCACTCAACCAAGTTAGCAAATTAATCTTTTAATTTAAGTCCAAGCTCGGCAGCCTGAGTAATTTCAGATAACACACAGCAGATGAAAAACTGCAGATAATATCTATTTTCCATTATTGGAGTTTAGAACTAAAAAAAAAAAAAAATATTCAGTGTTCAAATTAGAACTGTTCTTTTCTTATTTTGCATGCGGGTTTATTATTTCAGACTGATCTGAAATCACTATCTTTGTGATGGTGTGACCTTTAATCAGCCAAAGCTTTTTTTCTGTTTTGTGAATGCTTTTTACTTGCATGGCTGCTAGGCAATAGAGCTAATAGCGGTCAGAGTAAAATGGCAAACTTTTTTTTTTCCTGTTGAAATTTGGTGGAATTAAAGGGACACTGTTCAAAAAAAGAAATCCTCTTTTAAATTGTTATAATGATCACTGACTTTTTATTTTCTTGTACAGACAGTCCTCAGCTTTGTCAGTAAAACAACAAACACGGCGCTGGATTCAGATGTTCTAAGGGTCACTGAAATTGTCACTGAAAATACTGAATGAACCCTCTTCATCCTGCTATACCCTCTGTAGCAAACTATGTAAAAAAAAAAAAAAACAGGGATATTTATTTAGTTCACATATATTGCAATACATGTTTAAGCTGGCCAACTGCGTCAAAGTAATGCCAGGAAAGAAAATTGTATCATCAATAGCTTGCCTTAACACAGTCACAGTGGCTAGACCAGCATGATCCAGAGTAGTGGATGGGTAAACAACTATTGTTGCTAAACAACAGTACCTGCAGCCTATGGAAAGGTTTTTATGTGGTCATGGGAGCGGGCAAGAGAATCGTAGAGATTCAGCTCTAGTGAGCATAGTGCGTGATATCAGCCTTCTTCTCCCTAAATCCTGCCCACACAGTAGTAAATGACTTAGTTCTAATGCCGTGTACACACGACCGTTTTTAATGTCATTGAAAAAAACAAAGTTTTTCTCAACGTGATTCTTCTCAAGCCTGCCTTGCCTACACACTATCGTGAAAAAAAAAATGCTCGAGCAAAGCGCGGTGACATACAACACGTACGACGGCACTATAAAGGGGAAGTTCCATTCGGATGGTGCCACCCTTTGGGCTGCTTTTGCTGATCCTCGTGTTAGTAAAATTTGGTGAGAGACGATTCGCACTTTTCAGCCTCGTGCTCTTCAGTCCATTACAGAGTGACCAATGTGCTATCTCCATTATGAACGCTTTTTTCACGTCGTTAAAGCCAACACACGACCGTTTTTTACGATGACGTGAAAAACGCAGAGAAAAAATAGAGCATGTTCCAAATTTTTAATGGGCATTTTTCACGTCGCGAAAAATGCTCTGGAGCCCACACACAATCGTTTTTAATGACCAAATAAAAAAATGGCATTTTTCTCGTCATGAAAAACGGTTGTGTGTACGTGGCATTAGAGTCACCAGGTGTGTTCTTTGTGATAGCCAGCTAGGAGAGAGGTAGGTAGAGCAGAGTCGCTGGACTAGGAGAGAGATAGGTGAGCAGAGTCGCTGGACTAGGAGGGGGGCACGTGGAGCAGAGTTGTTGGATTAGGAGAGGGACAGGGGGGTTGTGTGGAGGAGTCCCTGGACTAGAAGAGAGTTAGGTAGAGCAGAGTCACTGGAATAGGAGCGGGGCATGCGGAGAAGTGTTCCTGGTTTAAGAGAAGAGGAGGGGGATGTGTGTGCAGGAGTCTCTGGAATAGTCCCTGGAATAGGGATGAGCTCGGTGTTCAAGTCGAACATCGGCAAATTCAAGTGACGCGAACGGCCCACAATACACTGCGTCATCGCAGTGCAATCCTGGCGCTGTGATTGGCCAAGCATGCACTGTGACCCCGCATGCTTGGCCAATCACAGCGCCGGCAGCTAGGAGAGCCATAATTGGCCACAGGCAGGTTGCCTGTGGCCAATTATAGCTCAGGGGGTTTAGCACACGCCCCACACTATAAAAAGCCGCCAGCGCGGCGGCCTTGTGTAGTGTGTTCCGGCGCAGGGAAAGAGTTACATAGGCAGGGACAGTGTCAGTGCTATTCGTACCTCAAACTTGTGTGTAGGGAGAGAGAAGGATAGGCAGGGAGAGTGTCAGTGTCATATTCTTTGCTAAACCTTGTGTGCATGGAGAGAGAAGGATAGGCAGGGGACAGTGTCAGTGTCACATTCTTTGCTAAACCTTGTGTGCAGGGAGAGAGAAGGATAGGCAGGGAGAGTGTCAGTGTCATATTCTTTGATAAACCTTGTGTGCAGGGAGAGAGAAGGATAGGCAGGGGACAGTGTCAGTGTCACATTCTTTGCTAAACCTTGTGTGCAGGGAGAGAGAAGGATAGGCAGTGAGAGTGTCAGTGTCATATTCTTTGATAAATCTTGTGTGCAGGGAGAGAGAAGGATAGGCAGGGGACAGTGTCAGTGTCATTGTTGCTAAGCCTCCTGCACATTATACACCTGAAGTTAGCCCGTATTGCTGTGTTTTCCTGGTGTGTTACACCAACAGGCAATTGCAGCACTTACAGCGGGCGGAGTGTGCCTCCTGCACATTATACACCTGAAGTTAGCCCGTATTGCTGTGTTTTCCTGGTGTGTTACACCAACAGGCATTTGCAGCACTTACAGCGGGCGGAGTGTGCCTCCTGCACATTATACACCTGAAGTTAGCCCGTATTGCTGTGTTTTCCTGGTGTGTTACACCAACAGGCATTTGCAGCACTTAAAGCGGGCGGAGTGTGCCTCCTGCACATTATACACCTGAAGTTAGCCCGTATTGCTGTGTTTTCCTGGTGTGTTACACCAACAGGCATTTGCAGCACTTTCAGCGGGCGGAGTGTGCCTCCTGCACATTATACACCTGAAGTTAGCCCGTATTGCTGTGTTTTCCTGGTGTGTTACACCAACAGGCATTTGCAGCACTTACAGCGGGCGGAGTGTGCCTCCTGCACATTATACACCTGAAGTTAGCCCGTATTGCTGTGTTTTCCTGGTGTGTTACACCAACAGGCATTTGCAGCACTTACAGCGGGCGGAGTGTGCCTCCTGCACATTATACACCTGAAGTTAGCCCGTATTGCTGTGTTTTCCTGGTGTGTTACACCAACAGGCATTTGCAGCACTTACAGCGGGCGGAGTGTGCCTCCTGCACATTATACACCTGAAGTTAGCCCGTATTGCTGTGTTTTCCTGGTGTGTTACACCAACAGGCATTTGCAGCACTTACAGCGGGCGGAGTGTGCCTCCTGCACATTATACACCTAAAGTTAGCCCGTATTGCTGTGTTTTCCTGGTGTGTTACACCAACAGGCATTTGCAGCACTTTCAGCGGGCAGAGTGTGCCTCCTGCACATTATTCACCTGAAGTTAGCCTGTATTGCTGTGTTTTCCTGGTGTTACACCAACAGGCATTTGCAGCACTTACAGCGGGCGGAGTGTGCCTCCTGATCATATTACACCTGAAGTTAGCCCGTATTGCTGCGTTTTCCTGGTGTGTTACACCAACAGGCATTTGCAGCACTTACAGCGGGCGGAGTGTGCCTCCTGATCATATTACACCTGAAGTTAGCCTGTATTGCTGTGTTTTCCTGGTGTGTTACACCAACAGGCATTTGCAGCACTTACAGCAGGCGTAGTGTAATTTCTGCAAAATATACTCCTGAATCTAGGCCTTATTGCTGGTTTTCCCATCTCCCTGCAGGCCATTAGAATGTCTGGAAGGCAAACAAGGAAAGGCAGACAGTCAGGAGCCAATAAAAGAGGGCAAGCAGGCTCTGTGTCTAGAGACAACAGTGCTGGTCGTGGACGCGGTGCATCGCCATCAGCACGTGGCCATGGGACACGCTTGTCCTTCTTTTCGGCAGCTGGTCGTGTTGAGCCGCATCATGCCGAAGACTTGGTAGAGTGGATGACCAAGCCCTCCTCATCCTCCTCATCCTCTCTCACCCAGGCTCAGGGTACTGGCAAAGCAGCTGCCAAAGCGTCCTCTTCCCTGGTATCAATGTCATCATCAGTCACTCCTTCCCTAGACCAACCATGTCCTCCTGAGGAGTCCCCCGAACTGTTTGATCACAGTGTTGGGTACATGCTCCAGGAGGATGCCCAGCGTTTCGAAGGGTCTGATGATGATATCCAGCTAGAGGAAGGCAGTAGCGTGAGAGCAGAGAGAGGGGATGCTCGAGAAGGACACCAATCTGGCAGTCATGTTCCAGCAGCTGCAGCATACTGCCAGATTGGCTCCAGTGATGAGGAGGGAGGGGATGATGAGGTCACTGACTCCACGTGGGTGCCTAATAGGAGAGAGGAGGAGGAGGAGGAGGCACATCTCCAACGAGGTAGGATGCCCTCGGGGGGCCAGCGTAAGGGCAGCACACCGACTGAATCACACCGCAGAGCTCCGCCTGTGCAGGGCGCTGCCTCTGCCCGTTATTCAAAAAGTTCTTTGGTGTGGGCCTTTTTTGAGTCGAGTGCATCAGATCGCACAGCTGCTGTTTGCAACATATGTCTCAAGCGTATATCGCGTGGCCAAAACATCACCCGCTTGGGCACCGCATGCTTGACCAGACATATGTTGACCTGCCATGCAGCTCGTTGGCAAGCCTACCTTAAAGACCCACACCAAAGAACAAAGCGGACCTCTCCTTGCACCGCATCAGCTGGGATCTCTAACCCCACTATACCTTCAGTCCTCTCTGAAACCTTCACTGAGAGGAATGAAGGTGTAGAATTAGGTGTGTCACAGCCAAGTACTTGCAGGCACTCTGCTAGCAGTACACCGACGTCCGATTCTAGCTGGCAAATTTCCCTGCCCCAGCTGCTGGACCGTCAAAAGAAGTTCACTCCCAGCCATCCACATGCCCAGCGGTTGAATGCTAGCTTGGCTAAATTGCTAGCGCTTCAACTGTTGCCTTTTCAGTTGGTAGACTCGGCCCCCTTCCGTGAATTTGTGCAATGTGCGGTTCCTCAGTGGCAGGTTCCCAAACGCCACTTTTTCTCACGGAAGGCGATTCCGGCTCTCTACCGGCATGTGGAAGGCAATGTCTTGGCCTCGCTGGACAGGGCGGTCAGCGGTAAGGTGCATATTACCGCTGACTCATGGTCTAGCAGGCATGGACAGGGACGTTACCTTTCTTTCACGGCCCATTGGGTCACTCTTTTGGCAGCTGGGAAGGATGCAGGACAAGGTGCAGCAGTGTTGGAGGTTGTTCCGCCGCCAGGCCTCCAAAATGCTACTACTGGTTGTGACACACCTCTCTCCTCCACCCCCTCCTCTTCTTCTTCCTCCATGGCCTCTTCCTGTGCTTTGTCCTCGGAACCAGCGGTGCTCCGTAGGCGTTCAAGGGGCTACGCAAGTACGAAGGCAAAAAGATGCCATGCCGTGCTTGCGCTGGTGTGTTTGGAGGACAGGAGCCACACTGGGGCAGAGGTTCTGTCTGCTCTGCAGGGGCAGGCCGAGAGGTGGTTGACGCCACGCCAGCTTAAGCCAGGAATGGTGGTTTGCGACAATGGCACCAACCTCCTCTCCGCCCTCCGACAGGGACAACTGACCCATGTGCCCTGTGTGGCTCACATCCTTAACCTGGTGGTGCAGTGGTTCTTGGGCAGGTACCCGGGCTTACAGGATGTCCTGAGGCAGGCCAGGAAAGTCTGTGTGCATTTCCGCAGATCTTATAATGCCAGTGCTCGCCTGGCTGAGCTGCAAAAGGTGTTGAACCTGCCCAAGAACCGCCTTATATGTGACATGCCCATCAGGTGGAACTCAACGTTGGCCATGCTGCAGCGGCTGCACACGCAGCAGAGGGCCATCAATGAGTACCTGTGCGACTACGGCACCAGGACAGGGTCAGGGGAGCTCGTTTTTTTTTCACCACGCCAGTGGGGCATGATCAGGGATGCATGCACTGTCCTGGCACAATTTGAGGAGGCCACGAGGATGATGAGCAGTGACAGTGCATGCATCAGTGACACTGTACTTCTTGTTCACCTGTTGGAACATACGCTGCGTGGAATAATGGACAGGGCACTTGAGGCAGAACAGAGGCAGGAAGAGGAGGACTTCCTTGCCTCTCAAGGCCCCCTTTACCCAGACAGTGTTCCTTCTGTCCCACCCATCGCACAGGAAGAGGAGGAGGAGGAGGAGGAGGAGGAGGATTGTGTCAGCATGGAGGTGGAGCCTGGCACTCAGCATCATCAGCAGCAGTCTTTTAGGGATGATTTACAGTCCCAAGAAACCAGTGGACTTGTACGTGGCTGGGAGGAGGTGGCTGCGGATCATGTCGTCCTTAGTGACCCAGAGGACTCCGGACCGAATGCCTCAGCTAACCTACGCTGCATGGCCTCCCTGATCCTGCAAAGTCTGCGGAAGGATCCTCGTATTCTTCGGATCAAGGAGAGGGACCATTACTGGCTGGCCACTCTCCTTGATCCACGGTACAAGGGTAAGGTTGCGGACCTTATCTTACCGTCGCAGAGGGAGCAGAGGATGAGACAACTCCAGAAAGGTCTTTGCAACGCGTTCCCAGAGACTGGGAGGTTACAAACTCCTGGTCCTGGACAACGAGTTGCTGAGGCTTCGGTCAGTCAAAGAAGGAGCGGTGGGGAAGGTGGCCGTCTGACCGATGCGTTCAGACAATTCTTTAGTCCGCAGCCCCAAGGTATGATCGGTTCCAGCAACCATCGCCAGCGTCTGATATACATGGTTCAGGAATACCTAGGGGCAAGGTCAGACTTGGACACCTTCCCCACCGAAAATCCTCTGGCTTACTGGGTCTTGAGGATGGATCACTGGCCAGAGCTTGCACAGTATGCAATTGAGCTACTGGCCTGTCCTGCATCCAGCGTTCTTTCAGAACGCACATTCAGTGCTGCTGGAGGATTTGTCACAGATCACAGGGTGCGCCTCCACCGACTCGGTTGATCGACTGACCTTCATAAAGATGAAGCTGATATAACAGACTAATTTATTTTCAAATGTCACATACCTTCAAGACTGATGCTGAGAGACTGTCCTGTTATGTTGACTGACTATCCTCATCCTCCTCAATGATCCGATTGATGATGATAGCTTGGAAGAACATTTTTGTTTCTGGGTGCCGCCACCAGTGGCTAAGGCCCAATTTTTCAGCCCCTGTTTAACCACTTAAGCCCCGGACCATTTCGGGCCATTAGGACCAGGCCTGTTTTTGGGATTCGGCACTGCGCTGTTTTAACTGTAAATTGTGCGGACATGCAATGTTGTACCCAAATGAAATTTGCGTCCTTTTCTTCCCACAAATAGAGCTTTCTTTTAATGGTATTTGATTGCCTCTGCGATTTTTATTTTTTGCGATATAAACAGAAAAAGACCGAAAATTTTGAAAAAAAATGATATTTTCTACTTTTTGTTATAAGAAAAATCGAATAAACTCAATTTTAGTCATACATTTAGGCCAAAATGTATTCAGCCACATGTCTTTAGTAAAAAAAAATTCAATAAGCGTATATTTATTGGTTTGCGCAAAAGTTATAGCGTTTACAAACTAGGGTACATTTTCTGAAATTTACACAGCTTTAAATTTATGACTGCCTATCTCATTTCTTGAGGTGCTAAAATGGCAGGGCAGTACAAAACCCCCCCAAATGACCCCATTTTGGAAAGTAGACACCCCAAGGAAATTGCTGAGAGGCATGTTGAGCCCATTGAATATTTTTTTTTTGTCCCAAGTGATTAAATAATGACAAAAAAAAAAAAAAATTACAAAAAGTTGTCACTAAATGATATATTGCTCACACATGCCATGGTTATATGTGAAATTGCACCCCAAAATACATTCTGCTGCTTCTCCTGAGTACGGGGATACCACATGTGTGGGACTTTTTAGGAGCCTAGCCACGTACGGGACCCCGGAAACCAAGCACCGCCTTCAGGATTTCTAAGGGCGCAAATTTTTGATTTCACTCCTCACTACCTATCACAGTTTCGAAGGCCATAAAATGCCAAAATAGCACAAAACCCCCCCAAATGACCCCATTTTGGAAAGTAGACACCCCAAGCTATTTACTGAGAGGCATGTTCAGTCCATGGAATATTTTATATTTTGCCACAAGTTGCGGGAATATGACAAACTTTTTTTTTTTGCACAAAGTTGTCACTAAATGATATATTGCTCACACATGCCATGGGCATATGTGAAATTACACCCCAAAATACATTCTGCTGCTTCTCCTGAGTACGGGGATACCACATGTGTGGGACTTTTTGGGAGCCTAGCCGCGTACGGGACCCCAAAAACCAAGCACCGCCTTCAAGGTTTCTAAGGGCATAAATTTTTGATTTCACTCCTCACTACCTATCACAGTTTTGAAGGCCATAAAATGCCAAGATGGCACAAAACCCCCCCAAATGACCCCATTTTGGAAAGTAGACACCCCAAGCTATTTGCTGAGAGGCATGTTGACCCCATTGAATATTTTTTTTTTTTGTCCCAAATGATTGAATAATGACAAAAAGAAAAAAAAAAGAAAATGTACAAAAAGTTGTCACTAAATGATATATTGCTCACACATGCCATGGTTATATGTGGAATTGCACCCCAAAATACATTCTGCTGCTTTTCCTGAGTACGGGGATACCACATGTGTGGGACTTTTTGGGAGCCTAGCCGCGTACAGGGCCCCAAAAACCAAGCACCGCCTTCAGGATTTCTAAGGGCGTAAATTTTTTATTTCACTCCTCACTACCTATCACAGTTTCGAAGGCCATAAAATGCCAAAATAGCACAAAACCCCCCAAATTACCCCATTTTGGAAAGTAGACACCCCAAGCTATTTGCTGAGAGGCATGTTGAGTCCATGGAATATTTTATATTTTGCCACAGGTTGCGGGAATATGACAAACTTTTTTTTTTTGCACAAAGTTGTCACTAAATGATATATTGCTCACACATGCCATGGGCATATGTGAAATTACACCCCAAAATACATTCTGCTGCTTCTCCTGAGTACGGGGATACCACATGTGTGGGACTTTTTGGGAGCCTAGCCGCGTACGGGACCCCAAAAACCAAGCACCGCCTTCAAGGTTTCTAAGGGCATAAATTTTTGATTTCGCTCCTCACTACCTATCACAGTTTTGAAGGCCATAAAATGCCAAGATGGCACAAAACCTCCCCAAATGACCCCATTTTGGAAAGTAGACACCCCAAGCTATTTGCTGAGAGGCATGTTGAGCCCATTGAATATTTTTTTTTTGTCCCAAATGATTGAATAATGACAAAAAGAAAAAAAAAATTTACAAAAAGTTGTCACTAAATGATATATTGCTCACACATGCCATGGTTATATGTGAAATTACACCCCAAAATACATTCTGCTGCTTCTCCTGAGTACGGGGATACCACATGTGTGGGACTTTTTGGGAGCCTAGCCGCGTACGGGACCCCAAAAACCAAGCACCGCCTTCAAGGTTTCTAAGGGCATAAATTTTTGATTTCACTCCTCACTACCTATCACAGTTTTGAAGGCCATAAAATGTCAAAATAGCCCAAAACCCCCACAAATGACCCCATTTTGGAAAGTAGACACCCCAAGCTATTTGCTGAGAGGCATGGTGAGTATTTTACAGCTCTCATTTGTTTTTGAAAATTAAGAAAGACATTTTTTTTTCTTTTTTTTTTTCTTTTTTTACATTTTCAAAACTTTGTGACAAAAAGCGAGATCTGAAAAATACTCAACATACCTCTCAGCAAATAGCTTGGGGTGTCTACTTTCCAAAATGGGGTCATTTGGGGGGGTTTTGTGCCATCTGGGCATTCCATGGCCTCCGAAACTGTGATAGGCAGTGAGGAGTGAAATCAAAAATTTACACCCATAGAAATCCTGAAGGCGGTGCTTGGTTTTTGGGGTCCCGTACGCGACTAGGCTCCCAAAAAGTCCCACACATGTGGTATCCCCGTACTCAGGAGAAGCAACAGAATGTATTTTGGGGTGTAATTCCACATATGCCCATGGCATGTTTGAGCAATATATAATTTAGTGACAACTTTTTGTACATTTTTTTTTTTTGGTCATTATTCAATCACTTGGGACAAAAAAAAAAAAATATTCAATGGGCTCAACATGCCTCTCAGCAAATAGCTTGAGGTGTCTACTTTACAAAATGGGGTCATTTGGGGGGGGTTTTGAACTGTCCTGGCATTTTATGCACAACATTAGGAAGCTTATGTCACACATCATCCACTCTTCTAACCACTTGAAGACAAAGCCCTTTCTGACACTTTTTGTTTACATGAAAAAATTATTTTTTTTGCAAGAAAATTATGTTGAACCCCCAAACATTATATATTTTTTTAAAGCAAAGGCCCTACAGATTAAAATAGTGGGTGTTGCATTTTTTTTTCCACACAGTATTTGCGCAGTGATTTTTCAAACGCATTTTTTGGGGGAAAAACACACTTTTTTTATTTTTAATGCACTAAAAAACACTATATTGCCCAAATGTTTGATGAAATAAAAAAGATGATCATAGGCCGAGTACATGGATACCAAACACGACATGCTTTAAAATTGCGCACAAACGCGCAGCGGCGACAAACTACATTCATTTTTAAAAGCATTTAAAAGCCTTTACAGGTTACCACGTTAGATTTACAGAGGAGGTCTACTGCTAAAATGCTGCCCTCGATCTGACCTTCGCGGTGATACCTCACATGCATGATGCAATTGCTGTTTACATATGACGCTAGACCGACGCTTGCGTTCGCCTTTGCGCAAGAGCAGGGGGGGACAGCGGTGCTTTTTTTTTTTTTTTTTTTTTTATTATTTATTTGTTTTTTTTATTTTATTTTTAAACTGTGCCTTCCATATTTTATTTTTTTACCATTTTTATCGTTATCTCAGGGAATGTAAATATCCCCTATGATAGCAATAAGTAGTGACAGGTACTCTTTTTTTGAAAAAAATTGGGGGGTTAGACCCTAGATCTTTCCTCTGCCCTCAAAGCATCTGACCACACCAAGATCGGTGTGATAAAATGCTTTCCCAATTTCCCAATGGCGCTTTTTATATCCGGGGGGGGGGACATTCCCTCCCACTGCTTGTAAAAGCAGTCTAGAGGCTAATTATCTGCTAGAATTGCTTTTACATGAAAGCCGGCTGCTGGCTGAAAAGAATGATACCAAGATGATACCTAAACCCGCAGGCATCATTCTGGTATAAACATTCAAAGTCCAGCAACATACCAGTACGTTGCTGGTCCTTGTTGGACATGTATTGTAATCTTTTTTTTCATACAGCCTATTGGCTGAACGAAAAAAAGAGATTGATTGGTGGGTATGCCCACCATTAGAATACCTCCCTTCATCCACCCACTTCTAATGATGGGCATATATGCCGAAGCATGGGGGCATCCTCCCGCAAAAAAGTTATGCCGCGTACACACGGTCAAGCCTTCGTCGGAATTTCGACCGTATGTACGCGGCATAAAAGGTTATGCCGCGTACACACGGTCGGACTTTTCCACGGGCAAGCCTCCGTTGGAATTTCGACCGTATATACGCGGCATTAGGAGCAAAATCGCTCCTCCGCCCCTGCTGCCCCCATGCTTCGGCATATATGCTCTTTTTTTTAACTGTGGTGGTGAAATCACCTCCTACAGCGTTGGAGTCACGGCTTTATGTATCGTGGGAGCAAACGCTGTTGCTGTCAAGATAAATAGATCCGCGCTGCAACTGAATGGCGTACCTGCTAAGCAAATGGTGGTTAACATTAAAACAAAGTAACATTACAGTACAACAGTAAGACCTTACCATGCCATACCTGCAAAGCAAATACCAAAACAAAACCTAGTAAAAAATAAAAAAATGTTTTAACGCAACCTGTGCCTAAAATATATATATGCCGAAGCATGGGGGCATCCTCCCGCAAAAAAGTTATGCCGCGTACACACGGTCGGAATTTTCCACGGGCAGGCCTCCGTCGGAATTTCGACCGTATGTACGCGGCATTAGGAGCAAAATCGCTCCTCCGCCCCTGCTGCCCCCATGCTTCGGCATATATGCTCTTTTTTTTAACTGTGGTGGTGAAATCACCTCCTACAGCACTGGAGTCACGGCTTTATGAATCGTGGGAGCAAACGCTGTTGCTGTCAAGATAAATAATTCCGCGCTGCAGTTGAATGGCGCACCTGAAAACAAAAAATTACATACCTGAAAAGCAAGCATGATAAAACATTGCAGAATAGAATACAGTAAAAAAGAGCAGAACAATAGAGAGAAAATAGAGAGAGAGAGAACAATAAAACGACAACTATTTTTGGTTTTTTTATTTTATATTTTTTTTGTGTTTTGTTTTTTACGTTTTTTTTTTTCTTTTTTACACTTTTTTCTGTAACTTTACAACTGTAATGGTTCGGGTCTCTCAAAATGTAATGGCATCTTGGGAGACCCTGTGTAAGTGTGTCCTTGTCTGTGAAATGCTGTACCCTACGCTAAAACTTCACTTTTGAGTGGTAGCGTTCAAAACATTCACCTTGGCAAAGACCAGGCTTGTTAGGACAGAGTGGACAAAAACTACGGGTGTCACGCCTAAATCCGCGCTTGCTACAGACACGACATCTTTTTTGGGGGTGGCTTTGGGTAGGGGTACTCGGGAGGACATACGAATAATGCCTCTCATGCAGCCGGCTTACTGCATTTGGTTGGGGATGGTGAGGTGCAGAACCGCCTGGATACAGGAGTTCTGTGACTATCTCATTCTGGAATTTAAGAAGAGATAACGTCCCGCCTGAAGCTCTGTATAGCACATGAGCGTTCAGCAAAGCCAATTGGAATAATGATAGAGACACTTTTTTGTACCAGCGTCTCGCCTTACGGTCAATTAGATACGGCGCCATCAACTGGTCGTTGAGGTCCACCCCTCCCATATTTTGGTTATATTCGTGGACACAGAGGGGTTTCTCCACAACACCAGTCGCCGTACGAATTTGGACTGTCGTGTCTGCATGAAGGGAGGTAAGAAGGAAAACATTCTTATTGTCCCTCCACTTCATAGCGAGCAAGTTATTACACTTCAAGCAGGCTCTCTCCCCCAGCCTAAGACGGGCATCTACAAGCCGCTGGGGAAAGCCCCGGCGATTAGGTCGCACGGTGCCACATGCTCCAATCTGATGATCAAACAAGTGACTAAACAGTGGCACGCTCGTGTAATAATTGTCCACATACAAGTGGTACCCCTTTCCGAATAAGGGTGACACCAAGTTCCACACTATCTTGCCAGCGCTCCCTATGTAATCCGGGCAGTTGACCGACTCAATCTGACTATCTTTTCCCTCATAAACCGTAAAGTTCACTACATAGCCTGTTGCCCTGTCACAGAACTTGTAGAGCTTGACCCCGTATCTGGCACGCTTGCTGGGAAGGTACTGCTTGAAAGACAAGCGGCCAGAAAATTTAATCAGGGACTCATCAACGCAGACAACTTGATCGGGAGTAAACAAGGCTGCAAAACGTTCGTTGAAGTGGTTTATGAGGGGCCGAATTTTATAGAGCCGGTCGTATTCAGGGTCCCCATGTGGACGACAAAGTTCATTGTCGTTGAAGTGCATGAACCGCAAAATCTGCTCGTATCGTGCCCTGGACATGGAGGCAGAGAACACGGGCATGTGGTCAATTGGGTGCGTGGACCAATAAGCACGCAATGACGGAAATTTATGTGTGCCCATGTTGAGGGAAAGGCCCAGAAAGGTCTTAAATTCGGAAACCGTAATTGGTTTCCAATTTCTGGCAATTTTAGGCAACTGGGGGTTAGCGGCAATAAATTGACCAGCATATAAATTACTCTGGTCCACAATAGATCTATAGAGATCTTCCGTGAAAAACAGCGAATAAAAATCAATTGGAATAAAATCAGCTGTTTCCACCTGAATACCGGGTTGGGCAGTGAATGGGGGAAGTACGGGTTCTGCAGAAGTGGTGGGGACCCATGCAGGATAGGCGAATTCTGCAGGAAGGGCAGTATGGGCACGACGGGCCTGCCTTTGTCTTCTTGGTGGCAGCGGGACACTACTTGTGCTTGCCACCTCGCCAGCTTGAACTGCACTTATGGGACTCGCCACGTCACCAAGTGTTACTGCAGTGCTGGATGTACGTCCAGGCTGTACTAGGCCGCTGGTGCTTGCCAGTTCACCAGAAGGAATAGCGGCGCTAGTACTACTCTGCTCCATGATACGAGAGACCTGCGGTTCTTGCTCCTCAACAACCTCAGAAGATCGGGATCGGGTACACCTGACCTTAGCAGGGACCTCAACTTCGTCGTCAGAGCTATCTGACGTGGGGCCGCTGACGTCACTGTCTTCTACGGGAAGATATTCTGAGCCTGAATCTGACAAATACGTGACCTCCTCTTCACTATCTGTCATGCTCAGAATCTCGTAGGCCTCTTTACTAGTGTACCTTCGTCTTGCCATTTTGGGCTCTAAATTTAGGGGTACACTAGTAAGATTCACAGGAAAAAAAGCACCTGACTGTCGTCAGCAAATATATCAAACGCTACAAAAAAACTGTTAGCGATCGCAGGGATCAGGCCTGTCTCTGCGAACGCTGCAGTTATGTGTGTTGTGTTTGGTAAGTGACAGTGATCGATCGATACTGCACTTGGGTGGGCTGGGCTGGGCTGGGCTGGGCGGAGGGGCTAAACGCAGGCGCTAGCAGGTATCTGGGCTGATCCCGCTAACACTGCGTTTTTGGGAACCCTAAACCGCTGGGGATGCTAGTATAGATCTGATCAGATACTATACCACTAAGGGGGGTGTATGCTTTGCGCGTGGGTGTTAGCGTTACTGGCACTAACCTAACACTGCCTGGGGCGACGCAGACCCTCTCTGTCGCTAAAACCTAATTGATCTCACCCGCCGGGCGATCAGGGGGGTTAAACCTTTATTGGGTTATATACGGCGGGTGCCCTGATGCTATAAAAAGCAAACGAATCAACCAGCGTCACCCGTAACCTTTATATGGTGATCACTGGTGAAAGGGTTAACTAGGGGCAATCAGGGGGTTAAAACCTTTATTAGGTTAAATATGGGGGTACCCGACGCTATATAAAAACCTGACGGGTAACCTAAATAACTAAATAACTTACTGGCTAACCAGTGACACCAGTGACGCTTATACGGCGATCACTGGTGAAAGGGTTAACTCTAGGGGCAATCAGGGGGTTAAAATAATATATGGGGGTACCTGACACTAATAAAAACCTGCGGCGAACCTAAAAAAAAATAACTGCCTATCTAAAACACCAGCGACACGAATACAGCGATCGGAAAAACAATCGCTTAGTGACGCTGAAGTTAGGGGGTGAAAGGGTTACCTGGGGGGTGATCAAGGGGTTAAACCTTTATTAGGGGGGGTTAGGGGGCTACCCTGGACCTAAAGGGGCCTAATCCTAACTGCCCTGCAACTTTTTACTATCACAGATGACACTAAATGCAGTGATCAGTAAAATAAATGATCACTGCAATCAGTGACACTGTGATTGGGGGCTTTGGGGTGACCTGGGGGGTGATCTGGGGGTGACTGGGGGGTGATTTGTGTGCCTATGTGTACCTACGTGTCAGTGGACTGTTGGAGCACTAACCTCTGTCTTCTCTCCTCGGCGCCGGGAACGAAAAGACCGCGGCGAGGGAGATGACATCACTTCCTCCAGCCTGTGTTTACATCACATGGCGGAGGAAGCATTTTCATTGGCCGGGAGCGATCGCGAGGGGGGGGGGCGGAATCGAGCGGCCACCCCCTCATGCCTGATCGCTCCCGAACACTTAACGGCCACTCACTGCAGTGAAGGGGGGTCTGGATGGACCCCCCAACTGCACAAAGGCGATCACGTAGATCTACGTGATTCTGCCTGTCGGTGCCATTCTGCCGACGTAAATCGGCGGTGGGCGGTCGTTAAGTGGTTAACAGGGGCATGTAATTACAATTTTTTATGCAATGCTTTGCAGCAGGGCTCATTCCTGCACTCCAACTAGAGTATCTGGGAGAGGTTGCAGTGTTGTGGCACCAGTGCCTAAGACCCAATTTTTCTGCCCCTGTTTAACAGAGGCATGTAATTACAATTCTTGATCTAATAATTCACAGCAGGGCCCATTCCTGCGCCCACCAAGAGTAACTGTGAGGCCTTACAGTGTTGTGTCAACACCACCACCACCACCACCAAAGGCCCAATTTTTCAGCCCCTGTTCAACAGGGGCATGCAATTACAATTCTTGATCTAATAATTCACAGCAGGGCCCATTCATGCGCCCACCAAGAGTAACTGTGAGGGCTCACAGTGTTGTGGCAACACCAACATGTAAGGGGCAAATTTCAGCTGAGTATATACGGCAGGCCCCTACTTTCAAACATCCAACTTACAAACGACTCCTCCTTGCAAACGGAAGGATACAACAGGAAGTGAGAGGAAATCTACCCCTAGGAAGGCAAATTCTCTCCTTTAAGAGTTAATATGGGAAAAAAAGTGTCTCCTCTCCACTGATGCTTTATCACCAATTCTTGTTTCAATAAAAAACCCAAATTTTCTAAAAATCATTTGTCATTAGAATGGAAAGTGAGGTGAACTGTTCTGAACAGGTGCACACTGCACAGACAGCAAAACAAATGTTACAGGGGTGATAACCCTTCCCTATGTTTTCCAAAAAGCTTAAAAATAGATTTTTGGGCTGGAGCTACACTTAAAAAATGTACCTGTTCAAAATTACAAACAGATTCTACATAAGAACAAACCTACAGTCCCTGTCTTGTATGCACCGCCTGTATACGGCTGTTCAGAGTATATAGGGCCTTTTTTATTTTGTGTGCAGGGTTCCCCTTAATATCCATACAAGACCCAAAGGGGCTGGTAATGGGCTGGGGGGGGGGGGGTGTGATGGGGTAGCTATGCCATTTTTCTTAAAGATTTTCATCCATATTACCGGGACCAGACATTACATTAAAGCCGCAAGCAGTTTTAAATTATTTTTTTCCTTTAGAAATGTAATTTTGTGCAGGGACAGTTCTAAACACGGGAAACACGTGGCACTTCACAGGCATACTTTAGACACCCCCCAGGTACGATATTTAAAGGAATATTTGACTTTTTTTTTTCACTTTATGCATCATTAAAATGACTGCTCCCGAAAAACGGCCGTTTTTAAAACTTCTTTTTGCATTGATACATGTCCCCTGGTGCAGAACCCGGGTTCCCAAACCCTTTTTAGGACAATAACATGCATAATAGTCATTATAATTAGCACTTTAGATTTCGAACGTTCGCATCCATTGTATTTAATAGGGTTCTAAAGCTTGTGCGAACTTTCGGTCCGTTCGCGGGTTTTGGTACGAACTGAACCCGGGGGTGTTCGGCTCATCACTACTCTGGAATAGGAGAGAGCTAGGTAGAGCAGAGTCCCTGGACTAGGAGGGGGTTACGTAGAGCACAGTTTTGGGACTAGGAGAGGGGTGTGTGGAGCTGAGGCCCTGCACTAGGAAATAGGGTGTCTAATAGGGATGAGTTTCGAGTTCGAATCAAACCCATGTTCGACTCGAACATCGGCTGTTCGACCGCTCGTCGAATTTCGAACATTGTGGGCCGTTCGTGCCAAATTCGAGTGGCGCATCACGGCCCATAATTCACTGCGGCATCGCAGTGCATTGCTGGCTGATGATTGGCCAAGCATGCACTATGACCCGCATGCTTGGCCAATCACAGTGCCCGTAGGTACAGAGAGCCGTAATTGGCCAAAGCCAGGGTGGCTTTGCCAATCATGGCTCAGAGGAGTAGGTGCACGCCCCACATTATATAAGGCCGCCGGCTTGGCGGCCTTGTGTAGTGTGTTGGCATTGGTTAAAGGAAAGAGACAGAGAGAGAGACAGTGTAATTTGATTTGAGTTAGATAGAGCAGGCAGGCAAGTCAGTTAGCTGCAGTCACAGTGTGTAGAGGATATATATGCATCCTAGGTGTTGTATATATATTTACACTCTATACTGACAGGCAGGCAGGTGATTGTGCTAGCTGCAGTGTTTCACTTAATGTACTGTGTCCTTTGCACAGTGTGCACCAAAAGCTTACCTGAATACAATTGCTGGTGTTCTGATACAAATACAGGCAGGCAGCTGCAGTATTTTGCTTTAGCGTCCTTTGCAGTGTGCACAAAAAGCTTACCTCAATACAATTGCTTGTGTTCTCATACTAATACCAGAGGCAGGGAGTTCAAAATTACAAACAGATTCTACGTATGAACAAACCTACAGTCCCTGTCTTGTTTGCACCGTATGCTGTTCAGAGTATATAGGGCCTGGGGGCCCCACTCCT
This sequence comes from Rana muscosa, assembly GCA_029206835.1. NCBI lineage: Eukaryota > Metazoa > Chordata > Amphibia > Anura > Ranidae > Rana > Rana muscosa. The sequence goes on from CM055128.1 coordinate 75,967,592, forward strand.
TTCCTTTTTTTAATTTGGGTGCAAGATTCCCCTTAATATCCATACAAGACCCAAAGGGGCTGATAATGGGATGGGGGTGGGGGGTTATCAATGATTTTCATCCATATTGCCGGGACCAGACATTACATTAAAGCCGCAAGCAGTTTTAAATGTTTTTTTTTTCCTTTAGAAATGTCATTTTGTGAAGGGACAGTTCTAAACACGGGAAACACGTGCCACTTCACAGGCATACTATAAACACCTCCCAGGTATGATATTTAAAGGAATATTTCACTTTTTTTTTTCACTTTGTGTATCATTAAAATCACTGCTCCCGAAAAAACGGCCGTTTTTAAAACTTTTTTTTGCATTGATACATGTCCCCTGGGGCAGGACCCGGGTCCTCAAACCCCTTTTAGGACAATAACTTACATATTAGCTTTCATAATTAGCACTTTTGATTTCAAACGTTCGAGTCCCATTGTATTTAATAGGGTTCTAAAGTTAGCGCAAACTTTCGGTCCGTTCGCAGGTTCTGGTGGGGGGGTATTCGGCTCATCCCTAGTGTCTAAAGGGCCTAAACTAGGAAAGCAGGTGCCTGGAGGCCCTGGACTACAATAGGGGGTTTCTGCAGGCCCTGGACTACAAAGGAGGCCCTGTTAATTCAGGGAGAATGGACTTAGGGAAAGCCTAGGCCCTGGAGGGAGAGCCAAAAGTTTGGTTATACCCTTTAAGTGACCTGATTTACATTTCATACTCCTGACTAGGGATGAGCTTCGAGTTCGAGTCGAACTCATGTTCGACTCGAACATTGCCTGTTCGCTCGTTCGCCGAACAACGAACAATTTGGGGTGTTCGCGGCAAATTCGAAAAGTCTATGGGAGAAATCTAAAGTGCTAATTATAAAGGCTTATATGCAAGTTATTGTCCTAAAAAGTGTTTGGGGACCGGGTCCTGCCCCAGGGGACATGTATCAATGCAAAAAAAAGTTTTAAAAACTGCAGTTTTTTTAGGAGCAGTGATTTTAATAATGCTTAAAATGAAACAATAAAAGTGAAATATTCCTTTAAATTTCGTACCTGGGGGGTGTGTATGATATGCATGTAAAGTCGCGCATGTTTCCCGTGCTTAGAACTGTCCCTGCACAAAGTGTCATTTTTGAAGGAAAAAAAGTCATTTAAAACTCACTCGCGGCTATTAATGAATTGTCGGCTTTTATCAATACATTGAAAAGTCATTGATAAAAAAATAAAAAAAAGCGTGGGGGTTCCCCCAAATTCAATTACCAGGCCCTTTAGGTCTGGAATGGATATTAAGGGGAACCCCGCTGCAAATTTTAAAAAAAAATGGCGTGGGGTTCCCCCTAAATATCCATACCAGGCCCTTGAGATCTGGCATGGATTTTAAGGGGAACTCCACCCAAAATTAAAAAAAAATGGCGTGGAGTCCCCCCAAAAATCCATACCAGACCCTTATCCGAGCACGCAACCTGGCCGGCCGCAGGGGAAGAGGGGGGGACGAGAGAGCGGCCCCCCTCCCTCCTGAACCGTACCAGGCCACATGCCCTCAACATGGGGAGGATGTCCCCATGTTGATGGGGACAAGGGCCTCATCCCCACAACCCTTGCCCGGTGGTTGTGGGGGTCTGCGACGAGGGGCTTATCGGAATCTGGAAGACCCCTTTAACAAAGGGGACCCCCAGATCCCGCCCCCCTATGTGAATTGGTAAGGGGTACATTGTACCCCTACCATTTCACAAAGAAAGTGTCAAAAAATGTAAATAAAAACACACATACCTTGGAAAAGTTCTTTATTAAAAAATAAAAAAATAAAAACATTCCAGCGATGAAATCCAGTGTCCCGCGGCGATCCCGATGTCCAGCGCTGTCCGTCATTGGTTGTGCCTGTGCGGACCTGATGGGGAACTTCCTCCGCTGTGTTTTAAATGTATAGACCCGCCCCTTCTAAAGTTCCCCATCAGGTCCGCTCAGCGGACCAGATGCGGAACGAGAGAAGGGGCGGGTCTATTCATGTATTACACAGCGAACGAAGTTCCCCATCAGGTCCGCCCCCTCGGTATGTCCGACCCCGCCTACGTCATTGGCCTGAGCGGGGAACTTCCTTCACTGTGTAAATTTAAATGACACAGTGAAGGAAGTTCCCCGCTCAGGCCAATGACATAGGCGGGGTCGGACATACCGAGGGGGCACACCTGATGGGGAACTTCGTTCGCTGTGTAATACATGTATAGACCTGCCCCTTCTCATGTTCCGCATCTGGCCTGCTGAGCGGACCTGATGGGGAACTTTAGAAGGGGCGGGTCTATACATTTAAAACACAGCGGAGGAAGTTCCCCATCAGGTCCGCACAGGCATAACCAATGACGGACAGCGCTGGACATCGGGATCGCCGCGGGACACTGGATTTCATCGCTGGAATTTTTTTTTTTGTTTTTTTGTTTTTTAATAAAGGACTTTTCCAAGGTGTGTGTGTTTTTATTTACATTTTTTGACACTTTCTTTTTTTTTTATCAATGACTTTTCTATTTTTTTTTTTCATTTTAAGCATTATTAAAATCACCGCTCCCGTAAAAACGTCTATTTTTTAAACCTTTTTTTGCATTGGTTCATGTCCCCTGGGGCAGGACCCGGGTCCCCAAACACTTTTTAGGACAATAAATTGCATATTAGCCTTCATAATTAGCACTTTAGATTTCGAACGTTCGAGTCCATTGTATTTAATAGGGTTCTAAAGTTCACACGAACATTCTGTCTGTTCGCAGGTTCTGGTGCGAACCGAACAGGGGGGTGTTCGGCTTATCCCTGCTCCTGACCACTGCACTCTAAGTACAACACACCTGAAGTTCTACTGAAGAAGGTAGGCTGTGTGTAGAAAGGATTACATTATGGAATAGTGTTATTTAATTAAAATCAGTGAGCTGAGGTTTGTATATGTCTGTTACACTTTTGCTTGTGGCACAGGCATTAAAACATACTTTATGGGTAAATTGACTGGGGCAACTGTGTGCTGAGTATAGGGGGAGGTTTTATTTAACTATTCCCCTTTAAACCCTCCCACTGTTAATGCGATTTGACCACATCCACAATTCAGCGCTTTGTTTCTTCACACCAATTTTTTTTTGTGGGGGGGGGGTGTAAAAAATAAATTACTGGCTCCGAGTGCCAGATGTGCTAGGTACGCCACTGTTAACCACTTAAGCCCCGGACCAATACGCAGCATAAAGACCAGGCCCCTTTTTGCGATTCGGCACTGCGTCGCTTTAACTGACAATTGCAATCGTGCGACGTGGCTACCAAACAAAATTGATGTCCTTTTTTCCCACAAATAGAGATTTCTTTTGATGGTATTTGATCACCTCTGCGGTTTTCATTTTTTGCGCTATAAACAAAAATAGAGCGACAATTTTGAAAAAAATTACGTATCGCCTAAACTGAGGAAAAAAACGTTTTTTTATATATTTTTTGGGGATATTTATTATAGCAAAATGTAAAAAACATTGAATTTTTTTCAAAATTGTCGCTCTATTTTTGTTTATTGCGCAAAAAATAAAAACCACAGAGGTGATCAAATACCACCAAAAGAAAGCTCTATTTGTGCGAAAAAAAGGACGTCAATTTTGTTTGGGAGCCACGTCGAACGACCACGCAATTGTCAGTTAAACGACGCAGTGCCAAATTGTGAAAACACCTCTGGTCATTATGGTCCGTATTGGTCCGTATTGGTCCGGTCCTTAAGTGGTTAAGTGGTTAAAGTGTATATCAAGCCATAACCTTTATTTTTCCCTTTAGATACAGTGGGAAGGGGTTAGAGCCCCTATCTATTGTCTACAGCTATTTGGGGAGATATTTACCCTCACTTTCTAGGTAGAGGTAGTGGCAGAGGAACACTGGAAAAGGATATTTGCAAATTATAAGACAAACAAATCTGATAGGGGTTCTAGTCTTCTCTTACTTTTCTTTTATTCCTGTCTGTTCTGCTTATTGAGATTTCCCCTCACTTTATGTCTGGTTAACCTCCCTGGCGGTATGATTATTTCTGATTTTAGGTGCTGAAAGCGGTACAATTACTTTGCATGGAAATTTGGTGATTTATATTGTATCCCTGTAATTCTTAGGAATAACTCACTTAAATCTGTCCAAACCAGAGTCTAGTAGACATCCCGGGTATGTTAAAGTTTGAAACACAAAATCATAAATTATAATATAATAAATAACTATAAATAATTCTAACAAATAATAATGTAATTATAATAAAAATTATTCAATAATGTAATCAAATCAAAAACACAGAAATTTGCTCAGTTGCAGAATTGTCGCTGTCATTAGATTTAGTGTTTGATGACGAATTTCCCCACAAATCACTATCGCTCAATTCTGCGAGTGATTCTAATTTATTATCGCTGTTTTCTAGCTGGTCTAAAAGCACTTTTGACATAAAGGGACATTTTTTGGTTGCTATGGACAATCTCCAGGCAGAAAAAACTGTACTTATAATATAAAAGTGAATGCAGGGCACTGGACAAACCACTATTTTTTTTTATACAGTACTGTATTCTTTAAGATTACAGTGTACTGTATGTGTACTGTGTTTTTACTTTTTTGAATTTGGCGCAGATCTCCGCCCCCGTGCGCCGCAACGTCGCAAGTAACGGAGCTCGGCGGCACTCGGGCACAGTGTGAATCGAGCGAGGAGACAGCTTGCACACACATCGGGGAGACATCGCAGGATCCAGGGGACAAGGTAAGTAACTCTCCCTTTATCCTGCGATGCAGCCCGTGTCTGGCTCGGGGGTTACTGCTAATGGTACTGAAATTCCACCCCAGGCCAGACTCAGGAATACCGCCAGGGAGGTTAAATATCAGCAGGACACGAATGTCCAAAGCCTGACCACAGATCAAATGTTACTAAACCCACAACAGTAAAATCAGTCTGTATATGCAGTAAAGCATTCTTGTTATACTCACTGTGGAACCTTAGGGGTAATCCTGTGCATTGTGTAAAAAGGCTGTTTTATCCTGTCTTCTCTGGCCCCACCCTTCTTCTACTGTCCCCAATCCATCTCCTGATAAGGCAAGGCCTTTGGAGTCACTCTGCACATGCTCCGTTTGGTGTGTATTGCTAGAAAGTTTTATTTTTTGGGAGCGTGCCAATCAGCAGACAGACAGAAGGTCGGGGGTCTAGCCTCATAGGACAGTCAGAGAAGAATAAAAACTCCTCCTACAAGCTTTACCCAGACGCTGATAGAAGTCACAAAACTGCTATAAACTGCTGATGAGAAAAGGTATTTAGCAGTTTACATATAGTAAAAAAAAATGAATTTCCATGTTCTGTGTATGACCAGATCTAGTGAATGCAGGGTCCCGGGTTTAGTACCCACTGACTGGGTAGCACGGCACACCTTGCCTAACTAATACACATGGTGGGGCTTTCAATTTCAGCCACTAAATGTTGTCAGGGTCTTTGTCTACCAATAACTGTGCATTAGGTATGGAATGAAAAAGAATGATATATCACCTTTAATAAATTATAGAGGTTTGGAAGAGTTCCATGATGTATATAAATGTACCAGGCCTTTTCTATTCGTGTGATAATCATTGAACTCCTCAGTGATATCATTTATACTACAGTGTAAAATATCCCATATTTACACTAACTATTACTGTTGTTATTATTATGAGTATAAAAAATTATAAGAAAAATGTAATACAATTCATAATACATAAATCATAAGTATATTGTAAATTCAGTCTTTTCCCCATAATGTATCATATTCTATAATTTGCAGCATGGGTTACATTATTTCCTAAATTCTGTTGTTATTAATAAGAATATAAAAATCATATGACAAGTTTAATTTAACTCATAATACAGCAGAACAGGAAATGAGGGAAAAACTCTTTACTTGACGCCCAGATAGCAGTAAAAATAAAGAGAAAGGGGTTTTAACCTCTTCCACACTTTTAAAAACAAAGAAAATAGTATACACTGTAATCACCTCCAAAACAAAATAAATAAATAAATATATATATATATATATATATATATATATATATATATATATATATATATATATACATACACAGTAAATACTGTATACACATTAAATTGCATATATACATATACAGTATATACAGTCAGGTCCATAAATATTGGGACATCGACACAATTCTAATCTTTTTGGCTCTATACACCACCACAATTGATTTGAAATGAAACAAACAAGATGTGCTTTAACTGCAGACTTTCAGCTTTAATTTGAGGGTATTTACAAATCAGGTGAACGGTGTAGGAATTACAACAGTTTGTATATGTGTCTCACACTTTTTAAGGGACCAAAAGTAATGGGACAGTTGGCTGCTCAGCTGTTCCATGGCCAGGTGTGTGTTATTCCCTCATTATCCCATTTACAAGGAGCAGATAAAAGGTCCAGAGTTCATTTCAAGTGTGCTATTTGCATTTGGAATCTGTTGCTGTCAGCTCTCAATATGAGATCCAATGAACTGTCACTATCAGTGAAGCAAGCCATCATTAGGCTGAAAAAACAAAACAAACCCATCAGAGAGATAGCAAAAACATTAGGTGTGGCCAAATCAACTGTTTGGAACATCCTTAAAAAGAAAGAACGCACCGGTGAGCTCAGCAACACCAAAAGACCCGGAAGACCACGGAAAACAACTGTGGTGGATGACCGAAGAATTCTTTCCCTGGTGAAGAAAACACCCTTCACAACAGTTGGTTAGATCAAGAACACTCTCCAGGAGGTAGGTGTGTGTGTGTCAAAGTCACCAATCAAGAGAAGACTTCACCAGAGTGAATACAGAGTGTTCACCACAAGATGTAAACCATTGGTGAGCCTCAAAAACAGGAAGGCCAGATTAGAGTTTGCCAAACAACATCTAAAAAAGCCTTCACAGTTCTAGAACAACATCCTATGGACAGATGAGACCAAGATCAACTTGTACCAGAGTGATGGGAAGAGAAGTGTATGGAGAAGGAAAGGAACTGCTCATGATCCAAATCATACCACCTCATCCGTGAAGCATGGTGGTGGTTGTGTCATGGCGTGGGCATGTATGGCTGCCAATGGAACTGGTTCTCTTGTATTTATTGATGATGTGACTGCTGACAAAAGCAGCATGATGAATTCTGAAGTGTTTCGGGCAATATTATCTGCTCATATTCAGCCAAATGCTTCAGAACTCATTGGACGGAGCTTCACAGTGCAGATGGACAATGACACGAAGCATACTGCGAAAGCAACCAAAGATTTTTTTAAGGGAAAGAAGTGGAATGTTATGCAATGGCCAAGTCAATCACCTGACCTGAATCCGATTGAGCATGCATTTCACTTGCTGAAGACAAAACTGAAGGGAAAATGCCCCAAGAACAAGCAGGAACTGAAGACAGTTGTAGTAGAGGCTTGGCAGAGCATCACCAGGGATGAAACCCAGAGTCTGGTGATGTCTATGCGTTCCAGACTTCAGGCTGTAATTGACTGCAACGGATTTGCAACCAAGTATTAAAAAGTGAAAGTTTGATTTATGATTGTTAATCTGTCCCATTACCTTTGGTCCCTTAAAAAGTGGGAGGCACATATACAAACTGTTGTAATTCCTACACCGTTCACCTGATTTGTAAATACCCTCAAATTAAAGCTGAAAGTCTGCAGTTAAAGAAAATCTTGTTTGTTTCATGTCAAATCCATTGTGGTGGTGTATAGAGCCAAAAAGATTAGAATTGTGTCGATGTCCCAATATTTATGGACCTGACTGTATACCACTAAAAGTTTTTTTGTTATAGCAGTTTGATAAGTTTTACTGTCAACAGTTATATATTTTTGAGGACTACATGACTTAGCCCATCCAATTGATGGACAATAATAAATGGGTGGGGTTCCATAGTCCCATCTTGTTTCTGTTTTCCTGAAATGGAAGGGAGAGTGCCAAAAAGATTAGAATTGTGTCGATGTCCCAATATTTATGGACCTGACTGTGTATATATATTTACAATATATTATTATTATTATTATTATTATTACAGGATTTATATAGCGCCAACAGTTTGCGCAGCGCTTTACAACATGGGGACAGACAGTACACTTACAATACATATCAATACAGAGGGATCAGAGGGCCCTTTTCGTTAGAGCTTACAATCTAGAAGAGATATATATATATATATATATATATAAAATACAGTATACACTGTTTACACATTAAATTGTAACTTTTATGTTTTATTTTAGATTTAATTATATGCCATACTTCTTCCTATGATGTTGCAATGGTCGGAACTGTGCATGGCCTTCAGTGTGCTATTGCAAAGTCATTATTATTCAAACAGAAAGGCCTTTATCTACTGTAATACTATAAGGCCCCTTTCACACGGGCGGCTGTTCTGCCGCAGTTAAAAGCATGTTTCTTTCTTTTGAAATTCAAGACCGCAGGCACAGCGATCAGCTGCATTTGTACACTGCTTTTAGCTGCATTTATGTGCGTTTACATGCAGCTGCGTTTAGCTGCGGTTGGCCATTATTGTCATCCCCATAGCAACCATTTTTATTTTGATGTGCTTCCTGTTGTTTTTTTTCTTTTGTTCACGCTGCTATCCGCAGCTGACACAGTGCACTGCGATTACCTGCAGTTATGTGCAGATAGCTGCGCTACATCGCACCTGGACGCATTCAATTCTATTTTTTCTATTCGCACCGAACCGCATGTAACGAAATCGCAGCTAAACGCTGTGTGTGAATGGGGCCATAAGAAAGCATTGTGTGCTTTTAGCTGCGGTAGAAAACTAGAAAATCCGCAGCGTAAAGCACCATTCTATCCGTCCGTGTGAAAGGGGCTTAGACTTCTTAAAATAAGTCTGTAGTGGGGACCTCGCCTTATAAAAAAAAATTCTAGTTTCATGTTGATCCCTTGGATTCAATGGATGACTTCAGAAGAAGAGGTTTAATTTCACAATAGCTTGGCATACATTTATTGGTGCCAAAGACAGCCAAGCAACTAGCATTTTCAGAACAAGGTCAGACATTGTAACAATCTTTCAGTACTGTATAGGTTTCCGTCAACTGAATAAGGGTTAATATGTCAATGAAAAACTTAAAGGGGTTGTAAAGGTTCGTTTTTTATTTTATAAATAGGCTCCTTTAAGCTAGTGCATTGTTGGTTCACTTACCTTTTCCTTAGATTTCCCTTCTAAATATTTTTTTTCTTTGTTTTCTTTGTCTGAATTTCTCACTTCCTGTTCCTCCTCAGTAAGTTGTTCAGTAAGCTGTTCTGGCTGACTAAACACCACTCGGATGATGGTATGAAGTTTAATGAGGAGAAACAGGAAGTGAGAAATTCAGACAAAGAAAAAAAACATTTCGAAGGTATATCTAAGGAAAAGGTAAGTGAATCAACAATGCACTAGCTTAAAGGAACCTATTTAGAAAATAAAAAACGAGCCTTTACAACCCCTTTAAAATAAATGAGTTACAAACATTTTCAGTGACATGAAAACTTCATTTTCTAGCCTGACCAACATTATTCTACAAATCATTGCTCTAGGATCCCAACTCCGAGCAGTTCTAGAGACCAAACCCAATAAGCAGTTATTTAAGCTGGAATTAATTAGCCCCTGCTGCAGTGCATCCATTCTTGGCTGTGTATGTAAGCTGTGTCTATTATTCTGTAGATGGAAATATGTAATTACATGAGGCTGGTTCCCTCATAAATAATTTCTAAGAAGTCCCCTTCAGGTTCTTTTGTTTGATTTATGGCTGTGTCAGTGTGTAGCGGGTGGCTACAAGTGATAAATAAAGGAATTGTTCTTTCTAATGGTGCAATCCCCAGAATTCCATTCAAATGACAACGATGACGACACTAAACCATTTCAGGGCTCAGCTAAAATACAAGGCCAAACCGTCTTTTAGGTGCCCAGCATGGCATGTAAACACATTTATATTCAGTAAATAATGTATATGAGACACACACATGAGCAGACCAGGAGTCTTTCCATACAATGTAATTAGAAACAAATAGATTTTTCCCAATGCATATGTTACATGTTTCAGTTATGTCTATTGAGTGGTTGTAATGATTTTATCACTATGACTATTTACCATTTTAAAGTAATGTGAGAAATAAATTACATTTTTGGGAATATCCTTTAAAATTGTAAATGGTATTTGCAGATAAATTAGATAAATGTACCTTGTTTTATACATTCCCCTATTGTATTTTTGTGCTAGACAGATATGTATATACAGTATAGACAGGGCTTTTTTTCAGCGGGAAAGCGGGGGAACGCAGTTCCGGCACCTCCTGGACTGACTGTATGTAATGACAAGGGGTGCTGGGGTGTGCTGCAGGGTATTGATGCTCACTGCTGGGGATCTATTTTTGGAGGGGGGTCTATTGTTGTTGGGGAGGTCTGTTGTTGCTGGTGGGGGACCTATTGTTGCGGGGGGTCTTATGTTGCTGGGGGGTCAGTTGTTGCTGAAAGAGATTTACTGTTGGGGAGGGATCTATTGTTGATGGCAGCCATAGAGTCTATTAATGCTGGCTGTAGCGGGGATCTGTTGATGCTGCCGGGAGTCTATTGTTGCTGGTGGGAAAATTTTGTTGTGGGTGGTCTATTGTTGTTAGGGGGATCTATTGTACCTGGCTGCAGGGGATCTTTTTTACTGCTTTTCTTGATATCATTACCAAATTCCATACAAATTACTTAGCACCACAAAATGATACTTGGTCCTATATTGTCTAAAGGGGACGGTACTGGGAGGTGGGTAGGGCCGGAGAAAAGGGGTGACTCGGATTTGGGGAGTTCCTGCACCTATTGTCTGAGAAAAAATGCCCTGAGTATAGATATATCTATAAACTCATAAATCTATAAACCCATGTTTATAATGTAAATAGAGAAATATTAGATTGATAGAAATAAAAAAAATACACTGTATTTAGTAAAAAATCCCTCTTTCAATCGCGCTCTCTCTCACTCACTATATATATATATATATATATATATATATATATATATATATATGTAGCGGGTGGTTACATTTAGGGGGAAGCATCTGAGTGGTAACTAGGCTCAGATGCATTAATTGGACCATTTCTATCCCTGGGAGATAGTACTGGTGTGTAAGTTCACTGGGGCCTATGGGTGGCGCTGTTGCCATGGGCCCGGGTTGAACGAGGTTGTGTCCTTTTTGTCCCCTCTCGGCAGCAGTACGGCGGGGCGGGGAACCTGCTGTGCCTGTCGGGAGAGGATATAAAATGGGGCCTTATATACGCCTTCGGGTGCCCTAGGCCCGGAGGCCTGGTCGGGTTGTCTCTGGGTGCCCTAGGCCCAGAGACGGAGCTGCTGCTCCATCTCAGACACCTTCAGTCTGGGATGAGGTACTTTGGAGAAAGGCCCGGAGCCCAGCAGCCTTCGGCTGGGATCCGCTGGCGACCGAGACTCCCAGGGATCTGCCTTGCGAGGGGACCCGTATCCAGGACGAGGAGGCCAGGGAGGTGACCCTTTCTGAATACCCAGCGCAGAGTCGTGGTGACAGATGGGGCCTCTGGTAACTCTCCGGAGGGATGTTTTTGTCCTATAAGGGCTAGTTCACTAACGGAAGGAAGTGCGTGTTCTTTAAATCACAGTGGCAGTGACACTACGCACCCAAGGTCAGTAGCAGTGACTTTCGCCTCTTTCACCCGGTCAGTGGCAGTGACCAACCTCATGGTCTGTGGCAGAGACCGTGCGCCAGTAGTGTATTTAGGTTTTGTGCTGCCCTAGGCCTGACTAAACTCGCGCACCCGCTAATTTAAATATGACCCACCCCTTCCTGTCAAGGCCACACCCCTTTCTGTTTAAGACCCACCCTGAAATTTTTGAGTGGGGATACTAGTTCTTGGGGACTGGGGGGGGCATTGGATTCCCTTAATTTGCATAGATTTCCTCTCACTTCCTGTTTGGCTATGGGGCAGGAAGTGAAGGAAAATCTCTGCAATGGGACAGGGATGGTAAAAAATAAACTGACAGGAGCTATAACCCTCCCTTACTCTGTCCAAAATGAAAAAAAAAAAGTGTTGCCTATAGTTCTACTTTAAGCACAAATTTCTGATAATTTTATGGAGAGGACTAAGAAGATATAACCATGCCAATGGTGCAGCAGAAAACATAGCACAGTGAGGAAGGTTTGTGGTCCAGGATGATAGGACAGTCAAAATTAGGAGCAGCTTGCGTTATAGTAACAGTGTATCGCAAGCCAGCGGGGACTCTTTCCGTGCTGCCCCCCTGCAAAGTGCTGCCCTAGGCCTTGTTGGCCTAGGCCAGGATACAGCGTTGCTGTGCGCCAAGCCTGTTTGTGCTGATCAGAGCAGGAGAAACCCAAATTCAAGTTTGTGCCTGGACCTCCTCCCACCTTATCTGACCTGTGTCTTGTCCCAACCCGTCTGCTCTGAAAGAGACTGTTTATTGTGCTAAAAGGAATAAATAAGTGTTGGACCTTTCAGTTGGTGTGGACAGTTGCTTACTGGGGAGAATTAAAGACTTGTTTCTGACTACTGCAGAAACAAGGTCGGCACTGGAGGCTTTTTTTTACACTGGCTGCAAGCAGGCCCGAGAAACTAACACCGCTCAACCTCCCTATTCAGGAGGGTACAGGCTTGTGGTGCGGTGTGCCTCATTCTTTTTCCTGCGGAGGAGCCAAGCAGAGGAAAAGCAGGTAAAGTCTGGGGTTGGTGCGCTACATAAATAAATATATATATATATATATATATATATATATATATATATATATATATATAATTGTATGAGTACTCTATCTTTCTCTATACACAAAAAAACTCCTCTAAATAAAGAAAATAAAATTTTAAGCAGATTTATTCTGAGCAAAAAATTGCCCAAACTAGATAAAAGTCTCCACTATGGCAAAATTTCACTACCGGAAGATTCAATAGTTTTTGCTGCAAAATCAATTTAATGAAATCCTTTCTAATGCTGACATACTCTGCACAGGCAATGCAGTCACTGTTATGAATGTTGTCAGTTTCAGGAAGCCAGTACAAAGCAACGGTGTGCAGCCAATGCAGAAGCGTATGTAGTCAGGAAGTGGCTGTATTAGGAAGCAGTACAGAGATGGAAAAAAAAGATACAAAAATGTATAAATACAATTTTGAGTTAAGCCCCCCCCCCCCATCATGATGTCTCTTTAACTGGGCTAATATGCACAGGGGGCGGGACGGTCTGCCTAATGATGTGACCACTGCGATTGGTTGTCATACGGTAGTGGTTACATGATCAGGAGCTGGTTCCCGATCAATAGTACAGGCTGAGAGCTGTCTTTGTGCTGGAAGTGTGCAATGAGCCAGCTATCAGCACAGAAACCTTTGCCACTCATAGACGCATATGTGTGGCATGTAGGTGTTATAGCCCACCCTCTTTGCCACAGCACATATGCATTACGTTGGCGGCAAGAGGTTCAAAAACTAAAAACTAAGGAACATGTTCATAAAGCAATGAGATATTAACCAAACATACACTACAAGTGAATCCAGTAATAATAACTAAAACACATTCATCTAAAAGAGTCACCTGCAGTGAACGTTTCAAGATATATCAATATACATCTAATTATTGTCTAGTAAAAGTGTTAAGCTACTTTAAGGTTTAACCACCAGATGGCTGCACTATTATCCCAGAAAGCTCTCATATCACATTCTTCCAGTCGCTTGCCTCATGCGTGCCCTAGGGGCCTTGCAGCAGCATGATCTGTGATCTGCTGTGTCTGGACAGATCGTTGTACCGGGCCGGCCCTGGTACCATGTGGTATTTGTGACCAATCACAACAATCACATGTCAGTTGTACATAATGGCTTTCATTCATACAGTAGCCATTCATTGTGTACTATTGCGAGCTCTGTGATTGGTCACAGCGATCGCATGGTACTAGAGCCAATCACAGCGGACCTGTATTATGTGTTAGCTGAGGCTAATCACAGCTATCACAATTGTACTGAATCAATGACACTTGAATAGATGCCATTCATAAAAATTATTGCTTATAACAGTGATCATCACTGTAATAAGCAATCATAGTGTAAAAAAAAAAAAAACTGATCACCTCCTCAGAGCACTACTGCACTTTACTGCTCTAGTCACCGTATGTAAAAAAAAAAAAAATTGTAAAGAAAGAAAAAAAAAAAGAAAAAAGAAAAAAATTTGCTGCATTGCTCTGGTCACAGTATGTAAAATCGGGGAAAAAACTGTATTTAATTTCCTTATTTTCTTGTGACAAAAATTACAACTAAATACCTTGGACTGTCTACCTCCTCCCAAAAAGGGTTTATTTTTGGGGTATTTGTACTGTCCTGGCATTTTAGACTTTTTAACTTTCACATATACTAAAAATATACACTGATTTGGGTTATTTTACCAAAGAAATGTAGTAGAATACATGGCCTAAATTTATGAAGAAAGATTATCTATTTGCAAAATTTTATAACAGAAACTAAGAAAAATGTGGTTTTTTTTTTTCAAAATGTTTGGTATTGTTTCATTTATATAACAAAATAAAAAACACAGTGGTGATTAAATACCGCCAAAAGAAAGCTCTGTCTTTCTAAATAAAATTATCAAAAATGACATTTGGGTATAGTGTTAGATGAATGAGTAATTGCCATTTAAAATGTGACATTGCTGGGAGCTGATAATATGGCCTGGTCAGGAAGGGGGTTTAAAAGTTTGATATTGAAGTGGTTAATTAAAGGATTAATAAAATGAATAAATATTTACACATGAGAAGTTAATTGAAATGTTCGATTGATGAATTGGAAATGTTAACTCTTTAACACAGCTTCAAGTGAAACTATTAAAATATGAACCTTCAGCTTGATTTCCACCTTGGAGAAAAAACATTCCACCTTCTCTGCCTGTGATGTCAGACTCAAGAAATGAAAACTAGATATTCTTTTCCAGATCGAGAGAAAAAGTGGGCAGCTAGCGTGACTCATTTCTGCTCAAATGAAAATGTCTGAGCCTCAAAGGAGGGGAGCGACACCAGATCAAATATTTCCCACCCGTAATAAAACATTTTCCTACCTCAAATCCAGGTGTGAACCACACTGACCATCATTAAGTCATGTATTTGCATAAAGAATAGGTTTCCATTCTTCTATAACTTATCAAACCACATAAAGAAAATTTCTCAAGTTAGAACCCATACCATGTCGTGTACTAAAGCAAGGACGATAATCCGTGAAAAGTTTCCAATCCGATGGAATTTCCCATTTGCAGTTCGTGCAAAAGAAAAAAAAGCCCCCAGATTTTTTTTCTTCCTGAAATAGAAATTGTTTCCGGAACAAGGGTTGTTTTTCTTTGTTCAAAATTGCTATCTTGGGAGGTGTCACTAAGCAGTGACAAACATATAGATGCCCCCGCCTTATGTGTTTGTCAATTCACGGTCCAGGAACTGCCAGCGGTCTAACGCCACCAATCAGAGGTAACCTTAGGGCACAAACCAAAGTGACTAAATACACAGGGCACATTGACTAAAATCGCATTTACCGGGCATATTTACTCCCTTCCTGCCCAGCCCAATTTTCAGCTTTTAGCGCTCTCACATTTCGAATGACAATTGCGCAGTCATGCAACACTGTACCCAAATGAAAATATATATTTTTTACGTTTTTTCACACAAATTTAGCTTTCTTTTGGCGGTATTTAATTACCACTGGGTTTTTTTTTTTTTTTTGGTAGATAAACTAATAAAGACCTGAACAAAAAAACCTTTACATAATTTGATATAAAATGTTGCAAACAGGTAATTTTTATCCTTCACTGATGTGCGCTGATGAGGCTGCACTGATATGCACTGATAGGCTGCACTGATGGGCACTGATGAGGCGGCACTGATGGGCATTGATGGGCACTGATAGACTGCACTGATGGGCACAAATGAGATGGCACTGGTGGGCACTGATGAGGAGGCACTGATGAGGCTGCACTGATAGGAGGCACTGATAGGTGGCATTGATGGTCACTGATAGATGGCACTGATAGGAGGCACTGATGGGCACTGATAGGCAGCACTGATGGGCACTGATAGGTGGCAATGATGGGCACTGATAGGCAGCACTAATTGGCACTGATAGATGGCACTGATAGGCGGCAATGATGGGCACTGATAGGCGGCACTGATGGGCACTGATAGGTGGCAATGGCGGGCACTGATAGGCAGCACTAATAGGCACTGGTAGGCGGCACTGTCAGCGTGAGGAAAGGAGCTCCGATAACCGGCTGCTATTACATGTGATCAGCTGTGATTGGACACAGTTGATTGCGTGGTATAGAGCTGCTGATTGGCTCTTTATCTCAATCTGTGATCAGCAGTGTCCAGAGCACAATCCAATCCATTTTCTAATAGTACAGAGCCTTGGGTACAAGCTGCACATGCTCAGTTTGGTGTGTAATGCTAGAGAGGTTATATTTTTTCTTGGAGAGTGCATGTGATCAGCACAGGTCCTGCAGCATCATAAGACAGAAGAGAATGAAAACTACAAGCTTTAACCAGACACTGACAGAAGTCACAAGACTGCTATAAACTGCTGATGAGAAAAGGTATTTAGCCGTTTATATTTAGTAAAAACAAAATTGCATTTCCATGTTCTGTGTACTGTGGAAGACCAGATATAGTGAATGCAGGGTCCTGGATTTAGTACCCACTGACTGGGTAGCACGGCACACCTTGGCCTAACTAATAAACATGGTTGGGCTTTTTAAGTTCAGTCACTATATGTTGTCAGGGTCTACCAATAACTGTGCATTAGGTATGGTATGAAAAAGGTTTGGAAGAGTTCCATGATTTATACAAATGTACCAGGCCTTTTGTTTTCGTGTGATAATCATTAAACTCCTCAGTGATATAATTTAAACTACAGTGTAAAGGTATTTAGCAGTTTATATTTACTAAAACTATTTCATTTCCATGTTCTGTGTACTGTGGGAGACCAGATATAGTGAATGCAGTTTAGTAACACTTTAACCACTTGCTGACCGGCTGACGCCGATATATGTCGGCAGAATGGCACTCCTGCGCAAACTGTACCTGTCTGTCAGTCCGTAAAAGCAGGACAGTGGGAGTGTGCCCGCGGGTCCGGGGACTTGATGTCCGCCAGCTGCCCGCGATCGTAAACAAGGCATTTCCCCGTTCTGCCTAGTGACATGACAGGGATCTACTGCTCATGTTTCAGTAAGCCCATCCCCCCTACAGTTAGAACACGTGAGGGAACACACTTCACTCCTTGATAGCTCCCTAGTGTTAACCCCTTCCCTGCCAGTGTCATTTTTACATTTGGCAGTGCATTTTTATAGTACTGATGTAATAATGTCACTGGTCCCCAAAAAGTGTAATTAGGGGTCAGATTTGTCTGCCGCAAGCCCACTAAATATCGCAGATCGCTGACATTACCAGTAAAAACAATTAAAAAAAATAAAAGTCCCTAAATCGATCCCGTCGTTTTTAGATAACTTTTGCACAAACCAATCAATATACGCCTATTGCGATTTTTTTTACCAAAAATATGTAGAAGAAAATGCATCGGCCTAAACTGATGAATTCATTCTTATTTTTTAATTTTTTTGGATATGTATTATAGCAGGAAGTAGAAAGAAAAAATTATTTTTTTCAAAATTGTCGCTCTATTTTTGTTTATAGTGCAAAAAATAAAAACCGCAGAGGTGATCAAATACCACCAAAAGAAAGCTCTATTTGTGGGAAAAAAAGGACGTACATTTTGTTTGGGTACAGCATTGCACGACCGCGCAATTATCAGTTAAAGCGACGCATTGCCGTATCGCAAAAAATGCTCTGGTCATTAAGGGGGTAAAACGTTCCGGGCTTAAGGGGTTAAAGGTGATTTATTTGAATAAATTGTGCCTTGTGTGTTCTAGTCTTTTTCTAGAAGGTCCCCCAGCTGCTGTGCAGGCACAATGCAGGACCTTGGATTTTTAATGACCTATTTGCTTCACAACCTAGAGGCCATGTCAGTATGTTCTTCTATTTGAATAACAGCAGAGACCACCACTGCACAGGACAGGGTGACTCCTTCCAGTCGTATTATGAAGGTTATTTACGAAAGGCAAATCCAATTTGCACTACAAGTGCAAACTACAAGTGCAAAGTGCTCTTGAAATTGTACTGAAAGTGCACTTGCTGTAAATCTGCGGGGTAGATCTGAAATAAGGGAAGCTCTGCTGATTTTATTATCCAATCATGTGCAAGCTAAAATACAGTTTTTTATTTTCTTTGCATGTCCCCCTCGGATCTACAGCGACTGCACTTCCAAGTGCACTGTCAGTGAAATGTCAAGCGCACTTGTAGTGCAAAGTGAATTTGTCTTTAGTAAATAACCCCACTGTGTTCTCCATTCTCATTTGTTGGCAGTTGCGTTTTTCTAGAGCTCATGCAAATGTTTGGTTTGTTGGGAAAATATTCTCCTACGTAAAAATCCCATTGGGGCTTATTTACTAATGGCAAATCCACTTTGCACTACAAGTGCAAACTACAAGTGCAAAGTGCACTTAAAATTTCACTGACAGTGCACTTGGAAGTGCAGTCGCTGTAGATCCGAGGGGGACATGCAAGGAAAATAAAAACAGCATTTTAGCTTGCACATGATTGGATGATAAAATCAGCAGAGCTTCCCCTCATTTCAGATCTACCCCTCAGATTTCCAGCGACTGCACTTCCAAGTGTACTTTCAGTGCAATTTCAAGTTCACTTTGCACTTGTAGTTTGGACTTGTAGTGCAAAGTGGATTTGCCTTTCGTAAATAACCCCCTTTGTGTTTCTTCTCCCGGTGAGCCGTAGGTAGCATATTCAGCACGCCATAGAAGTAAATGATTGTACACCACCATACTTGGGTAAATGCTAATGTTTTTTACATTGACATTTACATGCACATGTTCATACATTGCATTCCCCGAACATGGAAGTCCTGCATTTAGGGAATACGTCATGTGTGCACACATGTGTTAATGTAGTTGCAAAAAAAGCATTGCTGCTTACCTGAGTATGGCCATGTAAAGCCATTTACGTCTATTGCTTGATTCCTAGGCATGAAATATGCTAGAGCAGGTTTGCACCGCAGACCAGGAGAAATAGAGGACTGGTTGGGAGCAGGTTTGCACCGCAGACCAGGAGAAATAGAGGACTGGTTGGGGATAGAAGCACTCTATTACACACCCAGTTCCTGACAATGAAAACAAAAATGTTCCTATAGAGAAATCCCTGTGGGAGAATACCACCCATTTATCACTTCCCACTAATGCTGATGAACAAACTAGACAGGATGCATAATATAAAATATTGATCATGCAAACAGTAACACAGATTTCAAAGTGTGCATGCATGCACAATCTTACCCTGCAATTTCAGAAAATTTGAATAAAAAATAATAATAAAAAAAATAGGTTAGTTCTGCTTTAAAAAAGACATGTTATACCTATATACTGCCTAAGGACATACACTATATTGTAAAAAGTATTGGGACGCCTGCCTTTACACACACGTGAACTTTAATGGCATCTCAGTCTAAGTCCATAGGGTTCAATATTGAGTTGGTCCATCTTTTGCAGCTATAACAGCTTCAACTCTTCTGTAAAGGCTGTCCACAAGGTTTAGGAGTGTGTCTATGGGAATGTTTGACCATTCTTCCAGAACCAAATTTGTGAGGTCAGGCACTGATATGGACGAGAAGGCCTGACTCACAGCCTCTGCTCTAATTCATCCCAAAGGTGTTCTATCGGGTTGAGGTCTGGGCAGGTCAGTCAAGTTCCTCCACCCCAAACTCACTCATCCATGTCTTTATGAACCTTTCTTTGTGCACTGGTCCAAATCATTTGGTGGAGGGGGGATTATGGTGTGGGGTTGTTTCTCAGGGATGGGAACTCCTAAAGGGGTTGTAAACCCTCAAGGTTTTTCACCTTACTACATTCTATAGTGCAGCTGCCCCCCCCCGAGCCCCTCTTTTACTGACCTAAACCCGATCGTTCCAGCAATGGGTACGAGCACAGCAGCTGCAGCCGCTGTCTCGGGTCTCATTGGATAGATTGATCCAATGAGCCATTGGCTCCTGCTGCTGTCAATCAAATCCAGTGACACAGGGCCGGGGGCCGGGGCCGAGTCCCGCTGTCTGTGTCAATGGACGCAACAGCAGCACTCGGGAGCACGCCCGCGCAAATGCCCCCCATGGAATGTGGCTCTCCGTGGGGGCACTCGAGAAGAGGAGGAGCCAGGAGTGCTGCTGAGGGACCCCAGAAGAGGAGTTACGGGGCCACTCTGTGCAAAACCCTTGCCCATACCAAGACATTTTGGACAATTTTCATGCTCCCAACTTTGTGGGAACAGTTTGGGTATGGCCCCTTCCTGTTCCAACATGACTGCGCACCAGTGCACAAAGCACACATCAATGGCTTGATTCCTAGACATGGAATATGCTAGCGCAGATTTTCACCGCAGAAAATGTGCGAATGAGGTTCCTGACAATGAAAAATAAATGTTCCTTACAATAAAACATTTTTTTTTCCTATAGAGAAATTCCTGTAAGAGAATGACTATATCACTTCCTTCATAAGATGCCACACATTTATCACTTCCCACTAATGCTGATGAACAAACTAGACAAGATAGCATATGCATAATATAAAATATTAATAACACAAACAGTAACATAGATTTAAATGTATGCAGTGTACCCTGCAATTTCAGAAAGTTTGCATTAAAAAATACTATAGTTCTGGTTCATGAACCTACTTGTCATTGGCACCTAATCTGAAACACCTGATTTTAATTTAATGGATTTGAAGTGGTGGTAAATGCAGGGGTGTATTTACCTAATCCACATGTAAAATCAGCATTTTCATTAATTTGTTTGTTACCTTTATGTGTAGGCACTTTCTGAATAAAGGTCTAATGTTTGCTTCTTTGCCATTTGGTATACACACTTTCTCACATGACTGTAATCATTTCTGCAGTGTCATCTCTTTAGCTAACCCAAAATACTTTAGGAATCCTTTGATATGTGTAGCGGGGGTCTAAAATATAGGGGGAAGTGCATGGGTGGTAGTATGATCCAATGCACCCTGATTGCTAGAGAATTGGGGACTATTTAGGGTCTGGAGGACTCTGGTGGTGTGAGGTTCCCTGTGGCCTACAGGTGGCACTGTCGCCCTGGGACGGTGTTGAACCCACACCGTAAGACTGTGCCTTTTTGTCCTTTCCTGGCGCTTGTACAGCGGGGCGGGGAACCCGCTGTGACGCAAAGGGAGAGGAGATAAAAGGAGCAGAAGCCCTGACCATAGGGTTCAGAGTTCAGAGTCTGAGGACGTGGCCGCACCCAGGCACCCTCAGCCTGGGTGCTGGCGTTCCGGAGTTCTGGGCCCTGGTGCCCTCGACCTGGCCGGAGCGGGAGATGGAGTACATCTCAGGCACCTTTAGCCTGGGGTGAGGTACTATGGCGGAAGCCTGGAGCTCAGTAACTTCGACTGAGTTCCGCGAGGGTGGAGATATCCGAGGGGGCCCTAACTCCTTGGGTGCCCGTGTCTGAGACGAGGAGGCCGGTGAGCGGAACTTCTCCGGAGAGTCCAGCGCAGCATTTGCTGGTGACAGAGAGGCCTCCGGTAACTGTCTTGGACGGATGTCTTTCCCCTGATAGGGGCTACGTTAGCGAAGGTAATCCATGTTCTATTCAATATAGTCAGTGGCAGTGACTATTCGCCATTGGTGACACCACAGTGGTTAGCTCTATCTAAAAGGATTGTGCCTCAACCTACTCCCTACTAATACTGAACTGTTTGTTGGGTCCCAACCTGTCTGTGCTGAATGACTATTTATTGAGAAGAATAAATACGAGTTGGACTGTTTTCAGTGTGTGGAACTTCAGTTACAGGAAGCAAATGGGGGGGGGGGGGTCATTCAGTAAAGGAAGTGTCTCTGGGACATACCCACAAAGCCCGATAGTTCTGGCCTTCACCTCTACACATTGGAGGACATGGGCCGTGGTGTATCTCACCCCTCCCCCGTGTTAACCCCTAGACAAGACCAGCAAGCCAAGAATGAGAAGGGGTGAGAGGGGTGAGGTCGCTACATATGTATTAAAGATTCTTCTTCTAGGGAATATATTTTTATTATTAAAACAATTATTAAATAATAAATTATAATAATAATAATAATAATATATATATATATACATATTTTAGGTCGACTGATCTTCTTTGCTATGTTAATAAGAGGTAACTGTTACCTTTTTTGTTTCGTAACACGTGCACAGGATTTTTAAGGATCCGTTGTGTTCCTTGTAAATTGTTTCATTTTTGCTGGCTGTCATTGGGGTTTGTCTGCAGTTATCTGTATCATAAGATGTTCAATGAAGTCAGAATTCTCTATCAGCTCATACAGAAAAAAATAACAAATACAATTTAAAATCTTTATTATTTTGGTGCCCTTCGTACAATATCAAATGTGTCAGGGACCAGGAAATATAGTTGAAAAATGCAGTAACTAAGTATGTTGTGTACCCCTTATAAAGTAGAGAATTTTTCACAGTTTCGCTATGGGCCTATTTATTTGCCAATAACATTGTCATTGCCTGTGATATCCGAGTGATATATTGGTTTCTAGGACAAGCAAGGCTCCCTTTTTTGTGCTTCTTCCAATAATTATTTTCTATGGGTTTTAAAGCCATATTTCTTCTTGTTTTGACCAGTTACAGTTAAAAAAAAAAGAAGTATTTTAGATACAAAGTTAAATAATTTGTATTCTGTAATCTGTCCCTTTTATTGCAACAGCTCCCTGATGCAAATCATGGTGAAGTTATTTGCAGATGTAATAAAGGCACTTTTTTTTCCCTCATATTTTTTAACAGTGCTATAATATCGTCTAAAAACCATTCACATACAAACTAAAAAAGTAAGAAAAAAAGAAAAAACAGAAAAAGAAAAAGAACATAATATGAGTTACTTTGAGGTTAAAAAGGATCTTTATTAAAACAGAAAAAACAAACTCTACGGTGTTACAGTTTCAGTCAAAATCATATCACAGGAGATTAAAGCAACACGTGTAATTGTAAAAGGGAAACTATAGTGGTTTTTAAGTACATGTGTCATTTTAGTCTTTATTTGGATATGTTTTCAAACTTTTTTTATATTTTATTAAACTGTAATATATATATCTATATATATATATATATATCTATATCTATATATATATATCTATATATATATATATATAGATATATATATATATATATATATATAGTGGAACCATGGTTTAAAAGTAACTTGGTTTGAGAGCAATTTGATTTGCGAGTAACTTTTTTTTTTTTTATTCTGATGCGTGTGTTGTCTCGCAAGAAGAGCAGAATTCAACCTAATAGGGCCTGCAGTACTGCATTTGGCCTGATGTCCAGGGGCGCCGGAGCTGAGCAGAGCCGAACAGCGGCGATCAGCTGCAATCTCTGCTGTTCGGCAATTCTCGGAAAGACTCGGAAAGACACGGAAATACATGGAAATACTCAGTTTCCGAGCCTTTCCGACATTTGCCGAGGTCAGCCGATGTGTCCTCGGGCCTTTCCGTCCGTTTCCGAGGCTCTCCGGCGCCCCCACCTCTGGCCGCATGCGGTATTGCAATGCATTGAAGTCAATGCAGAACTAATTATTTTCGTTTCGATTGACTTCAATGGCACACCCGACACCCCCCCCCTTACGCACGCCTATGGATGTCTGGTTGGGTTGTGTAAATGTTAGAGCTGGATGGACAGAACTATAAATTCTTTGGCAGATAAAGCACCTTTTTAGATGTGTTTCATCTGTGTATTTAGTGACTGGTGTGAGGCTTTAGACGTAGATTAGGGATGAGCTGAACACCCCCTGGTTCGGTTCGCATCCAGAACATGCGAACGGACCGAAAGTTTGCGCAAACTTTCGAACACCGTTAAAGTCTATGGGACTCGAATGTAAGAAATCAAAAGTGCGAATTTTAAAGGCTAATATGCAAGTTATTGTCATAAAAAGTATTTGGGGACCCGGGTCCTGCCCCAGGGGACATGTATCAATGCAAAAAAAAGGTTTTTTTCGGGAGCAGTGATTTTAACCGCTTAAGGACCGCCTCACGCCGATATACGTCGGCAGAATGGCAGATGTCCAGCCGTGGGTTGCGCATCTCGCGACCCGGTCCGAAGCTCCCTGACCGAGCCCACGGGACCCACGGACCCGATCGCCGCTGGTGTCCCGCGATCGGGTCACAGAGCTGAAGAACGGGGAGAGGTAAGTGTAAACAATCCTTTCCCCGTTCTTCCTAGTGAGAATGTCACTGATCGTCTGTTCCCTGTCATAGAGAACGACGATCAGTGACATCACACGCCAAGCCACGCCCCCAGACAGTAAAAAACGCTCATTAGGTCACACTTAACCCCTTCAGCGCCCCCTACAGGTTAACCCCTTCACTGCCAGCGTCATTTTCACAGTAATCAGTGCATTTTTATAGCACTGGTCGCTGTAAAAATGACAATGGTCCCAAAATGGTGTCCAAAGTGTCCGATGTGTCCGCCATAATGTCGCAGTCACGATAAAAATCGCTGATCGCCACCATTACTAGTAAAAATAAAATATTAATAAAAATGCCATAAAACTATCCCCTATTTTGTAGATGCTATAACTTCTACGCAAACCAATCAATAAACGCTTATTGTGATTTTTTTTACCAAAAATATGTAGAAGAATACGTATCGGCCTAAACTGAGGAAATTTATTACAGCAAAAAGTTAAAAATATTGCATTTTTTTCAAAATTATCGCTCTATTTTTGTTTATAGCGCAAAAAAATAAAAACAGCAGAGGTGATCAAATACAACCAAAAGAAAGCTCTATTTATGGATGGAAATTATTGAGAAAAACGGCATGAGTAACCCTCCAGCCCATTACCAGGCCCTTTGGGTCTTGTATGGATATTAAGGGGAACCCCGCACCCAAATTAAAAAAAGAAAAGGCGTGGGGCCCCTAGGCCCTATATACACTGAAGAGCAGTATACAGGCGGTCCAAACAAGACAGGGACTGTAGGTTTTTTCTTAAGTTGAATCTGTTTGTAATTTGGAACAGGTACATTTTGTAAGTGTAGCTCCAGCCAAAAAATCTATTTTTAAGCTTTTTGGATAACATAGGGAAGGGTTATCACCCCTGTAACATTTGTTTTGCTGTCTGTGCCCCTGTTCAGAAGATTTCAATTCACTTTCTGTCCCAATGACAATTGGATTTTGAAAATTTGGGGTTAATAGGGAAACAAGGATTGGTGATAAAGCATCAGTGGAGACACCTTTTTCACATATTAACTCTTACAGTAGAGAATTTCCCTTCCTAGGGGTAGATTTCCTCTCACTTCCTGTTGTCTACCGCCGTTTGTAAGTAGGAGTCGTTTGTAAGTCAGATGTTTGAAAGTAAGGGACCCCCTGTATATACTATACGGCCTGCCCTATATACTCTGCAGAAAATTGGGCCTTAGGTGTTGGTGGTACCAAAACTGTAAGCCCTCACAGTTACTCTTGGTGGGCGCTGGAACGGGCCCTGCTGTGAAATATTAGATCAAGAATTGTAATTACATGCCCCTGTTGAACAGGGGTAGAAAAATTGGGCCTTTGGTGGTGGTGGTGGTGCCACAACACTGTAAGCCCTCACAGTTACTCTTGGTGGGCGCAGGAACGGGCCCTGCTGTGAAATATTAGATCAAAAACTGTAATTACATGCCCCTGTTAAACAGTGGCAGAAAAATTGGGTCTTAGGCAGTGGTGGTGGTGCCACAACACTGTAACCCCTCACAGATACTCTAGTTGAGCGCAGGAACGAGCCCTGATGCAAAATATTACAGCAAAACAATTAATTACACGCCCCTGTTAAACAGGGGCAGAAAAATTTGGCCTTAGGCGCTGGTGCTGGTGCCACAACACTGCAACCCCTCACAGATACTCTAGTTGAGTGCAGGAACAAGCCCTCCTGCAAAATATTACAGCAAAAATTGTAATTACACGCCCCTGTTAAACAGGGGCAGAAAAATTGGGCGTTAGCCACTGGTGGTGGTGCCCAGAACCAAAAATGTTTTTAGAATCTATCAACATGAACATTGAGGAGGAATAGGATAGTCACTCAGCATAACAGGATAGTCACTCAGCATCAGCATAGGCAGTCTTGAAGGGATCTCACATTCATAAAAAAATTAATCGGTTACATCAGCATCAGGTGCTTGGTAGCTGGTGATCCAAGACTGATTCATTTTTATGAAGGTGAGTCGATCAACCGAAGCGGTGGACAGGCGCACTCTGTGATCGGTTACAAAGCCTCCAGCAGCACTGAATGTGCGTTCAGAAAGAACGCTGGATGCAGGACAGGCCAGTAGCTCAATTGCATACTGTGCGAGCTCTGGCCAGTGATCCATCCTCAAGACCCAGGAACCCAGTAGATTTTCTGTTAGAAAGGTCTCTAAGTCTGATCTTGCCCCTAGGTATTCCTGCACCATGTAAATCAGATGCTGGCGATGGTTGCTGGAACCGATCAGACCTTGGGGCTGAGGACTAAGAAATTGTCTGAACGCATTGGTCAGACGGCCACCTTCTCCACCGCTCCTTCTGTGACTGATCGAAGCCTCAACAACTCGTTGTCCAGGACCAGGAAATTGTAACCTCCCAGGCTCTGGAAACGCGTTGCACAAACCTTTCTGCAAGGCCTCCTGAAGATGTTTCATCCTCTGCTCCCTCTGCAACGGCTGGATAAGTTCTGCAACCTTACCCTTGTAACGTGGATCAAGAAGGGTTGCCAGCCAGTAATGATCCCTCTCCTTGATACCACGAATCCAAGGGTCATTTCGCAGGCTTTGCAGGATCAGCGAGGCCATGCAGCGTAGGTTTGCTGAGGCATTTGGTCCGGAGTCCTCTGGGTCACTAAGGACGACATGATCCGCAGCCACCTCCTCCCAGCCACGTACAAGTCCACAGGTTTCTGGGGACTGTAAACGATACCTAGAAGACTGCTGCTGATGCTGAGTGCCAGGCTCCACCTCCATGCTGACACAATCCTCCTCCTCCTCCACTTCCTGTGTGATCGGTGGGCCCGCAGGAACACTGTCTGGATAAAGGGGGGCTTAGGAGGTAAGGAAGTCCTCCTGTTCCTCTCTCTGTTCTGCCTCAATTGCCCTGTCCATTATTCCATTCAGCGTGTGCTCCAACAGGTACACAAGAGGGACAGTATCACTGATGCATGTACTGTCACTGCTCACCATCCTCGTGGCCTCCTCAAATGGTGACAGGACAGTGCATGCATCCTTGATCATGAGCCACTGGCGTGTCGAAACAAAGCCAAGCTCCCCTGACCCTGTCCTGGTGCCATAGTCGCACAGGTACTCATTGATGGCCCTCTGCTGTGTGTGCAGCCGCTGCAGCATGGCCAATGTTGAGTTCCACCTTGTAGGCATGTCACAGATTAGGCGGTTCTTGGACAGGTTGTATTCTTTTTGGAGGTCAGCCAGCCGAGCACTGCCATTATATGACTGGCAGAAATGCACAAGACTTTCCTGGTCTGCCTCAGGAGATCCCGTAAGCCCGGGTACCTGCACAAGAACCGCTGCACCACCAAATTAAGGACGTGAGCCAAACAGGGCACATGGGTCAAGTGTACCTGTTGGAGGGCAGAGAGGAGGTTGGTGCCATTGTCGCAATCCATCATTCCTGGCTGAAGCTGGTGTGGCGTCAACCACCTCTGAGCCTGTCCCTGCAGAGCTGACAGAATCTCTGCCCCAGTGTGGCTCCTGTCCCCTAAGCACACCAGCTCAAGCACCGCATGGCATCTTTTTGCCTGAGTGCTTGCGTAGCCACTTGAACGCCTACGGAGCACCACTGGTTCCGAGGACAAATATATAGAGGAAGAGGCCATGGAGGAAGAAGAAGCGGAGGGGGTGGAGGAGAGAGGTGTGTCAGAATCACCACTAGTAGCATTTTGGAGGCGTGGTGGCAGAACAAGCTCCAACAATACTACACCCTGTCCTGCATCCTTCCCAGCTGCCAGCAGAGTCACTCAGTGTGCCGTGAAAGATAGGTAAAGTCCCTGTCCATGCCTGCTGGACCATGAGTCAGCGGTAATATGCACCTTACCGCTGACCGTCCTGTCCAGCGAGGCCAAGACATTGCCTTCCACATGCCGGAATCGAAAAAAAGTCGTGTTTGGGAACCTGCCACTGAGGTACCGCACATTCCACAAATTCACAAAAGGGGGCAGAGTTTACCAGCTGAAAAGGCAGCAGTTGGAGTGCTAGCAATTTAGCCAAGCTAGCATTCAGCCGCTGGGCATGTGGATGGTTGGGACCAAATTTCTTTCGACGGTTTAGCAACTAGGGTAGGGAAATTTGCCTGCTACAATCAGACGTTGGTGTAGCGATTAGCAGATTGCCCGCAAGTACTTGGCACACCTAATTCTACACCTTCATTCCTCTCAGTGCAGGTTTCTGAGAGAACTGAAGGTATAGTGGGGTTGGAGATCCCAGCTTATGAGGAGCAAGGAGAGGTCCGCTTTGTTCTCTGGTGTGGGTCTTTTAAGTACGCTTGCCAACGGACTGCATGGCAGGTCGACATATGTCTGGTCAAGCATGTGGTGCCCAAGTGGCTGCTGTTTTGGCCACGCTTGATACGCTTCAGACATATGTTTCAAACAGCAACGGTGCTATCTGCTGCACAGGTCTCAAAAAACCGCCACACCAAAGAACTTTTGGAAAAACGCGCGGAGTCAGCAGCGCCTTGCACATGCGGAGCTCTGCGGTGTGATGCAGTCATTGGCTGCCCTTAAGCTGGCCCCTGGAGGGCATCCTGCCTCATTGGAGATGTGCCTCCTCCTCCTCCTCTCTCCTATCAGGCACCCACGTAAAGTCAGTGACCTCATCATCCCCTCCCTCCTCGTCACTGGAGCAAACCTGGCAGTATGCTGCAGCTGAGGGAACATGACTGCCAGTTTGTTGTCCTTCTTGGGTACCCCCTCTCTCTGGGCTCACATTACTGCCTTCCTCAAGCTGGGTACCATCATCGGTGCCTTCAAAACGCTGTGCATCCTCCTGCAGCATGTACCCAACACTGTGGTCAAACAGTTCAGGGGACTCCTCAGTGCATGATGGTGGGGCTAGGGAAGGAGTAACTGATGACCTGGAGCCGATGAAAAAGGCCGCTTTGGCAGCTGCATTGGCAGCCAAAGTACTCTGAGCCTGGGTGACAGAGGATGAGAAGGATGAGGACAGCTTGGTCATCCACTCTACCAACTCTTCTGCATGTTGTGGCTCAACACGGCCAGCTGCCGAAGAAAAAGGACAAGCGTGCCCCACGGCCACGTGCTGAGGATACACCGTGTCCATGACCAGCACTGTTGGCTGTAGACACAGAGCCTGCTTGCCCTCTTTTAGTGGCCTGTGAGCGTCTGCCTGTCCTTGTTGGCCTTCCAGACATACTGTATTTGATGTATTTGTAATGTATTTGAATAGATACACCAGGAATGGCCTGCAGTCAGGTATAGTCTTGACTAGACTAGAATGCAGTGGATTTATGTGTAGGAAACAGTATATATTTTATTCACTGCAGATCATTGAATCACCTGCCTGCCTGAAAGTGTATTTGAGTAGATACACCACGAATGTCCTGCAGTGAGATGTAGCTGCACAGGATACAGTGTACAGTGGGGCAAAAAAGTATTTAGTCAGCCACCAATTGTGCAAGTTCTCCCACTTAAAAAGATGAGAGAGGTCTGTAATTGTCATCTTAGGTATACCTCAACTATGATAGACAAAATGTGGAAACAAATCCAGACAATCACATTGTCTGATTTGGAAAGAATTTTTTTTGCAAATTATGGTGGAAAATAAGTATTTGGTCACCTACAAACAAGCAAGATTTCTGGCTCTCACAGACCTGTATCTTCTTCTTTAAGAGGCTCATCTGTCCTCCACTCATTACCTGTATTAATAGCACCTGTTTGAACTTGTTATCAGTATAAAAGACACCTGTCCACAACCTCAAACAGTCACACTCCAAACTCCACTATGGTGAAGACCAAAGAGCTGTTGAAGGACACCAGAAACAAAATTGTAGACCTGCACCAGGCTGGGAAGACTGAATCTGCAATAGGCAAGCAGCTTGGTGTGAAGAAATCAACTGTGGGAGCAATAATTAGAAAATGGAAGACATACAAGACCACTGATAATCTCCCTCGATCTGGGGCTCCACGCAAGATCTCACCCCGTGGGGTCAAAATGATCACAAGAACGGTGAGCAAAAATCCCAGAACCACACGGGGGACCTAGTGAATGACCTGCAGAGAGCTGGGACCAATGTAACAAATGCTACCATCAGTAACACACTACGTCGCCAGGGACTCAGATCCTGCAGTGCCAGACGTGTCCCCCTGCTTAAGCCAGTACATGTCCAGGCCTGTCTGAGGTTTGCTAGAGAGCATTTGGATGATCCAGAAGAGGATTGGGAGGAAGTCATATGGTCAGATGAAACCAAAGCAGAACTGTTTGGTAGAAACACAACTTGTTGTGTTTGGAGGAGAGAGAATGCTGAGTTGCAACCAAAGAACACCATATCTACTGTGAAGCATGGGGGTGGCAACATCATGCTTTGGGGCTGTTTCTCTGCAAAGGGAACAGGACGACTGATCCGTGTACATGAAGGGATGAATGGGGCCATGTATCGTGAGATTTTGAGTGCAAACCTCCTCCCATCAGCAAGGGCATTTCAGCATGACAATGATCCCAAACACACCGCCCAGGCAACGAAGGAGTGGCTTCGTAAGTAGCATTTCAAGGTCCTGGAGTGGCCTAGCCAGTCTCCAGATCTCAACCCCATAGAAAACCTTTGGAGGGAGTTGAAAGTCTGTGTTGCCCAGCGACAGCCCCAAAACATCACTGCTCTAGAGGAGATCTGCATGGAGGAATGGGCCAACATACCAGTAACAGTGTGTGACAACCTTGTGAAGACTTACAGAAAACGTTTGACCTCTGTCATTGCCAACAAAGGATATATAACAAAGTATTGAGATGAACTTTTGATATTGACCAAATACTTATTTTCCACCATAATTTGCAAAAAAAATTGAAAACTGAGTCAACTGCCTGTTCAATCTAGATAACTGAATCGCCCGCCTGCTCAATCTATCTAAATGAAATGAAATGACACTCTCTCACTTTCTCTATCTCTCTCTCGGCTGGAACACACTACACAAGGCCAACGTGCAGGCGGTCTTATATTGTGTGGGCCGTGTACTTAATCCCCTGAGCAATGATTGGCCAAAGGCACCCTGCCTTTGGCCAATTATGGCTCTCTTTTCTGACGGCGGTGTGATTGGCCAAAGCATGCGGGTCATAGTGCATGCTTGGCCAATCATCAGTCAGCAATGCACTGCGATGGCGCAGTGAATTATGGGCCGTGACGTGACACTCAAATTTGGCGCAAACGATCGAACAGCCGATGTTCGAGTCAAACTCATGTTCGACCCGAACTCGAAGCTCATCCCTAGCGTAGATGTATGAATGGGCCTGTACCAATGTATGACTAGTGAAAGAAATATGTACAAACTTTACCTAAAATTTGTATTAATTTATTTTTTATCACAAACTAGTTTTGCTTAAAACTCAACTCCATTTTCTAAAATGAATGAAGGAATAGACACAGGTTGCAATGCTAACCTTATTTCTGACACTGTTCTTGACAGGGGTGGTCCAATTCACTGTTGCATGATGCGCAACATCATCCAACCGCTATCTGTGAATCCATGCTGTCATTGACATGCCCCCCTAGGCTCAACATCATTACACATCCTGGGCTCACAGTGCTACATTGAACAAACCTGTACTATGAAACACTAAAGTATGATTTTTATGGGTATTTTTGTATCTTAATGTTTGTTTTGGGGAGTTTCCAATAGTAGTTTTAGATATTAATGACTGCAGTAGGGGAATTTTGAAAGTTAATATTTGTACTGCAAACTTTTTTTTTTTTTTTACTAAGGGCATGGTACATATTAGAACAGTAAACTGTATGGGATCATTAAACCTTATTGTCCTGCCCTGCCCCAATCATCCATTGGATTTTAGTTTTACAATAATGGAAGCCCCTAGTAAGGACATCACTGGATCTAAAATAAGGTATTTTCTGTAATGAAAAATATTTTATATAAAAATATATTTAGCTTATTGCTAAAAGAATAAGGGAGGAACCAGGGAAGAAAAATATTAAGCAGATTAATTCTACCCAGAAAGCACTGACACAATCCCTACTGCATGGACAATTTGGGGGAGATTTACTAAAACTGGAGAGTGCAAAATCTGGTGCAGCTTCCAATCAGCTTCCATGTTTTATTGTCAAAGCTTAACTGAATAAGCTGAAGTTAAAAGCTGATTGGCTACCATGCACAGCTGCACCAGATTCTCCAGTTTTAATAAATCTCCTACTTTGTTTTTTTCTCCCTTGCTGATGGACCGGCAGGGTAAGAAAGCAGGAAGAAGACTGCCCCCTAATTGACTGTTGCTACTGCAAGAAATGGAGCTGCTCCTGGCAACCCTGTGACAATAGAGGACTTCCTAATTTCTGGCAGGGCCAAGGAGGGCTG
The DNA here is from genome assembly GCA_029206835.1 of Rana muscosa. Classification (NCBI taxonomy): domain Eukaryota; kingdom Metazoa; phylum Chordata; class Amphibia; order Anura; family Ranidae; genus Rana; species Rana muscosa. The sequence continues at coordinate 76,000,253 of CM055128.1, forward strand.
TGATCAACTGGTGGGTCTTTAACCCTATACACTGTGGAACAAGCAACTGGGGAAATTTAGGGACCCAGGTGAGGTTCAGGGCAGAACTCTGGGACCTGCAAGGAGAGGGGAGTATCCGGGAGAGGGGAATATCTGGGAGCTGAGGAAAGTGTTCCTTTGTGTGCTTAGGGGATAGAACTGGGACAACACAGGAATGGGACAAACACAGGAGAGCCAGGGCTAGCTGAAAGACTGTTACAGCTGGTATGATGTAAAGAGAGCCCAAACAGGACAGGTCCTGTGGTGCTACTGCCAAGAGTCTCCCCCACATGAGAGACACATGCTGCGGTTGGAGAGTCTGCTAAGAGCCCTGTTCCAGTTGCTGCTGTGTCCACCAGAGACTGACTACTGAGAGAGGGCAAGTGACTGCAGTTTTGTATCAATAGGGTGAGTGTGCTATAGATTTCCCCTACGCTATAGGTTACTGTTTTGGAGTTTCTGATCCAGCATGTTGCTGGCTACCGTGCACTTTAGAGACTATGTGCTGTTCTGCCTATCTTGAACCATTGAGAGAACCACGTCTGATGGAGACTGTGCTACAGAGTTACAAATTTGCCATTTCAGGTATTTGTTACTACTGAGACCAGCCTTTCAGAGCTGTGGTTCAACATTCCTACTCTGCTAGTCAATTCCACAGAATCTTCACTGGTGGTGAAAGCACCTTGGAGCAGCAATTCACCGGGATCTTCATGGGAGATAGCAGCACCTTAAAATGTTTATTTTCATTGCTATTATTGGGGCTTACAACTGAGTTCTGTCATGTGGGGAGTGTTCTTTTGTCTTGGATTACAAACACTCCAACTGGGGAATGAGTGCTCTTTAAGTAGTCTAAGGGCCCCAACACCAGCAGACTTTTAGTAACCATTGGCCAGTAGAGTAGTCAGGGCCTTGTAACTCAAGGTCTTTTTCTCAGCACGGTTGTTCTTTATTATAGTGCTCAGTCCCAAAGCTATTAGAACTTTAAAGTGGTTGTAAACCCACTTATGCAACTTGCACCTACAGGTAAGCCTAGATTAAGGCTTACCTGTAGGTGCAAGAAATATCTCCTAAACCTACATGGTTTAGGAGATATTTGCAAAAAATTACATGCACCGATGTCTACGGCGCATGCGCGCCGTAGACAACGGTGCATTCACAGGGTCAATCCCATTCACAAATCCGGCTTTGCCGGATTTGACGGCTCCCGCGCGCATGTGCGGATTGACGTCTTCGCCGCTCTGGCCAATCACTTACTGGCTCAGGTCTTATTGTGAAGGCTAAATTGGCCTCTGTTTCGGCTGTGGCTGTGTTGGAAGGATTTCCTGCTGTTCGCCGGTAGGTGGCGTTACCACTACAGGTCAGTGTTGGAACACAACCAAGCCGGAGCGGATTGGGTATCTTTCCCCAGGAACAGCTCAGTGGGAGTGGTCTCCCCGCTGAGCATGCTGGGGAAGGGTACTTAAGGGGCAGACGCCATTGTTCTGGACTTGTTTTGCCATGTGGCCCTCCTGGCCAAGGCGTGTGTCGCTGCCTGTCTCGTTTTCCCGCCTCGGGGCCTGCTGGCTGGGCACCTGCAAAGTAGGCCCAGATGTCCTGTCTGGGGCCTATGGGTCAGGGGGTGATCCTGTGCTGTCTGTCCTGAGGGAAGAAGCCACTAAATGGAGGAACTGGGGGAGGACCCGTCCTGGAGAGAACCCAGTGGAAGGCTGGTATCTTGGGAGGAGGCCTGGTGACTCTATTGGAGGATGCACCCTAGCCGAATGCTACCCTGCAGTATCGCCGGTCCGGCTTAAAGGCTCTGATACTGCTCGGCTGAACACTTGCTAAGTCTAGAGAATGACCCATGGAGGTAGCATGTGTTTCTCTCCTTTTTTTGTCTTTCCTCTCCTCTCCCCCTCCCTATGGGGGAGGAGTGAAAGACAGGGATGGAGAGTTCAGACTAGTTTTGCTCTGAGGAAGAGGGTATATATTGTACCCCAAACGTGTCAGCTGGTAATGATGATCTTTTGAACCTTATGAGTTCCATTGTGTGAAAGAACTGTTTGGTTCCTGAGTTTATGTACTGTGATGGAGTTGATAAAATGATTATATTATGTCTATGTTATCTCTCTCTTCTAACCACTCAAATATTGTTATTTTATTTTCTTCTTCATTAGTTTTATTGTTTCTTTTCTTTCATGTTGCGATATGTATGTATATATATATATATATATATATATATATATGTAGCACACGGACCTTTTTCCTGCCTTTGGCTCACTTGCAGGTCAAGGCACACCGCGCTATATGCCCGTACCCTCCTATTTCAACTGGTTCTCGTCTCCTAGAGTGTAGGGACAAGTCTCTATTTCTCCCCAGGAAGGCCAATGTCCACACCACTTTAACTCCAACGCTGAGTTTATTTTATAAGCAAAGTTTAAGTTCAGCAGACAGGAAAGGTGGATGAGAGAAAGGACAGTAATGTTTGGGAGAAACTGGTACAATAGTCACCACTCGATCCCGAGTCAGTTTAGCTCATCCGGATAGTCCCCTGTAAGAGCGGATCCTAGCAGCCGGAGTGATGCTCGAACGTTCACTTTAGGTTTCCTAGAGATACGATCGGGAGATCCTCTGCCACAGAATCTTTAAGTCCCAAACTTCTCAGCATTTACAACACAAGGACAGGTGCCAGCAATAGCACGTTGCAAGGCCTGTGACGGATCTTTGAATCCCTCTAGAACAGGGGTCTCCAAACTATGGCCCTCCAGCTGTTGTGGAACTACATGTCCCATGAGGCGTTGTGGAACTACATGTCCCATGAGGCGTTGTGGAACTGACATTCACAGACATGACTAGGCATGATGGGAATTGTAGTTCCTGAACAACTGGAGGGCCATAGTTTGGAGACCCCTGCTCTAGAAGGTAACCAGGCCTCTCTTTCACCGTGAACTCTCACCGGTCCTTTAGAAAGGTCTTCCCCCGGTCTCCTCTTCTTAGAGCGGGTCAACCCTCTCCCGGACACCCTGGGATTCCTCTTTTGGAGATAGGCCTCAGCTAAAGGTGCTGGGCCTACAAGTGAAGTTGCAGCCCCAGGCTAAAGGGGCCTGAGACTGATACACGCGTGCACCCCTGGCCTGGAGGGCCGGGTGGCGTGAACCGCTCACTCTCCAGTGCTCCAGTGTGTTTTTAATCAATGACGTCTGCCCCTTATGTATCCTCTCCCAGCATGCACAGCAGGCCAACCACGCCCACCGCACCACTGCCGAGAGAGGACACCCTAGGGCATAGTAATGCCACCCACGGTTCAAAACTGACCTGATATGGCAGTGCCACCTACAGGCCACAGGGAACTGTACATCAGGCTGCATCACATAGGCAGAAGTGAGTACTAACAATCAAAGTGGTCTGAGCCTGGCTACTAGCTCAGACCAACCCCTAAATTTAAGTACATAGCACCCCTGAAAAGTAAAGGGGTGCTGCATATATTGTGAGGGGGTTAACTCGGTAGCGGGTGTGTGTGACCCCCTGGTTGGGCTCCCCACACAAAAACAGGGCCAGCAGACGGAGGTTGTGGTTTTCAAAATCAAAAGGTGCGGTTTATTTCTCTATGTACAGTGACAAAAACACAGCAAAGCCAAAAAGAAACAAACAAAATAAATCCTGGTCAGTTTGACCTCTGACTAAACATACAGGTTTCCTAACTAACGACTGGGATCAGCCTAGTGCTGTCCTAGTCCCTGGTTTTAAATGTCCAAGCAAAATATAGCCACACAGGCTTTCTCTCACCGCACAGGGGTTCACTCTCCCTAGACAGTCCACACAGGTCTGCTTCCAGGCATGAGCTAACATCTAATGAATCTGGGAGTTTTTATAGAGGCCTTAAACGAACTGACAGGCTTCAGCTGGTCTCATCAACTCCCTGCCTCACGACGCCCAGCACTCTCCCTAGAGGTATGAGTCATTCATGAGCCCACTAGCCTCAGCTGGGCTTCATCAACTCCCTAGTTGTATAAGTCGGCATAAAGCCTGAATCTGGGAGAAATATATCTACCCCCCTGGATGCAACCAGGTGACTTTACCTTCCTGCTGTCACATACCCCCCCCTCTTGTTTTAACCTTGGGGTTGGAACACCAGCAATCAGGCATTCATGTACTCGAGACAAAGCATCCACATTCCCCATTTGAACGCCAGGGCGATGCTTTACTGTGAAGTTGAATTCCTGTAGGGCCAGGAACCACCTATTCACTCTTCTATTTGTCTCCTTGTTTTGAGCCATCCACTTTAACGGAGCGTGATCCGTAACCATGTCAAAGTGCCTACCTAGCAGATAGTACCGAAGGGAATCTAGAGCCCACTTCACCGCTAAACATTCCTTTTCAACCGTGGCGTAATTTACCTCATGGGACTTCAACTTCCTGCTGAGGTAAATGACTGGGTGCTCTTCCCCGTTCCAGACCTGGGACAATACTGCTCCTAACCCCACATCTGACGCATCACTTTGTACGACAAAGTCTTTAGAGAAGTCGGGTGAGTACAACACTGGCTGGCTACATAAGGCTTGTTTCAAGAATTGGAATGCTGCCTCAGCCTCGGGGGTCCATTTAATCATGACCGACCCTTTCCCTTTCGTCAGGTTGGTTAGGGGCACAGCCTTAGAAGCAAAGTGGGGAATGAAGCGCCGATAATAACCCGCGATTCCCAGAAAGGCTCGTACCTGCTTCTTGCTGTTGGGACGTGGCCAACTCTGGATGGCCTCGACTTTGTTGAGTTGGGGTTTTATTACTCCCCTGCCAATGGTGTACCCAAGATATTTGGCCTCCTCCTGCCCAATGGTACACTTCTTGGGGTTAGCCGTAAACCCCGCTTCCCGAACAGAGTCCAGGACTGCTTGCACTTTTGGCAGATGTGAGGCCCAATCTGTGCTATGGACAATTACGTCATCCAGGTAAGCCGCAGCATACTTCCGATGGGGCCTCAGCATCTGGTCCATTTTCCGCTGGAATGTGGCCGGCGCATTCTGTAACCCGAACGGCATTCTCTTATATTGGAACGCCCCGTCTGGGGTTACAAATGCGGTTTTCTCTTTGGCCGACTTGGCCAGGGGAATTTGCCAATACCCTTTTGTGAGGTCAAGAGTCGTCATGTATCGGGCTGTTCCCAGCCGGTCGATCAACTCATCTATACGTGGCATGGGGTAGGTGTCAAATTTTGTAACTTTGTTCAACTGACGAAAATCGTTACAAAATCGCCAGCTCCCATCCGGTTTAGGCACCAACACAATGGGACTAGACCAATCACTTTGGGACTCCTCTATCACCCCTAAGTTCAGCATTTTCTGTACTTCCTCCCGTATTGCCTCCCGTCGGGCCTCTGGGATCCGATAGGGTTTTAACTTCACCCTTTCACCGGGCGGGGTAATAATATCATGCTCTACCCCAGATGTTTGTCCCGGCAGCTCAGAGAACACCTCCTTGTTGCGAAGCACAAACTCCTTAACCTCCTGTTGTTGGGGTTGTGACAAGGTGGCTGCGATTCCAACCTCAGGAATCACGCAACCAGTTTGAGCTGGTGACCAAGTGTCTGCGACTAGGGACTCTCTATCCCTCCAGGCTTTCAACAGATTAACGTGATAGATCTGTTCGGGCTTTCGCCTTCCTGGTTGTCTGACCTTGTAATTCACTTCGCTCACTTTTTCCATTATCTCGTAGGGGCCTTGCCATTTGGCAAGGAATTTACTTTCAACCGTAGGGACAAGTACCAATATCCTATCCCCCGGGGAAAAGGTACGGGTCTTTGCTCCACGGTTGTACACTCTCTGCTGTGCCAACTGCGCTTGGGCCAAATGTTCCTTCACGATGGGCATTACCTGTGCAATTCGATCTTGCATCAGGGCGACATGCTCAATCACACTCCTGTGGGGAGAACTCTCACTTTCCCAAGTTTCCTTGGCAATATCCAACAGCCCTCTTGGGTGTCTCCCATACAGTAACTCAAAGGGGGAGAATCCCGTAGAGGATTGGGGCACCTCCCTAATAGCAAACATCAAATAAGGAAGTAGACAGTCCCAATCCTTTCCATCTCTATCCACCACTTTCTTCAACATTTGTTTTAGGGTTTTGTTGAATCTTTCAACCAGCCCATCGGTTTGGGGGTGATACACAGATGTACGCAATTGCGTCACTTTGAACAATTTACACAGCTCTTTCATAACCCGGGACATAAAGGGTGTACCTTGGTCCGTAAGCAGTTCTTTACAAATACCCACCCGGCTAAAAACAAGAGATAGCTCTTTGGCTATGGTTTTGGCCGAGGTATTTCTGAGAGGGATCGCTTCTGGATAACGGGTGGCATAGTCCATTATAACCAATATGTACTGGTGCCCCCTAGCGGACTTGATTATAGGACCTACCAAATCCATTGCGATTCTCTCAAACGGGACCTCAATGATGGGTAGAGGGACCAGCGGGCTACGGAAATGTGGCATCGGGGCCGACCTCTGACACACAGGGCAGGAGGAACAATAATTTTCTATGTCCTTCATCACCCCAGGCCAATAGAATCTCTGTAATACCCTCTCTCGGGTTTTCTCTGTCCCCAGATGACCTCCAAGAATGTGCCCATGGGCCAACTCCAACACCAACTTCCTGTAAGGTTTGGGCACCACCAGCTGCTCAACGGTTTCTTCTGCCCTTTTTGCCACCCGATACAGTAGGTCCTTCTCTACGCTGAAGTATGGGTAAGTGCAGGTATTATCTGGGTTCACTAACTCGCCATCTATTTCCACTACGTTTTCCCGTGCCTTTATTAGGGCGGGGTCTTTTAACTGTTCTGTGGCAAAATTTTCCCTGTGAACCTCCAGATCAGAAAACTCCACAGACGGTAGGTTTTCGTCTGAGGAGGTGGGCTCCTCTCCAGTTTCTTGAGTCTCCCCTGCCAATACTGACAAGGGAAATTCTGGAGAGTCCTCACCACTCTCAGAGGAGTTCTGGCTATCACATTCCTGGTACATAGGGGCACCAGTGGGGGGCTCAGGATCATCCCACAGTTCCCAGAACTTCGGAAAATCCCTTCCCACAATGGCGTCATGCGGTAACTGAGATACTAAGCCCACTGGATGAGAGAGGGTACCTTTGGGGGTCTCGAAACACACTGTAGTCACTGGATACTCTCGGGTGTCCCCATGCACACAAATAACAGCTACCTTGCTATTCCCAGAGACCTCTGTTTTAACTAACTCAGCCTTTATCAGGGTCACAAGGCTACCTGAATCCAACAATACCACAACATTTCTACCATTAACACACATTTTGCATAAATGTTTCTCAGTTCCTCGAATGGCAGTGCATGCGACTGTCGCACACAGCGACTGACGTCTGCCCGTCAGAAAGTCACACTGCATGGGTTCCTCCACAACCGGGCAATTGGCTGCAATATGTCCCGCTTGCCGGCAGCGGTAGCAAACGATCCTTCTTGCGGCCTCTTGAGCCGCTGATTTCCCAGGCTGTTCTCGCCAAACTTGGGGTAGAGCTCCCACCCTCTCACTCTCTCCACCCTCACCCCTTGGAATCCTCTTATCCGCCCCTGGGGATGGTCTGGTCTTAGGGTGGAAAGTCCGAGAGTCTCTGGAAGAGGCCGTCAGGTTCTCTGTAGCCAAGTATCTCTCTACACGATCCACAAGTTTACCGGCCGTTTCTGGGTCTCCGTGGCTTACCCACTTTTGAATGGCGGTAGGAAGAGCTCTCAAGAAACGATCCATCACAACACGTTCCACAATCTCCGGTGCGGACAAAGTCTCTGGCTGTAGCCACTTCCTGCTCAGGTGAATGAGATCATACATTTGAGACCTGGGGGGTTTTCCAAGCTGGAAAGTCCAGTTATGCACACGCTGAGCCCGGACAGCCAGGGTGACACCCAGCCTTGCCAATATTTCAGCTTTTAGCATCACATAGTCTTTTGCTTGGTCAGGCTCTAGGTCATAGTAAGCCTTCTGCGATTCACCAGTTAACAGAGGAGCCACCAGTCCAGCCCACTGCTCCTCAGGCCACTTTTCTCTTTCAGCAGTCCTTTCAAATGTGGTCAAAAATACCTCTGGATCATCCTCTCCAGTCATTTTTGTCAATAAACGACTCACCCCAAAGGACGCGGTATTAGTGGGACGGCTTTCCTCACTGGTCTGCGGACGTTGCTGCATTACTGCTTCCATTTGTTGTAGTCTCTGCTCTTGCTTCTGTAACAGGTCTATGAAGCGGGCCTCAGATTGCTGCTGGGCTTGTTGATGAGCTTGCTGCTGGGCTGCAAGGCTCCTTTGCAAACCTGCATTTGTCTGCTGTTGATTGGCATTTGCTAGAGCCAGCTGTTTCAGTATCTCCTCCATGCTGGCTTAAAAAAAACTGCCACTGGTTCTCCACCAACTGTGAGGGGGTTAACTCGGTAGCGGGTGTGTGTGACCCCCTGGTTGGGCTCCCCACACAAAAACAGGGCCAGCAGACGGAGGTTGTGGTTTTCAAAATCAAAAGGTGCGGTTTATTTCTCTATGTACAGTGACAAAAACACAGCAAAGCCAAAAAGAAACAAACAAAATAAATCCTGGTCAGTTTGACCTCTGACTAAACATACAGGTTTCCTAACTAACGACTGGGATCAGCCTAGTGCTGTCCTAGTCCCTGGTTTTAAATGTCCAAGCAAAATATAGCCACACAGGCTTTCTCTCACCGCACAGGGGTTCACTCTCCCTAGACAGTCCACACAGGTCTGCTTCCAGGCATGAGCTAACATCTAATGAATCTGGGAGTTTTTATAGAGGCCTTAAACGAACTGACAGGCTTCAGCTGGTCTCATCAACTCCCTGCCTCACGACGCCCAGCACTCTCCCTAGAGGTATGAGTCATTCATGAGCCCACTAGCCTCAGCTGGGCTTCATCAACTCCCTAGTTGTATAAGTCGGCATAAAGCCTGAATCTGGGAGAAATATATCTACCCCCCTGGATGCAACCAGGTGACTTTACCTTCCTGCTGTCACAATATATATATATATACGTATATATATATATATATATATATATATATATATATATATATATGTATATATATATATATGTGTGTGTATGTGTGTTATGGTAATCTTATAACCAGCCAGCAGTATATATCCTTACTCAAAAATTACAAAAAGATAAATGACAAACAGATGTTTCCTCCACTCCTACTCCTTTACCCCCTCCTTCCTGCCCCTCCCACCGTGCAAAGCAAAAATGGCACAGAGCTAAGGAATGCAGCATCGTGGCCAAAGAACAGATGTCGTCAGGAAAAGGACCATATACAGATGAACCAATAATATACTCACACATGATGACGTTTGCTTATGTCACTTTGTTTATATAAGGGGCTGTGACTAGAGATGTACCGAACTATTCGCCGGCGAATAGTTCCCGGCAAACATAGCTTGTTCGCGTTCGCCGCGGCCGGCGAACATATGCGATGTTCGGTCCGCCCCTATTCGTCATCATTGAGCAAACTTTGACCCTGTACCTCACAGTCAGCAGACACATTCCAGCCAATCAGCAGCATACCCTCCCTCCCAGACCCTCCCACCTCCTGGACAGCATCCATTTTAGATTCATTCTGAAGCTGCAGTCTTAGTGAGAGGAGGGATAGTGTATCTGCTGCTGATTTAATAGGGAAATCTATAGCTAGGCCAGTGTATTCAGTGTCCACTCCAGTCCTGAAAGACTCATCTGATCTCTGCTGTTAGGACAGCGTCCTGACAGCACCCCAAAAAGCCCTTTTTAGGGCTACTACATACATCAGTCTGCCTTTTTTTTTTCTCTCTGTAATCTAATTGCAGTTGCCTGCTGGCGTGTGTGTGCAGTCCTAGTGAGAGGAGGGACAGTGCATCTGCTGCTGATTTAATAGGGAAAGCTATAGCTAGGCCAGTGTATTCAGTGTCCACTCCAGTCCTGAAAGACTCATCTGATCTCTGCTGTAAGACGAGCGTTCTGACAGCACCCCAAAAAGCCATTTTTAGGGCTACTACATACATCAGTCTGCCTTTTTTTTTTCTCTCTGTAATCTAATTGCAGTTGCCTGCCAGCGTGTGTGTATTCAGTGTCCACTATAGTCCTGAAAGACTCATCTGATCTCTGCTGTAAGGACAGCGTCTACTCCTGACAGCACCCCAAAAAGCCCTTTTTAGGGCGAGTACATCAGTCTGCTTTTTTTTTTTTTTCCTCTGTAATCTAATTGCAGTTGCCTGCCGATGTGTGTGTGCAGTCTTAGTGAGTGGAGGGACAGTGTATCTGCTGCTGATTTAATAGGGAAAGCTATAGCTAGGCCAGTGTATTCAGTGTCCACTCCAGTCCTGAAAGACTCATCTGATATCTGCTGTAAGGACAGCGTCCACTCCTGACAGCACCCCAAAAATACCTTTTTAGGGCGAGTACATGAGTCTGCTTTTTTTTTCCCTCTGTAATCTAATTGCAGTTGCCTGCCAGTGTGTGTGTAATCAGTGTCCACTCCAGTCCTGAAAGACTCATCTGATATCTGCTGTAAGGACAGCGTCCACTCCTGACAGCACCCCAAAAATACCTTTTTAGGGCGAGTACATCAGTCTGCTTTTTTTTTTTCCCTCTGTAATCTAATTGCAGTTGCCTGCCAGCGTGTGTGTAATCAGTGTCCACTCCAGTCCTGAAAGACTCATCTGATATCTGCTGTAAGGACAGCGTCCACTCCTGACAGCACCCCAAAAAGCCCTTTTTAGGGCGAGTACATCAGTCTGCTTTTTTTTTGTTTTCTCTGTAATCTAATTGCAGTTGCCTGCCGGCGTGTGTGTGCAGTCTTAGTGAGAGGAGGGACAGTGTATCTGCTGCTGATTTAATAGGGAAAGCTATAGCTAGGCCAGTGTATTCAGTGTCCACTCCAGTCCTGAAAGACTCATCTGATATCTGCTGTAAGGACAGCTTCCTGACAGCACCCCAAAAAGCACTTTTTAGGGCTAGTACATCATTCTGCTTTTTTTTTTCCCTCTGTAATCTAATTGCAGTTGCCTGCCAGCGTGTGTGTGTCAGGCTCACAGCGTATACTGTGCCCACTTGCCCAGTGCCACCACTCATATATCTTGTGTCACAGTAGATTACATTTAAAAAAAACAAAAACAATTTTGACTGCAATAGAATAGCAGTCAGTTGCCATGCATGTGTGTCAGGCCTACAGCGTCTACTCTGCCAACTTCTGCCAGTGCACAGTGCCACTCATATCTGGTGTCACAGTAGCTTGCACGCATAGTACAACTAAACGAATCTAAAAAAATGACAGGCAGAGGCAAGCCACCCCGCAGGGGCCGTCGTGGTCGTGGTGCTGTGATTCCCTTTGGCCCTAGAATAATGCCCAGTGTTCAGAGGCCACGTACCCTGAACTCGAAAAGTTCTGAGGACATAGTTGACTGGCTAACACAGGACACCCAATCTTCTACAGCTTCCGCTCGGAACCTTGACGCACCATCCTCCTCCAGCTCAGCTTCGGGCACCTCTCAAGTTACCACTCGCCCGCCTACCGCCACCACCAACACTAGCACCACAGCTGCTTCACTTGATACAGACGTGTTGTTGATGGAGGACATGCAGAGCTTTTTAAGTCCTACGCATCGCCACAGCCCTTCGGGGTCCACCCTCAGAGAATGACTCGACCGACAGGTAGCAGACTACCTCGCCTTAACTGAAGATATCGACACTCTGAGGAGCGATGAACCCCTTGACTACTGGGTGTGCAGGCTTGACTTGTGGCCTGAGCTATCCCAATTTGCGATAGAACTTCTGGCCTGCCCCGCTTCAAGTGTCCTTTCAGAAAGGACCTTCAGTGCAGCAGGAGGTATTGTCACTGAGAAGAGAAGTCGCCTAGGTCAAAAAAGTCTAGATTACCTCACCTTTATTAAGATGAATGAGGCATGAATCCCGAAGTGACTGACAGTGGGCGATACATTTGACTAAAAAAGGCCTGATAAGATGAGCTGCCTTGGGCTAAAAATGGTCCACACGCTGCTGTATTTTATCTCTGCATGTTGGATGACTTGCGTGACTTATCCGCCACCAACTAGGGTTCAAGCCACAATGTTTTAGGGCACTTTCTGCCTAAAAAAAAATATTTTTTCTGCCCGCTGCTACAGCAGCGGCTGCAACAATACCTAATTTTTCGGGCATGTGTACATGCCTAATTTTTCTGGCCTCTGGTGCTGCCCTGTGGCTGCAAAAACAAAAAAAAAACACATACATGTGTCAATTCCCCTTCGTGATCATTACCTTGTTGTGGTGAAGGGGCTTGCGTATCACAATGAAGCGACCACCTCTATGAGTGTGTTGGCAATGGCAATGTTGGCACACCCCAGATGATAAGGTCGTTGCTTCATTGTGAACAGACCAAAAGCGATCGGCTGGATAGTTTTGCATAGAAAAAACATTAAAGCCTTGCGGTTGTGCAAATTAACTGTTTGCGGTTGTTTGCGGTGCGTTAAACGGGGAGTTTGGTCTGTCAGAGTTTGGTCTGTCACTGTGAAGCGAGCTGTCATGATCAGGCGTCGGGCTTGAAAACCAATTGCAATAGCAGTGGCAGGACAAGCATACAGGCAGTCACTTCTGGCAGATGACACAGGCTCACCTGAGGTGCGGAGTCTAAGTACTAGCTGGTTTTCCCCAGAGCTCCGGATGGTGGAGATGGATTTAGCTGCAAGCTAGTACCAGGTCGCGGTCCTCAAGTTTTCCCCACCAGGGTGTGAGCAAGCCGGGGTCCAATAGCGGATAACAGACAAGGATGAATCAGCAGCGTGGTCAGAAAACAAGCCAAGGGATCAATCACGAGTCGCTGCAGGTTGGGATCAAGCAGTAGAGTGGTCAAAGAACAGGCCGAGGGTCAAACACGGGTGGTTGCAGATTGGGATCAGGCAGTAGAGAAGTCCAGGAACAAGCCAAGGGTCAATCACGAGTGGTTGTAGGTACAGATGGCAGCAGGAAAGACAACAGCAAGGCACTGGCAGGGAAGGCACAATAACCTGGCCAAGAGGAAGTGCTGAGACAAGGCTTACATAGAAAGTTCATGGGAGGAGCAAGGAGTTCAAGGTTCAACAGTAATCAAGTCTCAAGGCAGGGTTGTCCATTGGATCAGGTTTATCCAGCAGATCAGGCAGGGAGGTGTCCAGTATCCCAGACAGCTCAGTGGGAAGAGTCAATGCCAGACACTGATGAGGTCCCAGGTTCAAACCCAGGTCCTGACACGGGCGTAACCCTTACACTACCTGATCGATACAACATCGTACCTGATGTTTTAAAGCACGTTATTCCAAACAATTTAGGAATGTTAGGTGATTTATGCCCTTTATGGATTAAAACCCGACTCTGCATCAACTACGTAATTTTCCATGGGAGTTTTGCCATGGATCCCCCTCCGGCATGCCACAGTCCAGGTGTTAGTCCCCTTGAAACAACTTTTCCATCACTATTGTGGCCAGAAAGAGTCCCTGTGGGTTTTAAAATTCGCCTGCCTATTGAAGTCTATGGCGGTTCGCCCGTTCGCGAACATTTACGGCAATTCGCGTTCGCCGTTTGCGAACGGAAAATTTTATGTTCGCGACATCACTAGCTGTGACCTGTATAAACCCCCGGGTTGATGAGAAGAGCTCATACTGAACAATGTGTGCCAGTGTGATCCTTTTTGCATGCATGCATTCACATCACTTTGAATTTTGGTCAGAGGCAGAATAGAACATACATTCTGGTTTTGGGCCGGAAGAAATCTATTACAGTACAACGCTGGCTTACTATTTGCTCTTGTGAGTATTTACTCTTTTATCCTTCAAAAAATGCTGTTGATAATGCAGTAGGCCTTTGTGACCTTTTGTTTTGTTTTGTTTGTGCTGTTCCTCAGTCCACACTAGTGCAATTTCAGATGAGTCGCAGAGAACCGCATGGCAAAGAAAATCACATTGTTTTTAATGGTGCCCATTCACATCAAGGCAACTCGTCAGCACGACGCAATTTTGGAAAATGTTCCTCAACTACTTTGGTGAGATTCTAGTGGTAGATTCAAATGGTCCCTTGTCTGGTTACTGTTCTTTACCTGGCTTTGCCCTCTTTAATAAAACCAATTTAAAACTGTTAACGGGTGTGTAACTGTTCTTGAGTCCAGGTACAAGGGCAGGACATTATTAGAAGGCAAACAGACTGACCCCATACATTCAATGGCTCTTCCAGGGATGGTGCTAGACCAATAATAAAAAATCTATTTAAAATGTGTACACTTCAAAAAAAATCCAACTCAAACATGCGCAAAGCTATTATAATTTCACTTTAGGATTGAGTGCCAATTTTCTGAAGCTTATAGTAAAACACTAAGCACGTACTAAATCAACTTCATAAATTTTTTAGCACTATTTTTCCATTATCCCTAAAAATAGGAAAGTATAAACATTACTATCTGTCAAACTTCCAGCATACTTATTCTGAATATTAAATTCAGTTAAACATATACAATATCAGGGGAATTTATTAAAAACTTAACACTTTTCTGGCAGTAGTTCATTTTAAAATTACCTGCACCCAATTGCGCCAGTTTCAGTAAGAATACGACAACATCAAGTAGTTCTTTCTGCCTCAAATTTTAAGTGATATTAACCACTTGACCTCCGGAAGATTTATCCCCCTTCATGACCAGGCCATTGTTTGCGATACGGCACTGTGTTACTTTTAACTGACAATTGCACGGTCATGCAAATTTAGATCCTTTTTTCCCCACAAATAAAGCTTTCTTTTGGTGATATTTGATCACCACTGCGTTTTTGCGCTATAAACAACTGTCAATTTAAAAAAAAAAAAAAACACATTTTTTACTTTCAGTTATAAAACGTATCTAATAAAAAATTTTAAATGTCAAATTTCTTCATCAATTTAGGCCAATATGTATTCTGCTACATATTTTTGGTGAAAAGAAAATCCCAATAAGTGGATATTGATTGGTTTGCGCAAAAGTTATAGCGTCTACAAACTATGGGATATTTTTATTAAATTTTTACTGGTAATAGTCGCAATCAGCGACTTATAGCGGGGCTGCGATATTGTGGCGGACATTCTAACACTGACAGCCACTTTTGCCACTTTTTCGGGACCAGTGACTCTAATACAGTGATCAATGGCAAAAAAATTCCACTGTCACTGTACTAATGACACTGGCTGGGAAAGAGTTAACATCAGGGGCGATCAACAGGTTAACTGTGTGCCCAGTCTGTGTTTCTGTGTACTGTGTGGGAGTTGTTTTTGCTAGGGAAAGGCATGGATACATGTCCCTGTTTTGCAAGAACATGGATCCATGCCTTCCCCACTGACGGAATGGTGATCTGCCTTGTTTACATAGGCAGAGCGCCATTCTGCCTCTGTACCAAATGATCGGCGGGTGCTGGCGGACATCAAGCCTGCTATACCGGCCACACTCAGCTCCTGCTGTGTATAATCACAGCGGGAGCGAGCCGCCAGCAGTGCGCATTCACGCTCGCTACCTGGAAGAGTCGGCAAAACTGCTATAGGGCGGACCTTAAGTGGTTAAATTTTTTATTTTATTTTTTGTTTAAAAATAATAAACATGTTATACTTACCTGCTCTGTGCAGTGGTTTTGCACAGAGCAGCCCCAATCCTCTTCTCAGGTCCCTCTCCAGCACTCCTGGCCCCTCCCTCCTGCTATAGGGGCACGTTCCGGGCTGCATGCTCGGATAAGGGTCTGGTATAGATTTTGGGGGGATCCTGTGCCACTTTTCTTTCTAATCTTGGTGTGGGGGTTCCCCTCAAAATCCATACAAGACCCAAAGGGCCTGATATAGATTGGGGGAGACTCCATGCCAGTTTTCTAAATTTTTCATTTCTGGAAAACAGATGACTACAACGTAGATAGTAATGTTTTCATTCCATCCAATCGGTACTTTAACAGCTATCAGCAAACTTTAACAACTATCAATATGAAAACATCCATGTAGGATATGCTGGCTAAACAGGGTTACCATTAATGTAGTTTTATTACCAAGCATTATAATGTACATGATCAGAGATGTGAACAACCTAGCATGAAAAGAGGGCATTGCTCTGTATTTTTCTCTAAAATGAAGATAGGAAACAAAGATGGGAGGGGTGTCATCATAACAACTCTAGGGTTAATGTGAAAGCAATAAAGGAGATACTTTCTTTTTAACTTTGAGAAATAATGTGTTATCAAACTTTTTCATCTCCTCGCCACATTAGTGTCAGCTTGTTCTCTAATAAAAAGATGAGAGGATAACTTTGTTTACGGTATAAAACTGGATATAAAAACATATTATGCGATCATAGTATTTCCCCTGTATAACTCAATATTATAATTAAATCTGGATGTCCCGGGTACCATATTGGACATGTCACTGTTGGAAGGAAATAAAAGATTGGAAATAGGTCAAAGGTGAACAGCGAACAACATAATAAATAAAAGAACCAGTTAGTCTAACTGATATTAACCACTTCAACCCCGGACCATTTTGCAGCTAAAGGACCAGGCCCCTTTTTGCGATTCGGCACTGCGTCGTTTTGACTGACAATTGCGCAGTCGTGCGATGTGGCTCCCAAACAAAATTGGCGTCCCTTTTTTCCCACAAATAGAGCTTTCTTTTGGTGGTATTTGATCACCTCTGCGGTTTTTATTTTTTGCGCTATAAACAGAAATAGAGCGACAATTTTGAAAAAATTGCAAGGATTTTTACTTTTTGCTATATTAAATATCCCCCAAAAATATATTAAAAAAAATGTTTTTCCTCAGTTTAAGCCGGTACATATTCTTCTACATATTTTTGCAAAAAAAAAATCGTAATAAGCGTTTATTGATTGGTTTGCGCAAAAGTTATAGCATCTACAAAATAGGGGATAGTTTTATGGCATTTTTATTAAAAAAAATTTTTTTACTAGTAATGGCGGCGATCAGCGATTTTTATCATGACTGCGACATTATGGCGGACACATCGGACACTTTTGGCACATTTTTGGGACCATTGTCATTTTTACAGTGATCAGTGCTATAAAAATGCACTGATTACTGTGAAATTACACTGGCAGTGAAGGGGTTAACCACTAGGTGGCGCTGTAGGGGTTAAGTGTTCCCTATTGAGTGTTTCTTACTGTAGGGGGGATGGGCTGTGTGTCACATGACACTGATCTTCGCTCCGAGTACACGGAGCGGAGATCCGTGTTATTGTCACTAGCATTTCCCCGCTCTATACCTCCGTGAGATGATCGCGGGGATCCCCGCAGCGATCGTGCCCACGACCACATGTCAGGCATTTAAAGGGCAACGTACAAATACGTGATTTTTGTGGTAATACTTTACCTTAAATTAAAATAACATTTCAAAGAAAAAAAAGGAATATTGCTGAAAAATATGTTTTCTTACAACTTCTAAGAAATAAGTATATACTGTATATTAACAAAAACGCACCATACAGGTATGCTTATTAACTGATGGTACCAGCATCTATTATTATTATTAGAGATAGCATAGTATTTTTATGTGCTAATATTTTATTTTAGATTTAAAAAATGTAGACTAAAAAAATAATAAAATAAAAATATATTGTTCTTAAACTGGTATGCAAAAAGAGTATATAGCAACAAAAATTCTATTTTTAGTTTAAGTGATATTAAAGTCTTGTTTTTTTTATTTATTTAAAAATAAAAAACATGTTATACTTACCTGATCCTCCTCTTCTCAGGTCTCAGACTGTCATCTGTAATCCTCCCCGCTTTCCTACAAAAAAATCTGACACGCAAAAAAAGGTGTCACCACGCCCCCCCCCCTTGATTGACAGACATGCAGAGGAGACTCGTGCACGAGCATGAGTTAAGAGTGCGTTTCTCCTGCTGTCCCAGCCTGAGTAAAAGTGTGTTTAGTTTTAAGTGGTAAAATGTAGGGATAGTATGCCCAACTTTAATTTTATTTGCAGGGATAGGGGTGCAGTGTACTATATGTAAGTGATATCATGTACATTTTTCTTTTTCGTACATCACGGGACACAGAGCGACTTAGTCATTACTAATGGGTTATATAGTTTACCTTCAGGTGCTGGCACTGGCAACTTCCAAACCGGAAGTACCCTCCCCTATATAAGCCCCTCCCATCCGGGAGCACCTCAGTTTTTTGCCAGTGTCTAAGGTGTTGGCCAAAGAGTAACGTGTTTTCACTGGGCTTGCGTACAGGTTCTTTTGGGCCTTAGTAAGCTGTTCCGGATCCGACCAAAAAAGCTTCATAGCTAAACGGTCGGTACCCGGGCCTTGCAGCAGAAGAGCAAGGTTTTGCCTGTAATGCCTCTCTTAGGAGGGCTGGACCCTGGGATCCAGAGCTCTGGTCATACCCACGACCAAGATGTTGTCTGTGCAGGGTGCTATACAGGTCCAGGGGAGTGGAATCCTTGGGAACCCGGTCCCTGAAGGTTTAATTACAATGCCTGCCGTGATAGGTGAAGTTTGGGCTTCTGTGGACCAAACAGAGTCCTGCGGCGGGGAACAGGTAAGTGGGGGCCCCCAGGAACTTGGTTCTATTGGGGGACCCCCAAGCCTAATTTGTCTTTCTGTCTGTTACCTAACGGTATTCCCGCTAATATCTGTGTATGCCTGTAACTACTGAAAATGTAAAATTTTAATAGTAGTCAAGAAAAAAAAAAAAGGACCGCGGTACCTGTGTTAAACCACTAGAGGCCGCTGTGGTCCATTTTTCTTGTCATGTGGATCTTTGGTTTTCTCAAGTCAAAAGATCCAGGCAGTTGGTAAGTTTCTCTGTGGGAATCCACTTCCTCTGCCCTGTTGCTACGCTCATCCACCGCACAGGCCCTCCAGCAAAAAGGGCCCTGGCTCCTAGTCCCTGTTTGATTTTCGAAAAGGGCGCCAATGGCGCACGGGCGCGCGCGCGGGCGCGTGCACGCGCCTCCTATGAAAAAAAAGGGGTGGGGCGGGTGGATGACGCTCGATGCGCGCCACGGCGCTTCTGCGCATGTGCAGGCGTCCCAGCTTGTATAAAGACACAGTACAAGTGTCAGCTGGATGCAAACAGAGCTAGCAACAAACAGTGGCACACAGAGGCGGTTGATGCAGGCATCCCCATAGAAAGGCACTTTAGTGGACACCAGCTGGTATATAGCAGCAACTGTGTTAGACTATTACCAGCAAAATTGGTGTATGACGACGGGAATACCTCAGCTTTGTGCTTTGGAAATAGATCTTCCAAGAAGCGAAAGGGGTCTCCGTCGGGCTCTGAGGATTTTGGGCATGCTGTACTGCGCCAATCTCCCCTGAAATTTCAGAGGTCAGTAGCCGTAGGAACCCCGCAGGAGTACCTGGTACTGCGGCTGTCCCCAGTCCACCTGCTCCTGTATATATAACAGAGGAGGTTTTATCCTCAACTCTGGGAGGATTGGAAGAGTGATTAACAGCATTGATCGCTGCTTCCCTGTCACAGGAAAAGCGCGTCCGATCTCCGTCTCCTCCTGCAGAGTGCCTGTTAGTGGAGGAACAGTCCCAGAGATCGACCTACCTGAAGGGGATCAGGTGAGGTTGATAAAGTTATAGAGGAATCAACAGTGGAAGAACCTTTCTCAGCATCTCAGGCTGAAAGATTATGGGTTCAGTCTCTGACTAACATGGTCCGAGCAGCATTTTAAATGCCTCTGGCGGAACCATCAACCACTACTGTCTCCTCGCTGGGGTCGCTGAAAGCTCCCCAGACTGTCTGTTCCTTCCCAATCCACCCTTTATTGGAAGGGTTTATTTACCAGGATTGGGAGCATCCTGTAAAATATTTACTCCCCCCAAGAGATTTCCAGTGATCTATCCCATGGAGGATAAGTTCATAAAAAAAAAAAAAATGGAGGGTCCCTACAGTGGACACAGCCATCTCTTGTGTAAATAAATCACTGACATGTCCAGTAGATAATGTTCCAATGTTCAAGGACCCAATAGATAAAAAATTGGAGTCTTTACTAAAATCTGCTTTCTCTACAGCAAGCATGGTGACACAACCTGCAGTAGCAGCGATTGGAGTCTGCCAAGCAATGAAAGATCAGTTGAAACAAGTCTTAAGGGACTTACCAGATCAGCAGGCTCTTGCCCTAGCTGACCTACCTAGAGCCTTGTGTTGCGGTGGACGCCATAAAGGATACAATCCAACAGGCATCCCGCTTTACGCTGTCTGTAGACATATGCGTAGGCTTCTATGGCTCAAAAACTGGTCTGCTGAAGCTCCCTGTAAGAAATTGCTGATTAGCTTCCCATTTCATGGAGAACGCTTATCTGGAGATGATCTGGACAAATATATCCAGAAAACTTCTGCCGGTAAAAGTACACTCTTGCCGGTTAAGAACAAGGGTAGAAGTCCTTCTTTTAAGAGGCCTACTTCTCCAGTCCCTGGCACATCGGCTGTGAAACAGTTCCGACGGCCTCCGCGGTCAAATCCAGGGGGCAGAAATCAGGGACAATCACAGGGTAACAAGAAACCCTGGGTCAAGAGAGGTACAAAACCTCCCCCTAAGTCATGAAGGGTTGCCCCCACTCATTCGGGTGAGGGGAAGACTTCAGTTGTTCACAGAGACCTGGCGGGACACCATCAGAGATGGGTGATCTCCGCAGTAAGTCTGGGATACAGGCTGGAGTTAAAAGACATTCCTCCTGCCCATTTTATAAGGTCAAACGTGCCAAGCGATCCCCAGAAGAGTGGATCCCTCCTTCTGGCACTAGAGCAACTATTGCCCCAAGGGTAATCATGAAGGTTCCCTTGGAAGAAAACGGGTTCGGGTTTTACTC
Organism: Rana muscosa; assembly: GCA_029206835.1. NCBI lineage: Eukaryota > Metazoa > Chordata > Amphibia > Anura > Ranidae > Rana > Rana muscosa. Next base: position 76,021,086 of record CM055128.1, read on the forward strand.
GAACCTTGTCACAGTCCCCAAACCAAATGGGGACATGAGGCCCATATTAAATATAAAAGGGCTAAACAAGTTCCTACATATCAGGACTTTTTCGGATGGAGTCGATCCGATCGGTGGCCACCGCCCTACAAGGGCAGGAATGGTTAGCCTCGATCGACATAAGGGATGCTTATTTGCATATTCCCATCTGTCCGGCCCACCAGAAATTTCTACGCCTTGCAGTAGAAGGGCGCCATTTTCAGTTCAGAGCCTTACCTTTCGGTCTGGCCACAGCACCACGAGTGTTCACAAAAATTCTGGCCCTACGATTGGCCAAACTAGGAACACAAGGTGTAACGATAATGGCATATCTAGACGACTTGTTGCTGATAGACCACTCAGTGAAAAAAACTAGAAGTGGTCGTTCACAAGATAATCAAGTATCTGGAATCTCACGGTTGCATTATCAACCGAGACAAGTCAGCCCTAAAACCAGTCAAAAGCCTGGAATACTTGGGGGCTAAGACTGGATTCAAATCAGAGAAAGATTTTCTTACCTCCAGAGAAGGTGTCGTCTTTGAAAGATTTGACCCACTTAGTGGGTACAAAAAAGAAAAACCATCCATACGCCTGTGTATAAGGCTGCTGGGAAAAATGGTGGCTTCATTCGAAGCAGTACCCTACGGTCAATTCCATTCAAGGAACTTGCAGAGGGCCATACTGTCAGCCTGGAACAAAAAAGTTCAGGCTTTAGACTTACCAATGTCCCTGTCCCCTTCCGTTCGCAAGAGCCTCCATTGGTGGTTGGTGCCAGAATCTGGAAAAAGGGAAACCCTTCAGTCTGGTTTCTTGGAAGGTGGTCACTACAGATGCCAGCCTCATAGGCTGGGGGGCAGTACTGGAGCAATGGTCTCTCCAGGGCAAGTGGTCAGAAGCAGAGAAGGCCCTGCCCACCAATCTCTTAGAGATACGAGCAGCCCGGTATGCCCTAGTAGCATGGACATCCAAACTCCAAGGGTCACCTGTCAGAATTCAATCAGACAATGCCACAGCAGTGGCATATATCAATCACCAGGGTGGCACCAGGAGTCGTGCAGCCCAGAGGGAAGCGAATTGCATCCTGGAATGGGCAGAAAGGTATGTCACAGCCATATCCGCGGTTTTCATCCCAGGAGTGGAAAATTGGAGAGCGGACTTTTTAAGTCGCCAGCAATTATGCCCGGGGAATGGCCTCTTCACCCCGAGGTTTTCCAGGCAATATGCCAGCGGTGGGGAACACCGGATGTAGATCTGCTAGCATCCAGATTCAACGCAAAGGTGGACAGATTTGTGTCTCGCACAAAGGATCCCCTAGCTTGCGGTTCGGATGCCCTAGTGTTCCCTTGGGATCAGTTCAAGCTGATATATGCATTCCCACCGCGATTAATCCGCAGAATCAGGGTAGAAAAGAAACCAGTGATTCTGGTGGCTCCAGCATGGCCCCGAAGGGCATGGTACGCGGAGATTGTAAAAATGTCAGTGGGAAGTCCTTGGACCCTCCCACATCGTCCGGACCTGCTTTCGCAAGGACCGATATACTACCCTTCCTTACCAGCCCTAGGTTTGACGGCCTGGCTATTGAAGCCCACATTCTAAAAAAGAGAGGGCTCTCTAATCCTGTGGTATCTACCATGATCAATGCCAGGAAGCCGGTATCCAGGCAGATCTATTATAGGATCTAGAAGGCGTACATCACGTGGTGTGAGGCCAGGAAATGGCATCCACGTAAGTATGTAATAGGTAGGATTCTGGACTTCCTACAGTGGGCTGTACATAGGAAGCTTGCCTTGAGTACTATCAAGGGTCAGACGGCCTTGTCAATATTTTTTTCAAAGGCCCTTGGCTTTGCATTCATTAGTCAAAGCTTTCATACAAGGAGTGATGCGTATTAGCCCTCCGGTTAGTATTCCCATATGTCCATGGGACTTAAACCTGGTTCTGTCGGTTCTACAGAAACAACCATTTGAACCATTGCGGCACATTTCCTTGGTTCTTTTCACCAGGAAATTGATTTTCTTAGTAGCCATTTGTTCGGCTAAAAGAGTATCGGAATTAGCCGCCTTGTCCTGTAAGGAGCCATATCTGGTTATCCATAAGGACAGAGTAGTATTACGTCCTCATCCAGCCTTCTTCCTAAGGTGATATCGAGGTTCCATTTGAACCAAGATGTGGTTCTTCCTTCCTTTTTCCCCAAACCTAGTTCGGTAGAGGAAAAGTTATTGCATTCTTTGGATGTAGTAAGAGCAGTTAAAGCTTATCTTAAAGCCACTGCTCAGATTCGTAGAACGGATACTTTGTTTGTTCTGCCGGAAGGCCCCAGAAAGGGTCAGGCAGCATCAAAAATCTACTTTAGCCAAGTGGATTCGACAGGTCATAATACAAGCCTATGGCTTGAAAAGGAGACCGCCTCCGTTCAAAGTTAGGGCGCACTCCACAAGAGCAGTTGGAACTTCATGGGCAGTGCATCACCAAGCCTCCCTGGCTCAAGTCTGTAAGGCCACAACATGGTCCTTAGTACACACGTTTACTAGATTCTACCAGGTAGACGTCAGGAGGATGTCGCCTTTGGGCGCAGTGTGTTGCAGGCCGCAAAAGAGCCTCATGCCTGATGGCGCCCAGCTTATGTATAGTGTATCCCTCCCCTCATTGGGCATTGCTTTGGGACGTCCCATTAGTAATGACTAAGTCGCTCTGTGTCCCGTGATGTACGAAAAAGAAAAAGGGATTTTTATTACATTACCTGTAAAATCCTTTTCTTGGAGTACATCACGGGACACAGAGCTCCCACCCCTCTTTTTGGGACACTTATTTCTTTGCTACAAAACTGAGGTGCTCCCGGATGGGAGGGGCTTTTATAGGGGAGGGTACTTCCGGTTTGGAAGTTGCCAGTGCCAGCACCTGAAGGTAAACTATATAACCCATTAGTAATGACTAAGTCGCTCTGTGTCCCGTGATGTACTCCAAGAAAAGGATTTTACAGGTAAGCTGTTATAAAAATCCCTTTTTTTATATACATTTTATAATACATAACATGAACAAGAAAATTTTATGCAAATTCTAATAGATCTGTATTTTTACCATCAATTAAATAATTACTATCTTCTAGTGTATCGAAAATTACATTAAAGTAGTTGTAAACTTCATATGCATCAGACATGCACCATTTTTAGTTTGTCCTGTAAAAATCCAAAGCGCTGTATTTTTACCCCTGTATTTTCATCTCTAAGCCTATCACAGCTCTATGAAAAGCTCCGGTCCGTGAATGGCAGAGTCATGAGATCACTGGCCCCACCTCCCAGCTGGGAGTGACATGCATGCACACTTCCAGCACCGTGCACGCTGCTAAGCTGGCCCTAGTGTGTGAGTGTACAGCTGGGGGTGGGGTCAGTGATGTCATGACTCCACCTCCAAAGCAAGATTTTCAGAGAGTTGTGAAAGGCTTACAGATGAAAATACAGAGGTAAAAATTCAGCGCTTTCGATTTTTACAGAACAAACTATGAAATGGTGCATGTATTTGAGAATTGATGCATATGAGGTTTACAACTACTTGAATGTAATTTTCTATACACTATAAAAATGTAATTACTTAATTGATGGTAAAAATACAGATCTATTAGAATTTGCATATCAATTGCTTGTTCATATTATGTATTTTAAAATGTATATAAAAAAATGTACATTATATCACTTACATACAGTACACTGCACCCCCTATCCCCACAAATAAAATGAAAGTTAGGCATGCTCTAGTGAGGCCTACTATCCTTAAATTTTGGCCTATTATCTTTAATAATAATTCCCCTGCTACTGACCAGTTTTACACTATTGTGTCCTTTGCAGTATCTTAATTCTTGTAGTAAAACCCACTGGCCGTGCTCTTTTTGGCCGTCATTTTCCGTCATTAAAAATGTCTGCTGTTGGCCAGTTTTACAATGTTGTATCATCCCCTGTTTCTTAATACAGTACATGGCCAACAGTACAAAGATAGTGTTGCATCAGCAAGAACGGGAACAGACACAGTAAGCTACTGGTCAATTTCAGTCTGCCGGCCAAAGCCGTTTTATCAGCGTTTGATGAAAAAGTGTCTCTTGCAAAGTTACCTGGAAAAAAAAAACTTTTTTGCTGTTATTTGTTTTTTGTATTGCTACATACCCCCTGACAATGCTCAGATATCCATGACTTTTTAAAAGTAGTCTGCCTATTAGCCCCAAAAATAGCCAGAGTAGCAACAAGATTCACCTCTAAGGCCTCGTACACACGACCGAGTTTCTCGTCGTAAAAAACACGTCGTTTTTTTCGACGAGATTTTTGTTAAGCTTGTCGATTTTCTCGTCAAGCTTTCTATGCGTACACACTGACATTTCCCAATTTCCTCGTTGTTCTACGCGCTCACGTCCAGCACGTACGACGGCACTATAAAGGGGAAGATCTTTTTTCTTGGCGCCACCCCTTGGGCTGCTTTTGCTGATCTCATGTTACCGCGTGTGAAGTAAAAGTTTGGGAAGAGACGATTCGCGCTTTTCAGTCTTCGTACTTTTCAGATCGTTTTCTGCGGTTCAGTTTGTGCTTGTGGGTTCGTATCTTGACTTTCAGGGCATCTAGGCAGGTCGTATCTGTTTTACAGTGCGTTCTTGCCTGTTCGTTTCTGTTTTTCAGTTCGTTATTCATAGGCCTTGCTGTTCTAAAGTGCGTTCTGTTCTGTACGTTCTGATAAGACGACCGTTTCTTATTAGCCATGTCGCCTGGACGTTCTCGTTGTCGAGTTCGTGCTGTGCGTGCGATTGGTGTTGGTCTGCTTGTTTTGGACCAAGACCAGTCCATGAATGGTGTGAGGAGGAGTTCATGGACCAAGAATTGGTTGCTCCAGCGGGACCAATTCTGCCATATGCCTCTGCTGCGGGAGATCGTCGAGAATAATCCTGAGGACCACAGGAATTTTCTGCGGATGTCTGACCCCGTTTTTCAGGAACTGTTGGCTTTGGTGTCCCCCTATATTACCAGGCAGGACACCGTTATGCGGGAAGCCATCAGTGCTGAGCAGAGGCTCATCGCCACGTTACGTTACCTGGCGACAGGGAGAAGTCTTCAGGACTTGAAGTTCACCACAGGCATCTCCCCCCAGGCTCTGGGCCTCATAATCCCAGACACCTGTTCTGCTATTATACAAGTCCTGCAGGAGGACTATATTAGGGTAAGTTTTCTCCATTAACATCACATTTTATGTATTACATGTATGCTAATGTATTGTATTTCTTTCATCCTTCCCTAATTACCATGATTGTAATATGCTGAGAATGTCCCCTTTGTCCCCATGCATGCTGGAAGCTTTAGATTGCCCCTTTTTTCTCCTCCATAAATATTTCCCTTCACTAACTTTTCCAGCAGGGGCGCCTGTTGCTCCAAATGTTTGGGGGTCCCACCCCAATTTATGAACTAAACTTCCTCCTTTTTTGCTCAGGTGCCTATTAAACGCCCCCAGTTGTCCCCTCTAATGCAGCCATTTTGTTCCCTCCAATGCAGCCATTTAGTCCCCTCTAATGCAGCCAGTTTCCCCCCAGCCCTGCACTTACCTTCTTGTGGTCAGCGCCATCCTTCTTCTGTCCTTGATGTCTTCTCCTTCCCTTGATGTTGCATCAGCCAATCATGTTACCATTAAACAGACTTGGTGAACATGATTGGCAGAGCAGCCTGCCAGTGTTTCCCCAAGGAATGCCCCCCCCCCCCCCCCCCGCGTCCCCTATTTTACTTTTCAGAAGCCAATTACATCCCTCAGGTTGTAATGTGCAAGACTATTTTACTACCTGTTTCTGCTATGCAATTTGAACCCCCTAAATGCCGCAATTATTCATATGTCGGTCGCTTAACAAGAGGCCATCCACCTGAATAGTGGGCGGCATAGACAATACATAGGTTAATGCAACGCATGAACCTATGTATTGTTCTGAGTGATGGGCACAGGAGAGAGGGGGCAGTGCTCCAGCGCCCACTCTGGACGCACCGCCACTGCAATGCTATCCTGTGGCCAAACACATTTCCCCCCCCCCAAAATAATTTAGTAATGGCCCATCAGAGGGGGTGATGAATCTGATAAATGAGCCTTCCCTTATACTTATTTTAAACACCTTAATAAACGTAGAATTTGATTGATGTTGGCCTTTATTTTTTTAGAATCAAATTTCCTTGTAATGTATGACTTTGGTATTCTAATATTATTTCATCTTGTTTCACTCCACAGCTTCCTTCCACGCCACAGGAATGGCAGACTGTGGCATCGGAGTTTGCCACGCGGTGGGACTTCCCCAACTGCGGTGGTGCCATAGACGGGAAGCACGTCCGCATCGTGCCGCCACCCCGTTCTGGGTCCTACTACTACAATTACAAGGGGTTTCATAGCATTGTGCTGATGCCGGTGGTGTCAGCACGGTATGAATTCCTCTATGTTGATGTAGGGAAGAATGGCCGGATGTCCGATGGGGGATCCTTCATCCAGACGGAGTTTGCCCTCCGTCTCCAGAGTGACGACCTTGCATTGCCACCGGATGCAGGGAATATTGAAGGACTCCCCTTTGTTTTCTTGGCTAATGAAGCCTTCGGACTCGGACGGCATCTTATGAGGCCATTTCCACAGAGGACCCTGACCCCAGAGAAGAGGGTGTTCAATTACCGGCTGGCCAGGGGCCGAAGAGTTGTCGAAAATGCCTTTGGCATAATGGCCAGCCGGTTCCGCCTTTTTATGACTTCAATACACTTGGCGGACTACAAAATAAACTATGTCGTATTATGCTGCTGTGTGCTACACAACTTTCTGAGCCAAAAATCAAATTCCTATATGGCCTCAGTTTTGCCAGAGGCTGGACTTTCCCCTGCAAATCCCCTGCCGGGCCTGGAATCTGCCCGTCCTGGCTTGCCCTCCCAAAATGCCCGTGAGGTTCGGGACAAATACATGGAGTATTTCACGGGTAGGGGGGCAATTCCTATGCCAGCCTATGTCTAAGGATCCAAATAAAAAGCTTGTTTAAACCTTTAATTATTTGTTCTTTCCTGTCTCCTAGTTTGTCTTTGTGCATTTGTAGTGCCAAGTGTATTTTACTTTAGTAAATAACAACCATTTCACTATGTAACCTTACAAAATAACCAAATAAGCTTAGAGGGTATTATAAAAAGAAGCTACACGTTGTTTGTGGTCAAATATTTTACTCTGTGCACATTCTCACCATTTTTAGTTTTTTCTGTTTTTTTGGGTTGGCCTGGCCCCAACCCAGCAATTTTTTGCTTATGAAAATACAAAAATAACAGTTGCATTCCAAAAATTACAACATTGGATACCTCTGAGCAATCTGAGACATTCACTTACACAAACTATGTCTCTATGTGCCCGTCCTAATATGGGGTCCTGCCACCCCTTGCCCAGGCAAAAATTGAATATGCACACATTTGGGATTTTTTTCATCTAGGAAGTTTACAATCCTGATCCCTATTGTCAACATGTGCTATCTGCCATCAGGGGTGATCAATGGACGTGTTTTGGGGGTGCAACCCCTTCCTCAGTTCACCGACTTTAGATACGAGGAAGGGGTTGCACCCACAAAAGACGTACATGGATATCCCCTGATGGCAGATAGCACATGTTGACACACTGAGTGCAGATTCAATTTTTGGCTGGTTTGATTGTCAAAAAAATTCGAAAAGTTGCAAAAACAAACATGTAAAAACAAATGTGTTTGGATGGCTTATTGAATTCTCCCCAAAACTTTGAGAATGTCTTTAAATGTTTGTTCCATCACATGGATTCTTTGTTTAATAAGGTCCAGTTCCGTGCTACATTCCATCACTTGCTGGATGAGGCGGAGGGCACTGTCAGCAGAGAACCGTGTACTATCCTTCACAACATTTATATCCCCTAAAAACAAAAAACAAAAGGTATTATAACTCTGCAGGCCTACATCTCTTACCTGAAGCTGTGGTGACAGATACTGACCTGTTGTGGTGACCAGATCCACAACATCATCCACCTCTCCTTCCTGCACTTCTCCTTCCTCCACCTCAACTTCCTGCACATCTTTCGGTTGTGGGTCTTTGGGAGTTTGGGGTTGCTTGGAAGTTGTGGGGTGCATGTGCTCCCTGGAGTGTCCTCCTCCCAGTCTTCTCTCCCCTATGAGAATCAAACAAAAGGTCTATTTATCACACTGTAAATCTCAATGTTAAAATAAAAACAGGCTAAATTGATTGGAAGTGTGGTACAAGTGTGTGTTTGGGCGGAATTTAAAGAAGAATGCATTATTTATGACCAAGAATATGCTTAGTATTCACCTTTGGATGTAATTTATTTGACATGGAGGCACCACAAAAATTCTCGTATGCACCTGTGTGGGACACCCAAAAAAGGCGGGTCTGGTGGCCCACACTATAGTGCTCCAAAGTACAGATGTGGAAGCAGCTGCTGAGTGTCCTCTCCTTTACACTGATAAAAGTTTGCATTTCATTCTCTTTACAAACACATCATCTAGACGAAAAAATACGCCACAATTTTGGAGCAAAAATGGCAGATGTATAATTACTTTTGTGGCTCTAAAATAAGCCAAAACCGCGGATAGTGGCCGAACGAAGTGTCGGTAACGTAACGAATGATTACTGTGCCCAACCAAGTTCAAAATATTACATTTTGGAAGCGAGTCCAATATGAGAAACCAAAATAAAGAGCAACATGTCAGTTTAGAAAAAGATTAATAGCAGAAAAGTCTACATTTTACTTACTTTTAGCGAGCATTCTCTTTATGCTCCTCAACTGCTCTGGCTCCCTCAGTTTGAGCTCTGACCACCTCTTTCTGAGCTGCTCATTTGAGCGTTTCATCGCCTTCAGACTCTTCACGACTTTAGTGAGGATTTTGGACTTCCTTCTATTTGGTTTGCTATACGGCCCATGCTTGGCATCATAATCAGCCTTGAGCAAGATGTCCACCATCTCCGCCATCTCCGCAAAAGACATATTCGATGCCTTGAATCTCCTCCTTGATCGTGACGTTTCCTCGGTCTCCGGGCTTGTCTCATCCTCGTTAGTTGCGGAATTATCAGACACCTGCTGTAACTCCGCCATATCTGTCTGCGCGCCGAAAGAGAAGGGGCGGGGAAAAGATGTTAGTTAGAACGTCATGGGCGGGCGACGTGTGCGGAGCGACGTGTTCGTATTTTGACGCATGCGTGGTGTGTATATAGCAAACACACATGTGACTATAGTACGTTCGGTGTGCGGAGAGAGGAGTTCAAGTGACGGACGTGCGAACGAAGGTATGTGATTTTGTGACTTGTACAAATTGTTGACCTATACTGTCTTGAGAATGTTGGAGGATATATATGGTGACTAGCATGTTAAGGAGGTTAGACTGTTTGCCTCACATTAGTTATATATAATTTATTGAACTTGCAGATACAATATGAATGTCTTTATTAGCGACAAAGAGTTCCTGGCGGAATTTATTGACCGGGTAAGGGAGCTGCCGGCTCTGTGGGAGACGAAAAACCCCATCCACAAAAAAAGAGGGGTGAGAAAAGCAGCGCTGGAGAAGCTGCTCCCATTTGTGCATACCAAGGTGCCCACAGCCACAGCAAAACAAATAGACACTAAAATTGGGAGCTTGAGAGGTACCTACAGGACTGAACGCTCTAAGGTGCTGGCTTCTCAGAGGTCAGGAGCAGCAGCAGATGATGTGTATGTCCCGATTTTGTAGTAATACAACAGGATGTCCTTCCTGGATGACCTCATTGAGACAAGGCCATCACTCTCCACTCTTCCCCCCAGACTTCCCTGCAGCCAACCTGAGCCTTCTCTGGAGCAAGAGGAGGCAGCCATCCTGGATGATCCTGATTTGGCCATCTGGAGCCAGGTATAGTATTTATCGAAAATGTATTGGGATAAACTTAATGTTTGACAAATATGTCAAGATGACAAACATAAAATATTTTGGATTGCACAAGTGAAATCAAGATCTGTAGACATTATTCTGCACTTAATTGGGTGCTAAATAGTCAATCTGATGTAGTGGTAAATTTAAAGCAAGGATTTATGGATTTACATTCTAATTGCTTCAATCAGGATTACAAAGTTTGATGCAAAGATTAAACTAACATATTAAACTATGTCCCTTTTTCATACACAGGATGAAATCAGCCAGGAGGAGGGTCTGGAAACTGTCAGGCAGAAGGAGCAAGGGCCCAGTGGCAGCCAGGAGGTGGCAGGGCCCAGTGGCAGCCAGGAGGTGGCAGGGCCCAGTGGCAGACAGGAGGTGGCAGGGCCCAGTGGCAGACAGGAGGTGGCAGGGCAAAGGAGAAGCACCAGATCCCAGGTGCCTCCCATCCGGCTTCACAAAAGAGGCAGGAGGGACAGGAGCACGAGTGAGGCAAAAATGACCCTTATTCGTGAGGCCCATGCCACCCTCCAGGAGCCCACATCCCCTGAAGAGGCCATTGCCGGCCTAGTGGAGGCAAAGTTCAAGGTGATGAGCATGGAGCAACGCCTCCTATGCAAGCCCCTGCTCATCACCTTGCTCAACAAGGGGGTGATGGAGAAAATTACCCCCAATACGCCATATGTGAGGTGGCACAACTGACCCAACCTCAACCTCCACCTCCCCCTTCTTCTTCTGCCCCACCCCCTTCTGCTACACCTCCACCTTCTTCTTCTGCCCCACCCCCTTCTGCTACACCTCCCCCTTCTTCTTCTGCCCCACCCCCTTCTGCTACACCTCCCCCTTCTTCTTCTTCTACCCCACCCCCTTCTGCTACACCTTCCCCTTCTTCTTCTGCCCCACCCCCTTCTGCTACACCTCCACCTTCTTCTTCTGCCCCACCCCCTTCTGCTACACCTCCACCTTCTTCTTCTGCCCCACCCCCTTCTGCTACACCTCCACCTTCTTCTTCTGCCCCACCCCCTTCTGCTATATCTCCTCCTCCTCCTCCTGACAGGAGTACCCCTCCAGTGGGCCAGCCTCCAGCCAAACGAAGAAGGAAGGCTGCAGGGAAGGCTTCAGGGAAGGTTGCAGGGAAGGTTGCCAGGAAGAAGAGGAAGTGATGGCCTTGCTTCATTGTGGTCGGACAGAAGGCAGCCTGTTGTAGTACCACAGACTTGGGACATATATCTCACCTGCTGCTGTTCCTGACCTCTGGGAGGCCAGCATCAGATTGTGTTCAGAAATGTTGGCCTTCTCAAGCTCCCAATTTTAGTGTCCACACAGGGTTGCTGTGTGCTCTGGGGTCCCTGGGATGCACAAATGGCAGCAGGTTCTCCAGCGCTGCCTTCTCTTTATTTTATTTTTAAACATGAATAAATGTGATTTTTGTTTAAGTTCATACTTGACTATGTGTATTTGTAAAAATTAAAAATCTAGCTTTGGAGTAAGCAGATACATTTGACTGACAAAAAAAGGGACAGATAACAACCCCCCAAAAGAATAACTAAATCTGATTATCAAAAAAACATGGTGGGAAATTTAACTAATATAGATTCCAAAATTAAATGGGAGATCACTACCAAAACATTGCGAAATTATAATTAACATCATTTTTAAAAATATTACCATTTAAATTATTCCTAAAAACTTGCACGATATAATACACATAAATCTTCTTAAGAGCAGCATGAAAAAGGTTAAAAAAAAAAGTCATAACTCTGTGTGAATATCAGCAGCAAAAGAAGGTCACTCGTTTTGATTAATGTAACATTCTAATGAAGATTTCAATGCAGAACCTTTAAACGATGCAATATTTTTGAGCGTGACGAATGTGCTCTCTCCATTACGTAGGCTTGTTTTACCAGAAGATGCGCTCCCGTCTCATAGTTGCTTGTGAGCATGCGCGCTTTTGGAAGAGTCGTAAAAGCATACACACGAACCATTTTCTCGTCACAAAACAGCCCGACGAGAAACACGACGAGGAAATCTGGAATCCTGACGAGAAAATAGAGAGCAGATTCTCTATTTTCTCGTCGAGATTCTCGGCAATTTTCTCGTCGTAAAACCATACACACGAACGTTTTTCTCGACAAAAAAGCTCTCGCGGCACATTTCTTGCCGGTTTTGGACGAGAAACTCGGTCGTGTGTACGAGGCTTTATTTTATGTTAGCCAAATTTTGAACAGGATTCACTGACCCCTTGCTGAAACCAGACAGCTTCAGATACAGAAAATATCATCATATTCCTACTAGAAAACTAGTGTCCTTATAACTTCCTGTGCACCAGACTGATATCTCAGACAATGTTTTCAGCATGCTCAGTAAAGTTGGGCCGAAACCCCCCCGGGTTCGGTTTGTGACAGAACTCTCGAACATCACAAAATTTTGGACCTGAACCCCATTGAAATCTACGGGACCCAAATTTGAAAAATCAAATGTCCCCATTTTGAACGTTTATATGCAAGTTATTGGTCATAAAAAGGGTATGGGGGCCCGGGTGCTGCCCTGGGGGACATGTATCAATGCAAACATTTTTACAGGAGCAGTAATTTTAATATTGCTTAAAGTGAAACAATAAAAAAGAAAAAATCCTTTAAATATAGGGCCTTGGGGGGTTCCCCTTAATCTGCCTGTAAAGTGGTGCATCTGTACCATGTATAGAACCTGCTGCAGCAAAACATACAATACAAAAATCTGTAAAAAAAACAGTGTGGGTCTCTTTGGGGGGGGGGTGGTATAGATTTTAAGGGGAATCCCACCCCAAAATTAAAAAAAAATGGAATGGGGTCCCCCCAAAATCCATACAAGACTCTTATTCGAACATGCAGCCTGGAAGGTCAGGAAAAGGGGGGACAAGCGAGTGCAGGGGCAGGGGCGTAATTTGTGTATGGGTTTAGATATGCTATAAACAGGTAACAAGGTAACATTATATTACTTTCAAAAACATTTTCAGTATTAAATTAGAATATGGAAGCACTGAAGAAACAGGTTAGTTTTACTTTGACACTGGATAGAATATACAGGAAACTATTTTAATTATAACATTTCTGTACAAGCATTTCCCTGCTAATACAAAAGTCTAGTTCTGTCCTTATAAATGCTAAATAAAAACCCATGTTGTCCAAGGCAGATAGGAAGTCACTGTGTGCAGAAATAAAATGACACTTTTCTCAGTGGAGGGAAAAATGTAATCTAATTACACAGTCTTGACCCTAGGTGAATGTTTGCTTTGCTTTTAATTGCAAGCAAGTTGTACGCGAGAGAGTAAAACGATGCCCTGCATTACACACTCAAGAGCCAAGAGTAATGATTTTATTTAACCAAAGTGTTGAAAATCAAGGTTAATGTCACTTGAACTTGTGAGCTGCCAGTGGCAAGGCAGAGACATTCCTACTCTATAAATCTAAAACAGTATGTCATTTGTTCAGCACAGTACAAAAAAGTGATTGACCTCAGTAATGATTAAAAAGACCTTGAAGCAGATAAGTTCCATTTAAATATGGGCAAAACATAGCGCAAATTGCAATCCAAAGGTGGAAAGAAATTGGTCCAAGCTACCTGACTGCCATTTTAATCAATAGATGCAGTCAAAAAGGTAATGTTTACCAAAAATCTGCTATCATACTTTATGTGCTCAGTCCATGCTATGGCAAGCCATGCTACTAGCCATACTTTGAGAGTCAATTGAAATCAATGGTTTGATGTGGCTTAGGTGTTACATATAACATTTGGCTAAGCCTGTATGGGGCAACATCAAACAATTACGCTGTCAGGTATATTTAAAAAGCAAAGTGCATTATACCACAGTCCAAAATACATTAGCTTTTGACAGTGAAATTTTTTGTGTTTGTCATTTCAGTGCAGGACAATCAGTGCAACAAGTTAAATTGCAAGCTGACACTCAAATTGCATATTGCAAGTGCATCTTGGATAGTAGACAGTGAGATCTGTTTGGTCTGTATGTAACATGTTGCTGTTTTATTTCTTGTATTAGTAAGACGTGAGTGGGTTGACTATGCAAAGTGATCTGTCAACTGTCTATACAATTTAATTTAATGGGCTGACATTGATGTATAGATAGACATGGGGGACTTCTTAGTAATGATTGCCCAGATTGAAATTGATTGCGTGTAAGTAAACCAAAAATGAGTATTTCCATTGCCAGCCTACTAATCAACTCAACTGCTTCTTATCTTAGGCACACCAGTGGAAATATAGGAAGTATGAAACGTCCTCTCCATCCTGAAACGATCCCTGCTGCAGCCCGGAGAAGGGGAAGTTGGCAGCACTGCACGGGGGGAACCAAGAGAGCACACAAGGGAGCTCAAGCAACTGAAGGAAAGGCAACCTGGACAGGAAGGGCGACGGGGGCGGTATTTACTGAAAACATGCCAACGGGAGGGAGAGGAGGAGAAGCTGGATGTCAGGGAAGGTTTACCCATAGCACACATGAAGTGTCTCGGGGCATACATATGCGCATGCACAGGCAGACAGATGTGCACAGACGCTCAACTATGCATGCACCTGTTACCAGTGCTGGTGCCAAGCAGGCTATTTAAACAGGCTGCAGAATTGTCTCATTGCTGTTTGGTCTACAGCTTCTGAATGCTTGTTCCTGATACCTGTGTTTGACCTCTGAACCTGACCCGGCTTGCTCCTGACCTTCGCTTGTCTGCTACTTGCCCTGACCTCGGCTTGTTCCTGGATTCTGTTTTTGCCTTCTGTTCTTGCCTGATCTATACTTCCCTTTGCTGACTTGGCTTGTGAAACGACTATCCTGTTGCCTGCCATCTATGCCTGATCTGCCCAAGCGTTACCGACCTTACTTGCCTGACCCAGTATCCTGCTCATCTGGCCTACTATAGCTCTTCAGTTCAGCAAGCTTACATCTGGTTCCTGCTTCCTGCTGTATATCCGCAGTCTGTTACCAGCCAAGCTTTGTGCCAGCTCATCTGCTACCAGCCTGTTCTGCTGCTACATCCACCTGATGACTGCTACCACCCATGAAGACTACTGGACTGATTTTAGGCACCCATATACCTTGCCTTGCTCCCGTGGCTGCTGTCTCACTACCAGTGGCCTCTGAGCCAGAGCTGTATGAGAGGCCTTCCTCTTCACGTCAAGCTCACTAATCAGGTATGTGACACTGGATTTCAGCTGCTACAGGGTGGGGCTAGAGGGGATTGGTTTCAGCAAATGCCACCCCCACCCCTGCCCAGGTTCTGGGGGTTGGCAAAGAAGGGACGCAATCTACCAGTCACCTGCCCATAATTTTCAAGCCTCTACTGCTGCATCTTTACTCTCTGAGCACAGTTTCACCTGTCTTTTCTTTGGAGAAATAGTCCAGTCAGGAGATCTTTTAAAGGCATTATAAATAGTGTTGAGCGGACCCGAACTGTAAAGTTCGGGTCCGTACCGAATTTTGGCGTTTTCCCGACCCCGGACCCGGATTTTGCGCTAAAGTCCGGGTTCGGGTCCGGATTCGGGAATTTAATGGCGCAGTTAGAAATGCTTCAGGGGCCAGCCAATCACCATTTGATTAGCTGGTGTGCCCTTAGAAGCCATCATAGCCATGCCTACTAATGGCATGGCTGTGATTGGTCAGTGCAACATGTGACCCAGCATGTGACCAGCTTCTATATAAGAAAGAGGCACACAGCACAGATCGTCACTCTGCTTTTAGACAGTGTAGGGAAAGGATCCTGGCTGCTGTTGCTGTGAGGGAGAGAATTATATGATAGGAGTTAGTCCTGATTCTGCAATCTACTGATAGAAAAGATAGGGAGACAGTGTAGTGTAGTGTAGTGTAGGGGCAGGATCCTGTTTGTGCTTTCAGGGAGAGAGATTTAGATAGGAGTCCAGATTGAGAGATATAATAGCTCAGCGATCTGCATAGGTTTATCTGTTTGTGTTGCAAGCTCAGTGCACCAGCACTGCATTACGTTGAGTGATACACCTATTCCATACTGTGGCTGTATTGTGCTCTTGCTAAAAGACCTATTTCGGTCAGAAAAAAAAAAAGGCACTTTATTGTGCTTTTGCTAAAAAGACCCATTTTTGGGCCCCAAAAAAAAAAAAAGGCACTTTATTGTGCTGTTGCAAAAAAAAAAAAGGCACTTTGTTGTGCGCAAAAAAGACCTATTTTTGGGCAAAAAAAATATTTTGCAGTGTATATCTCTAGTTGTGTGAAATAACCAATTTCTATATATTTTTCTTGTACTATGCTATACTAAAAAAAAAAAAAAAAACTTTTTTTTGAATAGCATTCTCTGCAGCTGTGCGATTCAGCGGTTATATACTGTGGTTGTGTTGTGCTCTTGCAAAAAACGCCATTTAGGGCCACAGAAAATATTTTGCAGTGTGAAATACACATGTGGAGGTGTGTAAAATAAACAATTTCTATATATTGTACAGTGCTATACTAAAAAAACAACATTTTTTTTGAATAGCATTCTCTGCACTTCTATAGCTGTGCGATTCAGTGGTTAAATACTGTGGTTGTGTTGTGCTCTTGCAAAAAAACGCCATTTAGGGCCACAGAAAATATTTTGCAGTGTGAAATACACATGTGGAGGTGTGTAAAATAAACAATTTCTATATATTGTACAGTGCTATACTAAAAAAAACAACATTTTTTTTGAATAGCATTCTCTGCACTTCTATAGCTGTGCGATTCAGTGGTTAAATACTGTGGTTGTGTTGTGCTCTTGCAAAAAACGCCATTTAGGGCCACAGAAAATATTTTGCAGTGTGAAATACACATGTGGAGGTGTGTAAAATAAACAATTTCTATATATTGTACAGTGCTATACTAAAAAAAACAACATTTTTTTTGAATAGCATTCTCTGCACTTCTATAGCTGTGCGATTCAGTGGTTAAATACTGTGGTTGTGTTGTGCTCTTGCAAAAAACGCCATTTAGGGCCACAGAAAATATTTTGCAGTGTGAAATACACATGTGGAGGTGTGTAAAATAAACAATTTCTATATATTGTACAGTGCTATACTAAAAAAAACAACATTTTTTTTGAATAGCATTCTCTGCACTTCTATAGCTGTGCGATTCAGTGGTTAAATACTGTGGTTGTGTTGTGCTCTTGCAAAAAACGCCATTTAGGGCCACAGAAAATATTTTGCAGTGTGAAATACACATGTGGAGGTGTGTAAAATAAACAATTTCTATATATTGTACAGTGCTATACTAAAAAAAACAAAATTTTTTTTGAATAGCATTCTCTGCACTTCTATAGCTGTGCGATTCAGTGGTTAAATACTGTGGTTGTGTTGTGCTCTTGCAAAAAACGCCATTTAGGGCCACAGAAAATAAATTGCAGTGTGAAATACACATGTGGAGGTGTGTAAAATAAACAATTTCTATATATTGTACAGTGCTATACTAAAAAAAAACAATTTCTATATATTGTACAGTGCTATACTAAAAAAAAACAACATTTTTTTTGAATAGCATTCTCTGCACTTCTATAGCTGTGCGATTCAGTGGTTAAATACTGTGGTTGTGTTGTGCTCTTGCAAAAAACGCCATTTAGGGCCACAGAAAATATTTTGCAGTGTGAAATACACATGTGGAGGTGTGTAAAATAAACAATTTCTATATATTGTACAGTGCTATACTAAAAAAAACAACATTTTTTTTGAATAGCATTCTCTGCACTTCTATAGCTGTGCGATTCAGTGGTTAAATACTGTGGTTGTGTTGTGCTCTTGCAAAAAACGCCATTTAGGGCCACAGAAAATAAATTGCAGTGTGAAATACACATGTGGAGGTGTGTAAAATAAACAATTTCTATATATTGTACAGTGCTATACTAAAAAAAACAACATTTTTTTTGAATAGCATTCTCTGCACTTCTATAGCTGTGCGATTCAGTGGTTAAATACTGTGGTTGTGTTGTGCTCTTGCAAAAAACGCCATTTAGGGCCACAGAAAATATTTTGCAGTGTGAAATACACATGTGGAGGTGTGTAAAATAAACAATTTCTATATATTTTCCTTGTACTGTGCTATACTAAAAAAAACAACCTTTTTTTTTGAATAGCATTTTCTGTAGCTGTGCGATTCAGCGGTTACGTGCTGTGGGTGTGTTGTGGTCTGTCAAAAAACGCCATTTAGGGCCACAGAAAATATTTTGCAGTGTGAAATACACATCTGGAGGTGTGTGTAAAAAAACAATTTCTATATATTTTCCTTGTACTGTGCTATACTAAAAAAAACAACCTTTTTTTTTTAATAACATTTTCTGTAGCTGTGCGATTCAGCGGTTACGTGCTGTGGGTGTGTTGTGGTCTGGCAAAAAACGCCATTTAGGGCCACAGAAAATATTTTGCAGTGTGAAATACACATCTGGAGGTGTGTGTAAAAAAACAATTTCTATATATTTTCCTTGTACTGTGCTATACTAAAAAAAACAACCTTTTTTTTTTTGAATAGCATTTTCTGCAGTTCTGTAGCTGTGCGTTTCAGCCATTACGTACTGTGGGTGTGTTGTGGTCTTCCAAAAAACGCCATTTAGGGCAAGATCCTAAATTTGGAAAATATGAGGGGAAGGTCAAAGGGACGTGGTGGCCCCGGTCGTGGTGCTGCTGGTGGAGCTCCTGTTGCAGGGAGAGGACGTGGTGGATCTGTGCCAGCTACACGCACAATTGAAACACCTTCCTCAGGTGCGAGTAGGCGACCGAGCCTGCGGCGGTATTTTGTCGCGCCTAATGAGGCTGTACCAATGTTTAGGCCAGGACAAGTACAGGCGATAGTAGATTGGGTTGCTGACAGTGCCTCGGGTTCCTTCACATTGTCTCCCACCCACTCTTCTGCTGAAAGATCAGAGTTGGCACCTGAAGCCCATGTCCATCAGTCTTTCACCTCACCCCCTTGCAAATCAGCCAAGCAGTCTGAGCCCCAAATCATGCAGCAGTCTCTTCTGCTTTTCGATGACTCTGTTAGCAGGGTTTCCCAGGGCCATCCACCTAGCCCTGCCCCAGAAGTGGAAGAGATTGAGTGCACCGATGCCCAACCACTTATGTTTCATGATGGGTACATGGGAGGACCATCGCAGCACGTCTCGGATGATGACGAAACACAGGTGCCAACTGCTGCTGCTTTCGCAATTGTGCAGACAGACATGGAGGGCAGGGGTGAAGACTGGGTGGAAGATGATGTGGAGGACGATGAGGTCCTCGACCCCACATGGAATCAACGTTATGCAGGTGACCAGTGTAGTTCGGAGGAAGAGGCGGTGGTCGCACAGAGCCACCAGCACAGCAGAAGAGGGAGCAGGGTGCAAAAACGGAGCATTCGTCCCCTAGACAGTACATCTGCTACTGCCCAACGCAGCAAGGGACCGAGCACACCAAAGCCAGGTCCAAGGACTTCCCTAGCGTGGCAGTTCTTCACACAGTGTGTTGATGACAAGACACGAGTGGTTTGCACGCTGTGCAATCAGAGCCTGAAGCGAGGCATAAACGTTCTCAACCTGAGCACAAGCTGCATGACCAGGCATCTAAGTGCAAAGCACGAGCTGCAGTGGAGTAGACACCTCAGAAACCAAGAAAGGTCTCTGGCTCCTCCTGCTTCCTCTTCTGCTGCAGTCTCGGCCTCTTCATCCACCTCTGTAGTGACAGTGGCACCTGTCACCCCGCAAACAGAGGATCTGCCAGCAACACTACCACCTGGGTCACCGACCATCTCCACAATGTCCCATGGAAGCGTTCAGCTCTCTATCTCCCAAACATTGGAGCGGAAGAGGAAGTACCCCCCTAGCCACCCGCGATCCCTGGCCCTGAATGCCAGCATTTCAAAATTCCTGGCCTTTGAAATGCTGTCATTCCGTCTGGTGGAGACGCAGAGTTTTAAAAGCCTGATGGCATTGGCTGTCCCGCAGTACGTCGTGCCCAGCCGCCACTACTTTTCCAGGCGAGCCATCCCTTCCCTGCACAACCAGGTGGGGGACAAAATCAGGTGTGCACTGCGCAACGCCATCTGTGGCAAGGTCCACCTAACTACGGATGCGTGGACCAGTAAGCACGGTCAGGGACGTTATATCTCCCTAACAGCACACTGGGTAAATGCAGTGGCTGCTGGGCCTGAGGCAGATAGCGGTTTGGCGCATGTCCTTCCACCACCGAGGATTGCAGGGCGCTTCAGTTTGCCTCCTGTTGCTAACTCCTCCTTCTCCGCTTCCTCATCCTCTACCGCCTCCTCATCCATTCAGCGTAACACCTTCACCACCAACTTCAGCACAGCCAGGGGTAAACGACAGCAGGCAGTTTTAAAACTTTCCTGTTTGGGGGAAAATCCCCACACCGCGCAGGAGTTGTGGAGGGACATGGAACAACAGACCGATGAGTGGTTGCTGTCAGTGAGCCTCAAGCCCGGCCTGGTGGTGTGCGATAATGGGCGAAATCTCGTAGCAGCTCTGGGTCTAGCCGGTTTGACGCACATCCCTTGCCTGGCGCATGTGCTGAACTTGGTGGTCCAGAGGTTCCTTAAAAATTACCCCAATATGCCAGAGCTGCTGCAGAAAGTGCGGGCTGTCTGTGCGCACTTTCGGCGTTCTCACCCTGCTGCTGCTCGCCTGTCAGCGCTGCAGCGTAACTTCGGCCTTCCAGCTCACCGCCTCATATGTGACGTGCCCACAAGGTGGAACTCCACCTTGCACATGCTGGCCAGACTGTGCGAGCAGCAGCAGGCAATAGTGGAGTTTCAGCTGCAGCAATCACGCGTGAGTCGCTCTGCGGAACAGCACCACTTCACCACCAATAACTGGGCCTCCATGCGAGACCTGTGTGCCTTGTTGCGCTGTTTCGAGTACTCCACCAACATGGCCAGTGCCAATGACGCCGTTCTCAGCGTTACTATCCCAGTTCTATGCCTCCTTGAAAAAACGCTTCGTGCGATGATGGAAGAGGATGTGGCACAGGAGGATGAGGAGGAGGAGGAGGAAGCGGGATCATTTCAAAGGCTTTCAGGGCAGTCTTTCACAAGTGGCTACGAGGGTGGGTTCCTGCACCAACAAACGCCAGGTACACAATTGTCCGGCAGAAAGGGCACAGTTCTGGAGGATGACGAGGTGGAGGAGGAGATGGAGGAGGAGGAGGAGGAGCCATGTTCACAGCAGGGTGGCACTCAGACCAGCTCGTGGCCATTACTGGTGCGTGGCTGGGGGGATACAGAGGACACAGACAATACACCTCCCACAGAGGACAGCTTTTCTTTGCCTCTGGGCAGCCTGGCACACATGAGCGATTACATGCTGCAGTGTTTCCGCAACGACAGCCGAGTTGCCCACATTTTAACTGGTGCTGATTACTGGGTGGCCACCCTGCTGGATCCCCGTTACAAGGACAACGTACCGTCCTTAATTCCCTCACTGGAGCGGGATCGTAAGATGCGCGAGTACAAGCGCACGCTGGTAGACGCGCTGCTGGTGGCATTCCCACCTGACAGCGGGCGTACGGTGGAAGCACAAGGCGAAGGCAGAGGAGGAGGAAGAGGTTGCCAACGCAGCCGGGGCACCGGCAGCACCTCAGAAGGCAGGGTTAGCATGGCCGAAATGTGGAAAAGCTTTGTCAGCACGCCACAACAACCAGCACCACCAGCTGAGATGGAACGTCTTAGCAGGAGGCAGCATTTCACCAACATGGTTGAGCAGTATGTGTCCACAGGCCTACACGTACTGGATGACGGGTCTGCCCCCTTTAACTTCTGGGTCTCCAAATTGGGCACATGGCCTGAGCTTGCCGTTTATGCCTTGGAGGTGCTGGCCTGCCCTGCAGCCAGTGTATTATCTGAACGTGTATTTAGCACGGCAGGGGGCGTTATCACAGACAAGCGCAGCCGCCTGTCCAGAGCCAATGTGGACAAGCTCACGTTCATTAAAATGAACCAGGCATGGATCCCACAGGACTTGTCCGTACCTTGTGCAGAATAGACATGTATACCGGTGTTGTGACAAAAACTGTCCGGCCATCGGATTGTGCCCGGCCCGTACTGCGCAGGCGCAGCGCTTGCGCAGTACAGAGGACAAGGAGATTCACAAAATCTCCGAAGATGAACGGCGCCTGCGCTGTGAGTGCAGGTTCAAGCCCCACCATCCAAGAGGACATACGGTAGCACATAGTAACAGGGCCCCTCACGGGCTCGCTTCGATCGCGGCCTTGCTTGGCTCGGCTTGAACCACGGATGGTGTGGCCTTCACCTGAACTCAACACGCAGGCGCCGTTAGTCTTGGGAGATTTTTGAAATCCCCTTGTCCTACATACTCAGCAAGCGCAGTACAGGGCGGACACTATTCGACAGGGGACAGAATTCGACACATCACCGGCCTTACCCAGCCATTGTTGTATTTTTGAACCAGTGTTGGCTACCTCGTCCTCCTCCACCGCCGCTTCCACCTACACAGCCACATCCACCGCCACCTCAACCTCCTACTCCATATGGACCTCGTCCTGCTAGGCCAAGATTAAAATTTTTATTTTATTTTTTTGTAGCGCACAGATCCTTTCCCCCTTACCTGCCTTTATGTTGTTGGCTCTTCGCAGGAGGGAGAAAGGCACACCGCACTACCAGCCCGTATACTCCTATATAAAGAGGTTGAGCGGTGTACTTGACGGGCCGTGTCCACAGCCGGAGTCAAAACTCCTCCAGAGGATGATTCTCACCTCTACTGTAGGTAGAGGCAAGTCCTTTAATTGCCATTAAAGTCAATGTCCACACCAGCTGAAACTCCAACTCTTATTCTCTCATGGCAAAAGAAACTGTACTCAGATAGAAAAGGTTAGAGCAAAGAAACAGGACAGCTTAAGGTGTGGAGGAGGTCCAGGCACAAACGTAGCACATTCACTTCACTGCTTAGGTTTCTCAAACAGTTTTTGGCGCACGGTCTCTGCCACAGACATTGAGGTTGGTCTCTGCCACAGACCGGGTGTACAAGGCCCCTGCCACGGGCCTGGAGAACTTTGGTCTCAGCCACAGACCAGGGTGTATAAGGCCCCTGCCACGGGCCGGTTGAATAAGGCCTCTGATACAGCCATGGTGACCTTGAGCTTCTCCTTCTACGAACCTAGCCCATATCAAGGGGAAGACATCTCTCCAGGGAGTCAACAGACCATTCCTTCACCGTGACTCCCGCATCGGTCCATCAGAATGATCCTCCCTTCCCTGGAACAGGGTCCCCTACACGAGGCGGCTCTGGACTCCAGGCTTTACTCCCGCCCCTAGGCCTCCATACCCAGGGCAGCAAGAACTCCAGGATAGTACCTCACCCCGGGCTAAAGGTGCCCGAGATGGAACAGGAACACA
The DNA here is from genome assembly GCA_029206835.1 of Rana muscosa. NCBI lineage: Eukaryota > Metazoa > Chordata > Amphibia > Anura > Ranidae > Rana > Rana muscosa. Next base: position 76,044,365 of record CM055128.1, read on the forward strand.
TGCACCCAGGCCGAAGGCACCTGGGCGCGGACCCCACTGGACATCAGCCCCCAGGCCAAAGGTCTGCCCCTTTTATATGCTCTCCCGGCATGCACAGCAGGTTCCCCGCCCCGCTGTACTACTGCCAAGAGGGGACACAAAAGGCGCCACCTGTAGGCCGCAGGGAACTGCACACCAATACTGTCCCCCGAGGACAAAATGGTCCATGAATCCTACAGAATTAGGGTATTTGAGCCTATTTACCACTCAAACACTTTCCTTAAATTTAGCACCCCGCTACATTTTTATTTCAAAGTATTTTATTTTCCCACTAGCTTATCCATTAAATTAAATAATTTATTCCAGAAAGGGCGTATTCTGGGGCATTCCCACCATATGTGTGGCATCGTGCCGTTGAGTTTCTGAGGTTCTTAATGACTTCCTGTACCTCTTCTGCTGAAAAGGGGGCCTCCAGCATATTTTTTTATTTTTTATTTTTTTTATGTTCTTTTAAGTTATTTCCTATCCACATTTGTTTGCAGAGCACTTGCCATGTTCTTAACAACATTTTGCTGCCATTTGCAGCCCTCTAGCCCTTTCCATTACTTTTTTAGAGCCTTTTTAGTCGTCAGAAGTCCGGGTCCCTATTGACTTCAATGGGGTCCGGGTCCGAGTTCGGGTTAAAGTTCGGTCCCGAATCCGAACTTTTTTCCGAAGTTCGGCCGAACCCGCCGGACCCGAATATCCAGCTACCCGCTCAACTCTAATTATAAACCTACCTACCCCTTACTCCTGCATACGATGTGCGTTGATCATGTAGTTTCATGGTGACATTTGTTGCCTTGTATATGATATATTGTCTATAGTAGAGTAAATCTTCACATTAAAGTGTTGGACTTCTGTTTGTGTTCAAACATGAGGCATGAGGCATGGAACTGCACAGGTTAATTCATGCACCTCTGCCTGTAGTCTAAGAATCGACACTTCCTGTGAAGAAACTACATATCTCACAATTCCTCGGTCTCTCAGACTAGCACTGGTACTATGAGAGCTAAATAAAGGGATTTTTATAACAGCTTACCTGTAAAATCCTTTTCTTGGAGTACATCACGGGACACAGAGCGACTTAGTTATTACTAATGGGTTATATAGATACCTTCAGGTGCTGGCACTGGCAACTTCCAAAACCGGAAGTACCCTCCGCTATATAAGCCCCTCCCATCCGGGAGCACCTCAGTTTTGTAGCAAAGCAATAAGTGTCGCCAAAAAAAGAGGGGTGGGAGCTCTGTGTCCCGTGATGTACTCCAAGAAAAGGATTTTACAGGTAAGCTGTTATAAAAATCCCTTTTTCTTTTTCGTACATCACGGGACACAGAGCGACTTAGTCATTACTAATGGGACGTCCCAAAGCAATGCCAAATGAGGGGGGGGATACACTATACATAGGCTGGGCGCCATCAGGCATGAGGATCTTTTGCAACACACTGCGCCCAAAAGCGACATCCTCCTGACTTCTAACGTCCACCTGGTAGAACCTAGTAAACGTGTGTACTGAAGACCATGTTGCGGCCTTACAGATTTGAGCCAGGGAGGCCTGGTGATGCACTGCCCATGAAGTTCCAACTGCTCTTGTGGAGTGTGCCCTAACTTTGAACGGAGGCGGTCTCCTTTTCAAGCCATAGGCTTGTATTATGACCTGTCGAATCCACTTGGCTAAAGTAGATTTTGATGCTGCCTGACCCTTTCTGGGGCCTTCCGGCAGAACAAACAAAGTATCCGTTCTACGAATCTGAGCAGTGGCTTTTAGATAAGCTTTAACTGCTCTTACTACATCCAAAGAATGCAATAACTTTTCCTCTACCGAGGTAGGTTTGGGAAAAAAAAGAAGGAAGAACCACATCTTGGTTCAAATGAAACCTCGATACCACCTTAGGAAGAAAGGCTGGGTGAGGACGTAATACTACTCTGTCCTTATGGACAACCAGATATGGCTCCTTACAGGACATGGCGGCTAATTCCGATACTCTTTTAGCCGAACAAATGGCTACTAAGAAAATCAATTTCCTGGTGAGAAGAACCAAGGAAATGTGCTGCAATGGTTCAAACGGTTGTTTCTGTAGAACCGACAGAACCAGGTTTAAGTCCCATGGACATATGGGAATACTAACCGGAGGGCTAATACGCATCACTCCTTGTATGAAAGCTTTGACTAATGAATGCAAAGCCAACGGCCTTTGAAAAAATATTGACAAGGCCGAAATCTGACCCTTGATAGTACTCAAGGCAAGCTTCCTATCCACAGCCCACTGTAGGAAGTCCAGAATCCTACCTATTACGTACTTACGCGGATGCCATTTCTTGGCCTCACACCACGCGATGTACGCCTTCCAGATCCTATAATAGATCTGCCTGGATACCGGCTTCCTGGCATTGATCATGGTAGATACCACCGGATTAGAGAGACCTCTCTTTTTTAGAATGTGGGCTTCAATAGCCAGGCCGTCAAACCTAGGGCTTGTAAGGAAGGGTGGTATATCGGTCCCTGCGAAAGCAGGTCCGGACGATGTGGGAGGGTCCAAGGACTCCCCACTGACATCTTTACGATCTCCGCGTACCACGCTCTTCGGGGCCACGCTGGAGCCACCAGAATCACCGGTTTCTTTTCTACCCGGATTCTGCGGATTAATCGCGGTAACAATTGTGGCGGTGGGAATGCATATATCAGCTTGAACTGATCCCAAGGGAACACTAGGGCATCCGAGCCGCAAGCTAGGGGATCCCTTGTGCGAGACACAAATCTGTCCACCTTTGCGTTGAATCTGGATGCTAGCAGATCTACATCCGGTGTTCCCCACCACTGGCATATTGCCTGGAAAACCTCGGGGTGAAGAGACCATTCCCCCGGGCATAATTGCTGGCGACTTAGAAAGTCCGCTCTCCAATTTTCCACTCCTGGGATGAAAACCGCGGATATGGCTGGGACATATCTTTCTGCCCATTTCAGGATGCAATTCGCTTCCCTCTGGGCTGCACGACTCCTGGTGCCACCCTGGTGATTGATATATGCCACTGCTGTGGCATTGTCTGATTGAATTCTGACAGGGGACCCTTGGAGTTTGGATGTCCATGCTACTAGAGCATACCGGGCTGCTCGTATCTCTAAGAGATTGATGGGCAGGGCCTTCTCTGCTTCTGACCACTGGAGAGACCATTGCTCCAGTACTGCCCCCCAGCCTATGAGGCTGGCATCTGTAGTGACCACCTTCCAAGAAACCGGACTGAAGGGTTTCCCTTTTTCCAGATTCTGGGGCACCAACCACCAATGGAGGCTCTTGCGAACGGAAGGGGACAGGGACATTGGTAAGTCTAAAGCCTGAACTTTTTTGTTCCAGGCTGATAGTATGGCCCTCTGCAAGTTCCTTGAATGGAATTGACCGTAGGGTACTGCTTCGAATGAAGCCACCATTTTTCCCAGCAGCCTCATGCACAGGCGTATGGATGGTTTTCTTTTTGTACCCACTAAGTGGGTCAAATCTTTCAAAGACGACACCTTCTCTGGAGGTAAGAAAATCTTTCTCTGATTTGAATCCAGCCTTAGCCCCAAGTATTCCAGACTTTTGACTGGTCTTAGAGCTGACTTGTCTCGGTTGATAATCCAACCGTGATATCCCAGATACTTGATTGTCTCGTGAATAGCTACTTCCAGTTTTTCCACTGAGTGGTCTATTAGTAGCAGGTCGTCTAAATATGCCATTATCGTTACACCCCGTGTTCTTAGATTGGCCAATAGTGGGGCCAGAATTTTTGTGAACACTCGTGGTGCTGTGGCCAGACCGAAAGGTAAGGCTCTGAACTGAAAATGGCGCCCTTCTACTGCAAAGCGTAGAAATTTCTGATGGGCCGGAAAGATGGGAATATGCAGATAAGCATCCTTTATGTCGATCGAGGCTAACCATTCCTGCCCTTGTAGGGCGGTGGCCACCGATCGGATCGACTCCATCCGAAAAGTCCTGATATGTAGGAATTTGTTTAGCCCTTTTAGATTTAATATGGGCCTCACGTCCCCATTTGGTTTGGGGACTGTGAAGAGGTTTGAGTAAAACCCGAACCCGCATTCTTCCAAGGGAACCTTCATGATTACACCTTGGAGCAATAGTTGTTCTAGTGCCAGAAGGAGGGATCCTCTCTTCTGGGGATCGCTTGGCACGTTTGACCTCATAAAATGGGCAGGAGGAGTGTCTTTTAACTCCAGCTTGTATCCCAGACTTACTGCGGAGATCACCCATCTGTCTCTGATGGTGTCCCGCCAGGTCTCTGTGAACAACTGAAGTCTTCCCCCCACCCAATTGAGTGGGGGCAACCCTTCATGACTTGGGGGGAGGTTTCGTACCTCTCTTGACCCAGGGTTTCTTGTTACCCTGTGATTGTCCCTGATTTCTGCCCCCTGGATTTGACCGCGGAGGCCGTCGGAACTGTTTCACAGCCGATGTGCCAGGGACTGGAGAAGTAGGCTTCTTAAAAGAAGGACTTCTAGCTTTGTTCTTAACCGGCAAGAGTGTACTTTTACCGGCAGAAATTTTCTGGATATACTTGTCCAGATCTTCCCCAAATAAGCGTTCTCCATGAAATGGGAAGCTAATCAGCAATTTCTTACAGGGAGCTTCAGCAGACCAGTTTTTGAGCCACAAAAGCCTACGCATATGTACTACAGAGAGCGTAAAGCGGGAGGCCTGTTGGATTGTATCCTTTATGGCGTCCACCGCAAAACATAAGGCTCTGGGTAGGTCAGCTAGGGCAAGAGCCTGCTGATCTGGTAAGTCCCTTAAGACTTGTTTCAACTAATCCTTCACTGCTTGGCAGACCCCAATAGCTGCTACTGCAGGTTGTGTCACCATGCTTGCTGTAGAGAAAGCAGATTTTAGTAAAGACTCCAATTTTTTATCTATTGGGTCTTTGAACATTGGAACATTATCTACTGGACATGTCAGTGATTTATTCACAAAAGAGATGGCTGCGTCCACTGTGGGCACCTTCCATTTTTGTATGAACTTATCCTCCATGGGATAGATCACCGGAAATCTCTTGGGGGGAGTAAATATTTTATCAGGATGCTCCCAATCCTGGTAAATAAGCCCTTCCAATAAGGAGTGGATTGGGAAGGAAGTCTGGGGAGCTTTTAGCGACCCCAGCGAGGAGACAGTAGTGGTTGATGGCTCCGCAAGAGGCATTTTAAATGCTGATCGGACCATGTTAGTCAGAGACTGAACCCATAATCTTTCAGCCTGAGATGCTGAGAAAGGTTCTTCCACTGTTGATTCCTCTATAACCGAATCAACCTCATCCTGATCCCCTTCAGGTAGGTCGATCTCTGTGTGGGGCTGTTCCTCCACTAACAGGCACTCTGAAGGAGGAGACGGAGATCGGACGCGCTTTCCCTGTGACAGGGAAGCAGTGATCAATGCTGTTAATCTCTCTTCCAAAAAACCTCCTCTGTTATATATACAGGAGCAGGTGGACTGGGAGCAGCCACAGCACCAGGTACTGCTGCGGGGTTCCTACGGCTACTAACCTCTGAAATTTCAGGGGAGATTGGTGCAGTACAAGCATGCCCAAAATCCTCAGAGCCCGATGGAGACCCCTTTCGCTTCTTGGAAGATTTATTTCCAGAGCGTCTGGACGACATATCCTTTAAGCACAGAGCTGAGGTATTCCCGTCGTCATACACCACTTTTACTGGTAATAGTCTAGCACAGTTGCTGCTATATACCAGCTGGTGTCCAATAAAGTGCCTTTCTATGGGGATGCCTGCATCAACCGCCTCTGTGTGCCACCGTTTTGTTGCTAGCTCTGTTTGCATCCAGCTGACACTTGTACTGTGTCTTTTATCCATACTGGGACGCCTGCACATGCGCAGAAGCGCCGTGGCGCGCATCGAGCGTCATCCACCAGCCCCGCCCCTTTTTTTTCGCTCATCTCTATATAGGAGGCGCGTGCACGCGCACACGCGCGCGCCCGTGCGCCTTCGGCGCTTTTTTTGAAAAATAAGCAGGGACTAGGAGCCAGGGCCCTTTTTGCCGGAGGGCCTGTGCGGTGGATGAGCGCAGCAACAGGGCAGAGGAAGTGGACTCCCACAGAGAACTTACCAACTGCCTGGATCTTTTGACTTGAAAAGAAAAAGATCCACATGACAAGAAAAAATGGACCACAGCGGCCTCTAGTGGTTTAACACAGGTACCGCGGTCTCCCTTTTTTTTTTTTTTCTTGACTACTATTAAAATTTTACATTTTCCAGTAGTTACAGGCATGCACAGATATTTAGCGGGAATACCGTTAGGTAACAGACAGAAAGACAAATTAGGCTTGGGGGTCCCCCAATAGAACCAAGTTCCTGGGGGCCCCCACTTACCTCTTCCCCGCCGCAGGACTCTGTTTGGTCCACAGAAGCCCAAACTTTACCTATCACGGCAGGCATTGTAATTAAACCTTCAGGGACCGGGTTCCCAAGGATTCCACTCCCCTGGACCTGTATAGCACCCTGCACAGAAAACATCTTGGTCGTGGGTATGACCAGAGCTCTGGATCCCAGGGTCCAGCCCTCCTAAGAGAAGCATTACAGGCAAAACCTTGCTCTTCTCTTGCAAGGCCCGGGTACCGACCGTTTAGCTATGAAGCTTTTTTGGTCGGATCCGGAATAGCTTACTGAGGCCCAAAAGAACCTGTACGCAAGCTCAGTGAAAAACACATGTTACTTCTTGGCCAACACCTTAGACACTGGCAAAAAACTGAGGTGCTCCCGGATGGGAGGGGCTTATATAGGGGAGGGTACTTCCGGTTTTGGAAGTTGCCAGTGCCAGCACCTGAAGGTATCTATATAACCCATTAGTAATGACTAAGTCGCTCTGTGTCCCGTGATGTACGAAAAAGAAAGTAATTAGATCTGACATAGACACAAACTGGCAGACACAGTTCTTCATCACATGATCAATCCCACATTTGTGATGCAACACAGAGGAAGTGTTGAAGGCATGGATTGGACAATATGTGGCCCAGAACAAGAAGTTGCCTGTCCCTTTAGTGAATAGGTACAAGCTAGGTGAATGAATACATGACATAGTGGAATCAATCAGCCAACGCACTGCAAACTGCAGCCACATTATGTAAACCCATCATTACAAGGTGAGGCAAACCAACTACCGTATATACTCGAGTATAAGCAGACCCGAGTATAAGCCGAGGCACCTAATTTTACCACAAAAAAATGGGAAAACTTATTGACTCGAGTATAAGCCTAGGGTGTCCATCTGCATGCCTCACTGTGTCCATGTGCATGCCTCACTGTGCCCATGCCTCACTGTGCCCATGACTAGACTTACGTTTAACATGGGAGTATATGGAAGGGGTGCCCGGCTTAGAAAAATCGGTGCTACTCGGCCGTAGGTTTCCCGGACAACAAACTTTGCACACTTGTAGAAGAAGAGTGGGGATATATGTGTGCCAAGTTTGGGGTCCAGGAGACCTAAGGGCCGGCCGGTACCGGGTCCCCAAAGTCCAGGAGATCAGGCGCAAAAAGGTGACTCGAGTATAAGCAGAGGGGGGCATTTTCAGCACAAAAAAATGTGCTGAAAAACTCGGGTTATACTCGAGTATATACGGTATATAGGGAATATCACTGCACTAATACCTAATTAAAGCAAAAAAAATTTGGAAAGTGCACAGTGTCTTTAACCACTTCCCGCCCTCCATATAGTAAAACGATGTGTGCAAAGGGGTCCTGTTATCCATCATATGACGTCCATCAGGATAAGCCGCGATCGCGCTCCCGCAGGGACACGTGGCACGGCGTTCGTTGGTGTGGTGTGTCAGTCTGGCACACTGCATCACTGATCTCAGTAAAGAACTCTGACATAGGCTCTTTACCATGTAATCAGCTGTGTCCAATCACAGCTGATCACAGCGTAAACAGGAAGAGCCGTTTATCTGCTTCTCCTCTTCTTGCACTGACAGACGCGAGTAGAGGAGAGCTGATCAGCTGCTCTCCTGACAGGGGGTGTCTGCACTGATTGATTATCAGTGCAGCCCTCCGAGGATGCCCACCTGTTCCCCTCCAGGGATGCCCACCCAGGACCACCAGGTATGCCCAGCCATGAACACCAGGTTTGTGAATCAGTACTCATTAGAGATGCCAATCACTGCCCTGTAGAGATGCCAATTAGTACCCATCAGTAATGCCTGCCAGTGGGGAACAAATACCACCAAAAGAAAGCTCTATTTTTGTGAAGAAAATTATAAGAATTTTGTTTGGGTACAGCATTGCATGACCACGCAATTGTCATTTAAAATGCAACAGCGCTGAAAGCTGAAAATTGGCCTGGGCAGGAAGGGGGGAAAGTGCCCAGTATTGGAGTGGTTAAATGCCTTGATAAATTGGCATAGGCGTGCGCACAGGGTGTGCCGGATGTGCCCAGGCACACCCTAATCACCGCATGTGCATTAGTGTTTTCGCTCTGTGTAGCAACAGGAACATGGGAAAGATCTCCCTTTTACTGGCTCTGCCATAAGAAAAATGTTTATGCTCTTCTCTTTCACTGTGCCAGCAGGGAGATCAATGTGCCAGGGTCATATATATATACATATATATATATATATATGTACTGTAGATACATACACATGCATGTGTGTTTGAGCTTAAGGGTGCACACCCTAATGCATTAGGCTGTGCACACCTATGTAAATTGGTGAAATTGCTACCTCAGCAGCATCATCTCTATAACAGAGTGCTCAAAATTAGGGACAGTGTAACCTCTATTGTAAGTAATTGGTTATTAACATTCAAAATTATTCTTAAGCCATTCTTAAGCCATTCAAATATATGGGATTATAAAAAATGTATAAAGGTCAGTAATCACCAAAGTAAATCCTAAGGTGATGAATAAAGACTGTGACAGATGGACACATAAGGCTTAATTTACTAAAACTAAACAGTGCAAAATGTGGTGCAGCTCTGCATAGAAACCAATCAGCTTTCTGGTGTTTTTTGTTTGTCAAAGCTTAAAGGAGTTGTAAAGGCAGAAGGTTTTTTATCTTAATGCATTTTATGCATTAAGATAAAAAGCCTTCTGTGTGTAGCAGCCTCCCCAGCACCCCCAGCACCAGCCTCAGGTGCATCCCCAGCACCTGAGCCCCTCTCTGTCCAGTGATGTCTATGAATCCCTCGACTCTCCCTCCTGATTGGCTGATACACAGCAGTGGCGCAACTGGCTCCCACGGCTGTCAATTAAAGTCAGTTAGCCAATCAGGGGAGAGAGGGAGTGGGGCCGAACGCAGCTCCGAGTCTGAATGGACACACGGAGCTGCAGCTCGGCTCGGGTGCCCCCATAGCAAGCTGCTTGCTGTGGGGGCACTCGACGGGAGGGAGGGGCTAAGGGCACAGGTGAGACATCCGAGAAGAGGAGGATCTGGACTGCTCTGTGCAAAACCAACTGCACAGAGGAGGTAAGTATGACATGTATGCTATTTAAAAAATAAATAAAACAAGACTTTACAATCACTTTAAGTTGAAGCTTCATGTTCCCCTTGTCCTGTGGTGGCGCTGTTGCCCAGGTCTCAGGTTGAACCACGGGTAGCATTGTGGTGTGATTGGGTGTCCTCTCTCGGCTACCGTGTGGTGGGTGGGTTTCGCCTGCTGTGCATGCCTGGAGAGGGTACATAAAGGGCAGACGCCATGATCTGGAGTGGTGTGCTGGGGGGGATTTCAAGGAGGACCCCTGGTGGCGAAGTCGTGCCCTTTGGCCCTGCTGGCCGGGGAGTGCATGAACTGGCCGAGGAGTCTTGGGCACCTTTAGCCCAAGGCTACAATGTTCCAGGTAGGCCCAGTACGTTCAAATGGGTCTACAGCCAACACACTGGAGTCCCAGGGAGCCAGTCTGAGGGTGGCCTGCTCTGAAAGAGAGGAAACCGGGGGAGGACCTGTCTGAAGGATCGGTGATGGAGTTCACGATGAAGGAGAGGCCTGGTTACCTATCAGAGGAAGGATTCGTGAGTTGCAGTCTAGCCCCTGTAGTGTGTCACACTGACACCTATGGTCTCTACTAATCTACGGGGTTTTGTTCAGAAGTCATAATTCAATCATTAGGGATTCTGTGGCAGAGGATCTGTAGGACTTGTCCGTGAAGGGGACTAAATTCAAGTAGCAACTGTTCGTGCTTCACTTCGGCTGCTAGAACTGTGAGAGGGATATATCCGGGTGAGCAAAATTCATACTCAGGCTTGAGTAAAGAATAGAGTAACTGGGTGCTGCGTGCCTGAACCTATCTCCCTACCTACTTTGTCGCTATCTTCAACCTGTTCCCAAATCTGTTTGAGCAAGATAAGAATAAACTCGGCTGTTTGGAGTTTGAATACTGTTTGGACATTGAGTTTCTTTGGGGAAAGAACACAGACTTTTCCCTACATTCTAGGGACGAGAACCAGTGAACGGGAGGTAACTCGCTGCAGGACCCAAAAATAAAGAACACCGCTCAACCTTCTAAACCAGGAGGATCCGGGCATGTGGCACGGTGTGCCTTTATCCCTGCAAGAAAAAGGTAAGCAGGAGAAAAAGGTCCGCATGCTACACGTGGGGGCTTGAGTCCGGGATTATTTGCAGCTACCCCCTGAAGTTGGACTGTGTGTTTTCCCCCGTGTGTGCTGCGAAAATCTGCAATTTGGAGAATTTTAACTGCGTAATTTCTGTGCGAAATGGAGGTCAAGGCCTGTGCTGGACTTTGCTAACTGCGTAGTTTGTGGGCGCGCCTCAAACATAGAAAAGCCCATGAGCTACGTGCTGAAAGAGTTATGGGGGAGGAGCCCCCGCCAACTTGTGTGTTGCATGTGGCCTTGGCGCCAAAGGGACAGTACGAGCTGGATCTTTGGAGGAGAAGCAATATGGCTGCCACTAGACTTGTGCACAACGGAAAAATTCGTTCCGTTTCGGTTCGTTTCTTTCCGGTCCTGTTGATTCGTAATCATTCGTAATTTTGCTAGACGGGATTTTTCGTGTTCGGACTCATTCGTATTTTTGCAAGCGACATTTTTCGTTGAATTTTTTGTTGCTTTATAATTCGTACTTTCGGTAGAGTACGTTGTTTTTCGTTGATTCTGGACACAACTCCTACTTTCGTAACTTTTTTTGGGTTCGTACTTTCGGTAGAGTACGTTGTTTTTCGTTGATTCTGGACACAACTCCTACTTTCGTAACTTTTTTTGGGTTCGTTGATTCGTAATTTTCCGTGTCTCTCTCACAACGATGCTGCCTATTATGCCTAATGTGCTTCGAATGGATTTGTACTTTTCTAAATACATTGCGGTTATTTGTAACGATTCGAAATCTCGTATTTTACTTTCGTTTTTAACATGCGGCTATAGGCTCCGCCCCTGTACACCATTTTGAGAGGGTTCAGCACGGTGAGGGAGAAGCAGAGAGCAGAGCAGAGTGTTATTGTGCTTCGAATGGATTCGAAATCTCGTATTTTACTTTCGTTTTTTACATGCGGCTATAACCTCCGCCCCTGTACACCATTTTGAGAGGGAGTTCAGCACGGTGTGGGAGAAGCAGAGAGCAGAGCAGAGTGAGTGTTATTGTGCTTCGTATGGATTCGTACATTCGTAACTTTTTCATAACGAATTATGCCGAAGACATTCGGGCATTCGCTATTTGCGGTATAATTTATTTCGGATTCGGTCTTATTCGTAATTGCTTTGTTCGGAAATTCGAATGCTTCCGAATGTCCGAAAGTTGCTAAATTCGGACGAATTTCAATTCGTTACGAAACGAATTGCACAAGCCTAGCTGCCACCCCATGGACTACTGCTACATCGGGACCCCAGATGTTCCAACCCATCTCAACCATGGACATTGCTCCTCTCACTGCCCCCCTGACGGACACATGGTTCCGGCTAAAGCCTAGGGGTCATTTCGCTCTCTATGTCTGCCGAGATGCGGAGGCCCTGGGCATGCTCTGTCCCGGATGCCAAGAACTAGCGGTACAACTGCGGCCCTTTGGAAGGTGTGCATCCTGTGGAGAATTTCTCTTCGAGGTAGACCAATCCACGAGAAGCCTTGGGTCTACCAAGTCAACTACCTCACGGGTATTGTCACTTCGGAGGAGGAAACTTATGCTCCCACAGTTGAGCCCCTGCACACTGCGTTGGCTGCTACGGATGTAGCCAGTGAGGATGTTTCGGCTGTTGCAGAGCCGTCGGCGGATACCGGAGCGGATGCTGCCTCCGCCACAACGGAGGCCTCCATTCCGCCTGCCAGGCGAGGGGTGGGCTGCGTTGGGGCCTCCCGCGGCGGAAGCCTGCCCCAGCACCTGCCTGAACCGGATCTTCAGGCCGGAGGGACCTCCAGGAGATCCACATTGGGGGACGGTAAGGAGGCTGGGGGAACTGTGACATTGTGTTTACCGGGAAAGGGAAGGAAGCCCATGCCCCACATTACTGGGGATGCGTGGACAACCAGCCCGCAGAAACCTTCCATATTTGCGGACAATGTGTCTGTGTCCACCGCCAATTACCTGCCGGCGGAGGAGTATGACACCTCTGATTTGAATTCATCTTCGGATGTGGGAGATGATCATGACATTGATGAAGTCTACATCAAAAAGGGATGGGATAAAGTTCCCGTGACTTCAACCCGCAGCTTAAGGGGAATTTCGCCAATGGACTTTGGGGAAACTACGCCTGGAGTGGAAGTCCCTGCTTTAAAGGAAGAGGCCGTTCCCACACCTGCTCTACCTGCACCTACATTATCCGTGCCTACTGCTACAGAGGGACATCCGCAGTTGCGGGCCCCTTTGTCACATTTGGAGCAGATTCAAATAAAAAGGTCCCCGGATGCTATTGTTCTTCCAGGAGCAGGAGATCGGGCGACTATGCCACCCTTAGCCCGGTTGCAGCGGCTCCTCAACAAAAAGGTCGCCACTGATTATGGTTGGGAATACCCCAATGTTCTCAAAGAACTGCTTTTTGAAATTGAGGCCTACAGAGAACGGTGGTATGCGGACTTTGTTTGGGACCATTTGGGAGTACACAGAGGCCACAGGTACCTAAAATGTTTTGCTATTATGGCCGACCATTATAAGGACTGGTCTTAGACAATGGAAGACTCTTATTCTCCCAGATCCAAATTACTATTTGTGAAATGGAACTTGTGTTTTTTTTTTTCATTATCGTTCCGTTTCACGGGAGTAGTCTGCTCTGAACTCACTTGTTGACTTTGCCCTCTGATTCAGGAGTACCTACTCTTTGGAGGAACCGAAGAGCTGTTCTTTGTTTCTTTTCTCTCCTCGGTTCCGGGGGGAAAAAAAAGTAGAAGAAATGTTTTATTTTCTCTTTTTCCCACTGAACATTGGGGTAGGTTAGTCAGGCCAAAGTGAGAACCGTCGTGGTCAAGATGGAAAGTTTGTGTAAAGTACATGTATGCCCGCGCGCAGCGATGGAGTGTGATGACTTGAGTTGCCACTAGGTGGTAGTGTTTTGCAGAAAATTTCAGTCAGGCTAGGCTTAGCCATGCAAACTAGAAAATGTATAAATTAGAGGATAATCATCTTTTGTCGGGAGATGGTTCTGCTCTGCATATTCCTAAAAGTTGTATGTTGTGTTTCTTTTCTCTCCCTCTACAGGCGATCTGCAATCAACTCTATCGGAGAATGAGTGGAGTCGATATGATAGGAGGGGTGGAATTGTATATTTTTCTCTCAAAACTATGTTTTATACTGAATGTAATGTATATTTTTTTTACATGTCCTTTCTATTCTTCCTCTGCTATTCCCCAAATATTTTGGTTCAGGTACCGCAAGTGTTTTTTTCTGTACATAGTTGGAAAAGGATGGAATCCACTCAGGATTTAGGGGTCTTTATAATCTCTGAGATCAAGAATGAGGGGTTGGGACTTTATATGAGGCAATACCTATGATTTACCTCCATCCCTGGACATATTGAAAAAAGAAAGCAGTGGGACTTTATACGAAGCAATAATACTGAGTAATACTGAGTAAAATGAATCAATCAATGTACACATTGTTTATTAAATACAATTGGCATATATACACTGTAAAATAGATAATAAAAGAAAACATTAAATTGTAATCATTGGTCTCAGTAGCAATAGATTGCACAATTAGTAACAGTACATAATTGTTACAACATAATACACATAGTAATGGACCAAGGTATATATACCAGTAAGTAATAATGATAACGTATAGATATAAAAACAATGGTAGAAAAATTCAATGGAATATAATAAAAACAAAAACGGATAGAAATAGTATTGGTAGGACCGACACTGTGATGTTGCATCATAGGAAAGCTCGACGCGTTTCGTGGTAGCATAACCACTCATCAGGAGCAAGATGCAGGGTATGGGAATATCTAAAATAAAAAATTATTATTGCAATGACTAACATGGTAAGGTAGTCAGAATAGGGTATGTAGTAAGTAAAGTGAAGAGGGGAAACTAAAGCAGATTCCAAACACTCTCACCTGGTATTTGTAAAATAAAATGGTAGATGGTAACGATAATCAAGGCGTGCATTGGATCAGGCGTCTCCCCGGGAGCTGAGGAGATATAAACCCTGGGCACGGCGGTAAGTGCAAAGCAGCCAATAGGAAATTGAAAGTGAAGGCTCCAGTTAGAAGCTAGGGTCTGCATAGTAAAAAATTAGTATTGTTTGTATTGTAGGTATTCCAGAATATCTGTAACAATAATAATAAAAGTAAATAGCAATCAGCTAATTATGCAGCTAATAAACTGGAGAAGGTGGCCAGACACCAGGTGAACATAAAGAAAGTGAAAGAGTGCACAAAAGTGCACAGGCATGAACATAAAAAGTGCAAAACAAAGGTGTGCTATCAACTATGTGTATAGGACACTGGAGAAAGAAAACCGAATGGTGACCAGGAAATAGATAGGATGATGCACAAGGTACCCGAGAGGTATGAAGGGGGGAAGTTGAGGAAAAGTAAAGGGGTGTGAGGAGAGTGAGAAAAGAAGATGACCGCAGTGCAAGATGGAGATATTTACCAGCCGTGGATCGAGGGTGATCTCCAACGTCACGTCAAGTGCAGCAAGGGAGGGCAACGCCATCGCATGAGCAGTAACACGCTCAGCGCACTGGCGCTGGAAACCTCCCTCGTGGTGCATGCAGTATGATAAACGTGTAGGTGCTGCGGCGTCATGAATGACGTCACATGCACACCACGTGGGCGTGGCGTCGACTCACGGCGAGCAAGTGCCCTGCCCCCCCAATGGGGAGGGGAGAGGGAAAGCTCGGTTTGTGTCGCAGCTCCCGGGAAATTCGATAAACAACCCAGCCCAGTTATCAAAGATAGCCCCTGAAGGGTATATCAATAAAAAGAGGAAACAGTCACAGATAGTAAAGAGGATAAACGGGTTTAGTAAGTGCTTCCATCCCTATTAATTGAGATCAAGAATGAGGGGTTGGGACTTTATATGAGGCAATACCTATGATTTACCTCCATCCCTGGACATATTGAAAAAAGAAAGCAGTGGGACTTTATACGAAGCAATAATACTGAGTAATACTGAGTAAAATGAATCAATCAATGTACACATTGTTTATTAAATACAATTGGCATATATACACTGTAAAATAGATAATAAAAGAAAACATTACATTGTAATCATTGGTCTCAGTAGCAATAGATTGCACAATTAGTAACAGTACATAATTGTTACAACATAATACACATAGTAATGGACCAAGGTATATATACCAGCAAGTAATAATGATAACGTATAGATATAAAAACAATGGTAGAAAAATTCAATGGAATATAATAAAAACAAAAACGGATAGAAATAGTATTGGTAGGACCGACACTGTGACGTTGCATCATAGGAAAGCTCGACGCGTTTCGTGGTAGCATAACCACTCATCAGGAGCAAGATGCAGGGTATGGGAATATCTAAAATAAAAAAAATATTATTGCAATGACTAACATGGTAAGGTAGTCAGAATAGGGTATGTAGTAAGTAAAGTGAAGAGGGGAAACTAAAGCAGATTCCAAACACTCTCACCTGGTATTTGTAAAATAAAATGGTAGATGGTAACGATAATCAAGGCGTGCATTGGATCAGGCGTCCCCCCGGGAGCTGAGGAGATATAAACCCTGGGCACGGCGGTAAGTGCAAAGCAGCCAATAGGAAATTGAAAGTGAAGGCTCCAGTTAGAAGCTAGGGTCTGCATAGTAAAAAATTAGTATTGTTTGTATTGTAGGTATTCCAGAATATCTGTAACAATAATAATAAAAGTAAATAGCAATCAGCTAATTATGCAGCTAATAAACTGGAGAAGGTGGCCAGACACCAGGTGAACATAAAGAAAGTGAAAGAGTGCACAAAAGTGCACAGGCATGAACATAAAAAGTGCAAAACAAAGATGTGCTATCAACTATGTGTATAGGACACTGGAGAAAGAAAACCGAATGGTGACCAGGAAATAGATAGGATGATGCACGAGGTACCTGAGAGGTATGAAGGGGGGAAGTTGAGGAAAAGTAAAGGGGTGTGAGGAGGGTGAGAAAAGAAGATGACCGCAGTGCAAGATGGAGATATTTACCAGCCGTGGATCGAGGGTGATCTCCAACATCACGTCAAGTGCAGCAAGGGAGGGCAACGCCATCGCATGAGCAGTAACACGCTCAGCGCACTGGCGCTGGAAACCTCCCTCGTGGTGCATGCAGTATGATAAACGTGTAGGTGCTGCGGCATCATGAATGACGTCACACGCACACCACGTGGGCGTGGCGTCGACTAACGGCGAGCAAGTGCCCCGCCTCCCCAATGGGGAGGGGAGAGGGAAAGCTCGGTGTGTGTTGCAGCTCCCGGGAAATTCGATAAACAACCCAGCCCAGCTATCAAAGATAGCCCCTGAAGGGTATATCAATAAAAAGAGGAAACAGTCACAGATAGTAAAGAGGATAAACGGGTATAGTAAGTGCTTCCATCCCTATTAATTGGGATCAAGAATGAGGGGTTGGGACTTTATATGAGGCAATACCTATGATTTACCTCCATCCCTGGACATATTGTAAAAAGAAAGCAGTGGGACTTTATACGAAGCAATAATACTGAGTAATACTGAGTAAAATGAATCAATCAATGTACACATTGTTTATTAAATACAATTGGCATATATACACTGTAAAATAGATAATAAAAGAAAACATTACATTGTAATCATTGGTCTCAGTAGCAATAGATTGCACAATTAGTAACAGTACATAATTGTTACAACATAATACACATAGTAATGGACCAAGGTATATATACCAGTAAGTAATAATGATAACGTATAGATATAAAAACAATGGTAGAAAAATTCAATGGAATATAATAAAAACAAAAACGGATAGAAATAGTATTGGTAGGACCGACACTGTGACGTTGCATCATAGGAAAGCTTGACGCGTTTCGTGGTAGCATAACCACTTATCAGGAGCAAAATGCAGGGTATGGGAATATCTAAAATAAAAAATTATTATTGCAATGACTAACATGGTAAGGTAGTCAGAATAGGGTATGTAGTAAGTAAAGTGAAGAGGGGAAACTAAAGCAGATTCCAAACACTCTCACCTGGTATTTGTAAAATAAAATGGTAGATGGTAACGATAATCAAGGCGTGCATTGGATCAGGCGTCCCCCCGGGAGCTGAGGAGATATAAACCCTGGGCACGGCGGTAAGTGCAAAGCAGCCAATAGGAAATTGAAAGTGAAGGCTCCAGTTAGAAGCTAGGGTCTGCATAGTAAAAAGTTAGTATTGTTTGTATTGTAGGTATTCCAGAATATCTGTAACAATAATAATAAAAGTAAATAGCAATCAGCTAATTATGCAGCTAATAAACTGGAGAAGGTGGCCAGACACCAGGTGAACATAAAGAAAGTGAAAGAGTGCACAAAAGTGCACAGGCATGAACATAAAAAGTGCAAAACAAAGGTGTGCTATCAACTATGTGTATAGGACACTGGAGAAAGAAAACCGAATGGTGACCAGGAAATAGATAGGATGATGCACGAGGTACCTGAGAGGTATGAAGGGGGGAAGTTGAGGAAAAGTAAAGGGGTGTGAGGAGAGTGAGAAAAGAAGATGACCGCAGTGCAAGATGGAGATATTTACCAGCCGTGGATCGAGGGTGATCTCCAACGTCACGTCAAGTGCAGCAAGGGAGGGCAACGCCATCGCATGAGCAGTAACACGCTCAGCGCACTGGCGCTGGAAACCTCCCTCGTGGTGCATGCAGTATGATAAACGTGTAGGTGCTGCGGCGTCATGAATGACGTCACACGCACACCACGTGGGCGTGGCGTCGACTCACGGCGAGCAAGTGCCCCGCCCCCCCAATGGGGAGGGGAGAGGGAAAGCTCGGTGTGTGTCGCAGCTCCCGGGAAATTCGATAAACAACCCAGCCCAGCTATCAAAGATAGCCCCTGAAGGGTATATCAATAAAAAGAGGAAACAGTCACAGATAGTAAAGAGGATAAACGGGTATAGTAAGTGCTTCCATCCCTATTAATTGAGATCAAGAATGAGGGGTTGGGACTTTATATGAGGCAATACCTGGCGGTAAGTGCAAAGCAGCCAATAGGAAATTGAAAGCGAAGGCTCCAGTTAGAAGCTAGGGTCTGCATAGTAAAAAATTAGTATTGTTTGTATTGTAGGTATTCCAGAATATCTGTAACAATAATAATAAAAGTAAATAGCAATCAGCTAATTATGCAGCTAATAAACTGGAGAAGGTGGCCAGACACCAGGTGAACATAAAGAAAGTGAAAGAGTGCACAAAAGTGCACAGGCATGAACATAAAAAGTGCAAAACAAAGGTGTGCTATCAACTATGTGTATAGGACACTGGAGAAAGAAAACCGAATGGTGACCAGGAAATAGATAGGATGATGCACGAGGTACCTGAGAGGTATGAAGGGGGGAAGTTGAGGAAAAGTAAAGGGGTGTGAGGAGAGTGAGAAAAGAAGATGACCGCAGTGCAAGATGGAGATATTTACCAGCCGTGGATCGAGGGTGATCTCCAACGTCACGTCAAGTGCAGCAAGGGAGGGCAACGCCATCGCATGAGCAGTAACACGCTCAGCGCACTGGCGCTGGAAACCTCTCTCGTGGTGCATGCAGTATGATAAACGTGTAGGTGCTGCGGCGTCATGAATGACGTCACACGCACACCACGTGGGCGTGGCGTCGACTCACGGCGAGCAAGTGCCCCGCCCCCCCAATGGGGAGGGGAGAGGGAAAGCTTGGTGTGTGTCGCAGCTCCCGGGAAATTCGATAAACAACCCAGCCCAGCTATCAAAGATAGCCCCTGAAGGGTATATCAATAAAAAGAGGAAACAGTCACAGATAGTAAAGAGGATAAACGGGTATAGTAAGTGCTTCCATCCCTATTAATTGAGATCAAGAATGAGGGGTTGGGACTTTATATGAGGCAATACCTGGCGGTAAGTGCAAAGCAGCCAATAGGAAATTGAAAGTGAAGGCTCCAGTTAGAAGCTAGGGTCTGCATCACGATGAAGGAGAGGCCTGGTTACCTATCAGAGGAAGGATTCGTGAGTTGCAGTATAGCCCCTGTAGTGTGTCCCACTGACACCTATGGTCTCTACTAATCTACGGGGTTTTGTTCAGAAGTCATAATTCAATCATTAGGGATTCTGTGGCAGAGGATCTCTAGTGCTTGTCCGTGAAGGGGACTAAATTCAAGTAGCAACTGTTCGTGCTTCACTCTGCTGGAACTGTGACAGGGATCTATCCGGGTGAGCAAAATTCATACTCAGGCTTGAGTGAAGAATAGGGTAACTGGGTGCTGCGTGCCTGAACCTATCTCCCTACCTACTTTGTCGCTATCTTCAACCTGTTCCCAAATCTGTTTGAGCAAGATAAGAATAAACTCGGCTGTTTGGAGTTTGAATACTGTTTGGACATTGAGTTTCTTTGGGGAAAGAACACAGACTTTTCCCTACATTCTAGGGATGAGAACCAGTGAACGGGAGGTAACTCGCTGCAGGACCCAAAAATAAAGAACACCGCTCAACCTTCTAAACCAGGAGGATCCGGGCATGTGGCACGGTGTGCCTTTATCCCTGCAAGGAGAAGGTAAGCAGGAGAAAAGGGTCCGTGTGCTATATATATATATATATATATATATATATATATATATATATATATATATATATACATATTTAAAAACCTTCTGTGCTAAGGCAAAAAAAAAACGTAACAATACTGAAAGCAGCCAGCACCATCCATGAATAACTCATAAACAAATATGCTTAAAAAATAAGTGCAATGCTGTGTCTCCTTATGTGTTATGCAGTAGTAAAACGTCTGCTAAATGTTTCACATCCCGCTGCAGCTGGAGGTTCGGCACAGCTGAACACCCATTTACTTCGGCCTTTCTCCAAATTCCAAATATATACAATTCAGACTGAACCCATGCTCATTTCTATTGGGAACATTTGTGAACTTGGCACTGATTTTACAAGAGTAATGGCTATTTATTATTTTTTTTACAGTTTTTATTCATATTTTTATGTTTATATTTTATTTGAGTAATTTGAGTAATTGCATTGAAATTGATTGTTTTTTTTATAACTGCACAGCAGAGAGTTGTATTTTACATGGATGTTGAACTGATAGCAGCACATAAGGAAACACAGTGATGCACTTTTTTTTAGTACATTTATATTTTTTTATATTAAATCCTTATTTTACAAATTGGCATAAGAGAGTCTTGTGACTACTTTATGATTCTATTGTACTGCCTCATTTCCTGAAAAGTGACAATCTCACATGAGAATTAAAAGGAGAAAAAACTATTTTTGGTTATTTAAAGGAAATCTGTAATGGTTATCGTGTTATTTTTTTCTACAGTTTATAGGAGCTAAAACAGATTTCTTTGTATTATTTATTTAGAATAGTTATTTGACAGATTAACATTTAATCAATGTGCACCAATGGCATGGATGTCACAAAGCACTATAGGCTATCTAAAGATAGATTGCAGTAAGTGAATGTAGCGCTCTTCTTTTAGATTGTCTCTCTCTCTAATTGAAGATCTGTGCAGACTGAGGAGGAGATAAGCAGGTCATTTCTGTGAAACTTGAATCTGATATTTTTATTACATTTTTAGCCCTGAACATTAATTAGGAAAATATATACAAAAACAAAAACAAAAAAAACAATAAGGCTGGCTTCACACTGAGGAGGTTTTCAGGCATTTTAGCACTAGAAATAGCCTCTAAATAACTCCTGAGAACTTCCTCCCATTCATTTCAGTGTGACTTTTCACACTGGGGCGGTGCGCTTGCAGGACGTTAGGAAAAGCACTGCAAGCAGCATCTTTGGGGCGGTTTGGGAGCGCTGTATACAGCACGGCCAAAACGCCCTGCCCATTGAAATGAATCGGAAGTGCCGCAACACGGGCGCTTTTAACCCCTTCTTCGGCCGCTATCGGGGGTTAAAAGCGCCCTGCTAGTGCCCGAAAAGTGCCGCTAAAACGAGCAGCGCTTTAGCGCTAACACTCTGCGGCCCCAGTGTGAAAGTAGCCTAACATAACTATTGTGTTCATCTGTGATTGGTCACAGTGATCACATAGTACAGACAAGGCCAATCACAGCACACCTGTACCATGTTATTAGCTGTGGGCAAACACAGCTAACTACAATAGTAAATACTGAACAAATCGATTTTATTCAGTAAAAATGGTTGCACCCAACAGTGAAATTCAGTGGTATAAGCAATCATAATGTGTAAAAAATAAATAAAAAATTGTTACTATGGTAACACTGTATTGCTCTGGTCACAGTGTGTAAAAAAAAATGTAAAAAAATATTTTTTTTTTAACATACTGTCACAAGCTAGTGTTCCTGATTACTCCCACATCAGTTATATGACGTCACTGTATTGCACTGAGGACAGTATGTAAAAAAATTAATAAATATGAGTTTTTCAAAAAATTGTGACAAAAAAGCTTGCCATGTATCATACCAAATACCTTGGACTGTCTACTTTACAAAAAAAGGGGTTATTTTTGGGGATATTTGTACTGACCTAGTGTTTTCAGGCTTTAAACAATGAGATAGATAGTCGGGATTGATGGATTTTCAGATACTGTATATGCCATAGTTTGTGGACTCTATAACTTTCCTACATACTAAATATTATACACTAATTTGGGTATTTTTACCAAAGAAATGTAGCAGAATACATTCTGGCCTAAATTTATTTGCAAAATTTTAACAGTTTAACAGAAACAAAGAAAAACGTGTTTCTTTTTTTCAAAATGCTTGGTCTTTTTTGATTTATTTAGCAAAAAATTAAAAACCCAGTAGTGATTAAATACTATTAAAAGAAAGCTCTATTTGTTTGAAAAAATTATAAAAATTCTATATGAGTACAGTGTTACATGACCGCGCAATTGCCATTCAAATTATGATAGCACTGACAGCTGAAAATTGTCCTGAACAGGAGGGGGCTGGGGGGGGGGGGGGGACAAGTGCCCGGGATTGAAGTGGTTAAAAGTGAAATCCGAGGCGACGCTTTAAAAGCCTTTACAGGTTATCAATTTAGCATTCACCATGAATTGTAGCTCTAGAATTATTGCTCCCGCTTCATTGTTTGCGGTGATTCCCCACATGTGTGGTGCAATTCATATTTATCAACATGTGCGAGCCCTATGTACGCGTTTGCATTGAAGTGTGTACAGGGCCGACAGGGGTACTTATTTATTTTATTATAATTTTTTAACAGTTTTTAATATTTTTTTATTTAATTGAACTTTGTCGCTATAACAAGGGGGTTAACCACTTGCCGATCGCCTTGGAATTTATGACATGATTTTGAGGTTAAATACCAGGGTTATGGCTGCAGCTAGATGCCATAACCCCCGTATTATTTTTTCTGTCTGATAAAAGTGGTCCCTGCAGGGGATTATTCGAGGGATCACTTTTAAATGCCACTTCCCGGTGGTTCCCGGACTTACATTACTGATCACTGACCCCGGGAACCATCCGGCGTTGGCAGTATTTTCCCCCATAGAGATAAGCGATGGTAAGATGGACACCGCTCATCTCTATGCCCTTTTGGACCAGAGTGATGTCATAGAAGACTTGTAAACATGTTTTTCTTTTTTTCTTAAAACAAAAGATACATTTATTTTTTTATATATTTTGCTTTTAAGGGTAGAGGAGAAATTTGTTGTCTTTTAGACCCCAGATCTCTCCATAAAGAGGGCCTGTCATGCTGTATTGTTAACACAAGGGATGTCTACATTCTTTGCAATAGTAATGAAAGTGATCAACATTTTTTTTTAATGGGACAAAATTTAAAAAAGTAATAAAATCAATATTTTTTTTTAAAAGCGCCCCTATCCCCTCATGCTCGCGCGCAGTAGTGAATGCATACATAGGTCACGCCCACATATGTAAACACACACATGTGAGGTAACGTTAGAGCAAGAGCAATAATTCTAGCAGTAGACATCCTCTGTAACGCTAAACTGGTAACCTGTAGAAAATTTTAAAGTGTCGCCTATGGAGATTTTTACGTACCGTAGTTTTGCACCATTCCACAAGCGCGTGCAATTTTAAAGCATGACATGTTAGGTTTCTATATACTCAGAGCAATATCATCTTTCATATTATACAAAAAAATTGGGGTATATATTATGTTTTGTTTTTTTTTATTAGTCATTAAAGTGTATTTTTTCCCCAAAAAAATTGTGTTTGAAAAACCGCTGCACAAAAACTGTGTGACATAAAAAAATTGCAACAACAGCCTGTTAACCTCCCTGGCGGTATGATTCTGTCTGGAATTATGTACCAAAAGCGGTACAATTCTTTTGCATGGAAATTTGGTGTTATGTATTGTAGGCCTGCAATTCTTAGTAATTACTTACTTAAACCTGACCCCTGTGCTCCATGTGAAAGTAGCCGTCTCTCCAATACCCCTGATGAATAGAGATTTGTAAACTCTGACTCAGCCAGAGGGGCATGCTGAATCTCTGCAGAGAGACCACTGTATCCACACACAGAGCAAGGGTCCTTCTCTGCAGCATGCCAGTAGTTTGCTCAGTTGCAGAATTGTCGCTGTCATTATATTTAGTGTTTGATGACGAATTTCCCCACAAATCACTATCGCTCAATTCTGCGAGTGATTCTAATTTATTATCGCTGTTTTCTAGCCGGTCTAAAACCACTTTTGACATAAAGGGACACATTTTGGTTGCTATGGACAATCTCCAGTTTCCAGGCAGAAAGAACAGTTTTTATAATATAAAACTGCATGCAGGACACTGGACAGACCACTAGGGACAAAGGGGGTGTGTAATTATTTGATACAGTACTGTAATCTGTACGATTACAGTATACTGTGTCTATACTGTGAATTTGGCGCCGAACTCTGTCCCCGTGCGCTGCAACGTCGCAGGGAACGGAGCTCGGCACTCGGCAGTGTGGATCGAGCGAGGTGACGGCTCGCACACACTGCGGGGACACATCGCAGGATCCAGGGAACAAGGTAAGTAACTCTCCCTGTATCCTGCAATGCGATCCCAAGTTTGGCTCGGGGTTACCGCTCTTAGCATGAAAAACTCACCCCGAGCCCGACTCGGGATTACCGCCAGGGAGGGTAATTCATAAAATTCAAAGACAGATGGTGGGGATAATAGGGAGAGTGCTTATTTGTACAATTATGAAGTTTTTGCTATATTTGAGTGACAAGAGAACCTGTTGTTACACTATAAAATTTAAAGAATCTTCCAATGCATTTAACCCATTTTATGCATGTTATTTACCTGTAAAGGTCTCCCTTGTGTAGACCTAAAAAAGCCATGAGGCTGCTGCTGGGGGCCGCCATGTTGGATGTAATGTCAGAAGCCCCAGCAAACTCAGAGGTTTCACTCAAGTGATACTCTATACAGTGGCATAACTAGAACCTTCAGAGCCCTGGTGCAAGAAACCATGAAGGGCCCCCCTAACCCCAGCCAGGGCTCTTCTCTTCGAGCCCGGTGGCAGAAAACCAGGGCCCCGTCACAAGTGCGACCTTAGTGACCCTGGTAGTTCCACCACTGGTGTCTAGTTATTTTATTTTTTTATTATTTTACTTATAATTATTTTCAAGCATGACATGTTAGGTTTCTATTTACTCAGTGTAACATCATCTTTCATATTATACAAAAAATTGGGGAATATATTATGTTTTTTTTTTTTTTTTTTATTCATTAAAGTGTATTTTTTCCAAAGAGATTGTGTTTGAAAAACTACTGCGCAAAAACCGTGTGACATAAAAAATTGCAACAACCGCCAGTTAATTTGTAAAAAAAATGTGCTGTTCAAAGACAGATGGTGGGATGATAGAGTCCTTATTTGTACAGTTATGAAGGTTTTAGTGTATTCGAGTGACGTTAAAGAGAACCTGTTGTCATGCCATTAATTTTAAATAAACTCTTCCAATGCATTTAACCCATCTTATGCATGTTATTTACCTGTAAAGGTCTCCCTTGTGTAGACCTCCAAAAGCCATGAAGCTGCTGCTGGGTGCCGCCATCTTGGGTGTAATGTCAATGGCATAACTAGAACCTTCAGAGCCCTGGTGCAAGAAACCATAAAGGACCCCCCTGACCCCCAGTTAGGGTTCTTCCCTTCAAGCCCAGTGACAGAACACCAGGGCCTGGTCGCAGGTGTGACCTTAGTGACCCTGGTAGTTCCACAACTGGTGTCTTGTTATTTTATTATAATTTTGTTTTCAATTTCTTTCTCTAGGGCCTCTGCTAAAAATATATATATAATGTTTGGAGGTTCTAACTAATTGTCTAGCAAAAAATACAGATTTTTACTTTTAACAAACAAACGTCAGAAAAAGGCTGGGTTCTTAAGTGGTTAACATGCAATATAATAGCATGGACAGGTGACAGGCCTTCTTTATGGAGACATAAGGGACCGATTTGTCTCCCTTGCGCTCCATTATAGCTAATCAAGCATAGATGGTGCTTAACAAGAAGCATGCTGATAGGAACAGAAAGAACAGAGATCGCCCTATCAGTGCACTGTTGTTTCTTTATCGTCCAATCACATGCTAGGGGTAAGAAAGTGACTTAGGTGTTTTGTTTACCTGCGCTAGAGAAAAGTCAGGTCGCCAAACTGGCTGTGCTGTGTAAATCTCAGGACTGGATGGCCAGGAATACAAATCCTTTGGCAGGTAAACCAGCTCCCCAGTGTGTCTTTTAGATGTGTATTTAGCCATTTCCCTGGAGTTAAGCCTATGTTAATTAAGCCTGTTAATGTTAATGTTAATAGACACCCTTTGATTCAGAAACTCTCCTGCCAGCCCCGTGTTTGCTCCTGTAGGTTTGGACTAAGTACCATTACAAAGCCTGAGCATGAATAATGTAGACTCACACAAGAGGAGGTTCTATTCCTTAAGCAAACAGACTTTTGAAACAGTGCTGCATGCCGAATTTCTTGATAAAAATTAATTAGTTATTTTCTCGCTGTGCTCGCCTTCCATAGATTTGTTACAAATTTAACAGTAATTTGCACTTCCCTCACAGTTTCATCATGAGCGGCGCGTCCAAGGCATTAACGCAAATCGCTACTTAATTGGATGTTTTATCTGCAGTTTACTGGTGCAAGTTATTTAATGAGGAATAAACCGTGAAAAGAGCAGGAGGAGCATATCCTTCAGGTCAAGAACTACGTGCCAGCCTTGAAAGGGGAATATTAAGATCTTTTAAGAGGAAATTAAAGATGAAGTGTTAAAACCCAACAGAGAGCGGCAACTACGCGCAATAAAAGGGATGTAATCTGAGGGATTCACCTCGTTTATACTACGTCATTATTTTCAAATTCAGTTTCACCTGTTAATTCATAAAAAAAATGTGCTATTCAAAGACAGGTGGTGGGGATGATAGGCAGAGTCCTATTTGTACAGTTATGAAGGTTTTAGCATATTTGAGTGACATTAAAGAGAACCTGTTGTCAGACTATTCATTTTAAAGAACACTTTCCAATGCATTTAACCCATTTTATGCATGTTATTTACCTGTAAAGGCCTCCCTTGTGTAGACCTCCAAAAGCCATGGGCTACTGCTGGGTGCCGTCATCTTGGATGTAATGTCAGCAGCCCCAGCAAACTCTATACAGTAGTGTAACTAGAACCATTAAGGCCCCGATGCAAGAAACCATGAAGAGCCCCCCTGACACCCAGCCTGGGCCCTTCCCTTCGAGCCTGGTGGTGGAACGCTAGGGCCCACTCTCAGGTGCGACCTTTGTGACCATGATAGTTCTAACACTGGTGTCAGTTTTTTATTTTTGTTATTTAATTTATTATTATTTATTTTTACCTTTTTTATTTTTTATTTTTTTACAATTTAAAATATTTTTTTTTTTACAATTTTTTAGGAGCCCCATTGGGGGGCTTTGGTGAGATATCAGGGGTCTAAACAGACCTCTGATGTTTCACCTTTTATACCGAGAAAGGAGACTGAGGACACATCCCTCAGTCTCCATCTCTGCAGCCTCAGCAGAATGAATGGACAGGAATAGCTCTGTACAGAGCTTCCCGTTCATTCATAAACGGAAGCATAGTAAACACAGTTTACTATGTTTTATGAACGGACAGATCCGTACCGATCACTGACTCTCTATTCAAAAAAGGAAGGGGCCAGTAAATGACACATTTACCGACCCCTTACCCGCTCTCCATCTTGACAGATCCCCCACAGCAGCGGGAGAGGAGAAGGGGGAAAATGGCAGAGCTGTGGGGGATGAGGGGGGAGGCAGGAGAAAGCATGAGGGCTGGAGAGCACACAGGGGCAGGAGAAAGAAGCTGGATAGGAGGAGCAGAAGCTGCATATAGATTAACCGATCTCTCCATTTTCCTACTGCAGCCACTGAACGGCCGTTTCTCTTCTTCCTCCCGCGAACATTCAGGAGGAAAATGGTAGATCGGTTCTTCTATATCCTCCCCCCCGCAATTGTGACCCCTGAAACCCCTGTAGATTATCCCTCTAATCTGTAGTATTCCCCTTCGCTCCTCCCTGACAGCTAAATAAAAGGAAGGAAGAAGAAGAGAGGGGCAGCACAGACACTCTCAGAAAATTAGAGGGCTATGATGTGAATGTAGGAAGGGGGCTGTGAAATTGCCTCTTTCGGAGGTAGTAAAATTTGCTACCAAGTTTATGGGCACATTGCAAATGAATTAAACATCACTTATGGTGAGGAAAAACCATTAAAATGTGGTCTAAGTGTGTTCGTCGGAGCACTAATACACTGCCCAACAAGAATTCTCTTGCCTTTGTGGCTGTGTGTGGTGAAGAGATGAGCTCAGGTGTGTTATTTGGATATACCGTATTTATCGGCGTATAACACACATCTTCACAAAATCTTAAATTTTAAATAAAGAACGGTGAAACAAAATAAGGGTCACTGCCCATCAATGCAGCCTCACAAGTGCCCATCAATACAGCCTCACAAGTGCCCAAAAAAGCAGCACCCCCCTTGCCCTGAATGCAGCACCCCCCTTGCCTATGAATGCAGCACCCCCCTTGCCCTGAATGCAGCACCCCCCTTGCCATGAATGCAGCACCCACCTTGCCATGAATGCAGCACCCACCTTGCCATGAATGCAGCAACCCCCTTGACATGAATGCAGACTCACTATTGCAGCCTGATTCATGCCCATCTGCAGTCTTGGAGGAGACAGGGAGGGGGCGGGACGAGGGCCGACAGACATACAGGAGAAACTCCTGTTTTATCGGTGGCCTCTTTAATAGAAAGTCCCGCCTCCTATGATGGACAGAACAGTCGTCTAATGGCAGCGCAGGAGATGGGACTTTCTTTTACAGAGCTCGCCGTGCAAACAGGAAATACTCCTGTATGCACGGCCCTCGTCCCGCCTCCTCCCTCGCAGCCAGCATGTATTTCTTTTGTGGTCCCCGGCGCTCGGGGATTCGTTGGGGGCCACAAAAGATATACATGTCAAAATGAACAGGCGGGCCGTCCGAAACCGGAACGCGGGCCGCGATTAGCCCGCGGGCCGGACTTTGGACATGCCTGCTCTAGGTAGTGTGCTAGAGAGAGATAGCATTTTTTTATTTTTTTACATAACATTTTTTTATTCAGTAAAGAAAAGAGAAACATACATGTCAAAATAATTGTCACATGACAGCGTACAACAGAATGACATGAAAGGTACCAAAACCAGGATACGACATGAGAATCCAAACATGAAATAAACGACCATGACCGAAATACATGGTTATACTTTAGCATAGAAGGGTCGGAGGATCACATTTACTATTCTCCCCTTCCCCCCACCCCCCCTCGAAAAAAATTGAGGGAGGGGAGAGGCGTACTAGATCGATCTTGATCAGAGTCTAGAGTGCAACGTATCTTAACATAGCATACAGTTGCAAAAAAAAGTATGTGAACCCTTTTGGGATGATATGGATTTCTGCACAAATTGGTCATAAAATGTGATCTGATCTTCATTTAAGTCACAACAATAGACAATCACAGTCTGCTTAAACTAATAACACACAAAGAATTAAATGTTACCATGTTTTTATTGAACACACCATGTAAACATTCACAGTGCAGGCAGAAAAAGAATGTGAACCCTTGGATTTAATAACTGGTTGAACCTCCTTTGGCAGCAATAACTTCAACCAAACGTTTCCTGTAGTTGCAGATCAAACGTGCACAACGGTCAGGAGTAATTCTTGACCATTCCTCTTTACAGAACTGTTTCAGTTCAGCAATATTCTTAGGATGTCTGGTGTGAATCGCTTTCTTGAGGTCATGCCACAGCATCTCAATCGGGTTGAGGTCAGGACTCTGACTGGGCCACTCCAGAAGGCGTATCTTCTTCTGTTTAAGCCATTCTGTTGTTGATTTACTTTTATGCTTTGGGTCGTTGTCCTGTTGCAACACCCATCTTCTGTTGAGCTTCAGCGCTGGTGGACAGATGGCCTTAAATTCTCCTGCAAATTGTCTTGATAAACTTGGGAATACATTTTTCCTTTGATGATAGCAATCCGTCCAGGCCTTGATGCAGAAAAGCAGCCCAAACCATGATGCCCCCACCACCATACTTCACAGTTGGGATGAGGTTTTGATGTTGGTGTGCTGTGCCTCTTTTTCTCCACACATAGTGTTGTGTGTTTCTTCCAAACAACTCAACTTTGGTTTCATCTGTCCACAGAATATTTTGCCATTACTGCTGTGGAACATCCAGGTGCTCTTGTGCAAACTGTAAATGTGCAGCAATGTTTTTTTTGGACAGCAGTGGCTTCCTCTGTGGTATCCTCCCATGAAATCCATTCTTGTTTAGTGTTTTACATATCGTAGATTCGCTAACAGGGTGTTAGCATATGCCAGAGACTTTTGTAAGTCTTTAGCTGACACTCTAGGATTCTTCTTCACCTCATTGAGCAGTCTGCGCTGTGCTCTTGCAGTCATCTTTACAGGACCCCCACTCCTAGGGAGAGTAGCAGCAGTGCTGAACGTTCTCCATTTATAGACAATTTGTCTTACCATGGACTGATGAACAGCAAGGCTTTTGGAGATACTTTTATAACCCTTTCCAGCTTTATGCAAGTCAACAATTCTTAATCGTAGGTCTTCTGAGAGCTCTTTTGTGTGAGGCATCATTCACATCAGGCAATGCTTCTTGTGAAAAGCAAACCCAGAACTGGTGTGTGTTTTTTATTGAATGTTTACATGGTTTGTTCAATAAAAACATGGTAACATTTAATTCTTTGTGTGTTATTAGTTTAAGCAGACTGTGATTGTCTATTGTTGTGACTTAGATGAAGATCAGATCACATTTTATGACCAATTTGTGCAGAAATTCATATCATTCCAAAAGGGTTCACATACTTTTTTTTGCAACTGTATAACATAAAACCAAATAAAGGTACCCTCATTAAGGAGAGAAAAAGAAAAAGAAAAAGAGAGATAGATAGAATAAGGGGTCAACCAGAGAAAAAAAGAGGGGGGAATAGAAGCAGGAGAAAGGAAAGAAGCAGAGAAAATTGTAAGGGGGATAGATAAAGGGGGGTAAATCAAAGAAGGAGAGATTAATAGGGGGACGCGAGTGGATTCGCACCCGCCCCCCCCTACCAACTCAAGCACAGTAGTGAAGGCAATGCCGCAATCGCACATCAACCCTGAGAGACGTATTGGAGGTATCTGTCAGTAGTTAAGAAATGGGTCCAACAAGCCCAAGTGGTTGGAAATTTGTGAATCCTGTCTTGCGAAATGTGAATCAGTTCCTCCATTTCTTTTATGGTGGAGATCCTTGGCCACCATTCCCTAACTGTCGGGGTGTGGGTAGAGCGCCAATGTCTGTGGATACAAAGTCTGGCAGCGTTAACCATATGCATGGCTAAGGACTTGTAATCTTTTTTGGGCAGCGATGTATGCTGCAACAGGAATTGGGCCAGGTGAAGTCCAGGGTAAAGGTGGTGATATGTGAAATGAGACTGTGAACCTCCCTCCAAAAGGGCTGGAGGTTCTCACAATCCCACCACACATGGAACATAGTGCCAACACTCGACCCGTATCTCCAACGCGTATTCGGAATGCTAGGAGAGAATTTGTGTAGGTGTGACGGGGTTCTGTATCATTTGGTGACCACTTTATAATCATTTTCTTGAATGGCTACATTTAATGAATTTAGTGTGCATAATCGTATATAGTATTCCAATCTTCCGTGGAGAGGGATACTTGTAGGTCTCTATTACAGGAAATTTGTGACGGGGTTGGGGTCTGAGCTGGGGCCTCTGAGAGGAGGGTGTAGAGGAGAGAAATTAAAGTGGTTGTAAACCCACTCTGACAACTTGCACCTACAGGTAAACCTAGATTAAGGCTTACCTGTAGGTGCAAGAAATATCTCCTTAACCTACACGGTTAAGGAGATATTTGCAGAAAACACTGCACCGATGTCTACGGGGCAAGCTCACCGTAGACAATGGCGCAGCCGCACTGAGCGTGCCGGTTTTCTGAATGGTATAATGCCGGGACTGCGCGCATGCGCGGGGATCTGCCGGTCCTGCACATATGCGCGGAAGTGACGTCATCGCCGCTCCAGCCAGTCACAGCGGCGGAGCGGCGATACATGGAAGACGCCCGGAGGGGACATGGTGGCGGGGGGGAATGAGGTGCGCTTCGGGGGCTTCGATCTCAGGTAAGTGCCACATAATGAGCTAGTATGCTATGCATACTAGCTCATTATGCCTTCCTCTTGCAGGGTTTTTCTTTAAATGCCTTTGCGGGACTTTGCGGTGGCACAGGGATTCAAAGGGTGTGAGTTGTCGTGTCCAAATTGACTGTTAAGCATGAGTTGTAAGAAAGTGTCGAACTTGTCTATAGGTCCAAAAAGATAGTGAGGACGTCTTAGTGGTAGATTTTAGTTTTTCATAAGATAAGGGCTTCTCGTTTGAATAGAACTGAAGGGCTAGAACGTCCTCATATGGCCTTTAATGGCTTAAAAAGGCATCGGAGTTACCCAGAGGAAAATCAGGATTCCCTCTTAATGTGGTCAGGGGGCTTGGGAGAGAATATTCCAGTCATGCCTTGTAAGGTGGCAGGCACTGTGGTACTTTTGGAGGTCCGGTAGCCCGATTCCCCCTCTAGATTTAGGTAATGTGAGACGGGAGTACTAAATGCGGGGAGGAGAATCCTTCCCCAGGAAGTCGGAGCAGGCCTTCCAGTAGGATATGAAAAAACCTGATGGTAAGGAAATAGGGATTGATTGCAGTAGGTAAAGCAAGCGAGGCATGATGATGATTTTAATCAGGGCTGAGCGTCCGAACCAAGAGACATTCAGGCCCCTCCAATCTTTGAGGTGCTTTTGGATCTTAAGCAAGGAAGGCTGGAAGTTTTTCAGGTACAAGTCTGTCAGGCGGGCTGGTATTTGAATGCCAAGATAAGTCAGTGCAACCTGTTCCCAACGGAATGGGAATGACTCTTGACAGTGAGCAACTTCCTGAGAAGGGAGGGTGACGTTTAGCACCTGTGATTTTGTGTGGTTGATTCTGAGATTCGATAGGGTACTAAAGAATTCAATATCTTTGAGGAGACAAGGCAGGGAGATACGGGGCGACTGTAAAGAAAGCAGAATGTCATCCGCAAAAGCTGCTACCTTGAATTATCTCTCCTTGACGGAAATCCCTTGTATGTTTGGGTTACCTCTCAGACTATTAAGAAATTGTTCTTGGGTAAGGATGTATATCAGGGGTGAAAGTGGACATCCCTGTCGTTTACCGTTGCTGATGGCGTCCGACAGGTGTCCATTGACTTTCACTGCTGCGGAGGGACCAGAGTACAAGGCCATAATGTGTGATAACATGTTGGTCCCCAGGCCAATAGCCAAGAGGACCTCACGCATGTAGTCCCAGGCCACCCTGTCGAACGCCTTCTCAGCGTAGAGCGAAAGGAGAAATCCTTGTGATTTGGAGGTCGTGAGCCAATGATGTAGATTTAGTGTGCGGACCTCTCGGCCAGGGACAAAACCAACTTGGTCCAGGGAAATAAGGCCAGGCACCAGGGGGAGTAACCTGTTAGCTAAAATCTTTGCGTATATTTTGATATCTACATTAAAAAGGGAAATCGGTCTATAATTTACATGTATAGAGGGGTCCTTGCCCTCCTTAGGTATCACGGCGATGTGCGCAGCTAGCATTCCGTCTGGCTTGACCCGGGGGTCCGAAAGGGCATTGAAAATCTGGGGGACAGAGGGTCAATAAAAGATTTATAATACTGGAGGAAAAAGCCATCCGGACCCGGACATTTGCCCGATTTCATATGTTTCATAGCCATGCGCAATTCCAATGCCGATATTGGGCCTTCCAGTTCAAGCGACTGTTGGGGAGTTATCGGTTTAGGGATGTATCGGGAGAAAAAATCTTTGATGAGTGTGGTGCGTGTAACAACATTGCTTGGGGATGAGTTGGCAGGCTGTAGATTGCACAGTGTAGAGTAAAATCTCTCAAATTCTTTGGGAATGTCCTCATTCTTGACCAGAAGTGATCCCCTAGGGTTGCATATATGGGGTATATGGTGTATCGTGGTGGAAGTATTGCCCTGTTCATAGAAAATCCTCTGGCCAAGAATGTACCGTGAGATAGCATTTTTTGCTAGTGTAGGAAAATTGCCAGGCTTGGCTGGTAGCCATGCCTGTGTGTTTTTCTTCTGGGTCAGGGTTGAATGACTTAGGCAGAGCTGGTGACTCACAGGCAGCATCACCAACACCTCCCACTTCTTTCCAGAATGTTCTGTTGTTTTCTGAAAAGGAAGGAGGGGAGGAAATGTAGAGCAGCCTGGGGTTTTCTGAGTTGAGTTGAGTTGAGTTGAGTTGAGAGGTATCTTAATATAGTGTGGTCTTACCCCGAAGGGTCCCGACACACATAGCAGAGTTCCTGGGGAAAGAGGACCCAGGAACCAGAAGCAGCACAGAGCAGCAGAAAGGGTGGAAGAGAGAGGCTATGCAGGGAAGGCTAGCGTTAAAAGCCAAGTCTTCAGTAACTCGCGGAAGACCGGAATAGTAGGGGCCTCCTGGAGCTCGACAGGGAGGCTATTCCACAGAAGGGCACCTTGGTGGGAGAAGGCCCGACCACCACGCTGGATCTTCTTGGGCACCGAGATGTAGAGGTGATCTCTGCCGGTAGATCTGACTGATCTAACAAAAGCTTGTTTATGAAAACGAGAGCAGAGATAGCTTGGGGCCAGGCCTCTCATTATCTTAAACATTATACACCCAGCCTTAAATAAGGTGCGATAGTGGATCGGCAGCCAGTGCAAGGCGCAGAGGACAGGGGTGATATGATCCCTCAGGGGACATCCATGAGTAACCTAGCCGCAGCATTCTGAGGAGCCCTGACCAATACCCAACTTGGATAGGCAGGGGGTCGGCCTCCTTAAATACTTAGGGTCAGTCGAGCTGGGGAGG
The DNA here is from genome assembly GCA_029206835.1 of Rana muscosa. Lineage (NCBI taxonomy): Eukaryota > Metazoa > Chordata > Amphibia > Anura > Ranidae > Rana > Rana muscosa. Next base: position 76,079,362 of record CM055128.1, read on the forward strand.
ATTGTTCGGGAGGAAGCTGGAGATGGAGTGCTAGGCTGTCATGGCCTTTGAGGGAGCTTCCCAGTCTGGGGGATGTGATCTGGGGGATGTGATCTTGTGATCTTGGGTCTGGGCTCCGGACCCTCTCGCAAGTCGCAAGGTGTCCTGGACAGGTGGCACAGGAGTAAGGAGAGGACAGCAGGAGAGCACTAACAGGCAAAGTCTCCAGGATTCAGGAGGGCTAGTGAGTGTTTGCACAGTCAGGAGGACTGGGGAGGCACGCCTGAGAGGACTGGGAGATTGCAGTCTGGGATGGGTGCAGAGCCAGTGGAGAGGACTGAGGTGGCACGGGCAGTGGAGAGAGGCAGCTGCAGACAGGAGGGCTGGCAGTACCTGAAGAGGTGGTACTGGAAGCAGTAGACACATGTAGGACAGCTAGCACCAAGGACTACCATATTTTTGCTACACCATAGGGGCCTGCGGTCCCTGCCTGCAAAGGACATTCACTTTAGGCCTGGCTGAGCCAGTGTCAGGCCTGCAACTCAGTGCTAGCTGATCCTGGGAGAGCAAGCAAGTGATGTGCTGGAGGTGTTAAAGAGAGATAGTCTGCAAGCAAGTGCTGTGCTGAAGATCGGCTATCACATTGATCAGCATACCTCCCAACTTTTTGAGATGGGAATGAGGGACTGCTATCAGCAAAAGTATTCAGGCTAAGCACACACCCCCTTGCCACACCCCCTTAACCCCCCTGGCGGTATTCCCGAGTCTGGCTCGGGGTTACATTTCAGCACCAAAAGCGGTAACCCCGAGCCAGACTCGGGATTGCATCGCAGTAATCCAGGCAGAGTTACTTACCTTGTCCCCTGGATCCTGCGATGCCTCCCCGCTGTGTGATCGAGCTGTCTTCTCGCTCGATTCACACAGTGCCCGAGTGCCGCCGAGCTCCGTTCCCTGCAACGTTACGACGCACGGGGACGGAAGATCGGCGCCAAATTCAAAAAAGTTAAAACACAGTACACTGTAATCTTACAGATTACAGTACTGTATCAAAAAATTACACACCCCCTTTGTCCCTAGTGGTCTGCCCAGTGTCCTGCATGCACTTTTATATAATAAAAACTGTTCTTTCTGCCTGGAATTTGGAGATTGTCCATAGCAACCAAAAAGTGTCCCTTTATGTCAAAAGTGGTTTTAGACCAGCTAGAAAACAGCGATAATAAATTAGAATCACTCGCAGAATTGAGCGATAGCGATTTGTGGGGAAATTCGTCATCAAACACTGAAAAACACTTTTATTATTATTATATTATTATTTGTTATAATTATTGTATAATTATTGTAACGACACCCCAAAAATGAAAGGGGGGGGAACGCCGTTTAGATCTCTTCCCTCTCCTAGACACAAATTCACTGTCGATCCTCCACAGCCAGACGACCACTTCCCACAGGAATTAATCCTTCTGAAAGAACGAGACGCACTCTGTATCTTTCTCTGGATAGACTGCCTTTTTTAAGAAAACCATTGTAACTTTTATACACATCCAATACTGCATTAACCTAAAATGAACAATAGTCCAGCTCCACCCACAACATAACAAGACCCAATACACATTATTTTGACACCTGTTAGGAGACAACAGGTTCTAATCCCCTTATGTTTAAATAACTATGCATGACCTTTATATTCACCAGACTGTCTGTTACTTTACAATACACACAAGGACAGACTTAATTTCCCCAATCCACATCACCACAAACAATGAACAGGTCTTTTAGAAGCTGGGATTAGCATTACGCTAGGCAGACAGGTTATTGAGGCTGAACACCTCAGTATCTCTCAATTAACCTGTTGAGTTCAGAATCAGTAAATAGTCCTTCACAGATATCCTTGGGAATATGGTGGATAAATATTACTACTAGGCTTGTGCAATTCGTCTCGTAACGAATCGAAATTCGTCCGAATTTAGCAACTTTCGGACATTCGGAAGCATTCGAATTTCCGAACAAAGCAATTACGAATAAGACCGAATCCGAAATAAATTATACCGCAAATATCGAATGCCCGAATGTCTTCGGCATAATTCGTTATGAAAAAGTTACGAATCCACGAATCCATACGAAGCACAATAACACTCACTCTGCTCTGCTCTCTGCTTCTCCCACACCGTGCTGAACTCCCTCTCAAAATGGTGTACAGGGGCGGAGGCTATAGCCGCATGTAAAAAACGAAAGTAAAATACGAGATTTCGAATCCATTCGAAGCACAATAACACTCTGCTCTGCTCTCTGCTTCTCCCTCACAGTGCTGAACCCTCTCAAAATGGTGTACAGGGGCGGAGGCTATAGCCGCATGTAAAAAACGAAAGTAAAATACGAGATTTAGAATCGTTACAAATAACCGCTATGTATTTAGAAAAGTACAAATCCATTCGAAGCACATTAGGCATAATAGGCAGCGTCGTCGTGAGAGAGACACAGAAAATTACGAATCAACGAACCCAAAAAAAGTTACGAAAGTAGGAGTTGTGTCCAGAATCAACGAAAAACAATGTACTCTACCGAAAGTACGAATTATAAATCAACTAAAAATTCAACGAAAAATGTCGCTTGCGAAAATACGAATTAGTCCGAACACGAAAAATCCCGTCTAGCAAAATTTCGAATGATTACGAATCAACAGGACCGAAAAGAAACGAACCGAAACTAACCGAATTTTTCCGTTGTGCACAAGCCTAATTACTACCATTTTAGGTAGTCCAAGATATATTTATTAATGTCCATTATTTCCTGGCTCACCCTGTGTCCAAAGTGACCCCCCGTCACAATTATTTAATAGTTATTTATTATATTATAATTTATGATTTTTTTTTTTTACTTTATCATACCCGGGATGTCTACTAGTCTCTTGTTTGGACAGATTTAAGTGAGTTATTCCTAAGAATTACAGGCCTACAATATAAAACGCCAAATTTCCATGTAGAATAACGGTACCGCTTTCAGCACCTAAAATCTGACAGAATCATACCGCCAGGGAGGTTAAAGGAGAATTGTACAAAAAAACAAGATTGGTTAAACCCATAAGTGCTTTTTTACCACTACTATTCCTTTATATTGGCTTTTGAAAATTACAAATGCAGCAATTTAGAAATCAGGTGAAAGTTTTAGCACTGGGAAAACACTTTTTGATAGATAAATAGTGCATTTTATATACATCTATATAGATCAGACCAAAATAAGGAGGAATGGGGAACAGAGGGACATTGCTCCAAATCAGGGAGTGACCCTCAAAATCAGGGACAGTTGGGAGCTATGGATCAGTCACTGTGAAGCCCGTCCTCGTGTTTTCTGTCTCTGTGAATGGACGAGAAAGATACATTGTATCCTTCTCTGTCCTTGCAGAGATAGAAAAAAAGGTTTGATATAGGTCAATGCCAGGGTTAGTGTTTTGGCCAAGGAGAGGGTCAAAGGTCAGTGCCGGGGTCAAAGGTCATGGTCAGTATTTTTTTTGTTTTAATTAGTATCAGTGCCAGTTAGGGGTTTATTTACTAAAGCTAGGGAGGGCAATATTAGTCACAATTCTGCAGAGAAATCAGCTTCGAGGTTTTATTGCCAAAGCTTAATTAATCAAGCTGAGGTTAGAAGCTGATTGGTTTCTCTGCAGAAATGTGACTCATCTTGGCCTCTCTAGCATTAGTAAATAAACCCCTCAGTGTCAGTGTATTTTTGGTAGGATAAAAAAAGCAAAATGCACACTATTGTTTCTGGGCTGCACTACGGGTACAAACAACAACTAACATACACATATGTGGTATCGCTGCGTTGTTCTTCGGTGGTAGGTTATGGTAATAGCAAGAAATATACAGCTAAATTTTAAAAAATATGTTTTTTTACTATTTTGGGCTAGATTTTCTTTGATATTAAAAGAAAAGATCAGGAGATATCCATTACCATTTACCACCAAATGAAAGCTCAATTTGTCCTGAAAAAAACGTGGTATAATCCACCTGGATGCACAAAGTAGTTGTGGTGATATGTATGGTTTTACTAACACATGTCAAAGTTGCAAAACTGGGCTTAGGCATTAAGATTTGTTTTACCCTTAAGCTCGAAGGAGTTAAAGGAGAATTATACAAAAAAAATAAAATTTGTTAAACCCACAAGTGCTTTATTTTACAACTATTATTCCTTTATACTGGCTTTTTAAATTTACAAATGCAGCCAATTAGAAATTTGATGGAAGGTTTAGCACTGGGAAACACTTTTTGAAAGATAAATACAGTAAAACCTTGGATTGCAAGCATAATTCAAACCGAAAACATGCTTGTAATCCAAAGCACTCGTATATCAAAGCAAATTTCTCCATAAGAGATAATGGAAACGCAGATGATTTGTTTCACAACCATTTATTCATTAGTCCTTCCGTTTATAGTCCATATAACAAGATTGTAGCAATGTGTGCGGTCCATCCACAAATGGAAGCCTCCACAAGGGGATTAGAAGCAAAATCCAGCAGGAGCTACAGAGTATAGGGAAACCTCCTGAAGCCATTCCCAACCCTACTTTCACATACAGTAGCTCCCAACTGTCCCTGATTTGCAACAAAGTCCCTCTTTCCTCTGCATTTGTCCCTCATTTTGGTCTGATCTTTACAGTTGTATATAAAATGCACTGCAGTAAAACCTTGGTTTGAGAGTAACTTGGTTTGAGAGTGTTTTGCAAGACATGCAAATTTTTCAAATATATTTTGACTTGATAAACGAGGGATGTCTTGATATACAAGTAGTGTCACGTCACAACTGAGTATAAAAGAGAAGAGAGGCACCTATAAGTGTAGCAATATGGTTAAATTTTATGAAGTTACAACATTTAGCAACTCACATGGCTGATGATTAAAAGAGGCACATCTAAGTATGCAGGCATCCAGGGTAAAGCTGTCCACAGAGACCATCCCCCGCACCGCCGGCTCTCACCGCTGTCGGTCTGCAATCGTGACCGGGAAGACTACCTTGCAGTAGAGCGATCTGAAAGCGAGGCTTGACGCGCTCGTGGAATGCAGCATGGAAGGGATGACGTTGATGGCAGTGCCACAGACGGTCTATGTGAACAGCTTTCCCCCGGATGTCTGCATACTTAGATGTACCTGTTTTAATCATCAACCATGCGAGTTGCTAAATGTTGTACCTTCATTAAATGCAACCATATTGCTACAGTTTGAGGCGCCTCTCTTCTCTTTTATACTCAGTTGTGACGTGACGCTACTCGTATATAAAGACATCACTCGTTAATCAAGTGAAATTTTATTTAAAAATTTTGCTCATCTTGCAAAACACTCTCAGACCAAGTTACTCCCAATCCAAGGTTTTACTGTAGTGCATTTTATATACAACTGTATAGCAGGGCCGTCTTAATAGCATTATGGGCCCCTGGGCAAAGTAATGCTCCGCGGCCCCCTACCAGCTTGCCCCAATTTACACACCAAAGTATAAACAGTTAATAGAATTAAGCATATATTTATTAGTACTTTCAATAAAATCGATTTTAAACAATAAAAAAACATGCCATAAATCAAAGACAAGAAAACACAAATAACACAGTATGAGGGAGACAGGAGGGCAAAGTACAGGTTCTGGGACCAATCTGGGACACAGCCATCCCGGGACAGCTTAGTAAAAAGTGTGACTGTCCCAAAAAATCCAGGACAGTTGGCTAGTATTATGTAATGCAAGATTATCATGGGGCCCCTATGCAACTGGGGCCCCTGGGCAATGCCCAGGGGTGCCCATGCATTAAGAAAGCCCTGCTGTATAGATCAGACCAAAATGAGGGATAAGTGAGGAGGAAAGAGGGACAGAGGGACATTGTTCCAAATCAGGGACAGTTGGGAGCTACTGTATGTGAAAGTAGGGTTGGAAATGGCTTCAGGAGGTTTCCCTAAAGATGGCACCAGCTTCAGCAACATCAAAATAAATAAAACATCAGCTGTCATCAAAGTAAGGACACTCTAATGGCACTGGTTAGCTTGGAATGGGGATTGCAGTAAGGATCTGTGTTTAACAGGACTGGGCACACTGAGCTTACTACCGCTTTACATATCTAATTCTTTCGGGACGTCAAATTCTTTCTCACATCTAAAGAGATGCTGGGGTTACCATATTTTGTATTTCAACAATATGTGGTCATTAAACCTGCATGAGATAATTTTGTTACATTTTGGCTACAACGTATTGTGTTGCCATGGTGCAGTAAAAAGAAATCTGAATTTTACTTTGGTAGATCCAGAAATTTAAGAAAAGCTGTTTGTTGGATACAAATATGTAATTTTAATAACATCACCTTTAGAAATCGCTACGGTAATGATAAATGTCAAATGCCATCAATTTTTAAACAACCCCAGAGTTCCACTTTAAGTGAAATCCATCTTGTGGGTCCCTTGTATCTGCAGTCAGTAATATGCTCAGGCTGAGCGCATGCATTATTTTAATACAAGCTCGTTATGGAAATGATATAAAATCCCTCGTGAGTATTCTAGACTGATAAATTTATCACACAAAGGGAAACAACATCTAATTATTCAATTTAGCATGTCATTAATAAACAGAAGAGAAATCTGCATTGCTACATTATTATTACTTTTTTTTTATATCTGCCATAGAAACAAAATACACAGAAACTAATTGTAAGACAGCATGTAAGTGTCACCCGGAGCAGAATTATATACTCCGGAATCCTGGGGAAAACACGGATACTTACAGGAAAACATCCTTAAACAGTATTTTGTTAATTATTGTACCAGGTCACCCCCCTGTGGCCTATTTTGCTACAGATTAATTAAGTTTATTTTATTCCCAGCTGCTTCATATTATAATTGTGATTTGGGCTGGTACTTTGTCATTGCTCCAATGTGTAGCTTGCAGCAGAATTGAGCTGTCAGCAATATTGTAATTCGGTTGATTTTTAAAGCTGCTAAATATTTGAGGATTGGGGATTAGGGATGTGGGAGAAATGTTGGCCGCGTACAGTACAGGACTGAATTGTTCTCTGTCGGATGATGAAAACCATGATGATGAAAACCATGGAAGATCCTTTGGCTAAGTTTAGAGTTGCATCTGAACAGCTCCGCCTCCCAAAAGCGATCTGTCAACATGACACCTCCTCACAGCCTGTTTTAACCCTGTAAATGCCACACTAACATCCATTGCACGCGTTTGCAGGGTGTTTGAGACACATCCCCATTTGTTCGAATGGGTCCCATTTGGCGGTCATACTGCCTGTTGAACCAAACTAGGGCAATTGCTTTTGCCGTGGGCGCGAAGCAAAGCAACATGGTTGCAGCATGTGAACGCCCCTGTCTGCTGCCTTTACAGCTTAAGAGGGGGCCATTAGTGGGTGCTAAAAACATGGCCCTTTAAAAGCCCATTGGGCACCTCCACTGTCCATGAGCTTTATATGTGCCTGATGACTATAAATCAGCAAACAGATCTAGAGGGGGCATTGGCATATACACTATATTGTCAAAAGTATTGGGACACCTGCCTTTACACGCACATGAACTTTAATGGCATCCCTGTCTTAGTCCGTAGGGTTAAATGTTGAGTTAGCCCACCCTTTGCAGCTATAACAGCTTCAACTCTTCTGGGAAGGCTGTCCACAAGGTTTAAGAGTGTGTCTATGGGAATGTTTCACTATTCCTCCAGAAGAGCATTTGTAAAGGTCAGGCACTGATGTTGGACAAGAAGGTGAGAAGGTACTATCAGGTTGAGGTCAGGACTATGTGCAGGCCAGTCAATTTCCTCCACCCCAAACTCGCTCATACATATCTTTATGGACCTTGCTTTGTGCATTCCAGTAACGGGAATTCTTAAGGTGTCAGCATACCAAGATATTTTGGACAATTTCATGCTCTCAACTTTGTGGGAACAGTTTGGCGATGGCCCCTTCCCCTTCCTGTTCCAACATGACTGCGCACCAGTGCACAGAGCAAGGTCCATAAAGAAATGAATGAGCAAGTTTGTGGTGGAGGAACTTAACTGGCCTGCACATAGTCCTGACCTTAACCCAATAGAACACCTTTGGGATGAATTAGGGCAGAGGCTGTGAGGCAGGCCGTCTCATCCAACATCAGTGTCTGACCTCACTAATGCGCATCTGGAAGAGTGGTCAAACATTCCTATAGACACACTTCTAAACCTTGTGGACAGCCTTCCCAGAAGAGCTGAAGCTGTTATAGCTGCAAAGGGTGGTCCAACTCAATATTGGACCCGACGGACTAAGACTGGGATGCCATTAAAGTTCATGTGCGTGTAAAGGCTGGCGTCCCAATACTTTGGACAATATAGTGTACTTATAGCATGTCCCCAATGCTTTGCATTTTCTGGATGAATGCAAAGTGTTTTCTGATATGACAAGGTGGAGGGTGTGATGTAAACCCCCACCTTGTGCTGTTGGATCCTGCATTATTTAAAGTCTTGCCCACACCCCCCGCCAGTGTCATCTTCCGGTTCGGTTCGGGTAAGTAGAGATGGGGGAGCTGGCATAGGCATTCACCAAGAGTGCGTGACTGTACTCTCTGTTTTCACCCCCTTCCTCCATTCATAGAAGCTATTCCATGATTTATATAAATTAACATTTTTCTATGAATGGAAGATGAATAACGTAAGGAAATATGAATAAATTAAAGGTCCGCCTAATCCATTCATAGAATGCTTTTCATTCATTGAGGCTATAGTGCAGCTTCTATGAAAACACAAAGGTGGCAGAAAAGTTGTGCATAGTCAGCATTCTAACCCCCCACGCAAAGGAAGATTATGATGGTAGGTATAGGAAGAATTCAATAGACTGGGTCAGGCAGCACTGTACTGTGAGAACTGTAGTGCAGAGGTGAGAGACTCTACTGTAATCAAGAAATTTGAACTGCATTTCCTAGAGAGAGAATGCCAGGAGGAGGGGAAAGAGCTGCATTTTCTCAAGCTGTACAGGACATGACATGCTCTTGCCATGAGGGTGCCTGGATAGTGCACATCGCTCTCCAGTGATCACCGCCATTGCTGCATAATAGCAACATGAGCAGGATCCAGAGTGCCAACAGACAGAATCACCTGGGTACAGAGCAGGGTAGACTAATTGCTGTGTGCAACCAGAAAGTGAGCAGCAATATCGCTGGAAGAGATGAGCTGCTGATGTTGGTATTTACTATCTGCTGCTAGAGAGACTCAGCCATTTGGGACCTAAACATACAGCCATGTAGTTATTGTTGCCTGTAGGCTTGACTAGGAATATTCTCAATGGTACAACTGGGCCCAAATGCTAGCCGGCTGAAGAGTTACAACTAAAGACTGTACCTATTGCTTATGTTAAGAGGACATTGCACCATATCCTATCCATTCTCCTAGAATGCACTCTAGACTTCTTATAGTATTATTATTAACATTGCATTTAATGCTTATATAAACTGTTTATTATTGGCTAAATAATGAATTAATCCCAGTCTGGTGGTATAGATCAGTGTTTCTCAACTCCAGTCCTCAAGGCGCCCCAACAGGTCATGTTTTCAGGTTTCCATTATTTTGCACAGGTGATTTGATCAGTTTCACTGCCTTAGTAATTACCACACCCCTTTCATCTGAGGGAAATCCTGAAAACATGACCTGTTGGGGCGCCTTGAGGACTGGAGTTGAGAAACACTGGTATAGATTTCTATCCTAAGTTACTTTGGCATAGTGATTATACTGTCTAGTGGACTGTGTCTTAAACCACCATCTGTGTTTTTATTTTTGCTCAAACCACCATTTAGTCCAACCCGTACCAATACATTGAGTTCATTTGCCACTAAATTGTCTTGTCCATTTCCTGATGCTAATTTACAGCCAACTTAAAGGTATCAATACTTGTGTTCTTATAAGTGTTTGCAGTAAATTCCATTCAACCAGGTGTGTCTGAGGGGCTGAGGTTGTTCTTGGAGTTGAGACGCAGAACAGAGAACCCAAATTACCAAATGGCTCCTGCTGGGGTGTAGCCTACATACCTTTTAATTATTGACCAAATGCAATACTAATTTCACCTACCCTACTTCTTGTAACCATTGAATGATTACACACATACAGGTATGCTCTATACAATAATTATATGTGTGGAAATATCAGTTCTCTTATATATTAAAAATAAGTCAATATCCATATTTTTATATACCCTTTTTCAACAGAAAAACAATTCCATTTCAAAAGTCGCTCTGTATTTCTTCAGTATAATAACAATCATTTTGGCGAGCAGACAAAGCTTAGAATGAAGCCTAATTTTTCCTCTAGCTTCATTTAGATTGCATTAAGCCAAGGATACACAGCATTATTTTGCCTCTATCAAAAGACCCTTCTTTCATGTTGTATGCTTGTATTCTATTTGCTTTGAAGGAGTTTCATGATATTCCAATTCATTACTTAGACAAAAATATCTCTCGTGGACAATGGAAATATTTCCACTTGATTACACCAGTATAATTACTGCATGTGCGGATGCAATTAAAGAGGCACATTTATTTTCTGTGCTGGGTGTATTAATATTGCATGACATTTTAGCAGCCAATAGGAAGCTAGGACTGCAGAATATCTGGATTATATATAGCTCGGTTACTGCACAAAATAAATATTTACAGACACATGAGATCTATTGCCATTCATCAGGGAAATAGTCTTTATGAAGCATGTGGAGCTGTCATTTTTTTCCAGCACAATGTAAACTAATGCCTTTTTTAGTTGAAAGATACTATGGTCTTATTGCTTTCAAGCAGAGGAAGGCAACCCTAAAGAGATGGAGATCTACCTAAACAACATGGGCGAAGTCAAAGATCACCACGCACAGTGTTGCCCAGTGTTGCCCAGTGTCGCCCACTCACACCTAAATTAAACCTCTAATTGCCGTACTACTGTGTTACAATCGTGTTCATTGCATGGCAGAGGAAAGGAAAAACGTACCGCTCAAAAGCTTGAGAATTCACCAAATAGCTGCTTCCGCCCGGTCACTCACACAGGTGCTGGCTCTGCACTGAGGCATGGGAGAAAAAGAAACCCTGGACTGCCACACTCTGTATAGACAGTTATTTATTCCAAAATTTCAGGTAAAAAATCCAAATTCAAAATAAATCCATAAATCCAAAACAACAAATGCAGATAGTGTGCATGCAGGGAAGGGTGGCTAACGCGTTTCACGTCACGAATTGACGCTTACTCATAGCTTGCATGGCAATCGTGTGTTTAAATCAGGTGGTGAGGAGGCAACATATCGCCTCCTCACCACCTGTCAAACACACTTGGATCGCTTTTCAAAGGAGCAGAAGTGCCTGTTGAACTTGTGAATGAGCCCTTAGTTGCGTTCAGGAGCGGCACCCTTAGGGTTTTTTCACACGTAAAGGTGGGGGGGTGGTAAAACCTTACAGGCAGCAGCCAAGGGTGTACACAAGCCGCAGCAGGAATTAAATCCCCTGTTTCTTTTGGTGGGTGCTACCACCTGCCAATTGGGACCTATTGAAGTAAATGGGGCAACTCTGCAAGCGCCTCGCAACTGCATGCCTCTGTGGGGTCCAAGGAGTTAAAGCAGGAGGTGAGAAAGCAATACAACACTGCCTACTTTAAACTCCTGTTTGCTGTTCTGCACAACCTGCACAAAGTGGCCTCATTCACTTGGCAGGTGCTACACCAGCTAACCGTGACAAGGCAGATCACAACCAAAAACACCCTGAAGCACTTAGGACTGTATATTGTGCCTCATGTATTGTGTCACAACTGGGTCAGAAATACAATGTCTTAGTCAACAGAAGGACCTCAGTTTGTCATACTAAAAATGCACAAGTTTTATTCAAATAGTCTCTATGCAAAAAATGAGTTAAAAACAATGAGAAGAAAATTCCATGTGAAATACTGCTGGATGGTTGTCCACCACACTGTAGATCTTACCCAAAGAGGTGGCTTCAACCCTGATGCCTTTGGTAAACGGGTCCTACCGCACTGATGAAGATGGTATGCCGAGGGCCTGAAGTCACAGAACTACTGCTGGCTGCAGCGCTATTGGACTGGTGGCCAGGATGCCAATCCAATTCCCTGTGAGGGGACACGGCCGTCGGGCTGCAAAGCCAGAGATGATGTCACTGGAGCAGTGTCAGTGGAGGGCAGGGACAAAGCTAGGATGTTGGGGAAGCCATCACAGGAATGTGCCAGAGCCAAGGACAGGGCCATTCTGGGAACCAGGCATGACGTCACAGAGTCATGCCAGGAGAGTCACCTGGTGACTTGATAAGGTGCAGCCGCATGAAACGCGTTGTGATGGTGACACGAGTACACGTTGTGGGTTTCATCGGCTTCCACTTATTACGGCTTTCTTCTGGGTTGCCTCTCTCCTGGCGCAACTCTGTGAGTTTTGGTGCGCGTTCACAAAGTGTGCAAAACCTGCAGGATAAAATAGTAATCTATAGCTAAGCACAGCAAACTTGCAGGAAGGCTGGAGGCACACTGCACCCACGGTGTGGATAAACAGCAGCACATCAGTGTGAATTCAGCCCTATACTATTATTCCCAGTGTATTGCTTCACACTGACCTGAAGTTCTTTTCTTTCCTGCTGCTGGCACCACTATCGAGTTGGTATCACTCCGCATAGGACAGGAGCCAGCACTGCATTGGCTTTTGCAACTCTTGCACCCTACTACAGCTCCAGCTTTACAAGTGGTCCCTCTGCATTGCACTCTGTTTGATGCTTTGGGATGGCGGATCAGCAAGCCCAGACTGTGATCTACCAGTCACCTGCCCACAATCTACTTGTAGATCGCAATCTATGGGTTGCTGACCCCCGCTTTCAAGCAAACCTGTCAGTGTTTGCAATATTTGTAAGAGAACATTGCTGCCTAATGCAGGCAGCACTGGGTGCATGTAGCTTTATTATGTGTTGTAATCCTTTCTGATGTGCCCATGTACTACTCCATTGCATTGGGTCATTTAAAAAAAGGACCACTGACCTGACAAGCTTGAACCCTACTTTTCTCTTCCCCTCCCAGTCCCGACTCCTCTCTGCCCTTACTCCTACCTTCCCCTACTCCTCCCTTCCAGTTCATCTCCCTGACCTCAACCTTGCTTGCCCCTATTTCTACCTTCCCCTAATCATCCCTGCCCTATTTCTTCCTATAATCCACTCTCGTTGTCTCTATTCTTCCAATTCCCTACTTCTCACTGACCCTATTTCTCCTCTCTTTTATTACTTCCTGCCCCTACTCCATCCTGCCTCTACACCTACCTCACTAAACTCTACCACACAGTTACTCCTCCCTTCCCCTACTTTTCCTTGCCTCTACTAATCCCTGCCATTTACAAACCAATAAGGCCCCTTTCACACTGGGGCGGTTTGCAGGCGCTATTGTGCTAAAAATAGCGCCTGCAAACCGTCCCTAAACAGCGGCTGCTGTTTCTCCAGTGTGAAAGCCTGAGGGCTTTCACACTGGAGCAGTGCGCTAGCAGGACGGTAAAAAAAGTCCTGCTAGCCGCATCTTTGGAGCGGTGAGAGGAGCGGTGTGTTTACCGCTCCTCCACCGCTCCTTCCCATTGAAAGCAATGGGAAACCGCGGTAATACCGCCGGCAATGCGCCTCTGCAGAGGCGCATTGCCGGCGGTATTAACCCTTTTTCGGCCACTAGCGGGGGGTTAAAACCGCACTGCTAGCGGCCGAATACCTCCGCAATTCCGACGGTATAGCGCCGCTAAAAATAGCGGCGCTATACCGCCACCGCACCCACCGCCCCAGTGTGAAACCAGCCTTACAGCACACAGCATCCAAAACAGCACTCTCACTATTTTGTTGACTGGGGAAGAGGAATGGAATGGAGGCAGAGAACCAATTCTGGGAGTGTCGGGGCCTGGACCTAAACCCAGGACCTCTGCTTTGTCTGGCAGTAACTCTTCTTGCTGAGTCACCTAAAATGCTGGACAGCATCCTGGATAATTCCTTGAATAATCCTGCCTTGAACCTTGTTTCTCTTGAATTTTGAAACCTTTGCTCCTCCAATGAACTTCCTGATTAAAACCATGTCTCTGCACTTCCTGTTTGATAGATTATTGTGCTCTCTCCAGCCAAAAACAAACATGTTGTACTTACCTGTTCTGTGCAGTGGTTTTGCCGCTGTTCTGTGTGTCCATTCAGACACAGAGCCGTGGCTTGGCTCCGCCCCCTCTCTCTACTGACTTTGATTGAAAGCAGCAGGAGCCAATTGTGCCAGCTGCTGTGTCTCAGCCAATCAGCAGGTAGAGTCCCGGACAGCCGAGTCTCTTGTGCAATATCACTAGATCGAGATGGAGCTCATCTAATATTAGAGGGGCTGAGGGGGGGGGGGGCTGCTGCACACAGAAGGTTTTTTTTTAATGCAAAGAATGCATTAAGATAAAAAAAAAATAATCATGTCTGGCAAAGTAGCAGGTTCACTTCTACTCTAGGTATTTAGAGCATAGGGCACTTTCCCTTTACTTCCGGAATGCAGCTCTGGGCGCCTAAATGACCAATTATCAAACTCCACTGATATCACATGTGGGGGTGAAAAAGTTCTCAGACCCGTGGAAGCTTTAGCCAGACTGGCTTGGTTCTTACACATGGATTTTTTTTTTCATGCATGAGCAAATATTGGATTTACTTAAAGTGGTTGTAAAGTCTTGTTTTTTCTCTAAAAATAACAAACATGTTATACTTACCTGCTCTGTTGCAGGGGACTTGCACAGGGCAGCCTGGATCCTCCTCTTCTCGGGTCCCTCTTTGGCTCACCTGTCGATTGCCCCCACAGCAAGCAAGCTCCTTGCTGAAACGGAGGACTCCCGCAGGGATGCCACTCACAGCGCCGGAGCCTGCAAACCCCGGAAGAAACACTGGAGGAACATATCAGTCCCTTCAGTGGTGACCGTACGCCACTGCAGGGGCTTTATTATAAGGTAAGTATGTCATAATGTGCTAGTATGTGATGCATACTAGCACAATATGTCATTGTCTTGCAGGTTTTTCTTTTTTCAGCGATTTACTACCGCTTTAAAGTGTTACTAAACCCACATCAGTAAAATCTGTCTGTAAATGCAGTAAAGCATGCTTATTATACTCACTGTGGAACCTAAGGAGTTAATCATGCGCACTGTGTAAAAAGGCTTTTTGATCATGTCTTCTCTGATCCTCCCCTTCTTTTACAGTCCCCAATCCATCTACTGATTGAACAGAGCCTTGGGGGCACTCTGCATATTCTCAGTTTGGTGTGTATTGTTGAGAGATTTTTTTTTTGGGAGGATGCATGTGATCGGCACAGTGCCAATCAGCACTGTCCAGACAGAGGGTCATGGGTCCTGCAGCCTCATAGGACAGTCAGAATAGAATGAAAACTTCTTCTACACGCTTTAACCAGACACTGATAGAACTGCTGATGAGAAAAGGTATTTAGTAGTTTCTATTTACTAAAATAATTGCATTTCCATGTTCTGTGTACTGTGGGGGACCAGAATACAGGGTCAGTCCTGGTGTTTTGGCAGTTGGAAAATAACTTCCTGCCTCACTCCTGGAACAAAACAGAGTCAGGCTAATCACCACTCAATTCAATGAATGAAGACAAAGCTTCCTCCAACTGTCTAAGTCTGAGATCATGACGTCATGTTTTCTGTGTGTGCTGCAGCGGGCAGCAATAAAATGCAAGCACGTTGCACTTTATCCCAGCACACTCTACAGAATAGCATATCACTGTACAGCAGCGCAGCACATCTGTGATTTTGTACACTTCAAATAAAGTTCAGTGAGAAAAAAAAAAGGAGCTGTGTGATACGCGGGATTGTGCACCACACTGCCCCCTACCACAGTTGGAACGGTCAGCTGCCAGAGAGGGAACCGCAGTGGTTTACCTCTCCAGTAGCTATACGTTCTGTGTGAATTATCCCTAAACTGGATCACAGCAGTACAATAAAAAGGAATGTGCAGATTTGGAGGAGACTGAGAGCAATAGAAGGTGTTTTTTTGATTTAAGAATACAAACAGGAATAGAATATATTTTTTAAACCAAAATTTTGTGTCACTTTAAAGAATATGTAAACCCAACATTTAATATTCCTGGTATGTGGCTGCTGTACCATGTACTTGTATGAAAAAGTATCCTGTTCTCTTTGTATTACTTCCTTTGTGTGAAACCCCTGGTGTTCCTGACAGTCCCTCTGCTTTCCTATTAAAAGCTGACCACACTAAGCATGGTCATTCTCTAGCTGAGCGGAGATTTACGTCCAGTCCATATGCTCTTTTCCTCTCCTTCTATTTGTCCCCCCAATATTCTGGTCTTACTTTATCCCCCACGTACTTTTAGTTCCCTAAATCCCCTTTCCCCTCCTTTTCCTCCCCCTTCCCTCTGCTCCCTCTCCCCCTTCCCTCTCCTCCCTTCCCTCCCCCCTTTTTTTCTTTCCCTCCTGCCTCCCTTTTTTTCTTCCCTCTCTCCTCTACCCCCTTTGCTCTCCTCCCTTTCTCCCCTCCCCCCACTCCCTCTCCTCTCTCCCCCTCCCCCTCTCTCTCCCCCCTTCCCCCTCTCTCCTCACTTCTTCCCCCTCTCTGCCCCCCCAATTTTACAATTAATATATTTTTTAGTTTTTTTTGTAGTCATAACCTAGTTATTCTGTGTTTCTAAATGTTTAAACATAATAATTTTATGATATGCTTACAATGTATGTAACTTTATTATTAATCTACTGTCTGTATTGTTTACCAGATATAAGCTCTGTAAATGCTGCATAGTGGATCCTGAAGAAGCCCTCTTTCTGGGCGAAACGTGTTAAAAAAAATACACCTCGTACCATCCAGTCAAAAACAGATGATTACAGTGGATATTTGTGTATTATTTGGTATTCCTGCATAGAGAAGTTTCTTTCCCCTTTTTCCATATATTTTTTCCATTCCTGCATAGAACCTACACTTCTGCGTTTTTTCTTTTAAATAATCTTGTATAAATAAAACATTATGTGATTTACTATTGGTTTTGTTATATTGATTTATTTACCCTTTAGGCACTTAAAAATCCCCATTTCCCATGGGTTATCCCTTTTTCCTTCAATGTGCTCTCCTCCAATGGTCAGACTTGTCCTGACATAACCCCCCCCCCTTTCCACACACAGCCAATTACTGGGAAGATTAGTGTCTGCTGTTTCTCCTCCCCCAGCTCTTAAGCAGCTGAGACCAGAGGAAATGTGATCACTTATAAAAAAGGGGAAAAAAAGGTATTTATAGTGTTTATTTATATCTATACACAAATGTTTTGCCTTTCATTTCTATTGGTTGTTTTACAAGGTGAAGGTTTACAATCACTTTAGGTGGGGGAGAGGCCTAGTGCATTACAATCTGCCTTAATAATAGTCCACGTAAATAGGCTGTGTTCCCAGAAGGCTGTTCAAGGCTTGATTTTGAATTTTGACAGCAGCTTACAGTATAAAAAAAATAACATTTCTAATTGATGGATCTCCCTTGAAAAGTTTAACATGCATATCAGAAATCTATTTACCATGTAATTAATGAGAAATAGTTGTTGAGCGCTTAATTAGGATTGCAATAATGTAGCAGACTTGTAAAGGATTTTTAGGCGCTGAACTGGCAGTTAATAGCAAACTAATTAGATATCGATGTGTGCATGTAATTGGAGTTTCTGATGTGTGTATGTAAAGCACATGTCCATTGCTTCAGCATTCCAGACATGCAAATGGAGCAGCAACAAAAACAGAAATTTCTTTCAAATGTATTTATGTGGCAAAAATGCTGTTTTTTCCTCCTATAATAATCTCATCCATTAGAGAGATGAATCACAATTTCCATATGGGAAATTATCCTAAGTTTAGGAAAAAAGTAATCAAGAAAATAACAAGTTTTTAAATGTCACTTTTTCTGGGGGGGCATGATGCCATAATGCTGAAGGAGCAAAATAAGATTGACTTAATAATATCTACAAATAAATACCTACACTGAATAGTAAAGGAAGGAAAGACTTAAAATCCAACTCCAGGAAAAAAATTTTTTTAAAGAGGATCTTCACCCTATGAACACAAATTTTTAAGTCAAAATACTGTAGCTGCTGACTTTTAACTACTTCCAGTCCGGGCATTTTCGAGCATTTTCAGGCACTTTTTGTTCACATGTAACAATCAGTATTTTCTGCTAGAAAATTACTTAGAACCCCCAAACATTATATATATTTTTTTTAAAGCAGAGGCCCTAAAGAAATAATTGGTGGGTTTTGCAATTTTTTGTCACACAGCATTTTTTGAAAAAATACACTTTTTTTAATTTTAATGCAAAGAAAACACAATACATAACCCAATTTTTTGTAAAATATAAAAGATGAAGTTACGCTGAGTAAATAGATACCAAGCTTGTCACGCCTTAAAATTGGGCACATTCATTTTACTAGCCATAGGCAATGTTTAAAAGCCTTTACAGGTTACCACTTTAGATGTACAGAGGAGGTCTAGTGTTACAATTATTGGCCATGATCTGATATTCGTGGCGATACCTCACATGTGGGGGACGATTTCGTTTGCGAGCAAGCATGGAAGGACGGGGGCACTTTACATTTTTTTTATTATTATTATGTTTTTATATTTTTTTTAAACAGTTTTTTAACCACTTAAGCCCTGGAAGAATTTACCCCCTTTCTAACCAGGCCATTTTTTGTGATACAGCACTGCGCCGCTTTAACTGACAATTGCGCGGTCGTACAACGTTGTACCCAAACAAAATTTATGTCCTTATTTCCCCACAAATAGAGATTTCTTTTGGTGGTATTTGATCACCTCTGCGGTTTTTATTTGTTGCGCTATAATCAAAAAAATTGCGTAAATTTTGAAAAAAAACACAATATTTTGAACTTTTTGCTATAATAAATGTCCAAAAAAAATGTCTTCATCGGTTTAGGCCGATATGTATTCTTCTACATATTTTTAGTAAAAAAAAATCGCAAAAGGAAATATATTGATTAGTTTGCGCAAAAGGTATACCGTCTACAATATAGGGGATAGATTTATGACATTTTTATTATTATTTTTTTTTTTTACTAGTAATGGCGGTGATCTGAGATTTTTATCGGGACTGCAACATTGCGACGGACACATCGGACACTTTTGACACTTTTTTGGGACCATTGACATTTATACAGCGATCAGAGCTAAAAATAGCCACTGATTACTGTATAAATGTCACTGGCAGGGAAGGGGTTAACACTAGGGGGCGATCAAGGGGTTAAATGTGTTCCCTAGATGTGTTCTAACTGTGGGGGGAATGTGGATGACTAGAGGAGGAGAGAGATCGTTGTTCCTACTTGGTAGGAACACACAATCTCTCTCCTCTCCACTGACAGAACCGGGATTTGTGTGTTTACACACACAGATCTCGGTTCTCGCTTTGTCACGAGCGATCGCGGGTGCCCGGCGGTCATCGGGCACGCGCGTCGGCCCTGGGGACACGCCTGCTACTTCGTCTTAAAGAGTCGACGTACAGAGTCGTGCAGCAGTGCCATCCTGCCACAGTATAACTGCGGCGGCTGGTAGGGAAGGGGTTAATTTTTTATTTTTTTAGCACTTTTATTTTAAAGTTTACATTCCTTGTGACAGCAATAGGCATGTGACAGGTCATCTTAATGGAGAGATCTGGGGTCTATAGGACCCCAAATTCCTCCTCCGCACTTAAAAGCATTCAAAAATAGACCAAGATCAGTGTTTCTAAATGTTTTCGATTTTCAAAAACTGGCGCCGATAGTTTCCGAGTAAACCGGAAGTGATGATGTGTTATCGTTTCCTGTTTACTATAACGAACAGTCGATCAAAGCCGATCAATGCTTTGTTCGGCAGTCCGGCCAACCAGCAGACATGCCAGTTGGTCTCTCAGGTCTCCCGGTGGGCTGGGAGAGCCCCAAGAGAACCGCGGAACGCAGTGGGAGGGCGGGGAATGTTCCCTCCTGCTGCTTGTAATAGCAACCGAGCAGCTGGTGAGCCGCCCCGGTTGCTATTACAAGACAGGCATCATCCCGGTATAACCACCGAAAGTCCAGCGACTTACTGGTACATCATTGAACGGGATGTGGTTACACGTCCTATGATCCAGCGCTGCCCTCACTTGAGCTGGTTCTTCAATGGTCTTCAGGTCCCCGCGCTGGCATCTTTAGTGTGGGAAGCCACCTGTGATTTCTTGTGGCTTCACAGCCAACTGCACAAGCCACGCTTTGTGAATGGTCCCGCAGCCTTCTGGGCCCAGAAGACTGCGGGCAAAGGGGGCCAAAACTTCCGCTCGTATCCTTTAACCAATCCAAGTGGAAATGGAAGCAGATGCCTGTCAAAACCAGGTGCCCACTCCCCCTCAAAGAAGTGTCCAAAGGTGATAGAGGAAAGGAGGAGGAGGAGGCAGAAAAGTGGATTTCCCCTTTGGGTGAAGTTCTGCTGTAATTAGTGCATTGTGAATCAATTACCATACTCCTCAGTCATAATTCCAAACAACTCGCCCTAAGCCATCCTACAGTGTAATGGTTCAATGTCATAGTTTCCTCTATGAGCGAAGCTAATATCCTTCCCTGGGGGCCAGACATTTTTCCTGCTCATTCTCTTCTTGAACACTGGTTCCTTCACCGCCCCTGTGAGTTTGCCTGCCTCTGGAACCTGTAAGAGAGGACCCGGTCACTGGAAGTGTTGCCTCCACCAATTTGCATTGTGAACATCATGGAGGCAGTGATGTGGACACCCGAAAAAGGACCCTAGGAACTAAAGAGAAGGAGAGAAGGCTTGTCATGCGACCATGGCTTCAAGTAAGTAAAATGGCCATTTGGGCAGGTTTTCAGTTAAGTCACATAGTCACATAGTTAATCTGGTTGAAAAAAGACACAAGCCACAATCCGCCACCATCTGTGGATATAATCAATAATCCAAAACATAAAAGCATTCCTGCATGATCAGCACTGTCCCCAGCAGTGTCCTTTACTTTTATTTTGGGGAAATTCGGCCAGTGGACACCCGAGTTACACCTCCTACGACTCCTGAGGTCGCCGCCATCTTATAGGCCTGAGGCCTTCCAGAGGAATACGACTCCAGCAGTGGGCAAGGTAAAGAAACCAGCATCCGTCAATCCCTGACACCCATCCACCCACCTAGAGCAGTTCGGAGCTCGATTTGAGTCTCGGGGACATCCGCGGCTGGTGCGGCCTAGTGAGGCTTTCGGATCCCCGGTGTTTCCTGAAACAGCGCCCCGCGGGAGCGCATCACGGCAGGTCCGCAGGCCTCCACGCAGCACTCACCCGGACCCCCTTCCTGGGCCCATCCACAGCCGAGGGTTCCAATAAGCACTACCCACCTGCCTGAGCTATATAGGATTGTAATGCAGGTATACGGCGGCCATCTTGGTACACCCTGGCAGACTCCCAAGGCCTTCAGTCCCCCTGCAGCCTGACACAGACCCTGTCCCTCCACCGAATCCTCCAATCCAGTCAGTACGGCGCCCTAGTAGAGGATTGAGGTGGGTTTCATCCCTAAAAGCGGATAGCAACTGCAGCCCGGACCCCAAAGACCCGCTGGGCGGACATCTTGCTACTCCCAGCATCAGGATTGCAAAGGTCTCCCTTACCCCTCTGCAGATGCTCTTCTCCCTGTAACAAAATTAATGTGACCTGGCTTGATAGACTATCTACAGAGATCACCAACTAAGTGGGGGAAGGGGGAAAAAAAAAGAAAAGAAAAATAACTCTCTGGGGGGTCATACTGTGGTTGGGCTCCACTAGCCCTGACTAAATTCACAGCCATCCTGAGCCTGCGTTTTTGGTTTCAACCTCCTAACCACCCATTATTATTTTTGGACTCCCTATAAGCCATCACTTATCTAAATCGTTACCCCCCCAGCCGGCCGCTTACTCTTACTCTGCATTCTGGCCCTCGGCCGGCTCCATCCAATGCTGTTGGACCAAAGGTGACAAGATGAACTAAAAGACACATCCTTTAAATAAGTGGGGGTGCATGCGAGGCGCGATGCAAGATGACAACTCTCTGTAACAACTCCGCCAGCCAAAGAGGAAGATAGCTTGTCCGTGGGGCTGATGTGCAGACAAACCACCCAATAATCACCATCACCCCCGCAAGGTACATCTGTGCATGCCTGGAAACTACAGGACCCGTAGTCGCCGGTCAAAACACCCTCCAATCAACATCTTACTCTGATCCAAAGTGAAGGGCAAGATGTCCCAGGACAGTGCCCATCCCTCTCCACAGGCCTCTCCAACAACTCTACATGCCTCTCAGAAAACAGCCTCTTCCAAACAAGTAAGTGAGTTCCCCTTACAGCTCACCAAAGCCGATCTAGATGCTAGTCTCTCTATCATGTATGACAAGCTAGCTAACAAATTCCAATCAGAATTGAAGACATCCACCAGCACACTACAGCAGGAGATAGCTTCCTTGGGAGGGCGTACAGACCTGTTGGAGACAAAGCACGATGAATTGTCATTAGCCCACAATGATCTGAGAAAGGATTTTGAGCTATTAGCTGAAAACTATTCCGATCTCCAAACACATGTAGAAGATTTGGATAACAGAAACCGAAGGAACAATTTAAGAATCCGCGGAGTCCCCGAGTCTGTAACAGATTTAATGCCTGCTGTCTCAAGACTATTCCAGTCTCTCCTTCCTGACACCCCATCACATGTGATAGAATCCACAAGCCTCTGCGTCCCAAACCCCCTGGAGACAAGCCTCCTCGTGACATTGTCCTTTGTATGAAGGACTTTATCACAAAGGAGAATATACTAAGGGCCGCCAGAAACTTGCACAACATGGAGTTTGAGGGAGCAAGGATTCAAATATACCCTGACATCTCACAGGCCACCCTTGAAAGAAGGCGCAAGATGAAGGAAATAACATCAATCCTACAATCCGCCCATATCAGATACAGATGGGGATTTCCTTTCAGACTGATTGTTCCTCACAATGGCACCATATAGTCAGTTATAAATGTTGCAGAAGGCAAAGAGCTCCTGCTCAAATTAGGATTGCTGGATCCGGAAGTAAACCCAAGACTACAATCTACACCACACTCATTTCCCATTTGGGCCACTCCCTCCTCAAGACGCGATCAAAGAAGAATGAGATCATCCATGCGATTTGCCAACCCATGAGAGTTGCTTGAGTCAAGCGTGTTCTTTTTTTTCTTTTCCTCATTTTGTGATTTGCTGATGCGAGAAAGAAAGTTTTATTCCTATTTTAGGCTATTTCCATTCAGATGCGATTTGGTATCACATGAAAGACGTCTCAAGTAATTCTCTATCAGTTTTATCCTCTCTACAATTCTCTAATTCAAAAAGAAGTAGGAAGGGAATGAAGGACGCATCATGCAAGTTCATTATCACTCATTTCAACTACACGATTTGCTGGCCTATGATAGAATCCATTATTAAGGTAAAACTTTTCAACCCGTTTATGAGCTATGCAAATCCATGAAAGTCGCATCTATCTAGTCTGTTTTTCTTTCCTTTTTTTTTTTTTTTTAACTCTTATATTCGGTTATTCCTTGATAAATGCTACTAACAGGCAGTAAAACGCTAGCTCCTTTTTTGCACTATACCTGCCTAGGAAAATCGCACTCAACAAACCTCAAAATATTATCTCACCTGAGCGATTCGACAATCAAGGAAATATACCACAAACTAACACAAACTATCCAGTTTATCTATGGGAAATACTAGACCTTGAATGACACCCCAAGTAGTATTAATCTTTTGTTTTCATATTCGTTTTGTTTCACTTTTTTTTTTTCTTTTCTTTCTTTTTCTCACCCATGCGATCAGCGAATCCAGGTAAATCGCACCAATGTAATGAATCCTTTTCTCTTCCTGTCACAAGATAGCACTCACCACACTCTGAGGCATGTACTAAATTTTTTATTTTATTTTTTTCCATTGTTATATAAGTGGCTTCGTTAAAGCTGGAATTCTTATAACGCATGCACGCTAAATTTTTCAATTTGTTGGAAGACAGGGGTGGAGAAGATGGGGAAAGGGAAGGAAGAGAATAAAAATTAAATA
This sequence comes from Rana muscosa, assembly GCA_029206835.1. Taxonomy (NCBI): domain Eukaryota; kingdom Metazoa; phylum Chordata; class Amphibia; order Anura; family Ranidae; genus Rana; species Rana muscosa. Next base: position 76,103,406 of record CM055128.1, read on the forward strand.
GATAAAAAATGGAGAGTTGCTTAGTCTCTCCGCCTCCGCTAGATTGTCCCCCCTCTCACTTTTGGAGTCTAGATATGGATCTAACTGCAAGTTTTTTGGTGCTTTTGGTCCTACTCTTAGCCGCCCTTTTCGGCAAGACTCCCGTAGTGAGATATGGACATTTCTGTCCAAAGGTTATTGTTTTTAAGTCAAACTGTTTTTTTCAGCTTGATCCCTTGTCATTTTATATTCACTCTTTTCAGTTTTACAGCAAGTTAGGTAACATGTTCAGTTACCCTAGAATTTTTTAAATAATATTCTTCCGGTTTATTTTGGTGTGTTCTAATGTACTTAAGTCTCACACAAAAAACAGATTTATTGGATACTGGTTTGGTAGGGATTTCTTGCCTAAGATTTACACATCGCTATCACTATCGCTATCTTCTAGTTTGGTACTTACATACAATACACTTACATATTGGGGTGCTCGGTATGTTGCCAATCTATCACCATATTTTGATTTCATTATTCATTACTCAAAAATAACTATTTGTTATCACTATCTATCATGCCAGAGCATTCTTCTAAACATACTAAATGGGACTTAAAGTAATTTCCCACAATGCTAATGGCATAAATTCTTCTTTAAAGACCCAGAGAGTCGTTTTCTGATTATAAAGGGTTCCATAGGAGGACGTAAGATCACAACAGCCTCTGTATATGCACCTAACGAAGCTCATGCATCCTTTTTTCAAATTTCTTTGACACATTAGATAAATACTCCTCCCCCCATTTGATTGTAGGCGGAGACTTCAACTTAGCTGCACACTCAACATTAGATAGAAGTAGAGTTGCACCCTCATCCAAAGCCTTCCCTAAAACATTAAACCGTACATTACATAACCACCAACTCATCGACACATGGAGAGCACATAACATAGGCATCAAAAATTACACTTTTTACTCACACCCACATGATTGCTCCGCTAGATTGGATTACATCTTTTGCACCCCAATTTTAGTAGCTAATTCATCAAAGGCTGACATTCACTCTTGTCCCTGGTCGGATCATCAGATCGTATCTTTTTCCACTTCAAACATAGGTCTTGCCAATACACCACATAAATGGCGCATCAATGATGCACTATTAACAGACCATCGAAATATACATCAGCTAACTAGCGATATGGAAGAGTACTTTACACTTAACTCTTCCCCAGACATTCTTCCCACATCAAGGTGGATGGCCCACAAGGCTGTCATGAGTGGCCATCTAATCAAGATGGCTTCTACCAAAAATAGGATGAAACTGACTGACATAAAAACACTAACCAGAGATCTAGACAAGTTATACCATAAACACAGCCAATCCCCCTCTGGCGATATACTAAATCAAATTCAAGAAAAACGTACGGCCCTAGACACATTACTAACCTCAGACACAGAAAAAGCCCTTAGATGGTCCAAGGCAAGATTCTTATTATACAGTAACTCCTCATCCACCATGTTTGCTAGAAAATTGAACCAATCCATGAAACCTCCCCACACTTATAAACTGAGAAATGCTGCAGGCAACTTAATCTCCCATCCTAAAGGAGTCATAGAAATTTTTTAGAATTTTTATAAGAAACTGCTATCCTCTCCTCAAAACACCCCAAAACAATCCTTGACACAATGGCTTGATGAAATTCCTCTTCCCACCCTGTCTACCCAACAAATTGAGGCGCTGAATGCACCTTGTTCAGAAACAGAATTAAATAAGATAATAAGTTCATTAAAGACCTCCACGGCGCCAGGTCCAGATGGCTTTTCAACATCATATTACAAAAAATTTGCTTCAATTTTAATTCCCCACCTTTAACCATATCTTACAAGGCAACCAATTCCCTTCCAAAATGCTCCTAGCTAATATGTCCCTATGTCCTAAACCAAACAAAGACCACTCCATCCCACAGAACTTCCGCCCGATCTCAGTCATAGATAATGACCTCAAAATTTTCGGTAAGATGTTAGCGGATAGATTGGCCTCAGTCATCCCACCCTTAATCCACCCGGATCAATCAGGTTTTATCCCTGACAGGCAAATCACAGACAATATAGGATTAGCAACAAATATCATCCAAGACTCCAACCTACACACCAGAACCACACTACTACTTAGTTTAGACATACATAAGGCCTTTGACAGCGTCAGCTGGTCCTACTTAGACTCACTTCTCCCCAGATACGGTATAAGTAACGAATTTCTACACAGGTTTAAAGCCCTTTACAATTATCCACATACTCGTATCAAACTCCCCGGCCACAATTCAGAGTTTTTCCCACTTAGCAAAGGCACAAGACAGGGCTGCCCTTTATCACCTCTCCTATTTGCTCTCGCTATTGAGTCCCTTGCATGCGCCATCCGCAATAATATAAACATCAAAGGGTACACAAAAGGTTCAAAAGAGTTTAAATTAAGTCTCTATGCAGACGACGTCCTTTTGTTCCTCACCGAACCATTAATTTCACTACCAAACATTATCAAAACTTTAGATACATTCCACGACCTCACAGGATTAAGTATAAACTTAACTAAATGTTCAGCCCTTCCAATCAACTGCCCCCCTGATTTGACTGCTATTTTAAAAGAGAAATTTCCTTTCCAATGGTGTCCAGCATCCTTTAGATATTTAGGTATCCATATCACTCCATCTTACAAGACCCTATACCACACTAATTACCCTAGAACATTCCAAAACATCAGAGAATTACTCAAATCATGGTCAACATACCATATTTCGTTTATGGGTAGGATAGTTGCTACAAAAATGGTTATACTACCAAAACTACTATTCCTATTTAGAGCACTTCCTCTCTTGATACCCAAAAATGCCCTAGATTCCATACAGAGAGAGATAAACAAGTTCATATGGCAAAATAAAAAATCTAGATTTGGATATGCATTGATGTTCAGACCTCAATCGAAAGGAGGGCTGAGTATACCCAACCTATGGTTATATTATCTTTCAGCTAGATATACACAACTCGCACAATGGTATGCACCGTCGAGCCATATACCGTGGTTATTATTCGAGGAACAATCCGTCCTGCCGTACCACCTTCAGGGCCTTCCCTGGTCCAAATCCATCAAAACTCAAAGAATTGGCCACCTCAACAAAGTAGTACACCAAAACTTACTATTATGGCATAGACAAAAAGCATACATTTAACATCTCATCAGAGACTCCTACCCTAGCCTCTTTCATAGGGGACCACCTTTTTACCCCCCCCCCCCCGACCTAAACTCAAACCAATATTCTATATGGCAACTCCTCAAACTATCCAACCTAAAATCACTCACAAAAAATAATTCATTTCGTACATTCTCAGATTTGCAAACAGAATATAAACTCACAGAAACTGAATTTTCTGACTACAACAACATCAAACTTTTCTACCAAAAATACTTCTCACTCACCCTCCAAACACCTTTCACGATATTTGAACAAATCTGTCTTACCTCACCTCGTGATAGGGGGTTAATATCTAGAATTTATAAAAACTTAAATGAACACAACACACCAGATAAAACACGTCAGATGTCCCAGTGGGAAGCAGACTTGAATGAATCCTTCTCTATAGAACAATGGGACATTATGATCAACAATTTACGAAAATGCACCAAGACAGCCTCCATCAGAGAATCCGCCATCAAACTTCAGCATAGGTGGTACCTCACCCCAGACAGAATCAACTATCCAACAACCTCTCCCCTATGCTTTAGAGGATGCCCAGCACAGGGTTCCCTTATACACACATTCTGGGATTGTACACACCTTAAAACTGCATGGCAACAAACTAAAAACAAAATAGAACAAATAACAGGTAGAAGAATTGAACTGACATCTAAAATGTGCCTCCTTTTCTATCCCATTCCTGATATTTCTATAGCACATACCAGGCTAATACACACATTGTTCAGCTCAATACACTGGGCTATAGCTCTTAACTGGCGTTCTTCTACTGTGCCATGGTCTCAAATTATGAATCGCATGCTGGCCATCAAGCTATCAGAACATATCCATCACACTTTATTCGATACTATGGACACATATGATAAAAAATGGAAACCTTGGGATCTATCTCTGTTAATTAATGGGACTACATGATAATACTGTTGAATATTTTTTATATATATTTTTTTTCCTCATCAAACAACTCTATAAGACATTATAGAAGGATTAAGATCTTATAAATGATTTAATTATACATCCCAATGTTTGTATCCCTCCCTCTTATATCACTGCTACTTATAAAATATGCTGATATTTTTTGCACCCTTGTTTGTGTATGTACCTCCTACCAATGTACAGTTAAAATTGTATTGAGACTTATTTTTCAATAAACCATTTGTAAACAAGAAAAAAGACACAAGTCCACCCATGACCGAAAAAGGTCTGCTGATCGGAGTGTTATGGTGGGGGGCTGTCAGAACACAATAGAACAGCAGGGGAGATTGCTGTACTAAGGTCATTAGTACTAAGGTACTAAGATAGTTAGTACAGTGACTCCTCCTATATAGTGTTGAGCGAACCCGAACTGTAAAGTTCGGGTCCGTACCGAACTTTAGCTTTTTCCCGAACCCGAACCCGGACTTTGCCCAAAAGTCCGGGTTCGGGTTCGGCAATCTAATAACGCATTTAGAAATGCTTCAGGGGCCAGCCAATCACCTTTTGATTAGCTGGTGTGCCCTTAGAGGCCATCATAGCCATGCCTACTAATGGCATGGCTGTGATTGGTCAGTGCAACATGTGACCCAGCTTCTATATAAGCTAGAGGCACACAGCACACATGTGCTGCTTCAGAATAGATAGGGAGAGGATCTAGTCTGCTGCTGCTGCTGCTTTTAGGGAGAGATAGAAAAATAGATGAGGTAGTCCTGATTCTACAATCTGAGGGAAAAGATAGAGAGATAGTGTAGTGTAGGGCCAGGTTCCTGTGTTGGTGCTTTCAGGGAGAGAGAATATTATATAGGAGTCCAGATTCAGAGATTAAAATCAGCGATCTGCATAGGTTTACCTGTTTGTGTTGCAGTGCAGTCTTTTTACACTGCCATGAGCCCAGTGTCAGAGAAAATCTAACTTTTAGGGGAAAAAAAAAGGCACTTTATTGTGCTCTTTTTCAAAAGACCCATAGGGCAAAAAAAAAAAAGCATTTTATTTTGCTAGTGCAAAAAAAGACCCGTTTAGGGCTAAAAAAAAAAAAAAAAAATTTGCACTTTAATGTACGCTTGCAAGAAGAGCCATTCAGGGGCACAAAAAAAGTTTGCAGTGTGTTATACATATTTTGAGGTGTGTGAAATAAACAATTTCTATATAGTTTTCTCCTACTGTGCTATACTAAAAAAACAACATTTTTTTTTGAATAGCATTTTCTGCAGTTCTGTAGCTGTGCGATTCAGCTGTTACGTACTGTGGGTGTGTTCTGCTCTTCCAAAAAACGCCGTTTAGTGGCACAAAAAAAAGTTTGCAGTGTGTTATACATATTTTGAGGTGTGTGAAATAAACAATTTCTATATAGTTTTCTCCTACTGTGCTATACTAAAAAAACAACATTTTTTTTGAATAGCATTTTCTGCAGTTCTGTAGCTGTGCGATTCAGCGGTTACGTACTGTGGGTGTGTTCTGCTCTTCCAAAAAACGCCGTTTAGGGGCACAAAAAAAAGTTTGCAGTGTGTTATACATATTTTGAGGTGTGTGAAATAAACAATTTCTATATAGTTTTCTCCTACTGTGCTATACTAAAAAAAAAACATTTTTTTTGAATAGCATTTTCTGCAGTTCTGTAGCTGTGCGATTCAGCGGTTACGTACTGTGGGTGTGTTCTGCTCTTCGAAAAAACACAGTTTAGTGGCAGAAAAAAAAGTTTGCAGTGTGTTATACATATTTTGAGGTGTGTGAAATAAACAATTTCTATATAGTTTTCTCCTACTGTGCTATACTAAAAAAAAAAAACATTTTTTTTGAATAGCATTTTCTGCAGTTCTGTAGCTGTGCGATTCAGCGGTTACGTACTGTGGGTGTGTTCTGCTCTTCCAAAAAACGCCGTTTAGTGGCACAAAAAAAAGTTTGCAGTGTGTTATACATATTTTGAGGTGTGTGAAATAAACAATTTCTATATAGTTTTCTCCTACTGTGCTATACTAAAAAAACAACATTTTTTTTGAATAGCATTTTCTGCAGTTCTGTAGCTGTGCGATTCAGCGGTTACGTACTTTGGTTGTGTTCTGCGCTTCCAAAAACACCCATTTAGGGCAAGATCCTACATTTTGAAAATATGAGGAGAAGGTCAAAGGGACGTGGTGGCCCCGGTCGTGGTGCTGCTGGTGGAGCTCCTGTTGCAGGGAGAGGACGTGGTGGATCTGTGCCAGATACACGCACAAGTGAAACACCTTCCTCAGGTGCGAGTAGGCGACCGAGCCTGCGGCGGTATTTTGTCGCGCCTAATGAGGCTGTACGAATGTTTAGGCCAGGACAAGTACAGGCGATAGTAGATTGGGTTGCTGACAGTGCCTCGGGTTCCTTCACATTGTCTCCCACCCACTCTTCTGATGAAAGAACAGAGTTGGCACCTGAAACCCATGTCCATCAGTCTTTCACCTCACCCCCTTGCAAATCAGCCAAGCAGTCTGAGCCCCAAATCATGCAGCAGTCTCTTCTGCTTTTCGATGACTCTGTTAGCAGGGTTTCCCAGGGCCATCCACCTAGCCCTGCCCCAGAAGTGGAAGAGATTGAGTGCACCGATGCCCAACCACTTATGTTTCATGATGAGTACATGGGAGGACCATCGCAGTACGTCTCGGATGATGACGAAACACAGGTGCCAACTGCTGCTGCTTTCGCAATTGTGCAGACAGACAAGGAGGGCAGGGGTGAAGACTGGGTGGAAGATGATGTGGAGGACGATGAGGTCCTCGACCCCACATGGAATCAACGTTATGCAGGTGACCAGTGTAGTTTGTAGGAAGAGGCGGTGGTCGCACAGAGCCACCAGCACAGCAGAAGAGGGAGCAGGGTGCAAAAGCGGAGCGTCTGTCAGCTAGACAGTATGTCTGCTACTGCCCAACGCAGCAAGGGACCGAGCACACCAAAGCCAGGTCCAAGGAGTTCCCCAGCGTGGCAGTTCTTCACACAATGTGCTGATGACAAGACACGAGTGGTTTGCACGCTGTGGAATCAGAGCCTGAAGCGAGGCATAAACGTTCTCAACCTGAGCACAACCTGCATGACCAGGCATCTAAGTGCAAAGCACGAGCTGCAGTGGAGTAGACACCTCAAAAACCAAGAAAGGTCTCTGGCTCCTCCTGCTTCCTCTTCTGCTGCAGTCTCGGCCTCTTCATCCACCTCTGTAGTGACAGTGGCACCTGCCACCCCGCAAACAGAGGATCTGCCAGCAACACTACCACCTGGGTCACCAACCATCTCCACAATGTCCCATGGAAGCGTTCAGCTCTCTATCTCCCAAACATTTGAGCGGAAGAGGAAGTACCCCCCTAGCCACCCGCGATCCCTGGCCCTGAATGCCAGCATTTCAAAACTCCTGGCCTTTGAAATGCTGTCATTCCGTCTGGTAGAGACACAGAGTTTTAAAAGCCTGATGGCATTGGCTGTCCCACAGTACGTCGTGCCCAGCCGCCACTATTTTTCCAGGCGAGCCATCCCTTCCCTGCACAACCAAGTGGGGGACAAAATAAGGTGTGCGCTGCGCAACGCCATCTGTGGCAAGGTCCACCTAACTACGGATGCGTGGACCAGTAAGCACGGTCAGGGACGTTATATCTCCCTAACAGCACACTGGGTAAATGCAGTGGCGGCTGGGCCTGAGGCAGATAGCAGTTTGGCGCATGTCCTTCCACCACCGAGGATTGCAGGGCGCTTCAGTTTGCCTCCTGTTGCTAACTCCTCCTACTCCGCTTCCTCATCCTCTACCGCCTCCTCATCAGGTCAGCGTAACACCTTCACCACCAACTTCAGCACAGCTAGGGGTAAACGACAGCAGGCAGTTTTAAAACTTTCCTGTTTGGGGGAAAAACCCCACACCGCGCAGGAGTTGTGGAGGGACATGGAACAACAGACCAATGAGTGGTTGCTGTCAGTGAGCCTCAAGCCCGGCCTGGTGGTGTGCGATAATGGGCGAAATCTCGTAGCAGCTCTGGGCCTAGCCGGTTTGACGCACATCCCTTGCCTGGCGCATGTGCTGAACTTGGTGGTCCAGAGGTTCCTTAAAAATTACCCCAATATGCCAGAGCTGCTGCAGAAAGTGTGGGCTGTGTGTGCGCACTTTCGGCGTTCTCACCCTGCTGCTGCTCGCCTGTCAGCGCTGCAGCGTAACTTCGGCCTTCCCGCTCACCGCCTCATATGTGACGTGCCCACAAGGTGGAACTCCACCTTGCACATGCTGGCCAGACTGTGCGAGCAGCAGCAGGCGATAGTGGAGTTTCAGCTGCAGCAATCACGCGTGAGTCGCTCTGCGGAACAGCACCACTTCACCACCAATAACTGGGCCTCCATGCGAGACCTGTGTGCCTTGTTGCGCTGTTTCGAGTACTCCACCAACATGTCCAGTGCCAATGACGCCGTTCTTAGCGTTACAATCCCAGTTCTATGCCTCCTTGAAAAAACGCTTCGGGCGATGATGGAAGAGGATGTGGCACAGGAGGATGAGGAGGAGGAGGAGGATGCGGGATCATTTCAAAGGCTTTCAGGGCAGTCTTTCACAAGTGGTTACGAGGGTGGGTTCCTGCACCAACAAACGCCAGGTACACAATTGTCCGGCAGAAAGGGCACAGTTCTGGAGGATGACGAGGTGGAGGAGGAGATGGAGGAGGATGAGGAGGAGCAGGGTGGCACCCAGACCAGCTCGTGGCCATCACTGGTGTGTGGCTGGGGGGATACAGAGGACACAGACGATACACCTCCCACAGAGGACAGCTTTTCTTTGCCTCTGGGCAGCCTGGCACACATGAGCGATTACATGCTGCAGTGTTACCGCAATGACCGCCGAGTTGCCCACATTTTAACTGGTGCTGATTACTGGGTGGCCACCCTGCTGGATCCCCGTTACAAGGACAACGTACCGTCCTTAATTCCCTCACTGGAGCGGGATGGTAAGATGCGCGAGTACAAGCGCACGCTGGTAGACGCGCTGCTGGTGGCATTCCCACCTGACAGCGGGCGTACGGTGGAAGCACAAGACGAAGGCAGAGGAGGAGGAAGAGGTCGCCAACGCAGCCGGGGCACCAGCAGCACCTCAGAAGGCAGGGTTAGCATGGCTGAAATGTGGAAAAGCTTTGTCAGCACGCCACAACAACCAGCACCACCAGCTGAGATGGAACGTCTTAGCAGGAGGCAGCATTTCACCAACATGGTTGAGCAGTATGTGTCCACAGGCCTACATGTACTGGATGACGGGTCTGCCCCCTTTAACTTCTGGGTCTCCAAATTGGGCACATGGCCTGAGCTTGCCCTTTATGCCTTGGAGGTGCTGGCCTGCCCTGCAGCCAGTGTATTATCTGAACGTGTATTTAGCACAGCAGGGGGCGTTATCACAGACAAGCGCAGCCGCCTGTCCAGAGCCAATGTGGACAAGCTCACGTTCATTAAAATGAACCAGGCATGGATCCCACAGGACTTGTCCGTACCTTGTGCAGAATAGACATGTATACCGGTGTTGTGACAAAAACTGTCCGGCCATCGGATTGTGTCCGGCCCATACTGCGAAGGCGCAGCGCTTGCGCAGTACAGAGGACAAGGAGATTCACAAAATCTCCGAAGATGAACGGCGCCTGCGCTGTGAGTGCAGGTTCAAGCGCCACCATCCAAGTGGACATACGGTAGCACATAGTAACAGGGCCCCTCACGGGCTCGGTTCGATCGCCACGCTTCGGGCACGGCCTCACTTGGCTCGGCTTGAACCACGGATGGTGTGGCCTTCACCTGAACTCACCACGCAGGCGCCGTTCGTCTTGGGAGATTTTCGAAATCCCCTTGTCCTACATACTGAGCAAGCGCAGTACAGGGTGGACACTATTTGACGGGGGACAGAATTCGACACATCACCGGCCTTACCCAGCCATTGTTGTATTTTTGAATCAGTGTTGGCTACCTCGTCCTCCTCCACCGCCGCTACCACCTACACAGCCACATCCAGCGCCACCTCAACCTCCTACTCCATATGGACCTCGTCCTCCTAGGTCAAGATTATTTTTTTTTATTTTTATTTTTTTTATGTTATTTTAAGTTATTTCCCTATCCACATCTGTTTGCAGAGCACTTGCCATGCTCTTAACAACATTTTGCTGCCATTTGCAGCCCTCTAGCCCTTTCCATTACCTTTTTAGAGCATTTTTAGTCCTTAGAAGTCCGGGTCCCCATTGACTTCAATGGGGTTCGGGTTCGGGTCCGGGTTCGGGTTAAAGTTCGGTCCCGAACCCGAACTTTTTTCCGAAGTTCGGCCGAACCCGAACATCCAGGTGTCCGCTCAACTCTACTCCTATACTCTTCAGGTTTTTTTTTTTCGTTCGGCCCGCTGGGTTGAACGAAAAAAAAAAAAAATACTAGTGTACTAGGCTTTAGGCTAGGTTCACACTTGCATTTGGATGCAGTAAAAACACACAATTGAACCAAGTTCCAAATCTCTTACTTTCTCTGGCTCCGTGAAACACATAGAGGGACCTCAGGAGGTGTCCTTCAATATAAAAAAAAGACAATTGATACCACTTTGTTGGCCTTCATCTGTCACATGAGTCAGTCCACTATTTGGTCAAAGGTTGTATATATAGAGATGGAGGTCAACAGAGTGGTGTAAATATATATATATATATATATATATATATATATATATATATATATATAAATACTGTTTATACAGGTGAAACTCGAAATTTTTTAAAATCGTGCAAAAGTTTATTTATTTCACTAATGCAACTTAAAAGGTGAAACTAATATATGAGATAGACTCATTGCATGCAAAGCAAGATAGTTCAAGCCGTTATTTGTCATAATTGTGATGATAATGGCTTATAGCTCATGAAAACCCCAAATCCACAATCTCAGAGAATTTGAATATTGTGAAAAGGTGCAATATTCTAGGCTCAAAGTGTCCCACTCTAATCAGCTAATTAAGCCATAACACCTGCAAAGGGTTCCTGAGCCTTTAAATGGTCTCTTAGTCTGGTTCAGTAGGAATCACAATCATGGGAAAGACTGCTGACTTGACAATTGTGAAGAAAACCATCATTGACACCCTCCATAAGGAGGGAAAGCCTCAAAAGGTAATTGCAAAAGAAGTTGGATGTTCCCAAAGTGCTGTATCAAAGCACATTACTAGAAAGTTATGTGGAAGGGAAAAGTGTGGAAGAAAAAGGTGCACAAGCAGCAGGGATGACCGCAGCCTGGAGAGCATTGTCAGGAAAAGGCCATTCAAAAGTGTTGGGGGCTTTCACAAGGAGTGGACTGAGGCTGGAGTCAGTGCACCAAGAGCCACCACACACAGACGGATCCTGAACATGGACTTCAAATGTCGTATTCCTCTTGTCAAGCCACTCCTGAGCAACAAACAACGTCAGTAGCGTCTTATCTGGACTAAAGAAAAACAGACCTGGCCCTCAGTGTACCAGAGTATGGAGGAAGAATGGAGAGGCACACACTGCAAGATGCTTGAAGTCCAGTGTGAAGTTTCCACAGTCTGTGTTGATTTGGGAAGCCATGCCATCTGCTGGTGTTGGTCCACTGTGCTTCATCAAGTCCAGGGTCACCGCAGCCGTCTATCAGGAGATTTTGGAGCACTTCATGCTTTCTTCCGCAGACGAGCCCTATGGGGATGCTGACTTCATTTTCCAGCAGGACTTGGCACCTGCCCACACTGCCAAAAGCACCAAAACCTGGTTCAATGACCGTGGGATTACTGTACTTGATTGGCCAGCAAACTCGCCTGACCTGAACCCCATAGAGAATCTATGGGGCATTGCCAAGAGAAAGATGAGAGACATGAGACCGAACAATGCAGATGAGCTGAAGGCCGCTATTGAAGCATCCTGGTCTTCCATAACACCTCAGCAGTGCCACAGGCTGATCGCTTCCATGCCACGCCGCATTGAGGCAGTAATTGCTGCAAAAGGGGCCCAAACCAAGTACTGAGTACATATGCATGCTTATAATTTTCAGAGGTCTGATATTGTTCTATGTACAATCCTTGTTTTATTGATTGCAGGTAATATTCAAATTTTCTGAGATTGTGGATTTGGGGTTTTCATGAGCTGTAAACCATAATCATCACAATTATGACAAATCACGGCTTGAACTATCTTGCTTTGCATATAATGAGTTTATCTCATATATTAGTTTCACCTTTTAAGTTGCATTAGTGAAATAAATTAACTTTTGCACGATATTAAAAATTTTCGAGTTTCACCTGTATATATATATATATATATATTGTGACAGCAGGAAGGTAAAGTCACCTGGTTGCATCCAGGGGGGTAGGTATATTTCTCCCAGATTCAGGCTTTATGCCGACTTATACAACTAGGGAGAGAGTTGATGAAGCCCAGCTGAGGCTAGTGGGCTCATGGATGATTCATACCTCTAGGGAGAGGGCTGGGCGTCGTGCAGGCAGGGAGTTGATGAGACCAGCTGAAGCTTGTCAGCTCGTTTAAGGCCTCTATAAAAACTCCCAGCTTCATTAGGTGTTTGCTCATGCCTGGAACCAGACCTGTGTGGACTGTCTAGGGAGAGTGAACCCCTGTGCGGTGAGACAAAGCCTGTGTGGCTATTTGTTTGGACATTTACTAAACCAGGGACTTAGGGACTAGGACAGCACCAGGCTGATCCCAGTTGTTAGTTAGGGAAACCTGCATGTTTAGTCAGAGGTCAAGCTGACCAGGATTTATTTTGTTTATGTTTCTTTTTGCTTTGCTGTGTTTTTGTCACTGTAAATAGAGAAATAAACCGCACCTTTTGAACTTGAAAACCACAACCTCCGTCTGCTGGGCCTGTTTTTGTGTGGGGAGCCCATCCAGGGGGTCACACACACCCGCTACCGAGTTAACCCCCTCACAGTTGGTGGAGAATGGGGGCAGTTTTTTTTTAAGCCAGCATGGAGGAGATATTGAAACAGCTGGCTCTAGCAAATGCCAATCAACAGCAGACAAATGCAGGTTTGCAAAAGAGCTTCGCAGCCCAGCAACAAGCCCAGCAGCAATCTGAGGCCCGCTTCATAGACCTGTTGCAGAAGCAAGAGCAGAGACTACAACAACAGATGGAAGCAGTAATGCAGCAACGTCCGCAGACCAGTGAGGAAAGCCATCCCACTAATACCGCGTCCTTTGGGGTGAGTCGTTTATTGACAACAATGACTGGAGAGGATGATCCAGAGGTATTTTTGACTACATTTGAAAGGACTGCTGAAAGAGAAAAGTGGCCTGAGGAGCAGTGGGCTGGACTGGTGGCTCCTCTGTTAACTGGTGAATCGCAGAAAGCTTACTGTGACCTAGAGCCTGACCAAGCAAAAGACTATGGGATGCTAAAAGCTGAAATATTGGCAAGGCTGGGTGTCACCCTGGCTGTCCGGGCTCAGCGTGTGCATAACTGGACTTTCCAGCTTGGAAAACCCCCCAGGTCTCAAATGTATGATCTCATTCACCTGAGCAGGAAGTGGCTACAGCCAGAGACTTTGTCCACACCGGAGATTGTGGAACGTGTTGTGATGGATCGTTTCTTGAGAGCTCTTCCTACCGCCATTCAAAAGTGGGTAAGCCATGGAGACCCAGAAACGGCCGGTAAACTTGTGGATCGTGTAGAGAGATACTTGGCTGCAGAGAACCTGACGGCCTCTTCCAGAGACTCTCGGACTTTCCACCCTAAGACCAGACCATCCCCAGGGGCGGATAAGATGATTCCAAGGGGTGAGGGTGGAGAGAGTGAGAGGGTGGGAGCTCTGCCCAGGGTTTGGCGAGAACAGCCTGGGAAGTCGGGGGCTCAAGAGGCAGCCAAAAGGATTGTTTGCTACCGCTGCCGGCAAACGGGACATATTGCAGCAAATTGCCCGGTTGTGGAGGAACCCATGCAATGTGACTTTCTGACGGACAGACGTCAGTCGCTGTGTGCGACAGTCGCATGCACTGCCATTCGGGGAACTGAGAAACATTTATGCAAAATGTGTATTAATGGTAGAAATGTTGTGGTATTACTGGATTCAGGTAGCCTTGTGACCCTGATAAAGGCTGAATTAGTTAAAACAGAGGTCTCTGGGAATAGCAAGGTAGCTGTTATTTGTGTGCATGGGGACACCCGAGAGTATCCAGTGACTACAGTGTGTTTCAAGACCCCCAAAGGTACCCTCTCTCATCCAGTGGGGTTAGTATCTCAATTACCGCATGATGCCATTGTTGGAAGGGATTTTCCGAAGTTCTGGGAACTGTGGGATGATCCTGAGCCCCCCACTGGTGCCCCTATGTACCAGGAAGGTGATAGCCAGAACTCCTCTGAGAGTGGTGAGGACTCTCCAGAATTTCCCTTGTCAGTATTGGCAGGCGAGACTCAAGAAACTGGAGAGGAGCCCACCTCCTCAGACGAAAACCTACCGTCTGTGGAGTTTTCTGATCTTGAGGTTCACAGGGAAAATTTTGCCACAGAACAGTTAAAAGACCCCGCCCTAATAAAGGCACGGGAAAACGTAGTGGAAATAGATGGCGAGTTAGTGAACCCAGATAATACCTGCACTTACCCATACTTCAGCGTAGAGAAGGACCTACTGTATCGGGTGGCAAAAAGGGCAGAAGAAACCGTTCAGCAGCTTGTGGTGCCCAAACCTTACAGGAAGTTGGTGTTGGAGTTGGCCCATGGGCACATTCTTGGAGGTCATCTGGGGACAGAGAAAACCCGAGAGAGGGTATTACAGAGATTCTATTGGCCTGGGGTGATGAAGGACATAGAAAATTATTGTTCCTCCTGCCCTGTGTGTCAGAGGTCGGCCCCGATGCCACATTTCCGTAGCCCGCTGGTCCCTCTACCCATCATTGAGGTCCCGTTTGAGAGGATCGCAATGGATTTGGTAGGTCCTATAATCAAGTCCGCTAGGGGGCACCAGTACATATTAGTTATAATGGACTATGCCACCCGTTATCCAGAAGCGATCCCTCTCCGAAATACCTCGGCCAAAACCATAGCCAAAGAGCTATCTCTTGTTTTTAGCCGGGTGGGTATTTGTAAAGAACTGCTTACGGACCAAGGTACACCCTTTATGTCCCGGGTTATGAAAGAGCTGTGTAAATTGTTCAAAGTGACGCAATTGCGTACGTCTGTGTATCACCCCCAAACCGATGGGCTGGTTGAAAGATTCAACAAAACCCTAAAACAAATGTTGAAGAAAGTGGTGGATAGAGATGGAAAGGATTGGGACTGTCTACTTCCTTATTTGATGTTTGCTATTAGGGAGGTGCCCCAATCCTCTACGGGATTCTCCCCCTTTGAGTTACTGTATGGGAGACACCCAAGAGGGCTGTTGGATATTGCCAAGGAAACTTGGGAAAGTGAGAGTTCTCCCCACAGGAGTGTGATTGAGCATGTCGCCCTGATGCAAGATCGAATTGCACAGGTAATGCCCATCGTGAAGGAACATTTGGCCCAAGCGCAGTTGGCACAGCAGAGAGTGTACAACCGTGGAGCCAAGACCCGTACCTTTTCCCCGGGGGATAGGATATTGGTACTTGTCCCTACGGTTGAAAGTAAATTCCTTGCCAAATGGCAAGGCCCCTACGAGATAATGGAAAAAGTGAGCGAAGTGAATTACAAGGTCAGACAACCAGGAAGGCGAAAGCCCGAACAGATCTATCACGTTAATCTGTTGAAAGCCTGGAGGGATAGAGAGTCCCTAGTCGCAGAAACTTGGTCACCAGCTCAAACTGGTTGCGTGATTCCGGAGGTTGGAATAGCAGCCACCTTGTCACAACCCCAACAACAGGAGGTTAAGGAGTTTGTGCTTCGCAACAAGGAGGTGTTCTCTGAGCTGCCGGGACAAACATCTGGGGTAGAGCATGATATTATTACCCCGCCCGGTGAAAGGGTGAAGTTAAAACCCTATCGGATCCCAGAGGCCCGACGGGAGGCAATACGGGAGGAAGTACAGAAAATGCTGAACTTAGGGGTGATAGAGGAGTCCCAAAGTGATTGGTCTAGTCCCATTGTGTTGGTGCCTAAACCGGATGGGAGCTGGCGATTTTGTAACGATTTTCGTCAGTTGAACAAAGTTACAAAATTTGACACCTACCCCATGCCACGTATAGATGAGTTGATCGACCGGCTGGGAACAGCCCGATACATGACGACTCTTGACCTCACAAAAGGGTATTGGCAAATTCCCCTGGCCAAGTCGGCCAAAGAGAAAACCGCATTTGTAACCCCAGACGGGGCGTTCCAATATAAGAGAATGCCGTTCGGGTTACAGAATGCGCCGGCCACATTCCAGCGGAAAATGGACCAGATACTGAGGCCCCATCGGAAGTATGCTGCGGCTTACCTGGATGACGTAATTGTCCATAGCACAGATTGGGCCTCACATCTGCCAAAAGTGCAAGCAGTCCTAGACTCTATCCGGGAAGCGGGGTTTACGGCTAACCCCAAGAAGTGTACCATTGGGCAGGAGGAGGCCAAATATCTTGGGTACACCATTGGCAGGGGAGTAATAAAACCCCAACTCAACAAAGTCGAGGCCATCCAGAGTTGGCCACGTCCCAACAGCAAGAAGCAGGTACGAGCCTTTCTGGGAATCGCGGGTTATTATCGGCGCTTCATTCCCCACTTTGCTTCTAAGGCTGTGCCCCTAACCAACCTGACGAAAGGGAAAGGGTCGGTCATGATTAAATGGACCCCCGAGGCTGAGGCAGCATTCCAATTCTTGAAACAAGCCTTATGTAGCCAGCCAGTGTTGTACTCTCCCGACTTCTCTAAAGACTTTGTCGTACAAAGTGATGCGTCAGATGTGGGGTTAGGAGCAGTATTGTCCCAGGTCTGGAACGGGGAAGAGCACCCAGTCATTTACCTCAGCAGGAAGTTGAAGTCCCATGAGGTAAATTACGCCACGGTTGAAAAGGAGTGTTTAGCGGTGAAGTGGGCTCTAGATTCCCTTCGGTACTATCTGCTAGGTAGGCACTTTGACATGGTTACGGATCACGCTCCGTTAAAGTGGATGGCTCAAAACAAGGAGACAAATAGAAGAGTAAATAGGTGGTTCCTGGCCCTACAGGAATTCAACTTCACAGTAAAGCATCACCCTGGCGTTCAAATGGGGAATGTGGATGCTTTGTCTCGAGTACATGAATGCCTGATTGCTGGTGTTCCAACCCCAAGGTTAAAACAAGAGGGGGGGGTATGTGACAGCAGGAAGGTAAAGTCACCTGGTTGCATCCAGGGGGGTAGGTATATTTCTCCCAGATTCAGGCTTTATGCCGACTTATACAACTAGGGAGAGAGTTGATGAAGCCCAGCTGAGGCTAGTGGGCTCATGGATGATTCATACCTCTAGGGAGAGGGCTGGGCGTCGTGCAGGCAGGGAGTTGATGAGACCAGCTGAAGCTTGTCAGCTCGTTTAAGGCCTCTATAAAAACTCCCAGCTTCATTAGGTGTTTGCTCATGCCTGGAACCAGACCTGTGTGGACTGTCTAGGGAGAGTGAACCCCTGTGCGGTGAGACAAAGCCTGTGTGGCTATTTGTTTGGACATTTACTAAACCAGGGACTTAGGGACTAGGACAGCACCAGGCTGATCCCAGTTGTTAGTTAGGGAAACCTGCATGTTTAGTCAGAGGTCAAGCTGACCAGGATTTATTTTGTTTATGTTTCTTTTTGCTTTGCTGTGTTTTTGTCACTGTAAATAGAGAAATAAACCGCACCTTTTGATCTTGAAAACCACAACCTCCGTCTGCTGGGCCTGTTTTTGTGTGGGGAGCCCATCCAGGGGGTCACACACACCCGCTACCGAGTTAACCCCCTCACAATATATATATATATATATTTAAAATAACAAACATGTTATACCTACCTGCTCTGTGCAATGGTTTTGCACAGAGCAGCCCTGATCCTCCTGTTTTGGGGTCCAATGCCTGCACTCCTGGCTCCTCCACCCTGCTGAGGGCCCCCATAGAAAGCTGCTTGTTATGGGAGCACTTATGCGGGCTAGATCCCAAGCATCTATTGACAAACACAGTGTGTCTCCACCCTGCCCTGCTTGATTGTTACTGGATTTGATTGACAGCAGCAGAAACCAATAGCTCCCGCTGCTCTCACTGAGTCCATTGAGGAGGAAGAGGGATAGCAGTGCCGGTGTTCTCGGGCATAGCACTGGATCAAGATTGGGCTCAGGTGAGTATTTGGGCGGAGGCAGCAGGGGGGGCTGCAATAAAGTGGTTCTAAAGCCTATACATTTTTTTTTTTTATTATACCTTTACAATCGCTTTAAAGCGGAGTTCCACCCAAAAATGGAACTTCCTCTTTTCGGAACCCTCCCCCCCTCCGGTGTCACATTTGGCACCTTTCAGGGGGGAGGGGGGAGAAGATACCTGTTTAATACAGCTATTTGCTCCCACTTCTGAGCATAGATAGCTGCATTATCTGCGGGTATCTATGCCACGTCCGGCGCCACCTCCGTCCCCCCCCCGCTGTCTTCTGGGAGACACACAGGTCCCAGAAGACAGCAGGGACCATTCGGGTTGCGCAGCGTGACTTGTGCATGCGCAGTAGGGAACCAGGAAGTAAAGCCGCAAGGCTTCACTTCCTGATTCCCTTACCGAAGATGGCGGCGGCAGCATCAGAGAGCAGAGGGAGAGATCGGCTTCGGGTGCCGACATCGCAGGCACCCTGAACAGGTAGCTGTCCTTATTTTAAAAGTCAGCAGCTGCAGTATTTGCCATTACAACCACTTTAAAATAACCTTGTCATAATGGAAAAGGCAGGAGCTGCCATTGCCGACCTTCTTCAGAAAATGTTAATTGCCGGTTGTAATGCCGATCCTCAGGCTTCATTGTTTTCCAAGTCACCAAATCAGAATAAGCAAACTCTTGTTCCTGATCAGTGACTCAGAAAGTATGGAAACCATTGGAGCCAATTAAGTAGCACATTTTAGGAGACGCGCAATGGCAGCCCTTGTATGCAGCTCATGAAAAGTTTCCTTTAATTCTCAAATCACAATTTAGGTTTAATAAAACTGGGAATGCAGTCATAATGCATTCATAATAATATAAAAACCTAAGAAGCTTCTCCAATTATAAGACAAGTCCATTTGCAGTTACTAATAAGCGCTGTCATGGAAACAGATTGTCCAGTGTAACAAGAGGAATTTTCTTTCAAGCCAATGCATTATGGTAAGACCCCTTATCTTTATAATAAAGAGGAGGATAATTATTCAGACAATTAACCGGCAGAAAAATGCTTTTTTTTACGTTGTCATCCCCGTTCATTGCTTTTCATTGAAGCATGGTTTGGTTTGATGTCCATTTACCCTTCATCAACGCTACGGTATTGTTTTGTAGCAAAGATCATACACTATCATTGTTTGATTCAGGTAGGATTTTGCTCAGCAACTATATGTACATCATACTGCTGTTAAAGGGTCAATCCGCCCTGTCCTGATATCTTAGTTATGGATATCAGGACAGGTTAGCTGAATCATACTTTGACTTCTAATGTCTCATAAGGACTTTAGTGGCAAGAACCCCTCCCCTACTAGACTTTCCAGCTTCACCCACCACTACCGCTACTTTCGCCTCGTACACACGACCGGTTCTCCTAAAATGCCAAAAACCAACATTTTTCCCGACGTGATTCCTCTCAAGCCTGCCTTGCATACACACGTTCAGGCAAAAAAAACGCTTGACCAAAGCGCGGTGACGTACAACACGTACAACGGCACTATAAAGGGGAAGTTCCATTCAAATGGCGCCACCCTTTGGGCTACTTTTGCTGATCCTCGTGTTAGTAAAAGTTTGGTGAGAGACGATTCGCGCTTTTCAGCCTCGTGCTTTTCAGTCCGTTACAGCGTGACAAATGTGATATCTCCATTATGAACGCTAGTTTTACCAGAACGAGCGCTCCCGTCTCATACTTGATTCTGAGCATGCACATTTTTTTTTCCCCTCGGAAAAGCATACACACGAGCAGTTTTCGCGACTAGAAAAAGACAGACGGGAAAGACAACGGGAAAAAAGAGAGCAGGTTCTAATTTTTTTACGGGCAGATTTCTCGTCGGAAAAACTGCTATGGAGCATTCACACGACCGGTTTTCCCGACCAATATAAAAAATTGTAGTTTTCTTGTCGAGAAAACCGGTCGTGTGTACGAGGCATTAGTCTCAGTTCTGGTGCATTCTGTTTTCTCCCAAAAGGAGTCTCGTATTCTCCATTTCCAGCAAAAGACAGTCTCACATTTTCTGAATTTTAAAAAATATAAAATACATCCAACAGGGAGAGGAAGACTAGCCCAAAGCAAGCAAACAGAAATAAACATTTTAGTCTGAACACCAGAAAAATATAAAGAAAACACCAAGGGGTCTATTAATATAAAAATTGCTGTGTGAATGTTTCAAGCATCTACACAATGATCACAAATACACTATATTGTCAAAAGTATACCTCAGTCAAGAAAATACCACATTATGCCCTCAAGATGGAGCTGACGACCATAGGAAATAAACATATTGGACACATTATGGGGACACTATATTGTCAAAAGTGTTGGGACGCCTGCCTTTAATGGCATCCCAGTCTTAGTCTGTAGCAGTGGCAGTGCGTCCTTAAGGGCGCAGGAGTGCCGTCACCCCCTCTCCTGTTACTCTCTAATTATCATAGATAGATTCATGCATTGCATGAATCTATCTATGGTCGGTGCTTACACCCCCTATTCAGGTGTCCGGCCCCTTTTCGGTCACCGGACACCTGAATTACAGCGGTCGGGGTGTTTTTTGGAAGCACCTGATTAGAGCCTTTTGCTCTAATAGGCGTCCAAAAAAGTGAGAAGCGAGCGCAACGCTGTGCGTTCCTTCTCCCTCAGCTCAATGTTAGCAAAGTCGAAGGAATTTGCTTTGCTAACATTGACATGCCTCTCAGATAATCAGGTTGCCGGGTCTGTTACCAGTCGCCTGATATGCTGAAACGTCAGGCGCTGTGATTGGACACCTATCAGGTGTCCAATCATAGGAGAGGAGGACGGGAGAAGACGCATGGAGGGGAGAAGACACATGGAGGAGAGAAGACACAGTGGGGGCAGGGGGGATCACAGTGGCAGCATTGAATGGCACAGTGGCAGCATTGGGAGCATTTGATGGCACAGTGGCAGCATTGGGAGCATTGGATGGCACAGTGGGAGCATTGGATGGCACAGTGGCAGCATTGGATGGCACAGTGGGAGCATTTGATGGCACAGTGGCAGCATTGGGAGCATTTGATGGCACAGTGGCAGCATTGGATGGCACAGTGGGAGCATTTGATGGCACAGTGGCAGCATTGGATGGCACAGTGGCAGCACTGGGAGCCTTTGATGGCACAGTGGCAGAATTGGATGGCGCAGTGGAAGCATTTGATGGCACAGTGGCAGCGTTTGATGGGCACAGTGGCTGCATTTGATGGCACAGTGGCTGTGTTTTATGGCACAGGGGCGGTATTTGATGGCACAGTGGCTGCTTTTGATGACACAGTGAGGCTGCAATTGATGTTTTTTTTTTTTCATTTGTGTGCGCCCCCCAAAAAATTATGAGCATCAGCCGCCATTGGTTTGTAGGGTTCAATATTGAGTTGGACCACCCTTTGCAGCTATAACAGCTTCAACTCTTCTGGGAAGGCTGTCCACAAGGTTTAGGGCTTAGGAGTGTGTCTATGGGAATGTTTGACCATTCTTCCAGAAGCGCATTTGTGAGGTCAGGCACTAATGTTGGAGAGAAGGCCTGGCCCACAGTCTCCGCTCTAATTCATCCCAAAGGTGTTCTATTGGGTTGAGGTCAGGACTCTGTGCAGGCCAGTCAAGTTCCTCCACCCCGAACTTGCAAATCCATGTCTTTATTGACCTTGTTTTGTGCACTGGTGCACAGTCATGTTGGAACAGGAAGGGGCCATCGCCAAACTGTTCTCACAAAGTTGGGAGCATGAAATTCTCCAACATTTCTTGGTATGCTGACGCCTTAAGAGTTACCTTTACTGGAACTAAGGGGCCCAACCCTTGAAAAGCAACCCCACACCATAATCCCCCCTCCACCAAATGAATTGGACCAGTGCACAAAGCAAGGTCCGTAAAGACATGGATGAGCGAGTTTGGGGTGGAGGAACTTGACTGGCCTGCACAGAGTCCTGATCTCAACCCGATAGAACACCTTTGGGATGAATTTGAGTGGAGACTGTGAGCCAGGCCTTCTCATCCAACATCAGTGTCTGACCTCACAAATGCGCTTCGGGAAGAATGGTCAGACATTCCCATAAACACACTTCTAAACCTTCTGGACAGCTTTCCCAGAAGAGTTGAAGCTGTTATAGCTGCAAAGGGTGGGCCAACTCAACATTAAACACTACAGACTAAGACTGGGATGCCATTAAAGTATATGTGCTTGTAAAGGCAGGCTTCCCAATACTTTTGACAATATAGTGTCCCCATAATGTATCCAATTTGTTTATTTCCTATGGTCGTCAGCTCCATCTTGAGGGCATAATGTGGTATTTTCTTAATTGAGGTATTTCAGCAAAATACTGAATTGTGGCCACTAAATGGAACTAACTATCATAGGGAATACATATATTAGGCAATTTATAGGGATTTTTTGTGATGGATGAGCAAATGCTTCAGGTGTTTTCCTTATATTTGCCTGGTGTTCAGCTCAAAGCGGAGTTCCACCCAAAAATGGAACTTCCGCTTTAAGTGACGGTGACCCCCTGACATGTCACATTTGGTGTGGGGGGGGGGGGGGAGCGGATACCCTCTTTTTAAAGTCATCCAGCTCCCACTTCCCTCCAGGGCTCTGCGGCGCCGGAAGGAAGTTCACCTCTTCCCCCTCCCTCCCTGCAATCTTCTGGGAGACTTTAAAAATAAACCAAATAATTTTTAACGACTACACTATGGAAGCTCTTCTCTTCTGTCTTTAATCCCGTGGATCTGGAGATAACATTTATAGAAGAGTTGGACGTGGAATCTGGATTCTATGGAAAAATCAGCCTTGAGACTGCAGTGATCCCTGGTCCAGGATACTTCCACCGAGGAGGAAGATAGAACAACCTATCAGGATCAAACTTCTTTGATGCACTACTAGACCCGTTGGGGTCTATCCTTAAGGTGAGAGGCTAAAACACACTGGGTGCAGATAATAGAAGGATATCTACAGGCTATTACCTTTTTATCTACACAATGGACTCCCTTTCCCCCTTTCTTTCCCCCTCACCTTTTTGCACACAAATTTTTGCACTTTTACATTTTGGATGCACTTTATTACTATTGGACTATATATATTTATATATTTGTTTGATGGTCAACTTTTGATGCTATTTGATTGCACATTTGTACATTGGGATTAGATATATATGTACTGTATACCCATTTATATTTACAATATATTAGCACTTTATATTTAAGTATTGGTTATAGTATGTAGCGCTGCTTCACTTTATCATATATATATCAGTGCCCATCAGTGCCGCCTATCAGTGCCCATCAGTGCTGCATATCAGTGCCGCCTATCGGTGCCCATCAATTCTACATATCAGTGCCGCCTATCAGTGCCCATTAATTCTACATATCAGTGCCGCCTATCAGTGCCCATCAATTCTACATATCAGTGCCTCCTCATCAGTGCCCATCAATTCTACATATCAGTGCCTCCTCATCAGTGCCCATCAATTCTACATATCAGTGCCTCCTCATCAGTGCCCATCAATTCTACATATCAGTGCCTCCTCATCAGTGCCCATCAGTGCCACCTTATCAGTGCCAAATCATCAGTGTCTGTCAGTGCCGCCTCATCAGTGCCCGTCAGTGAAGGAGAAAACTAAATTTTATGACAAACTAAGAAAAACTTTATTTTTTTCAAAAGTTTCGGTCTTTTTTAGTTTGTTTATGAAAAAAAAAAAACAGAGGTGATCAAATACCACCAAAAGAAAGCTCTATTTCTGGGAAGAAAATTATAAATTTAGTTTGGGTACAGTGTAGCATGACCGGTCAATTGTCATTCAAAGTGCAACAGCGCTGAAAGCTGAAAATTGTCCTGGGCAGGAAGGGGCGAAAGTGCCCGGTATTGAAGTGGTTAATTAGCTGTTTGCCAGTATTGTAGTTATAACTAGCCTAACTGTAGTAAACTGAAATGTGATAGAATGTTAAAAGCCTTTACTTTGTATAGAGTTATTACTTTTGTCACTGCTTTCACAAGTAAGCCTGCATCAGAGTTAGTTATCCATTTCTGCTTTTCAGATTTTGTATAAAACTCTCGGGAAAATTTCCACAGTACAAAAGCCTTTCATTGACTCCCTGATTGCATTTCTAAACCCACTGGGAGATAAAATAATATTCTGCATCTTCTGGAAAAAACATAACATTCTGGGTCTGCTCAGAAAGTGTAATTTACAGTGTATACTGTACTTATATAGAGCTGAAATATTATGTAGTGCTCTACAGAGTACATAAAAACCAGCCCCTCACCTCTGAAGGAGCTCATAATCTAATGTGTCAACCATACTCATTCGTACACTGCTTCCAACCTATTGACACCTACCCAAAACAAATGGAACAATAAAGGTTATAGATACACTTTAATCAGTGGGAGGCTGGTGCTTTTCTTTTTGGGAGGGATGGCAAACGATACACCCGCCGCAATCCCCCCTTCCCCCGGGCGGCCGGGTCGGGTCGAGGACGGCACCCACCACTGCCCCCGATCGGCTAGCTGGGTCACAGACGGCACCCCTCCTGGGTGGGTCAGTCAGTTGGTCGAGGCCCCGCACTTACCCCATCTCGCGGGCAGTGCTCCGTGGCTGATGGTAGCGTTGGCTTCTCTCCAGGCTGTTCTTTCTGGCTGCTTCCTCGCTTCCTCTGCGCCTCCTCCCTCCTCCTCCAATCTGATCGGATCTCCTTTCGGCCAATCAGTGATGGGTCTCACGACATGCTTCTTGATTGGCCAGGAGGAAAATCAGTGTTACAATCTGCACCCGAGCCCACCTCTTTTTTGAAGCCCATTTGGCTCTAATCAAATGCTTCAAACCCCCCCCCCATTGGAATCCATGTGTCGGGCGCCCTACATGTAGATGAGGGGGGCAGATGCATGGATAAGGGGGGCGGCACCCGTGCACCCCCAATGGATGGGCCGCCACTGACTATAATATAAAATCTTGGTAAACCTACAAAGACAACAAATAGGGAAGGTGCAAGCACCTAGTGCATTACCGAAAAAATTTTTTTATTCAAAGACAATATAATCAATAGAATGCATACTGACAAAATGTAAGCAGAAAGATACCATGTGGTGCAAGATTCAAATGCTCCAACAACCTCCTATATACTAGCAAACTAATGTGTCTTTTAGGGGCGCATCCCCTTCCTCAGAGCTCTGCTCTGAGATCTATTGGTTATATTGTCTTTGAATAAAACATTTATTGGGTAATGCACTAGGTGTTTGCGCCTTCTCCATTTGTTGTTTCACATTGGCCATTCATTCCCCTATCTGAGGTGGTCTGCATTCGCCAAGCATTGGCATGTGTATGGGTGTGTCACCTGTGTACCCATTTCTCTCTGTGGAGGACCTCTGAGCGTGATTGTTTTTTTTTTTTCCTACATAACGTCTTGATGGCCTAGAGCAGGCTCTTGGTCTTTAATAATTTTTTTATGTAGTGCACCCCTAAGGAGCCACAAGTAGAAAGGGAACCCCAACCCTGCACAGCCAGTCACACCACATTTTCATAGCACACTTGAGGCAAGAAACAGTCTAGTGCTTTGTTTTGTATTTTTATTAGGGGGTTAAACTTGGAAAGGGAGAAGGGTAATATGGGATGCCCATTTGACTTTAGTATAACTTTTCAGGGAGAAACTTCTTCTGTAAAGCTATTTACACTCCTCAGCTTCCAACATTTTCTTGAAGCACTAAAACTCACAGGACCAGCTGGCACTGTTGGATAGGTAACAAATGCAGTTTACAGGCAGGAACCACAGGTTCCTTGTTTGTGTAGCAAAGTACTAGTGCCCAGCTGTCCTCCTGTGGCTACTGAACCCAGCACCACATCTTCAGGCACTGCCAGCCCACCTGGCTGCAGCTGCCCCTTTCTCCAGCCCTCTTGGTTAAACTTCCACAGTTCTCCCAGAATGACTCTACATCCATCTCAGACTGCTCTTACCCAGTCCTCTCAGGCTGGCTCTCAGTCCTCCTGACTGCAACACTCACCAGCCCACCTGGCTGTCTTCCTCCCTAGAGATTTGCCTGGCATTGTTCTCCTCCTGCTGTCCTTTTCCTGTTCCCGTGCCTCCGGTCAGAACACCCCCGTGTGTCGTGAAGAGAGTCCCTTCCGCACCTGAGCTCACCCCGCCCCCCCCAGACTAGGGGGTCACCCTAAAGGGTCTTTGGCAGCCTCCCAATACTCCATCTCCAGCATCCACCCAAACTCCACTGCCCCCTGCCAACACATCTGTTGGGGATTGGTCCTGGCCCTCAGAATACTCCAGACAGCTCCTCCTCACCTCCACTACCATTCTTCTGGAAGTTTCTATCAAGTTCCAGAAGTAGGGGAGGTCTCAGAAGTGCTGCCTGTGAGTCACCCAGCCCTTCCTGAGTCACTCACCCTGACCCAGATAAAAACACAGGCTTGGCTGCCAGCCAAGCCTGAACAATTTCCCTACACTAACAAAAAAACTATTTTAGCACACTAGATGGTGCTAAATTTACAATCGTGTGTAAGCATTCAATATTTAAAGCAGATCTTCACCCTCCATTGCAAGTTGCCTCCCATCCTCCCCATCTCCCCTCTGCTGCACAAATCTGGCTTACTCTTTCGTCCATGGACCGACACAGCTTCTCTATTGACAAAGTGGGTATTATCTGTTAATTAGGAGTGACTAGGCAGAAAAACTTGTAAAAAGTGTTGCATCACACCTTCTACAGTACCGCTCAGGGGGCGGACCCTCTGGGTATAACCTCTCAGTCTGCATCTTCGCAGATCAGTTTTTTTCTGTCTAGCAAGGAGTAGGACATGGCTCCCTTCGGGCCCATTGGTCCGGGGGAAAAAATATATTTATATATATATATATATATTTTTTTTTTCATTTGTTGTTTCCTGCGATCTTCGATCAACTGCCAACTGGGTGACAGGCTGGATCCTCGATCCTTGTAGTCTCCCCAGTTTCGGCCATCGAGCGTGTGCCGACCCTAGCTACGCGCTGGGTTTTCCACGACATGCCCGTCGCTCCACGGGTGGCCGGTGAACCTACGCTCCAGGGCCTGCATCGGACCGCTCAGCTTCGGCTGACCTTACGGCCGAGTCGCAGCAGCCTGGCCGGTGAGTTTACGCTCCAAGGCTTGCATCGGACCGCTCAGCTTCGGCTGACCTTGCGGCCGAGTCGCAGCAGCCTGTCCGGTGAGCGTCACGCTCCAGGGCATACATATGATCGTCCCTTTTGGGTCCAATCACAGCATGCCTGGCCAACAGTCACCTTCCGTGCGCGGACGATGACCTGTTTGGAATGTCTTCCAGCATAATACATGCAGGATAGGTAAGTAAAACTCCCCTGCCTCGGCTGGGTGATTTAGCTGGACATTCCTGGAGAGATCAAGTAAGTGGTTGTGGCCCCTTTCTTCCCTCTCTCCCTGCCTTTCCCTCCTCCCTGGGCTTCTAGCTAAAGGTTGCTGGGTGCTGGCGGTCACCTAGGGGGTTCCACTGGAGCGGGGCTGGCTGTAACTAACATTTAAAAGAAATGTCATTTCTGCTTACCTGTGTTTGTGTGCTTCCTCCTCCATGCTGTCGGCGGCCATTTTGAGGTGGTCCATGCCGAGTTCGGCCTCTTGTGACTGCCCGGCGGCCATCTTCCTGTGGTTCGGCCACACCCACTGGCCCCTATCAGCTGATCGGCGGCCATGTTTGTCCAACCTGTATGCATATATTGCCGTTCGGCGGCCATCTTTTTGTGGGCTATGGCTGCTTGACCTCTATCTTCGGTCGGCGGCCATTTTCTTAGAGCCCACATTATCTTCCATACAGACGTTTTTGGCAACCATTTTGCGAGAGTCTCCGGCCTCTAGGGTGCATTACACTGGTGCGAAAATTCACACAGGAAATGCTGATAAAAGAAGCAGACTGACACAGCAGCAGCAGGACAGCATCACAGGCGCAGCATAGCAGTACCGGTCCAGGGTGGTGAGTCCTCTGGGTGACCCAGCATCTCTGCAGCGCAGGAGGGTGGCCTATTGATATCTTGCCTGGAGCCCTGTGAGTGTCAGCGCGTGGTCAGCATGGCATCTGAGCCAGATGTCTTCTCCCCTGAAACACCAGATTTAGCAGCTGGTGCCCCTGAGGTGTCTATGAACGCTATGACGGCAATCCTAGAGGCGTTTGCTGCCAGGGTGGAAGCAGCACACGGGAATACAGGGGGTAGTAAACGCCCCGTCCCCTGCAAGCTTCTGGGGATAATTCTGGTGCAGAACCAGGTCCAGCTACGGCTCGGGGCCCAGATTCTGACGCATCAGAGACTGCAGACCGTGACTGGACAGTGAGGATGACTCAAAGTCCAGGTCAGTACGCGAGACGGCTTTGGTATCTGACCTTATTACTGCAGTGCGGGATATGCTAAAATTGGAAAATACTGCAGAAGCAGCAGAGACTCCGGTCCACTTGGGTTTCATAGACCTGCCCGCACTGCTAAGGTGTTCCCTTGTGTGTCTTTTGATAAACTCTTATACAAGGAATGGGAGAACCCACTGAGGGTCTTTACAGCCCAAAGAGGTTTGCGGTACAGTACCCCTTTGAGGAGAGTTTTCTGAAGAAATGGACCTCTCCCCCTATAGTGGACCCTCCGGTGTCCAGACTTAATAGAGCCACCACAATTCCTGTAGAAGGGGCTCCTGTTTTTAAGGACCCTGTGGATAAGAAGGCTGAAGCACTCGCTTGCTACCTATACTCAGTGGTAGGCTCGGCAGTACGCCCGGCATTGGCGGGGGCCCTAGTGTCTCACACACTTACTGAATGGGCAAGATTGCTACTCCAGGGGTTAAGGAGCGAGATGCTCCTCCTGATGAGATAACATTGGCCGACCAGTTGGTCCAGGGCCTTAGGTTTGTCTGCGAGTCAGACATGAATACTATTCCCCCGGCTGTCTAAAACTCTGGTTTATGCAGTAGCAATACGCCGCCTGATCTGGCTAAAAGGCTGGTCTGCGGACCAGACTTCCAAGAAAGCCCTGTTGGATCTGCCTTTTAAGGGCGACAGACTTTTTGGGGCTCTCTGGATGACATCATCAAGGATGCCACAGGAGGTAAAGGCACTTTGCTTCCCCAAATTAGCAAGGGTAAGGGGCCATGCCAAGGGCAAGGGCACTCCTTTACTGCACGCAAGCGGTTTTTTTCGTCCCCCTAGGGCGACAGGGAAAAAACCCCAGGCCGATAAAGCGCCTGCCCAAGGACAAAAGTGTCCTTGGTCCCGCAGACCCAACAAGCCTGCGGACAAATCTGCGTCCACATGAAGGTCCGCCCCCACCCAGCTCCCGGTTGGGGGGACGTCTTCGCAAATTCGCGACTCAGTGGACTGCTCTAGTCTCCGACAGGTGGGTTTGCGAAGTAATCTCCTCAGGCTACAAGGTAGAATTTCTCTCTTGTCCACCGGACAGATTCATCACCTCCAATCTCCAGCTACTACCGACCCGTCGGGAGGCCCTGTATGGGGCGGTCCAGGGTCTACTGGAACGCAGGGTAGTTATTCCAGAACAGGAACGGGGTCAGGGTTTTTACTCAAATCTGTTCATTGTGCCAAAGAAGGAGGGGGTTCGGCCAATCTTGGATCTCAGAGCCCTCAATTGCTTTGTGAAAGTACAACGTTTTCGGATGGAGTCGGTTCGATCTGTAGTCACGGCTCTCCATCCGGGGGACTTTCTGGCCTCCTTGGACTTCAAGGACGCATACCTGCATGTCCCCATATACTCCAGACACCAGAGGTTTCTGCGATTTGCTATCAGGAAGGACCACTACCAGTTTGTGGCCCTCCCGTTGGGCCTTGCCTCAGCACCCAGGACGTTCACCAAGGTGCTCGCTCCGATTCTGGCACTTCTAAGACAGCGGGGTATCGCTATCACAGGCTACTTATACGACCTTCTGCTGAAGGCCCCTTCAAGCTCAGAATTAGAGGTAAGCGTGTCCATTACCTGTCAGACTCTTCGAGACTGTGGTTGGATACTAAACACGCAAAAGTCAGTATTGGTGCCCACTCAACGCCTAGTGTACCTGGGGTTGATTCTGGATTTTTCAGAGGCAAAGGTATTCCTCCCTGTGGAGAAGTTGCAGACCCTCCGGGCTGCAGTACGGCAGCTGACTTCCAGGAATTGGTCGTCACTCCGTTTTTTGCATGCGAGTGTTGGGCCTCATGGTAGCCTCCTTCGAGGCGGTCCCATATGCTCAATACCACACTCGAGTGTTACAGAAGGAAGTTCTGTCCAGATGGAACAGATGTCCATCATCTCTGGATTATCAAATCCAAGTGAGCCACCTAGTCAGGAGATCCCTGGTATGGTGGCTGACAGCACCGGCTCTAATGGCCGGGAAGTAATTTCTTCCGGTTTACTGGATAGTGATCACGACGGACGCCAGCCTTACAGGTTGGGGGGGAGTCTGGGGTGTTCAGTCGGCGCAAGGTCGCTGGACCCCAGAGGAAGCCCTCCTGCTGATCAATGCCCTGGTAATCCGGGCGATCAGGCTGTGCCTCTTCAAATGGTCTCAGAGGCTGCAGGGGCGTCCAGTCAGGATCCAGCCAGACAACGCCACAGCAGTGGCATATGTCAATCATCAAGGAGGAACAAGCTCAGCTGCAGCATCGGAGATCGCTCGCATCCTGAAGTAGGCAGAGAGGAGTGTACCGGCACTGCCGGCCGTGTACATTCCGGGTGTGGAAAACTGGCAGCCGGACTACCTGAGCCGCCAGATGCTGGACCAGGGAGAATGGTCCTTACACCCGGAGGTGTTCCAACTCCTCTGCCAAAGATGGGGCACACCAGACATAGATCTTCTGGCTTCCCGACTCAATCGGAAGGTATTGAGGTTTGTGGCCCGGTCAAGAGACCCATGGGCAGACGCAACGGATGCGTTGGTAGCATCGTGGGGTCAGTATCGGCTAATCTATGCCTTCCCTCCCTTAAGGCTTCTTCCTCTTCTGCTCCGCAGAGTGGAGGCAGAGGGAATTCCAATGATCCTAATCGCTCCAGATTGGCCTCAGCGTCCTTGGTACACCGATCTAGTACGTCTGGTAGCAGACGTCCCCTGGCGCCTACCACTACGGAAGGACCTGCTATCGCAAGGTCCCATACTCCATCCTGCTTTACAGTCATTGGCTTTAACGGCATGTCTGTTGAAACCAGGTACTGAGAGACCGGGGCCTGTCAGACTCAGTAATTTCTACTATGAGAAGTGCTCGAAAACCGTCCTCTAGGAAGATTTATCACCGCACTTGGAAGGCCTACATCTCCATGTGTGAGGAAATGAAATGGCATCCGCGTACCTATTTGGTTTCCAGAATCCTGCTGTTTTTACAGCATGGGGTGGACCAAAGGCTTGCCCTAAGTACGATTAAGGGACAGATATCTGCCCTGGCTGTCTTTTTTCAGCGACTCCTGGCGACTCACTCTCTCGTGAGTACATTTGTGCAAGGGGTTCGACATGTGGCCCCTCCGGTCCGTCCCCCGTTACCTCCGTGGGACTTGAACCTGGTCCTCTCGGTGCTTCAGAAGGCACCGTTTGAGAAGATTAGATTTTCCCCTGTTGACACTTTCTCAGAAAGTGGTCTTTTTGGTGGCTGTTACGTCAGTTAGACGAGTCTCTGAGCTGGCAGCCTTGTCCTGCAAGGCCCCCTATTTGATTTTCCACAAGGATAGGGTGGTGCTGCGGCCGCAGCCTTCCTTTCAAAGGTCGTTTCGGCTTTTTATCTCAACGAAGACATTGTACTTCCATCCTTGTGTCCTCAGCCGTCGAATCCTAAGGAGTCGGCGTTGCATTCCTTGGACGTTGTCCGAGCTTTGAGAGTATACCTATCTGCTACTTCCCTGTTCCGGAAGTCAGACTCACTGTTTGTTTCGGTGGCTGGTCCCAAGAAGGGCCAAGCAGTCTCATCGGCCACCATCTCTAGGTGGATCCGACAGATAGTAATCCAGGCTTACGCCTTAAAGGGTCAAGCGCCCCCCTTTCCGGTCACGGCGCATTCGACCAGGGCAATAGGTGCCTCTTGGGCTTTCCGACATCAAGCGTCGGTTTCCCAATTATGTAAAGCGGCGACTTGGTCGTCCGCTCACACTTTCACAAAATTCTACAAAATTGATGTAGGTGCATCTTCGGATGCCTCTTTCGGCCGCAAGGTTTTACAAGCGGCTGTTTAGAGTTGCAGCTCCTCCGTTGGAGGAGTGCTGTTTTGTGTTTGGGGTGAAGTTTATTTTTATGCTGTTACCACCCCTCGTTTTTTCTCTGACACTGCTTTGGGACATCCCACTTTGTCAATAGAGAAGCTGTGTCGGTCCATGGACGAAAGAGTAAATAGGATTTTTTACTCACCGTAAAATCCTTTTCTCTGAGTCCATGGACCGACACAGCACCCACCCCTCCTTTTAAGTTTGTACTGCTTTTTGACGAACTGATCTGCGAAGATGCAGACTGAGAGGTTATACCCAGAGGGTCCGCCCCCTGGGCGGTACTGTAGAAGGTGTGATGCAACACTTTTTACAAGTTTTTCTGCCTAGTCACTCCTAATTAACGGATAATACCCACTTTGTCAATAGAGAAGCTGTGTCGGTCCATGGACTCAGAGAAAAGGATTTTACGGTGAGTAAAAAATCCAATTTTTTTTTCCCTTTGTTTACTTTTTTTTTTTAATTAAAGCTAGACTTGTGCACAACGGAAACATTCGTTTAGTTTCGGTTCGTTTCTTGTGCACAACGGAAAAATTAGTTTAGTTTCGGTTCGTTTCTTTTCAGTCCTGTTGATTCGTAATCATTCGTAATTTTGCTAGACGGGATTTTTCGTGTCCGGACTAATTCGTATTTTCGCAAGCGTCATTTTTCGTTGAATTTTTAGTTGATTTATAATTCGTACTTTCGGTAGGGTACGTTGTTTTTCGTTGATTCTGGACACAACTCCTACTTTCGTAACTTTTTTGGGGTTCGTTGATTCGTAATTTTCCATGTCTCTCTCACAACGACGCTGCCTATTATGCCTAATGTGCTTCGAATGGATTTGTACTTTTCTAAATACATAGCGGTTATTTGTAACGATTCTAAATCTCGTATTTTACTTTCGTTTTTTACATGCGGCTATAGCCTCCGCCCCTGTACACCATTTTGGGAGGGTTCAGCACGGTGAGGGAGAAGCAGAGAGCAGAGCAGAGTGTTATTGTGTTTTGAATGGATTAGAAATCTCGTATTTTACTTTCGTTTTTTACATGCGGCTATAGCCTCCGCCCCTGTACACCATTTTGAGAGGGAGTTCAGCACGGTGAGGGAGAAGCAGAGAGCAGAGTGAGTGTTATTGTGCTTCATATGGATTCGTACATTCGTAACTTTTTTCATAACGAATTATGCCGAAGACATTCGGGCATTCGCTATTTTGCGGTATAATTTATTTCGGATTCGGTTTTATTCGTAATTGCTTTGTTCAGAAATTCGAATGCTTCTGAATGTCCAAAAGTTGCTAAATTCGGACGAATTTCGATTAGTTACGAAACGAATTGCACAAGCCTAATTAAAGCTCTGTGCCCACATGCACGTCATTCGCCTAGGAGAATAACATGCACTTTGCCTGTTCTGCCTCCTGGAATATGTGCATCACATATCCCAGGAAGCTTAGTCTTTCATTGAGATAGGAGGAGGAGATGGGGCCTAGTGGCAGCTCATCTGAGAGCTACTGGCTGAAACTGGAAGAGCCAGCAGCTTCCCGATGATGTCCCTAAAGAAAATGGAGGCGTGGGACTGGGGATATAGCAGAAAATAAGCCAATCTTAGCAGGATATGCTGGGCAGGTGAGTGCCTTAAAGGCACAAACACTTTCTAGGCACACAGTTAACGCTTTGATCGCCCCTAATGTTAACCCCTTCCCAACCAGAGTCATTAATACAGTGCATATCTAAAAAGCTACAAAAGTGTCAGTTAGTGTCCCGACTGTCCGCCGCAATATTGCAGTCCTTCTATAAGTCGCCGATCGCCGCCATTACTAGTAAAAAATAAAATAAAACATCCCATAGTTTGTAGACGCTATAACTTCTGTGCAAACCAATCAATATACGCTTATTGAGATTTTTTTTACCAAAAATATGTAGCAAAATACATATTGGCCTAAATGGATGAAGAAGTTTGAATTTTTTTCTTTTGTTTTTTGGATATGTTTTATAGCAAAAAGAAAAAAATATAGTTTTTTTTTTTTTTTTTTCAAAACTGTCGGTTTTCTTTTGTTTATAGCGCAAAAAATTAAAATCGCAGAGGTGATCAAATATCACTAAAAGAAAGCTCTATTTGTTTGGTACAGTGTCACACGACTACACAAGTAACGCAGTGCCGTATCACAAGAAATTACCTGGTCATGAAGGGGGATACATTTTCCAGAGGTCAAGTGGTTAACTGTGCAAGACTAGCAACAAGGTAAGCAAGGGGTTAAAAAAAAACCTGGAGGGGGGCGGGACAGATCTGTTACTTGACTGAAAGAAATGTAAATACATAAAAAAGAAAATTGTAAAACGAAAGGTTAATTTAAAAAAATGTACAGTGGAACCTTGGATTACGAGCATAATCCGTTCCAGGAGAATGCTTGTAATCCAAAGCACACTTATATCAAAGCAAGTTTTTCCATAAGAAATAATGGAAACTCAGATGATTTGTTCCACAACCATTTATTCATATAAAAATTATTACAGCAAAACAAAATACAGTATAAAGTGTACTGTAAACATAAAACAAATTAAACTGCACTTCAAAATACCGTACTGTACCTCTGTGCTGCAAACATTTTAAGGTAAAGAAAAAAAATGTGCACACTCACAATGTTAAGGAGTCTGGTGCTCACCTATTTAAAGCCACTGTGTATACTGTATGTAGAGTAAAGCCACTGGTGTACAGTATACAGCTCTGTATGTAGCCAGAGGTTGGTGCTTATCTATTAAAAGCCGATCTGTATACAGTACTGTATGTTCAGTAAAGCCGCTGGTGTACAGAACAATGCTGTATGTGGCCACAGGTTCAGCTCACAGCACTTCCTAGAGAACTCTGGAACTGTTGACATCACTTCCGGGTATGCCAGCCCCTGTTGGAAGTGTCTCCCAGTGTCTCCAGGAAGCGCCGGGAGCCACCATCGCCCGCAAATCTCTGGCCACATACAAAGCTGTACTGTATACTGTACACCAGCGGCTTCACTGTACATATACACAGCAGCTTTACATGGATGAGCAACAGACTCCTTCCTATTGTGAGTGCAATTCTTTTTTTTTTTTTTACATTAAAAAAACGCTCATATATCCAGACAGCGCTCGCAGATCAAGGCAATTAAAAAAAAAAAAAAGTTGCTCATCTTTCAAAACGCTCGGTAACCACGTTACTCGTAAACCAAGGTTTCACTGTACATGGAAAACCCCTATACGTTCTCTGTAAATCCATCAAGGATAAAACATTTTTCCATCATAAAATCATACAAAGCTTTCTCTAGCCATTTCTTGAAAATGTGCTTCATACCTTAGGTTGTAAATATACATTACATATTAGAGGTTAGAAGGGAACTCCTTTTTTTTCTTCTTCTGCACTGCAGAAAATAGATGTCAAGAAGTTGGATGTCAAGAAAAATGCTCTGATAATCCCTATACTTCATCTTACAGTCAAGCAGGCATAGCCAATAATTAAAGAACATCACCATTTATAAAGAATTTCCCTGTTCAAGGTTTTTTGCCATATTTTATTGTTTTCTTGGGATCCTGGGGGGAAGATATCACTTAAAGCGGAGTTCCACCCAAAAGTGGAGCCTCCACTTTCCTTGCTTCCTCCCCCCTCCAGTGCCACATTTCCGGGAGACTGCCCTGCAGCGCCATCCCTCAGAAGTTGGGCCCCCCTCCTTCTTCCTCCGCCGCCGGGCCAGTTAGAAAGCGCAGCACGCATGCGCAGTAGGGAACTGGCTGTGAAGCTGAAAGGCTTCACTACTGGTCTCCCTTACCATGAATGGTGGCAGCAGCACCCGAGAGCTGATCCGAAAATTGTCTGGGGTGCCGACATTGCGGGAACCGTGGACAGGTGAGGGTCCAAATATTAAAAGTCAGCAGCTACAGTATTTGTAGCTGCTGACTTTACGTTTTTTCATAGGGGGATGGAACTCCTCTTTAACCCCCATAAGGCAATAAGAATTTGGAACAATGGGCATGGCTTTTTTAAATTCGTTTTTGCATTTTAGTGGATATGCTTCTGTGGAGACTCAAAAGGTCTATTGAACTTAAATTTGGATAGATTTTCTCTACCCATGGCAATACAGAAAAAGGCTTGCAGATTTTTGAAAGTTGAGTTTCTAATCGCATTTGAACATGTGACTTTGTCTCCATGGATGATAATGATTAGGATGTTTTTTTTATTTTCCAGAAAATTTGGCAAATTATGGGAGATTTTGGAGAAAACGATTTTTTTGTGAAAATGCATATAGTCATTGGGAAGTTGAAATTAAGGTGGATTTTGGTAGTTTAAAATGGAATTTAGTAGGGCTGTGGAAATTAACTATTAATTCCTTGATTAATCGATTAATTGTTTTGATCGATGAAAATTCTTTTGATCGATCAAAATTCTTTTGATCGTACTCACCTCTCCGCCGGCTTCCGGGTCTTCAGGGAGATCCGGTGACGTCACGGACACCGGCGGGGCTTGCCGTGTCCATCTGAAGGGCTCCTTTGCTGTGCCTTCATATCTGCATGCTGGCGGGACCTTACTATCTGCCACACGCAAGGGCTGTTACACTTCCCTCTATCAACCTGGGATTCTACAGCCATCCACTGGGAGTTGTGATAGTTCCCTTCACGGGACATCTACATGCCGACGGACTGACGTTAGCCCCTTCTCATCTGGATTCAGCAGTGGTATCGTTGTACACATTTTTATACCAGTATCATACTTGGCTACATGTTTTTATGACTGCTTTTGCTACCGTTTGGCATTACTCGCACCATTTTTACAGTTTATGTAGCTACATTGATTTTATCTCCAGTGCAATATTTATTTTGTTACCTACCTGAAGACTATAAAAGTTTTAATGCTATTCCCATCGAGCGCTGCCTTTGTGTGTTTTTTGTATCCTGCTATCCATTTTTCCAGTGGTTGGTAGCTGCACTGGGAATCGGCCTGCAAGGAGATCAGCTAAAAGTAGTTGGATCTATGTGCGTTATAATTAATCGAAATTAGTCGATTATTCGATAAAAAAAAAAAACGATTAATCGAACACGAAAATTTTAATCAGTAACAGCCCTAGAATTTAGATAATTCCTGGGGCTTTATGGGAGATTGTTTAAGTATCTATTAATTTTTGTTTTTTATGTATTTTTTATTGATATTTATATTGCACAGACAATTTACGCAGCACTTTATTAATATATTGTACACTGACATCAGTCCCTCATGGAGCTTGCAGTCTAAGGTCCCTAACTTACATTCATACGTACACATGCTATGGCCAATTAATCTAATTTAATCAAATTATTAAATTTTTTTTTTTTTTTTTACAGACAAAAACAGACAATAATAAAAAATAAAAAAAGCAATCAAATACTGGTGCTTGCATATTGCATAGTTGCATATTGCATATTTCCTTAGATAAAGTTGTCTAGTGGTCTCACAAATATCTAATAATGAATTCCAAGCCCTAGTTAAGGGGCCATACAAGCCATATAAGGACATAAGTATGGTCTTACCTTAGTTGACTTACACCAAAGGAATGTTATTGTTAACTGTCCAGGATGTGGCTAAGACCACTTTCTTCTCTACAATTGGCCATTTTCCTTATTATCAATAGGGATGAGCTTCGTGTTCGAGTCGAACATACGTTCGACTCGAACATCGGCTGTTCGATCGTTCGACGAAGATCGAACGATTTGGGCCGTTCGCGCCAAATTCGAGTGACGCGAACGGCCCACAATGCACTACGCCATCGCAGTGTCATCCAGGCGCTGTGATTGGCCAAGCATGCACTGTGACCCCGCATGCTTGGCCAATCACAGCGCCGGCAGCGAGGAGAGCAATGATTGGCCACAGGCAGGATGCCTGTGGCCAATTATTGCTGAGGGTGTTTAGTACACGCCCCACACTATAAAAGGCCGCCAGCACGGCGGCCTAGTGTAGTGTGTTCCGGAGCAGGGAAAGACAAGCATAGGCAGGGACAGTGACATTTATTTCTTTCTTGCTTAACCTGGATTCCTTTAGTTTAGGGAAAGAGAAGGATAGGTAGGGAGAGTGTCAGTGTGTTTTACTGTGCGAATCCTTGTTTCTAGGGACAAAGAAGGAAAGTGAGGGGAATTCTCCTTGTGCTATAGTGTGCTTTAAAAAAACATTTTTTCTAGGGACAGAAAACTCTAGGTAGGGAGAGTGTCAGTTTCTTTCACTGTGCGAGTCCTTGTTTCTAGGGACAAAGAAGGAAAGTGAGGGGAATTCTCCTTGTGCTATAGTGTGCTTTAAAAAAACATTTTTTCTAGGGACAGAAAACTCTAGGTAGGGAGAGTGTCAGTTTCTTTCACTGTGCGAGTCCTTGTTTCTAGGGACAAAGAAGGAAAGTGAGGGGAATTCTCCTTGTGCTATAGTGTGCTTTAAAAAAAAAAATTTCTAGGGACAGAAAACTCTAGGTAGGGAGAGTGTCAGTGTCTTTTACTGTGCGAGTCCTTGTTTCTAGGGACAAAGAAGGAAAGTGAGGGGAATTCTCCTTGTGCTATAGTGTGCTTTAAAAAAACATTTTTTCTAGGGACAGAAAACTCTAGGTGGGGAGAGTGTCAGTGTCTTTTACTGTGCGAGTCCTTGTTTCTAGGGACAAAGAAGGAAAGTGAGGGGAATTCTCCTTGTGCTATAGTGTGCTTTAAAAAAACATTTTTTCTAGGGACAGAAAACTCTAGGTAGGGAGAGTGTCAGTTTCTTTCACTGTGCGAGTCCTTGTTTCTAGGGACAAAGAAGGAAAGTGAGGGGAATTCTCCTTGTGCTATAGTGTGCTTTAAAAAAACATTTTTTCTAGGGACAGAAAACTCTAGGTAGGGAGAGTGTCAGTTTCTTTCACTGTGCGAGTCCTTGTTTCTAGGGACAAAGAAGGAAAGTGAGGGGAATTCTCCTTGTGCTATAGTGTGCTTTAAAAAAACATTTTTTCTAGGGAC
This sequence comes from Rana muscosa, assembly GCA_029206835.1. Taxonomy (NCBI): domain Eukaryota; kingdom Metazoa; phylum Chordata; class Amphibia; order Anura; family Ranidae; genus Rana; species Rana muscosa. The sequence continues at coordinate 76,142,960 of CM055128.1, forward strand.
AGAAAACTCTAGGTAGGGAGAGTGTCAGTTTCTTTCACTGTGCGAGTCCTTGTTTCTAGGGACAAAGAAGGAAAGTGAGGGGAATTCTCCTTGTGCTATAGTGTGCTTTAAAAAAACATTTTTTCTAGGGACAGAAAACTCTAGGTAGGGAGAGTGTCAGTTTCTTTCACTGTGCGAGTCCTTGTTTCTAGGGACAAAGAAGGAAAGTGAGGGGAATTCTCCTTGTGCTATAGTGTGCTTTAAAAAAACATTTTTTCTAGGGACAGAAAACTCTAGGTAGGGAGAGTGTCAGTTTCTTTCACTGTGCGAGTCCTTGTTTCTAGGGACAAAGAAGGAAAGTGAGGGGAATTCTCCTTGTGCTATAGTGTGCTTTAAAAAAACATTTTTTCTAGGGACAGAAAACTCTAGGTAGGGAGAGTGTCAGTTTCTTTCACTGTGCGAGTCCTTGTTTCTAGGGACAAAGAAGGAAAGTGAGGGGAATTCTCCTTGTGCTATAGTGTGCTTTAAAAAAACATTTTTTCTAGGGACAGAAAACTCTAGGTAGGGAGAGTGTCAGTTTCTTTCACTGTGCGAGTCCTTGTTTCTAGGGACAAAGAAGGAAAGTGAGGGGAATTCTCCTTGTGCTATAGTGTGCTTTAAAAAAACATTTTTTCTAGGGACAGAAAACTCTAGGTAGGGAGAGTGTCAGTTTCTTTCACTGTGCGAGTCCTTGTTTCTAGGGACAAAGAAGGAAAGTGAGGGGAATTCTCCTTGTGCTATAGTGTGCTAAAGCATTCCTCATCAACCATCTTTGAAATCCTTGTTTTTTGGACAGTCAGGGAAATTGTCGTTGTGCTATTCTGTGCAAAAGCAATCATCCTCAACCATATTTAGAAATCCTTAAGTAAAGGGACAGAGAAGGACACCTGAAGGTAGCCCTTATTGCTTTTTTCCCATCTCCCTGCAGGCCATCTATTAGAATGTCTGGAAGGCAAACAAGGAGAGGCAGACAGTCAGGAGGCAATAAAAGAGGGCAAGCAGGCTCTGTGTCTGGGGGCAACAGTGCTGGTCGTGGACGCGGTGCATTGTCATCAGCACATGGCCATGGGACACGCTTGTCCTTCTTTTCGGCAGCTGGACATGTTGAGCTACATCATGCCGAAGACTTGGTAGAGTGGATGACCAAGCCCTCCTCCTCCTCCTCATCCTCTCTCACCCAGGCTCAGGGTACTGGCAAAGCAGCTGCCAAAGCGTCCTCTTCCCTGGTATCAATGTCAGACTCATCATCAGTCACTCCTTCCCTAGACCCACCATGTCCTCCTCCTGAGGAGTCCCCCGAACTGTTTGAGCACAGTGTTGGATACATGCTCCAGGAGGATGCCCAGCGTTTCGAAGGGTCTGATGATGAAACCCAGCTACAGGAAGGCAGTAGCGTGAGAGCAGACAGAGGGGATGCTCAAGAAGGACACCAATCTGGCAGTCATGTTCCAGCAGCTGCAGCATACTGCCAGATTGGCTCCAGTGATGAGGAGGGAGGGGATGATGAGGTCACTGACTCCACGTGGGTGCCTAATAGGAGAGAGGAGGAGGAGGAGGATGAGGAGGAGGCACATCTCCAACGAGGCAGGATGCCCTTTGGTGGCCAGCGTAAGGGCAGTACACCGACGGAATCACACCGCAGAGCTCCGCCTGTGCAGGGCGCTGCCTCTGCCCGTCATTCAAAAAGTTCCTTGGTGTAGGCCTTTTTTGAGGCTAGTGCATCAGATCGCACAGCTGCTGTTTGCAACATATGTCTCAAGCGTATATCGCGTGGCCAAAACATCAGCCGCTTGGGTACCACATGCCTGACCAGACATATGTTGACCTGCCATGCAGCTCGTTGGCAAGCCTACCTCAAAGACCCACACCAAAGAACAAAGCGGACCTCTCCTTGCACCGCATCAGCTGGGATCTCCAACCCCACTATAACTTCAGTCCTGTCTGAAACATGCACTGAGAGGAATGAAGGTGTAGAATTAGGTGTGTCACAGCCAAGTAGTTGCGGCCACTCTGCTAGCAGTACACCGACGTCCGATTCTAGCAGGCAAATTTCCCTGCCCCAGCTGCTGGACCGTCGAAAGAAGTTCACTCCCAGCCATCCACATGCCCAGCGGTTGAATGCTAGCTTGGCTAAATTGCTAGCGCTTCAACTGCTGCCTTTTCAGTTGGTAGACTCGGCCCCCTTCCGTGAGTTTGTGCAATGTGCGGTTCCTCAGTGGCAGGTTCCCAAACGCCACTTTTTCTCACGGAAGGCTATTCCGGCTCTCTACCGGCATGTGGAAGGCAATGTCTTGGCCTCGCTGGACAGGGCGGTCAGCGGTAAGGTGCATATTACCGCTGACTCATGGTCCAGCAGGCATGGACAGGGACGTTACCTTTCTTTCACGGCCCATTGGGTCACTCTTTTGGCAGCTGGGAAGGATGCAGGACAAGGTGCAGTAGTGTTGGAGGTTGTTCCACCGCCACGCCTCCAAAATGCTACTACTGGTTGTGACACACCTCTCTCCTCCACCCCCTCCTCTTCTTCTTCCTCCATGGCCTCTTCCTGTGGTTTGTCCTATGAACCAGCGGTGCTCCGTAGCCGTTCACGGGGCTACGCAAGTACGCAGGCAAAAAGATGCCATGCCGTGCTTGCGCTGGTGTGTTTGGGGGACAGAAGCCACACTGGGGCAGAGGTCCTGTCTGCTCTGCAGGGCCAGGCCGAGAGGTGGTTGACGCCACGCCAGCTTAAGCCAGGAATGGTGGTTTGCGACAATGGCACCAACCTCCTCTCCGCCCTCCGACAGGGACAACTGACCCATGTGCCCTGTGTGGCTCACGTCCTTAACCTGGTGGTGCAGCGGTTCTTGGGCAGGTACCCGGGCTTACAGGATGTCCTGAGGCAGGCCAGGAAAGTCTGTGTGCATTTCCGCAGATCTTATAATGCCAGTGCTCGCCTGGCTGAGCTGCAAAAGGAGTTGAACCTGCCCAAGAACCGCCTTATATGTGACATGCCCACCAGGTGGAACTCAACGTTGGCCATGCTGCAGCGGCTGCACACGCAGCAGAGGGCCATCAATGAGTACCTGTGCGACTACGGCACCAGGACAGGGTCAGGGGAGCTTTTTTTTTTTTCTCCACGCCAGTGGGGCATGATCAGGGATGCATGCACTGTCCTGGCACCATTTGAGGAGGCCACGAGGATGGTGAGCAGTGACAGTGCATGCATCAGTGACACTGTACCTCTTGTCCACCTGTTGGAGCACACGCTGCGTGGAATAATGGACAGGGCACTTGAGGCAGAACAGAGGCAGGAAGAGGAGGACTTCCTTGCCTCTCAAGGCCCCCTTTACCCAGACAGTGTTCCTTCTGTCCCACCCATCGCACAGGAAGAGGAGGAGGAGGAGGAGGAGGAGGATTGTTTCAGCATGGAGGTGGAGGCTGGCACTCAGCATCATCAGCAGCAGTCTTTTAGGGATGATTTACAGTCCCAAGAAACCAGTGGACTTGTACGTGGCTGGGAGGAGGTGGCTGCGGATCATGTCGTCCTTAGTGACCCAGAGGACCCCGGAGCGAATGCCTCAGCAAACCTACGCTGCATGGCCTCCCTGATCCTGCAAAGTCTGCGGAAGGATCCTCGTATTCTTCGGATCAAGGAGAGGGACCATTACTGGCTGGCCACTCTCCTTGATCCACGGTACAAGGGTAAGGTTGCGGACCTTATGTTACCTTCGCAGAGGGAGCAGAGGATGAGACAACTCCGGGAGGCCTTGCAGAAAGGTCTGTGCAACGCGTTCCCAGAGACTGGGAGGTTACAAACTCCTGGTCCTGGACAACGAGTTGCTGAGGCTTCGGCCAGTCAAAGAAGGAGCGGTGGGGAAGGTGGCCGTCTGACCGATGCGTTCAGACAATTCTTTAGTCCGCAGCCCCAAAGTATGATCGGTTCCAGCAACCATCGCCAGCGTCTGATAAACATGGTGCAGGAATATCTAGGGGCAAGGTCAGACTTGGACACCTTCCCCACCGAAAATCCTCTGGCTTACTGGGTCTTGAGGATGGATCACTGGCCAGAGCTTGCACAGTATGCAATTGAGCTACTGGCCTGTCCTGCATCCAGCGTTCTTTCGGAACGCACATTCAGTGCTGCTGGAGGATTTGTCACGGATCACAGGGTGCGCCTGTCCACCGACTCGGTTGATCGACTGACTTTCATCAAGATGAACCAGTCTTGGATCACCACCAGCTACCACACACCTGATGCTGATATAACAGACTAATTGATTTTAACATGTCACATCCCTTCAAGACTGATGCTGATGCTGAGTGCCTGTACTGTTATGTTGACTGGCTATCCTCCTCCTCCGAGTCCTCAATGATACGATTGATGATGATAGCTTGGAAGATCATTTTTGTTTATGGGTGCCGCCACCAGTGGCTAAGGCCCAATTTTTCAGCCCCTGTTTTACAGGGGCGTGTAATTACAATTTTTTTTGCAATAATTTGCCATAGGGCTCATTGCTGTGCTCCAAGTACAGTATCTGTGAGGGGTTGGAGTGTTGTGGCACCAGTGCCTAAGGCCCAATTTTTCAGCCCCTGTTTAAAAGGGGCGTGTCATTACAATTTTTGAAGCAATACTTTGCAACAGGGCTCATTGCTGTGCTCCAAGTACAGTATCTGTGAGGGGTTGTAGTGTTGTGCCACCAGTGCCTAAGGCCCAATTTTTCAGCCCCTGTTTAACAGGGGCGTGTCATTACAATTTTTGAAGCAATACTTTGCAACAGGGCTCATTGCTGTGCTCCAAGTACAGTATCTGTGAGGGGTTGTAGTGTTGTGCCACCAGTGCCTAAGGCCCAATTTTTCAGCCCCTGTTTAACAGGGGCGTGTCATTACAATTTTTGAAGCAATACTTTGCAACAGGGCTCATTGCTGTGCTCCAAGTACAGTATCTGTGAGGGGTTGTAGTGTTGTGCCACCAGTGCCTAAGGCCCAATTTTTCAGCCCCTGTTCAACAGGGGCATGCAATTACAATTCTTGATCTAATAATTCACAGCAGGGCCCATTGCTGCACCCACCAAGAGTAACTGTCAGGGCTTACAGTGTTGTGGCACCAGCACCACCATCAAAGGCCCAATTTTTACTACCACTGTTCAACAATTATATGTAATTAAAATTCCTGATATAATAGTTGACAGCAGGGCGTTCCAGCACCAACCAAGAGTAACTGTGAGTGCTTACAGTGTTGTGCCAACACCAACAACTAAGGGGCCTATTTCTGCAGAGTATATACGGCAGGTCCCTACTTTCAAACATCCAACTTACAAACGACTCCTACTTGCAAACGCAAGAAGACAACAGGAAGTGAGAGGAAATCTACCACTAGGAAGGAAAATTCTCTCCTGTAAGAATAAATATGGGAGAAAGGTGTCTCCTCTGTACTGATGCTTTTTTCAGCAATCCTTGTTTCAAGAAAAACACCACATTTCAAAAACAGTTGTCATTGGGACGGAAAGTGAGGTGAAATGTTCTGAACAGGGGCACAGACAGCAAAACAAATGTTACAGGGGTGATAACCCTTACCTATGTTTTCCAAAAAGTTTAAAAATAGATTTTTGGGCTGGAGCTACACTTCAACAATGTAACTGTTCAAAATTACAAACACATTCTACATAAGAACAAACCTACAGTCCCTGTCTTGTATGCACCGCCTGTATACGGCTGTTCAGAGTATATAGGGCCTTTTTTATTTTATGTGCGGGGTTCCCCTTAATATCCATACAAGACCCAAAGGGGCTGGTAATGGGCTGGGGTAGGAGGGGGGGGGTCATGGGGTAGCTATGCCATTTTTCTTAAAGATTTTCATCCATATTACCGGGACCAGACATTACATTAAAGCCACAAGCAGTTTTAAATGGCTTTTTTTTCCTTTAGAAGTGTCATTTTGTGCAGGGACAGTTCTAAACATGGGAAACACGTGGCACTTCACAGGCATACTTTAGACACCCCCCAGGTACGATATTTAAAGGAATATTTGACTTTTTTTTTTCACTTTATGCATCATTAAAATGACTGCTCCCGAAAAACGACCGTTTTTAAAACTTCTTTTTGCATTGATACATGTCCCCTGGTGCAGAACCCGGGTTCCCAAACCCTTTTTAGGACAATAACATGCATAATAGTTGTTATAATTAGCACTTTAGAATTCGAACGTTCGCATCCATTGTATTTAATAGGGTTCTAATGTTCGTACGAACTTTCGGTCCGTTCGCGGGTTCTGGTGCGAACCGAACCCGGGGGTGTTCGGCTCATCACTAATTATCAAGTTCTATATTACCACAGCCAAAACTGGTAAGGCTTTAGTCTCGTGTCAGAGCTGCGTTATGCATGCATCTCTGATCACCTATGCCACGTCATCATGGGGGGGACTCCATGGCAAAACAGCATCTTTAGTTAAGTATTATTGTTATATTTTCTAATATTATCTTTTTCTGTATCTGTCATTATCTTTAAAAAATGTTATACTTATAAGTATTTGTGTGGTCTCTCTTTGCACATATCGAATACAACCCCAAAAAAGTGACAAAACAAATACACACAAAAGAATTACATTCAAAAACTATCCTAAATCCATCTCTCCCCCAATTTTTAAAATGTATTTTTAAGTTTATATATTTTTAAACTGATTAAATCTGTTATTACTGTATATAAAAGTTTTGTTATACAAATCAATATTTATTAATACAGATTACATCCATGACACGCAATTATTAGAGAATTATGGGAATTCTAATAAGAGAGCATAACAGCATAACAGAAGTTGTTTCCTTTTAACCGGTGGGCATCAAACGCATGCAAATATGCGGCCTCTTGGCGGCCTGGCCTTGGCATATTTGCATGCAATAGCGCCGACAGTGCTGTGCCGAGAGCATGCGCCTTGCGTGCTCCTGTCACAGTGACCGGCTGCTTATAGAACGTTCCTGATCACGGTTTTGCAATCTGGATTTTTCTGATCATGTGACCACTGTGACAGCCTATTATGGTGGTCACATGGCCAGCATAGCAAACCCCCTTAAAGGGCCGGTGCCAGCCGGTGCAAAGGAGTTAAACTCTCTGCCTGTGGTTAAGACTACAAAGCCATCTAAAAGGGAAGGCAGAGATGGGGAGTGTGGGTGAGCAGTGACTCCTCTGGCTCATTTACTTGTGTGTATACATTTCGGCTAAAGCTATTCAGCTCTGTAAACAACAGTATTTTTTCAACAGAGAAAATCTGGAGTCTGGAAAACATACAAAAAGCAGAGAGAGCTCCATCTGATGGCTGCTTAATAAATTACAGTGTTTGAATGCAATATTTTCCACTGAATTTACTAAAAAAGAAAACTATTTTTAAAACTGGAATTTTGTAGCCCTGATTGGTCTAATGAATAAATAACACATATACAAAACATCCTAGCATTCTCTAGGTCCAAAGTGGGTTGAAAAGGCACAGAGTAAAGCTAGCCTTAAATAGATCATTTTTTTTCATTCAGACAGCGGGTTGAATGAAAAGAACTGACCTAATTCCCCCATCCATACATTTGATTTAGATCCTTCCCGCTGTGTCATTGTATTCTGACAGCAGGAAAGACTCCCTGTCATCAGAATACACAGATCAGCGCTGCAGTCTATTGCCTACTGAGCTGATTGAGTGAAAATATACAGATGGGGCAGGAAACAGAAGTTGATCAGTAGATCGACTTCTGTTCAAACACAGTGGCCACACATGGAGCAGAATTTGGCTGGTCCCTGCTAAACTGGCTGAATTTTGATCCATGTATGGCCAGCTCAAGGAAGAGCCATTGGAATGGGAGTCATGAGTATTTACCTGCAGTAGATCTCTTTAAATAGGGAATACTCTTTTAAAGTTTTACTAAACCCACAACAGTAAAATCAGTCTTTATATGCAGTAAAGCATGCTTTTTATATTTACTGTGGAACTTAAGGGGTTAATCCTCCGCATTGTGTAAAAAGTCTGTTTGATCCTGTCTTCTCTAATCCATCCCTTCTTTCACTGTCCCCTAACCATCTTCTGATAATAAAGAGTCTTTGGAGTGACTCTGCACATGCTCAGATTGGTGTGTAGTGCTAGAGAATAGTTTTTTTTTTTCTTGGGAGGGTGCAGGGGATCGTTATTGAAACAGCACTATCCAGACAGAAGGTCAGGGGTCCTGCAGCCTCATAGGACAGTCAGAGAAAAATTATAACTCCTCCTACAAGCTTTAACCAGACACTGATAGAAGTCACAAGACTGCTGATGAGAAAAGGTATTTAGCAGTTTATATTTACTAAAGTAATTGCATTTTCATGTTCTGTGTACTGTGGGAGACCAGATACAGTGAATGCCGGCTCCTGGGTTCAGTAACACTTTAATAGCACCACAATTTTATTTAATTTTTTTTATTTTTTTAGCCTGCATTATTTGTTAGCTGTTTCAAAAAAAGATGAAGACAAAGATGCATTGATATGGTTCTTCAACCCATTGCTACCACCACTAATCCTCTGCTCTAGGCCATCTAGATGGAGCTGGACACAGTGAATAAATACTTTGGAAACACATCCTTCACTCCTTTGCAATGTGCATTTGAAGTAAATTGATTTAAACACATGAAAGTAAATAAACCAAGCATATTAAACAGTCTGTAATTATATTTTACTAGCGAAAGTATGCCTGTTCATTGATTGGGTTGAATTTCAAAATTCCCAGATTATAAATAATTTCTGTCTAGGGATGAGTCGAACACCCCCCTGTTCGGTTCGCACCAGAACCTGCGAACAGACCTAAAGTTTGTGTGAAATTTAGAACCCTATTAAATACAATGGACTCGAACGTTCAAAATCTAAAGTGCTAATTATAAAGGCTAATATGCAAGTTATTGTCCTAAAAAGTGTTTGGGGACCGGGGTCCTGCCCCAGGGGACATGTATCAATGCAAAAAAAAAGTTTTAAAAACTGAAGTTTTTCGGGAGCAGTGATTTTAATAATGCATAAAGTGAAACAATAAAAAGTGAAATATTCCTTTAAATTTTGTACCTGGGGGGGGGGGTGTATAGTATGCCTGTAAAGCAGCGCTTGTTTCCCTTGCTTAGAACTGTCCCTGCACAAAATGTAATTTCTGAAGGAAAAAAAGCCATTTAAAACCACTCGCAGCTATAATGAATTGTCGGCTCCCGGCAATACATAGAAAAGTCATTGATAAAAAAAAATGCGTGGGGGTCCCCCCGAATTCAATTACCAGGCCGTTCAGGTCTGGTATGGATATTAAGGGGAACCCTGCATCAAATAAAAAAAATGACTTGGGGTTCCCCCCAAATATCCATACTAGACCCTTCAGGTCTGGTATGGATTTTAAGGGGAACTCCACCCCAAATTTTAAAAAAATGGCGTGAAGTTCCCCCAAAAATCCATACCAGACCCTTTATCCGAGCATGCAACCTGGCAGGCCGCAGGAAAAGAGTGGGGGGGGGGACGAGAGACTGCCCCCCCTCCTGAACCGTACCAGGCCACATGCCCTCAACATGGGGAGGATGTCCCCATGTTGATGGGGACAAGGGCCTCATCCCCACAACCCTTGCCCGGTGGTTGTGGGGGTCTGCGGGCAGGAGGCTTATCGGAATCTGGAAGACCCCTTTAACAAAGGGGACCCCCAGATCCCGCCCCCCATGTGAATTGGTAAGGGGTACATTGTACCCCTACCATTTCACGAAGAAAGTGTAAAAGAAATGTAAAAAAAACACACAGATACCTTGGAAAAGTCCTTTATTAAAATTAAAAAATAAAAAACACATTCCAGCGATGTAATCCAATGTCCCGCGGCGATCCAATGTCCAGCGCTGCAGTCTCCACTCGAAACGTCTTTTCCAAGGTGTCTGTGTGTTTTTTTTACATTTATTTTACACTTTCTTCGTGAAATGGTAGGGGTACAATGGAAAACGCTGCTTTTTCCCGACAGCAGCGCTGACATTTTTTTTAAACGTCCTGTGTGCATGAGCCCTAATACACTCAGCACATCTCATGTGCATTTAAGCCTTTTCTGCATTCATTAACACTGGAGTAACCTGCCTTCCTGAAACTTTCCAAGCGGTAATTCACTGGGCAAATTTATTTATTTAGTCCGCTTACACACAGTACAAATTTCTAAAGCGGAATTAAACCCATCAAATGGCTGGTGTCATAACTGATCACATGTGCAGCATCATAGCAGTTGCAGATCAAACAGAGGCCAAGAGGGCAGCTTCCTTGGCTGAAAATTATAGAAGAGTTTAGTTGCAATTTAAGCCCTGATGAAGGGGGAATATGTTTGGCCCCTGAAATGGGTTGGCTTTATTCTGCTATGAATCAGTTTTTATCATTAAATTACCTTGGAGTGCTAGACATTTGTTTGGTGCTTTCATTGGATTATGTGTACGTGACTCCTCAGAACTGGACATCCTTATCAGCAACGTTCACATTTCCCAGGCTTCTTTATAACATAAACCTCCACCCACTCCTACACATCACTTCCCTGCCCTTTTCTATGTTTACCAAATTCGCACTGAACTGTGAGGAAAAAATAAAAGACATATACTAAAATATCCGTTGATAAACTTTCATTTCAGGAGCGTGTGAATGACAGACCTGATTGAACCTACACATTGAACTATAATGGTTTTAAGTCAATTGTGTTTTATTAGTTTTACAAGTTAATAGGTAATCTTTTTTACTATGTGTATATGATATTTAATTTACAAAAAAAACACTTAATTGACCTCAAGAGATGCTTAAAGCAGTATGGGCTAAAGAAAGGGATAAAACAGCTGTAAACAACTCCTTGCAGTCACTATGTCTCTCATTGAAACCTTGAAATTCATTATTTGCTAAAGGAGGATTAATTTCTCTGACTTATTCACCAGTGTGCAAAAATTAACATGGGCTATTGAGCTATGTAAACAAGGTGCATAGATAGACATAAACATGTCATAAGGAGCCTAAAGCTCCAGCTGCTGACTCAGAAGGAGAATAGAAAATATGAGTTTGCACTGCTTTAGATTTACCTGATCAAAATATTTTAAAATGTTATTTATTTTTTTGGTCCTGATCCTAATAAATGAAGATAGAGACCATGTACAAAACGTTTATATGTGTCTTTTAACTAAACAGAAGACAGACAGGAAAATATCACTGTCGGTATATCCAAAATAAGAAGTGAGTGGCTGACACACCTGACACACCTCACAGACTCCTATTATTTCACTTTGGGATGTGGTGTCCCTTTTACAACAACACATAGAAAGGTTGTTGGGTTTAAAAAATAAAGCAAATGTCCATCAGAGTGTAGGGAAGTGTTCTTTTGTACACTGTCTGTGAGGTTATTTACATTCATGCCATGTAACTACCATAGAGTTTTTGTTACAAATAGATTCTTTCTGCTAAGAGGTTGTTTCCTGCCCCTGCTTAAGGTTTAGCAAACCCCTCAAGACTATATATGTGGATGTTTTACAGGTAGTGAAGGAGAGAGTGGCCAGCCACATGCTCTGCAAGCCAGGTGGTGCTGCAGGCATCCATCCATCCTTCCAGGATGAAAAGGGACAATAGGCAAGTGTTACTGCACTGTGTAGCTCACTGTTGTTATATTACTGTCACTCCTGTGTGGGAATCAGAGATAGCTGTCAGAGGCTTCTCTGATTCACTGAAACTTTATATTTGCATAAGACCTGGTTCACACTGGGGCGGCATGACTTGTCCCGCAACTCTGCCGGGCGATCTCCACACAACTTCAGAGGTGATTTGCAAAATGACTTCTGTATTGAAGTCAATGCAAGTCACCCTGAAGTCGTCCCAAAGTAGTACAGGAACCTTTTTCTAAGTCAGAACGACTTGAGTCGCTCCTATTAGAACGGTTCCATTGTACAGAGCGGAGCGTGACTTTTCAGGCGGCTAGGTCGCCTGACGAGTCGCCCCTGTGTGAACCGGCTCTTATGCAATATACTTGGGCTATTCTCAAGTGTATGAGAGCAAAGCTCTTTTGATTATAACCTATAAAGTGACTGGTTTGTGTTCAAGTGTATATCTACTACTTCATTATTTAAAGCACAGTGTCCCTTTTTGGTCTGCGGGGGTTCCTAGCTAGTATTAACCTAGGGAACAATAAACACCTCAGGGTAGCGTCAGGTTAGGCTTCCGACAGCCATTTAGATAGGAAGCGGTCCGGTACCATTGATAGCCTATAGTCAGGTTAAGGACCAAGAGATAGGCTAGATAGGCCTGATTTGCCTTGCAGGTGGCACGTTCCAGACTTCTTCACCATCTGTGTGTTGGTCTGTACAAGCGTCCCCAGGAAGCCACCGCTCCACAGATGCATCAGCGTTCATCCTCTCAAGACGGATTGTGTTACGCCTTGCAAGCCAGCTCATCAGGGGCCCCTGCAACTGAACTGTTTCACAGGGCCTAATTGGAAGTATTGGTGTTAAAGGCCTTTAGTTATATATCTGTATATATAGATACATATATACACTGTTCTTCTCAGACTTATGTACATTCTTCCTGTTATTGCTTCGGTTGTATGTAATGCCATCACTTTATCATATATAAAGTTACACTAATCACCTGCTGGTATGTCTGCATATCTTTACTCTTAGAAATCTATGCTAGGTATATTAGTGTTGCAAAGTATGATTAATAGGTGCAGCGGAGTCAATTTAAATCAGACGTTGTGGAGTAACAGGAACTGGCTTCTTTATTGGAACATAACCACATTAGCAAAGATGTCACCCCACATAGTAAGAAAGAACACAGACAGGAAAAGGAAACCAACAAGTACAGCACTATGTACAGGAAATACAACACATCATAGAAAAATACATAGCATAGCATATCACTGAGCATTAGCGACATCTTGTGTCCTTTTTCTGAACTGCAGTCAATAGGCTAAGCTGAAAGTTTGTTGTATCTCCAACACCCCTTCTCAACAACTAAGGCTTAGTCCAGGGGTCTTCAAACTACAGCCCACCAGGTGTTCAGGAACTACAATTCTCATCATGCCTAGTCATGTCTGTGAATGTCAGAGTTTTGCAATGCCTCATAGGATTTGTAGTTCCGCAACAGCTGGAGGGCCATAGTTTGAGGATCCCTGGCTTAGTCTGTTAAACCCATCTTCTTTGTAAGCCTTGAATGTCTTTCAGCAGGCATTGGCTTTGTAAGGATGTCTGCTGTCATATCCTCGGTTGGGCAATAAAGTAACTCAAGAAGACCTTGCTCTTGAAGATCCCTAAGAAAGTGGAACTTCACATCAATGTGCTTGGTTCTTGAATTAACTCCTTCCATGTGTGCAAGTATAATGCATCCTTGATTGTCCTCATAGATTTCTGTTGGTCCCGACTGTGGTTGACCCAAGTCTGTTAATAGCTGTCTCAGCCATATAACTTCTTGGCTTCCCTGCGCTGCAGCAACGTATTCTGCTTCAGTAGACGACAGGGTAACAGAGAGTTGCTTTTTACTAGTCCAACTGATGGCACCTCCTGACAGAAAAAATAATAAGCCACTGGTAGATTTTCTGTCACTGGTGTCTCCTGCCCAATCAGCATCCACATATCCTGTTAGGGGGTTTCATCACTTGCTGGTAACTTTAGCTTGTAGTGCAAAGTCCCTTTAAGATAGCGAATGATTCTCTTTACAGCATTCCAGTCCTTTTGACTTGGCATCGAAACCTTTCTGCATAGGATTCCAACAGTTGCTGCAATATCCGGCCTTGTAGCAGTAGTAAGGTACAGCAATTTCCCTATTGCTTTCCTGTATTGAGTATTAGTAGGTAATGGGTTATCTTGACTAATCATCTCCTTTAGGTAGTTGGTTTCCATGGGAGACTTTACTGGTTTGGCATCTTCCATTCCAAATGTTTCAATTATTTCTTGTATTTTGTGTCTTTGGTTCAGAAGAAAGCTGCCATCTTCCTCTCTCTCGATCTGGATGCCGAGGTAATTCTTTATGTTGCCAAGATCTTTGGTGTCAAAGTGCTGATTTCCAGTATTTCTGCTTCATCCCCAAAGCATATCAGGATATCATCCACATAAATAAGCATATAGACCCATCTGTTTTCCAATTTCTTTGTGTATAAGCAGGGGTCTGCTTTACTCCTTTGAAAGTTTTGATGTGTAAGCACTTCATTTATTTTTATATTCCACGCTCTGGCTGCTTGCTTTAGACCATATATACTCCTGCGAAGTTTGCATACTAGGTCTGACCTTTGTTCATCTTTGAATCCTGGCGGCTGTTCCATGTAAATTTCTTCTGTTAAATCGCCATGTAGAAACGCGGTTTTCACATCAAAATGTTTCACTTGCATTTTCCTTGTGACGGCTGCTGTCAATAAATTCCGTATTGTAGTGTGCTTAACTACTGGTGCAAACGTCTCATCATAGTCCTCTCCGTATTTTTGAGAATAGCCCTTGGCTACTAGTCTTGCTTTGTACCGTTCAATTGTGCCATCTGCATTGTATTTCACTTTAAAAGTCCATTTACAGCCTATGGCTTTCCTTCCGGGTGGTAGTTCTGTAAGTGTCCATGTTTTAGTGTCATGCATGGATTTTATCTCTTCCTCAGCAGCCTTTATCCAATTACTTGCTTCTCGTTCTGAAAGTTGAGATATGTCTTCCCAGTTTGCAGGTTCGTTGATACTGGCAGTATTTGCTTTGTATGAGAGACGTATAGGTGGTTTACCTTTGTTTTTTCTTGTTGAACGTCTCGTTTTTGTGTCTGAGCCTTCTTGTGTCTGCTCTTCAGTACTGGTTGAGTTTACACTCACTTCAACTGTTTGTTTGGAAGTTACAGAGATGGGCTGGTCAATGTCAGTTTTCTATTCTATTCTTGCTTCTACTGTTGTCATTACATTGTCTCTTAAATCTTCAACACAAGTTATGCTGTTGCTAATGGTAACCTTGTCTGTTTTGGGATTTAGGATTCTGTAACCCTTGACATTGTCACTGTATCCAATGAAGATACCTTCAAACGCTGTTTTGGAGTTTGGTGCGTTTTTCTTCAGGTATGTAGATTAATTAATATTAGTATGTAGATGAATGCTTTGCATCCAAAAACTCTTAGGTGTTTTACACTTGGATTCTCATTGTACCATAGTTCATATGGGGTTTTCTCCACTGTTCTGGAAAGAAGTCTGTTCTGCAAATATGTAGCTGTCATAGCTGCCTCACCCCAGTATTTTTGTGGTAGTCCAGTGTCTGTCAGCATACATCTGATCATTTCAGTCAGAGTTCTATTATCTCTTTCAGCTACTCCATTTTGATCTGGTTTATACAGGACTGTCTTTTGATGTTCTATTCCATTCTGTTTTAAGTACTCTTGTATCTTACCTCCTGTGAATTCACTTCCATTATCGCTCCGAAGTATGAGAGGCTTTCTCTGAAACTTGTTACTTGTCTTTATTATATAGTCTTTTAATTTGTCAAAAACTTCACTCTTATGTTGCATTAGGTAGGTGACTGCGTATCTTGAATAGTCGTCTATGAAAGTCACTATGTACCTGTTGCCTCCAGGTGTTGGTGGGCTTAGGGGACCACACTTGTCACTGTGAACTAAGTCAAGTGGTCTTGAAGCTCTCTTCTGACTGACTTTGGGAAGTGTTGCTCTTGTAGCTTTGGATTTAATGCAACATTCACACTTAACAGTAACTGGAGAAGGGGATACTATCAGATTCCTTGTCAGCTTCCTCCTCTGTAGTTCCCGTATGCATTCTGGGTGTCTGTGACCTAGACGTCTGTGCCATATATGTATACAGTCATTGTGCTTGTGTGTACATAGTCTCACCTTTATCTTCACTGTGTTGAGGTGATATAGATGATCATCCAGCTTGGCACTTGCTATTGTCTGTTTGCCGTTTAGAATAGGACACTTGTCACCTTGGAATTTTACAGTGAGTCCTCTGGATGTTAGACGCTTCACAGATAAGAGTCCTCCTTCTAGATTAGGAACATAAAGCACATCTTTCACTGGTATGGTTAAATTGTGTCCCGCTTCATCAGGGCATACAAGGGTTCCATGCTCATATCCTTCTGCATGTATTTTGCTTCCATCTGCAAGATAAATAGTTTCTTTGTTGTTCGGATCAAGTTCTGTGAAGAAACTTCTATCACTCGTCATGTGACTGGTTGCCCCTGAATCGATGCACCAGCCTTGGCATTTATTGTTGCCTGTCGCTTTAAATGTGGAATTACAGTTTCCTTCCCATGGATCATTGATTGTGGCTTTGAACTTTTGTTTAGTATAAGAGGGACGCTGTCTCATTTGCTCTGCTTTCCATATAGTACAGTCCTTCTTATGTGTCCCTGTTTGTGGCATATGAAACACACTCTGGTCTCTTTCCTGTGTAATCTTGCGTCTGTAGCTTTAAGAGCGGTACTGGTGTCGGTTTCTGTGGAGTCATGCACTAACTCCTTTCTTCTCTGATACTCATCTATGAGCCTGGTTTTTACAAATGCTAGTGTCAGATCTGTCTCAGGTCGTGTCTCCAGTGCATTGATTAGTGCAGTATACTGTATGTATCGGGCAAACTGCATAACAACATGGCTGCAATGTGACTGTCTGTTATATTCTCCCCGATTGATCTGAGTTGAGCAATCATTTCCAGCATTGCGTTTTTATGCTCCTGCATGTCCTGTTCTCTGCCAAGTCACATTTTGGAAAGTTTCCACAGCAGAAACAGCTTGCTGTTTAAACTGAATCTTTCATGCAGTCTTTTCAGTACATCCCACATGCCTTTCGCTGTGTCCTCATTGCGTATATGAATGAGCTGATTATCCTCCACTAGTAGGCTTATGGTGGCCCATGACTGTCTGTTTTTCTTGTCCCAGTCCTGATTATTATCCTGTGGCCTCTCTGTAGTGGTAAGCTCCCACAAGTCATCTTTGGATAATAGCATTTCCAATTTGAACTTCCATAGCTGATAATTGTCATTATTCAGCTTGGCCACTGAGAGTTTAAGCTCTGAGTTTCTGGCCATTTTATCACTCCTTTAGATATAAACAGTCTTACTTGTCTATAGGAGATGTCACTGGAAAGCTTCCTTATGTCGATCTCCGCATCAGCAACACTGTTTTCCGTTCAAGGCTTTGTTCTGCCTGGGCCGCACCTGGTCATAAGACTTTATTCGGATACTGGGCCTATAACCTGTTGCAAAGTACGATTGATAGGTGCAGCGGAGTCAATTCTGATCAGATGTTGTGGAGTAACAGGAACTGGCTTCTTTATTGGAACATAACCACACTAGCAAAGATGTCACCTCACATGGTAAGAAAGAACACAGACAGGAAAAGGAAACCAACAAGTACAGCACTATGTACAGGAAATACAACACATCATAGAAAAATACATAGCATAGCATATCACTGAGCATTAGCGACATCTTGTGTCCTTTTTCTGAACTGCAGTCAATAGGCTAAGCTGAAAGTTTGTTGTATCTCCAAAAATTAGTACTACTCCTGTCATTTTTTTTGGGTGAGTTACTAGTTATTGTCCTAGAAATGGATCATCTCTACATATGCTGGAGCCCTGTTCTAGGTGGAGGCACGGCCAATTATATATTCATAGTTCAGTCTTCCTTTAGCAAAGGCTCTGGCTCATTTGGTTACCTGAAGGTTAGCGCCATATGACCCCCCCTATAACATGGCTACAATAATTTTGAAGATAGACCAAACTGCAGAGATACACACAAGGAAAAGATTGTAAAATTTTATTTAGTGATTCCATATCTGTGTTTCTGCAGTTCTAAAAAAAAGGCAGCCAAAAGTTATTTCTTCCGCTTAAACACCTACAGCATAGTGATGAGCCGAACACCCCCGGGTTCGGTGGGCACCAGAACCCGCGAACGGACCGAAAGTTCGCACGAACGTTAGAACCCTATTAAATACAATGGATGCAAACGTTCGAAATCTAAAGTGCTAATTATAATGACTATTATGCATGTTATTGTCCTAAAAAGGGTTTGGGAACCCGGGTTCTTCACCAGGGGTCATGTATCAATGCAAAAAGAAGTTTTAAAAACGCCCGTTTTTCGGGAGCAGTCATTTTATTGATGCATAAAGTGAAAAAAAAAAGTCAAATATTCCTTTAAATATCGTACCTGGGGGGTGTCTAAAGTATGCCTGTGAAGTGCCACGTGTTTCCCATGTTTAGAACTGTCCCTGCACAAAATGACATTTCTAAAGGAAAAAAAAGCCATTTAAAACTGCTTGCGGCTTTAATGTCATGTCTGGTCCCAGTAATATGGATGAAAATCTTTGAGAAAAATGGCATAGCTACCCCCCCACCCCAGCCCATTACCAGCCCCTTTGGGTCTTGTATGGATATTAAGGGGAACCCCGCAGACAAAATAAAAAAGGCCCTATATACTCTGAACAGGCGGTGCATACAAGACAGGGACTGTAGGTTTGTTCTTATGTAGAATCTGTTTGTAATTTTGAACAGGTACATTGTTTAAGTGTAGCTCCAGCCAAAAAATCTATTTTTAAGCTTTTTGGAAAACATAGGGAAGGGTTATCACCCCTGTAACATTTGTTTTGCTGTCTGTGCCCCTGTTCAGAACATTTCACCTCACTTTCCGTCCCAATGACAAATGTTTTTGAAAAGTGGGGTTTTTATTGAAACAAGGATTGGTGATAAAGCATCAGTAGAGAGGAGACACCTTTTTCCCATATTAACTCTTACAGGAGAGAATTTCCCTTCCTAGGGGTAGATTTCCTCTCACTTCCTGTTGTCTCCTTCCGTTTGCAAGTAGGAGTCGTTTGTAAGTTGGATGTTTGAAAGTAGGGGCCTGCCCTATATACTCTGCTGAAATTTGCCCCTTACATGTTGGGCGCATGAATGGGCCCTGCTGTGAATTATTAGATCAAGAATTGTAATTGCATGCCCCTGTTGAACAGGGGCTGAAAAATTGGGCCTTAGGCACTGGTGCCACAACACTGCAACCCCTCACAGGTACTGTACTGTACTTGGAGCACAGCAATGAAAAATTGGGCCTTTGGTGGTGGTGGTGTTGACACAACACTGTAAGCCCTCACAGTTACTCTTGGTGGGCGCATGAATGGGCCCTGCTGTGAATTATTAGATCAAGAATTGTAATTGCATGCCCCTGTTGAACAGGGGCTGAAAAATTGGGCCTTTGGTGGTAATGGTGGTGGTGTTGACACAACACTGTAAGCCCTCACAGTTACTCTTGGTGGGCGCAGGAATGGGCCCTGCTGTGAATTATTAGATCAAGAATTGTAAATACATGCCCCTGTTAAACAGGGGCAGAAAAATTGGGCCTTAGGCACTGGTGCCACAACACTGCAACCCCTCACAGATACTGTACTTGGAGCACAGCAATGAGCCCTGTTGCAAAGTATTGCATCAAAAATTGTAATTACACGCCCCTGTTAAACAGGGGCTGAAAAATTGGGCCTTAGGCACTGGTGCTGGTCCCACGACACTGCAACCTCTCCCAGATACTCTAGTTGGAGTGCAGGAATAAACCCTGCTGCAAAGCATTGCATAAAAAATTGTAATTACATACCCCTGTTAAACAGGGGCTGAAAAATTGGGCCTTAGGCACTGGTGGCGGCACCCAGAAATAAAAATGTTCTTCCAAGCTATCATCATCAATCGGATCATTGAGGAGGAGGAGGATAGTCAGTCAACATAACAGGACAGTCACTCAGCATCAGCATCAGTCTTGAAGGGATGTGACATTTGAAAATAAATTAGTCTGCATCCTGCCTCGTTGGAGATGTGCCTCCTCCTCATCCTCCTCCTCCTCCTCTCTCCTATTAGGCACCCACGTGGAGTCAGTGACCTCATCATCCCCTCCCTCCTCATCACTGGAGCCAATCTGGCAGTATGCTGCTTCTTGAGCATCCCCTCTCTCTGCTCTCACGCTACTGCCTTCCTCTAGCTGGGTATCATCATCAGACCCTTCGAAACGCTGGGCATCCTCCTGGAGCATGTAGCCAACACTGTGCTCAAACAGTTTGGGGGACTCCTCAGGAGGACATGGTGGGTCTAGGGAAGGAGTGACTGATGATGACATTGATACCAGGGATGAGGACGCTTTGGCAGCTGCTTTGCCAGTACCCTGAGCCTGGGTGAGAGAGGATGAGGGGGATGAGGAGGGCTTGGTCATCCACTCTACCAAGTCTTCGGCATGATGCGGCTCAACACATTCAGCTGCCGAAAAGAAGGACAAGCGTGTCCCATGGCCACGTGCTGATGGGGATGCACCGCGTCCACGACCAGCACTGTTGTCTCAAGACACAGAGCCTGCTTGCCCTCTTTTATTGGCTCCTGACTGTCTGCCTCTCCTTGTTTGCCTTCCAGACATTCTAATGGCCTGCAGGGAGATGGGAAAACCAGCAATAAGGCCTAGCTTCAGGAGTATATTTTGCAGGAATTACACTACGCCTGCTGTAAGTGCTGCAAATGCTTGTTAGTGTAACACACTAGGAAAACACAGCCATACGGCCTAGCTTCAGGAGAATATTTTGCAGGAATCACACTACACCTGCTGTAAGTGCTGCAAATGCCTGTTGGTGTAACACACTAGGAAAACACAGCAATACGGCCTAGCTTCAGGAGTATATTTTGCAGGAATTACACTATGCCTGCTGTAAGTGCTGCAAATGCCTGTTGGTGTAACACACTAGGAAAACACAGCAATACGGTCTAGCTTCAGGAGTATATTTTGCAGGAATCACACTACGCCTGCTGTAAGTGCTGTAAATGCCTGGTAGTGTAACACACCAGGAAAACACAGCAATACGGGCTAGCTTCAGGTGTTTAATGTGCAGGAGGCACACTACGTCCGCTGCAAGTGCTGCAAATGCCTGGTAGTGTAACACACCAGGAAAACACAGCAATACGGGCTAGCTTCAGGTGTTTAATGTGCAGGAGGCACACTACGTCCGCTGTAAGTGCTGCAAATGCCTGGTAGTGTAACACACCAGGAAAACACAGCAATACGGGCTAGCTTCAGGTGTATAATGTGCAGGAGGCACACTACGTCCGCTGTAAGTGCTGCAAATGCCTGATAGTGTAACACACCAGGAAAACACAGCAATACGGGCTAGCTTCAGGTGTTTAATGTGCAGGAGGCACACTACGTCCGCTGTAAGTGCTGCAAATGCCTGGTAGTGTAACACACCAGGAAAACACAGCAATACGGGCTAGCTTCAGGTGTATAATGTGCAGGAGGCTTAGCAACAATGACACTGACACTGTCCCCTGCCTATCCTTCTCTCTCCCTGCACACAAGGTTTAGCAAAGAATATGACACTGACACTGTCCCCTGCCTATCCTTCTCTCTCCCTGCACACAAGGTTTAGCAAATAATATGACACTGACACTCTCCCTGCCTATCCTTCTCTCTCCCTACACACAAGGTTTAGCAAAGAATATGACACTGACACTCTCCCTGCCTATCCTTCTCTGTCCCTACACACAAGGTTTAGCAAAGAATAGATTTGACACTGTCCCTGCCTATCCTTCACTTTCCCTGTTTCGGAAAACACTACACAAGGCCGCCACGCTGGCGGCCTTTTATAGTGTGGGGCGTGTACTAAACCCCCTCAGCTATAATTGGCCACAGGCATCCTGCCTGTGGCCAATCATTGCTCTCCTCGCTGCCGGCGCTGTGATTGGCCAAGCATGCAGGGTCACAGTGCATGCTTGGCCAATCACAGCGCTGGGATTGCACTGCGATGGCGCAGTGTATTGTGGGCCGTTCGCGTCACTCGAATTTGGCGCGAACGGCCCAAATCGTTCGTTGTTCGCCGAACGCGCGAACAGCCGATGTTCGAGTCGAACGTATGTTCGACTCGAACACCGAGCTCATCCCTACTACAGCATAGTATTTAATCCTCCAACACAAATCGGAAGTAAAACACATACAATTTTAAAGCAAAACCCATGCAAACCATAAGCAAAACAGTTGCAAACTAGAAGCAAAACACATGCAAAGTGGAAGCAAACTCATGCAAATCAGGAGTAAAACACATACAATTTGAAAGCATAACCCATGCAAACCATAAGCAAAATACATGCAAATTGGAAGCAAAACACATGCAAAACAAGAAGCAAAACGCATGCAAAACAAGAAGAAAAATGCATGCAAAACCCATCATTGGAGATGATCCATAATGTTTTCACTAGTTACATTTTTTTTTTTAAAGGGGGTTTATAGTCCAGATTAGCAGACTGAATTGCTCTGTTGATACTTTGCGTTGCCTCTATATTCATAGCACATAATATATTTGATATTCCATCTTAATACAACCCTGAAATACTCTCCGTTTAGTCTGCAACTTAAAAAAGAGATGCCTAGGGCAGATTTTATGAGAAGGAATGTTTTGATAGGAATCTTCACATTATTGTGTGACTGTCTGTAACTGCAGAGCTGATGTGCTAGACAGATTATATGTTTACTACTTTGCTGAAGTTACTGTTACATTTCAACTGTTTCTAGACTTCCACTATTCTTTTGAAGTGTGTGGGAATTTTATTATTTCCATCCATAGAGGACAAAGAGTACTTTCTTTAGCACAAAGTAAGACCGGTAAGTTTACTTGTTAGCAAATCAACAATGGCTTTTCAAATGATAGAGTGGTTGTCTGCCAATGATCTGTTAAGATTAGAGATAGGCCAAACACTCCTAGTTCGGGTCATGCCAGAACCTTTGAATATCGCAAAAGTTCGGAGCTGAACAATTAACCCAATTGAAGTCTATGGGACCCGAAGTGGAAAAATCAAAAGTGCTAATTTTGAAGGCTTATATGCAACTTATTGGGCATATAAAGGGTACAGGGGTCCGGGTACTGCCCTGGGGGACATATCAATGAAAAAAAGTTTGTATTTTTTTTTAAAATGAGCAGCGATTTACTGATGCTTAAAGTGAAACAATAAAAATGATAAATTCCTTTAAATATAGTGCCTGGGGGGGGGGGCACCTTAGTCTGCCTGTAAAGTGGCACATTTGTATAGAACCTGCTGCAGCACCGCTGCTATTTGCAACATATGTCTCAAGCGTATCTTGCGTGGCCAAAACATCACCCGCTTGGGCACCACATGCTTGACCAGACATATGTCGACCTGCCATGCAGTTCGTTGGCAAGCGTACCTAAAAGACCCACACCAAAGAACAAAGCGGACCTCTCCTTGCTCCTCATCAGCTGGGATCTCCAACCCCACTATACCTTCAGTCCTCTCTGAAACCTGCACTGAGAGGAATGAAGGTGTAGAATTAGGTGTGTCACAGCCAAGTACTTGTCAGATTGTACCAGGCAAATTTCCCTGCCCCAGCTGCTGCACCGCCGAAAGAAGTTCGCTCCCAGCCATCCACATGCCCAGCGGTTGAATGCTAGCTTGGCTAAATTGCTAGCACTTCAACTGCTGCCTTTTCAATTGGTAGACTCTGCCCCCTTCCGTAAGTTTGTGGAATGTGCGGTTCCTCAGTGGCAGGTTCCCAAACGCCACTTGTTCTCACGGAAGGCGATTCCGGCTCCCTACCGGCATGTGGAAGGCAATGTCTTGGCCTCACTGGACAGGCTGGTCAGCGGTAAGGTGCATATTACCGCTGACTCATGGTCCAGCAGGCACGGACAGGGGCGTTACCTATCTTTCACGGCGCATTTGGTGACTCTGCTGGCAGCTGGGAAGGATGCAGGACAAGGTGCAGTAGTGTTGGAGGTTGTTCCGCCACCACGCCTCCAAAATGCTACTACTGGTGATTCTGACACACCTCTCTCCTCCACCCCCTCCTCTTCTTCTTCCTCCATGGCCTCTTCCTATGCTTTGTCCTCGGAACCAGCGGTGCTCCGTAGGCGTTCAAGGGGCTACGCAAGTACGCAGGCAAAAAGATGCCATGCCGTGCTTGAGCTGGTGTGCTTGGGGGACAGGAGTCACACTAGGGCAGAGATTCTGTCAGCTCTGCAGGGGCAGGCTCAGAGGTGATTGACGTGACTCCAGCTTAAGCCAGGAATGGTGGTTTGCGACAATGGCACCAACCTCCTCTCCGCCCTCTGACAGGGACACCTGACCCATATTCCCTGTTTGGCTCACGTCCTTAACTTGGTGGTGCAGCGGTTTTTGGGCAGGTACCCAGTTTACAGGAGGTCCTGAGGCAGGCCAGGAAACTCTGTGTGCATTTCCGCCGGTCATATAATGCCAGTGCTCAGCTGGCTTACCTCCAAAAGGAAAACAACCTGCCCAAGAACCGCCTAATCTGTGACATGCCCACCAGGTGGAAATCAACGTTGGCCATGCTGCAGCGGTTGCACACACAGAAGAGGGCCATCAATGAGTATCTGTGCCAATATGGCACCAGGACAGGCTCAGGGGAGCTTGTTTTTTTTTTTTTGCCACGCCAGTGGGTCATGATCAGGGATGCATGCACTGTCCTGTCACCATTTGAGGAGGCCACAAGGATGGTGAACAGTGACAGTGCATGCATCAGTGACACTGCCCATCTTGTCCACCTGTTGGAGCACATGCTGCGTGGAATAATGGACAGGGCACTTGAGGCAGAACAGAGGGAGGAAGAGGAGAACTTCCTTACCCCTCAAGGCCCCCTTTATCCAGACAGTGTTCCTGCTGGCCCGCCTATCACACAGGAAGAGGACGAGGAGGTGGAGGAGGAGGATTGTGTCAGCATGGAGGTGGAGCCTAGCACTCAGCATCAGCAGCAGTCTTCAAGGGATCAATTACAGTCCCAAGAAACCCATGGACTTGTACCTGGCTGGGAGGAGGTGGCTGCAGATCATGTCGTCCTGAGTGACCCAGAGGACTCCGGACTGAATGCCTCAGCAAACCTACTTTGCATGACCTCCCTGATCCTGCAAAGCCTGTGGAAGGATCCTCGTATTCTGCTATCAAGGAGAGGGATCATTACTGGCTGGCAACCCTCCTTGATCCACGTTACAAGGGTAAGGTTGTGGACCTTATCTTGCCATCGCAGAGGAAGCAGAGGATGAAACATCTTCGGGAGGCCTTGCAGAAAGGTCTGTGCAACGCCTTCCCAGAGACTGGGAGGTTACAAATTCCTGGTCCTGGACAATGTGTTGCTGAGGCTTCGGTCAGTGAAAGAAGGAGCGGTGGAGAAGGTGGCCGATGCGTTCAGACAATTTTTTAGTCCGCAGCCCCAAGGTATGATCGGTTCCAGCAACCATTGCCAGCGTTTGTTTTACATGGTGCAGGAATACCTAGGGGCAAGATCAGACTTGGACACCTTTCCCACCGAAAATCCTCTGGGTTACTGGGTCTTGAGGATGGATCACTGGCCAGAGCTTGCACAGTATGCAATTGAGCTACTGGCCTGTCCTGCATCCAGCGTTCTTTCGGAACGCACATTCAGTGCTGCTGGAGGCTTTGTAACCAATCACAGGGTGCGCCTGTCCACCGACTCGGTCGATCGACTGACCTTCATAAAAATGAATCAGTCTTGGATCACCACCAGCTACCAAGCACCTAATGCTGATGTAACCTAATAATTTTTCTAAAATGTCAGATCCCTTCAAGACTGCCTATGCTGATGCTGAGTGACTATCCTGTTATGCTGAGTGACTATCATCTTCCTCCTCAATGATCATGCTAATAGCTTGTAAGAACATTTTTGGTTCTGGGCGCCCCCACCAGTGGCTAAGACCCAATTTTTCAGCCCCTGTTTAACAGGGGCGTGTAATTACAATTTTTGATCCAATACTTTGCAGCAGGGCTCATTCCTGCGCTCCAACTAGAGTATCTGTGAGGGGTTGCAGTGTTGTGGCACCAGCACCAGTGCCTAAGGCCCAATTTTTCAGCCCCTGTTTAACAGGGGCGTATAATTACAATTTTTGATGCAATACTTTGCAGCAGGGCTCATTCCTGTGCTCCAACTAGAGTATCTCTGAGGGGTTGCAGTGTTGTGGCACCAGTGCCTAAGGCCCAATTTTTCTGCCCCTGTTCAACAGGAACATGTAATTGCAATTCTTGATCTAATATTTCACAGCAGGGCCCATTCCTGCGCCCACCAAGAGTAACTGTGAGGGCTTACAGTGTTGTGGCACCAGCACCACCACCACCACCACCAAAGGCCCAATTATTCTGCCCCTGTTCAACAGGTGCATGTAATTACAATTCTTGATATAATATTTGACAGCAGGGCCCGTTCCAGCGCCCACCAAGAGTAACTGTGAGGACTTACAGTGTTGTGGCACCAGCAACACCACCACCACCACCAAAGGCCCAATTTTTCTACCACTTTTCAACAATGGCATGCAATTACAATTCTTGATATAATAGTTCACAGCAGGGCATTCCAGCGCCCACTTAGAGTAACTGTGAGGGCTTACAGTGTTGTGGCAACACCAACACCCAAGGCCCAAATTTCTGCAAAGTATATAGGGCAGGCCCCTACTTTCATACATCCAACTTACAATGACTCCTACTTGCAAACAGAAGGAGACAACAGGAAGTGAGAGGAAATCTACCCCTAGGAAGGGAAATTCTCTCCTGTAAGAGTTAATATGGGAAAAACGTGTCTCCTCTCCACTGATGCTTTATCACCAATGCTTGTTTCACTAAAAACCCCAAATTTTCAAAAAACATTTTTCATTGGGACAGAAAGCGAGGTGAAATCTTCTGAAGAGGTGCACAGACAGCAAAACAACTGTTACAGGGGTGATAACCCTTCCCTATGTTTTCCAAAAAGCTTAAAAATAGATTTTTGTGGCTGGAGCTACACTTTAAAAATGTAACAGTTCAAAATTACAAACGGATTCTACTTAACAACAAACCTACAGTCCCTGTCTTGTTTGCACCGCCTGTATACTGCTGTTCAGATTATATAGGGCCTGGGGGCAGTTTTAAATTACTTATTTTCATTTAGAAATGTCATTTTGTGCAGGGACAGTTCTAAACACGGGAAACACGTGCCACTTCACAGGCATGCTATAGACACCCCCCTGGTACGATATTTAAAGGACTATTTCACTTTTTTTTTATTCACTTTAAGCATCATTAAAATCACTGCTCCCGAAAAAACGGCAGCTTTTAAAACTTTTTTTTTGCATTGATACATGTCCCCTGGGGCAGGACCCGGGTCCCCAAACCCTTTTTAGGACAATAACTTGCATTTTAGCCTTTAAAATTCACACTTTTGATTCTGAACGTTCGAGTCCAATAGACTTTAACGAGGTTCTAAAGTTTGCGCAAACTTTCGGTCCGTTCGCAGGTTCTGGTGCGAACCGAACCGGGGGGGGGGGTGTTCGGCTCATGCCTACCAGTCATCTTATATTGTTTCTATAGTACATGCAATCTGCAATGGTTGATAAATAATAACTTTTTATCTGAATATATTGCCTAAATATTTGCGACACTGCATAATTTTTACCTAATGCCAGTTCATTCTGTGCAGTCATTGGTGCTAAATCCTTCCCTTATTTGACTTCCTCATACTAGGACATATTTTTGCACTTTGAGGTCTCTGGGTGTTCGGATGTTGGGAGTGCTGTGCCGGAACCTTTGTGTGGGCCAATCCGAGCTGGGATGGGGATTCTTGTCCTTTTATGAATGGCAATGGCAGCTCTGTTCTATCTTGTAGGACCCTTTGTCCTTTATTTTTAACTATCATGAAATATTCTGATATATAAAACTACAAATCCAGTGCTTGGTATGTATAGTGGATGTGTCTGTGACTTCAATAATGTTGACCGTTGGAACTGTTTCTGAGTTTTTTTTCTCTTTGCTTCATTTTAGAACATATTTGTACTTTCTCCTACCAAGAGGCTCTGAAAAAAGGATTGGTATTCCTGAAACATGTTAGGCTAAAGGAGTAAAACTTTTCTAACTGGAAATTTGTACAAATGTTTCAATGTTTCAATCATGACTGTACCATTCTATGTATACTGCGCAAATTATTAATATGCTAGACATACTCTGCATAGGTGTGCGCAGCTTATTGCATTAGGGTGTGCACCCCAAAGCTCAAAAACACCTGTATACGTACACACACTCTAAATAACTGTAGAAATGCTGTAGGACAGTGGCTGGTGTCACTAGAGCAGTAGTCGTTTTTTTTTTATTATTTTATTTTTGTATTATTATTATTTTTTTTAAATACAATCTTATTTGGGTGAAATATCAGCAGGGTGAATCTGCACTGCACAGCATGATTAGGATGTGCCCAGGCACACCTGGCACACCCCCTGCGTACACCTATGATACTCTGATATTTGCATACAGTAAATCTCTTCTAAAAAATAATAAGAATTTTTCTAATAAATAATAATATTTTTATAAACTCCTGCTGTTTTCTTTTTTTATTTGCCCTTAAAATCCTGTAGTACCGGGGGGTACTTATGCCCTGTTAGGGCTTATTCCTTGAATGTTAATTGTGCCCATGAAACCTATACCAAAAAAAAAATTTCAGATAAAATCCACACCCACAAAGCTAGGCAGCATAGACAGTGTTGCAGAGATTCCCATGGGAACATCTGCCTCTCCTTGTTGGCCTCCCAGACGTGTTGTGGGGGGGGGGGGGGATTATTTCTGAAATGTAATAGAAATGGGAAAATGTGTACTTGGATGCACTTTAATCAATTGAAAATGGTGTTTGGTGCACTTTAACTTGAGTACTCACTACACAGACACACTGCGATATTATGCTGCAGTAAAACTGCACAAATGCAATTCAATATACTACAGTAAAAGTGCACTAACGCACTTCAATATGCTGCAGTAAAACTTCACTAACCCACTTCAATATACTGCAGTAAAAGTGCACTAACGCAATTCAATATACTGCAGTAAAAACGCACTACAATATACCGTAGTAAAACTGCCATGATGCACTACAATATACTGCAGTAAAAGTGCCCTAACGCACTTCAATATACTGCCGTAAAAAAGCCCTAATGCACTACAATATACTGCAGTAAAACTGCCCTGACACACTAAACTGCCACTACAGTAAAAATTAACGGTCGCACTACCCTCACGCTGCACTATCACTATATTCACACTACACTGATACATTACACTCACAATAGAATCACAATAGCACACTATAGCACATTCAAGCCTCGTACACATGACCGAGTTTCTCGTCCAAAACCGGCAAGAAAAGTGCCGCGAGAGCTTTATTGTCGAGAAAACCGTTCGTGTGTATGGTTTTACGACGAGAAAACTGCCGTGAATCTCGACGAGAAAATAGAGAACCTGCTCTCTATTTTCTCATCAGGATTCAAGATTTCCTCGTCATGTTTCTCGCGGCCTGTTTTGTGACGAGAAAATGGTTCGTGTGTATGCTTTTACGACTCTTCCAAAAGCGCGCATGCTCAGAATCAAGTATGAGACGGGAGCGCATCTTCTGCTAAATCAAGCCTTCGTAATGGAGATAGCACATTCGTCACGCTGTAAATTATTGCATCGTTTAAATGTTGTGCATTGAAATCTTCTTTAGAATGTTACATTAATCCAAACGAATGAGCTTGTTTTGCTGCTGATATTCCCACAGAGTTATGACTATATATTTTTAACCTTTTTCATGCTGCTCTTAAGTAGATTTAGGTGTATTATATCGTGCAAGATCTTCTGAATATTTTTTTTTTTTTTTAGTTTTCAAACAGATGTTAATTGTAATTTGGCAATGTTTTGATAGTGATCTCCCATTGTATATTTTAATTTTTTTTGTCTAAATTTTACACCCTATATTTTTTTAATATTTTTTTTTTTTTTTTTTTTTTTGGGGTTGTTATCTGTCCCTTTTTTTGCTGTCAAATGTATCTGCTTACTCCTTAGCTAAATTAAAAATTTGAAAAAAGAAACATAGTCAAGTATGAACTTAAACCAAAAAAACATTTATTCATGTTTTTTTTTAAATAAAGAGAAGGCAGCGCTGGAGAACCTGCTACCATTTGTGCATCCCAGGGACCCCAGAGCACACATCAACCCTGTGTGGACACTAAAATTGGGAGCTTGAGAAGGCCAACAGTTCTGAGCACAATCTGATGCTGGCCTCCCAGAGGTCAGGAACAGCAGCAGGTGATATATATGTCCCAAGTGTGTGGTACTACAACAGGCTGCCTTCTGTCCGACCACAATGAAGCAAGGCCATCACTTCCTCGTCTTCTTGGCAGCCTTCCCTGCAGCCTTCCCTGAAGCCTTCCCTGCAGCCTTCCTTCTTCATGTGGCTGGAGGCTGGGCCACTGGAGGGGTACTCCTGTCAGGAGGAGGAGGAGGTGGAGGAGAAGGGGGTGGCGCAGAAGAAGAAGGTGGAGGAGGAGGTGGAGGAGAAGGGGGTGGGGCAGAAGAAGAAGGTGGAGGAGGAGGTGGAGGAGAAGGGGGTGGGGCAGAAGAAGAAGGTGGAGGTGGAGGAGGAGGTTGAGGTTGGGATAGTTGTGCCACCTCTCATATGGCCGTATTGGGGGTAATTCTCTCCATCACCCCCTTGTTCAGCAAGGTGATGAGCAGGGGCTCGCATAGGAGGCGTTGCTTCATGCTCATCACCTTGAACTTTACCTCCACTAGGCCGGCAATGGCCTCTTCAGGGGATGTGGGCTCCTGGAGGGTGGCATGGGCCTCTCTAATAAGGGCCATTGCTGCCTCACTGGTGGTCCTGTCCCTCCTGCTTCTTTTTGGAAGGCGGATGGGAGGCACCTGTGATCTCGTGGTTCTCCTTGGGCCGGCCACCTCCTGGCTGCCACTGGGCCCTGCCACCTCCTGGCTGCCACTGGGCCCTGCCACCTCCTGGCTGCCACTGGGCCCTGCCTCCTCCTGCCTGACAGTTTCCTGACCCTCCTCCTGGCTGATTTCATCCTGTGTATGAAAAAGGGACAAAGTTTAATTTTTTGTTTTATTATTTTCATACAACTTTCAGATCATGAATGTAGCAATTTGAATGTAAATCAAGAAAACAATTAAATGTTTTTTCGACTACATCAGATTGACTATTTAGCACCCAATTTAGGGCAGACTAATGTCTAGAGATCTTGATTTCACTTGTGGAACCCAAAATAGTTTATGATTTTCATCTTGACTTATTTTTCAAAAATTAAGTTTATCCCAATACATTTTTTTTAAATACTATACCTGGCTCCAGATGGCCAAATCAGGTTCATCCAGGATGGCTGCCTCCTCTTGCTCCAGTCCAGAGAAGGCTCAGGTTGGCTGCAGGTAAGTCTGGGGGGAAGAGTGGACAGTGATGGCCTTGCCTCAATGTGGTCATCCAGAAAGGACATCCTGCTGTAGTACCACAAATTGGGGACATACACATCATCTGCTGCTGCTCCTGACCTCTGAGAAGCCAGGACCTTAGAGCGTTCAGTCCTGTATGTGCCTCTCAAGCTCCCAATTTTAGTGTCCACCTGTTTTACTGTGGCTGTGGGCACCTTGGTCTGCACAAATGGGAGCAGGCTCTCCAGCGCTGCTTTTCGTACCCCTTTTTTTATGGATGGGGTTTTTGGTTTCCCACAGAGCGGGCAGCTCCCTTACCCGGTCTATAAATTTCGCAAGGAATTCTTTGTCGCTTATAAAGACATTCATTTTTGGTCTGCAAGTAAAATAAAAATTATATAACTAATGTGAGGCACACAGTCTAACCTCCTTAAAATTTTATTCACCATATATATCCTCCAACATTCTCAAGACAGTATAGGGCAACAATTTATCAAAGTCACAAAATCACATACCTTTGTTCGCACGTCCGTCACTTGAACTCCTCTCTCCGCACACCGAACGTAGTATAGTCACATGTGTGTTTGCTATATATACACCACGCATGCATGAAACTACGCACACGTCGCTCCGCACACGTCGCCCGCCCATGACGTTCTAACTAACATCTTTTCCCCGCCCCTTCTTTTTCGGCGCGCAGACAGATATGGCGGATTCACAGCAGGTGTCTGATAATTCCTCAAATAACGAGGAGGAGACAAGCCCGGAGACTGAGGAAACGTCACGATCAAGGAGGAGATTCAAGGCATCTAATATGTCTTATGCGGAGATGGCGGAGATGGTGGACATCTTGCTAAAGTCGGATTATGACGCAAAGCATGGGCCGTATAGCAAACCTAATCGAAGGAAGGCCAAAATCCTGAAGAAAGTCGTGAAGAGTCTGAAGAAGAATTTTGGGGTGAAACGATCAAATGAGCAGCTCAGAAAGAGGTGGTCAGACCTCAAACTGAGGGAGCCAGAGCAGTTAAGGAGCATTAAGAGAATACTAAGGAAAAAGTAAGTACTTGTTCTAATTTTACGCTACTAATGTATTTCTCAACTTACATGTTGCTCCATGTATTTTATTTTTTTCTATTGTACTACCTTACAAAATGTCATAGTTTGAAATTGGTTTGGCACAGTAATCGTTCGTTACAGACACATCGTTATTTTACAGGGTTAAATTAAATTAGACATCTGCCTGTTTGGATTCAATTGTTGTTCTTACATTGTTGGCTAGATGATGTGTTTGTAAAGAGAATGAAATGCAAACTTTAACCAGTGTAAAGGAGGGTCCCACACAGGTGCATCAGTGAATTTTTGTGGTGCCTCCATGTCTAAAAATTGACAGCCATAGGTGAATACTAAACATATTTTTGTGAAGAAATAATGTCTTCATGTGGAAATTCAGTACAAACACACACTTGTACCCCACTTCCAAGCAATTTAGGCTGTTTTTAGTTTTCATAGAGAATTTCAGTGTGATAAATAGACCTATTGTTTGATTCTCATAGGGGAGAGAAGACTGGGAGGAGAACACTCCGGGGAGCACAGGAACCCCACAGCTTCGACACAACCCCAACCTCACAAAGACCCACAACCTAAGGATGTTGAGGAAGTTGAAGAGGTGGAGGAAGGAGAAGTGCAGGAAGGAGAAGTGGATGACGTGGTGGAACTGGTCACCACAACAGGTCAGTATCTGTCACCACAGCTTCAGGTAAGAGATGTAGGCCTGCAGAGTTAAAATACCTTTTTATTTTGTTTTTAGGGGATGTAAATGTTGTGGTGAAAGAAAGTACACGTTTCTCTGCTGACAGTGCCCTACGAAAAATACAGCAAGTGATGGAATGTAGCACAGAACTGGACAGAATTAAACAAAGAATTCATGTGATGGATCAAACCTTTAAAGACATCCTAGATGTTTTGGGGAGAATTGAATAAGGCATCAAAACCCCCATTTTTGGTTACAGTTTGTTCTTCCCCCTTTTAATCTCTTTTTGACAATCAATCCAGCCAAAAATTGAATATGCACACAGTGTGTCAACATGTGCCATCTGCCATCAGGGGATATCCATGTACGGCTTTTGGGGGTGCAACCCCTTCCTCGTATCTCAAGTAGGTGAACTGAAGAAGGGGTTGCACCCACAAAACACATCCATTGATCACCCCTGATGGCAGATGGCACATGTTGACAATAGGGATCAGGAGTCTAAAATCCCTATTGGAAATTACAACAAAATGTGTGCATATTCAATTTTTGGCTGGGCCAGGGGTGCCAAGACCCCATATTAGGACGGGCACATAGAGACATATTTTGTGTAAGTGAATGTCTCATATTGCTCAGAGGTATCCAATGTTGTACTTTTTGGAATGCAACTGATGGTTTTGTATTTTCATAAAAAAAAATTGGCGGTTTGTGGACAGCCAAAAAAAAATAAAAAATTTAAAAAAAATATACCATGTGTGTGAATGTGCACAGAGTAAAATGTTTGAACACAAACAAAGTGTAGCTTCTTTTTCAAATACGCTCTAACCTTATTTGTGTATTTGTTTGGGTTTCATAGTGAAATGGTTGTTATTTACTAAAGGAAACAAAACTTGGCAATACAAATGCAGTAAGACAAACTAGGAGACAGGAAACAAACAAAGTTACAAGATTTAAAATGAATTTTAATGAGTTCTTTATGCACAAATCTTTAGTCATGGCCTGGCATAGGAATTGCCCCCCTACCCGTGAAATAGTCCATATATTTATCCCGAACCTCACAGGCATTTTGGGGGGGCAAGCCAGGATGGGCAGATTCGAGGCCCGGCAGGGGATTGGCATGGGAAAGTCCTGCCTCAGGCAATACTGAGGCCATATAAGTACTTGTTTTTCGGCAAAGAAAATTATGGAGCACACAGCAGCATAAAACGACATTGTTTATCTTGTACTCCGCCAAGTGGATTGGAGTCATAAAAAGGCGGAACCGGCTGGCCATTATCCCAAAGGCATTTTCAACGACTCTTCGGGCCCTGGCCAGCAGGTAATTGAACACCCTCTTCTCTGGGGTCAGGGTCCTCTGTGGAAATGGCCTCATGAGGTGCGGTCCAAGTCCGAAGGCTTCATCAGCCAAAAAAACAAAGGGGAGTTCTTCAACATTCCCTGCATCCGGTGGCAATGCAAGGTCGTCACTCTGGAGACGGAGGGCAAACTCCGTCTGGATGAAGGATCCCCCATCGGACATCCGACCATTCTTCCCTACATCAACAGGAATTCTTACCGTGCTGACACCACCGCCATCAGCACAATGCTATGAAACCCCTTGTAATTGTAGTAGTAGAACCCAGAACGGGGTGGCGGCACGATGCGGACGTGCTTCCCGTCTATGGCACCACCGCAGTTGGGGAAGTCCCACCGCGTGGCAAACTCCGGTGCCACAGTCTGCCATTCCTGTGGCGTGGAAGGAAGCTGGGGAGTCAAACAAGATGAAATAAAATTAGAAATTTAAATTATAACATTGCAAGCAGATTATAAGAAAATACATTAGAGCCCAACATCAATCAAATTCTCAGTTTAAGGTGTTTTTAATAAGTATAATGGAAGGCTCAAGTTTCATATTCATCACCCCCTCTGATGGTCCATTATAACCCAATTTGGGGGGGGGGGGGGGTAGATGTGTTTGGCCACAGGATAGCATTGCAGTGGCGGTGTGTCCAGAGTGGGCGCTGGAGCACTGCCCCCTCTATCCTGCGCCCGTCACTCAGAACAATACATAGGTTCATGCCTTGCATTAACCTATGTATTGTCAATGCCGCCCACTATTCAGGTGGATGGCCCCCTGTTGAGCGACGGACATATGAATAACTGCGGAATTTTTGTGGTGAAAATTGCATATCAGAAACAGGGGGCAAATAGGCTTGCAAATTACAGCCTGAGGGATGTAATTGGCTTGCTAAAAGTGAAATAGGGGATGCAGGGGGGGGGAGGGACATTCCTTGGCTAAACACTGACAGGCTGCTCTGCCAGTCATGTTCACCAAGTCTGTTTAATGGTAACATGATTGGCTGATGCAACATCGAGGGCAGGAAAAGACATCAAGGACAGAAGAAGGATGGCGCGGACCAGAAGAAGGTAAGTGCAGGGCTGGGGGGAAACTGGCTGCATTGGAAGGGGCAAAATGGATGCATTGGAAGGGGCAAAATGGCTGCATTGGAAGGGGCAAAATGGCTGCATTGGAAGGGGCAACTGGTGGCGTTTAATAGGCACAGTCGCAAAAAAGAAGGAGGGTTAGGTCCTAAATTGGGGGTTGAACCCCCAAACATTTGGAGCAACAGGCGCCACTGCTGGAAAGGTTAGTGAAGGGAAATATGCATGGAGGAGAAAAAAGGGGCATTTAAAAGCTTCCAGCATGCATGAGGACAAAGGGGACATTCTCAGCATATTACAATCATGGTAATTAGGGAAGGATGAAAGAAATACAATACATTAGCATACATGAAAAACGGGGTCAGACATCCGCAGAAAATTCCTGAAGTCCTCAGGATTATTCTCGATGATCTCCCGCAGCAGAGGCATATGGCAGAATTGGTCCCGCTGGAGCAACCAATTCTTGGTCCATGAACTCCTCCTCACCCCGTTCATGGACTGGTCTTGGTCCAAAACAAGCAGACCAACACCAAGCGCCCGCACAGCACGAACTCGACGACGAGAATGTACAGGCGACATGGCTAGGAAACGGTCGTCTTATCAGAACGTACAGAACAGAACGCACTTTAGAACAGCAAGGCCTATGAATAACGAACTGAAAATCAGAAACGAACGGGCAAGAACGCACTGTAAAACAGATAAGACCTGCCGAGACGCCCTGAAAGACAAGATACGAACTCACAAGCACAAACTGAACCGCAGAAAACGAACTGAAAGCACGAAGACTGAAAAGCGCGAATCGTCTCTTCCCAAACTTTTACTTCACACGCGGTAACATGAGATCAGCAAAAGCAGCCCAAGGGGTGGCGCCAGGGAAATCGATCTTCCCCTTTATAGTGCCGTCGTACGTGCTGGACGTGACCGCGCAGAACAACGAGGAAATTGTGAAATGTCAGTGTGTACGCATGGAAAGCTTGACGAGAAACTCGTCAAGGTTAACAAGAATCTCGTCGAAAAAAACGACGTGTTTTTTACGACGAGAAACTCGGTCGTGTGTACAAGGCTTAACTCGCTAGTAGCAATGAACAGAGCCCTGTTCTATCTATCTCTACTCCAATATCATGGTGCAAATGGCTGCTCTGGGAAGGAACCTTTTATAGTGTGGGGTGGGTCTATGGCAGGGATATGCAATTAGCGGACCTCCAGCTGTTGCCAAACTACAAGTCCCATGAGGCATAGCGAGACTCTGACAGCCACAATCATGACACCCAGAGGCAGAGGCATGATGGGACTTGTAGTTTTGAAACAGCTGGAGGTCCGCTAATTGCATATCCCTGGTCTATGGCAATGAGCCATGATTGGAGAGTTTCCAATCATGGCTCTGACAGTGCTACAGTATGTGACCTGATTGGGCAAAGCCTTCATTGCCTCAGTCAATCAGGACTTCCTATGCTCTGTGCGGTGTGCAGTGCATTGTATCGCATTCAGCGGGCAGAGCAAACGTTCAAATGCCGAATAGGTGAACAGCCAATGTTCGGGCCGAACTTATGCTCGGCTCGAATACTAGTTAAGATGTAACGTTACTTTTTTTTGACAAATTTTACAATAGCTCTCAGACAGCAGCTTGACCAAATTCCCAGTGATATTAGTGGATAGGGGGATGTTTTAAGGGTTATTTTTACTGTTTTCTTCTTTTTTAATTTAAAGGGTTAATTGAAATTTTGAATAACATTTACAGTGTAGTCCATAGGCCCCAGTAGTTAAATCCCGGTGCAATGTATAGAAATTTAGTTTTGTTTAAATTACATACCTGTATGATGAGAACATGTTTAACAGACCATCCATCCTAGCTTAAGGATGGTCCCAGGAGTCGTCAAATTCTGGTGCAGTGTATAGAAATTTAGCTTTGTATAAACCATATAAATGTATGATGGGATGCACTCAACAGGCCATCCATCCTAATGTATGAAACGATCTGTTGTCCTATTACGGATGTCCCCAGTGTTCTCTATCCTGGTGCAGTGTATATAAATTGAGCTTCGTTTAAATTACTTAACTGTATTATGGGGTACACTCAATGGACAATCCGTCGGTCCACTCCTTGCTTTTGGATGGCCCCTGTAGTCTCCAAATCCTGATGCAGTGTATAGAAATGTATCTTTGTTTAAATGACTTACCTGTATTATGGGGTATGCTCAAGGGACAATCCGTCCTAGCTTATGGATGGTCTATTGTCCACTTACAAATTACCCCAGTAGACTTCAAATCATGGTGGGGTGCGCTCAACAGACCATCTGTCATAGCTTATAGGTGGTACATTGTCCACTTACAGATAGCCCCAGTAGTCTCCAAATCCTGATGCAGTGTATAGAAACTGAGCTTTGTTTAAAAACATACCAGCATGATGTGGGCAGGCTAAACAGACCATTCATTCTAGCTTACGGATGGTCCATTGTCTGCTTTTGGATGGCCCCAGTAGTCTCCAAATCCTAGTGCTGGGTATAGAAATTGATCTTAAATTATCTACCTATATTTAGGGGTATACTAAACAGACAATCTATCCTAGCTTACAGATGGTTATTTGTCCACTTACATATGACCCCAGTAGCCTCCAAATCCTGGTGCAGTGTATAAAAGTATGAGTTTTGTTTAAATTAAATACCTGAATGATGGGCGCCTGCTCAACAAATCATCCTTCATAACTTAGAGGTGGCCCAATGTCCGCCTAAGGGTGGCCCCAGTAGTCTTCAAATCCTGGTCCACTGTATGCAAATTGAGCTTTGTTTAAATTGCATACTTGCATGATGGGGTGGCACTCAATGGACCATCCGTATCCCACAGATGGTCTGTTGTCCACTTACATCATTTGCCCTAGTAGTCTTCAAATCCTGGTGCAGTGTATAGAAATTGAGCTCTGTTTAAATTACATACCTGTATAATGGTGGCACGCTCAATGGACCATCCATCCTAGTTTATATGCAGGGTGGCAAAGATCACTCAGAATGCTTACTTTTTTGGCCAGGCTTTGCAAAAG
The DNA here is from genome assembly GCA_029206835.1 of Rana muscosa. Taxonomy (NCBI): domain Eukaryota; kingdom Metazoa; phylum Chordata; class Amphibia; order Anura; family Ranidae; genus Rana; species Rana muscosa. The sequence goes on from CM055128.1 coordinate 76,181,350, forward strand.
CCATGTTTGGCCTACAGGAATATAATTTAAACAAAGCTGCAGCATGATTTAGAAACGACTGGGGCCCCTTGACTGCACTGTAAATTTTATTATAAAAGCAAACTAACATTTCAATCCAAACAAATAATTACAGTTAAAAAAGATGTGTAACTCCATGGATCAAGATTTGCTATCAATGCACTCCTGTCAGACAACATTGCCAGATCTTTGAACACTACTACCCTTTACAGACTCCTGTAATTTCACTTTTGGATGTGGTGTCCCTTTTACAACAACAACAAGTAGCGGTTATTTACTAAAGCTGGAGCATGCAAAATCTGGTGCACATCTGCAGAAAAACCAAACAACTTTCAGGTTTTAGGCTGGGTTCACACTGATACGACACGACAGTCATACAACTTTCAGGCCGGGTTCACACTGGGGCGACAAACTCTCCGACATTGGGAGCTCATGTCGCATGACGTGTGAAAATCAATGTTTCCCTATGGGAGCCGTCTTAACTGGTCCGACACATGTCGGTCCGACTTTGAAAATGCTCCCTGTACTACTTTGGTCCGACTTTGATCCGACTTCAGCCCATTGACTATCATTGAAGTCGGACCGCAGTCTTGCATGATCCGACTTTGGCATGCGACTTGTGCTCTGCTGCTCTTGAGGGGGAACTCCAGGCCAAATTTTAAATAAAAAACCGGCATGGGTTCCCCTCCAAGAGCATACCAGGCCCTTGGTTCTGGTATGGATTTTAAGGGGAACCCCTACGCTGAAAAACGGCGTGGGGGTTCCCCCAAAATCCAAACCAGACCCTTATCCGAGCACGCAACCTGGCAGGCCGCAAGGGAAGAGGGGGAAGAGAGAGCGCCCCCCTCCCTCCTGAACTGTACCAGGCCGCATGCCCTCAACATGGGGGTTTGGTGCTTTGGGGCAGGGGGGCGACCTGCGGCCCCCCACCCCAAAGCACCATGCCCCCATGTTGATGAGGACAGGGCCTCTTCCCGACAACCCTGGCCGTTGGTTGTCGGGGTCTGCGGGTGGGGGGCTTATCGGAATCCGGGAGCCCCCCTTTAATAAGGGGGCCCCCAGATCCCGGCCCCCACCCTATGTGAATGAGTATGGGGTACATCGTACCCCTACCCATTCACCTGGTGGAAAAAAATGGCAATAAAAAAACACACACAGCTTTTTAAAGCAATTTATTGCACAGCTCCAGGGTCTTCTTCCGACTTCGGGGGTCTTTGCGCTCTCCGGTTCTTCCTTCCTTCTGCCGGGCCTCCGCTATCTTCTTCCAGCTCTTTTGCTAGCGGGGCCCGGTCTTCTCCGTCACCTTCTTCCCTCGCTCTCCGGTTCTTTCTTTATTATTTCTGCCGGCCCCTCCACTATCTTCTTCCAGCTCTTTTTCTAGTGGAGGGGCCAGTCTTCTCCGTTGCCGTCGGCGTCTTCTTCTCTCTTCTCCTTCTCGATGTTGACACGTCGCTTCCTCCCGCTGTAATGCTTGGCTGTTCGCTCCGCAGCGATTTATTATAGGCTTCTCATGACGTCACAGTCACATGCTCCGGGTTAGCTGGGATCTCCAACCCCACTATACCTTCAGTCCTCTCAGAGACCTGCACTGAGAGGAATTAAGGTGTAGAATTAGGTGTCCCAAGCACTTGCGGGCAATCTGCTAGCGGTACACCTAAATCTGATTGTAGCAGGCAAATTTCCCTATCCCAGTTGCTAAACCGTCGAAAGAAATTAGGTCCCAGCCATCCACATGCTCAGCGGCTGAATGCTAGTTTGGCTAAATTGCTAGCACTCCAACTGCTGCCTTTTCAGCTGGTAGACTCTGCCCCCTTTCGAGAATTTGTGGAATGTGCGGTACCTCAGTGGCAGGTTTCCAAACGCCATTTTTTTTCTCGGAAGGCCATTCCGGCTCTCTACTGGCATGTGGAAGGCAATGTCTTGGCCTCGTTGGACAGGGCAGTCAGCGGTAAGGTGCATATTACCGCTGACTCATGGTCCAGCAGGCATGGACAGGGATGTTAACTTTCTTTCACGGCGCACCGGGTAACTCTGCTGGCAGCTGGGAAGGATGCAGGACAGGGTGCAGTAATGTTGGAGCTTGTTTCGCCACCACGCATCCAAATTGCTGCTAGCAGTGATTCTGCCACACCTCTCTCCTCCACCTCTCCATCCCTCCTCTTATTCTTCCTCTATGGCCTCTTCCTGTGCAGATTTGTCTTCGGAACCAGCGGTGCTCCGTAGGCGTTCTAGGGGCTATGCAAGCAAAAAGATGCCATGCGGTGCTTGAGTTGGTCTGCTTAGGGGACAGGAGCCACACTGGGGCAGAGATTCTGTCAGCTCTGCAGGGACAGGCTCAGAGGTGGTTGACACCACGCCAGCTTCAGCCAGGAATGGTGGTTTGCGACAATGGCACCAACCTCCTCTCCGCCCTCCGACAGGGACACTTGACCCATGTTCCCTGTTTGGCTCACGTCCTTAACTTGGTGGTGCAGCGAGCGGTTCTTGTGCTGGTACCCGGGCTTACAGGATCTCCTGAGGCAGGTCAGGAAAGTCTGTGGGCATTTCTGCTGGTCATATAATGCCAGTGCTTGGCTGGCTGACCTTCAAAAGGAATGCAACCTGCCCAAGAACCGCCTCATCTGTGACATGCCCACCAGGTGGAACTCAACATTGGCAACGCTGCAGCGGCTGCACATGCAGCAGAGGGCCATCAATGAGTACCTGAGCGAATATGGCACCAGGACAGGGTCAGGGGAGCTTGGCTTTTTTTCGCCATGCCAGTGGCTACTGATCAAGGATGCATGCACTGTCCTGTCACCATTTGAGGAGGCCACGAGGATGGTGAGCAGTGACAGTGCATGCATCAGTGATACTGTCCCTCTTGTCTTTCTGTTGGAGCACACACTGCATGGAATAATGGACAGGGCACTTGAGGCAGAACAGAGGGAGGAAGAGGAGGACTTCCTTACCTCTCAAGGCCCCCTTTATCCAGACAGTATTCCTGCAGGCCTGCCTATCACACAGGAAGCGGAGGAGGAGGATGAGGATTGTGTCAGCATGGAGGTGGAGCCTAGCACTCAGCATCAGCAGCAATTTTCAAGGGATCGTTTTCAGTCCCCAGAAACCCATGGACTTGTACGTGGCTGGGAGGAGGTGGCTGCGGATCATGTCGTCCTTAGTGACCCAGAGGACTCCGACCTGAATGCCTCAGCAAACCTAAGCTGCATGGCCTCCCTGATCCTGCAAAGCTTACGAAAGGACCCTCGGAATCGTGGTATCAAGGAAAGGGATCAGTACTGGCTGGCAACCCTCCTTGATCCACGTTACAAGGGTAAGGTTGCGGAACTTATCCAGCCTTCGCAGAGGGAGAAGAGGATGAAACATCTTCGGGAGGCCTTGCAGAAAGGTTTGTGCAATGCGTTTCCAGAGCCTGGAAGGTTACAATTTCCTGGTCCTCCTGGACAACGTGTTGCTGAGGCTTCGGTCAGTCACAGAAGGAGCGGTGGAGAAGATGGCCGTCTGACCGATGCGTTCAGACAATTGTTTAGTCCGCAGCCCCAAGGTCTGATCGGTTCCAGCAACCATCGCCAGCGTCCGACTTACATGGTGCAGGAATACCTAGGGGCAAGATCAGACTTGGAGACCTTTCCAACCGAAAATCCATTGGGTTACTGGCTCTTGAGGATGGATCACTGGCCAGAGCTTGCAAAGTATGCAATTGAGCTACTGGCCTGTCCTGCATCCAGCGTTCTATCTGAACACACATTCAGTGCTGCTGGAGGCTTTGTAACTTATCACAGAGTGCGCCTGTCCACAGACTAAGTTGATCGGCTCACCTTCATAAAAATTAATCAGTCTTGGATCACCAGCTACTGATGTAACCGATTCATTTTACTATGAATGTGAGATCCCTTTAAGACTGCCTATGCTGATGCTGAGTGACTATCCTGTTATGCTGAGTGACTATACTATTCCTCCTCATTGTTCATGTTGATAAGAACATTTTTGTTTCTGGGCACCACCAACAGTGGCTAAGGCCCAATTTGTCTGCCCCTGTTTAACAGGGGTGCGTAATTACAATTTCATGCTGTAATATTTCACAGCAGGGCTCGTTCCTGCGCTCAACTAGAGTATCTGTGATAGGTTGCAGTGTTGCGGCAACACCACCAGTGCCTAATGCCTCATACACGCGACCGGTTTTCTTGTTGTAAAAACTGCCATCAGGGCTTTTCATCGGGAATCCCGGCCGTGTGTATGCTCCATCGCATTTTTTTCCGACGGGAAAACTGCCAGGAGAAAAAGAGAGCAGGATCTCTTTTTTTTCCCGTCAGGCCAAAAATCTGAGCTGGAAAACCGTTCGTCTGTATGCTTTTCCGACGGCAAAAAAACATGCATGCTCGGAATCAAGCATGAGACGGGAGCGCTCGTTCTGGTAACACTAGCGTTCATAGTGGAGATAGCACATTCGTCACGCTGCAAATTATTGCATCGTTTAATGCAGCGCCTTCTTTTCTTCTTTATAATGCTACAATAATGAAGTTGTTTTGCTGCTGATATTCACATAGAGTTCTGACAAACTTGTTTCTTTATTATTTATCGTGATCTCATGAATATTTATTTGTTTTTTAGAGGCAGATCTCCATAATAATGTTTATAAAAAAAAATATTGTCTTTTTTTGGTAAAAATTTTAATCAAGATCTGCATTTTTTATTAATTTTTTAAAATATTTTTGGGGATCTCCATAATTTTTTTTTTTATTGTGATGTGTCAAGTTACCACAACAACATTATTATCTTGTATTTGTTTACCTCAAGGAGATTGGTTGGTGTCCCTTGTTAATTAGACATTGTATTTTTGAAAGATATCTGCCTACTTACAAACAAACTGTCCTTTTTTAAGAAAAACACATAGGCAAGTATTAACTGTAAAAATAAATTCCATTTATTCTGGCTCATAACAAAATAAATAGGAAGGCAACGCTGGAGAACCTGCTGCAATTTGCGAAGCCTTTGGACCCCAGGGCAGACATCAAGTCTGTGGACAAGAAAATTGGGAGCTTGAGAAGTCCATACAATAGGGAGCACAATCTGGTCCTGGTCTCCCAGAGATCAGGAACAGCAGCAGATGACATATATGTCCCCAGTCTGTGGTACTACAACAGCCTGCGTCTTCTGTCCGACCAGACTGAAGCCAGGCCATCACTTTATTGTCTTCTTTGTAGCCTTCCCTGCACCCTTCTTTGCAGCCTTCCCTGCAGCCTTCTTTGCAGCCTTCCTTGCACGCTTCCTTGGAGCCTGTGGCACTGGAGGTGGACTTGTGGCAGGAGGAGGAGAAGGAGGAGGTGGAGGAGGAGGAGGTGGAGGAGAAGGAGGAGGAGGAGGTGGAGAAGGATGGGCGACCTCACAAAGATCTGTATTTCTTGTTATTTTGCCCATCAACCCCTTATTGATGGCTTTGAAAATGAGGGTCTGACAGAGGAGGCGTTGGCCCCGCTCCATCTCCATCATTTTGGCAGCAATTAGGCTGGCATAGCCCTCTTGAGTGGTGGTGGGTTCTTGGAGTGTGGCATGTGCCTCCCTAATGAGGGCCATTGCTGTCTCATTCAGGTCCCTATCCCTCTTGGCCCTTCTTCTTTGAAGGCGGAGGGGAGCCACCTGCGACTGTGTGCTGCCACTGGGCCCGGCCACCTCCTGGCTGCCACTGGGCCCGGCCACCTCCTGGCTGCCACTGGGCCCGGCCACCTCCTGGCTGCCACTAAACCTGGCCACCTCTTGGCTGACACTGGGCCCGGCCTCCTCCTGCCTGCCACTTTCCACACCCTCATCCTGGCTGAGCTCATCCTGTGTAAAAAAAAGGGACATAGTTTTAGTTTTTGGTTCATCAATCACACACAATTTTCAGCTCATGACTGTTGCAAATTGAATGTTAATAAATAGAAAAGACTATCATTTTGACCCCAGCAGTTATCATTCTTGTCCCAATCATTTTTGGCCACTACTGTCTATTGATATGTTAAACACTTTTTTTTAAAACATTAATTTCTTATCAATATTAACATCTATTTTACATCATTATTTTTAGTACAATAAATCTTTGTAAAACTACTATACCTCAGTGTCATGGATATGCATTAATGTCTGTCTGCCATCTTATCTTCCTCCTCATGTGTTCATCTAGAGACCAGACCTCCTTCACCTGGCTTCCTTTATAATCTCCTCCCAGCCTGACTCCACCCCAGGCCCTATCACTGAACACTATATTAACCTGTGCACTGCAAGCCTGCTTTGCTGATCAACGTGTTTGTTAGGCATTGTGTGTTTGGGTTCCTGCCTGTCGTGTGCTACGTCTGTCTCTCTGTTACGTTATTGGCTTGTCCCCGACCATCCCTGTCTGCTCGTGACCCTTGACCTTCGGCTCGTTCTTCGTTATCCTTGTCTGCTTGTGGCCCCTGACCTTCGGCTTGTTATTCGGTTCTCTCTATCGTGTGCTGCTGCTTCCCCTTATCCTACGGGGCGTGAGCTAGGAAACTCCAGGGGCCGCGACCTGGTCCCAGCCTGCAGCGTAACATCCTCACCACTAGAGGCCCTGGAGAAGACCAGCTGGGTCTTAGACTCCGCGCCCTGGGGAATCTTGGCTCTCGCTTCCGTTGGGATCCCGGTTGTGCTCCTCTGGTCCCGCTTTCCACAACCACCCAGTTTCCTATCCACAGAAGCCAGCCATAGGGTTCACTACCTCGCGGTGCACTCCTGTCCCCCTACGGTGTGCATCTGTCACCTGGCCACAGGTGACCCTGACAGTTTGATCAGCCATGAACCCGGCTGACATCCCGCTTCCCGCGGATGATCCATTGCAGGGCATAGTTCGCAGACTTGAGACCCAGGAATCAAATCAGACCCAGGTGATGCGATTCCTCCAGGATCTGGCTTCTCGATTCGAGCAGCTTCAGGTCTCCTTGGGAACCCCGAATCCGCAACCCCAAGTACAACCAGCGGCTGTACCTATCGCACCAGTCGCAGCCTCACACTCACTAAGATTGCCAGCTCCGTTCCGTTTTTCTGGGGACTCCAAGGCCTGCAGGGGGTTTCTCAGCCAATGCACTATTCATTTTGAGCTTCAGCCTCAAAGCTTCCTATCTGACCGGGCTAAGGTAGCCTATATCATTTCCCTCCTCTCCGGTGAAGCTTTGGCCTGGGCTGCCCCCCTGTGGGAGAGGAACGATCCGGTGGTTTCCAGTCTGTCCGAATTCTTGAAGCTCTTTCGTAATATCTTCGAAGAGCCGGCTCGGGCTTCTTCAGCGGCTAGTGCTGTCTTACGTCTTCGCCAAGAATCTAGTTCAGTGGGGCAATATGCTCTTCAGTTCCGTATCCACACAGCTGAATTGAGCTGGAATAATGAGGCCCTGGTCGCTACCTTTTTACATGGCCTCTCTGACCGAGTGAAAGACGAATTAGCGGGAAGAGCCATTCCCGTCGGTCTGGACGATGTAATTTCATTATGCAACCAGATCGACATTCGTTTTCAAGAGAGGTCCTTAGAAAAAAGACGCCAGCACTCTCTGGGTCCTAGCCAGTCTGAGCTCCCCTCCCTTCATTCCGTGGAGCATCCTCTACCTGCTGAAGAACCTATGCAGCTGGGCCGGACCAGACTAACCCCCGAAGAACGTGCTAGGCGCAGAACTCTGGGCTTGTGCCTCTATTGTGGGGGCAAGGGTCATTTTCGTGACTCCTGCTCGCTTCGTCCGGGAAACGCTCGGGTCTAATACATTTGGAAGGTGGAGTATTGGACCCAGAAACATCACCTTCTCGCCTGCTCTTGCCGGTGTCCCTTCATGTAGGCACTTCTCCTCAGTCAACCCTTGCATACCTGGATTCCGGGGCTGCCGGCAATTTCATGGATTGGAGAACTGCTTCTTCTATGAAGCTTACCCTTTCACCTCTCACTACCCCATTGGTAGTCTCGGCAATTGATGGCACTGTTCTCCCAGGGGGCCCTATTCGCTTCCAGACGCTACCCATTAGGATGTCGGTAGGGATTCTCCACCAGGAGTGGATATCCTTTCTTATTCTACCCAAGGCCTCTACCCCAGTTGTATTGGGCCTCCCTTGGCTACAGCTCCACTCTCCACATGTGGACTGGGTCTCTGGGCAGATCCTGGCCTGGGGTTCCTCATGTTTCTCGTCGTGTCTTCTCAAGGTGACCCCCAAGGAGAGTCTTCCGGTTGCTGCCACTTCTGTTTCTTCTGATCTTCCCGCCGCATACAGCGATTACCGGGATGTGTTCTGTAAAAAATCAGCTGAGGTGCTTCCTCCCCACAGGTCTTTTGACTGTGCTATTGATCTTGTCCCCGGAGCAACTCTACCCAGGGGTCGTACCTACCCTCTGTCCATCCCAGAGACCCAGGCCATGTCGGAGTATGTAGCAGAGAATCTGGAGAGAGGGTTCATCCGGAAATCCTCATCGCCTGCAGGGGCAGGGTTCTTTTTCGTTGCCAAAAAGGATGGTACCTTAAGACCCTGCATCGATTATCGGGGTTTAAATGCGGTTACTATTAAAAATCGATACCCCTTACCCTTAATATCTGAGCTATTCGATAGGTTGAAGGGTGCCTCCATTTTCACCAAGTTGGATCTCAGAGGCGCGTACAATCTCATTCGAATACGGAGGGTGACGAATGGAAGACTGCATTTAACACTAGAGACGGGCATTACGAATATCTGGTGATGCCTTTTGGTCTGTGTAATGCTCCAGCCGTGTTTCAAAACTTTGTCAATGAAATCTTCAGAGATCTGCTGTACCAGTTTGTTGTCATCTATCTGGATGACATTCTGATCTTTTCTGAAAATCTGCTCGTCCACAGAAACCATGTCCGCACTGTACTTCAACGTCTTAGAGAGAACAATCTCTATGCCAAGCTGGAGAAATGTTCCTTTGAATGTTCTGAGGTCCTGTTTTTGGGGTGCTTTGTCTCATGTTCGGGGCTTCGTATGGACCCTGGGAAGGTCTTGGCTATCACCAACTGGCCTCTTCCTGCTAGCCTCAAGGCCACACAGCGCTTTCTTGGCTTCACTAATTATTATAGGCAGTTCATAAGGAATTACTCTTCCATTGCCGCGCCTATTATCGCTTTGACCAAGAAGGGTGTGAATGCCAGAGACTGGCCTCCCGAAGCTGTCTCTGCATTTCACAACCTGAAACAGGCCTTTGTTTCTGGCCCCCTCTTGAGGAGACCAAATCCTGGGAATGCATTTTTTATTGAAGTGGACGCTTCCTCAATGGGGGTGGGAGCTGTGCTTCTTCAAATCTTTGAGAAGAGACGCCAACCATGTGCGTTCTTCTCCAAAAAAAATTCTCAGGCAGAGAGGAATTATGCCATCGGTGATCGGGAACTTCTCGCAATTAAATTGGCGTTAGAGGAGTGGCGTCATCTCTTGGAGGGTTCCCCTCACTCCATAACGATCTTTACCGATCACAAGAATTTACAGTATCTACAGAATGCTAAACGTCTGAATCCTAGACAGGCCAGGTGGAGTCTCTTCTTTGCCCGTTTTAATTTCACGATTACCTACAAACCTGGTTCCTGCAACGGTCGGGCTGATGCGCTCTCTAGGTCATTTGACACTTTGGACGAGGAGTCCGCCCCTGAACCTGAGCCGATCATTCCCACCTCATGCATTGTTGCCCACTCTACCACCCTGAAGTCTAAAATTCCGCCTGGTAAGACCTTTGTCCCCACTGGGCTAAGAGCTAAGATCCTTCGTTGGGGACATGATTCCAAGGTGGCAGGGCATTCTGGATTCCTCCGATCCTTCCTACTCATCAGTCGTCACTACTGGTGGCCTAATCTCCGCTCAGACGTCAAAGACTACGTTAAAGCTTGTCATGTCTGTGCTCAGTCCAAATCCTCCACACAAGCTCCTGCTGGTCTCCTCATGCCCTTGCCTATTCCTAAGGAAACCTGGGCCCATATTGCCATGGATTTTATCACCGATCTCCCACTGTCTGAGAATAATACAGTCATTTGGGTGGTAATCGATCGATTCTCCAAGATGGCTCATTTTGTTCCTCTTCCTGGTCTTCCTTCTGCCCCTGCCTTGGTTCCCATTTTCATTCGAGAAATTCTCCGCCTACATGGGGTCCCTTCTCATATTGTTTCCGACAGGGGAGTCCAATTCACGTCTCGTTTTTGGAGAGCCTTTTGCAAATCCCTCAATATTGTCTTGGATTTTTCTTCTTCTTACCATCCCCAATCCAATGGACAGACTGAGAGGGTTAATCAGGAGTTAGAGGTCTTTCTTCGCACCTTTGTGTCTTCTCACCATGACGATTGGTCCTCTCTACTCCCGTGGGCAGAATTCTCCCATAACAATCATGTGAATACCAGTTCGCAGAAGACACCCTTTTTCACAGTTTATGGAAAACACCCTCAACTTCCTCTTCCTATGATCTGTTCTCCAGACATTCCAGCTTTGGCTTCGGTTCAGGAGTCTCTCAATTCCGTTTGGGGTCACGTTCATGATTCCCTCCGGGCAGCTGCTGAAAAATTCAAAGGCTTTGCCGACCGCCGCAGGCGTAAACCGCCTTCTCTTCAGCCAGGGGACAAAGTCTGGCTCTCTACCAGGAACATCAAGCTCCGAGTTCCTTCTCTGAAGTTTGCTCCACGATTCATCGGTCCATACACGGTAACTGCTAAACTGAATCCGGTTTGTTTCAAACTCCAGATTCCTAAGAGCCTTAAAATCACTAACTCCTTTCATGTTGCTCTTCTAAAGCCTTTAGTCCTCAATAAATTCTCTCGTCCTCTTCCTACCGTGGCGCCTGTCTCTGAGGATAATCAGGAGTACGAGATCAGTCAAATTCTGGACTCCCGACTCTGTAAAGGCGTTCTTCAGTACCTCGTTCATTGGAAAGGGTTTGGTCCTGAGGAGAGGTCTTGGATCACTGCATCTGAGGTCTTTGCACCTCGTCTGTTAAAGGAGTTTCATCTGAAGTTTCCCTCTAAACCTGGGCCCAGGCGGGGAAGGGGGAGGCCTCGTAAGAGGGAGGGTACTGTCATGGATATGCATTAATGTCTGTCTGCCATCTTACCTTCCTCCTCATGTGTTCATCTAGAGACCAGACCTCCTTCACCTGGCTTCCTTTATAATCTCCTCCCAGCCTGACTCCACCCCAGGCCCTATCACTGAACACTATATTAACCTGTGCACTGCAAGCCTGCTTTGCTGATCAACGTGTTTGTTAGGCATTGTGTGTTTGGGTTCCTGCCTGCCGTGTGCTACGTCTGTCTCTCTGTTACGTTATTGGCTTGTCCCCGACCATCCCTGTCTGCTCGTGACCCTTGACCTTCGGCTCGTTCTTCGTTATCCTTGTCTGCTTGTGGCCCCTGACCTTCGGCTTGTTATTCGGTTCTCTCTATCGTGTGCTGCTGCTTCCCCTTATCCTACGGGGCGTGAGCTAGGAAACTCCAGGGGCCGCGACCTGGTCCCAGCCTGCAGCGTAACATCCTCACCACTAGAGGCCCTGGAGAAGACCAGCTGGGTCTTAGACTCCGCGCCCTGGGGAATCTTGGCTCTCGCTTCCGTTGGGATCCCGGTTGTGCTCCTCTGGTCCCGCTTTCCACAACCACCCAGTTTCCTATCCACAGAAGCCAGCCATAGGGTTCACTACCTCGCGGTGCACTCCTGTCCCCCTACGGTGTGCATCTGTCACCTGGCCACAGGTGACCCTGACACTCAGAAGGCTCAGCAGGGGTGGAGTGAAGGCTGGAGGGAAGGCTGCAGGGAAGGCTAGAGAGTGATAGTCTCACTTCAAGCTGGTCGTTTAGAAATTGCAATTTATTGTACTACCACAGAGTAGGGACATAAATATCCGCTGCTGCTGCTCCTGACCACTGTGATTCCAGGACCTTTGTGAGCTCCCTCCTGTATGTGCCCCTCAAGTTCCCAATTTTACTGTCCACATCCTGGATGGTTGCAGTGGGGACCAGTGTCTGCACAAATTGCAGCAGGTTCTCCAGCGCTGCCGTCCTTGCTCCTTTTTTTTATGTATGGGGTTTTTGGTTTCCCACAAAGCAGGCAGCTCCCTGTACCTGTCCAGGAACTCGCTCATAAAATCTAGTTTTTTAAAAGCATTCATTCTTTCTGCAAGACAAAACACAAGCCAAAAATCCAAATGTCAGTCTAAACTCTACTAAACTTTATCCCCATATAGGCCACAATCTCGAAGCAGTATAGGCCACTGATGACCCAAGTTAAAATTAGGGATGAGCTTTGTGTTCGAGTCGAACCCATGTTCGACTCGAACATCAGCTGTTCGGCTGTTCGCCGAATTGCTAACATTATGGGCCGTTCGTGCCAAATTTGAGTGGCGCGTCACGGCCCATAATTCACTGCGGCATCGCAGTGCATTGCTGGCTGATGATTGGCCAAGCATGCACTATGACCCGCATGCTTTGGCCAATCACAGCGCAGAAAAAACGGAGAGCCGTAAATATGTCTCACGGGGTTTAGTACACGCCCCACACTATATAAGGCTTGGCGGCCTTGTGTAGTGTGTTGGAGTTGTTTAATGAGAGATTACAGAGACAGACAGTGTCATTTATATTGAGTTAGATAGAGCAGGCAGGCGAGTCAGTTAGCTGCAGTTACAGTGTGTAGAGGATATATATGCATCCTAAGTGTTGTATATATATTTATACACTGTATTCAGTTTAGCTAGATCCGTTCCTGTTATTCTCTATACTGTGACAGGCAGGCAGGTGATTGTGATAGCTGCAGACAGTCAGTGTTTCACTTAGTGTACTGTGTGCTTTGCATAGCGTTCACCTAAAGCTTACCTGAATACAGTTAGTGACTAATAGTGGTGTTCTCATAATTAAACCACAGGCAGAGAGCTGCAAGTATTTTCAGTTAGTGTACTGCATCCCTCTCTGCACAGTTTTCACCTAAAACTAACTGAAGACAATTGCTGCTTTCCCCATACTAATACCACAGCAGGCAGTTGATTCTGATAGCTGCATTATCAGTACATATATATATATATATATATATATATATATATATATATATACATTCCACCTTTGTGCAGCTACATCTCACTGCAGGCCATTAGTATGTCTGGAAGGCAAACAAGGAGAGGCAGACAGTCACGAGGCAATAAAAGAGGGCAATCAGGCTCTGTGTCTAGAGGCAACAGTGTTGCTGGTCATGGACACAGTGCATCCTCATCAGCACGTGGCCCTGGGACACGCTTGTCCTTATTTTTGGCAGCTGGCCATGTTGAGCCGCAACATGCCCAAGACTTGGTAGAGTGGATGACCAAGCCGTCCTCATCCTCCTCATCCTCTCTCACCCAGGCTCAAGGTACTTTGTCTGGCAAAGCAGCTGATAAAGCGGCCTCTTCCCTCAGCTCAATGGCATCGGTCAATCCTTCCCTAGCCCCACCATGTCCTCTTGAGGAGTCCCCCGAACGGATTGAGCACAGTTTTGGGTACATGCTCCTGGAGGATGCCCAGCGTTTTAAAGGCTCCGATGATGGAACCCAGCTGGAGGAAGGCAGTAACGTGAGCCCAGAGAGAGGGGGTGCCCAACAAGGACAGCTATCTGGCAGTCATGTTCCCCAGTTGCAGCATACTGCCAGATTTGCTCCTTTGATGAGGAGGGAGGGGATGATGAGGTCACTGACTCCACGTTGGTGAATGATAGGAGAGAGGAGGAGGAGGAGGGGGAGGCACATCTCCAATGAGGCAGGATGCCCTCCATGGGCCAGCTTAAGGGCAGCACACTGACTGAATCACACCGCAGAGCTCCGCATGTGCAGGGCGCTGCTGTCTCTGCACGTTATTCCAAAAGTTCTTTGGTGTGGGCCTTTTTTCAGACGTGTGCAGCAGATCGCACCATTGCCATTTGCAACATATGTCTGAAGCGTATCTAGCGTGGTCAAAACATTAGCCGCTTGGGCACCACGTGCTTGACCAAACATATGTCGACCTGCCATGCAGTCCGTTGGCAAGTGTACCTAAAAGACCCACACCAAAGAAAAAAGCGGACCTCTTCTTGCTCCTCATCAGCTGAAATCTCCTACCCCACTATACCTTCAGTCCTTTCTGAAACCTGCACTGAGAGGAATGAAGGTGTAGAATTAGGTGTGTCACAGCCAAGTACTTGCGGACAATCTGCTATCGGTACACCAACGTCCGATTGTACCAGGCAAATTTCCCTGCCCCAGCTGCTGCACTGCCTAAAGAAGTTCGCTCCCAACCATCCACATGCCCAGCGGTTGAATGCTAGCTTGGCTAAATTGCTAGCACTTTAACTGCTGCCTTTTCAGTTGGTAGACTCTGCCCCTTTCCGTGAGTTTGTGGAATGTGTGGTTCCTCAGTGGCAGGTTCCCAAACGCCACTTTTTCTCACGGAAGGCGATTCCGGCTTTCTACCGGCATGTGGAAGGCAATGTCTTGGCCTCGCTGGACAGGGCAGTCAGCGGTAAGGTGCATATTACCGCTGACTCATGGTCCAGCAGGCATGGACAGGGACATTACCTATCTTTCACGGTGCATTGGGTGACTCTGCTGGCAGCTGGGAAGGATGCAGGACAAAGTGCAGTAGTGTTGGAGGTTGTTCTGCCACCATGCCTCCAAAATGTTACTACTGGTGATTCTGACACACCTCTCTCCTCCACCCCTTCCTCTTCTTCTTCCTCCATGGCCTCTACCTGTGCTTTGTCCTCGGAACCACCGGTGCTCTGTAGGCATTCAAGGGGCTACACAAGTACGCAGGCAAAAAGATGCCATGCGGTGCTTGAGCTGGTGTGCTTGGGGGACAAGAGCCACACTGGGGCAGAGATTCTGTCAACTCTGCAGGGACAGGCTCAGAGGTGGTTGACGCCACGCCAAATTAAGCTAGGAAAGGTGGTTTCCGACAATGGCACCAACCTCCTCTCCGCCCTCCGACAGGGACAACTGACCCATGTGCCCTGTTTGGCTCACGTCCTTAACTTGGTGGTGCAGCGGTTCTTGGGCAGATACCCGGGCTTACAGGATTTCCTGAAGCAGGCCAGGAAACTCTGTGGGCAATTCCGCCGGTCATATAATGCCAGTGCTCGGCTGGCTGACCTGCAAAAGGATTACAATCTGCCCAAGAACCGCCTAATCTGTGACATGCTCACCAGGTGGAACTCTACGTTGGCCATGCTGCAGCGGCTGCACACGCAGCAGAGGGCCATCAATGAGTATCTGTTGCAATATGGCACCAGGACAGGGTCAGGGGAGCTTGGATTTTTTTCCCCACGCCAGTGGGCCATGATCAGGAATGCATGCACTGTCCTGGCACCATTTGAGGAGGCCACGAGGATGGTGAGCAGTGACAGTGCATGCATCAGTGACACTGTCCCTCTTGTCCACCTGTTGGAGCACACGCTGCGTGGAATAATGGATGGACAGGGCACTTGAGGCAAAACAGCGGCAGGAAGAGGAGGACTTCCTTACCTCTCAAGGCCCCCTTTATCCAGACAGTGTTCCTGCTGGCTCGGCTATCACACAGGAAGAGGAGGAGGAGGAGGAGATGGAGGAGGAGGATTATTGTGTCAGCATGTAGGTGGAGCCTAGCACTCAGCATCAGCAGCAGTCTTCAAGGGATCAATTACAGTCCCAAGACACCCATGGACTTGTACGTGGCTGGGAGGAGTTGGCTGCGGATCATGTCGTCCTCAGTTAAACAGAGGACTCCGCACCAAATGCCTCAGCAAACCTACGCTGCATGGCCTCCCCGATCCTGCAAAACCTGCGGAAGGATCCTCGTATTCGTGCGATCAAGGAGAGGGATCATTACTGGGTGGCAACCCTCCTTGATCCACGTTACAAGGCTAAGGTTGCGGACCTTATCTTGCCGTCGCAGAGGGAGCAGAGGATGAAGCATCTTCGGGAGGCCTTGCAGAAAGGTCTGTGCAACGCGTTCCCAGAGACTGGGAGGTTACAAATTCCTGGTCCTGGACAACGTGTTGCTGAGGCTCCGGTCAGTTAAAGAAGGAGCGGTGGAGAAGGTGGCCATCTGACCGATGCGTTCAGACAATTTATTAGTACGCAGCCCCAAAGTATGATAGCTTCCAGCAACCATCGCCAGCGTCTGGTTTACATGGTGCAGGAATACCTAGGGGCAAGATCAGACTTGGACACCTTTCCCACCAAAAATCCTCTGGGTTACTGGGTCTTGAGGATGGATCACTGGCCAGAGCTTGTACAGTATGCAATTGAGGTACTGGCCTGTCCTGCATCCAGCGTTCTTTCGGAATGCACATTCAGTGCTGCTGGAGGCTTTAAAACCGATCACAGGTTGCGCCTGTCCACTGACTCGGTCGATCGACTGACCTTCATAAAAATGAATCAGTCTTGGATCACCACCAGCTACCAAGCACCTGATGCTGATGTAACCAAATAATTTTTGGGGAAATGTCAGATCCCTTCAAGACTGCCTATGCTGATGCTGAGTGACTATCCTGTTATGCTGAGTGACTATCCTCTTCCTCCTCAATAATCATGCTGATAGCTTGAAAGAACATTTTTGGTTTTGGGCACTGCCACCAGTGGCTAAGGCCCAATTTTTCAGCCCCTGTTTAACAGGGGCATGTATTTACAATTTTTGATGCAATGCTTTGCAACAGGGCTCATTGCTGCGCTCCAACTACAGTATCTGTGAGGGGTTGCAGTGTTGTTGCACCAGCACCAGTGCCTAAGGCCCAATTTTTCTGCCCCTGTTCAACAGGGGCATGTAATTACAATTATTGATCTAATAATTCACAGCAGGGCCCATTCCTGCGCCCACCAAGAGTAACTGTGAGGGCTTACAGTGTTGTGGCAACACCACCACCACCAACAAAGGCCCAATTTTTCTGCCCCTGTTCAACAGGGGCATGTGATTACAATTCTTGATCTAATATTTCACAACTGGGCCCATTCCTGCGCCTACCAAGAGTAACTGTGAGGGCTTACAGTGTTGTGGCAACACCACCACCACCACCACCACCACCACCAAAGGCCCAATTTTTCTGCCCCTGTTCAACAGGGGTATGTGATTACAATTCTTGATCTAATATTTCACAGCTGGGCCAATTCCTGCGCCCACCAAGAGTAACTGTGAGGACTTACAGTGTTGTGGCACCAGCACCACCACCAAAGGCCCAATTTTTCCTACCACTGTTCAACAATGTCATGTAATTACAATTCTTGATCTAATATTTCACACAGCTGGGCCCATTCCTGCACCCACCAAGAGTAACTGTGAGGACTTACAGTGTTGTGGCACCAGCACCACCACCACTACCAAAGGCCCATTTTTTCCTACCACTGTTCAACAATGGCATGTAATTACAATTCTTGATATAATAGTTCACAGCAGGGCGTTCCAGCGCCCACCAAGAGTAACTGTGAGGGCTTACAGTGTTGTGGCAACACCAACACGTAAGGGCCAAATTTCTGCAGAGTATATATGGCAGGCCCCTACTTTCAAACATCCAACTTACAAACGACTCCTACTTGCAAACAGAAAGAGACAACAGGAAGTGAGAGGAAATTTACCCCTAGGAAGGGAAATTCTCTCCTGTAAGAGTTAATATGGGAAAGAGGTGTCTCCTCTCCACTGATGCTTTATCACCAATCCTTGTTTCAATAAAAACCCAAATTTTTCAAAAAACATTTGCCATTGGGACAGAAAGTGAGGTGAAATGTTCTGAACAGGTGCACAGACAGCAAAACAAATGTTACAGGGGTGATAACCCTTCCCACATGTTTTCCAAAAAGCTTAAAAATAGATTTTTTGGGCTGGAGCTACACTTAAAAAATTTACCTTTTCCAAATTACAGACAGATTCTACTTAAGAAAAAACCTACAGTCCCTGTCTTATTTGCACCGCCTGTATACTGCTGTTCAGAGTATATAGGGCCTTTTTTTATTTGGGTGCGGGGTTCCCCTTAATATCTATACAAGACCCAAAGGGGCTGGTAGTGGGCTGGGGGGGGGGGTATCCATGCCATTTTTCTCAATGATTTTCATCCATATTGCCGGGACCAGACATTACATTAAAGCCGCAAGCAGTTTTAAATGACTTTTTTTCCTTTAGAAATTTCATTTTGTGCAGGGACAGTTCTAAACACGGGAAACACATGCTACTTCACAGGCATACTTTAGACACCCCCCAGGTACGATATTGTTTTTCACTTTATGCATCATTAAAATCACTGCTCCCGAAAAAACAGCCGTTTTTAAAACTTCTTTTTGCATTGATACATGTCCCCTGGGGCAGGACCGAGGTCCCCAAACCCTTTTTAGGACAATAACTTGCATATTAGCCGTTATAATTAGCACTTTTGATTTTGAACGTTCGCATCCATTGTATTTAATAGGGTTCTAAAGTTTGCACAAACTTTCGGTCCGTTCGCAGATTCTGGTGCGAACCGAACCGGGGGGTGTTTGGCTCATCCCTAGTTAAAATGTTACCTTAGGTCTCACGTTCGTCACTTACTCCTTCCTCCGCACACAGAACGGAGGTATGACACATGCGTGTTAGCTTTATATACACTGCGCATGCGTGAAACTCTGCACACGTCGCCCGTCCCTGACGTTCTTTCTAGTATATTCCCCGCCCCTTCTCTTTCGGCGTGCAGTGGGAGAGTCATGGCAGAGACACAGCAGGTGCGTGATAATAGCACTAACGACGAGCAATGCCCGGAGCAAGAATCGTCCTGATCCAGGAGGAGATATAAGGCCTCAAATATGTCCTTTGTAGAGATAGTGGAGATGGTGGACATCTTGAGGAGGACCGACTATGATGGGAAGCATGGACCGTACACCAACCCAAATGTGAGAAAGGCCAAGATCATGTCTAAAGTTGTGAGAAGTCCGCACAAGAATTTTGGGGTACGACGATCCAAGGAGCAATTGAGGAAACACTGGTCAGACCTGAAATTGAGGGAGCACGATCAGTACAGGAGGATCAACAAAATGCTTCAAAAAAGCAAGTATTTCTCCTGTGTTCCTATTATAATTATTACTTGCATGTTGCTCCATGTGCTTTTTTTACTGTTGGACAGTTTAAAGTGGCAACTTTCAGGTTAGCGGGCACAGTAATCGGTCGTAGGAAACATCGTTCACCCACTACATACAATGTTTTTGGTAGATACAGGGTTAACTTAATTTGGTCATGCCTATTTGTATTAAAAGAAGTTTAGTACATTGTTGTCTAGATGTGTTTGTAACTAGAATGAAATGCAAACTTGATTCCGTGTAAAGGAGAGGACACTCAGCAGCTGTTTACACATCTGGACTCAGGAGCACTAGTGTGGGCCACCAGAACAACCTTTTTAGGGTGTCCCACACAGGTGCTCCAGTGAATACTTGGGGTGTCTCCATGTGTGAAACTTGGCCAAAAAAGGTAAGTAGCTAAGATTTGGTAAGGGGAAAAAACATGGCTTCAGCTTGGAGCTCAGCCAAAACAGACAATTATACCCAACTTCCAAGCAATGTTTCAGATTCCTATTTCTGGCGTGAAATATCTGTGAGTGAGTGAATAACTTATATAGCGCTACAAATGCGAACTAAATCGCCTCAAGGCGCTTTGCATCCAGTGACATCCTGATCCTTCAGAAGAGGTGGGTCTTAAGTTTTTTCCTGAAGGCCCGATGGTTTTCTTCCATACGGATGTCCGTGGGTATCTGTGTGCTAAGTATACCTTTTGTTTCATTCTCATAGGGGAGCGAAGACTCGGAGGACACCACTCAGAGGACACCAGGAACCCCACACCTCCTAAAAAAGGGGACCAGAGAGAACCCCAAGATTAAGATTTGGAGGAAGGAGAGGTGGATTAAGTGGTGGAAATTGTCACCACAACAGGTCAGTGTCTGTCACCACAGCTTCAGGTAAGAGATGTAGGCCTGCATCTTTATAATACCTTTTTTTTATTTTTAGGTGATGAACATATTGGTGAAGAAGAAACTCCTCATTTCACAAGTGCTAGTGCACAAATATTAATACAGGAAATCATAAAGTGTAGTCGAGAACTAGACGTCATGAGAAATAATATAAATCTTATGGATCAAAAATTTAAGAACATGATTGATGTTTTTGGGGCGAATCTAAGGAAACACAAAATCCCCCCCCCCTTTTTGTTTTTTTATGCACTATTTAAAAAAAAAATTCTGTCAACATGTGCTATCTCCCATCAGGGGATATCAATGTACGCATTTTGTGGGTGCAACCCTTTTCTCACAACTCAAGTAGGTGAGAGGAAGGGGTTGCACCCCCAAAACATGTCCATTGATCCCCCATGATGGGAGATAGCACATGTTGACATTAGGCATGGGATCAGGAGGAAAATCCCCATTTTGGCTCACAATTTGTGTGCATCTTCAAAATTTGGCTTGTTCAGGGGTGACATCACCCCATCTGATGAGGGCCAGATCAACACAGTTTGGACACACTATAATGTCTGATATTGCCTTCAGTTTTTCAATGTTGAACTTTGTAAGTTTCAGAGTTGTGTATGTTATGTTTTGAAACATGCATGTTTATGCATAAAAAAAAAAAAGTATTTTAAGCCCAAAAATTTTATAACGCCCATGTGAATATGCACAGAGTAAAACTTTATAGAAACAACTATGTGTGGCTTCTTATTTCAATGCTCAATACCATTGTTTATTTACTAAAGGAAAATCTACTTGGCACTACAAGCGCACTAGGAGAACCTAGGAGACAGCTAAAAGAAACACAAGCAATAAATACATTTCAATATTTTATCAGATAATTTTTATTTTATTAGAAAAAAAAAGATTTAAACATTGTCTGGCATAGCAATGGCCCCCCTACCCGTGAAATAATCTACATATTTCTGCCAAACCTCACAGGCACTTTAGGGGGGGGGGCAAGCCAGGATGGTCAGATTCCAGGCCTGTCAGGGTATTCCCTGAAACTCCGGTCTCAGGCCCAACTGACACGTGAAACAAATATCCAAAAAATAACAAAAAGGAAAAACAATGAGTGAACCTTCTAAAGAGTCTAAGACACTCTATTCTATCGGTGAAGGTAGAATGAGAGGGCTAGGTGAACCCTCTGGACGTTTAGATCCACACTGTTGGACTGCTAAAAAACACACAATGTCCCAATCTAAATGAGATATTGGATAACAGTTCACAGATAAAAGGTCCTCACACCCATATTCCACGGTGAAAACACAACACCCAAGCAGGAGTGATAAGGGTTATTGAAAGAGATCCTCCACCAATAAATTACTGCCGCTTACCAGATTTTTAGATCTCTTGTTTAAGGAGATCGCATGCGCTTGAGGCTATTTCCCCAGCCTTGGGTCTCTATACTTTGATGCCAGGGTGACACCAGACTTTCCAACTCAGATGCCCACAGTGGTAGTGTTATTGGTATTGTTCAATCAAGCGGATGATATCTGGCGTTTTAAAACACATTCGAGCCGGCCGGCTCTCGATCGCAGCCCGTTGCTTCCGGGACTGGCACAGTACGCGGTGACGTCAGCACGCCGCTCCTCCCTATGCCGTTTCGTCACAGATTACGTCTTCCAGGTGATCTTCCCAGTGAAAGGCTGTGCAGGGGGGGAGGGGGAACAAGACTGATCTTTGGAGGAGAGCAGCACAGCTAGTGAACTGACCACAGTGGGGGAGACCAATCAACTTCTAACTTCAGCTTGTTTAATTAAGGTTTGACAATAAAAACTGGAAGATGATTGGTTTCTGTGCAGAGCTTCACCAGATTTTGCATGCCCCAGTGTGTTCTCCTGCTTAGTGTGGTCAGTTTTTAATAGGAAAGCAGAGGGACTGGCAGGAACACCAGGGATTTCACACAAAGGAAGCAATACAAAGAGAACAGGATACTTTTTCATACAAGTACATGGTACAGCAAGCACATATCAGGAATATGAAGTGTTGGGTTTACATATTCTTTGCCTTGGCAGTCAGGGCTGTGCTGTGTGACAAAGCTGTGTAAATCTGGGGGACGGATGGACAGAAATACAAATCACTTGGCAAGTGAAATAGCTGCCATACTGTACATGTATTTCATCAGTCTATATAACTAATTGCGTTGAGTTCAGCAATAACTTCTGTTTTTAGAAATGTATTTGAGAGACCGCCTATACAAATGCATGCAGTGTTAATTAGTATAGTAGTACTAGTAGAGGACAGGTGTTGTCAAACAATATACTTCTCTTTTTTATGAGGATACAAGTAGAAACTTGAACAGACGGTGGCCGTCAGTAAAGTGAATTTAGCATTTAACAATACCTCACAGATGTCTAATGTGAAAATTAGTATCTAATTGTATGAAAAATGTTATAGGCAAATAGAATGCAGACTTTAAGAGCACATCTGGATAGGTGTGATAATAGTTTTGGATGGTGAATGGTCTTTTTTTTAGGTTAAACTTAAAACATATAAGCTAACTATGAAACTATAGGTGGTAGAGAAAGATTAAAAACATTCATGTGCATCTTCCTTTCGTCATGTTCCCATTTTGCTTAAAATAAAACATGGCTTCCTAGTTTGTAGTCCTGCAAATGTTTTGGGGTAAATGTAAGAGTCTTGCACCCTGGTCTTAAAGCCTATCTAAACCCAAAAGCTAAAATTTATTTGCAGACTGCCTATCTTTATTTGTGGTGGCTGCATTTCTTTTGTTTTTTCTTTCTTTTTTCCTGATCATCCAGCTAGTAAGTCTGTTACTTTTCATATTTCTTTAACCACTTAAATAACGGACACTTTTACCCCCTTCCTGCCCAGGCCAATCTTCAGCTTTCAGCGCCGTCACACTTTGAATAACAATTGCGTGGTCATGCAACACTGTACTCATATGAAACTTTTATCGTTTTATATCACACAAATAGAGCTGGTATTTAAACACCACTGGGTTTTTTATTTTTTTACGAAATAAACCCCAAAAAACAACAAATTTTTTGCAAATAAAAATTTTTTTTTCAGAAATTTAGGCCAAAATATATTCTGCTACATCTCTTTGGTAAAAAAAAAATAACCCAAATCAGTGTATATTATTTAATATATCAGTGTATATTATATATTCTTAAGTCTGACTTTCTTGAGGTCCAAAAATGCCAGCACAGTACAAAAATCCTCCAAATTACCCCTTTTTGGAAAGTTGACAGTCCAGGGTAATTACTAAGAGTCACGGCGAGTTTTTTGAAGTTTTTTGAAAATTAAGATTTTTTTTCACAATTTTTAAAAATGTTTTACATACTGTCACCAGTGCAGTACAGCGTCATCATATAACTGGTTTGGCAGTGATCAGGGACACTAACTGGTGACAGTATGTAAAAAAATAATAAAACATTTTTTTTTTCTTTTCTCTTTATTTTTTTTTACATACAGTAACCAGAGCAATACAGTGTTACCATAGTAAAATTATTCCTTCAGTGTGTACTATTGTAATTAGCTGTGATTGGCCAGGTATGTTATATACATAGTTACATTGGTCCAAGCTGGGGCTTACTAATGCTTGGAATTATCCTTTAAAGAAATATGAAAAGAAATATGAAAAATATGAAAAGTAACAGACTTACTGGCCGAATGACCAGGTAATAAAGGAAAAAAAATAAAATAAATGCAGCCACCATATTTAACTGCTTCCCACCTAGACTATTCAAAATATGATGGCTGAGTGGGAGCCCTATTATCCTGGGAGGACATCATATGACGTCCTCCCAGGATCGCTCTTTACGTGCACCCTGCGGGCGCTGTGATTGGCCCTATCTGTACTATATGATCACTGTGAGCAATCACAGAGCTCATCAAAATAGTACACAATGAATGGCATGAACCAAAGCCATTCATTGTGTACAATTGTCATGTGATCTGTTCTGATTGGTCACAGTGATCACATGGTACCAGCAGCAGGACAGTACAGTTATCTGTTATTGTCAGAAAGCAGTCAAATGTGGTGGCTGCATTTATTTTTTTTCCTTTATTTTTACCTGGTCATCCGGCCACTAAGTCTGTTACTTTTCATATTTCTTTAACCCCCCCCCCCCCCCCCCCTGGCCTATAGCAGATTGACGGCTGGGAAGTGGTTCTGTTATCCTGACTGGGCGTTATATGACGTTCAGCAGGTTAACATGCTGGCGCGCGCCCGTGGGGGCGCGCAGCACGGCAACCGTGAGTGTGGCGTGTCAGTCTGACACGCCGCATCTCCAATCGTGGTAAGAAGCCTCTGACAGAGGCTTCTTACCACGTGATCAGCTGTGACCAATCACAGCTGATCATCGCATGAACCAGGAAGTGCCGGTAAACTGCATTTCTCGGTTCGCTCTGACAGGGAGAGCCGATCGGCGGCTCTACCTGTCAGAGGGGGGGGGTCTGTGCTGATAATCAGCACATTGATTATCAGCACAGCCACATCAGATGTGCCACCACAGCTGCCAAAAAGGTACCCATCAGCTGCCAGTCAGTGCCCTCTCAGGATCGCCTGTCATTGCCAAATAAAGTGCCAATCAGTGCCAATTAGTGCCCACCACAGTGCCAGTCAGTGCCCATCACATTGCCAATCAATGCCCTACAGTAACACCTGTCAGAACCTCATCAGTGCCTCATCATCAGTGCTGCCCATCATTGCCAATCAGTACCGCCTATCAGTGCCAATCAGTGCCACCTCTCAGTGCCCATCACAGCTGCCTGTCAGTGCCCATCACAACCGCTTGTCCGTGCCTATCAGTGCCGCCTATCAGTGCCGCCTATTAGTGCCCATCAGTGCTGCATAACAGTGCTGCCTATTGGTGCCCATCAGTGCTGTAAATCAGTGCCCATCAATTCTACATATCAGTGCCTCCTCATCAGTGCCTCCTTATCAGTGCCAACTCATCAGTGCCACCTCATCAGTGCCACCTCATCAGTGCCCGTCAATGAAGGAGAAAACTAAATTTTATAACCAAAACTAAGAAAAACTTTTTTTTTTCAAAAATGTGTTTGTTTAGCAAAAAATAAAAACCCCAGTGGTGATCAAATACCACCAAAAGAAAGCTCTATTTGTGGGAAGAAAATTATAAAAATTTTGTTTGGGTACAGTGTTGTATGACCGCGCAATTGTCATTCAAAGTGTGACAGTGCTGAAAGCTGAAAATTGTCCTGGGCAGGAAGGGGCGAAAGTGCCTGGTAATTGAAGTAGTTAAAGAATAATTCCAAGTATCAGTAAGCCCCAGCTCACAGCAATGTAACTATGTAAATAACATAGCTGGCCATTGCCACTGGAAGCTGAAAATCACAGAAGTCGAGACTTCTAGTGATCGCCACTAGATTCTGGATGCCACACCAAGTGGCTGCTCACCTGTGTTGGGAACACAGGAGGTCGGCAGGGGTACCATTCATAAAATGCTTTGCACCTTCTGAATTAATGTAAACCATTCCCTTATTGGACGAGGTAGAGAGTGTGATGTCACCACCACACCCCTCCACTTTGTCCAATCATAGAATGCTTTGCATTCGTGTAATTATTGTTGACCTCCTGTATTCATAATGCAGGAGAGTAGTCGCATGGCGTGGGACCCCGGATGCAAGTGGATAACGGGAGAAGTGGTGTCTATTTAATGTTTTTAACCATCCAGTAGCATCGGCCGAGTATGTCATATACTGTATGTCATTACATTGGTCCAAGTGGCAATGATCACCAGAGCAAATAGAGAGGAAATCTGCCTAGCATTGAAACAGACAGTATTAAAAACCAGACAATTGGAAGTCATCCTCTCCAAAAATGGTGAGACACTGGATCAGAGCAGTGAATGAGATAATGCATATGGAGGAGCTTACGGCATTGGTGAAAAGCCTGTTTCCGTAGAACCTAGAGTGGATAGATTCATTTAATCTCAACAGTGAAATATAAGGCATTCTTTCCCTTATGTCCAAAATATCTTCATTCAATATGGCGGTCAATACTATGGAAGACATTTTTATTTATTCTTTTTCCTTTGATTTATTTTTTTTAATTTTTTTTCTGGAGGGTGGGGGATGGGAGCCATTGGGAGGGGGGTAAAAAAAAAGAGGAAATTATGCAGGGCTGTGTGTATCATCCTTGCAACAAATGACATATACATAATGTTATTAAGTAGAAATGTAAAAGTCATTTATTGTTTTCTTAAGAACCATGAGCCGAGCAGGCCCGACAGGTACATATTGGTGTATTGTAAATGTGTATGCTGTACTTGACAATTAGGTTGTATAGTGTATATGTACAGTTCTTGTTTTGATCTGTTGTATATTAAGGCTTATGTATGTGTGTAATTTTTAATAAATTGTTATAAATAAAAATAATTTAAAAAAAAGTGTAAACTGAGCAAAAAAAGTCCATAACCCCCTATTCAATCTTCATTAGTAAATAAATTCACAGATCTGTATTACCGAAGCTCTGTACACACGTGCGATTATCCAATGTCATGTGTGCCCTACTGTATTAACTTTTTTTTTTAAATACATTTATTACAGTATTTTGAAGAAAAAAAACAAAACAGACAATTGTTCTAACCCCTTACCACTTTATCCAAAATTAAAAGAAAAGCTTCAGCTTTTAACTAAGGACAAATAGGATTTTATAGTAGGACCTTTTTTTGTACGTTGTAAATGAAGCTTTGGTTTAATGATTTTGTCAGAAACCGTTTTGTATTTTTGTGCGGATTTCACTGAAATTGGCTTTGGTTTATATTTATAGCATTTTTATGCTATATTAAAGAAGGTATTTTTAGAATGCAGTATGTGAAGCAGGTAAGAAATGGCCAGCTTTTACTAATGCAATAAATACAAGACAGTCTGTTTTTACTTTTATCTTACTGGATGCCTGGCAGAAATAGATACATAACTCTTGAAGTGTATTTTTCGGTACTATGCATAAATGGGACATTTTGTCCTATTTATTGTGGCTTTCAGCTAAGTTTTGTGATCAGTAATTTCACATCTGCTACAACCCCCAACATTTCCATTAACCTCCAAAAAAAGCGTCTGAGGTTGTTCTTTGGGTTTTTCTTAAACGCCTTCACAAAAATGGAGCTGCATGTCCGGTATAACACGTCTAATAACCAGAGACCTCTTTCACAACATGTGCAGACCAAGAATACTACAAGGCTGTATACTGTAGCTTCTGTTTTGTGATGATGATAATAATAATAAAAATATAAAAATAAAAATAAAAAAAAATATTAATACATTTTTTGCAGGTATTATTAATACTAATAATAGTTATTATTAACCAGTTGCCGCCCATGCTATAGCCGGAAGGCGGCTACAACACGGTCGTCCAGTTCTGGGATGACGTCTATTGATGTTCCCCCAAAACCCCACTGCCCTGCGTGCCCCCGGGATGTGCATAGGGCATGCGCTGTGGTCACTGTGCCGGAAGGATCATAGATTGAGGTAAAGGGCCAACCACAGTGGCCCTTTACCATGTGATCAGCTGTATCGAGTCACAGCTGATCCCATGTAAACAAATGCTGTTTATCTGCATTTCCTTTCCTCATCACTGTGACAGCATACACAGGCCCGGATTTACTCCCTTTGCCGCCCCAAGGCCGGGTCCTTCAATGCCGCCCCCCCACCATCACATAGGGGGGGGGGCGGGGGGGCGACGCTTGGGGGGGGATAATCGATTTTTCGCAGACAATGACTGGTGTTAGTGCTTCAATCATTCCGGCACCATGGTTGTTATGGTGTCCAGGATGATTGAAATGCATTGTTTCTATCATTACATTGTAATATAAAATGAAATAGTTCAACTCACCATAAAGCAGAATGAGTGGGAGCTCTGAGCGTGTTACTTGCCGCAGTCGCTTGTCACCAGATGGGAATGTCACTTGCCACGCTGCCTGCCACCACATTGGAATGTCACTTGCCACGCTGCCTGCCACCAGATGGGAATGTCACTTGCACTCTCTGCCCCCGTCTCTCACTCTCTATCTGCCTCTGTCTCTCTCTGCCTCTCTCTCTTTGCCTCTCTCTCTGTCTCTGCCTCTCTCTCTCTCTCTTTGCCTCTGTCTCTCTCTCTCTCTTTGCCTCTCTCTCTCTCTCTCTGCCTCTCTCTCTCTCTTTGGATCTCTCTCTCCCTCTGTCTCTCTCTGCCTCTGTCTCTCTCTTTGCCTCTGTCTCTCGCTCTCTCTTTGCCTCTGTCTCTCGCTCTCTCTTTGCCTCTGTCTCTCGCTCTCTCTTTGCCTGTCTCTCGCTCTCTCTTTGCCTCTGTCTCTCGCTCTCTCTTTGCCTCTGTCTCTCGCTCTCTCTTTGCCTCTGTCTCTCGCTCTCTGTGCCTCTGTCTCTCTCAGTGCCTGTCTCTCTCTCTCAGTGCCTCTGTGTCTCTCTCTCTCTCTCTCAGTGCCTCTGTCTCTCTCTCTCTCAGTGCCTCTGTCTCTCTACCTCACTCTCTCTCTCTCTCTCAGTGCCTCTGTCTCTCTGCCTCACTCTCTCTTTGCCTCTGCCGCTCTGTCTCTGCCTCCGTTTTTCTCCCCAGTCTGTGTTCCTCCTCACCTGCTTGTCCTGCATCATGGACATAGGCCTGGAGGATAGGAGGAGGCGGCCGCCATGTTTGTTTAGTGTCCCGGGCACTGTGATTGGGCGTATGGAGGTCATGTGCAGAGGGGGGAGTTCAAGATCACGGACAGGCCAGCCCCACGCCGCACATGACCCCCATGGCCCAATCACAGGGCGCCGGACTTTGAAAAATGGCGGCCGGAGCTTCAGGCGGCCGGGGACACAGTAAATGAATTTTAGGAGGACTTGTCTCCTCCGCGGCGCCGCCCTTTCACACAGTGCCGCCCCGAGGCCTGGCCTTGTGGGAAATCCGGCCCTGAGCATACATTTACACTGATCATCAGTGGGATTATGAGTGCATCCCCATCAGTGCCAATCAGTGCCCATCAGTGCAGCATATCAGTGCCCATTTCCTCTTATCAGTGCCCATCATTGCTGCCTTATCAGTGCAGCCTCATCAATGCCTCATCAATGCCCATCAGTGCTGCCTCATCAGTGCCCATCAATGCCCCCTCACCAGTGCAGCCTCTTCAGTGCCCATCAGTACAGCCTATCAGTGCTCATCAGTGCAGCCTCATCAGCGCACATCAGCAAAGAAGAAAAAATACTTATTTGCTAAATTTTATAACAGAAGCCAAGAAAGTTTTTTTCTTTGATTAGCAAAGTGGTGATAAAAAAAAACACCAAAAGAAAGCATCATCTGTCTCAAAAAAATTATACAAATTTCGTATGGGTAAAGTGTTGACCACACAATTGTCATTCAAATTGTAATAGCGCTGAAAGCTGAAAATTGGCCTGGGCAGAAATGGGGTGAAAGTAGGCCAGTAGTTAACCCCTTAGCGCTGAGCGTACGCACATATGCGGCCTCGGCTTTAGGGGGTTATACCGCGATGATGCCTGCAGCTGCAAGCATCATCCCTGTACTTTTTTTTAGAGCGGGCGGTCGGCTTTCCAGGGATAACAACTGATGCGGCTAAAAAACGCTCTGTTTTTATCCCGGACGAGCGGGAGGGGACGACCCCCCCTCCCACCACCTTCCACCGCTCTTACCGTGCCTCCCGTCCCACCGGGAGACGAGATCCGTGATCCGCCACTTCCGGCGGCTAGAGACAGACTGGCACAAAGCCGGAAACGGCTTTGTTCCAGTCTCCTGTATGTTAACACAAAAGCGACATCACTTCCGGTTTACTTGGCTGCCAATGGCGCCGGTTTTAAAAAGAAAATGTAAAGTAGAGATTTGGGGTCTTTTAGACCCCAGATCTCTCCATAAAGAGTACCTGTCAAAACCTACACCTGTCACAAGGGATGTTTACATTCCTTGTGACAGCAATAAAAGTAATCAAAAAAATTTTTTTTTTTAAAACACAATGTGAAAGTAAATAAATAAATAAGATATATTTTTTTTTAAATTGCCCCTGTCCCCTGCATACGTAAGTCGCGCCCGCATATGTAAACAGTGTTCAAATCACACATGTGAGGTATCGCCGCGATCGTCAGAGAGAGATAGCAATAATTCCAGCACTAGACCTCCTCTGTAACTCTAACCTGGTAACCGTTATTTTTTTTTAAAGCGTCGTCTATGGAGATTTTTAGGTACCGTAGTTTGTCGCCATTCCAAGAGTCTGCACAATTTCAAAGCATGACATGTTTGGTATCTATTTACTCGGCGTAACATCATCTTTCACATTATACAAAAAAATTGGGCTAACTTTACTGTTTTTTTTTTTTTTTTTTATTCATTAAAATTGTATTTTTCCCCCCCAAAAAAGATTTTTTTTGCTGCACAAATACCGTGTGACATAAAATATTATAACAATCGCCATTTTATTCGCTAGATTCTCTGCTAAAAAATATACACTGCTCAAAAAAATTAAAGGAACTCTTGTGAATCAGAACTCCTGGGAACTCCTGGGATATTGATCTGGTCAGTTAAGTAGCAGAGGGGGTTGTTAATCAGTTTCAGCTGCTTTGCTGTTAATTGAAATTAACAACAGGTGCACTAGATGGGCAACAATGAGATGACCTCCAAAACAGGAATGTTTTTTCAGGTGGAGGTGTCTGACATTTTTTTTCCCTACTCATCTTTTCTGACTGTTTTTCACTAGTTTTGCATTTGGCTAGGGTTAGTGTCACTATTGGTAGTATAAGGCTATACCTGGACCCTATAAAGGTTGCACAGGTAGTCCAACTCCTCCAGGATGGCACATCAATACGTTTCATTGCCAGAAGGTTTGCCGTGTCTCCCAGCACAGTCTCAAGAGCATGAAGGAGATTCCAGGAGACAGGCAGTTACTCTAGGAGAGCTAGACAGAGCCGTAGAAGGTCCTTAACCCATCAGCAGGAACGGTATCTGCTCCTTTGTGCAAGGAGGAACAGGATGAGCACTGCCAGAGCCCTACAAAATGACCTCCAGCAGGCCACTGGTGTGATTGTCTCTGACCAAACAATCAGAAACAGACTTCATGGGGGTGGCCTGAGGGCCCGACGTCCTCTAGTGTGCTCTGTGCTCACTGCCGGACACTGTGGAGCTCGATTGGCATTTACCATTGAACACCAGAATTGGCAGGTCTGCCACTGGTGCCCCATGCTTTTCACAGATGAGAGCAGGTTCACCCTGACCATATGTGACAGACGTGAAAGGGTCTGGAGAAGCCGCGGAGAACTTTATGCTGCCTGTAACATCGTTCAGCATGACCGGTTTGGTGGTGGGTCAGTGATGGTCTGGGGAGGCATATCCATGGAGGGACGCACAGACCTCTGCAGGCTACACAATGGCACCCTGACTGTCATTAGGTATCGGGATGAAATTCTTGGACCCCCTTGTCAGACCCTACGCTGGTGCAGTGGGTCCTGGGTTCCTCCTGGTGCACAACAATGCGCGGCCTCATGTGGCGAGCGCATGCAGCCAGTTCCTGGAGGATGAAAAAATTGATACCATTGAATGGCCCCCACGCTCACCTGACCTAAATCCAAAAGAACAGCTCTGGGACATTATGTTTCGGTCCATCCGGTGCCGCCAGGTTGCACCTGAGTCTGTTCAGGAGCTCAGTGATGCTCTGCTCCAAATCTGGGAGGAAATACCCCAGGACACCATCCGTCGTCTCATTAGGAGCATGCCCTGATGTTGTCAGGCATGCATACAAGCACTTAGGCGGCATACAAACTACTGAGGACCATTTTGAGTTGTTGCAATGAAATTTCAGCAAAATGGACTAGCTTGCTGCATAATTTTTTCACTTTGATTTTTGGGGTGTCTTTGAATTCAGCCCTCTGTAGGTGGATAATTTTCATTTCCATCAAATGATGTGCCATCCTTTCATTCCTAACACATTACCCAGTCCATATTAGTATAGATATCCAGCATGAGATTTTGCCCCGTTGAGATCTAATGTGTTTTCAAAGTGTTCCTTTAATTTTTTTGAGCAGTGTATATATAATGTTTGGGGTTTCTATGTAATTTTCTAGCAAAAAATACGGATTTTAACTTGTAAGCAACAAATGTCAGAAATAGGCTTAAGCATGAAAGGGTATTAAAATTATTCATTCACAATGTCCACTCATCATTCAACTACAGAATCCCCTGATCCATCTCAGTCTACTTATTATAACAACAATTTTACTTGCTTACATACAAGTTCAGTAGGATGTACGATGACTTGAGTTTACTTTGCTTTGCACAGTTCTTTTTGCCTGATTAATGTGCAGCTGTTTTTTTGCTGATTTCCTTTTTTTTTTTTTCTCGTTGCTGAAGCCTATAAATGTATAAACTGATGTTTTAGGTCTTTTTAACGTATTTGTCCTAAATGTTCTAAAAAAAATTTTAATAAACCAATTACAGGGCTTCAACGGATTACAAAGAATGCTGGACTTTCCAATAAGCAAGTCCAGCATTTTTAAAGAATGCAGTTTACTACCGCTTTAAACTGAACCTGTGCTTTGCCCATGCAAGGCAAAGTAACAGGTTCCCCGGCAGCTCTTTGTCCTATTTGTTTCACCAGGTGATCCTGCCAGTAACACTTCCTATCTCAGGGTGACAACATCCATCCACTGTAATGTATTTCTAGAAAAGCAGAACAGGATGTAAGGACTACAGAAAACTTTTCCCTCCCCTTATCTCTATAACATACGGGTGTAAAGTGTTCCGTAGTTCACAGAGCTAAACTGGACAGGGCCAATGACTTTGCTTGAAATAACCGATGGACAGTGGAGGAGGGAGGTTGGTAAACTTGTCACATAATAAAGATTTTAGTGTATTTGTAGCGAAAATACAATTTGATATTTTCTGGGGGTTGGGGAGGGGTGAAGAAAGCACGGCCCTGTCAGGTAGGCAGCAGGGTTGCCAACTTTCAGTAAACTTACGAACAGTTTGTAAAATCCGTACTTTTTGCATCTGTCCTTAAATGTCCATTACAGACATGTAGGTTGCATGTCTGTAACTGACATTCATGGACAGATGCAACAATTATGGATTTTACAAACTGTTTGTAAATTTACTGAAAGTTGGCAACCCTGGTAGGCAGTATGGGGGTCCCATGATTTCTAACAGCAGCCCTGGTTTGTTTCTGAAAATTCTGGAAAAAAAAACATCACTGTGCCATCAATTGCTGCCATTGTGCCCATCAATTGTAGCCACTGTGCCCATTAATTGCAGCCACTTTGCCCATCATTTTCAGCCACTGTGCCCATCAATTGCAACCTCACTGTATCCATCTATTGCAATTGCAACCACTGTGCCCATCAATTGCAACCTCACTGTGTCCATCAATTGCAACCACTGTGCCCATCAATTGCAGCCACTGTGCCCATCAATTGCAGCCACTGTGCCCATCATTTGCAGCCACTGTGCCCAACAATAGCAGCTACTGTGCCCATCCATTGCGGCCACTGTGCCCATCAATAGCAGCCACTGTGTCCATCCATTTCAGCCACTGCACCCATCAATAGTAGCCACTGTTCCCATCCACTGCAGCCACTGTGACCCCCACCAGCAGCATTTAACCAGCACCCCCCACCCGCCCGCCGTCTGACCGGCACTTACCCCATCTTGGTGGCGGGTCAGGCAGCAGGTGATGGCTGCAAGCTGTGGGACGGGCAGTGGGTCAGGCAGCGGCGAGCTGTGAGACGGGCAGTGGCTTCTTTGTCCTCCATGCTTTCACCGTGCCTCTCTTCTTTCTTCCTGCTAGGCGTCCAATAGGATCACCTGTCCTTTCAGCCAATCAGGTGACGGTTATCAGACCCACGCTCCCTGATTGGTGGAGAGGCGGTTCAGTGTTAAAAAAGCGAATATTCATTTGCTTTTCTAACACATCTGGGTGGGCTCCGAGCGCAATGCTCTGCGCTCCGAGTCCACCCAATTTTGAAGCCTATTAGACCCTATGGCTCTAATCAGGTGCTTCAAAAAAAAGTCATTCCCACGTATGCGCGCGGGAGTCTTGTCCGCACACAAAGCTCTGGAGGGATGGCACTGGTATGCTGTCCCTTCAAAGCGCATGCACCGGTGATGTCAACGACTTTATGCAGTGTGAATATCTCCTATACAGTGAAAGTTTAGGAGATATTCACTGTACCTATAAGTAAGCCTTATTATATATAAGACTTTACTACCATTTTAAGCAGATCACATTCATATATATATTCCTTCCAAAAAATAAAACAGACCATCCTATAAAATGATGTCTTTGCATGAATATTTAGCAATTACTTTCTCTTCTTTTTTTTTTTTTCTTTTCATCCCGAGATTTCAAGCACAACGGCCTTCCAAATATTTTTAATGAATTATTGGCAGTGATCGTTATTTGCCAATTAAGTAGAATAAGATGCTGAAACAGATAACACAGGCGCACATGTACGGGCTCCTTGGCAACTGGTAATCTGGGTTTCTAACAGGCGCTGATGGAGAACTGCTTGTATCGTGCAAGCTTTTATATTCAGGAATGTTTCAAGGGATAAAAAGCATTTTCCATGTGGGTCACTAGCTTGGCACACACATCTATTTGATGTTTGTACAGGCAAAAAGACCTCTTCTTAGTGAAGCACTTCTCCCTATTCAACTTCCATTATTCCGCATCGATGAAGAGAGTGAGGAAAGCTGACTTTAACATTTGCAAAGTTTTATGTAGACCCCCATACATCACTAAGCATTCCTTAGCAGAGTTGTTATAGGTAAACTCTAGTCAAAACTTTAAGTGGACCTAGCATCAGATATATTTTTTTCATGTTAGGTGCATACAAGGTAAGTAATGTGTGAGTGTAACATTTCCAGGTATTTATTACATGTCACACAGGACTCCCCTGGCAATACCTTCCTTGGCTTTTCTTTCTCCAGAAGGATAGCGAAATTTTTGCTTCATCCAGGGTCAGCATCAACTTCCTGGACTGAGATGCTGATTCGTAGTGTCCTGATGATTGTGCAGTTCTTGGCTGTGTTCATATATGTCTGAAACAGATCAGCTCACCTTGTGAAGTCCTACAAAATACAATGTTAAAGACTGATCACTGGAGGAGAGACTCAGGAAATACTTCCTCTTGTCTGCAGCAGACTGATGACATCACCTCACCCTAGGCAAAATAGATCAAAATCACTAAATAGACCACTTTTAATAATAGCAGTGGTGCGATAAAAAAAAATTAATTTTATTATTATACTGTTGTTATATGAAAGCTATTCTCAACCAGGGGTCCATGGATTTCTGGCGTTCCTTCAGATGTTGCTAGTGGTTCCTTGAGCTGTAAATTAAGGTTAGCCAAGGTACAGCGCTACTGGGACACAGAATCAAGGTAAGATTAGAGAGTGAGAGTTAATATGCAGGAATAGGGTGAGGTCAATGGTGGATGCTCCTCTAAACCAGGTCCTGAGAACTTAAAGGCGTTGTAAACCCTCAGCGTTTTTCACCTTAATGCATTCTATGCATTAAGTTGAAAAACCTTCTTTACTGCAGCAGCGTCCCCGAGCCCCCCTTATACTAACCTGACCCCCGTAATTCCCGCAACGGGAATGAGAACACCAGCTCTGGCCGGTGTCTTGTGTCCTGATTGGATAGATTGATAGCAGTGCAACCATTGTCTCCTGCTACTGTTAATCAAATCCAATGAAGCTGGCACCGGGGGGGGCAGAGCCGAGTCCTGCTGTCTGTGTTAACAGACGCAGCAGCAGGACACGGGAGCACGCCCACACTGGTGTCCCGTAGGAGAGCGCTTCTCCGAAGGGACACTCGAGAAGAGGAGGAGCCAGGAGTGCCGCTGAGGGACCCCAGAAGAGGAGGATCGGGGCCACTCTGTGCAAAACCAACTGCACAGCAGAGGTAAGTATGACATGTTTGTTTTAAAAAAAAAAAACTGAACTTTTACAATCCCTCTAAAGTGTTACTAAACCCACAACAGTAAAATCAGTCTGTATATGCAGTAAAGCATGCTTGTTATACTCGCTGTGGAACCTAAGCGGTTAATCCTCTGCATTGTGTAAAAAGGCTGTTCGGTCCTGTGTGCACAGATCCTCCCCTTCTTGCATTGACCCCTAAACATGTCCAGATAAGACAGAGTTAGTGGAGTCACTCTGCACATTCTCAGTTTGGTGTGAACTGCTAGAGAGGTTTTTTTCTCTTGGGAGGATGCATGTGATCAGCACAGGGCCAATCAACACTGTCCAGACAAAGGGTCAGTGGTCTTGCAGCCCCATAGAACAGTCAGAGCAGATTGAAAACCCCTACAATATTAAACCAGACACTGATGGAAGTCACAAGACTGTTATGTACTGCTGATGAGAAAAGATAATTAGCCGTTTATATTTACTAAAATAATTGCATTTCCATGTTCTGTGTACTGTGGGAGACCAGATATACTAAATGCAGGTTCCTGGGCTTAGTAACACTTTAATACACATAGAGAAAAATACAAGCAGAAGAGTGCGTCTCCAACTAAATGCAAACTGTAATAAAAAGTGACATTTTTAATAAAAGCATTGCACTCACTAGATGGGTAGTGTGTGACGTAGGTGGGTAGTGTGCATATAAGTATGGATAACCAAAGAATGTCAGGCAAGCGGCTGGATGTCAGCCAGTCAGCAGCTGGATGGAAGAACTGATTTGTGCTGGGAGCTGAAACGCAAGCTAATCCGGCTGTGTGGCGGCTTCCGGGTCCTTGTGGCCCGCTTGGCATATATCCTACCCACACTACCCACCTCTAGTGAGTGCAATGCTTTTATTCATAGCATCACTTTTTAATACAGTTTGCATGTAGATGGAGGCATCCTCTTCTGCTTGTTGTTCCTTGAGCTGTGGTTGATTGACCTTCCATCTGATGATGTCCACATAGTTCCAGGTCTAATGCCAGTTGGCAGAGCCAGCAGTATGACACCAATATTATTTTTAGCTGGCTGTAAGCTTGTTATTCTGACCACCTATGTAAGAAGCATTCTTCCCACTGACCAGCAATGTAAGGGAAATTCCTATTAGATTGTAAGCTCTCACGAGCAGGGCCCTACTAAATCTCTTGTATTGAATTGTAACAGTGCTGTCTTCCTTTTTATTGCAAAGTGCTCCACACAATGTTAGCACTATATAAATCCTGCATAATGATAATAATGATAATAATTATAGTAATAATTTTTCCAGTGACCCTTGATGGATTTATTTTAACGGGTGTTCCCTGAGACTTGAAAGTTATTTGAAGGGTTCCTCTGGGGTAAAAGGTTGAGGAAGGTTGTTGTGTATTCTGACATGTCAAGATAGAATGTCTTTATGTGGATTTGCAAAGGTACTGAAATTTCTACTTTAAAAAGCCATAAGGTTACAAATAAGGGAGTGGGCACAGCTGACTTGACACCAGGGCTGTCATCATAAATCTGGTGCTACTGGCCCGGAAGTAAACAGGACACAAAATCAGACATTACAGACTTCAATGGCTGAATACTTGTTCCAGGCTAGTGATTCATTGGGGTTTTTTTTACTAAAGGAGTTGAGAATATGTGCTTTGTAAAGTTACATAGTTACATAGTTGGGGAGGTTGAAAAAAGACACAAGTCCATCAAGTCCAACCTGTGTGTGTGCTTTATGTTTATATTACATTGTATAACCCTGTATGTTGTGGTTGTTCAGGTGCCTATCTAATAGTTTTTTTTAAATTATCGATGCTCCCCGCTATAACCACTGCTTGTGGAACAGAATTCCACATCCTTACCGCTCTAACAGTAAAGAACCCTCTACGCAGTTTAAGCTTAAACTACTTCTCTTCTAATTTTAGTGAATGGCCGTGTGTCTTTTTACATTTCCTTGTGCGGAAGAGTTTTATTCTTATTGTGGGGTCACCAGTAGACTTGTGCACAACGGAAAAATGTGTTTAGTTTCGGTTCGTTTCTTTTCGGTCCTGTTGATTCGTAATCGTTCGTAATTTTGCTAGACGGGATTTTTCGTGTTCGGACTAAGTCGTAATTTCGCAAGCGACATTTTTCGTTGAATCGGAATGATTCGTATTAAAGTAAGCTTTATTTTTCGTTGATTTATAATTCGTACTTTCGGTAGAGTACATTGTTTTTCGTTGATTCTGGACACAACTCCTACTTTCGTAACTTTTTTAGGGTTCGTTGATTCGTAATTTTCCGTGTCTCTCTCACAACGACGCTGCCTATTATGCCTAATGTGCTTCGAATGGATTTGTACTTTTCTAAATACATAGCGGTTATTTGTAACGATTCGAAATCTCGTATTTTACTTTCGTTTTTTACATGCGGCTATAGTCTCCGCCCCTGTACACCATTTTGAGAGGGAGTTCAGCACGGTGAGGGAGAAGCAGAGAGCAGAGCAGAGTGTTATTGTGCTTCGTATGGATTCGTACATTCGTAACTTTTTTCATAACGAATTATGCCGAAGACATTCGGGCATTCGCTATTTGCGATATATCTTATTTCGGATTCGCTTTTATTCGTAATTGCTTTGTTCGGAAATTCAAATGCTTCCGAATGTCCGAAAGTTGCTAAATTCGGACGAATTTCGATTCGTTACGAAACGAATTGCACAAGCCTAGTCACCAGTATGATATTTGTACATTGAAAACATATTCCATCTCAAGCGTCTCTTCCCCAGAGAGAATAAGTTCAGTGCTTGCAGTCTTTCCCCATAGCTGAGATCCTCCAGTCCCTTAATTAGCTTTGTTGCCCTTCTCTGGACTCTCTCCAGTTCCAGCACATCCTTCCTGAGGACTGGTGCCCAGAACTGGACAGAATACTCCAGGTGCGGCCGAATCAGAGCCTTTTAAAGTGGGAGAATTATCTTTTTATCTCTGGAGTTAATCCCCTTTTTAATGCATGCCAATGTTCTGTTGGCTTTGCTTGCAGCAGCTTGGCATTGCATGCCATTGCTGAGTATGTCATCTACTAGGACCCCTGGGTCCTTTTCCATCCTAGATTCTCCCAGTGGTTCTCCCCCTAGTGAGTAGATTGCATTCATATTTTTTGCACCCAAATGCATTATTTTAAATTTTTCAACATTAAATCTCATTTGCCATGTAGTTGCCCACCCCATTCATTTGTTTAGATCTTCTTCCAAGGTTTCCACATCTTGCGTAGTTATTGCCCTGATTAGCTTAGTATTGTCTGCAAATACAGAGATTGAATTGTTTATCCCATCCTCTAGATCTTTATGAATAAATTAAATAGGATTGGCCCCAGGACAGAACCCTGGGGGGACCCCGCTTTCTACACCGGACCATTCTGAGTACTCCCCATTTATCACCACCCTCTGGACTCATCCCTGTAGCCATAGCCAAAAGTGAGTCTTCCTTTAGTTTAGTGTATACGTTGAAGCTGTGTTCGCTTTATATAGCGAAGCACGTGCAAGCGTAATGAAAAAACATGATTATGGCACCCTCAAGGGGTGTATCTATGACAGCCCTGGCTCACAGAAAGGGGTTCAATAATTTTGGACATCATTCCACCTGGAAATGGGCAGAGACATTGGAAGGAAAGACCAGAGAGAGAGCAAGGAGAAATTGTGTTGTAAAATAAAAGGTAGGGGGGGGGGTTAAAAAAAATCCCACTTGATAGTACATACAGTGAGTACGGAAAGTATTCAGACCCCCTTAAATTTTTCACTCTTTGTTATATTGCAGCCATTTGCTAAAATCATTTAAGTTCATTTTTTCCTCATTAATGTACACACAGCACCCCATATTGACAGAAAAACACAGAATTGTTTACATTTTTGCAGATCAATTAAAAAAGAAAAACTGAAATATCACATGGTCCTAAGTATTCGGACCCTTTGCTGTGACACTCGTATATTTAATTCAGGTGCTGTCCATTTCTTCTGATCATCCTTGAGATGGTTCTATATCTTCATTTGAGTCCAGCTGTGTTTGATTATACTGATTGGACTTAATTAGGAAAGCCACACACCTGTCTATATAAGACCTTACAGCTCACAGTGCATGTCAGAGCAAATGAGAATCATGAGGTCAAAAGAACTGCCTGAAGAGCTCAGAGACACAATTGTGGCAAGGCACAGATCTGGCCATGGTTACAAAAAAATTCTGCTGCACTTAAGGTTCCTAAGAGCACAGTGGCCTCCATAATACTTAAATGGAAGACGTTTGGGACGACCAGAACCCTTCCTAGAGCTGTCTGTCCGGCCAAACTGAGCTATCGGGGGGGAGAAGAGCCTTGGTGAGAGAGGTAAAGAAGAACCCAAAGATCACTGTGGCTGAGCTCCAGAGATGCAGTCGGGAGATGGAAGAAAGTTGTAGAAAGTCAACCATCACTGCAGCCCTCCACCAGTCGGGGACTTATGGCAGAGTGGCCCGACGGAAGCCTCTCCTCAGTGCAAGACACATGAAAGCCTGCATGGAGTTTTCTAAAAAACACCTGAAGGACTCCAAGATGGTGAGAAATAAGATTCTCTGGTCTGATGAGACCAAGATAGAACTTTTGGCCTTAATTCTAAGCGGTTTGTGTGGAGAAAACCAGGCACTGCTCATCACCTGTCCAATACAGTCCCAACAGTGAAGCATGGTGGTGGCAGCATCATGCTGTGGGGGTGTTTTTCAGCTGCAGGGACAGGACGACTGGTTGCAACCTAGGGAAAGATGAATGCGGCCAAGTACAGGGATATCCTGGACGAAAACGTTCTCCAGAGTGCTCAGGACCTCAGACTGGGCCGAAGGTTTACCTTTCAACAAGACAATGACCCTAAGCACACAGCTAAAATAACGAAGGAGTGGCTTCACAACAACTCCATGACTGTTCTTGAATGGCTCAGCCAGAGCCCTGACTTAAACCCAATTGAACATCTCTGGAGAGACCTAAAAATGGCCGTCCACCAACGTTTACCATCCAACCTGACAGAACTGGAGAGGATCTGCAAGGAGGAATGGCAGAGAATCCCCAAATCCAGGTGTGAAAAACTTGTTGCATCTTTCCCAAAAAGACTCATGGCTGTATTAGATCAAAAGGGTGCAAATACTAAATACTGAGCAAAGGGTCTGAATACTTAGGACCATGTGATATTTCAGTTTTTATTTTTTAATAAATCTGCAAAAATGTCAACAATTCTGTGTTTTTCTGTCAATATGGGGTGCTGTGTGTACATTAATGAGGAAAAAAATGAACTTAAATTATTTTAGCAAATGGCTGCAATATAACAAAGAGTGAAGAATTTAAGGGGGTCTGAATACTTTCCGTACCCACTGTATATTTCCATACTGTAAATACTTACGGGAAGGTGCACAAGGAAACCACCCTTTTCTTTTTCTCCCACCCCTCCCCCTTCCCATTCCCCATCCCCCTCCTTTGATTTTTACGTTATACCTTTTCCCTGTGCTATAATCATTTCCAGTATTACAGGCCCAAGTGGCTAGTTGGGACTGTGCGTAGTTAGTCCCTAACAAATCAGAAACATGTTTCATGATCGAGCCACTAACACCTTATATCCTAATATGTTTTATATTGCAATTTCTTAGTTTAATGTTTTGAGGTGTTGTATTCTGCATATTCTATTGGAAGGACATTCGGATGTTTATGCGTACTTTCACATTTATAAGCTTTATTACTAATTGAATGTACTTTCTAAGACATTGTCATGTTACTTGAATAATAATAAAAAAAATGTAGAAAGTTAAAAAAAAATCCCAGAGTCCTGGGAAACAGAGTCCCAAAATAAATAAACTGAAAACATTACAGTATTAAAGTTACTTCCATTTATACAATCAATGAGAGACCTCGTACTATGAAAAAGCCTTTCTATGGGACCTTTTTCTGTTTGTTGGTTTGCTGCATCTTTGGGTGCAATTCTCAGCGTGTCTTTCCCAATGTTGAAACTTGCTGC
The DNA here is from genome assembly GCA_029206835.1 of Rana muscosa. NCBI lineage: Eukaryota > Metazoa > Chordata > Amphibia > Anura > Ranidae > Rana > Rana muscosa. Next base: position 76,223,169 of record CM055128.1, read on the forward strand.
AAGATCTAGAATACAAAAACTGACAACTTGCATTTAACTTTATTAGGCTGACTTTTTATTATATAAATTAGAAATAAAAATGAAATCTTTGAATTCCACAAAGGTCGTTAGCAGCGAATAATTGTGTAGTGCCTTGCATAAAAGTCTATGGAGAAAAATAGGTCAAATTGCTGAGTCCAATGTGTCATGCTCTATAAAACATAATTGCTGTATGCTGTAGTGCTCAAACAAGGCACAGTTTAATGGATGCTGTAAACTTATTAGACATGAGTTCAGTTGGAGCATGTTTTCAAGAAAGAGACCATCAGACCACAATTCCAGTCTAAATGTGTCATGTTAGAGGTTTTTTCCTTTCCTTTAAAAGAGCAACAATCATTAATCATTTTTTCTTAAATTAGTTTTGATATTAACTCTTTTATATTATATTGTTACTTTTGTTAATTTGTTTTTTTAAACAGTTAATTTACCCAAAATATATATTTTATTGAAGGTGAAGATGGGCAGAATCAGCCCCTAGCTTCTTATACAGTATGTCACAGATAGGTCAACAGTGAGATCTCCTTGCCATATTTACTGATTAAGGATGAGCTTGGGTTCGGTTCGGGGTCACTTCGAACCCATGTCTGGCCAAACCTGGAATGAAGCTGTTAGTGCCATGCCAATCAGCTGTGGGTGGGGGATTCCCCGCCACTCAGATTCATCTGGGACAAAAGGGCAGGAGTGCTTGTGACAATATTGACATTATTGACCCAATGTTCCCCACCCATAGCTGATTGGCCTGGCATTGACTATGTGGCCATATTAGGTCAATAATGTCATAAAGATTCCCATGCCTTTGTGTACGTGGAGCTGCAGAATGGGAAATTTCCCGCCATGTAGCTGATTGGCCTGGCACTGACCATGTGGCCATTTTAGGTCAATGATGTCATGAACATCTCTGCCCCCTTGTGCCAGGGTGACCACATTTCCAAACTGCCATTCAGGGACACCCCTCCCTTCCCAAAAATAAGCGTGTACAGTAACGAATCACAACACAGCCATGGTAGCAGGTGCGCACTCTAACTAGAAGCCCTGATCACACCCCCAAAAAAGGCCTCCACATCGCCATTTTACTCACTGACAGTACTAGTCCTGGCAGGCCGAGACCCGTTTTACCTTGTTGTAACACTGGCTCTACACTGTCCTGCAGTGATTAGACACAAGAGGCGGGATTTATGATTTCTCCAATCACAAGCAGGGGGTGTGGATTGTGCCTCTCCAGACATTCCTGGCCAGGACAAGTAATGTCAGTGAGTAAAATGGTCTTTTTTGGGGGCATCAGAGGGGGGGTGGCTGGAATGAAGGTGCCTGGGACCCGGGACAGATCTGCAAAATGCGTGACTATCACAGGCAATCCGGGACACGTGGTCACCCATACTTTGTGCTTGTGTAGTTACGGGGTGGGTAATAATTCCCCACCCATAGCTGATTGGCCTGGCATTGACTATGTTGCCATATTAGGTCAATGATGTTGCAACCAACCCTGCCCCTTTGTGTTCATGTAGCTGCAGGATGGGGAATTCCCACCTGTAGCTGATTGGCTCATCACTGACAACTTTATTTTTGGGTTTGGTGAAACATGGGTACATCCTAATCATCCCCATTCCAGATTCTGTTCCTGTCCACCTGGGAGATGAATGCATCCATCTCCATGTATAGCAGCTCCTTCTGGTAAATTCCCAAAAATATAAAAATAAAAAATCCAGCAGGGATGTTGGGAGCCCCTCATAATGTGCAAAGATCAAGGCACTCATGTAGAGACCTCTCTCCTATAGAGACCAGATCGAGGAAATCTCCTTTTCTCCTGATGCTGCCCCCCCCCCCCCATTCACCCCAGTGCAATTCAGTGCCAGTCCACTTCTGGTCTAAATGATGTCAAGACATGGGACACCACCCTGGACCCTTATACCAATGCTGCAGAGAGTGGTGCCATGTCATTATGTGGTGCTGCTCTCTGCAATACTCAGAAGAACCTAGCAGCAGCAGAAAAAGAAAAAGAGGACCGACCAGAAAACTGCAAGAAAAAAAGGTTTGCTTTCCCTGTTACTTACACTTCTTGTACTGTATAGAACATTTATGTGTAGTATACAGTGTATACTACACATAAATGTTCTATATCCACTTATCGACTGCCCCATAGCAGATTTACTGCTATAGGGTGGCCGTTCTGTGCAAAATCACATATATATATGTGATTTTGCACTGCCGGGTAGGGGGATGCGTGCCGCTTCTGCTGTGGTTAGTCACGCCAGAAGTCGATTGTCAAGGAGAGAGGCTGGACGGAGCTCTGCCTATGTAAACAAGGCAGAGCTCTGCCCAGACAGCGGGATGTGATGGAAAGCAGGGAAAGAAAATCCATCACATCACTTAGTAAAAACACCAGAAACAGTACACAAAACACTGGCTAGGTACACATTTAACCCTTTGATTGCCCTATATGTTAACCCCTTCCCAGCCAGTGTTAGTACAGTGACAGTGTACAGGTGATACTCGAATAATTTGAATATCGTGCAAAAGTTAATTTATTTCACTAATGCAACTTAAAAGGTGAAACTAATATATGAGATAGACTCATTACATGCAAAGCAAGATAGTTCAAACCATGATTTGTCAGCTCATAAAACCCCAAATCCACAATCTCAGAAAATTGGAATATTACTGTATATACTCGAGTATAAGCCGACCCGAATATAAGCCGAGGCACCTAATTTTACCACAAAAACTGGGAAAACGTATTGACTCGAGTATAAGCCTAGGGTGTCCATCTGCATGCCTCACTGTGCCTCACTTTGCCTCACTGTGTCCATGTGCATGCCTCACTGTGTTCATGCCTCACTGTGTCCATGCCTCACTGTGCCCATGCCTCACTGTGTCCATGCCTCACTGAATCCATGCCTCACTGTGCCCATGCCTCACTGTGCCCATGACTAGACTGACGTTTAACATGGGAGTCTATGGAAGGGGGCTACATGTGTGCCAAGTTTCGGGTCCAGGGGACCTACAACCGGTCGGTTCCAGGTCTCCAAATCTCCGGAGAAATTACCGTTTAACATGGGAGTCTATGGAAGGGGTGCCCAGCTTTAAAAAATCGGTGCTCCCCGGCCATAGGTCCCCCGGACAACAAACTTTGCACACTTGTAGAGGAAGAGTGGGGCTATATGTGTGGCCAGTACCGGGTCCCCAAAGTCCGGGAGATCAGGCACAAAAAAGGTGACTCGAGTATAAGCCGAGGGGGCATTTTCAGCATAAAAAAATGTGCTGAAAAACTCGGCTTATACTCGAATATATACGGTACATGCAATCAATTAAACAAGGATTGTACATAGAACAATATCGGACCTCTGAAAAGTATAAGCATGCATATGTACTCAGTACTTGGTTTGGGCCCCTTTTGCAGCAATTACTGCCTCAAAGCGGCGTGGCATGGAAGCTATCAGATTGTGGCACCGCTGAGGTATTATGGAAGACCAGGATGCTTCAATAGGGGCCTTCAGCTCTTCTGAATTGTTCGGTCTCATGTCTCTCATCTTTCTCTTGGCAATGCCCCATGGATTCTCTGGGGTCAGGCGAGTTTGCTGGCCAATCAAGCACAGTAATCCCACGGTCATTGAACCAGGTTTTGGTGCTTTTGGTAGTGTGGGCAGGTGCCAAGTCCTGCTGGAAAATGAAGTCAGCATCCCCATAGAGCTCGTCTGCGGAAGGAAGCATGAAGTGCTCCAAAATCTCCTGGTAGACGGCTATGTTGATCCTGGACTTAATGAAGCACAGTGGACCAACACCAGCAGATGACATGGCTCCCCAAATCAACACAGACTGTGGAAACTTCACACTGGACTTTAAGCATCTTGCAGTGTGTGCCTCTCCATTCTTCCTCCATACTCTGGCTCCTTGGTTTCCAAATGAGATGCAAAATTTGCTCTCATCATCAAGAGGACCACTGAGCAACAGGCCAGGTCTGTTTTTCTTTAGTCCAGGTAAGACGCTTCTGACGTTGTTTGTTGTTCAGGAGTGGCTTGGCAAGAGGAATGCAACATTTGAAGCCCATGTCCAGGATCCATCTATGTGGCTCTTGATGCACTGACTCCAGCCTCAGTCCACTCCTTCTGAAAGTCCCCAACACTTTTGAATGGCCTTTTCCTGACAATCCTCTCCAGGCTGCGGTCATCCCTGTTGCTTGTGCACCTTTTTCTTCAACACTTTTCCCTTCCACATAACTTTCTATTATTGTGCTTTGATACAGAACTTTGGGAACATCCAACTTCTTTTGCAATTAACTTTTTGAGGCTTTCCCTCCTTATGGAGGGTGTCAATGATGGTTTTCTGCACAACTGTCAGGTCATCAGTCTTTCCCATGATTGTGATTCCTACTGAACCAGACTGAGAGACCATTTAAAGGCACAGGAACCCTTTGCAGGTGTTATGGCTTAATTAGCTGATTAGAGTGAGACACTTTGAGCCTAGAATATTGCACCTTTTCACAATATTAAAATTTTCAGAGATTGTGGATTTGGGGTTTTCATGAGCTGTAAGCCATAATCATCACAATTATGACAAATCACAGCTTGAACTATCTTGCTTTGCATGTAATGAGTATATCTCATATATTAGTTTCACCTTTTAAGTTGCATTAGTAAACTAAATTAACTTTTGCATGATATTCTAATTTTTCAAGTATCACCTGTCTATTTTTAGTGTCACTGGCTCCCACAAAGTGTCAAAAGTGTCAGTGAGTGTCAGATTGCCCCCCACAATATCGCAGTCCCACTATAAGTCGCTGATCGCCACCATTACTAATATAAAATATAGATGCTATAACTTTTTTTGCGCAAACCAACCAATATACGTTTATCGGGATTTTGTTTACCAAAAATATGTAGCAGAAAACATATTGGCCTAAATTTATGAAGAAATTCGATTTTTTTATGTTTTTGTTGGATCTGTTTTATAGTAGAAAGTAAAAAATATATATATTTTTTTTTTTTTTAAATTGTCAGTTTTTTGGTTTATAGCGCAAAAATGTAAAAATGCGGAGGTGATCAAATACCACAAAAAGAAAGCTCTATTTGTGAGAAAAAAAATGACATAAATTTTAATTGGGTACAGTGTTGCATGACCGCGCAATTGTCAGTAAAAATAATTCAGGGCCGTCTTGCAAAAAATGGCCTGTTCATGAAGGGGTAAAACTTCCAGAGTTCTAGTGGATAACATAAAACCATAAAGTATATCTAAACACAAAACAGTTTTTCTTTTAGTTTTGTCAAAGTAAAGATAGAACACCTATTCGATTTTTATTGTTGTCTGTTTACCATTATTTTTGAAAGTAAAAGAAAATACAACTGTAGCGGCCTCACCCCATCTCCTTTTTCTAGGGGTATGTCACACGACAGGGTGAGATGCGCTACGGCCCATGTCCTCCCCATGGCTGTGGGTGAGGTGAAGGCCAGTATTAGTATCTTCCTCGGGCCAATGTGCTTTAGTTATAAAACTCAGTCCTGCTATGCTGGCACCCTCCTTTGCTCCCATTAACCAGAGTCCACACACCGATCACAGTCCAACTCTTGCTTTATTGTAAGCTCCACAATAAACAGTGCTTCTGTAGCCAACTGGTTGGAACGTTTTAACAGCCTGATACGGTGGGATGAGCAGGTCGAGGCACTATCCTAATTTCAATCTAAACCACTGTGATTTCACCAGCGGTTATCATAGCCTTGATTAGCACAGAACATGGAACTTGTGAGTCTCTACCAGCGACTCAAGAGAACGTATTTAGGAGTACCTTCACTGCGCTGTGGCCCCTATCAGGGGAAGATGTCCCTCTAAGGGAGTTACCGGAGGCCCATCCATCACCGGGTTGATGCTGCTCCGGACTCTCCGGACGGGTGACCTCCCCGGCCTCCTCACCTCAGATGCGGGTCCCGTCCACCTCGGGGACCCTCGGATCACTTTGCCCTTGTGGGACCCAGTCGAAGTTACTGGGCCCCAGGCCTACGATATAGTACCTCACCCCAGGCTGAAGGTGCCTGGGATGGACTCCAACTCCATTCCGGCCAGGCCTAGGGCGCCTGGGCCAGAACTCCAAACCGCCAGCACCCAGGCCTAAGGTGCCTGGGTGCGTGAAGAGAAGATCCTCGAAGCCCTCATGGCGAGGGCGTCTCCCCCTTTTATCCCCTCCCATCGATACCACGGCAGGTTCTCCGCCCTCGCCGTACCGTCTCCGGAAAGGGACAAAAAGGGTAGCACTGTGGTAGTGATTCTACCTTGAGCCTGCGGGTACACCGCCACCCACAGGCCAAGGAGAATAATACACCACCCAATCCTCCACGAATACAAAGGGGTCCAAAACCTCTCACAATTACACACCTGGGTCATACTACCACCCAGGTGTACCCCAACTAAATTTAAAGACCCTGCTACACAACATTTTGAGTTGTCCTCAGAAAATTAATGGAGGGTTAATTGTCCAATGGGGATACTAGCTTTGGTGACCAGGAGCCCCAAGGAATTTCATTAATTTGCAAGGATTTCCTCTCTCTTCCTGTTTTGGCTATGGGACAGGAAGGTAAATCTCACCAATGAAACACAGATGGCAAAAAAAAAACTTCAAAGGACTTACATCCTTCCTTTACAAAAGCCAAAATGAAAATAAAATTGCCCATATTTTTACTTGGAATGGGAGTGAGCCAGGCCTTCTTGTCCAACATCAGTGCCTGACCTCACAAATGCACTTCTGGGAGAATGGTCAAACATTCCCATAGACACACTCCTAAACCTTGTGGACAGCCATCCCAGAAGAGTTGGAGCTGTTATAAGCTGCAAAGGACCAACTCAATATTGAACCCTATGGACTAAGTCTGGGATGCCATTAAAGTTCATGTGCGTGTAAAGGCAGGTGTCCCAATACTTTTGAAAATATAGTGTAGCAGTTGCTCCTGACACAAATCATGTGTATTCTCTGGCCCTTTCTGTACCTTTGCTGCTATGAAATCCAATTCAAAATAAAAATATGGGCAATATTTGTATTTTTATTTTGGCTAGGGTAAGGGAAGGTTGTAACCCCTGTGATGTTTTTTTGTTTTTTTTTGCCATCTGTGTAGATACTAGACCAAAAAGGAACAAATTGGTGAAATATTTTCCTGCTGCTCCATTTATTTTCTTAACAATAAAAACCAGCAGGGGTTCTAACACTTCCCTTCTCTATCTAAAATCAGATTTACATTTAACTGCTCTCAATACTTTCATTCAAATGTCAAGGAGCCAAGACAGGTTGAAAGTACATCCCGCGTCTCGTGACGTCACATTTTGGTGAAGCCTAAACAAGTCATTGGCCTAATGAACATACAAAGAAAATTGTCATCCTTTCATTACGTCTAGTCTTGCTCAATCATTACAAAGCTCTGAATTTCCAGTTAGGTCTCCCTGTATAATCTTGTTATGAGACGCCATCAAAAACCCTTTCGCATTCAGCTTTGACCTGGTTTTCCGAGAGGAAATGAACATGTTGTTCCATTCTAAAGCTCTCAGTAAAATTTGCCGTGATATTTGAGCATTTCTAGAGATTGATCGCTAGGTAATTTTCCTAATGACGCAGAATCGAGCCAGTGACACAGTTACCGCTTATTAGATTTCAGGAGGAGGGTCCGAAATTTCAGTCCCATCTCAATCTGTTGACGACCTCCACTAAGGGGTATAATGTACAGTAACAGGTTGAGCCATCATTTCCTCCAAAGCTGATACAGAGGGACGGAAAAAGAAAGATCAACCCTTCTCCTAATATTTCCACAAAGGGCCTAAAACACTTCATTAAAAGTGTTTGGGTTTATTCCCTAATGAGAGGGAGATAATGGGGCATAAAATCGAACTGTAACAAAAAGAAAAAAAAAAAATACAGATACACAGCATTTTACTGACTTAACGTAAACACAATGTGACAATGCAGTTTCTTTCTTTTTTCCCTATGACAGTTAATTCCAGACCAGGGGAACTGTCAAAAATGTTTAGTTCTGCATGGTTGGAGTTAATTACAGGGCCCAGGGCTGTGCTGACTCTCTCCTGCTAATGGCAGTGTGCTACAGGTAAAAATCCATTTGCAAGAATGTTTTCGTAGCTAGAGATCTAATTTACTGAATATCAAATATTTATGCTTTTGCAATTAAAGTGACAATGTTTTTCTTCCCCTCTTTTTTTTTTTTTTCCCCCACCACTCAGTTCCAAAGTAGAGCTATTTGTTTTAATGGGAGTCGCTGTGCAGTAAACGTTTCGCGAGAGGCCTCTATTTAAGTCTCAGAGCAGTTAATAGAATTCACAATTGTGTGTTTATTTAATAAGTTAAAATATGCAGTGACCATGTGAAAAGTGCAATAACCTTGGCAACAAATCAGATCTATTTTTTTTTCCTTTTGACTAGCCTAATTCAAATGAAGGGAAGAGGATAATAATTTTTTGTTGTCATTATTTATTTATTTATTCATTTATTTAAAGCATATACAAATTTCTAAAAGAATGTTCTACATAATGTTTTGAATTATTTAAAAAAAAAAAAAAAGCTGTAAGTCAGCAGTTTGCAGGGCCGGTGTCCTGCCGAAAAAGGTCCCCCGGGGGATAAGGACCCCCCTGTACTGCGCAGGTGCAGCATGGAGCCGCCAAAAATAGCCAAAGATGTAGAGCTGTGAGTCAGCTATACACGGCGCCTGCGCAATGACTCTGACATTGTGCCAGACGATGCCGCACGCTCCTGATGCTAGTGCTACTCTGCAAGGGGCGGGGGTGATTTTAGCAATAAAGTAAACGTCTTAGCGGGGCGTGTTAAAACAAATGGAGGAGGGGTTTTGCAATGTTGATGGGCGGATTTTGCAATGTTGATGGGCGCATTTGCACAAACTATTTAACTCACAAAAGAGGCGGTATTTTAAAATGATGGACAACAAATCATCAAAATCCCCACTGATACTGTGATAAATTAATTGTGTTCGTGCAAACCCGCCCATCAACATTGCAAAATCCACCCATCAACATTGCAAAACCCGCCCTCCATTTGTTTTAACACGCCCCACTAAGACGTGTACTTTATTGCTAAAATCACCCCCGCCCCTTGCAGAGTAGCACTAGCATCGGGAGCGTGCGGCATGTGCAGAGGCGTATCTAGTGAAAATGGCGCCTATGGCAAGCACTTAAACTGCCCCCCTGTCAAAACATTTGAAACCCTGCTTTCAGATACTGCGGCCAGGACATGGTTAGAGGCTGTGGACATGGTAGTTTCCTCCTCTGTCACCCTTAATATTTCCATACCTTTCCACATCAGTCAGTGTCCGTCTCCTGTTCTGTCACTGTGTCCCGTTCACCTCTGTGCACATCAGTGTACTGTCCTCCTCTGCCGGGCCGGCTTCACACCCCCCCCCCCGGTAATGTCCTCCAGAGTCCTCCTGTGGCCTGAGCTTCCTCACTGCACCGTTGTGCCGCTGCGGCACCGCCGAGAACGAGTGCCTTCCATTTAAAAATGGTGCCAGGCGGCGACAGTATGTTACTGCACATGTGCTGCCCGGTCGAGCCTGTAAATCTTTCCCGAGCCCTGCAGGCTTTGGAACGGCGCATGTGCAGTTGAATGGCCGGCCCACGGCAATCTTTTATTTTACGGGTATTGCTGCCTGTAATGGGCTTTTACGGGCAGAAGAGACCATACCTCCCAACTTTTGAACTTCTGATCGAGGGACACTTGAGGGAAGAAGCGACCGACAGAACGCTACGTGCACTGTGGCAAAAGTGGGTGTGGTAAAACTCTTAACAGTAGGAGGGGCTTAATGGGCCTGGCTAAACAAAACCCAGGTTTACATGTACCTCTAAAATATGCTTTGATTGCTGTGCCACAAGATAGAGTCTCACGGACACATACAAACCCCAGCACTATCATTTAAAAAAAAAAAAAGCAAAAGCTTCCGATACAAATGGTTTTGCATAAACGATGAAAGTGTGCATTACACAAAGTGTGGAAGGATTCAGCAATGCATTATGTACAGAGTACAGGGTTCAGAAGTGTGCTATGAACAGTGCCTTGTCCAGGAGTGTGATATGCACAGGGAGTAGATTTCTGGAGTGCTTTATTTACAGAGTGCAGGGCTCGGGAGAGCACTAGGCACCGACTGCAGGTTTCTGGAGTGCCTTTTGCATAGGGGGCAGGGTTCTGGAGTGCATTATGTACAGAGTGCAGGGTTCAGGAGAGTGCAGGTCATCTATCCACATCTCACTATTGCCTCTCTCCTCTGCCCTTGTCTCCCCCCCCCCCAAAGCTCCACCGTCTTCCACTTGTTTATCCTTGTAAAAGCAGCTCCTTTCTGTAGATGGCTCTTCTATCCACTGCAGCCAGAGCTTCCATTTCCCTTTCAGTGCAGTGGGTGCACACTCATTTTCAGCTCCTGAACTCCCTGAGCAGGAAGGAGATAAGGATTAGGGGGCAGATCACCCCCCTCCTCCTCTTGAGCACACTGCAGTCAACCAGTCCAGCACTTGTTCCGACTGTAGTGCAAAGAAGGGAAGCTGTTCAAGGAGAGGTGAGAGAGATGTTACTTTTCAGCGGAACTCGCACAATTTCACTCCCGCTTGTCAGTTGCGATTTCAGCTGCGATTACAGAGACATCTGTGCAGGTTTCTGCACAGATGTCAATGTAAATTGCGGTCCGAAATCGCAAAAATTAGTACAGAAACAAGTTTTTGAAAACGGTGCGGCGTCGCATCGATTAGGACGGTGCCATTGCCGGCAATTGCCGCCGATTTGACATGTCAAATCGCATGTCAAATCGCACCAGTGTGAACCAGGGCTTAAAGTGAAAGTTGCGATCTGTGAATGTAGGGTTACACAAGGCTGAAGAAAAAACCTTGGGAGGGGAACAGACAACTGATCCTGACACTTTACATCTTTGTCCCAGCCAGCGATATATGTCAACTTCTGGCTAAATGGGACCTGCAGCAGTGTGAACATCCAGGGATTGGCATGCAAGCCAGCTGGATGTGCACTGTGCAGCTCCAATGACAGACTTCATCTGTCAGATCCAAGCTGTGATGTCGGTTATGGGCGGGACTGCTACTCAGACACGCCCCTTCTGTCAAACAACCAGTGTAATAAAGGAGTCGGCCAGAGCTGTCAGTTTTTTTTCTCATTTAGCCTGCTGGTTGAATGGGAAAAATTAAATAGTGTGTACCCAATTACATTTTCAGGTAAATGTCAGCTTTAATGTCTCCCCACACCAGGGATGGGGCCTTGGCACAGAGCAAAGCATTCACCAGGTGCCTTACAAACAGACAGACGGCAGGAGAGTGCAGGGATGGTGTCAGCAATGGAGGCGCTCAGCTGTAGTACTTACCCTTTACTTTCATCTGAATGGATGATGACAGGTTCTCTTTACTGCCACACACCCCTAGGTGCCTGATCCTCCTCTCAGATCTCCTGTAGGGGGCCCTGGAGCCCACACACTGGACAGATCCAATCCTCAGAAAGATACAATATCTGCAATGATAGATCCCACCAATACATGCAGAGATCTGAGGGGGAGGCCAGCCTGACACATCATCCCCCCTTACCAGATCAGTGAGTAGATGGAGCATCACACAGCATGTAATACCCAGGAAGTGATGTCCTCAGCACTGTACATGGCACAATAACAAACCTCCCCAGAAAGCATCTGACATGCTGGGACCTGTAGTCCCTCCTGTGAATGTCTGATACCCCACGGTCATAGGCGTGCGCACAGGGTGTGCAAGGTGTTCCCAGGCACACCCTAATCACCCTGCGCAGCACAGATTTGTCCTACTGCCTTGCCCCCCCCTCCTCCCGTGGCGCTGCTGGCTTCCCTCCTCTCTTCTCCCGCTGGCTGTTGCTGCAGGGATGTTTTAGGATGAATAGGGGAAGGGGCTATTAAATATGTAATTTACCGTTCCCTTCCCTTTCGGAATGAACATCGTGAGTAATCGGTAGGGTGTGTTTGAGCTTTGGGGTGCACACCCTAATGCAATAGGCTGCGCACGCCTATGCCCACGGTCCAATCAGCGCTCAGCCTCCTCTCACTATACACTCACCTTACATTCACCTGCAGTGTTCTCCCTGTATACTAACAGAAGCTGCTCATGCGGTAAAGGACGTAGGGGGAGGGGCGGGGCTTAGATACAACGTGCTAGAGGGCAGGGGCTGCTGTGCTCTGTGTAAGGGAAAAATGGGGAAGTGTGTTGTGTGGGATGTGATAGGGAGGGGGAGGAGCATTACGTGTAATGAAGTACGATGTGAGGCAGCTCTTTCATTACACTGGTCGTTTGATAGAGGGGCGGGCCTGAGTAGCAGTCCCGCCCATACCCGACATCACAACTTGGATCTGACAGGTGAGGTCTTTCATCGGAGCTGCACAGTGAATATCCAGCTGGCTTGCTCGCCAATCCCTGGATGTGCTGGATGTTTACACTGCTGCTAGGGATGAGCTTCGTGTTCGAGTCGAACATACGTTCGACTCAAACATCGGCTGTTCGATCGTTCGACGAAGATCGAACGATTTGGGCCGATCGCGCCAAATTCGAGTGACGCGAACGCCCCACAATGCACTATGCCTTTGCAGTGTCATCCAGGCGCTGTGATTGGCCAAGCATGCACTGTGACCCCGCATGCTTGGCCAATCACAGCGCCGGCAGCGAGGAGAGCAATGATTGGCCACAGGCAGGATGCCTGTGGCCAATTATTGCTGAGGGTGTTTAGTACACGCCCCACACTATAAAAGGCCGCCAGCACGGCGGCCTAGTGTAGTGTGTTCTGGAGCAGGGAAAGAGAAGCATAGGCAGGGACAGTGACATTTATTTTTTCTTGCTTAACCTGGATTCCTTTAGTTTAGGGAAAGAGAAGGATAGGTAGGGAGAGTGTCAGTGTGTTTTACTGTGCGAATCCTTGTTTCTAGGGACAGGGAAGGACAGTGAGGGAATTCTCCTTGTGCTATAGTGTGCTTTAAAAAAACATTTTTTCTAGGGACAGAAAACTATAGGTAGGGAGAGTGTCAGTGTGTTTTACTGTGCGAATCCTTGTTTCTAGGGACAGGGAAGGACAGTGAGGGAAATTATCCTTGTGCTATAGTGTGCTTTAAAAAAACATTTTTTCTAGGGACAGAAAACTATAGGTAGGGAGAGTGTCAGTGTGTTTTACTGTGCGAATCCTTGTTTCTAGGGACAGGGAAGGACAGTGAGGGAAATTCTCCTTGTGCTATAGTGTGCTTTAAAAAAACATTTTTTCTAGGGACAGAAAACTATAGGTAGGGAGAGTGTCAGTGTGTTTTACTGTGCGAATCCTTGTTTCTAGGGACAGGGAAGGACAGTGAGGGAAATTCTCCTTGTGCTATAGTGTGCTTTAAAAAAACATTTTTTCTAGGGACAGAAAACTATAGGTAGGGAGAGTGTCAGTGTGTTTTACTGTGATAATCCTTGTTTCTAGGGACAGGGAAGGACAGTGAGGGAAATTCTCCTTGTGCTATAGTGTGCTTTAAAAAAACATTTTTTCTAGGGACAGAAAACTATAGGTAGGAAGAGTGTCAGTTTCTTTCACTGTGATAATCCTTGTTTCTAGGGACAGGGAAGGAAAGTGAGGGAAATTCTCCTTGTGCTATAGTGTGCTTTAAAAAAACATTTTTTCTAGGGACAGAAAACTATAGGTAGGAAGAGTGTCAGTTTCTTTCACTGTGATAATCCTTGTTTCTAGGGACAGGGAAGGACAGTGAGGGAAATTCTCCTTGTGCTATAGTGTGCTTTAAAAAAACATTTTTTCTAGGGACAGAAAACTATAGGTAGGAAGAGTGTCAGTTTCTTTCACTGTGATAATCCTTGTTTCTAGGGACAGGGAAGGAAAGTGAGGGAAATTCTCCTTGTGCTATAGTGTGCTTTAAAAAAACATTTTTTCTAGGGACAGAAAACTATAGGTAGGAAGAGTGTCAGTTTCTTTCACTGTGATAATCCTTGTTTCTAGGGACAGGGAAGGAAAGTGAGGGAAATTCTCCTTGTGCTATAGTGTGCTTTAAAAAAACATTTTTTCTAGGGACAGAAAACTATAGGTAGGAAGAGTGTCAGTTTCTTTCACTGTGATAATCCTTGTTTCTAGGGACAGGGAAGGAAAGTGAGGGAAATTCTCCTTGTGCTATAGTGTGCTTTAAAAAAACATTTTTTCTAGGGACAGAAAACTATAGGTAGGAAGAGTGTCAGTTTCTTTCACTGTGATAATCCTTGTTTCTAGGGACAGGGAAGGAAAGTGAGGGAAATTCTCCTTGTGCTATAGTGTGCTTTAAAAAAACATTTTTTCTAGGGACAGAAAATTATAGGTAGGAAGAGTGTCAGTTTCTTTCACTGTGATAATCCTTGTTTCTAGGGACAGGGAAGGAAAGTGAGGGAAATTCTCCTTGTGCTATAGTGTGCTTTAAAAAAACATGTTTTCTAGGGACAGAAAACTATAGGTAGGAAGAGTGTCAGTTTCTTTCACTGTGATAATCCTTGTTTCTAGGGACAGGGAAGGAAAGTGAGGGAAATTCTCCTTGTGCTATAGTGTGCTTTAAAAAAACATTTTTTCTAGGGACAGAAAACTATAGGTAGGAAGAGTGTCAGTTTCTTTCACTGTGATAATCCTTGTTTCTAGGGACAGGGAAGGAAAGTGAGGGAAATTCTCCTTGTGCTATAGTGTGCTTTAAAAAAACATTTTTTCTAGGGACAGAAAACTATAGGTAGGAAGAGTGTCAGTTTCTTTCACTGTGATAATCCTTGTTTCTAGGGACAGGGAAGGACAGTGAGGGAAATTCTCCTTGTGCTATAGTGTGCTTTTAAAAAACATTTTTTCTAGGGACAGAAAACTATAGGTAGGAAGAGTGTCAGTTTCTTTCACTGTGATAATCCTTGTTTCTAGGGACAGGGAAGGAAAGTGAGGGAAATTCTCCTTGTGCTATAGTGTGCTTTAAAAAAACATTTTTTCTAGGGACAGAAAACTATAGGTAGGAAGAGTGTCAGTTTCTTTCACTGTGATAATCCTTGTTTCTAGGGACAGGGAAGGACAGTGAGGAAAATTCTCCTTGTGCTATAGTGTGCTTTTAAAAAACATTTTTTCTAGGGACAGAAAACTATAGGTAGGAAGAGTGTCAGTTTTTTTCACTGTTTCACTGTGATAATCCTTGTTTCTAGGGACAGGGAAGGACAGTGAGGGAAATTCTCCTTGTGCTATAGTGTGCTAAAGCATTCCTCATCAACCATCTTTGAAATCCTTGTTTTTTTGGACAGTCAGGGAAATTGTCGTTGTGCTATTCTGTGCAAAAGCAATCATCCTCAACCATATTTAGAAATCCTTAAGTAAAGGAACAGAGAAGGACACCTGAAGGTAGCCCTTATTGCTTTTTTCCCATCTCCCTGCAGGCCATCTATTAGAATGTCTGGAAGGCAAACAAGGAGAGGCAGACAGTCAGGAGGCAATAAAAGAGGGCAAGCAGGCTCTGTGTCTGGGGGCAACAGTGCTGGTCGTGGACGCGGTGCATTGTCATCAGCACATGGCCATGGGACACGCTTGTCCTTCTTTTCGGCAGCTGGACATGTTGAGCCACATCATGCCGAAGACTTGGTAGAGTGGATGACCAAGCCCTCCTCCTCCTCCTCATCCTCTCTCACCCAGGCTCAGGGTACTGGAAAAGCAGCTGCCAAAGCGTCCTCTTCCCTGGTATCAATGTCAGACTCATCATCAGTCACTCCTTCCCTAGACCCACCATGTCCTCCTCCTGAGGAGTCCCCCGAACTGTTTGAGCACAGTGTTGGGTACATGCTCCAGGAGGATGCCCAGCGTTTCGAAGGGTCTGATGATGAAACCCAGCTATAGGAAGGCAGTAGCGTGAGAGCAGACAGAGGGGATGCTCAAGAAGGACACCAATCTGGCAGTCATGTTCCAGCAGCTGCAGCATACTGCCAGATTGGCTCCAGTGATGAGGAGGGAGGGGATGATGAGGTCACTGACTCCACGTGGGTGCCTAATTGGAGAGAGGAGGAGGAGGAGGATGAGGAGGAGGCACATCTCCAACGAGGCAGGATGCCCTTTGGTGGCCAGCGTAAGGGCAGTACACCGACGGAATCACACCGCAGAGCTCCGCCTGTGCAGGGCGCTGCCTCTGCCCGTCATTCAAAAAGTTCTTTGGTGTGGGCCTTTTTTGAGGCTAGTGCATCAGATCGCACAGCTGCTGTTTGCAACATATGTCTCAAGCGTATATCGCGTGGCCAAAACATCAGCCGCTTGGGTACCACATGCCTGACCAGACATATGTTGACCTGCCATGCAGCTCGTTGGCAAGCCTACCTCAAAGACCCACACCAAAGAACAAAGCGGACCTCTCCTTGCACCGCATCAGCTGGGATCTCCAACCCCACTATAACTTCAGTCCTCTCTGAAACATGCACTGAGAGGAATGAAGGTGTAGAATTAGGTGTGTCACAGCCAAGTACTTGCGGCCACTCTGCTAGCAGTACACCGACGTCCGATTCTAGCAGGCAAATTTCCCTGCCCCAGCTGCTGGACCGTCAAAAGAAGTTCACTCCCAGCCATCCACATGCCCAGCGGTTGAATGCTAGCTTGGCTAAATTGCTAGCGCTTCAACTGCTGCCTTTTCAGTTGGTAGACTCGGCCCCCTTCCGTGAGTTTGTGCAATGTGCGGTTCCTCAGTGGCAGGTTCCCAAACGCCACTTTTTCTCACGGAAGGCTATTCCGGCTCTCTACCGGCATGTGGAAGGCAATGTCTTGGCCTCGCTGGACAGGGCGGTCAGCGGTAAGGTGCATATTACCGCTGACTCATGATCCAGCAGGCATGGACAGGGACGTTACCTTTCTTTCACGGCCCATTGGGTCACTCTTTTGGCAGCTGGGAAGGATGCAGGACAAGGTGCAGTAGTGTTGGAGGTTGTTCCACCGCCACGCCTCCAAAATGCTACTACTGGTTGTGACACACCTCTCTCCTCCACCCCCTCCTCTTCTTCTTCCTCCATGGCCTCTTCCTGTGGTTTGTCCTCGGAACCAGCGGTGCTCCGTAGGCGTTCAAGGGGCTACGCAAGTACGCAGGCAAAAAGATGCCATGCCGTGCTTGCGCTGGTGTGTTTGGGGGACAGAAGCCACACTGGGGCAGAGGTCCTGTCTGCTCTGCAGGGCCAGGCCGAGAGGTGGTTGACGCCACGCCAGCTTAAGCCAGGAATGGTGGTTTGCGACAATGGCACCAACCTCCTCTCCGCCCTCCGACAGGGACAACTGACCCATGTGCCCTGTGTGGCTCACGTCCTTAACCTGGTGGTGCAGCGGTTCTTGGGCAGGTACCCGGGCTTACAGGATGTCCTGAGGCAGGCCAGGAAAGTCTGTGTGCATTTCCGCAGATCTTATAATGCCAGTGCTCGCCTGGCTGAGCTGCAAAAGGAGTTGAACCTGCCCAAGAACCGCCTTATATGTGACATGCCCACCAGGTGGAACTCAACGTTGGCCATGCTGCAGCGGCTGCACACGCAGCAGAGGGCCATCAATGAGTACCTGTGCGACTACGGCACCAGGACAGGGTCAGGGGAGCTTGGTTTTTTTTCTCCACGCCAGTGGGGCATGATCAGGGATGCATGCACTGTCCTGGCACCATTTGAGGAGGCCACGAGGATGGTGAGCAGTGACAGTGCATGCATCAGTGACACTGTACCTCTTGTCCACCTGTTGGAGCACACGCTGCGTGGAATAATGGACAGGGCACTTGAGGCAGAACAGAGGCAGGAAGAGGAGGACTTCCTTGCCTCTCAAGGCCCCCTTTACCCAGACAGTGTTCCTTCTGTCCCACCCATCGCACAGGAAGAGGAGGAGGAGGAGGAGGAGGAGAAGGATTGTGTCAGCATGGAGGTGGAGGCTGGCACTCAGCATCATCAGCAGCAGTCTTTTAGGGATGATTTACAGTCCCAAGAAACCAGTGGACTTGTACGTGGCTGGGAGGAGGTGGCTGCGGATCATGTCGTCCTTAGTGACCCAGAGGACTCCGGAGCGAATGCCTCAGCAAACCTACGCTGCATGGCCTCCCTGATCCTGCAAAGTCTGCGGAAGGATCCTCGTATTCTTCGGATCAAGGAGAGGGACCATTACTGGCTGGCCACTCTCCTTGATCCACGGTACAAGGGTAAGGTTGCGGACCTTATGTTACCGTCGCAGAGGGAGCAGAGGATGAGACAACTCCGGGGAGGCCTTGCAGAAAGGTCTGTGCAATGCGTTCCCAGAGACTGGGAGGTTACAAACTCCTGGTCCTGGACAACGAGTTGCTGAGGCTTCGGCCAGTCAAAGAAGGAGCGGTGGGGAAGGTGGCCGTCTGACCAATGCGTTCAGACAATTCTTTAGTCCGCAGCCCCAAAGTATGATCGGTTCCAGCAACCATCGCCAGCGTCTGATAAACATGGTGCAGGAATATCTAGGGGCAAGGTCAGACTTGGACACCTTCCCCACCGAAAATCCTCTGGCTTACTGGGTCTTGAGGATGGATCACTGGCCAGAGCTTGCACAGTATGCAATTGAGCTACTGGCCTGTCCTGCATCCAGCGTTCTTTCGGAACGCACATTCAGTGCTGCTGGAGGATTTGTCACGGATCACAGGGTGCGCCTGTCCACCGACTCGGTTGATCGACTGACTTTCATCAAGATGAACCAGTCTTGGATCACCACCAGCTACCACACACCTGATGCTGATATAACAGACTAATTGATTTTAACATGTCACATCCCTTCAAGACTGATGCTGATGCTGAGTGCCTGTGCTGTTATGTTGACTGGCTATCCTCCTCCTCCGAGTCCTCAATGATACGATTGATGATGATAGCTTGGAAGATCATTTTTGTTTATGGGTGCCGCCACCAGTGGCTAAGGCCCAATTTTTCAGCCCCTGTTTTACAGGGGCGTGTAATTACAATTTTTTTAGCAATAATTTGCCATAGGGCTCATTGCTGTGCTCCAAGTACAGTATCTGTGAGGGGTTGGAGTGTTGTGGCACCAGTGCCTAAGGCCCAATTTTTCAGCCCCTGTTCAACAGGGGCATGCAATTACAATTCTTGATCTAATAATTCACAGCAGGGCCCATTCCTGCACCCACCAAGAGTAACTCTGAGGGCTTACAGTGTTGTGGCAATGCCACCACCACCACCACCACGAAAGGCCCAATTTTTCAGCCCCTGTTCAAAAGGGGCATGTAATTACAATTCTTGATCTAATAATTCACAGCAGGGCCCATTCCTGCACCCACCAAGAGTAACTCTGAGGGCTTACAGTGTTGTGGCAACGCCACCACCACCACCACCACGAAAGGCCCAATTTTTCAGCCCCTGTTCAAAAGGGGCATGTAATTACAATTCTTGATCTAATAATTCACAGCAGGGCCCATTCCTGCACCCACCAAGAGTAACTCTGAGGGCTTACAGTGTTGTGGCAACGCCACCACCACCACCACCACGAAAGGCCCAATTTTTCAGCCCCTGTTCAAAAGGGGCATGTAATTACAATTCTTGATCTAATAATTCACAGCAGGGCCCATTGCTGCACCCACCAAGAGTAACTCTGAGGGCTTACAGTGTTGTGGCAACGCCACCACCACCACCACCACGAAAGGCCCAATTTTTCAGCCCCTGTTCAAAAGGGGCATGTAATTACAATTCTTGATCTAATAATTCACAGCAGGGCCCATTCCTTCACCCACCAAGAGTAACTCTGAGGGCTTACAGTGTTGTGGCAACGCCACCACCACCACCACCACGAAAGGCCCAATTTTTCAGCCCCTGTTCAAAAGGGGCATGTAATTACAATTCTTGATCTAATAATTCACAGCAGGGCCCATTCCTGCACCCACCAAGAGTAACTCTGAGGGCTTACAGTGTTGTGGCAACGCCACCACCACCACCACCACGAAAGGCCCAATTTTTCAGCCCCTGTTCAAAAGGGGCATGTAATTACAATTCTTGATCTAATAATTCACAGCAGGGCCCATTCCTGCACCCACCAAGAGTAACTCTGAGGGCTTACAGTGTTGTGGCAACGCCACCACCACCACCACCACGAAAGGCCCAATTTTTCAGCCCCTGTTCAAAAGGGGCATGTAATTACAATTCTTGACCTAATAATTCACAGCAGGGCCCATTGCTGCACCCACCAAGAGTAACTCTGAGGGCTTACAGTGTTGTGGCAACGCCACCACCACCACCACCACGAAAGGCCCAATTTTTCAGCCCCTGTTCAAAAGGGGCATGTAATTACAATTCTTGATCTAATAATTCACAGCAGGGCCCATTCCTGCACCCACCAAGAGTAACTGTCAGGGCTTACAGTGTTGTGGCACCAGCACCACCATCAAAGGCCCAATTTTTACTACCACTGTTCAACAATTATATGTAATTAAAATTCCTGATATAATAGTTGACAGCAGGGCGTTTCAGCACCAACCAAGAGTAACTGTGAGTGCTTACAGTGTTGTGCCAACACCAACAACTAAGGGGCCTATTTCTGCAGAGTATATACGGCAGGTCCCTACTTTCAAACATCCAACTTACAAACGACTCCTACTTGCAAACGCAAGAAGACAACAGGAAGTGAGAGGAAATCTACCCCTAGGAAGGAAAATTCTCTCCTGTAAGAATTAATATGGGAGAAAGGTGTCTCCTCTGTACTGATGCTTTATCACCAATCCTTGTTTCAAGAAAAACACCACATTTCAAAAACAGTTGTCATTGGGACGGAAAGTGAGGTGAAATGTTCTGAACAGGGGCACAGACAGCAAAACAAATGTTACAGGGGTGATAACCCTTACCTATGTTTTCCAAAAAGTTTAAAAATAGATTTTTGGGCTGGAGCTACACTTAAACAATGTACCTGTTCAAAATTACAAACAGATTCTACATAAGAACAAACCTACAGTCCCTGTCTTGTATGCACCGCCTGTATACGGCTGTTCAGAGTATATAGGGCCTTTTTTATTTTATGTGCGGGGTTCCCCTTAATATCCATACAAGACCCAAAGGGGCTGGTAATGGGCTGGGGTAGGGGGGGGGGGTCATGGGGTAGCTATGCCATTTTTCTTAAAGATTTTCATCCATATTACCGGGACCAGACATTACATTAAAGCCGCAAGCAGTTTTAAATGGCTTTTTTTTCCTTTAGAAGTGTCATTTTGTGCAGGGACAGTTCTAAACACGGGAAACACGTGGCACTTCACAGGCATACTTTAGACACCCCCCAGGTACGATATTTAAAGGAATATTTGACTTTATTTTTTCACTTTATGCATCATTAAAATGACTGCTCCTGAAAAACGACCGTTTTTAAAACTTCTTTTTGCATTGATACATGTCCCCTGGTGCAGAACCCGGGTTCCCAAACCCTTTTTAGGACAATAACATGCATAATAGTTGTTATAATTAGCACTTTAGAATTCGAACGTTCGCATCCATTGTATTTAATAGGGTTCTAATGTTCGTACGAACTTTCGGTCCGTTCGCGGGTTCTGGTGCGAACCGAACCCGGGGGTGTTCGGCTCATCACTAACTGCTGCAGGTCCTATTCAGCCACAAGTTGACATATAAGCAACATAATTATGCGGGACAAAGCCTTGCTGCCCAGCCGCTCAGGAGCGCCCCCTTCATATTGGGCCCCTGGCACTTGCCATATGTGTCATACCCTGGATACGGCACTGGGCATGTGTCATAGTCATTGCGCAGGCGCCATGTAGAGCTGACTCTCAGCTCTACATATTTGGCGGCTCCGTTGAGGTTCGTACTGCGCAAGTGCCACGCTTGAGCAGTACAGGGGGTCCTTATCCACCGGGGGAACTTCTTCGGCAGAACACCGGGGCAAGGGGTGGGCATGAGGGGCAGCTGCCCTGGGGACTGTGGAATCATGTGAGGTTGGGGGCACCACAAGGAGACTTGTGTTGGTAGGGGGAATTTGGGGGGCAGCAAGGGATAAGAATTGTTCTAAGAGGGGACATTTGAAGGGGTGTGCTAGGAGTGTAGATTTAGGGGGATTTGTGTTTTAAGGGAGGATTTTGGGGTTTGTACTAAAAGAGGTGATATGGTAGAGGGGGTAGGGAAATTTTGCTAGGAGGGGGAACTTTTTTGGAGGGTTGGGATGATTGGGTTGTATTCGTGCTAGGAGGAAGGATGGGGGGAATTGGTGCTAAGAAGAGGGATTTAGAACGGGGGGGATGTGTACTCAGAAATATTTTGGGGTTGAGCGAATTTGTGCTGGGGGGATTTGGGGAATGGGGGTCAAGGATTTGTGCTGGGAGGGGGGATTTCACAAGGGGTTGATTTGCACTGGGAGGAGGGGAAATTTATGCTTAGGGTAAGCATGCAGATTAGTGCTCAAATTTTTTTGTTGGGGGGGATTTTTGCTGACACATGGGGGTTGATTTATTAAAAGCTCAGTTGCTCAAGAGCTTAGTAAATAAGGCGCAGCTTCACTTTTCAAAGAATACCCAATCATGTGCAAGGAAAATAAAATAACAGCATTTTTGCTTGTACATGATTGGATGATGTAAGTCAACAGAGCTTCTGCTCATTTAGTAATCTCTGGAGCAACTGCATAAACATCTTGGGGGAGGGGGGGTTAGGGCAATTTGGCATGTTCTCCCTGTGCTTTAGATGACCTTGTCCCGGTGTCTTGTCGAGCTGGTTCCCCTATCGATATGGTTCCGGGCTCGACTGCGCAGGCGCTGCCGAACAGCTGTTAAAGCTCGGAGATTTCCGTCGGCTCGGCTTGCGCCTGCGCAGTCAAGAGGGAACCAGATCGATAGGAGGAACTATAGGCTCGGCAGCTGTGGATGCGCTCGCCCCCGATGCTTCATTACACACGCCGCCTTCTTCTTCATGCCGCTCTATACAGCAAGGGGCGGATCAGATGTGATATTGAGCAGTGCGATTTGTTTGTTTATACACGACGCTCTATACAGCCCCTTGCTGTATAGAGCAGCATGTATAAACAAACAAATCGCACTGCTCAATATTATCACATCTTATCCGCCCCTTGCCGCCCCTTGCTGCATACAGCGGCATGAAGAAGAAAGCGGCGTGTGTAACTAAGCAACCGGAGCGAGCGCGTCTGCAGCTGCCGAACAGCTGTTAAACCTCTGAGATTTCCGTCGCCTCAGATTGCGCCTGCGCAGTCGAGCTCGGAACCATATCGATAGGCGGAACCAGCTCGGCAGAACACCAGCACTGGCAATCTGTGTAATCTGACCTTCTTTCTGTTCAGATCTAGTACTGTACCTATAATGGCTTGGGGGAATTTCTTAAAAGTTAGTTTCCCTGGGTAAACAACACCCCCTCCCATCTCCTCTTACCAATGCACTAGTTTTAAAATAAAAAAAATACCCTCTAAACTGGTTTATCTAAGTCTTCTGTCCATATCTCTCACAAGCACCACTTTCCAGTGATCAAGTGCTGCAGTGTGGGCCCAAGTTGACCGTTGCCTCTTAATGACATCAACACATCTTCAGCCTAAGAGGACTCTGCCACTGGACAGCCACTAGGAACTGTCTATGTCACCCAGAAAGTGTCATGAACACTTTTATGCCGCGTACACGCGATCGGAAATTCTGACAAGAAAAGTCCGATGTGAGTTTTTGGTCAGAAATTCCGACCGTGCGCAGGCTCCATTGGAATTTTTCTGTCGGAATTTCCGCCAAGAAAAATTTTAGAGCTGGTTCTCAAATTTTCCACCAAGAAAAGTTCTGCTTGGAAATTCCGATCGTCTGTATGCAATTCCGACACGCAAAAAACACGCATGCTTGGAATCAATTTGACGCATGCTCGGAATCATTGAACTTAATTTTTTTCGGCTCGTTGTAGTGTTGTGCGTTCTTGACGGTCGGAATTTGGTGTGACCGCGTGTATGCAAGACAAGTTTGAGCCAAGATTCCGTTGGAATTTTTTTTTTTTTAGCAAACCATTTGGGGGAGGACAAGGGGGGGTATTGTTGTGGAATTCTAGGCTGCTGTTTACAGAGCACACAGCCTAAAATTCCTGTGCTATCTAAGCACACATCAGATTTCATCTTTTTGCAATAATTCTATCTTTAGCCTAAGTTCCACTCACCCATCATTCATTCATTCCAAGAAGCAAGCCTCACACATAGGTCTTATCATCAGGCCATTCCAGCATAGACTGCCTAGCCGACGCCTAATCATAGGCTTTTATTAAACTCAAAAGATCTCAAGACAGGAGGTGATTGGCTGCAGCAACCAGTCACCTCCCCCCATGGGCGGGGACATCACAGGGTGTCCCTTCCACACAGGAGAATGACCATACAAGGACATCCTTTGCAACACAAAATGCTGTATATGAATCCCACTCAAGAAAGGATTTAATACAATAATACATACAATGAATACAATAACGTATGATGGCTAAAGTTACCGCTGATAAGAATCCTCATTCTGCGCCATTCCATAGAACAACGCATATTCAGATTATACTATTATTGAATGGGGGAGGGAGGCTATCTGCAGACGCGTGCTACGAATTCCAACCAATGTTGATCAGACACAGCCGAGACAAGAGCACGCATCCGTCTATAACCAATGATGTCTTTGCGGAGCGAGGATACCCCCTCCTCAGCGATCGTCCGTGCTAATGCACAGAGGGCCCCCCGTCGGTGGACATATCCGCACCCTGCAAACATCACACTCCAACCTCAAGACGTTTTCCCCTATCAGACGGGATTCAACCAGCCTCAGACTACCCCAATCAGCTCTTTTAGAGCGGGTTGCGGAAGTACTACACTGGGTGACACTATGACAATGCATATTAAATACATCTTCATAAAAATCTCCACAACAGTCCTCCCTTTTTTGTCATATGCACTCCATGTGTCCATCGATGAAACTTGATCTGCTTCTTACACCTGGAAATGAATCAGTCCTTAGTCCATAAAAAGAAAAACACGGCTTGACATGTAGACTCTACTCTTCAGGGGCATGACTTATAAAGGAGGACACGACATGATGAGCTGTAGTAATCGCCGATCGGTCTGTGATCCTCTGTGTCTTGTATGTGGGTCCAGCTTCGGGGCGTCTCATCAAGGAAACTCTGGTCACGCGTCAAATCAGGCAACAGGAGCACCTCGTCACGACATAGAAAGAATAGAAATAAAAACTACATGAGTATATATATTCCTACTTCCTTTAACTATGATCCGCTGTAAAAATAAAAATTAGATCCCCAAAGATCCCCAGACCCTTAAAATAGACTCCCAACCTTCACTTAGCTACAGCTCTGACTTCAACAATTACATGAAGAACCCTATCCTTAACGGATGAGAATTGTTCAATCGTATCCCAAGCCCGAGCCCCCCCCCCCACCTTGTACATCCAGGACCCCATGCCCAGACCTGGTCGGGGTTGGTGAACAAATCCCTTCTAGCTGTCCCTGCCATTCTTAATTTCCTGCGCCATCAGATCCTCGCGGTCGGCCGCAACCTAAAATGTTGGGACAGCTTCACCATCACGCATGAACCTCTTGCTTTGGGGGAATTACCTTTATAAGCTGCAGATCCACATAAACACCAAACTAAAGTTCAAACACACTTGTGGCCTACCTAGATACCCAAACCGACAAGAGGCAGAGCCATTAAAACTAACCAATTTTACCCTCTAAAAATGCATCGTTAGATTCCATTGACAAGTGTCTGTTTGGAGTCTTCACTAGTTTGTCAAAACTCCTCATACCCATAATAACATCATAAATGGCATGTACCGCTGTCGTCGCTGGGGACTAAAACTCGGTGAAGACTCAGAACAGACCATCGGTCCTGTTCGCTTTCTGAGCTAGTCAGGAAATACACTTTACATAATAACTTGGGATGCTTTTCATCGTTACCCTTGCTAAAATTTACTAAACAACAAAAATATAAATAAACAAAGATACTCCTCATTCTTTGGTGTGGTTGAGCCGCTTCTTGCAGTGGCTGGCGTGGTCTCATCCCTCAAGCTTCTTTACAACGACCCAGTCACCTGGTTGGAAAGAATGTAAACTGATTATTAAGTCAGGGTCCAGGAGGGACTCGTGAAAACCTTTTGGTGGACATTTTGAAGTTCATGTCACAACGATCGCACCTCCCCCATCAGCCGAGAATATAAGTGACAGCTAATGAGGAGAGTACGACTATGGTTTTGATTGACCTCCAAACAACCCTCATATGACAATAACCCAGACAACGGGACTGTGCTCACTGCATAACCTGTGCGTGGCTTACAATACCTGGAGCCATTGACAAGGTTCTTAGCCTCTGGGATGGGAACCTACTTCACCAGACTGCTGCTCGCCGATTCAAATTCTATCAAAGAAAGACAGTCTTGGCACAAACTTGGTTAGAATTACAGAGGTTATTATTAGTTTGAAAAAAAAACGTCACTCTTACATTTATCACTTCTCTCCCCTTTTCTTCCTCATTACAGACTGAAGGAAGAAATGTGTGGTGCAGGAAAAAAGAAACAATGAAATAACCTATGATACTTTTACCTCCCTTAGACTCGTATTTATCCATATGTACCGCTGTCTACATACACCTGTTCTCTGTGTACAAACTCCTTGGACCTGAAAAATACTTATAAGCAAAATCATTACTCTATTCTTCATATTTAACCTGCAAAGAATGGTAAACAATAATGACATTCCTGTACATTGGTAAATTGTCAATGACCCTTACTTTTCCCGTTCCTACAAAAATACAACAGCCGCGACGCATCGGAGGATTGCCGCGGTAAGTTCGAACATATTCACGTTACTACATATAAACACTCAGATACAAACGTGGGGGAGATACTTCAAAGTTTCCAAAACCAAAAATGAAAAAAACAAACAGCCAGAATTCTCCCTTCACTCTTTCAGCAATAGAAAAAAAAATACAATGGGACAACCATGAGAGCAGCTCGAGAACCTTCCATGTACCAGCCATACAAAGTTCAAACAAACGGGCATGAGCCACCGTTCCTCATCATTACAGATTTCTGAAGCCGCAGCTGAACTACATCCATTCCAGAGGGATACCGAAAATAGTATCCTTGGACCACCTATGTTAATCTTTTTGGGGTTCAAAGGCCTTTGCCCCAAAACTAGGCTTCGTGCACCGTGTGACCGTCTGACTGTGGGAAGCCTCCATTCCTTCCCTTTGCACAGACCTCCTTGTGTCCATGGCGATTCGAATCGGCTTATCGTCTTAAACCTGCGTCCAGGTTAAACCGTTGCACCCATTTTCGGAGAGCACCGCCCGGTGTCTTCTTATACGGTGGATTGAAGAACTACAACCACTATATGGTCAAGTCCTCCAACTAGAAACCCTAACCAAGGTGTCATATCTATGGCTTGTTGTCCCAACACTTTTGGAACTACAGAACAACCACAGATCAACCCCCGAATTAGGCCTCTACCCCTCACAGTGCATGCATACACAAGCATTTTCCGCTATACACCCATACACTGCGTTGTCAGACTAAACCACACAGAACACTTACGCCAGTTTACCACCTGCAGAACAATGTGGCTTCTCTCTGTATCTAGATGATAAAATAATGGTGATGCCCCCTGTTTGCTCTCTACCCAAAACTGTATTACAGTACAAAACTTCACAAAACTGGAACAAAATATAAAAAAAGACTTTTAAACGCCAAAATGCTTTCCATTTTCCTTCCAAGCACAAATCTCATTCAGACAACTCCAAGCTCCTCCCACCAACTTTCTGCTGATATATAAATGCTGAAAAGAAACTTCCGGTTATGCTCAGCTACTTAAAAAACCCAAACTGGTTTATTTACATATCAATTGTTCAGGAAGAGGGGGGGGGGGGGGGAGGGGAGGCCTTGGGCCTTATCGCCTTGTCTATCAAGACTTCAAAAAAAAATCCATAGCTACACATCATATATATTTCAACCATTTAAAACCTTGTCAAGGAAATGATGGAGTAAACCCCCCTTTGCAAATGGGAGGGAATCCCCCCTGACCCACATTCCCTGGAAGTCAAACCATAAGTTGGGACTCAAAATACAAACTCCTGCCAAAAGATGGCTATACAGTACAAGTTCCAAAAAATGAATTGCTCTCTGGGAAACTCCCAAATATGTAAACATAAAAACACATCATTGTACAAAAACTCTGTTAGTCTTACAATCTATCAAAATTCAGTGTAAAGTGAAGTTTTTCTTAAAACCAAAATCCAATGCAAAAAAAACGCTGCGCATATACTGCAAAGTCAGCCGGCTCTGTAATAGCTTACATTCACTTAAATGAAAACAGAGAAACCTTCCTCCTAACACCATCTGCATGGAGTTTGCATGTTGTCCCTGTCTCTGCGTTGGCCTCCTCCCACACTCCAACTGCTGGTAGGTCAGCCAGATCCCATCCATAAATAGGCCCCAGCATGTGCGTGTGTCCGCAAGCACGTTGTGGCCCCTCGGGGTAAGGCCGCGCTATTTTAAGATACCACTCTACTCAACTCAAAAGGCGATGCTTAGAAAAACAATTTAAACCAGAGACAAAACCATCCTCTCAGTATGTCACCCTGGCGTCCCACCACTCTCCCCAGCAGTGCACAGGTCAAACTGTAAACGCATAAAACAGAAGAAAACTGCGCCAATCAACAAATGCCAATACAGCATATTCAGGAGCCGTGTTTGCTAAACTGGAACTTCCTATCTCAAACTGTGAACGTCTCTCAAAATGGCCGACAAGCCAGGACAGCAAAATGGTGGATTAACACCGCACACCTCATGAACAACAATGGCGCCATTAACGCATGCATTTTTTCCCGCCAAAACCAGCATGGGACGTCACAATGAACACCACATTGGTTCCCCTACACAAAGAAAAACACAAATGGCCTCCACCAGGTTCCAACGCAGAAAAGATCGCACTATATTCGCACCAAACATCAAAATCTGCCCCAAAGGCTGAGAAATTCCACCAGCAACATAGCTGACGAATGCCACAGCATGGTCACATGATATCATACCCAAAGGAAAGGTGGCTGCACCTTCCCTTGTACGATACCCACAGACTAAGGAAAAACTGTGCCTCAAAATGGCAGACAAACCTGCAAGGCTAACAAAAACCAAGAATGGCGCCATTACTTTTTCCCGCCAAAACCAGGATCTCTTCACTAGAGAACCAAAAATGCTTTTCTCCACAAAGACTGACTACACCATTGAAACTTTTCTAAATTATCATCAAAATCCACTGAAAAAGGTGTCACCTACACTCTACAAGGACCACATGTACACTTACAAACTTAGCCTCCCTTTTGCCAACTAAACAGCACATTCAATAAATGTTAGTTACATGAACAATATTAAAAACATATTCATTTCTCTAAGTTAATATACTCTGAGATATTCACCACTTTTCTCTACCTAAAGTTCACACACACAGTGGCCTCAGCTTCCATAACAAGCCATTGCAGAGACATACTATTGTCTGCCTTCTAGCAATGCCTGGCCACTTGGATATGCGGCGGGAACTTTCAACTTAAAAACCAAACACTTTTGTTAAAATATTTTTTCACTTATGGGGACATGTGTCTTTGTCCCCTATAAAGGCAAAAATCACAATCTATCCATTTCTATTTTTCAGAGAAATCACAAACACTACACACATACAGTACAATGTTGCTTGTAACATCAGATCATCATCCCTCAGGGCCCTTCCAGCACCATTGCCCTTCCCTTAGGGCATAGGCGCAGCAACACAAAACATTCTCCATTGCAAACAGTGGGCAAGCCCTTCCCCCATTCAAGCACATAGCTCACAAACAAACCTCTGAGAAATACAAAAAGCTCACCCAAACACACACCATTGCAGGCTGAATAATCCCACATCTATACCTTCATTTCATACACAATATACAGTTTCCATCAGCATTCACACAGGCACAAACACTACACACAACTTTGTTCTGAAAATTGGAAAGTCAGATATACACAACTTTCAAACATGTTGGCAGTGATAGCCATGCTGTCAGCCCCTCCCCCGCTAAACCTCATGGGGGCAGCCATTTTCAGCTTCTCTCACACAAACATCCAGGCACACCCAGGCATACCCACACAGGCACACACAATCAAATTCACAGGCATACGATCCATGACAAAATCACACACACATCTCTCGTACTGCAAACAGCATTATTTCAAAAAGACAAAAAAATTTGTTCTTTTATAAAGTAGAGCCCCCCACACATTGGAACGTAGATGCACTCTCCCCCCATCTCGATCCGATGTCCAAAGGGACTCCATCTATTCCCAAAGGTCCTGGCCCGCCATACTGTTGTGGAATTCTAGGCTGCTGTTTACAGAGCACACAGCCTATAATTCTTGTGCTATCTAAGCACACATCAGATTTCATCTTTTTGCAATAATGCTATCTTTAGCCTAAGTTCCACTCACCCATCATTCATTCATTCCAAGAAGCAAGCCTCACACATAGGTCTTATCATCAGGCCATTCCAGCATAGACTGCCTAGCCGACGCCTAATCATAGGCTTTTATTAAACTCAAAAGATCTCAAGACAGGAGATGATTGGTTGCAGCAACCAGTCACCTCCCCCCATGGGTGGGGACATCACAGGGTGTCCCTTTCACACAGGAGAATGACCATACAAGGACATCCTTTGCAACACAAAATGCTGTATATGAATCCCACTCAAGAAAGGATTTAATACAATAATACATACAATGAATACAATAACGTATGATGGCTAAAGTTACTGCTGATAAGAATCCTCATTCTGCGCCATTCCATAGAAAAACGCATATTCAGAGTATATTATTATTGAATGGGGGAGGGAGGCTATCTGCAGACGCGCGCTACGAATTCCAACCAATGTTGATCAGACACAGCCGAGACAAGAGCACGCATCCGTCTATAACCAATGATGTCATTGCGGAGCGAGGATACCCCCTCCTCAACGATCGTCCGTGCTAATGCACAGAGGGCCCCCCGTCGGTGGACATATCCGCACCCTGCAAACATCACACTCCAACCTCAAGACGTTTTCCCCTATCAGACGGGATTCAACCAGCCTCAGACTACCCCAATCAGCTCTTTTAGAGCGGGTTGCGGAAGTACTACACTGGGTGACACTATGACAATACATATTAAATACATCTTCATAAAAATCTCCACAACAGTATGCCTGTAGTTCAGCTTTAAGTTCAGCCTTTATGTCACTAGATGGACTTGTTCTGTAAGGCAGGTTTCACACTGATGTACTGCAGCTTGGTTGTGGTGCAGGTGTACTCATGGTTTTCATGCAGTTAACCTGCAGTTTCCCATAGATTTTCTATTATATCCTGTGTTTCTTGGTGTTTTTTCTGAAAGCACACCAAAGATGCAGCACTCAGTCTAATAGAAAATCAATGAAAAACTGCTGATACACTTGCGCTGTGGCTAAACCACATCTCAGCATTGTGAAACTGGGCTTAAGTGGCTTTGTCGGTTCTAATAAATTTAGGAACAAACATAGATAAGTGGCAAAACATCTTCACTATCACAAGTTCAGTTGAACATAGTTACATAGTTAGTCAGGTTGAAAAAAGACACAAGTCCATCTAGTTCAACCAATAAAAAATAAAAATAAATCATACAATCCCATTTACACAATCCTTCACCCACAGTTGATCCAGAGGAAGGCAAAAAAAAACAGCAAAGCATGCTCCAATTTGCTACAGCAGGGGAAAAAATTCCTCCCTGATCCCCTGAGAGGCAATCGGATTTTCCCTGGATAAACTTTACCTATAAATATTATGTACATTTAGGAAAGTGTCTAGACCTTTTTTAACCAATTGCCGACCAGCCACCGTGGTTTACGGCGGCAGGTTGGCTCCCCTAGGTGAATTGCTGTAGCTGTAGGGAGGGCGCTTTAAGGGGTATAGGGGGAGCACCCACCGTGTGACGTAGGAGCTGATGCACGTGCCCGGCGAGAGAGACAGATATCCATTCTGTCAGGGGAGTGGAGATCTGCTGTACATAACCTTTGCGCAAACCCATCAATATATGCTTATTGCTATTTTTACCAAAAATATGTAGAAGAATACATATTGGTCTTTTTTGTTTGTTTTTTAGGATACTTATTATAGCAGAAAGTAAAAAATATTGTGCTTTTTTCAAAATTGTCGCTCTTTTTTTGTTTATAGCGCAAAAAAATAAAAACCATGGAGGTGATCAAATACCACCAAAAGAATGCTCTATTTGCGGAGGAAAAAACAACATCAATTTTGTTTGGGTACAGAGTCGCACGACCACGTAATTGTAAGTTAAAACAAAGCAGTGCCGTATCGCAAAAATGACCTGGTCAATAAAACGGAGTTCCACCCAAAAGTGGAACTTCCTCTTTAAGCACTCCTCGCCCCCTTACATGCCACATTTGGCATGTCATTTTTTGGGGTGGGGAGTTGGGACTTCCTGTCCCACTTTCTCCTTTCACCTACGGGCCTCCTAGGTGACTCCTCCTCTTGCCCTAGGGGGCCTCTCCCTCTAGGCGATCTCCTGGGACACGTGACAGATCCCAGAAGATCACCTGTCCACTCCGCGCATGCGCAGTGCATGCCCGGCCGTGAATCCGAAAGCTGTCACTGCCGGGTGCCCAGAGTGGGAAGGGAGGCACCGGCAGAGGGGAGGGGGAGAGGAGCGATGCTTCGGGCGGCCGCATCGCTGGACTGTGGAACAGGTAAGAGTCTGTTTATTAAAAGTCAGAAGCTACACTTTTTGTAGCTGCTGACTTTTAATAAACAGAAAAAGCCTGGAACTCCACCTTAAGGGGCAAATCCTTCCGGGGCTGAAGTGGTTACAGCAATCTACCGAGCTGGCCAGATCCACCTCTATTCTACTCCACCTCTGGGAGTCTATTCCATATTTTCACAGCTCTGTGAAGAAACCTTTCCGTATTTGGAGTTTACATTTTTTTCCTCTAGATGTAAAGAGTGCCCCCTTGTCCTCTGTGATGACCATAAAGTGAATAACTCAACACCAAGTTCACTATATGGACCACTTATGTACTGTATTTGTACATGTTGATCATATCCCCCCTTAATCTCCTCTTCTCAAGAGTGAATAAATTTGGTTCCTTTAATCTTTCCTCCATGCCTCTTATCAGTTTGACTATTACTAGTTAGATAAAAGAGAACGTACAAAACAGATGCACTTACCCCCAAAGGAGCCAATGATAATAACGAGTCCTCTGTTCTGCCACGACTCCTAAAACTGCTCAATAGCAATCAGACCAAAGACTACCAGATAATACATTAAGTAAATGCATTGTATCAAAGCACGTGAACAATGTAACATTTAGCATCAAGCAATAATAAACACTTCACGGTTGCAGAATTAATAAAGCAAATTCTGGCCCAACACAGGATAAAATACCTAACTTGCATCAATTTAAGTCAAAACTTTATCTGAGGTAACTATCAAACTCAATCAGATCCAAAATAAGTTTCCTTAGCGAGGTACCCCTTAAAGGTGGCAACAGAGTATCTGGCGCCTAAATGCTAGCGGTCAGTTCCTGGAGGCTCAGCTTCTCAGCACTGAATCACACAAATGCAGTCTCAGACAGCCTCAGCAGCAGGTCCATTTTCCCTCTGATGTAGGCAGTTAGGCATAAGCAGCAAGACCTCTCCACTGTTTCCCTCATGCAGGCATGGCATGTCCCGTAGCAGGTCCTCTCAGCTTGGCTTCATCTGGCGAAAGACTCCCAGTGAGACTCCCTGTGTCTTTCAGATGTGAGGCACAGACCCTGACAGCAAGCCTGTCCTCTCATCATATTCTACCTTGAACTGCCCCCAACGGCTCTCAGTTTGAACCAAAATCATATATTAGAGGTGCCACTTTAATCTCCTTTTCTGTCCAGGTCTGCTGACTCCCATTAAAGAGTGCAGGCTGGGGGAGAGAATGTCTCAGCTCAATGTGCCAAAAATGTAGAAAGAAAAGAATAGTGCAAAGCCCAACCTCAGGCAATTGAGCGTCCAGGCCATGCCCCTGGCATGTTTTTCCCAGCTCATGACTAAGCCCTATGGATGGGGTGAAACCCATTTGGGGCGTGTTCTGGACAGACCTTGGCCTGAGGCTGCTTTTACCATAAATATGGTTGGGCTTTGCTTGGTGTGCAGCACTCAGGAACTTTTCTTCCTACATGCTCTCAGTTTGCCCGGGAAAAGTGATACACAGAAAACCCACAGGCACCAGGCTACACAGACATGTTAACATCTTTTAATTTTTTTTACAAATAAACATTTAATATATAGGGTGCACCCATGACACAGAATTTTATGAGAGAGCAAAAGGGATACTTTCCAATTCTCTCTCTCAAGCTCTGTACTACTGCCTTTAACAATGCAGAGACAGAGGATGAGAAGTTTTGCCACTAATTCATTGAGAATAGATGTGTGTGTAATTTGGACTTGAGATCTTGAGCTCTGTAAACATCAGACCTTTACAACAAAGCAGATGAGATTAGCCTGAAAAAATCCAGAAAGCCCTGCAGACTTGAGGTTTAAATATGGAATATGAATATGCAATTTTGTATCTTCCAACAATAAAAGCATTGTAAGTAAGTAATGTTAAAATAAAGTCTGCATTATAGTTTTTTTTTAATTTATTTCTTTATTATAATAATTGTCTTGCTGGTGCTTCATGGTCAAATCACAGGCTGGGGTGGGTGGTAGACTAGGCTGGATTGCAGAGATTTTTTTAAGATTGTTCAGAACCTGATGGTGCTGTATGGCACGGGTTTCTAGGTCTTGAAATTTGCTGTACCGAATAGCAATTCTTTGGTAGGTAAGATATTGCACATAAACGGATTTAAAATGTGTATTTAACTGTTTGCCTGGAGTTACACCTTAAAAGAATAGTGTATGCAGCCTGCCAAATCATTATTTTATACCCTTGTGACCAACTGTGCATAGAGAATGCTCTTTAAAGCTCAAATTATCACAGGTATTTCACTAAAGGAATGTAAGCTGACTTATCCCAAGTGACCAAGCTTTAGTAAAGATCAATCCTCCTGATAGGTATTCCAGGCCCAATGTCCCTCAGCATTAAACCTGCATTAGATGGAAGTAGCAGTAATCCCCCATGGTCATGTACTAAGTACAGTCATATCTGGATTTCATATAATACTTGAACAGTGGAAGATCCTAAATACTCTAGACTTCATAAGAGTTCAGACACCAGATCATCACACGTACTGTAAAGGTCACCTGACTGTCTCTGGGTGTTATACAATCATTAACTTACATGAAAATAGCATGTAACAGGTAAAGAAAGAATTAAGTCAGTATTATTGTTTTATTGTATTATAATGATTTATTATAATAGTTTTATTATGCTTCTAGTGCTTCATTGTCCAATTACAGGCTGGGGGGAATTGAAGACTAGTTTGTATTGCTCTATGGCAAAATGGTCTTCAGAGGTCTTACAGAGTGCAGTACCCGATAGCGCTGCCTGGCAGTGGTTTTTAATTATGCTGGATTCAAAACCAACTATTTTACAGACAAGGGACTAGGCAAGTGTGCCCACTATCCCCTTTCTTACTTGCACTAGCAAAAGAACCTTTTGTTTTTAGGGACGACCAACATACCATATGGGAGTTAACATCTCAGACTTTCATCATAAGCTTAATCTCTTCAGCGAAGACGTTATGTTGTTTACTCTCAGCCCATTGATATCACTGCCTAACCTTCGCAACATGCTTACTAACTTTGCTAAAATGCCCAGGTTGTATATTAGTACTGCTAAGTCAAAACCATTGAATATATTTTTATCATCCTCGACAGTACGCCAACGTCAAGCCTCTTTTGCCTTTCACTGGAAACCCACAAAGCTCCCCTACTTGATGGGGGCCCAGACTAGCTCCTACTCAACACTCCACTTTTGTGCAGTACCCACACCTCATACATAAGTTCAAGGACCTATTACAGACTTGGAACACACATTATCTTTTTTGGCTAGCCAGGATAGCTGCTCTCAAAATGTCTTTACCAAAATGTCTTTACTATTTTAGAGTACCGTACTACTTGTCAGTGTCCCCTCCTATATCATTCAAATCCTTCAACACCAAAATATGATGCCAGGACCAAAGTCCTCTTGTGTGTTGGATTCAAAATAAATAATTGTGACCATTTAGCTATCTTCAATCGACTTTGGATGCTCCAAAGACTATAAAACAGTTATGCAATCACCTCCTACTCCTTAAAAGTTTGAAACAGAATGAAGTACTCTGTAGGCATATCCCTCCCCCTCCCCCCCTCTCAAATTTTTCCAAAATCTCTTATTTTTCTCTGCCTCTTTTTTCCTGTAGCTCTCTAAAACATTGGCCATCCTCTATAACCCAATTACCCTAGTTGTTTCTACTGGGCATAAACCCTTTTAAAGCCCATAACAATGTCCATTAGGCCACACACTGAAATATTTAGATGTCTCCAAGTCAAGCAATTCATGATCCACATTCTTTTTCTGCTTATAAACAATGCTGTAAAGATGATCCCCAGTCACCTGGTTTATTCTCAACTATCTTTTCAACATTGTTTAGCCATGATTATGCATTCCTTCCCACCTATCCCCATAGGGGAACTAGACCTAGGCTTCTCACTAGCAGAAAAAAACTGGACACAAAATTGGTTTACCATGTAGGCCTGCTCTCAAAATGCTTTGACAGTCAAAGCCAAATATAATGTACTTTATCTTATGGTATCTGGTCCCTAGCTGACTAGCTAACTTTATGCCCAACAACCTGTATTTGAGGTAGTATGGAGAATAGCACATTTTTCACTTTTAGTGGACTTTCCCTGCGGCACGAAAATTCTGGGACAACGTATACTTTATAATTTGCACACTATACAGCCACACATTGAGTAATAATCCCTATGAAGCCTTATCGAATCACAAACTCAATAACGTTGACAAATACACTTTTACCATTTTTTAATAATCTATTCTCAGCTGCAAATAAGACAATAGCAAGAGCCTGGAAGACTCAAACATTCAGGATCAGGATCCATAATCCATACTATCACAAACTATGGTCAGTGAAAAACTGACAACCAAGCGCACAGATCAAATGATCGCAGAAGGTATAGGAATCCTGATGCTCCTCTTCCCAGACCTTTGACAGACACTGGTGCTCTAAATTGACTCAGGCACCCTGTTGAATGCCCTGGCAGGGGCCTCACTGTTTGTAGCTCCCCCTGACCATGTCCCCCCAACCTGATCTTTTCCTCGCTCCAACCTCCCTCTTTTCTTATCTCCTGACCCTGCCTTTCTGTTCTGCTATGTTTTTCTAGATCTTTGACTGAAAGGCTGTCCTGTCATTTGAGCAATTATCTGCTCAAGAAGTTATGTGTTACAAGATCTAGACTGTGAGAATACTATTGCTAATATTGGATATTATTTGTAACATTATATTACAGCTACCTTCTAATCTGTTTGCTCTGATATTGCTGTATTGCAGAATTGCACCACTTCTTTTACCTGTAAACATAGGCGTGCGCAGCCTATTGCATTAGGGTGTGCACCTCAAACCAAAGTTCAAACACAGATGCTTCTGTGTGTATATTATATATAGAAATAAATATGCACTTTTTTTGCTGACAAGCCAGGGTTCATATCGATTTGAATTGTGTGTGTGTGTGTATATATATACCGGTATATATATATATATATATATATATATATATATATGGAGAGGGAGGGGGAGAGGGAGAGAGAGGGAGGGGGAGAGGGAGGGGGAGGGGGAGAGAGGGGGTGGGGAGGGGGAGAGAAGGGGGAAGGGGAAGAGAGAGAGGAGAGAGAGAGAAGGGGGAGAGAGAGAGAGGGAGAGGAGGGAGAGAAGGGGAGAGAGAGAGAAGGGAGAGAAGGGGAGAGAGAGAGAAGGGAGAGAAGGGGAGAGAGAAGGGGAGAGAGGGAGAGAGGGAGAGGGGGAGAGGGAGAGAGGGAGAGAAGGGGGAAGGGGGAAGGGGAAGAGAGAGAGAAGGGGGAAGGGGAAGAGAGAGAGAAGGGGGAAGGGGAAGAGAGAGAGAGAGGGGAGAGGGAGAGAGAGAGAGAAGGGAGAGAGAGGGGGAGAGAGGGGGGGGGAGAGAGAGGGGGGAGAGAGGGAGAGAGGGGAGAGAGGGGGAGAGAGAGGGGGAGAGAGAGAGAGAGGGGGAGAGAGAGGGAGAGAGGGAGAGAGAGGGGAGAGAGGGAGAAGGGGAAGGGAGGGGGGAGAGAGGGAGGGGAGAGGGAGAGAGGGGGGGAGGGAGAGAGAGGGGGATAGAGGGAGAGACGGAGGGGGAGAGGGAGAGAGAGGGGGAGAGGGAGAGAGAGGGGGGAGAGGAGAGAGAGAGAAAGAGGGGGAGGGGGGAGAGAGAGAGGGGGGTGAGAGGGAGAGAGGGGAGAGAGAGAGGGGGGAGAGGGAGAGAGGGAGAGAGAGGGGAGAGAGGGAGAAGGGGGAGGGAGGGGGAGAGGGAAAGAGGGGGGGAGAGGGAGAGAGGAGGGAGAGGGAGAGAGAGGGGAAGAGAGGGAGAGAGGGAGGGGAAGAGAGGGAGAGAGGGAGGAGGAGAGAGAGAGGGAGAGGGAGAGAGAGGGGGGAGAGAGAGAGGGGGGAGAGGAGAGAGAGAGAAAGAGGGGGAGGGGGAGAGAGGGGGGAGAAGGGGAGAGAGGGAGAGGGGGAGAGGGAGAGAAGGGAGAGAAGGGGAGAGGGGGAGAGGGAGAGAAGGGGAGAGAGAGAGGGAGAGGGGGGAAGGGGGGGGGAGAGAGAGAGAGAAGAGGGTGGAGCAAAAGAGGAGAGAGAGAGTGGGGGGGGAAGGAGGAAGTGAGAAGGGGAGAGAGAATGGAGAGATGGGGGTAGGAGGAGGTTGGGGCAGTGCAAAAGATGGCGGGGGGAGACAGGGGTTTTATTCTGTGTGCAAAAGTTTCACTTACCAATTATGCCTTCCTGCTCTCAGGCTGGTTCCCCTTTAGGTGGCTTATGCAGGTATAGCAGCCATTGTTTCATATCTCCCGCCCAGCTTCTCACAAAACCCTGATAACAGCTCATTGCAGGCATTGCATGCAGGGGGTTGGAATGTGGGCGGGGTTGGGCGGACACAAATGGGAGGTGAAGTGTGACTTTGGACAGTTAGTGAAGTGAGGAAGGGGCTGGGGGAACGGACAGGACCAATCGAACACTGAGCACTTGCAAATGCAATTCGACTCCCGAGCAAGGTGGCTCTCCAAGTCAGGCAGAGTCCCATTATCTGCCCTTGGTTATCACTGCGAGGCAGAGCACTGTCTCTCACTGCAGTGCACACCTCGCTCTAGCAGGCAGCAGCCACTGCTCCGCAAGTCTGCTGCTTCAAAGGGGGAGAGAGAGGACGGAGGGGGGGCGGAGTGCAGATGTAGATCACTCCGCCACCGGCTTATGGGACCTGCAGCCGGAACTATAGAAGCTGCATCGGAAAATGCGTCTGGATTACTCCGCGGATGTGGTCCCTAGTTCCCTGCTCAATCACCTCCCACTCGCAGCACAGCTGTTTTTGCCGGCCGGACCTGACCCCAGTGGGACATACATGCTGCAGACAGTCAGCACTAGCAAAAGGTATTAAAGCAAAGACAGAGCACAGGGATGATTAGGGTGTGCCTGGGCACACCCGGCACACCCCGTGGGCACACCTATGCCTGTAAATTGTATATATGTGTCTCTTTGGAAAATGAAATAAAAATATTTAGAGCGGTTTCACACTGGGGCGGTGGGTGCGGTGGCGGTATAGCGCCGCTATTTTTAGCGGCGCTTTATCGTCTGGATTGCTGAGGTATTCGGCCGATAGCGGTGCGGTTTTAACCCCCGCTAGCGGCCGAAAAAGGGTTACTACCACCCGCAAACCGTGGCTACAGCCGCGGTTTGCGGGCGGTATTACCGCGGTGTCCCATTCATTTCAATGGGAAGGAGCGGTGGAGGAGCGGTAAACACAACGCTCCTCTCACCGCTCCAAAAATGCGGCTAGCAGGACTTTTTTTCACGTCCTGTTAGCGCACCGCTCCAGTGTGAAAGCCCTCGGGGCTTTCACATAGGAGAGACAGGAGCCGCTGTTTAGGCTCGGTTTGCAGGCGCTATTTTGAGCACAATAGCGCCTGCAAACCGCCCCAGTGTGAAAGGGGCCTTAGTGAAATAATACCGAAGTCTTCTACCTGCCTCCATTTGAGCATTGCAACCTCCATTTAGCTCTTTAGCGTTCATCACTTCCTGGAATGCTGCATGCATGTGTCCCCCACCAGGGGGGCACATGGGGATTCTTTTGTAGGGGCCTTACAGCAGATTTTTATTTAGTTTTCATTTTAGATGACAGGGTCACTTTAAAAGCTCTTTAAAGCTCAAATTGTCACCAATGTGTCTCCAAAGGAACGTAAGCTGACTTGTCACAGATGACCAGACTTAGGATCAATCCTCCTAACGGATATTCCAGGCCCACTGTCCCTCAGCATTAAACCTGCATTACATGGAAGTAGAAGTAAATTGAGCTCAATCCCCAATGGTCATGTACTAAGTACAGTCATGTCTGGATTACAAATAATACCTACACAGTGGACGATCTTAAATGCTCTAGACTTCATAAGAGTTCAGACACCAGATCATCACAAAAACTGTCTAAGGTTCTGCCCCCCAAGAGGCCCAAGCGTGAAAAATATGTAGCATAAGTCACTTATCAGTACTTAGTTACTGCAGTGCAAAGCTAAAAAAGTTACTTTTTACTAACTATTTTAACCTTCATTATGTAGTAAATTTTAAAAGTAAAAATGTATGTGTACATTTTTGTAGTATGAGTAGCATTCCTATTCAATAAGCTGTCAAAAAAAAAAAAGAACCACCCTGGCACTTAGCTGGGTCTGTAGAAGTCCATCTGCAATCCCAGAATTTTTGACATGACAGTAAGCACTTTCTAAATGTATGCACTGTTCATTTAGTGCCTACTAGGGGTGGGCCGAACATCGCCTGCTTTAGTTCACGCCAGAACCTTCGGACATCGCAAAAGTTCAGACGCCAACACCATTGAAGTCTATGAAACCCAAATGTGAAAAATGAAAAGTCCCTATTTTGAAGGCTTATATGCAAGTTGTTTGCCATAAAAAAGGGTAGGGGGCTCGGGTCCTGCCCTGGGGGAAATATACCAATGCAATTTTTTTTTTTAAATATAATTATAACAGGAGCAGTGATTTTAATGATGCTTAAAGTGAAACAATAAAAAAATTAAAATACCTTTAAATATAGTGGCTGGGGGGTCCCCTTAATCTGCCTGTTAAGTGGCGCATCTGTACCATGTATAAAACCTGCTGAAGCAAAACTGACAAATATAAAGAAGAAAAAATTACATTTCAATTTTCGGCAATACAGTACCATTTCCGGCAATACAAAAATGTAAAAAAAAAACAGCGTAGGAGTCTCCCCCCAATCCTTCGTGTCTGGTATGGATTTTAAGGAGAACCCTAAGCCAACATTTAAAAATATATACCAGACCCTTATCCAAGCATGCAGCCCAGCAGGTCAGGAAGGGGGGGGGGTGAGTGAGCGCCCCCCTCCTGAACCATACCAGGCCACATGCCTTCAGTATGTGGGGGGGGGGCTTTGGGGCTCTTAAATAGGTAAGGGGTGGGGCCACCTCATTACATCACCTGTTGGCACCGCCCCCTTGAGATGTCACCAAGGAATTGTCAAAAACTGCCTCCTGTCCTTATTAATTTTTTACCCTTTTTTTAGGTGAATGGGTTGGAGTACCCCATACTTATTCTCGTGGGGGGTGGGATCTGGGGGTCCCCTTGTTAAAGGGGGCTTCCATATTCTGATAAGCTCCCTGCCCGCAGACCCCCACAACCACCGCCCAGGATTGTCGGGAAGAGGCCCTTGTCCCTATCAACATGGGGACAAGGTACTTTGGGGCAGGGGGGCTCTGCAGGTTGAGAGCATGTGACCTGGTATGGTTCAGGACACTCGTCCCTCCCCTTTCCTGCGCTGCCAGGCTGCAGGTTCAGATAAGTGTCTGGTATTGATTTTGGGGAGGATGTGTAAGACTTGTCCAGATCTGCATTCCATCTCACCTGATCATTATTGTAAACATTCACTATTTATTAAAATGGGGTCTACCTATTGCATGTTTACTCTATTTGATATAATGGGAAATGCAACAGAAAGTTGGTGGATGGGAACATCAAAAAGGTAAATTTGGAACTCAAGGCAAATAGTAAAACTCTGTCAGGGCTGGGCTCCTGCTATTTATGCAGCTTT
Source organism: Rana muscosa (assembly GCA_029206835.1). Taxonomy (NCBI): domain Eukaryota; kingdom Metazoa; phylum Chordata; class Amphibia; order Anura; family Ranidae; genus Rana; species Rana muscosa. The sequence goes on from CM055128.1 coordinate 76,265,491, forward strand.
TTTCTTTCAGTGCACAGAGGCTGCTCAGCTATTGGTTAATTACCAGCCAGCCACTCGTTGTTTCCACAGTGACTCACCTGGTTACTATTACCTGCCTCATTAGTCCAGCCTACAGCCAGCCCTATTTGGTTATTTAAATAGCTTTGCTCATTCACTCCGTGCCCTTGCGTGGTCAATACCTTCATTTTGTTACTGCTTGTGCTCCTGTTATGACTTGACTTGGCTGGGCTCTCTTCCGTAACCTGTTCCTGATTTTGCTCTTCACTTTGCTGACTCCTGGCTTCCTGATCCCCGCTTGTCTGATTACCCGCTCTGGCTTCCATATCCTGGCTTCTTTTTTTGAACTGTGTTATTTTTGCTATTTCATTAAAGGTGTAATTTTAACTGCATTTTTTATCTCCGTCTGGTTTATGGTTCCTGACAAACTCTGAGGTGTGTGGAAACAGGTCTACAAACTATGGCAGGGAGATCTTGCTATTGGAGTCCTCAAGAGACGGCCAAAGCCTAACAGGCTCTTTTTATGCTTCAGTAGACTGGCCCTTCCCATTTCTAAGTTAGTTACCTTTCCCTTTATGTTACAATATCTTTTAGCGATGTGTTGATAGACTACCAATAGAACATAAGGATGGCCCTTTTCTCCAATGATTTCAGTACGTGTGTTAAACCCCTAGCCACAGCAGTCCATCGAGACCTATAAATGAAAGACATTGACATAAAAGGAACTGAATATAAAATTATTTTCACATGATATACTGTTACTGTTAACTAATCCCCAGCCACTCCCCACCAAACATATATCGTAAGTCAGATCAATTCTGCTTTTAAATTTAATGATCATAAATCAGGATTTCTACCATTTCATGTTGACATATACTTGAAGCTCTACAGGAGAATATCCTTTAGAAATGATAGTTTTTATATCATCATATATTACACTTAAAAACACAGTTTTATCCTCTTGCTCAAAGAGTTGAAAAGATTTACAGAAACAGAAAGCATTTTCAATTTCTGGGGTGGGTTTAGCATCATTTAACATAGATTCTGCTCCCAAAACTCTTTAACCCATAGTCACAATTGCGACTAACGTTACATAGTAGGTGAGGTTGAAAAAAGACACAAGTCCATCAAGTCCAACCTATGTGTGTGATTAAATGTCAGTATTGTATATCCCTGTATGTTGTGGTCGTTCAGGTGCTTTTCTAATAGTTTTTTTTTAAACTATCGATGCCCCCCACTGAGACCACTGCCTGTGGAAGGGAATTCCACATCCTTGCCGCTCTTACAGTAAAGAACCCTCTAAGTAGTTTATGGTTAAGCCTCTTTTCTTCTAATTTTAATGAGTGGCCACGTGTCTGGTTAAACTCCCTTCCATGAAAAAGTTTTATCCCTATTGTGGGGTCACCAGTATGGTATTTGTAAATTTAAATCATATCCCCTCTCAAGCGTCTCTTCTCCAGGGAGAATAAGTTCAGTGCTCGCAACCTTTCTTCATAACTAATGTTTTCCAGTCCTTTTATTAGATTTGCTGCCCTTTTTTGTACTCGCTCCATTTCCAGTACATCCTTGCTGCTGAGGACTGATGCCCAGAACTGTCTGTATCTGTAATGTATCTGTCTGTGCTCTACAGTGCTTCAGTCTTTAGGATTTATATGGTCCTATCACAAACATACATTTGCTAAATCAGTTCTTTGGTCAAGGCAAGATGCATAGTTACATTGGTAATCAGGATGAATAAAGACAAATCTTCATCAGGTTAAACTTATAAGATCAAGGGCAATCTTTTGGGTTATTAGTACTATGCAACACATTTGAAATCAATTATATATTGGTTTTCTCTGCCTCCAAACTCCAAATTTGTACAAACTGAATCTTCTTTTACAGCTCTATATTTTTAAAACAAAAACTGTCTCTTGATTAACTTTGTTAAACTTCTTCATGAACCTTAAATCAGTTATCTAGAGACATGTTTAGTCTCTAAAGCAGGGGTCTCAAACTGGCAGCCCTCCAGCTGTTGCAAAACTATGGGACTTGTAGTTTGGCAACAGCTGGAGGGCCGCCAGTTTGAGACCCCTGCTCTAGAGCACCGTGGGAGCCTTCTACTCAGAACTCTTAATACAGAAATGTGCTGTGCCTCTCTGACCAATAGCATGTTGTAGGGGTGGTGACAAAGCCTCAGCTTATAGGGTAATTTTCAAGTGCTTGCCAGCATATGCTTATCTGCTTTGCTGAAAAAATTCTGCAGTTTACAGAGCACAATATTTTAAGCTGACATTTACAAATAAAACTTAATGACTCAATTGTCTTTTGAAGTTCCAATCAGACAGAGGGAACCTGAAATCCAGCAGCTCCGTTTGTTCTATGCAAATGTGCGGTGCCCCTCTGACCAATAGCACACTGTAAGTGGAGATGACAAAGGTCCAACAAATTAAGCTATAGGGTCCTTTTTAAAGTGCTTGCCAGGCTTTGCTTATCTGCTTTCCTGAAAAAGCATGCAGTTTAAAGTGCTCAAAAGCTTGAGCTGATATTTACAAATACAACTTACTGAGTAAGGAATCTTCCCGTGCCCCGAGACGAAGTGACCTATCACGAAACGCGTAGGGCGGACCGAGCGGCGTGGTGACGTCATCCCCTTACTGCTCGATCTCCTAGGACGGGTTTGCTCGTCGGTGTCCGGCCGGCACCGCAAGCTTAAGGCTGTACCTTTCAACATTGTTGTAAGTGTTTTTTTATCCAATTTTTTACAATAAAAACCCAAAGATTTTACACCAGCGAGGCATTCTTTCCTCTCTTGCATGTCATTTGCTGTGGCTACATTGCCTTTCTACTGTGCAAGCGCCGAATGAAGAGGAGGCCATAGGAGTTACTATCATCTCACTGGTTTTACTTAGATGCGGTTTGAGGTCCTCCGTTACAGGGGACCAACCAGTTCTGGTAAGCTGCTGACCTTTTTTTTATGGTGGTGGATGTCACTCTTCAGACAACACGTTGGAATCCGGCATTGCATTTATTTTTCATTCAATTAATTTTTTTTGCACGGGTGTTTTCACTTCAGTATTTATTTGGACTTTATTATTTAATTTTTATTTTTGTTTTTGCACATATGGACTGACGCCTTAGTGTGTCAAACCTGGAAGTTATTCACAGAGGTTTACACAATTCATGTATTAACTATATGTGTAATTAATATTCCTACTTGATATAGGTTGGGTTTGTTCCCAATTCCGTATTAGTTTATGTGTCAGTATTTATTGATTAATGCACTGTTATGTGGGGTGAATCATTTATGACACATCAGTTTGATGTTTCAAGTTAGTTTGAGTTTAGCGCTACTACATTTTTCTTTCTTCATATGAATGTATCGCACCCCCAAAAGAGTCGCTGATGAATTTTAAGAGCACACACATCCAGGCACACAGCATTTCCTGAACTCCTTTACTGGCTCTAAAAAACAGTCTAATGCCGCGTACACATGGTCGTTTTTAACCACTTCGCGCCCGGGCTATAAGCAAAAGACGTCCGCAAAGCGGTCGTCAATTGCTGATAGGACGTCTATGGACGTCCTCTTATTTACTTCCGCGATGCGCGCCACCGCGGGCGCGCGTCGGGGAAAAACTGTGCCCGTCGTGTCAGGCGAGTGCCGATGCGCGTGCCTGGCGGCCGCGATGTCCGCCAGGTACGAGCGATCGGCTGTCACAGAGCCAGGGACGTGGATCTCTGTGTGTAAACACAGAGATCCACGTCCTGTCGGGGAGAGGAGACGGATGGTGTGTCCCTTGTACATAGGGACAACCATCAGTCACCTCCCCCAGTCAGTCCCCTCCCCCCCACAGTAAGAACATCTAGCAGGGAACATATTAACCCCTTGATCGCCCCCTAGTGGTTAATCCCTTCCCTGCCAGTCACATTTATACAGTAATCAGTGCATATTTTTAGCACTGTTTGCTGTATAAATGTGAATGGTCCCAAAAATGTGTCAAAAGTGTCCGATGTGTCCGCCGTAATGTCACAGTCACAAAAAAAAAATCGCAGATCGACGCCACTACTAGTAAAAAAAAAAAAAAAAAATAATAAAAAAAAATCATAATTCTATTCCCTATTTTGTAGGCGCTATAACTTTTGCGCAAACCAATCACTATACGCTTATTGCGATTTTTTTTTTTTACCTAAAATATGTAGAATACGTATCGGCCTAAACTGAGGAAAAAATAGTTTTTTTAAAAAAAAAATGGGATATTAATTATAGCAAAAATTAAAAAATATTGTGTTTTTTTCAAAATTGTCGCTCTATTTTTGTTTATAGCGCAAAAAATAAAAACTGCAGAAATGATCAAAGACCACCAAAAGAAAGCTCTATTTGTGGGAAAAAAAGGACGTCAATTTTGTTTGGGAGCCACGTCGCACGACCGCGCAATTGTCATTCAAAGCGTGACGGCGCTGAAACCTGAAATTTCGCCTGGGCAGGAAGGGGGTTATGTGCCCAGTTGTCAAGTGGTTAATGTCATTGAAAAAAACGAAGTTTTTCTCGACGTGATTCTTCTCAAGCCTGCCTTGCCTACACACTATCATGAAAAAAAATGTTTGAGCAAAGCGCAGTAACGTACAACACGTTCGACAACACGTACAAAGGGGAAGTTCCATTCGGAGGGCGCCACCCTCGTGTTAGTAAAGTTAGTTAGTAAAGTTTGGTGAGAGACGATTCGCGCTTTTCAGCCTTGTGCTCTTCAGTCCGTTACAGCGTGACGAATGTGCTATCTCTGTTCTGAACGCTAGTTTTACCATAACTTGCCTCTGAGCGTTTTTTTCCCATCATTAAAGCGTACACACGGCCGTTTTTCACAACGAGAAAAACGACGACGTGAAAAACGACGAGAAAAAATAGAGCATGTTCTAAATTTTTAATGCCCCTTTTTCTCGTAGAGAAAAATGCTCTGGAGCCTACACACGATCGTTTTTAATGACCAATTTAAAAAATTGCATTTTTCTCATCATGAAAAACGGTCGTGTGTACGCGGCATAAGGGTTTCTTTTGGGGTTTTTATTAAAAACAATGAACTTGAAAAGGGATAGGGAGCATGGGATACCCCAGTAAACTGTAGAACTGAACAACTTGAGAACCCCTCCCTTCTGGCTGAACTGTACAAAACAAGAAATGTCCTACAGGATCTGTATGCTGATGGTGACCTGTACTCCTTCTAGATTTAAAAGCTACACACAGTCACTACTCTTCAGTGCTGGGGTCATTTACTCACAGGATCTTTGGTTGCCTTCTGCCAATATCCACCAGGCTCTTCCTAGTGGGGGTGACCAAACGACAGCTGGACTCTTTTGCACTAACTTCCTCCTGGCTTTCTCCAGTGAACTTCTCCAGACCCAACTTTATTCTTAGACTTCAACTTGTGAATAGCCCCCCAGCTAAGCCTAGCTGGGACTTTGGTGTCCTCCTACAAGCTTCTTCTAAGGTCCTACACAGGATTCTTCTTCTGAAGGACTGGACCCAGGAACACTGCTGTTCTGCCTCTGTGTATTTCATGGGCTCTTCCACCACCTACTGGGCACACTTCCCCAGGGATTAGTTGGAGTTCCATAAATATTCAGGCCACATGCCCTGTTCTTCATGCTACTATGGTTCTAGAAACCTCTAGAAGAAAAGGAGATGTAACAGAGCAGCAGCATGTGAAACACTGAGCAACCCTAAATAATCAATTCCTTGTTCCTCTGATTACAGTGGAGTTGACTAAATGTACTTAGCAACCTAATCTACACTAGCAGGGTGCTACATGGAGTTCCAGCTAGACATAGAAATTCTGAAAATCAGCAGCTCCTTTTGTGCTCCCTTTTTAGAAACCCCATAGTGCTCTGGGAATCATATGTCATAAGTCTATCCATGTTCATGCAAAAAATGCCAATGTAACCACGGAGGTGACCTGGCTAAATTGATTTATTACAGCAGCGAAAAGTCAGGTCACCAGCTGTCTGCCACCACTATTTAAATCTCTCTGGACTGGCTGGACATAATTACAAATACTTTGGCGAGTAAAGCTGATACCCATAACTGTATTCCAAATGTGTATTTAGCTGTTTTCCTGTAATTCAGCTTTAACAAATGTAGAGTTACCTTAATGGGTGGTTAGCCTTTATATGCAAGAAAGTGCATTTTAGATTTTTCAGAAACATGTCCAATCCCCTGGTGCTTTATCTAGGAACACTGTACATGCTGGCTGTCAAAACAATTTGGGATTCTGTTGTGCAGACAACACAGCAGAGACTATCATCTCTTTCACAGGCAGCAATACACTCAGACTTCAATAAAGTGTCTGTCTCAAACCTTCCAAGATTCTGCAGTCCATTTCTAGGCATTTCAAAGGCGGTAAATTCATTACTGTGAAGAATCTGCAGCATATTTTAATGGACAAATTATTTTAAACTAAACATTCACCATCTGTTCCCCTTTTAATAATGAATGCAAACAGAATGTTTCTGAGGACGGCGCTGCTGAAATGAAAGGAAAACAGAAAGTATGAAATTCAAGAATTAAATGTTTCAGTCCATGGAAATAAATCAGCTGAAGGTTTAGCTAATTAAAGGAGAACTCCGGGAAAAAAGTGAAAAACCATAAATGAAAGAATAAATTATGTTTCAGAAAATTGTGGGCCTGTACTAAGAAATTAAGTTCATCTACAGCCTTTCCACAAATACCTTAAAAGTGTTTGTAAAGTATTGCTTCCTTTGTCCCACTGTAGAGATTTCCCTTCACTTCCTGTCCTGGGGAAGCTACTAGACATGTGCACACTGAAATATTTTGTTTCGGAATTTTGTCTTCGTTAGAAAAATAAATTTATTTAGTTACTCCCGAAATTCGTTTTTACTTATTTAGTTTTTCGTTAGAAATTGCATTCGTCCGAAAATCTGAATAAATTAAGGTCGAATCTGTCATTGAAGGCTTATGGTGTCTGTCGAATGTTCAAAGAAGATTCGACGGAGCAGCGAAACTGTACGACGCTGCAATCATACATTTCCGGTCGAATGTTCCGCCTACAAGCTAGCTATAGTAGAATTATAATGTTGTATGACTAGTAATAATTATATTTATTAATTATTATTACTAGTCAACCAACATTAGAATTTTTCTATAGCCTATGGGCCGAGCATTTGACCGGAAATGTACGATTGCAGCGTCGTACAGTTTATCTGCTCCGTCTAATCTTCTTAGAACTTTCAACAGACACCATAAGCCTTCAATGACAGATTCAACATTTGTATGTTTTTCGATGCTTTGTCCAATCTTCGTCGTTCACGTTGAATTGTCAAGTTAGTTCTAGCTATTTTACTGCTCCTCCTCTTTGGTTACAATCAGCCAATAACATTCATCATCATCATTTTTTTATTTTACTTCCCCCACCCAATTCCAGCAGAGATCTTTTCTCTCTATGTCAAATCTTTTCTCTCTATAATGTTGAATCTTTTCTCTCTATAATGTTGAATCTTTTCTCTCTATATCGAATCTTTTCTCTCTATAATGTTGAATCTTTTCTCTCTATGTAGAATAATCTTGGACTAATAGAGTTAAGGCTAGGCACATTCGACCACAGGTTCGATGGACACCGATTGTTATTGTCAGCCTCATGTCGAATCTCCTATCTATATCGAACTGTTGTTGCAACGAAAACGAAAATTAAGCATTTGTTTATGTCGGATCTTTCGGTTTTTGGATTCTGCATTTTCGTTTGTTAAAACGATAACGAAAATACTTGAAATTCGGACGAAAATGCATTCGGACGAAAACTAATGCACATGTCTAGAAGCTACAGGAAATGAGTGTAAATCTCTCAAAACTGAGCAATCCTAATCACTTGCCACCAAATCACGTACCTGGTATGCAGGGCTTTTTCTCAGAGAAGTGCAGGAACTTTCTGAATCACTTTTTGTTTCTTCTCCCTACCCACCCCTGAGTACCTTCCCTTGGTTCTATGTCCTACCCACCTCCCAGTACTACCCCTTTTAGATAATACAGAACCAAGTATCATTTTGTGCTACTAAGTAATTTGCATGGAATTTGTTAATAATAATAAGAAAGACAGTAAAATAAATCCCCTGCAGTAAGCAACAACAGTAGACCCCCCCAAGCAATGATAGACCTCACTCCAACAACAATAGATTCCCCCCACAACAATAGACCCCCCCTAGCAACAATGGACCCTCCACCAACAAAATACCAACCCAGCAACAATAGACCCCCAGCAGCCAGCATCAATAGACTCTAGAGGAGCCAGCAACAATAGACCTCTCCCTTAACAGTAGATCTGTCCCAGCAACAATTGACCCCCTCCCCATCAACATAACACCCCCCATCAGTAACAATGAACCTACCCAGCAACAATAGACCTCCACGCAAAAAAAGATCCTCCATTAGCCAGCATCAATAGACCCCCAGCATACCCCAACACTTCTTGCCGTTACATACACTCAGTGCTGGGGGTGCCCGAACTGCGTTCTCCCACGTTCCCACGAAAAAAAACCCTGCTGGTAAGTTATTTGACTTCAAGTGGTTGAACCGAAGTGATGCAGCTAGCAGCTTTCCCTCCAATCGCTTAACCATCACCCATAGAAACCATCGCCACTTCAACCCTTCTCTCCTCTATTCTGCTACTGACCACCTCTATGACAAAATCTCACCCCTGTCCTGCCCCTGTCTACAATAAATCCCTGTCCTCAACCCTGGACGAGCTCGCTTCCCTCATTACACACAGAATCAGGCCTCGACCCCTACAACCCTGGAAAACAGATGACACCAGAAATCTCAAAAAACGTAGCCGTGCTCTTGAGCGTCTGTGGCATAAGACTAAGTCTCTTACAGACTTCAACAAATACAAATATGCGCTCCAAAAATACAATTCTTGCCTCAACACTGCCAAGCAGACCTATTTTACCACCCTCATTAACACCTTCTCATCCAGTTCCCGTCAACTCTTCTCTACCTTCAACTCTCTACTTCATCCTCCACTTCCCCCCCCCCCACTAACTCACTCACTGCCCAGGAGATTGCTAATCACTTCAAAAATAAGATTGATAAAATTTGGAATGAAATCTCCACTCTACAGGTATCGCCCCCAGTTAACACCCCATGTCAACAGGTACAATTGACACTGCCCCTATTCAAACCTGCTACTTTAGACAAAGTTGCTAAACTCCTTTCTAACGCCCACTTGGCCACCTCTCCCCTGGACCCTATTTTCTTTCAAATACTATAGTCAGCCTCTGATTCTATCCTACACTCTCTAACCCACATCTTCAATCTCTCCCTCTCCTCTGGCATCTTCCCCAACACTCTAAAACATGCACTGGTCACTAGGGATGGGCGAACGGTTCGGCCCGAACATAAGTTCAGGCCGAACTTTCGCTGTTCGGTCGTTCGGGAAACAGCCGAAGTTCGACCGTTTGTTCGGCCCTGGAACCAACCACAATGCATTGCGGCGCTGAACAGTGCATTGCAAGCCCTGACTGGCTGAAGCAGTGAAAGCTTCAGCCAATCAGGGCACAGAGCACTGTCAGGTTGGCTGAAATTCAGCAGGAATTCCACCTGCCCGTAAACCGCCTGATTTGTGACATGCCCGCCAGGTGGAACTCAACTTTGGGAATACTGCAGTGGGAATACTGCAGTGGCTATACATGCAGCACAGGGCCGTCAATGAGTACTTGTGTCAGTACGGCACAACGACAGGCTCAGGCCGCCTTGGCTATTTTTTCCCCATGCCAATGGCTGATCATTAAGGATGCATGCACTGTATTGTCACCATTTGAGGAGGCCACAAGGATGATGAGCAGTGACAGTGCATGCATCAGTGACACAATCCCTGTTGTATTCCTGCTGGAGCACACTCTGCGTGGCATTATGGACAGGGCACTGGAGGCAGAGCAGCAGGAGGAAGAGGAGGACTTCCTTTCTTCTCAAGGCCCACTTTATCCAGACACCATCATTCCTATGTCACAGAACACACAGGAGGAGAGAGGGGTGGAGGATGAGGTGGAGGATTTTGGCACTTTCATAGGCTTTGAAGAAGAGCAAGACATGCGTCAATCTGTAAGCGATGGCTTTCCAACCCCAGGACCCTTGGGAGTAGTACGTGGCTGGGAGGAGGAAGTTCCAGATGCTGTCATCCTAAATGACCCAGAGGAGTCTGCTTCTTAAGCCTCTGAAAATTTGAGGCGCATGGGCAACCTCATGCTTTAAAGCCTGAGAAAGGACCCAAGAATATGTGGCATAAAGGAGAAGGACGATTACTGGTTGGCAACCCTCCTTGACCACCGTTATAAGGGGAAGGTCTCTGAACTCATCCCGTCCCCACAGAGAGAGCAGAGGATAAAATCTCTTGAGGACACATTAAAGAGGGTTTTATTGAACGTTTTTCCTGACTCTAGCAGGTTACAGTGTGGTTAAAAACGTATTTTTGAGTCTTCCGTTGGTCAAGAAAGGAGCGTTGGAGAAGGCGTCTGCCTAAGTGAGGCATTTCGGATTTTTTTTAGTCCTCGCCACCCATGGCTGTCAGCTTCCACATCCCATCGGCAGCGTCTGCATCACATGGTGGACGATTACCTAGGGGCCAAATCAGAGATGGAGAGCTTTCCAGCTGATGATCCACTGGCTTTCTGGGTCATGAGATTAGACCACTGGCCAGAACTTGCCCAGTATGCTATTAAGTTGTTGAGCTGCCCTGCATCCAGTGTGCTTTCAGAATGGGCATTCAGTGCTGCAGGAGGTTTCTTTACTGATCATAGAACGCGTCTGTTCACAGACTCCGTGGACCGTTTGACTTTTATAAAAATTAATCAGTCCTGGATTACCAGCTATGAAGCCCCTGATGCCGATGTCACTGATTAAGTCTTTTTGGGATGTGGAATCTCTGCAGGACTTCGAGGCTGCCTAGCTTTGAGGGTTTTCAATCATTTCATCTGGAAGAATGTTTTTGGTATAGGTTTCATGGGCACAATTAACACCCAAAGTCCAATTTTTGAGCCGCTGTTTGACAGGTGCATATCATTGCAATTTTTTACAGCAAACCAAATTCTTGCTAACATCAAGATTATCTCTATAGGGTTACGGTGGGAAGGCGCCACGACACACAAAGACCAATTTTTCAGCACCTGTTTGACAGGTGTATATCATTGCAATTTTTTACAGCAAGCCAAATCCTTGCTTACATCAAGAGTACCTTTATAGGGTTACGGTGGGAAGCCACCACCGACACCCAAAGACCAATTTTTCTGCACCTGTCTGACAGGTGCATAGCATTGCAATTTTTTACAGCAAGGCAAATTCTTGCTTACATCAAGATTATCTCTATAGGGTTACGGTGGGAAGGCGCCACGACACCCAAAGACAAATTTTAACGCACTCATTACTCCTATCCAAAGTCAAAGTGACACCAGAATGTATCCAAAAAATCTCTAATCTTGTTCCCAGTGCACTACATTGTGGCCTCATCATACACACTGGCTCCCCATCAGTTGCTTAGCAAAATAAAGGCAGCTTGCAGGAAAAGTTTCATTTTTTTTGCCTTTTTAAATTCAATTATTGCTGCAGCAGATTCTACACATGGTACAGATCTGCCACTTTACAGTTACACTAAGGAGACCCCCAGGCACTATATTGGAAGGAATTTTTCATTTTTAGACTTTCACTTTAAAAATAAAAAAAATCATTGCTCATTTAAAAATGAAGTTTTTCACAAACTTTTTTTTTATTGATACATGTCCCCCAGTGCAGGACCTGGACCCCTATAACTATTGTATGCCCAATTACTTGCATTTAAGACTTCAAAATGGGCACTTTTGATATTTGACATTCGGGTTTAATGTGGTTCGTTATTCGGGTCCGAATTTTTCGCGGTGTTCGAAAGTTCGTGTGCGAACCGAACAGGGGTCCATACTGATCACTAGGGATGAGCCGAACACCCCCCAGTTCGGTTCGCATCAGAACATGCGAACAGGCAATACATTTGTTCGAACATCCGAACACCGTTAAAGTCTATGGGACACGAACATGAAAAATCGAAAGTGAAAAATGTAAAGCAGGTTTCCCGTTTCATTAGAGGGGGGCGGGGTCACCCGCACGTCACTGGGAAAGCCTGGGTTTGCCCTTGCGTCAGAGGGGGAGGGGGTCACGTGACCGGTGGCCCCATCCTCAGCTACATAAGACCTGTCAGGCTGCCGCGACGTCATTCCCAGGGTGTCTCCCGTGGAGACAGGACCGTGTGCTGTTCCTCGCTGGACATCATCGCTGGAGCCTGCAGATCATCCGTCGCTGGATACCGACATCACTGGAGTGGAGATCGAGAGAGGATTACCACCGCTGGAATCTTTTTTTTATTTTTTTATTTTTAATAAAGGACTCATCCCAACAATTTTTTACACTTTCTTTGTGAAATGGTAGGGGTACAATGTACCCCTTACCAATTCACATGGGGGGGCGGGATCTGGGGGTCCCCTTTGTTAAAGGGGTCTTCCAGATTCCGATAAGCCCCCTGCCCACAGACCCCCACAACCACCGGGCAAGGGTTGTGGGGATGAGGCCTGGTATGGTTCAGGAGGGGGGGGCGCTCTCTCGTCCCCCCCTCTTTTCCTGTGGCCTGCCAGGTTGCGTGCTCGGATAAGGGTCTGATATGGATTTTTGGGGGGAACCCCACGTAATTTTTTTTTTCAATTTGGCACAGGGTTCCCCTTAATATCCATACCAGACCTGAAAGGCCTGGTAATTGAATTTGGGGGGACCCCCACGCATTTTTTTTTTTTTATCAATGACTTTCAATGACTTTTCTCTGTATTGCCGGGAGCCGACAATTCATTACAGCCACGAATACTTTTAAATTACTTATTTTCCTTCAGAAATTACATTTTGTGCAGGGACAGTTCTAAGCAAGGGAAACAAGCGCTACTTTACAGGCATACTGTACACACCCCACAGGTACGAAATTTAAAGGAATATTTCACTTTTATTGTTTCACTTTAAGTATTATTAAAATTACTGCTCCCAAAAAAACAGCTGTTTTTAAAACAATTTTTTGCATTGATACATGTCCCCTGGGGCAGGACCCAGGTCCCCAAACACTTTTTTTGACAATAACTTGCATATAAGCCTTTAAAATCACTTTAGATTTCTCCCATAGACTTTTACAGGGTGTTCCGCGGCTTTTCGAATTTGCCGCGAACACCCCAAATTGTTCGCTGTTCGGCGAACAGGCGAACAGGCAATGTTCGAGTCGAACATGAGTTTGACTCGAACTTGAAGCTCATCCCTACTGGTCACCCCATACTTAAAAAGCCGTCCTTTTTTTTTTTCCTCTCTCTCTCTCTCCATTTCCCCATCTCTCCCTCTTTTCTTCCCCCCTTTTTTTTTTTTTTTTATTTGTAATGGGAAATATTGAGACTGTAAATGTGTTTCATGTATTGTAATGTGTGTTATATATGTTTTTGGAAAATTAATAAAAAAAAAAAAAAAAAAGCTGTCCTTGGACCCTATTAATCTTAACAATCTACGACCTATCTCCCTCCTCCCCTTTTCCTCTACAACCAGCTGAGTCACCACCTCATAAAGAATAACCTTTGTGAGGGGGTTAGCTCGGCAGCGGGTGTGTGTGACCCCCGGGATGGGCTCCCCACACAAAACAGGCCCAGCAAACGGAGGTTGTGGTTTATTTTCTATTTACAGTGACAAAACACAGCAAAGCAAAAGAAACATAACCAAAATAAATCCTGGTCAAGTTGACCTCTGACTAAACATACAGGTTTCCTAACTAACGACTGGGATCAGCCTAGTGCTGTCCTAGTCCCTAAGTCCCTGGTTTTAAATGTCCAAGCAAATAGCCACACAGGCTTTGTCTCACCGCACAGGGGTTCACTCTCCCTAGACAGTCCACACAGGTCTGGTTCCAGGCATGAGCTAACATCTAATGAAGCTGGGAGTTCTTATAGAGGCCTAAATGAGCTGACAAGCTTCAGCTGGTCTCATCAACTCCCTGTCTGCACGACGCCCAGCCCTCTCCCTAGAGGTATGAGTCATCCATGAGCCCACTAGCCTTATACAACTCTCCACCTAGTTGTATAAGTCGGCGTAAAGCCTGAATCTGGGCGAAATATATCTACCCCCCTGGATGCAACCAGGTGACTTTACCTTCCTGCTGTCACATACCCCCCCCTCTTGTTTTAACCTCGGGGTTGGAACACCAGCAATCAGGCATTCATGTACTCGAGACAAAGCATCCACATTCCCCATTTGAACGCCAGGGCGATGCTTTACTGTGAAGTTGAATTCCTGGAGGGCCAGGAACCACCTATTCACTCTTCTATTTGTTTCCTTGTTTTGAGCCATCCACTTTAACGGAGCGTGATCCGTAACCATGTCAAAGTGTCTACCTAGCAGGTAGTACCGAAGGGAATCTAGAGCCCACTTCACCGCTAAACACTCCTTTTCAACGGTGGCGTAATTTACCTCATGGGACTTCAACTTCCTGCTGAGGTAAATGACTGGGTGCTCTTCCCCGTTCCAGACCTGGGACAATACTGCTCCTAACCCCACATCTGACGCATCACTTTGTACGACAAAGTCTTTAGAGAAGTCGGGTGAGTACAACACTGGCTGGCTACATAAGGCTTGTTTCAAGAATTGGAATGCTGCCTCAGCCTCGGGGGTCCATTTAATCATGACCGACGCTTTCCCCTTCGTCAGGTTGGTTAGGGGCACAGCCTTAGAAGCAAAGTGGGGAATGAATCGCCGATAATACCCAGCGATTCCCAGAAAGGCTCGTACCTGCTTCTTGCTGTTGGGACGTGGTCAACTCTGGATGGCCTCGACTTTGTTGAGTTGGGGTTTTATTACTCCCCTCCCAATGGTGTACCCAAGATATTTGGCCTCCTCCTGCCCAATGGTACACTTCTTGGGGTTAGCCGTAAACCCCGCTTCCCGAACAGAGTCCAGGACTGCTTGCACTTTTGGCAGATGTGAGGCCCAATCTGTGCTATGGACAATTACGTCATCCAGGTAAGCCGCAGCATACTTCCGATGGGGCCTCAGCATCTGGTCCATTTTCCGCTGGAATGTGGCCGGCGCATTCTGTAACCCGAACGGCATTCTTTTATATTGGAACGCCCCGTCTGGGGTTACAAATGCGGTTTTCTCTTTGGCCGACTTGGCCAGGGGGATTTGCCAATACCCTTTTGTGAGGTCAAGAGTCGTCATGTATCGGGCTGTTCCCAGCCGGTCGATCAACTCATCTATACGTGGCATGGGGTAGGTGTCAAATTTTGTAACTTTGTTCAACTGACGAAAATCGTTACAAAATCGCCAGCTCCCATCCGGTTTAGGCACCAACACGATGGGACTAGACCAATCACTTTGGGACTCCTCTATCACCCCTAAGTTCAGCATTTTCTGTACTTCCTCCCGTATTGCCTCCCGTCGAGCCTCTGGGATCCGATAGGGTTTTAACTTCACCCTTTCACCGGGCGGGGTAATGATGTCATGCTCTACCCCAGATGTTTGTCCCGGCAGCTCAGAGAATACCTCCTTGTTGCGAAGCACAAACTCCTTAACCTCCTGTTGTTGGGGTTGTGACAAGGTGGCTGCTATTCCAACCTCAGGAATCACGCAACCAGTTTGAGCTGGTGACCAAGTGTCTGCGACTAGGGACTCTCTATCCCTCCAGGCTTTCAACAGATTAACGTGATAGATCTGTTCGGGCTTTCGCCTTCCTGGTTGTCTGACCTTGTAATTCACTTCGCTCACTTTTTCCATTATCTCGTAGGGGCCTTGCCATTTGGCAAGGAATTTACTTTCAATCGTAGGGACAAGTACCAATATCCTATCCCCCGGGGAAAAGGTACGGGTCTTGGCTCCACGATTGTACACTCTCTGCTGTGCCAACTGCGCTTGGGCCAAATGTTCCTTCACGATGGGCATTACCTGTGCAATTCGATCTTGCATCAGGGCGACATGCTCAATCACACTCCTGTGGGGAGAACTCTCACTTTCCCAAGTTTCCTTGGCAATATCCAACAGCCCTCTTGGGTGTCTCCCATACAGTAACTCAAAGGGGGAGAATCCCGTAGAGGATTGGGGCACCTCCCTAATAGCAAACATCAAATAAGGAAGTAAACAGTCCCAATCCTTTCCATCTCTATCCACCACTTTCTTCAACATTTGTTTTAGGGTTTTGTTGAATCTTTCAACCAGCCCATCGGTTTGGGGGTGATACACAGACGTACGCAATTGCGTCACTTTGAACAATTTACACAGCTCTTTCATAACCCGGGACATAAAGGGTGTACCTTGGTCCGTAAGCAGTTCTTTACAAATACCCACCCGGCTAAAAACAAGAGATAGCTCTTTGGCTATGGTTTTGGCCGAGGTATTTCGGAGAGGGATCGCTTCTGGATAACGGGTGGCATAGTCCATTGTAACTAATATGTACTGGTGCCCCCTAGCGGACTTGATTATAGGACCTACCAAATCCATGGCGATCCTCTCAAACGGGACCTCAATGATGGGTAGAGGGACCAGCGGGCTACGGAAATGTGGCATCGGGGCCAACCTCTGACACACAGGGCAGGAGGAACAATAATTTTCTACGTCCTTCATCACCCCCGGCCAATAGAATCTCTGTAATACCCTCTCTCGGGTTTTCTCTGTCCCCAGATGACCTCCAAGAATGTGCCCATGGGCCAACTCCAACACCAACTTCCTGTAAGGTTTGGGCACCACAAGCTGCTCAACGGTTTCTTCTGCCCTTTTTGCCACCCGATACAGTAGGTCCTTCTCTACGCTGAAGTATGGGTAAGTGCAGGTATTATCTGGGTTCACTAACTCGCCATCTATTTTCACTACGTTTTCCCGTGCCTTTATTAGGGCGGGGTCTTTCAACTGTTCTGTGGCAAAGTTTTCCCTGTGAACCTCAAGATCAGAAAACTCCACAGACGGTAGGTTTTCGTCTGAGGAGGTGGGCTCCTCTCCAGTTTCTTGAGTCTCCCCTGCCAATACTGATAAGGGAAATTCCGGAGAGTCCTCACCACTCTCAGGGGAGTTCTGGCTATCACATTCCTGGTACATAGGGGCACCAGTGAGGGGCTCAGGATCATCCCACAGTTCCCAGAACTTCGGAAAATCCCTTCCCACAATGGCGTCATGCGGTAACTGAGATACTAAGCCCACTGGATGAGAGAGGGTACCTTTGGGGGTCTCGAAACACACTGTAGTCACTGGATACTCTCGGGTGTCCCCATGCACACAAATAACAGCTACCTTGCTATTCCCAGAGACCTCTGTTTTAACTAACTCAGCCTTTATCAGGGTCACAAGGCTACCTGAATCCAGCAATACCACAACATTTCTACCATTAACACACATTTTGCATAAATGTTTCTCAGTTCCTCGAATGGCAGTGCATGCGACTGTCGCACACAGCGACTGACGTCTGCCCGTCAGAAAGTCACACTGCATGGGTTCCTCCACAACCGGGCAATTGGCTGCAATATGTCCCGCTTGCCGGCAGCGGTAGCAAACGATCCTTCTTGCCGCCTCTTGAGCCGCTGATTTCCCAGGCTGTTCTCGCCAAACTTGGGGTAGAGCTCCCACCCTCTCACTCTCTCCACCCTTACCCCTTGGAATCCTCTTATCCGCCCCTGGGGATGGTCTGGTCTTAGGGTGGAAAGTCCGAGTGTCTCTGGAAGAGGCCGTCAGGTTCTCTGTAGCCAAGTATTTCTCCACACGATCCACAAGACCATCGGCCGTCTCTGGGTCTCCATGGCTTACCCACTTTTGGATGGCAGTAGGAAGAGCTCTCAAAAACCGATCCATTACAACACGTTCCACAATCTTTGGTGCGGACAAAGTCTCTGGCTGTAGCCACTTTCTGCTCAGGTGAATGAGATCATACATTTGAGACCTGGGGGGTTTTCCAAGCTGGAAAGTCCAGTTATGCACACGCTGAGCCCGGACAGCCTGGGTGACACCCAGCCTTGCCAATATTTCAGCTTTTAGCATCACATAGTCTTTTGCTTGGTTAGGCTCTAGGTCATAGTAAGCTTTCTGCGATTCACCAGTTAACAGAGGAGCCACCAGTCCAGCCCACTGCTCCTCAGGCCACTTTTCTCTTTCAGCGGTCCTTTCAAATGTGGTCAAAAATACCTCTGGATCATCCTCTCCAGTCATTTTTGTCAATAAACGACTCACCCCAAAGGACGCAGTATTAGTGGGACGGCTTTCCTCACTGGTCTGCGGACGTTGCTGCATTACTGCTTCCATCTGTTGTTGTAGTCTCTGCTCTTGCTTCTGCAACAGGTCTATGAAGCGGGCCTCAGATTGCTGCTGGGCTCGTTGCTGAGCCTCCAGACTCTGTTGCAAAGTTGCGTTTGTCTGCTGCTGGGCTGCAAGGCTCTGTTGATGAGCTTGCTGCTGGGCTGCGAAGTTCTGTTGTTGAGCTGCAAGGCTCTGTTGATGAGCTGCAAGGCTCTTTTGCAAACCTGCATTTGTCTGCTGTTGATTGGCATTTGCTAGAGCCAGCTGCTTCAGTATCTCCTCCATGCTGGCTTAAAAAAAAACTGCCACTGGTTCTCCACCAACTGTGAGGGGGTTAGCTCGGCAGCGGGTGTGTGTGACCCCCGGGATGGGCTCCCCACACAAAACAGGCCCAGCAAACGGAGGTTGTGGTTTATTTTCTATTTACAGTGACAAAACACAGCAAAGCAAAAGAAACATAACCAAAATAAATCCTGGTCAAGTTGACCTCTGACTAAACATACAGGTTTCCTAACTAACGACTGGGATCAGCCTAGTGCTGTCCTAGTCCCTAAGTCCCTGGTTTTAAATGTCCAAGCAAATAGCCACACAGGCTTTGTCTCACCGCACAGGGGTTCACTCTCCCTAGACAGTCCACACAGGTCTGGTTCCAGGCATGAGCTAACATCTAATGAAGCTGGGAGTTCTTATAGAGGCCTAAATGAGCTGACAAGCTTCAGCTGGTCTCATCAACTCCCTGTCTGCACGACGCCCAGCCCTCTCCCTAGAGGTATGAGTCATCCATGAGCCCACTAGCCTTATACAACTCTCCACCTAGTTGTATAAGTCGGCGTAAAGCCTGAATCTGGGCGAAATATATCTACCCCCCTGGATGCAACCAGGTGACTTTACCTTCCTGCTGTCACACCTTCTAGATCCTTTTCAGTCTGGATTTCGCCCTCAACACTCCACAGAAACTGCTGTTCTAAAACTCATAAATGACTTACTAACTGCAAAAACCAATGGATACTATTCTGTACCCCTACTTTCGGCTGCCTTTGATACGGTTGACCACCCCTCTAATTGTATAAAAAGTAAGAAACAGAAAAAATGCAGCGCTACAAAGTGCATAGGATCCCTGAATAGGTATCCAGAAGTGAGTGCTCAATATATAATATTAATTAGTGAAATAAAAAATAAATGAATGAACATTTTATACCAATATATATATATATATATATATATATATATATATATGTAGTGCTACCCCCAGCTAAGAGAGCCGCTGGTTTTGATTTCTTGGCCTTGAGTACAGCTCCACCAACCCCCGGCAATCTACTCAACCCACTTATGGCACAGTTAGTCTAGGGGTGTTATCTATCACAATCTATACCTGATTGTACACACACCTCAACTATATTAAGAGGCAAGCACTATGTGTAGTGATGAGCCGAACACCCCCGGTTCGGTTCGCACCAGAACCCGCGAACGGACCGAAAGTTCGAACGAACATTAGAACCCTATTAAATACAATGGATGCGAACGTTCGAATTCTAAAGTGCTAATTATAACAACTATTATGCATGTTATTGTCATAAATAGGGTTTGGGAACCCGGGTTGTGCACCAGGGGACATGTATCAATGCAAAAATAAGTTTTAAAAACGGTCGTTTTTCGGGAGCAGTCATTTTAATGATGCATAAAGTGAAAAAAAAAAAGTCAAATATTCCTTTAAATATCGTACCTGGGGGGTGTCTAAAGTATGCCTGTGAAGTGCCACGTGTTTCCCGTGTTTAGAACTGTCCCTGCAGAAAATGACACTTCTAAAGGAAAAAAAAGCCATTTAAAACTGCTTGCGGCTTTAATGTAATGTCTGGTCCCGGTAATATGGATGAAATTCTTTAAGAAAAATGGCATAGCTACCCCATGACCCCCCCCCCCCTACCCCAGCCCATTACCAGCCCCTTTGGGTCTTGTATGGATATTAAGGGGAACCCCGCACATAAAATAAAAAAGGCCCTATATACTCTGAACAGCCGTATACAGGCGGTGCATACAAGACAGGGACTGTAGGTTTGTTCTTATGTAGAATCTGTTTGTAATTTTGAACAGGTACATTGTTGAAGTGTAGCTCCAGCCCAAAAATCTATTTTTAAACTTTTTGGGAAACATAGGTAAGGGTTATCACCCCTGTAACATTTGTTTTGCTGTCTGTGCCCCTGTTCAGAACATTTCACCTCACTTTCCGTCCCAATGACAACTGTTTTTGAAATGTGGTGTTTTTCTTGAAACAAGGATTGCTGATAAAGCATCAGTACAGATGAGACCCCTTTCTCCCATATTTATTCTTACAGGAGAGAATTTTCCTTTCTAGGGGTAGATTTCCTCTCACTTCCTGTTGTCTTCTTTCGTTTGCAAGTAGGAGTCGTTTGTAAGTTGGATGTTTGAAAGTAGGGACCTGCCGTATATACTCTGCAGAAATAGGCCCCTTAGTTGTTGGTGTTGGCACAACACTGTAAGCACTCAGTTACTCTTGGTTGGTGCTGGAACGCCCTGCTGTCAACTATTATATCAGGAATTTTAATTACATATAATTGTTGAACAGTGGTAGTAAAAATTGGGGCTTTGATGGTGGTGCTGGTGCCACAACACTGTAAGCCCTGACAGTTACTCTTGGTGGGTGCAGCAATGGGCCCTGCTGTGAATTATTAGATCAAGAATTGTAATTACATGCCCCTTTTGAACAGGGGCTGAAAAATTGGGCCTTTCGTGGTGGTGGTGGTGGTGGCGTTGCCACAAGACTGTAAGCCCTCAGAGTTACTCTTGGTGGGTGCAGCAATGGACCCTGCTGTGAATTATTAGATCAAGAATTGTAATTGCATGCCCCTGTTGAACAGGGGCTGAAAAATTGGGCCTTAGGCACTGGTGGCACAACACTACAACCCCTCACAGATACTGTACTTGGAGCACAGCAATGAGCCCTGTTGCAAAGTATTGCTTCAAAAATTGTAATGACACGCCCCTGTTAAACAGGGGCTGAAAAATTGGGCCTTAGGCACTGGTGCCACAACACTCCAACCCCTCACAGATACTGTACTTGGAGCACAGCAATGAGCCCTATGGCAAATTATTGCTAAAAAAATTGTAATTACACGCCCCTGTAAAACAGGGGCTGAAAAATTGGGCCTTAGCCACTGGTGGCGGCACCCATAAACAAAAATGATCTTCCAAGCTATCATCATCAATCGTATCATTGAGGACTTGGAGGAGGAGGATAGCCAGTCAACATAACAGCACAGGCACTCAGCATCAGCATCAGTCTTGAAGGGATGTGACATGTTAAAATCAATTAGTCTGTTATATCAGCATCAGGTGTGTGGTAGCTGGTGGTGATCCAAGACTGGTTCATCTTGATGAAAGTCAGTCGATCAACCGAGTCGGTGGACAGGCGCACCCTGTGATCCGTGACAAATCCTCCAGCAGCACTGAATGTGCGTTCCGAAAGAACGCTGGATGCAGGACAGGCCAGTAGCTCAATTGCATACTGTGCAAGCTCTGGCCAGTGATCCATCCTCAAGACCCAGTAAGCCAGAGGATTTTCGGTGGGGAAGGTGTCCAAGTCTGACCTTGCCCCTAGATATTCCTGCACCATGTTTATCAGACGCTGGCGATGGTTGCTGGAACCGATCATACTTTGGGGCTGCGGACTAAAGAATTGTCTGAACGCATCGGTCAGACGGCCACCTTCCCCACCGCTCCTTCTTTGACTGGCCAAAGCCTCAGCAACTCGTTGTCCAGGACCAGGAGTTTGTAACCTCCCAGTCTCTGGGAATGCGTTGCACAGACCTTTCTGCAAGGCCTCCCGGAGTTGTCTCATCCTCTGCTCCCTCTGCGACGGTAACATAAGGTCCGCAACCTTACCCTTGTACCGTGGATCAAGGAGAGTGGCCAGCCAGTAATGGTCCCTCTCCTTGATCCGAAGAATACGAGGATCCTTCCGCAGACTTTGCAGGATCAGGGAGGCCATGCAGCGTAGGTTTGCTGAGGCATTCGCTCCGGAGTCCTCTGGGTCACTAAGGACGACATGATCCGCAGCCACCTCCTCCCAGCCACGTACAAGTCCACTGGTTTCTTGGGACTGTAAATCATCCCTAAAAGACTGCTGCTGATGATGCTGAGTGCCAGCCTCCACCTCCATGCTGACACAATCCTCCTCCTCCTCCTCCTCCTCCTCCTCTTCCTGTGCGATGGGTGGGACAGAAGGAACACTGTCTGGGTAAAGGGGGCCTTGAGAGGCAAGGAAGTCCTCCTCTTCCTGCCTCTGTTCTGCCTCAAGTGCCCTGTCCATTATTCCACGCAGCGTGTGCTCCAACAGGTGGACAAGAGGTACAGTGTCACTGATGCATGCACTGTCACTGCTCACCATCCTCGTGGCCTCCTCAAATGGTGCCAGGACAGTGCATGCATCCCTGATCATGCCCCACTGGCGTGGAGAAAAAAAAACAAGCTCCCCTGACCCTGTCCTGGTGCCGTAGTCGCACAGGTACTCATTGATGGCCCTCTGCTGCGTGTGCAGCCGCTGCAGCATGGCCAACGTTGAGTTCCACCTGGTGGGCATGTCACATATAAGGCGGTTCTTGGGCAGGTTCAACTCCTTTTGCAGCTCAGCCAGGCGAGCACTGGCATTATAAGATCTGCGGAAATGCACACAGACTTTCCTGGCCTGCCTCAGGACATCCTGTAAGCCCGGGTACCTGCCCAAGAACCGCTGCACCACCAGGTTAAGGACGTGAGCCACACAGGGCACATGGGTCAGTTGTCCCTGTCGGAGGGCGGAGAGGAGGTTGGTGCCATTGTCGCAAACCACCATTCCTGGCTTAAGCTGGCGTGGCGTCAACCACCTCTCGGCCTGGCCCTGCAGAGCAGACAGGACCTCTGCCCCAGTGTGGCTTCTGTCCCCCAAACACACCAGCGCAAGCACGGCATGGCATCTTTTTGCCTGCGTACTTGCGTAGCCCCGTGAACGGCTACGGAGCACCGCTGGTTCATAGGACAAACCACAGGAAGAGGCCATGGAGGAAGAAGAAGAGGAGGGGGTGGAGGAGAGAGGTGTGTCACAACCAGTAGTAGCATTTTGGAGGCGTGGCGGTGGGACAACCTCCAACACTACTGCACCTTGTCCTGCATCCTTCCCAGCTGCCAAAAGAGTGACCCAATGGGCCGTGAAAGAAAGGTAACGTCCCTGTCCATGCCTGCTGGACCATGAGTCAGCAGTAATATGCACCTTACCGCTGACCGCCCTGTCCAGCGAGGCCAAGACATTGCCTTCCACATGCCGGTAGAGAGCCGGAATAGCCTTCCGTGAGAAAAAGTGGCGTTTGGGAACCTGCCACTGAGGAACCGCACATTGCACAAACTCACGGAAGGGGGCCGAGTCTACCAACTGAAAAGGCAGCAGTTGAAGCGCTAGCAATTTAGCCAAGCTAGCATTCAACCGCTGGGCATGTGGATGGCTGGGAGTGAACTTCTTTCGACGGTCCAGCAGCTGGGGCAGGGAAATTTGCCTGCTAGAATCGGACGTCGGTGTACTGCTAGCAGAGTGGCCGCAAGTACTTGGCTGTGACACACCTAATTCTACACCTTCATTCCTCTCAGTGCATGTTTCAGAGAGGACTGAAGTTATAGTGGGGTTGGAGATCCCAGCTGATGCGGTGCAAGGAGAGGTCCGCTTTGTTCTTTGGTGTGGGTCTTTGAGGTAGGCTTGCCAACGAGCTGCATGGCAGGTCAACATATGTCTGGTCAGGCATGTGGTACCCAAGCGGCTGATGTTTTGGCCACGCGATATACGCTTGAGACATATGTTGCAAACAGCAGCTGTGCGATCTGATGCACTAGCCTCAAAAAAGGCCCACACCAAAGAACTTTTTGAATGACGGGCAGAGGCAGCGCCCTGCACAGGCGGAGCTCTGCGGTGTGATTCCGTCGGTGTACTGCCCTTACGCTGGCCACCAAAGGGCATCCTGCCTCGTTGGAGATGTGCCTACTCCTCATCCTCCTCCTCCTCCTCTCTCCTATTAGGCACCCACGTGGAGTCAGTGACCTCATCATCACCTCCCTCCTCATCACTGGAGGCAATCTGGCAGTATGCTGCAGCTGCTGGAACATGACTGCCAGATTGGTGTCCTTCTTGAGCATCCCCTCTGTCTGCTCTCACGCTACTGCCTTCCTCTAGCTGGGTTTCATCATCAGACCCTTCGAAACGCTGGGCATCCTCCTGGAGCATGTACCCAACACTGTGCTGAAACAGTTCGGGGGACTCCTCAGGAGGAGGACATGGTGGGTCTAGGGAAGGAGTGACTGATGATGAGTCTGACATTGATACCAGGGAAGAGGACGCTTTGGCAGCTGCTTTTCCAGTACCCTGAGCCTGGGTGAGAGAGGATGAGGAGGAGGAGGAGGGCTTGGTCATCCACTCTACCAAGTCTTCGGCATGATGTGGCTCAACATGTCCAGCTGCCGAAAAGAAGGACAAGCGTGTCCCATGGCCATGTGCTGATGACAATGCACCGCGTCCACGACCAGCACTGTTGCCCCCAGACACAGAGCCTGCTTGCCCTCTTTTATTGCCTCCTGACTGTCTGCCTCTCCTTGTTTGCCTTCCAGACATTCTAATAGATGGCCTGCAGGGAGATGGGAAAAAAGCAATAAGGGCTACCTTCAGGTGTCCTTCTCTGTCCCTTGAAACAAGGACTTTGACAGTGAAAGAAACTGACACACTCTCCCTACCTACAGTTTTCTGTCCCTAGAAAAAAAAAATTTTTAAAGCACAATTTAGCACAAGGAGAATTCACTCACTGTCCTTCCAGGTCCCTGGAAACAAGGACTTTGACAGTGAAAGAAACTGACACACTCTCCCTACCTACAGTTTTCTGTCCCTAGAAAAAATGTTTTTTTTAAGCACAATTTAGCACAAGGAGAATTACCTCACTGTCCTTCCAGGTCCCTGGAAACAAGGACTTTGACAGTCAAAGAAACTGACACACTCTCCCTACCTACAGTTTTCTGTCCCTAGAAAAAATGTTTTTTTTTAAGCACAATTTAGCACAAGGAGAATTACCTCACTGTCCTTCCAGGTCCCTGGAAACAAGGACTTTGACAGTGAAAGAAACTGACACACTCTCCCTACCTACAGTTTTCTGTCCCTAGAAAAAATGTTTTTTTTAAGCACAATATAGCACAAGGAGAATTCACTCACTGTCCTTCCAGGTCCCTGGAAACAAGGACTTTGACAGTGAAAGAAACTGACACACTCTCCCTACCTACAGTTTTCTGTCCCTAGAAAAAATGTTTTTTTTAAGCACAATTTAGCACAAGGAGAATTACCTCACTGTCCTTCCAGGTCCCTGGAAACAAGGACTTTGACAGTGAAAGAAACTGACACACTCTCCCTACCTACAGTTTTCTGTCCCTAGAAAAAATGTTTTTTTTAAGCACAATTTAGCACAAGGAGAATTACCTCACTGTCCTTCCAGGTCCCTGGAAACAAGGACTTTGACAGTGAAAGAAACTGACACACTCTCCCTACCTACAGTTTTCTGTCCCTAGAAAAAATGTTTTTTTTAAGCACAATATAGCACAAGGAGAATTACCTCACTGTCCTTCCAGGTCCCTGGAAACAAGGACTTTGACAGTGAAAGAAACTGACACACTCTCCCTACCTACAGTTTTCTGTCCCTAGAAAAAATGTTTTTTTTAAGCACAATTTAGCACAAGGAGAATTACCTCACTGTCCTTCCAGGTCCCTGGAAACAAGGACTTTGACAGTGAAAGAAACTGACACACTCTCCCTACCTACAGTTTTCTGTCCCTAGAAAAAATGTTTTTTTTAAGCACAATTTAGCACAAGGAGAATTACCTCACTGTCCTTCCAGGTCCCTGGAAACAAGGACTTTGACAGTGAAAGAAACTGACACACTCTCCCTACCTACAGTTTTCTGTCCCTAGAAAAAATGTTTTTTTTAAGCACAATTTAGCACAAGGAGAATTACCTCACTGTCCTTCCAGGTCCCTGGAAACAAGGACTTTGACAGTGAAAGAAACTGACACACTCTCCCTACCTACAGTTTTCTGTCCCTAGAAAAAATGTTTTTTTTAAGCACAATATAGCACAAGGAGAATTACCTCACTGTCCTTCCAGGTCCCTGGAAACAAGGACTTTGACAGTGAAAGAAACTGACACACTCTCCCTACCTACAGTTTTCTGTCCCTAGAAAAAATGTTTTTTTTAAGCACAATTTAGCACAAGGAGAATTACCTCACTGTCCTTCCAGGTCCCTGGAAACAAGGACTTTGACAGTGAAAGAAACTGACACACTCTCCCTACCTACAGTTTTCTGTCCCTAGAAAAAATGTTTTTTTTAAGCACAATATAGCACAAGGAGAATTCACTCACTGTCCTTCCAGGTCCCTGGAAACAAGGACTTTGACAGTGAAAGAAACTGACACACTCTCCCTACCTACAGTTTTCTGTCCCTAGAAAAAATGTTTTTTTTAAGCACAATATAGCACAAGGAGAATTACCTCACTGTCCTTCCAGGTCCCTGGAAACAAGGACTTTGACAGTGAAAGAAACTGACACACTCTCCCTACCTACAGTTTTCTGTCCCTAGAAAAAATGTTTTTTTTAAGCACAATTTAGCACAAGGAGAATTACCTCACTGTCCTTCCAGGTCCCTGGAAACAAGGACTTTGACAGTGAAAGAAACTGACACACTCTCCCTACCTACAGTTTTCTGTCCCTAGAAAAAATGTTTTTTTTAAGCACAATTTAGCACAAGGAGAATTACCTCACTGTCCTTCCAGGTCCCTGGAAACAAGGACTTTGACAGTGAAAGAAACTGACACACTCTCCCTACCTACAGTTTTCTGTCCCTAGAAAAAATGTTTTTTTTAAGCACAATTTAGCACAAGGAGAATTACCTCACTGTCCTTCCAGGTCCCTGGAAACAAGGACTTTGACAGTGAAAGAAACTGACACACTCTCCCTACCTACAGTTTTCTGTCCCTAGAAAAAATGTTTTTTTTAAGCACAATATAGCACAAGGAGAATTACCTCACTGTCCTTCCAGGTCCCTGGAAACAAGGACTTTGACAGTGAAAGAAACTGACACACTCTCCCTACCTACAGTTTTCTGTCCCTAGAAAAAATGTTTTTTTTAAGCACAATTTAGCACAAGGAGAATTACCTCACTGTCCTTCCAGGTCCCTGGAAACAAGGACTTTGACAGTGAAAGAAACTGACACACTCTCCCTACCTACAGTTTTCTGTCCCTAGAAAAAATGTTTTTTTTAAGCACAATATAGCACAAGGAGAATTCACTCACTGTCCTTCCAGGTCCCTGGAAACAAGGACTTTGACAGTGAAAGAAACTGACACACTCTCCCTACCTACAGTTTTCTGTCCCTAGAAAAAATGTTTTTTTTAAGCACAATTTAGCACAAGGAGAATTACCTCACTGTCCTTCCAGGTCCCTGGAAACAAGGACTTTGACAGTGAAAGAAACTGACACACTCTCCCTACCTACAGTTTTCTGTCCCTAGAAAAAATGTTTTTTTTAAGCACAATTTAGCACAAGGAGAATTACCTCACTGTCCTTCCAGGTCCCTGGAAACAAGGACTTTGACAGTGAAAGAAACTGACACACTCTCCCTACCTACAGTTTTCTGTCCCTAGAAAAAATGTTTTTTTTAAGCACAATTTAGCACAAGGAGAATTACCTCACTGTCCTTCCAGGTCCCTGGAAACAAGGACTTTGACAGTGAAAGAAACTGACACACTCTCCCTACCTACAGTTTTCTGTCCCTAGAAAAAATGTTTTTTTTAAGCACAATTTAGCACAAGGAGAATTACCTCACTGTCCTTCCAGGTCCCTGGAAACAAGGACTTTGACAGTGAAAGAAACTGACACACTCTCCCTACCTACAGTTTTCTGTCCCTAGAAAAAATGTTTTTTTTAAGCACAATTTAGCACAAGGAGAATTACCTCACTGTCCTTCCAGGTCCCTGGAAACAAGGACTTTGACAGTGAAAGAAACTGACACACTCTCCCTACCTACAGTTTTCTGTCCCTAGAAAAAATGTTTTTTTTAAGCACAATATAGCACAAGCACAAAACACACTGACACTCTCCCTACCTATCCTTCTCTTTCCCTAAACTAAAGGAATCCAGGTTAAGCAAGAAAGAAATAAAAGTCACTGTCCCTGCCTATGCTGCTCTATCCCTGCTCCGGAACACACTACACTAGGCCGCCGTGCTGGCGGCCTTTTATAGTGTGGGGCGTGTACTAAACCCCCTCAGCAATAATTGGCCACAGGCATCCTGCCTGTGGCCAATCATTGCTCTCCTCGCTGCCGGCGCTGTGATTGGCCAAGCATGCGGGGTCACAGTGCATGCTTGGCCAATCACAGCGCCTGGATGACACTGCGATGGCGTAGTGCATTGTGGGCCGTTCGCGTCACTCGAATTTGGCGCGAACGGCCCAAATCGTTCGATCTTCGTCGAACGATCGAACAGCCGATGTTCGAGTCGAACGTATGTTCGACTCGAACACGAAGCTCATCCCTAACTATGTGCAATGATAACACACTGATAGTAAGCGGTAAAGTATAACTGTTTTACTTTTGGTTAAAAGGCATAGGTTAAAATATAACACATAACTTGCTTACAAAGCCCTGCAGCTTCTGATATAGTATACACTAATAGCACAGCGCGGTTATACACCACGTGCAGCTATTAGTATCTATGCGCCCTGTGGCGCACCAAACAATATTCTCCCCCCCGGTCAGGCCTGACACAGATTTAACTCAGTCCTTAGAATAACGCTTTCTTCGCATGCAACTTGAACGGTGGTGCACATACAGGGAAGAACACTTGTAATCCACAGAGTAGGCAATCAAAAAGAACAGTTCACTGAAGACCACTCACTCAGTTCCGCTACTAGTCTCCAGTGAAATAGCAAATAAAGGCCGGTGGGCAAAGGCAGTCTCTAGGCCTAGCAACAGTACAGCCTATTGGATTGAGCAGGTGCTCGCTCACCACTCCGGACGCGATCCCAGTCCGGGACTTCCACCACGGTGTCTCCGCACACAGCGTCTGAACGATCGGGTCTCTGATCCGACGATTCTCAGCAACTTGAAGAAAGTCAGATGCCACCCAGGCTCGCAACAAGGTGGAAGGCTCTTTGGAAGTTGTATCAGGCCCCAGGCTTCAGGCCTGACACTCCAGCAGATCCGCACAGGAAGACCGGTTGATAGCCACGCGGTGTCCAAAGAGGCCGAGCTTAGCCTCGTCTCCTCCTTTAATCTCCCCACCCACAAGTCTCTGCGCTAGCAACATTGCGCCCTGGGTGCCAAACGGGGTTCTGGGAAATGCAGTCCTAGAGTCTTAAAGGAGACCCGGCTACACACTCTCCCCACTTAAACTCTTTGGTCCCCAAAGATAACTCTTAACACACACTACGTACAATCCTAGACAACGTTGTGTAAGATGTCGGCAGAGGGAATTCCCACCAAAATTGAGGGGTTGAATTCCCTTGCCCACAGGTCACATTTTCATGAGTGGCCTGCCTAACTGTGCCAGAGGATGAGTTGGGGTTGCCCTCCACCAAATGAACAGTGGAGGGAACTGGATGCTCTGCACTCCTCCTTGCAGTGACCACAGTTTCTTCTGAGTTTGTTCCCATTTGTGGGTAAGTCAACTTCTTAGGAGGCCTTATAACTCTTCTGGCTCTTTGCTCTCTTGGAACTTCTGGCGGAGACACTACAGGCTCTCCTTCTGGAGCAGACTTGAGGGATTTTGCTGGTTCTGAAACACTTGGCTCAGGAGCCGGGAGGTACATAGAGTCTCTTGGGTCCTCCTCTGAGTATGTATCACAGGCATCTTCCCAATAATCTGACAAAGGACTGGATGGAACGAACTCAGTAGCTTCTGCATTCAGTGTTCTGTCTATAGTGTCTTCAGTAGGGGGAAGATCTATAGCAGAAGTTCCTGGAGTCGGGGAAGGCCATAACCAATCAAGTTCCTGTCTCTCATCTTCACTTAGTTCAGAGGTCTCTACATCTTCATTTCGAGAGGACTGGGACCGAGTGTTTGGCCTGGGAGTATCCAGAATGGAGACTGGGTCTGGGGAGTCCCTCACAGGATGTATCCGAACTGCTTCAGCAAGTGGGAGTAAGTGGTTCCGATGCCAGGTCTTCAGTGGGCCCACCTTCCCTTCGGGCTTCAACTTATAGACAGGTAGGCCCGGCAGCTTCTTACAAATGACATAGGGTTCAGGTCTCCATCTGTCTGCAAGCTTGTGTTTTCCAGGGACCCCCAGGTTCCGTAGCAGAACTGTAACGCCGAGTGCTCCGGGTGTCCCATCCAGCCCGGAGCACTCACGGCGTCGTCCCCTCTGCGGCGCTCCGGCCAGCCCCCCTGGCCGTGGGCGCTGCTCCGCTCTCCTCTCCACTTACCTTCCTCTTCCTGCTTCCTCCCGGCGCGCGCGGCCCCGCTGTGTTCTAGGGCGCGCGCGCGCCGGTCTTCTAAAATTTAAAGGGCCAGTGCACCATTGATTGGTGCCCGGTCCAATTACGGTTCCACTACCCAAAACCTATTTAAACCCACTTCCCCTTCCTGTCCTTGCCGGATCTTGTTGTCCTAGTACCTTGCGGAAGTATTTTGATTTTACCTTGCCCGTGTACCTGACCTTCTGCCTTTGTCTCTGACCACGAACCATTGCCGCCTGCCCTGACCTTTGCTACGTCTGACCTTGCCTCTGCCTAGTCCTTTTGTACCGCACCAGCCTCAGCCGCCAGAGAGGTGGAGTCGCTACTGGGGGACACGACCTGGTTGCTACCGCCGCAGCAAGTCCATCCTGCCTTGCGGCGGGCTCTGGTGAAAACCGGTAGCTGCTTAGAACCGGTCCCTCGGTGTGATTCGTACCATCCCCTCTCTGGTACAGTGGATCCACCTCCTGCCTCCTCTATAGTCGCCTGCCCGGCCCGTGACAGTAGATCCGGCCATGGATGCCGCTGAGGTGCCGCTGCCCAATCTCGCTGATCTCACTACCGTGGTTGCCCAGCAGTCGCAATTGATTGCCCAACAAGGACAGCAGCTGGCGCAGTTGACCGCCATGGTCCAGCAGCGTCTGCCGCGACAAGCTCCAGCATCTCCTCCTCTCCGAGCAGCCGCGTCTAGTTCAAAGATCCGCTTGTCTCTTCCGGAGAAATTTGACGGGGATTCTAAGATGTGCCAGGGATTCTTGTCTCAATGTGCCCTGCATCTTGAAATGATGTCGGACCAGTTTTCCACAGAACGCTCTAAGGTGGCATTTGTGGTCTGTCTGTTGTCTGGGAAGGCCTTGGCCTGGGCCACGCCACTCTGGGACCGCAATGACCCTGCTACGGCCACCGTTCAGTCCTTCTTTGCTGAGGTTCGTAGCGTTTTTGAGGAACCAGCCCGAGCATCATCCGCTGAAACCGCCCTGCTTAACCTGGTCCAAGGAAACTCCTCTGTGGGCGAATATGCCATACAGTTCCGCACACTGGCCTCAGAGCTAGCCTGGAATAATGAGGCTCTCTGCGCAACCTTCAAGAAAGGCTTATCCAGCCACATCAAGGACTCTCTGGCCGCACGAGACATACCCTCCACCCTGACAGAGCTTATCCACTTAGCTACCCGCATTGACATCCGCTACGTTGAAAGACGCCAAGAGCTTCGCCTGGAGAAAGATCTTGTTCGTACCAGGCGTTATCCGCGCCTGGCTCCTCTCTTCCTGAATCCTACGCATCCTGATACCATGCCTCCTGTCGAGGAGGCCATGCAAGTCGACCGATCTCGTCTGACCCTGCAAGAAAGGTCTCGCCGTAGGAATGAGAACTTATGCCTCTATTGTGCGAGCTCTGAACATTTCCTAAAGGACTGCCCCATTCGTCCTCCACGTCTGGGAAACGCTCGCACCTAGTGAGCGTGGGAGAGGTGTTACTAGGTGTGAATTCTTCCTCTCCACGTCTGACTATTCCTGTGCGGATCTCTCCTTCTGCCGGCTCCCCCTTCTCTGCGGTGGCCTTCCTGGACTCCGGTTCTGCAGGAAACTTTATTGAAGCCTCCTTCATCAACAGGTTCAACATTCCTGTTATCCGTCTCATCAGACCCTTCTTCATTTCCTCCGTAAATGGAGAGAATCTGGATTGTACCGTGCGTTACCGCACCGAACCCCTGCTCATGTCCGTTGGGGTCCTTCACCAAGAAAAGATTGAATTCTTTGTTTTGCCGAACTGTACTTCTGACATCCTTCTTGGCCTACCCTGGCTCCAGCGTCATTCTCCTACCCTCGACTGGACCACGGGAGACATCAAATCCTGGGGCTATTCCTGCCACAAGCATTGTCTTAAGTCTATACCTACCAGTCGAATTCCCGTTTCTACTCCTTTGCCTGGCCTTCCCAAGGCCTATCAGGACTTTTCCGATGTTTTTTGCAAAAAACAGGCGGAGGTCTTACCTCCACATAGACCCTACGACTGCCCCATTGACTTGCTCCCAGGTACTACACCACCCCGTGGCAGAATTTACCCTTTCTCCTCTCCCGAAACCAAGGCCATGTCCGATTACATACAGGAGAACCTCAAGAGAGGGTTTATTAGGAAATCATCCTCCCCAGCCGGAGCGGGGTTCTTCTTCGTTACCAAGAAGGATGGTTCACTACGCCCTTGCATAGACTATCGTGGTCTTAATAAGATCACTGTTAAAAATCGCTACCCTCTGCCTCTCATCTCGGAGCTCTTTGACCGTCTGCGCGGAGCAAAGGTTTTTTCAAAATTAGACCTCAGGGGCGCTTATAACCTCATCAGAATCCGTAAAGGAGATGAATGGAAAACCGCATTTAACACCAGAGACGGCCACTTCGAATATCTCGTCATGCCTTTTGGACTTTGCAACGCCCCTGCAGTCTTTCAGGATTTTGTCAATGAAATCTTTCGGGACATACTATATACCTGTGTGGTTGTCTATCTTGACGACATCCTAATTTTCTCTACCAACCTTGAGGAACATCGGCTCCATGTCCGTCAAGTACTCCAGCGCCTCCGTGTAAATCATCTTTACGCTAAATTTGAAAAATGCCTTTTTGAGTGTAGCAGCCTTCCTTTCCTAGGTTATCTGGTTTCAGGACAAGGTCTTCAAATGGATCCTGACAAGCTTTCCGCAGTCTTAGATTGGCCACATCCCTCTGGACTCCGTGCTATCCAGCGCTTCCTTGGATTCGCCAACTACTATCGCCAGTTCATACCCCACTTCTCCACCATCGTTGCACCGATAGTGGCGCTGACTAAGAAAAACGCGAATCCAAGGTCCTGGCCACCTCAGGCGGAAGAAGCCTTTACTCACCTAAAAACCGCCTTCTCTTCGGCACCTGTTCTATCTCGACCAGACCCCACTAAGCCGTTCTCCCTTGAAGTTGACGCCTCCTCGGTAGGAGCCGGAGCCGTTCTTCTTCAAAGAAATGCTAAAGGAGGAAACGTCACGTGTGTTTTTTTCTCTAAAACCTTCTCCCCTCCTGAAAAGAACTATTCCATAGGTGACCGTGAACTGTTGGCCATCAAGTTGGCATTAGAAGAGTGGAGACATCTCCTGGAAGGTTCTCTTCACCCCATCTCCATCTACACTGACCATAAGAATTTGTCCTACCTTCAGTCCGCTCAGCGCTTGAATCCTCGCCAGGCCAGGTGGTCATTGTTCTTTGCCCGGTTCAATTTTCAGATCCATTTTCGTCCCGCAGACAAGAATGTCAGGACGGATGCCTTGTCCCGTTCCTCTGATGCCTCCGAAACCGGGAACCCCCCACAACACATCGTACCCCCTGAGTGCCTGATTTCCTCTGCTCCCGCTGCTCTGGTGCCAGTCCCTCCAGGAAAAACTTTCGTTCCTCCAGGCCTTCGTCTCCAGATACTTAGGTGGGGCCATTCCTCCCATCTAGCCGGCCATGCTGGGATCAAAAAATCCTTACAATTGTTGGCCAGACACTATTGGTGGCCTACCCAGGAAAGAGATATGACTGACTTTGTACGAGCCTGCACTATCTGTGCACGTGACAAAACTCCACGCCTGAAGCCTGCAGGTCTTCTCCTTCCTCTACCGGTGCCTGAACTACCATGGTCCCACATTGCCATGGATTTCATCACGGACCTTCCGTTGTCTCATGGTAACACTGTCATCTGGGTGGTCGTTGACCGCTTTTCGAAAATGGCTCATTTTGTCCCTCTTCCTGGTCTGCCTACTGCACCTCAGTTGGCGAAGCACTTTTTTCTTCAAATTTTCCGTCTCCATGGCCTTCCCTCACATATCGTCTCGGATAGAGGCGTTCAATTTATCTCAAAATTTTGGAGAGCTCTCTGTACTCAACTTAAGATTAAATTGAATTTTTCTTCTGCTTATCACCCGCAATCCAATGGACAGGTGGAGAGAGTTAACCAGGTCCTTGGTGACTACTTACGACATTTTGTCTCCGCCCGTCAAGACGATTGGGTCGACCTATTGCCCTGGGCGGAATTCTCATACAATTTCAAGAACTCTGAATCGTCCTCCAAATCACCTTTCTTTGTGGTCTACGGCCGCCACCCTTTGCCCCCCCTCCCCATTCCCACTTCTTCTGGAGTTCCTGCCGTGGATGAATTAACCCGGGACTTTTCCTCTATCTGAAAAGAGACTCAAAACTCGCTATCTCTGGCCTCTGCCCGCATGAAGAGACATGCAGATAAAAAGAGAAGAATTCCCCCTGTCTATCTCCCTGGTGACAAAGTGTGGCTCTCCTCCAAATATGTTCGGTTTCGGGTACCTAGCTACAAGCTGGGCCCTCGTTACCTCGGACCTTATAAAGTCAAAAACCAAATCAATTCTGTTTCTTACAAACTCCATCTTCCTCCTTCTCTTCGCATCCCCAACTCTTTTCACGTGTCTCTCCTTAAACCCCTCATTCTTAACCGATTTTCCCCCAAGGTCACCGCTCCTGCTCCGGTCTCTGGTTCCTCCGATGTCTTTTCGGTGAAAGATATCCTCGCCTCCAAGGTCGTCCGAGCTAAAAAATTATTTTTAGTTGATTGGGAGAACTGTGGTCCTGAAGAGAGATCCTGGGAGCCTGAGACCAACATTTTAGACAAAGAGCTCATCCGTAGTTTCTTGGGCTCCAAGAAAAGGGGGAGACCTAAGGGGGGGTACTGTAACGCCGAGTGCTCCGGGTGTCCCATCCAGCCCGGAGCACTCACGGCGTCGTCCCCTCTGCGGCGCTCCGGCCAGCCCCCCTGGCCGTGGGCGCTGCTCCGCTCTCCTCTCCACTTACCTTCCTCTTCCTGCTTCCTCCCGGCGCGCGCGGCCCCGCTGTGTTCTAGGGCGCGCGCGCGCCGGTCTTCTAAAATTTAAAGGGCCAGTGCACCATTGATTGGTGCCCGGTCCAATTACGGTTCCACTACCCAAAACCTATTTAAACCCACTTCCCCTTCCTGTCCTTGCCGGATCTTGTTGTCCTAGTACCTTGCGGAAGTATTTTGAGTTTACCTTGCCCGTGTACCTGACCTTCTGCCTTTGTCTCTGACCACGAACCATTGCCGCCTGCCCTGACCTTTGCTACGTCTGACCTTGCCTCTGCCTAGTCCTTTTGTACTGCACCAGCCTCAGCCGCCAGAGAGGTGGAGTCGCTACTGGGGGACACGACCTGGTTGCTACCGCCGCAGCAAGTCCATCCTGCCTTGCGGCAGGCTCTGGTGAAAACCGGTAGCTGCTTAGAACCGGTCCCTCGGTGTGATTCGTACCATCCCCTCTCTGGTACAGTGGATCCACCTCCTGCCTCCTCTATAGTCGCCTGCCCGGCCCGTGACAAGAACTCTGTCTCCAGGTTGCAGGTCCTGGATCCGAACCTTCAGGTCAAAGTTTCTCTTGTTGCGGGCCCCCCTTTGGTCTGAAGCCGCTTGGCACTGTTCATAGGCCCTCTTCAAGCTGTGTCTGAGTCTGTACACATATCCCTTGTGACTGGTGGCCGAGGAATGATCTATGGAGGTGCCAAAGGGCAGGTCCACAGGTAACCTTGCTTCTCTTCCGAACATGAGGCGGTAGGGGGAGTAGCCTGTGGCATCACTTGTGGTACTATTGTAAGCGTGCACTATAGCCGCAATGTGTTTGCTCCAATGCTGTTTCTTCTCGCTATTCAAGGTTCCCAACATATTGAGCAGAGTTCGGTTGAACCTCTCCGGCTGAGCATCCCCTTGTGGGTGATAAGGAGAGGTTCGGGTCTTCTTGATCCCCAAGGAATCCAGGAGCTTCCGGATCAGCCGACTTTCAAAGTCCCTCCCTTGATCCGAGTGAAGTCGCTGTGGTAGCCCATAGTGGACGAAATACTTCTCCATAAGTACCTTGGCCACAGTGGAAACCTTCTGGTCTTTGGTTGGAAAGGCCTGGACATACCGGGTGAAATGATCGGTTATCACCAGAACATTTCCTAGTCCACTCAGGTCGGGTTTGAGGCAGAGAAAATCAATGCATACCAAATCCAGCGGGCCTTGACTTTGTAAATGGCCCATTGAGGCAGCTTGATGGGGTAAAGTCTTCCTCTGGATGCAGCGTGCACATGAATGGCAGTATTCCTCTACTTCAGCCCTCATGCAGGGCCAATAGAACCGACTCCTAACAAGTTGGAAGGTTCTCTCAGCCCCTAGGTGTCCATGATTGTCATGCAGGGCGACCAGGACAGTCTCCCGGTGTTTCTCAGGAAGAAACAATTGCCACTTATCTTCCAAGTCATCGGAGGGGCCCCTTCGGTAGACCACCCCCTGATGCATCTGTAACCTGTCCCACTCCTTCCTTAACAGGCGAGCTTCCTTTGAAGGATGACGCAGGAGTCTACTCGGATCCTGATTCTCCGGGGCCTCCAAGACCAATCTCCCTATGGGGTCTTCCAATTGGTCACATCTCAACTCCTTCTTTGACAGTTTCGGCAGATTATCTTCTTCCAACTGGGTTACTCCACAGTATTGCTTGGGAACTCCTACCATGGTAACCCCTATCTCTTCTGCCCTTGAGCCTCCTCTGGCTTGAAGTTCAGCCCCTTGACAAAGAGCCCGCACCCCGTCAGGTGCCACTTGGGTCCGGTCTTCTGTATCACCAGTGGGGGCATGAGATCTTCTGGACAGGGCGCCTGCGTCTCGATTCCCAGCCCCCGGCCTGTACTTCAGGCTGAAATTGAACCCAGACAGTGCAGCCAACCACCTATGTCCTGTGGCATCCAGCTTTGCTGTGGTGAGGAGATAAGTAAGGGGGTTGTTGTCGGTCTTCACAGTGAACTCGGCCCCATACAGGTAGTCCTTGAGTTTATCAACCACCGCCCACTTGAGGGCCAGGAACTCTAACTTATGAGTGGGGTAGTTCCTTTCAGAGGGGGTCAGGCTCCGGCTTACGTAAGCAACGGGTCGCAGCTGTCCTTCATGCTCCGGGTAGAGCACTCCTCCCAGGCCCTCATGACTGGCATCTACGTGGAGTTCATAAGGTCTCTTTGAGTCTGCGTAAGCCTAGACGGGGGCAGTGGTTAAGCTTTTCTTCAACATCTGGAAGGCCTCTTCACACTTCTGGGTCCACTGGTCTTTGACTGACTCTCCCGGCTTCCTGGGCCCTGAGTCATCCTCTTCCCCCTCTGTCTTGAGCAGTTCATTCAGTGGCCTGGCAATTCGGGCAAACCCCTCCACGAACCTCCTATAATAGGAACAGAACCCCAAGAAGGATCTGAGTTCGGTTACCGTGGTAGGCCGTGGCCAGGAAGTAACTGCCTCCAACTTCTCGGGGTCGGTGGCCACCCCTTCTTCAGACACTATGTGTCCCAGATAGTTAACTGAAGATTGGTAGAACCAACACTTCTCGGACGAAAGCTTGAGTCCCTCCTCACTGAGTCTTCTCAAGACTTTCTCCAGCCTCTCTTCATGTTCTTCCAAGGTCCTCCCAAAGACAATGACATTGTCTAAATACACATGTCTCCTACAGTCTTTTCCATGAGACGTTGGAAGGTGGCTGGGGCTCCTAAAAGTCCCTGGGGCATTCGGTCGAATTCAAAGAATCCCACTGGGGTTATGAAGGCTGTCTTCTCCTTGTCCTCCGGATGCATAGAGATCTGATAGTATCCACTCTTGAGGTCCATAACGCTGAACCACTTGGCTCCAGACAAGCTCTGCAGGGCATCCTCTATCCTCGGAGTGGTGTACTGGTCAGGGATGGTTCTCCTGTTGAGGGTCCTGTAGTCGATGCACAACCTCAACGATCCATTCTTCTTTCTGACCACTACTATCGGGGAGGCATAGGGACTTCTAGATTCCCGGATCACACCGGTCCGCTTGAGTTCCCCGAGTTGTTCCCTCAGATCTTCCAGGTCTGCTAGTCGGACTCGCCTGACCCTCTCCCGGAAGGGCTTGTGTTCTTGGAGGCAAATATGGTGGGTGGCACTCCTTGCACACCCCACATCGAACTCATCTTGGGAGAAGATCTTCTTCCACCTGGCCAACTGGGCCTTGGCTCTCTCTTTCCAAGCCCTGGCCAGATTTGGGTTTTCCATGGAGAGCTTCTCCCAAACGTTCCCTTCTTCTCCTGTCTTCTCCACTTCTGACAAGGCAACCGGGGCAGCAGGGCTCACCTGGCCCAGTAACATCCTGGCAGGGATCTCCATGGGACCATCCGTAGTGTTCCTGACACTCACAGGGACCTTATAGTGGGCCTTCTTCAGAGCCCTCAGCGGGACCACTTCTGGGATTACTTCTAAGCCCGAGTGTTCCCCCCTTGGGTCGGGCTCCAACATAACAAAGGGTCCAGGTTGCTCCCAAGTAAGCTTCACAGTGGCTCTGAGACAGGTTACTTCACCGGGCTGCAACACTACCCCCTTCCTTTCAAGTCTCCAGACCTTCCCCACTCCCTCTTCCGGGGCCTTCTGCTCCAAGACTAATCGCTGGTAGGCTGTCTTCAAGATGGGATGGATCTTGGTGGCTGCCAGGTCCTTCCTTTGTGCAGGAGGGGTCAGGAGTCTCCGGACCAGGTCCGTGTTTGTCCCTATTATTAAGGAACTCTTGTTGGCTCCAGGCGGCCGGGGGCACACAACTGCACACAACTGCCAGAGTGTCGAACACTTCAGCCTTCCCAGCCTTCCCAGCCACAGATGGGTCGAAGGTCAGTTTTATGGGCAGGTAGCCATCATAAGGGAAGCTCTGGGCCCAGATTCCCCATATTTCTAGTTCTTCTATCTTCTTGATGGGTAGGTGGCCCAAGTGTTTGTCATAAAAATCCCGGTATAACAGGGTCACCTGTGCCCCAGTATCCAAGATGGTTCTTGTGTAGACTCCCTCCACTTGAATGGGCACTATGGGCGATGGGCCCACCAGCTTCTCTGGATATGGCTGCAAAGGGGTTGCCTTTTGATCTTTGCATACTCCCTTCGGACTTCCTTTCTTCAATCTCCCATTGGATTTGAGTCTTTCTTGGGCTCGGTATGCATTGATTTTCTTTCCCTTAACAGGTGTACAGACCCGCTGAGGGACACTATGCTCTTTTTCTGGGGTGTATTCCCGCTGTGGGATACTGTGTTTCTTCTGAGGAGTTTTGTCCTCTCTTATCCTGGGCTTCTCATTCAGTTTGGAGCACACTGAAGATGATGGGCACCCGGTTGACTCCTTCACCGGGGCCCTCTGGAGTTTCCCGCCGGCTTTTTCTTGGGACTGGAACATACAGCTGCAATATGGCCAATTCCTCCACAGTTAAAACAGATCACATCCCCCCAATCTTGTAATCTTGTAGGGGGGTGGGCACTGAAGCGTCCGAGAACAACTCCTTGTTTGGTCCCTCTTTTTCTGGAACCCTTTTGCCATCAGAGAGGTCAGCATCTCTAACACCTGAGACATCTGTGATTTCAAAGCGTCTACTACTTCTGGATCTCTTTCTTTGGTCATCACTGAGTTGACTATCACTGGTGCAGAAGAGGTATGTGCCTTGATCACTTGTTGATCCATCTGTAGTGACTCCTCATCTCTGATGATTTTTATCAGATCAGAGTAAGTCAGTGACATTCCCCCCCCAAGGTTTTCAGGTGAAGCCAAACTGGATCCGAGCGCAACATCCCCTTTAACACCTGCTTCATTCTTGCCGCATCTGTGTCTTGGGGCAACATCCCTTTTCTTTCTCGTACATCACGGGACACAGAGCGACATAGTCATTACTAATGGGTTATATAGATACCGTCAGGTGCTGGCACTGGCAACTTCCAAAACCGGAAGTACCCTCCCCTATATAAGCCCCTCCCATCAGGGAGCACCTCAGTTTTTTGCCAGTGTCTAAGGTGTTGGCCAAGAAGAAACATGTGTTTTTCACTGAGCTTGCGTACAGGTTCTTTTGGGCCTCAGTAAGCTATTCCGGATCCGACCAAAAAAGCTTCATAGCTAAACGGTCGGTACCCGGGCCTTGCAGAGAAGAGCAAGGTTTTGCCTGTAATGCTTCTCTTAGGAGAGCTGGACCCTGGGATCCAGAGCTCTGGTCATACCCACGACCAAGATGTTTTCTGTGCAGGGTGCTATACAGGTCCAGGGGAGTGGAATCCTTGGGAACCCGGTCCCTGAAGGTTTGATTACAATGCCTGCCGTGATAGGTGAAGTTTGGGCTTTTGTGGACCAAACAAAGTCCTGCGGCGGGGAACAGGTAAGTGGGGGCCCCCAGGAACTTGGTTCTATTGGGGGACCCCCAAGCCTAATTTGTCTTTCTGTCTGTTACCTAATGGTATTCCCACAAAATTCTGTGCATGCCTGTAACTACTAAAAAAATGTAATAATTTTTAATGGTGGTCAAGAAAAAAAAAAAAAATTTTTTTTTTTTTATATATTTAATATATTAGACTGCGGTACCTGTGTTTGTCCACTAGAGGCCGCTGTGGAATGTTTTCTTGTCATGTGGACTAGTTTCTTCTCAGCAGAGCAAGTCCAGGCAGATGGTGAGTTCTCTTATGGGAAACTGCTTCCTCTGCCATGTTGCAATGCTCGTCCATCCCCCGGCCTGCGGCAAAGAGGGGCCCTGGCTCTTGTCCCTAGTTTCCATTTTTCGAAATTAGCGCCAAAGGCCCACGTGGCCGCGCGCGTGCGCGTGCACGCGCCTCTATATATAGAGGTGAGCCGGACAAGGGGGCGGAGCCTGGGGGATGACGCTCTGTGCGCGCCGCAGCGCTTCTGCGCATGTGCGGGCGTCCCAGCATGTTAAAAATCACAATTTTGTGTGGTGAGCTGGCTATGAAGTACAGAGACAGAGCTGGCAACATTTAAAAAAGGGCATACAGCAAGCGGTTGATACAGGCATCCCCTAGAAAGGCACATTAGTAGACACCAACTGTTTCTTATAGCAGCATTTATGCTAGACTATTGTCAGTAACTGGTGTATTTCGGCTGGAATACCTCAGCTTTGTGGCTTAGGAATATGCCGTCTAAAAACTCCGGGACTAGAAATTCCAGGAGGAATAGGGGGTCTCCATCGGGCTCTGAGGATCTTGGGCATGCTTTGGCTGCACCAGTCTCCCCTGAAGAATCAGAGGTTAGTGACCGTAGAGCACCCTCAGGAGTACCTGGTACTGTGGCTGTCCTCAGTTCACCTGCTCCTGTGTATGTAACAGAGGAGGTTTTTTCCTCAGCTCTGGGAGGGCTGGAAGAGAGATTGTCAGCATTGATCGCGGCTTCCCTGTCACAGGAGAAAAGCGCCCGATCTCCGTCTCCTCCCTCAGAGTGCCTGTTAACAGAGCAACAGTCCCATACAGGGATCGACCTACCTGAAGGGGATCAGGATGAGGTCGATTCGGTTGTAGAGGAATCAACAGTGGAAGAGCCGTTCTCAGCATCACATGCTGAAAGGTTATGGGTTCAGTCCCTGACTAATATGGTCCGATCAGCATCTAAAATGCCACTTGCGGAGCCATCATCCACTTCTGTCTCCTCGTTGGGGTCGCTAAAAGCTCCCCAGACTGTTTGTTCCTTTCCGATCCATCCTTTACTGGAAGGGCTCATTTACCAGGATTGGGAGCATCCTGACAAAATATTTACTCCCCCTAAGAGATTTCCGGTGGTCTATCCCATGGAGGATAAGTTCATCAGAAAATGGAAGGTCCCTACAGTGGACGCAGCCATCTCTTGTGTGAATAAATCACTGACATGTCCGGTGGATAATGTCCAAATGTTCAAGGACCCAATAGATAAAAAATTGGAGTCCTTATTAAAATCTGTTTTTTCTACAGCAGGATTGGTGACACAACCAGCAGTGGCAGCTATTGGGGTCTGCCAAGCAGTGAAGGATCAGTTGAAACAGGTCTTAAGGGACTTGCCAGATCAGCAGGCTCTTGCCCTAGCTGATCTACCTAGAGCCTTATGCTTTGCGGTG
This sequence comes from Rana muscosa, assembly GCA_029206835.1. Classification (NCBI taxonomy): domain Eukaryota; kingdom Metazoa; phylum Chordata; class Amphibia; order Anura; family Ranidae; genus Rana; species Rana muscosa. The sequence continues at coordinate 76,308,214 of CM055128.1, forward strand.
GACGCCATAAAGGATTCAATCCATCAGGCCTCCCGCCTTACGCTGTCTGTAGTACATATGCGCAGGCTTCTATGGCTCAAAAACTGGTCTGCTGAAGCTCCCTGTAAAAAATTGCTGGTCAGCTTCCCATTTCATGGTGAGCGCTTATTCGGGGAAGACCTGGACAAGTATATCCAGAGAATTTCCAGCGGTAAAAGTACACTTTTGCCGGTTAAAAATAGAGTTAGAGGTCCCTCTTTTAAGAGGCCGGCTTCTCCAGTCCCTAGGACATCGGCTGTGAAACAGTTCCGACGGCCTCCTCGGTCAAATCCCGGAGGTAAAAATCAGGGACAGTTGCAGGGTAACAAGAAGCCCTGGAGCAGGAGAGGTACAAAACCTCCCCCAAAGTCAAATGCATGAAGGGTTGCCCCCACTCAATCGGGTGGGGGGAAGACTTCAGTTGTTCACAGAGACCTGGCGGGACACGATCCGAGACAGATGGGTGCTCTCCGCAGTAAATCTGGGATACAAATTGGAGTTAAAAAACTCCCCTCCTTCCCGCTTTATAAGGTCAAACGTGCCAAGGGATCCCCAGAAGAGAGGATCCCTCCTGTTGGCACTGGAACAATTATTGCTCCAAGCAGTAATTATAGAGGTTCCCCTGGAAGAATGGGGGTTCGGGTTTTACTCAAACCTCTTTACAGTTCCGAAGCCAAACGGGGACGTGAGGCCCATATTAAATCTAAAAGGGCTAAACAAATTCCTACATATCAGGACTTTCCGGATGGAGTCGATCCGATCGGTGGCCACTGCCCTACAAGGGGAGGAATGGTTAGCCTCGATCGACATCAAAGATGCTTATTTGCACATTCCCATCTTTCCAGCCCACCAAAAATTTCTACGCTTTGCAGTAGAAGGGCGCCATTTTCAGTTCAGAGCCTTACCCTTCGGTCTGGCCACAGCACCAAGAGTGTTCACAAAAATTCTGGCCCCATTATTGGCCAATCTAAGGACACGAGGTGTAACGATAATGGCATATCTAGACGACTTGTTGCTGATAGACCACTCAGTGGAAAAACTAGAAGTGGTTGTTCACGAGACAATCAAGTTTCTGGAATATCACGGTTGGATTATCAACCGAGACAAGTCAGCCCTAAAACCAGTCAAAAGTCTGGAATACTTGGGGCTAAGGCTGGATTCAGACCAGAGAAAAATTTTCTTGCCTCAAGAAAAGGGGTCGTCTTTGAGAGATTTGATCCACTTAGTGGGTTCAAAAAGACAGCCATCCATACGCCTGTGCATGAGGCTGCTGGGAAAAATGGTGGCATCATTCGAAGCAGTACCCTACGGTCAATTCCATTCAAGGAAATTGCAAAGGGCCATACTGTCAGCCTGGAACAAAAAAGTTCAGGCTCTGGACTTACCAATGTCCTTGTCCCCTTCCGTTCGCAAGAGCCTCCGCTGGTGGTTGGTTCCCCAGAATCTGGAAAGAGGGAAATCCTTCGGTACGATTTCCTGGAAGGTGGTCACTACAGATGCCAGCCTTATAGGCTGGGGAGCAGTACTGGAGCAATGGTCTCTCCAGGGCAAGTGGTCAGAAGCAGAAAAGGCCCTGCCCATCAATCTCTTAGAGATACGAGCAGCCCGGTATGCCCTAGTAGCATGGACATCCAAACTCCAAGGGTCCCCTGTCAGAGTTCAATCAGACAATGCCACAGCAGTGGCATATATCAATCGTCAGGGGGGCACCAGGAGTCGTGCAGCCCAAAGGGAAGTAAATTACATCCTGAGATGGGCAGAAAGATATGTCCCAGCCATATCTGCGGTATTCATTCCAGGAGTGGAGAATTGGAAGGCGGACTTTCTAAGTCGCCAACAATTATGCCCAGGGGAATGGTCCCTTCATCCCGAGGTTTTCCGGACAATATGTCAGCGGTGGGGAACACCGGATGTAGATCTGCTAGCATCCAGATTCAACACAAAAGTGGACAGGTTTGTCTCTTGGACAAGGGATCCCCTAGCGTGCGGCTCGGATGCCCTAGTGTTCCCTTGGGATCAGTTCAAGCTGATATATGCATTTCCACCGCCACAATTGTTACCTCGATTACTCCGCAGAATCAGGGTAGAAAAGAAACCAGTGATTCTGGTGGCTCCAGCGTGGCCCCGAAGAGCATGGTACGCGGAGATTGTAAAAATGTCTGTGGGGAGTCCTTGGACCCTCCCACATCGTCCAGACCTGCTTTCGCAAGGACCGATATACCACCCTTCCTTACCAGCCCTAGGTTTGACGGCCTGGCTATTGAAGCCCACATTCTAAAAAAGAGAGGGCTCTCTAATTCTGTGGTATCTACCATGATCAATGCCAGGAAGCCGGTATCCAGGCAGATCTACTATAGAATCTGGAAGGCGTACATCGCCTGGTGTGAGGCCAAGAAATGGCATCCACGTAAATACGTAATAGGTAGGATTCTGGACTTCCTACAATGGGCTGTAGATAGGAAGCTTGCCTTGAGTACTATCAAGGGTCAGATTTCGGCCTTGTCAATATTTTTTTCAAAGGCCCTTGGCTTCGCATTCACTAGTCAAAGCCTTTATACAAGGAGTGATGCGTATTAGTCCTCCGGTTAATATTCCCATATGTCCATGGGATCTAAACTTGGTTCTGTCGGTTCTACAGAAACAACCATTTGAACCATTACAGCATATTTCCTTGGTGCTTCTCACCAGGAAATTGATTTTTCTAGTAGCCATTTGTTCGGCTAAAAGAGTGTCGGAATTAGCAGCTATGTCCTGTAAGGAGCCATATCTGGTTATCCATAAGGACAGAGTAGTGTTACGTCCTCATCCAGCCTTTCTTCCTAAGGTGGTATCGAGTTTTCATTTGAACCAAGATGTGGTTCTTCCTTCTTTTTTCCCCAAACCTACTTCGGTAGAGGAAAAGTTATTGCATTCTTTGGATGTAGTAAGAGCAGTTAAAGCTTATCTAAAAGCCACTGCTCAGATTCGCAGAACGGATACTTTGTTTATTCTGCCGGAAGGCCCCAGAAAGGGTCAGGCAGCGTCAAAATCTACTTTAGCCAAGTGGATTCGACAGGTCATAATACAAGCCTATGGCTTGAGAAGGAGACCGCCTCCGTTCAAAGTTAGAGCGCACTCCACGAGAGCAGTTGGAACTTCATGGGCAGTGCATCACCAGGCCTCCCTGGCTCAAATCTGTAAGGCCGCAACATGGTCTTCAGTACACACGTTTACTAGGTTCTACCAGGTGGACGTTAGAAGTCAGGAGGATGTCGCCTTTGGGCGCAGTGTGTTGCAGGCCGCAAAAGATCCTCATGTCTGATAGCGCTCAGCTTATATATGGTGTATCCCCCCCCTCATTTGGCATTGCTTTAGGACATCCCATTAGTAATGACTATGTCGCTCTGTGTCCCGTGATGTACGAGAAAGAAAATAGGATTTTTATAACAGCTTACCTGTAAAATCCTTTTCTTGGAGTACATCACGGGACACAGAGCTCCCACCCCTCTTTAGGGACACTTATTGCTTTGCTACAAAACTGAGGTGCTCCCTGATGGGAGGGGCTTATATAGGGGAGGGTACTTCCGGTTTTGGAAGTTGCCAGTGCCAGCACCTGACGGTATCTATATAACCCATTAGTAATGACTATGTCGCTCTGTGTCCCGTGATGTACTCCAAGAAAAGGATTTTACAGGTAAGCTGTTATAAAAATCCTATTTTTTCAACACGATTTTGCAAAGCATCTTGTTCAGTCTTCTCACATACTCCGAAAGCTTCTCATTCGGCTTTTGAAAAGTATGTTCGAATTGGTACACTAGCTCTGTCACCTTTTCTAGCTGACCGAACTCCTCTTGTAACATGGCTAAACAGTAATGAGCCGTGCAATCAGCATTGCCAAACCGGAAGCTTTTCACCGCTTCTGCAGCCGCGCCTTTCAAACTTTCTATCACGCGCTGTCTCCTCTGCGCTTCAGGCACCTCCCATGCCTCTACTGCTAGTAATGCCTGCTCAACCCAGGTATCGAAATCTTCTTCCCCTGCAGGGACAGGAAGCTTCCCTGAGAATGTCTTTAGCCTCCGGTAGCTAGCCTCTACATGTACCGTGTTCATTCTCTGGCATTTTGTTAGCAGATCCCCTAGGGCATTTATTAATTCTGGTGCTATGGTAGTGACCGGTGCCGCCGGATGCGTCGCCCTCTCTCTCTTTTCAAGTGAGACACAGGGTGTCCCTTGCGGTGATCCCGTTGGGGATGGCTCCTTCTTCACTGTCATTGCGTGCGCCAACTTATAAGTTCTATTGTCTGGCGTCCGCACACATTTGTACTTAAAGGTCTCCGGCATTCCGTCCCACCATTCTATCAGCGCATACTGATACGAGATGTTTGGGTCTGACTTCATGTCCATCACCCATGATCTGGGGACAGTGACACCACAAGTTTCTCTACCGTCTCTGTTGACCATTCCTCTCCTGGGAGGCTGATGACCACCGACTGATCTGGTTCTGCCTTAACTGCTTCGCACCATGCTTTAACCTCTAATGGGTCCATGCCGGTATTTTTGACCTGTTCACCTGCTGTATCAGGATCCCGGACTCTGAGCCCCCACGTGTAGCGCTACCCCCAGCTAATAGAGCCGCTGGTTTTAATTTTTGGGCCTTGAGTACAGCTCCACCAACCCCCGGCAATCTACTCAACCCACTTATGGCACAGTTAGTCTAGGGGTGTTATCTATCACAATCTATACCTGATTGTACACACACCTCAACTATATTAAGAGGCAAGCACTATGTGCAATGATAACACACTGATAGTAAGCGGTAAAGTATAACTGTTTTACTTTTGGTTAAAAGGCATAGGTTAAAACATAACACATAACTTGCTTACAAAGCCCTGCAGCTTCTGATATAGTATACACTAATAGCACAGTGCGGTTATACACCACGTGCAGCTATTAGTATCTATGCGCCCTGTGGTGCACCAAACAATATTCTCCCCCCGGTCAGGCCTGACACAGATTTAACTCAGTCCTTAGAATAACGCTTTCTTCGCATGCAACTTGAACGGTGGTGCACATACAGGGAACAACACTTGTAATCCACAGAGTAGGCAATCAAAAAGAACAGTTCACTGAAGACCACTCACTCAGTTCTGCTACTAGTCTCCAGTGAAATAGCAAATAAAGGCCGGTGGGCCAAGGCAGTCTCTAGGCCTAGCAACAGTACAGCCTATTGAATTGAGCAGGTGCTCGCTCACCACTCCGGACGCGATCCCAGTCCAGGACTTCCACCACGGTGTCTCCGCACACAGCATCTGAACGATCGGGTCTCTGATCCGACGAATCTCAGCAACTTGAAGAAAGTCAGATGCCACCCAGGCTGGCAACAAGGTGGAAGGCTCTTTGGAAGTTGTATCAGGCCCCAGGCTTCAGGCCTGACACTCCAGCAGATCCGCACAGGAAGCCGCGCAGTGTCCAAAGAGGCCGAGCTTAGCCGCGCCTCCTCCTTTTATCTCCCCACCCACAAGTCTCTGTGCTAGCAACATTGCACCCTGGGTGCCAAACGGGGTTCTGGGAAATGCAGTCCTAGAGTCTTAAAGGAGACCCCGCTACATATATATATATATATATATATATATATATATATATATATATATATGGAAAAATAATCATGTGAAAAGCCCAAAATCATACAATATCATGGACGCACATGAAAAGTCCAAACATAAAAGGTATATGGAATGGTTTGCACATCCAACCTACTGTGGAGCAAGGTAACCAAAGTAACCATTCATGAGTCCCTGAAATAGTTCAATGTAACATATTTAATCCCATAGATTTGATCACAGGGCGATGGAAATCCTAAAATGCAATGTTGGAGCTGGAATGTGCAGGGAATTATTTATACACAGCACCCGGAGATGTTCATCCAACACCAGGGAAGGGGGGTGAATACTCTTACCCCAAGTCGTGGATGCACACGCTAGCGGCCGTGGGTCAAACAGGCAAAAACGATCCACACGGGCACACACTCCAGCTGGAACTCCTGTAGAAGGATTGGTGTACGTCTATCTACACTTGCATTCAAAGGGCCAGCAATGACACAGAGATTTGGGCCGTGATGATGAGGTTCCTGGTAAGGTGGTTCACTTTATCTCCAAAGAGCAGCATGGATCATAAGGAAAGAAAAAAAGGCCTCCAGTTGTGCAGATGAATCCCAGGTTTAAAAATGTATTTAACCACTTGAGGCCCAGAGGCTGTCATATGATGTCCTGGGCTTTGTGGGGCTATATCTGAATGATGCCTGCAGCTACAGGCATCATTCAGATATTGGCATCTTCAGACGGCGATTCCCTACACCATAGGAACAATCATAGCGGCTGTTCCACCAGTGCTTCTATCGACTCACCTGTGCGATCTGTGAATCAGAGAACTGATCCACCGTCCCCGGATGCTGATCATGGAGATTTCCGGTGGACCAGATGGTCGCTGGAGTCTCTATGATCGTCGGAGCCCGGGCACGATGTTATGACGTCACGCCTGGCCTCTGCATTCAAAAAAACGGCGCCGCCTCGGCTGGAAAGCGGTGATCAATTTATTTATTTTTAGGCTTCCCAGCCTAGAGGTGAGATGTGGGGTCTTATTGACCCCATATCTTACTGTAAAGAGGTCCTGTCATGCCATATTCCTATTACAAGGGATGTTCACATTTCTTGTAATAGGAATAAAAGTGATCAAATTATTTATTTATTTTTTAAAAGTGTAAAAAAAATAAAATAAAGTAAAATTAACAATAATACATTTTTTTTTTTTAAAGTGCCCCTGTCCCCATGTACTCGCACGCAGAATCGAACGCATGCGTAAGTCCCGCCCACATATGAAAACGGTGTTCAAACCACACATGTGAGGTGTCGCCGTGAACGTTAGAGCGAGAGCAATAATTTTAGCCCTAGACCGCCTCTGTAACTCAAAACATGTAACCAGTAAAAAAAATTAAAGCGTCGCCTATGGGGATTTTTAAGTACCGAAGTTTGGCGCCATTCCACGATCGTGTGCAATTTTGAAGCATGACATGTTAGGTATCTATTTACTCGGCGTAACTTCATCTTTCACATTATGCAAAAAAATTGGGCTAACTTTACTTTTCTTTTTTTTTTTTAAAGCATGAAAAAAAAACGTGCTTGAAAAATTGCTGCGCAAATACTATGCGAGATAAAAAAATGCAATGACCGCCATTGTATTCTCTAGGGTCTCTGCTAAAAAAACATATAGTGTTTGGGGGTTCTATGTAATTTTCTAGCAAAAAATAGCAAAAAAAATATGATTTTTACATGTAGGAGCGAAGTGTCAGAATTGGTCTGGGCCTGAAGTGGTTAAATAAAAAAAGTATAAAATTGTACAAACATTGCATCAGATGTGTACACAAGGTGATCACAAAATCGATAAAAAGTAAGCGTGGTGTATAGAGCCTGCCATCGCTGGCCCTTTGGATGCAAGTGTAGACGTACACCAATCCTTCTACAGGAGTTCCAGCTGGAGTGTGTGCCCGTGTGGATCGTTTCTGCCTGTTTGGTCCACGGCCGCTGGCGTGTGCGTCCACGACTTGGTGTCAGAGTATTCACCTCCCTTCCCTGGTGTTGGATGCACATCCCCGGGTGCTGTGTATAAATAATTTCTTGCACATTCCAGCTCCAACATTGCATTTTAGGATTTCCAACGGCCTGTGATCAAATCTATGGGATTGAATATGTTACATTGAACTATTTCAGGGACTCATGAATGGTTACTTTGGTTACCTTGCTCCACAGTAGGTTGGATGTGCAAACCATTCCATATACCTTTTATGTTTGGACTTTTCATGTGCGTCCATGATATTATATGATTTTGTGTTTTTCACATGATTATTTTTATATATATAATATATATATATATATATTGTGGCAGAGCGAGGCTCTGTCCCAATGAAAGTGAAGATAAAAGGGACACAGGGTTTGCATATCTGCAGACTGCAGGACTACAGAGTGTAGAATTTAAATGGAGGAAAATGCTCTGTCAGTTTTCTCCAGGTTTTCCTACTTTAGTATGGGACTCTGTAGTTTGGAGATCCCTAAGAGACTTGGGTGGGACGGGATCTCCAACCCTGTGTCTGGGTCTTGTGGACAGCCAGCATGGTGTGTTCTCAGGTGCACACAACCAATATAATGAGGGGCTGGTGAGAGCAGAGAATGGAGGATGGTGGAGAGTGAGCAGCTTGCTAACTGCTGTGTGAAGCCAGACCTATGTTTGGAGCAGTGGCTGATAGTGAGTGTCTCTGTGTGAGGATAAACGCTGTATGTGTTGAAGGGCGTTAAAGCTGTGTGCGTCCAAGGAGCCAGAAGCTGTGTGCATTAAGGGACTTCAAGCTGTGTGCGTTTAAAAAGCCCAAAGCTGTGTGCATCCAAGACTGTGAGACTGGAAGATCTGGTGGTTTAAGGTACCAGTACCTAAAGCAAGCGGAGGAACTGCTAACAAGCGAGCCAGGTGGCTTGGTATGTTTTTCTTATTTTTGGACTGCTAAATGAAGTTAAACCCCTGCGTGGGAATCCTGAATGGACATTTTGCTTTTGTTTTTCTGTTTAAATAAACGTGGGCTACCAGGTCCTTAACTTGAATGCCTGTCTGATATGGACTCACTGCATAAAAATGCATCTATCCACTTGAGCTAAAACACCCCAATATCACAATATATATATATATATATATATATATATATATATATATATGTGGCAAGGTGTTGCTTTAAGGAGCCCAAAAAGACTACCTTACCCAGTGTGCAATGGGATACCCACAGTTCCTTTGGGCCCGGGGCAAGGTCTGCTGGGGTTGGACTATATAAGGAGGGGCGGAGCAGCACGGGGCCCTCTTTGGACATCGCCCGCCTAGCAAGTGAACTTTGTGCTGGGTCTATTGTTCCGGACTAGGCCCGAGAGCTGGGCCCTGTGGATCCAAAGAGCCTTCTACTCTTCATGGAAGAACCCCAGAGACGTCTCGTGTATCTACCTTCCAAGGCCTATCGGGAGGATCGGAGACTCCGGGTATCGTGAGACTGTGTGTGGGACACACAGTGGTGGAAGTCGGCCGCACGGACTGGTTCGGTTGGGTGAGAGAGCACTTGCTCGAAGATTCTTTAGTTAATCTTTAGGCCCAGTGCCTTTTCTGCTCAGGGCCCATCATTATCAAGTTGAGCTGCGCACCAGAGGGACAGTGTGCCGTGCAGCCTTAGTTGAATCCCTTGACGCACATTCAGCAGCTAATTGTTTTACACCCTGTGGATTACAAATAACCTACAAAGTGCACCACCATTGCTAGCGAAGATCCTTCTCTACAAAAACATTGTGAATTAGGTAGTCAGGCCTGACTGTATAGAGTTGAGACACTGCTGGACGCCATCTTGCCCACGTGGGGGAAGCTTGCAAGCGGGGTCTATTGATTGAAGGGCATGGGATTGAGGGGATCGTGTACCTGTTTTATATGCTGACTAGTTCTTATTGCAGGGCTCTGCATGAACTACTGTTTAATCTGATATTTTATTCTATTCAGTAAACGCATTAGTGATTAAGCAGACACTTTGTCTGGTGTGATTACTGTACAGAAGAGACGGTTAGTTCAGCAAGTAAATATTACTGTGTATGTTATCTGCGCATTTTCAGTGCGCACATTGGTATAAAATGTTCATTCATTTATTTCACTAATTAATATTATATATTGAGCACTCACTTCTGGATACCTATTCAGGGTTCTTATTCTACCTATCCCAACGCATCTTCAGTGTCACTTACAATTCTACTTCCTCCTCTCCTCATCCCTTCTCTGTCGGGGTCCCCCAAGGTTCTGTTCCTGGACCTGTTCCTGGACCTCTCTTATTTTCAATCTACACCTCTTCCCTGGGTCAGCTGATTCCCTTACACGGCTTTCAAAATCATTTCTACGTTGATGACACCTAAATCTATCTCTACACCCCTCATCTCACTCCAAAAGTTTAAAAAATAGACGTTTTTACGGGAGCGGTGATTTTAATAATGCTTAAAATGAAAAAATAAAAGTGAAATTTTCCTTTAAATTTCCCTAAGAAATGTGGACACCCAAGTGTAGGGATGAGCTTCGAGTTTGAGTCGAACTCATGTTCGACTCGAACATTGCCTGTTCGCCCGTTCGCCGAACAACGAACAATTTGGGGTGTTCGCGGCAAATTCGAAAAGTCTATGGGAGAAATCTAAAGTGCTAATTATAAAGGCTTATATGCAAGTTATTGTCCTAAAAAGTGTTTGGGGACCTGGGTCCTGCCCCAGGGGACATGTATCAATGCAAAAAAAAGTTTTAAAAACTGCCGTTTTTTTAGGAGCAGTGATTTTAATAATGCTTAAAATGAAACAATAAAAGTGAAATATTCCTTTAAATTTCGTACCTGGGGGGTGTGTATGATATGCATGTAAAGTGGCGCATGTTTCCCGTGTTTAGAACTGTCTCTGCACAAAATGTAATTTTTGAAGGAAAAAAAGTCATTTAAAACTCACTTGCGGCTATTAATGAATTGTCGGCTTTTATCAATACATAGAAAAGTCATTGATAAAAAAAAAGCGTGGGGGTTCCCCCAAATTCAATTACCAGGCCCTTCAGGTCTGGAATGGATATTAAGGGGAACCCCCCTGCAAATTAAAAAAAAAATGGTGTGCGGTTCCCCCTAAATATCCATACCAGGCCCTTCAGATCTGGCATGGATTTTAAGGGGAACTCCAACCCAAATGTAAAAAAAAATGGCGTGGAGTCCCCCCAAAAATCCATACCAGACCCTTATCCGAGCATGCAACCTGGCCGGCCGCAGGGGAAGAGAGGGGGACGAGAGAGCGGCCCCCCCTCCCTCCTGAACCGTACCAGGCCACATGACCTCAACATGGGGAGGATGTCCCCATGTTGATGGGGACAAGGGCCTCATCCCCACAAACCTTGCCCGGTGGTTGTGGGGGTCTGCGGGCAGGGGGCTTATCGAAATCTGGAAGACCCCTTTAACAAAGGGGACCCCCAGATCCCGGCCCCCCCTATGTGAATTGGTAAGGGGTACATTGTACCCCTACCATTTCACGAAGAAAGTGTAAAAAAAAAATGTAAATAAAAACACACCAACACCTTGGAAAAGTCCTTTATTAAAAAAAAAGGAAAAAGGAGGGATTGGGGATTTGGGGTCTTATAGACACCAGATCTCTCCATAAAGAGTAGCTGTCACGTCCCTGTTGCTGTCATAACAATGTTCAAAAAATGAAAGGGACAGTGTAAAAAAACAAAAAAATTATTAATGAATTAATAATTAAGAAAAAAAATGTAAACTGCCCCAGTCCCCCTGTGCTAGTGCGCAAACCGTGACTTTTCCACACATGAGGTATCGCCGCAAACGTTGGATCATGGGCAGTAATTCTAGCACTAGACTGCCTCTGTACATCTAAAGCGGTAACCTGTAAAGGCTTTTAAAGCGTTGCCTATAGATAGTAAAATTTACATTGTTTGGGCGTGCGCAATTTTAAGGCATGACATGTTATATATCTATTTGCTCGGCGTGACATCATCTTTTATATTGTACAAAATTTTTTATTATATATTGTGTTTTTTTGCATTAAAATTTTTTAAAAGTTTATTTTTTCCCCATAAATTGTGTTTGAAAAACTGCTGCGCAAATACCGCGTGACATAAAAAATTGCAAAACCCACCAATTTATTCTCTATGGCAGCGGCTTTAAAATTCATATAATATTTGGGGGTTCTGACTAAGTTTCAACAACAAAAACTGATTTTCACATGTAAACAAAAAGTGCCAGAAAATGCCTGGTCTTCAAGTGGTTAAAGAGGAACTAAAGGGAGGATACTCAACTTCCCAACACTCTCTTGCTTGTGTCAGCATATCCTCCTCTGTGCTGGGTTTCAGCAGTCTTTACTGACACAGGATGACATCACTCCTGCACATTCGCAGAAGCTAGTCAACCTAAAGCACAGAATCGGCCCGGCTACTGTAAGCTGAGCTGAGCATGCGCAGCTCAGTTTACAGTCCAGGACTGCTGTGAGCAGGCACTGAATGCTTCTTCTGCAATAAAATGCCTGTCTGCTTACACTGTATTATAGCAGAACTTTAGTTTTTAGTCTAGTGAAAGCTCTCAATTTTGAAGTTCCCCTTTTTGTCTCATTGACAATAGTGACCAGGACAAATAAAGAGAGTGAATCCCCCCAATTGGAACACAGAAAGTAACACAAGTACCACGCACCCCGGTCCTATATATAGTACCCAAGATCCACAAGAATAAAGATAACCTTCCAGGCCGACCCATTATTAGTGGGATTGGCTCACTCTATTCCAGAGTAGGAGAATATCTGGACATCTACTTACAACCCTTGGTCACTCAAGGAAGGTCTTATTTGAAAGACAGTAGAGAACTTATCAAATCCCTGTCCTCTATAGAAGTGACGGATTTGACATTGATGGTTACTGTAGACATCGAGTCTCTATATACTAATATCAAACAGGAGGATGCCATTGTGGCGGTGAAATTGGCACTTATGGGGGAATCAAAGTTACCAAGGGATCAAATATATTTTTTGGTGGATGGACTCAAGAAAGCCATGGGTAATAATTACTTTTGGGCACAGGGTAGATTTTTCAATCAAATTAAGGGTGTAGCAATGGGGGCTCGCTATGCCCCCAGTGTAGCTAATTTGGTACTCAACAAGTGGGAGGGAGAAACTATCTTTAATGACACCTCCAGGTCCTTGGTTTATTATAAAAAATATATTGATGACATTATATTGTTGTGGGAGGGGTCCCAATCATCATTAGAATCTTTTTTACTAAGCATGAATATTAATCAATATGGCCTCAGATTTACAGCAGAGAGTAGTTTGATCTCCATTAATTATTTGGATTTAACCTTGGTTAAAAATGGGAACCATGTGGGCACGAAGACTTACTTCAAAACCACTGATAGGAATGCATTCGTGCCTACTTCCAGTTGCCACCACCCTCAGTGGCGGGGGGCTATACCCAAAGGGCAATACATGCGCATTAGACGCAACTGCGATAATTTAAACGACTTTGAATCACAGGCAGCTACCCTAACTGAGAGGTTCATGGAAAAAGGCTATCCCCAACAAACACTTACCAAAACTAAGAATGACGTCTCAGTTATGAATAGAGAAGCACTTCTGCTATCTAATAAGAAACCTCCCTTTTCAGGGGATTTAGCCTTCCTTTTGGGATTCCATAGGCAGTATAGAAGTGTAGAGAAAACTTTCAAAACATTCTGGCCTATTCTGTTAAAAGATGTAGATTTAGTAAAAGTTTTACCTCCCAAACCCAAATTCATTTATAGGAGGGCTCCGGGGTTAAGGAACATGATTGCACCTAATGGACCCTCCTAAGAAAGCTCAAACCTTTTTGGATGGATCAGGATTCCACTACTGTACCTGATGTAAATCCTGCCAGAATACTACAAGACACACAAAGAAGATTAGTAAGTTTAAGTCCAATGTAACCCAGCAGGAATTTACTATCAAACCTCTTATCACTTGTTACTCTAAGCATGTCACATATGTTTTGGAGTGCCCTTGCTCCCTCCAGTATGTGGGGAGATCACCACAGCCATATCTTCAGTACCATCCCCCATATCTCAGTAGCAAGTATATCTTGCTGAAAGCGTTATTTGACCTCTTTTTTGACTAAAAGGGTCAACACCTTCTGGTAAGCTGCCATCCATATTCTGAGCACTATTGGGTGTCATTTTTCAGTCGGTGAAGGTGGATCAATTTGTCACTATTTTGGTTTCTGCCATATATGATGATCACAGAATACCTTTGAATGATTTCTACATGCATCAAGCACTTTATTTAAGGACTGTATTCAGTTTACAAATACATGGACACCATTTGCAGATATTTTTACTGCTTTTATTGTTTTATTGTTTTTATTGTTTGATAATAGCACCAGGGATTTAAGCACTATTGTACTATTTTAGGGGCTAAATCCCCCAGCACTATCACCATTGAATCCCTTAGGGGTACATTGTAAGTTTTGTTTGCCTAGGTAGGCTGGTGTTTGTATAATCATTATTTGTCATTAATTGTGATAGGTATTATCACTAGTTTTTGTTATTTAAAGCCCCCACCCTTATCTTTCTTATAATTTATCTCAGAATACCACTGTAGATTTGGGGAGCAGCTTTTTAATTTTCTATTTTTATTGTTATTTTATATTATTCACATTTGGCACAGGTTACATATATTTTCTCACAGACAGTAATACAAATGTGAAAAAAGGATTTCCAAAACTGAAAAAAATGTTGCCTGTATAAAAACTTTACTTTCACTAGCAGTGCAGAACAGAGGACAGAGAGACAGTGCAAATGATCTTGATAAACTGGCATACATGGTATTCTTTTTATTCCTTTATCTACTTTATGTAGCACACTCTGGTGTGTGCTACTAGTGTTGAGAGCAGAAAAAAGCATATTCTGACCAGAAATAACCTGTCATTGAATTGGGTCAGGGTTACTATAGGCCAGGGCTGGATGACTGATCCTGGAAGCTTTCTGGTGCCTCCCCCTGGTGTCTGGAAGGTTGGAGAACCTTCTAGAATAAGAGAGCGGGGGTTAGGCAGATCTGTCATCAATATTTATGGGGCCTCAAGCCAATCTCCAAAGAGAGACAGTAAGTAGATCAGCACAGTGCAGGGACAGACAAGGGAGAGACCGCCATCTGCAGCAGGCCTCTCTTGAAGACCACATAGTGCCAAGTCTTCATCCAACCTTGCCCTGGGAGTTCTCCATGTGTGTAAGCCAGTCGGGCAGGATTGGGGCAGAAAGACAGTTAGGAGGACTGGGAGGAAGATCAGCCAGGTGTGGCTGGTGGTAGCCAGGTGGTCTAGCATTTTCTGCAAGCAAGTGGAGCTGGGATCAGTGGCCACAGTGAAGCAGAAGGGGGAATGTCATGGGTCCTTGAATGAACGGCTGGGCGAATGGGTTGACAGCCAACTCCAACCTTTAGTCATAGATCTTCCTGGATATTTACGAGACACAAAACAGCTCCTCATTAAACTCAGGGTTTTTCAATGGCTGGATCACTACAGATGGGTAACATGTGACGTGACTAGTTTATGTTCCAGTATCCCACACCACTTGGGCAGGGATAAGCCGAACACTCCCCTGTTCGGTTCGCACCAGAACCTGCGAACAGACAGAATGTTCGTGTGAACTTTAGAACCCTATTAAATACAATGGACTCGAACGTTCGAAATCTAAAGTGCTAATTATAAAGGCTAATATGCAATTTATTGTCCTAAAAAGTGTTTGGGGACCCGGGTCCTGCCCCAGGGGACATGTATCAATGCAAAAAAAGGTTTAAAAAATAGACGTTTTTACGGGAGCGGTGATTTTAATAATGCTTAAAATGAAAAAATAAAAGGTGAAATATTCCTTTAAATTTCGTACCTGGGGGGGTGTGTATGATATGCATGTAAAGTGACGCATGTTTCCCGTGCTTAGAACTGTCCCTGCACAAAGTGTCATTTTTGAAGGAAAAAAAGTCATTTAAAACTCACTCGCGGCCAGGGCCGGCCCTACCATGGGACCCGATGGTACCATTGTACCAGGCGGCACAATCAGGGGGGCGGCAAATTGCCGCCTGCCCGTTCCTCTCCCCCACTCCACCTATCACTGTGAAACAGCAGCAGCGGCATTGTAAAGAATACACTGTGCCTGCGGCTGCTGTGTGTGTTTGGGATTCAAAGCTCCTTCCTGTCTCTTCCCCCCTCCCTCCAGTCTCCTGCCGTGCGGGGTCCCTGTTATCTCCGACATCAACCTCCCCCTCCAGTCTCGTGCAGTGCGGGGTCCCTGTTATCTCTGACATCAACCTCTCCCCCTCCAATCACCAGTGCGGAGTGTTGTGAGAACTGGGGGGCGGAGCTCACTGTCTCCTGTCAGGCTGGCCAGAGGAAGGGAGGAGGTGAGCTGATTTTTTCTGGGAGAAGTTTTCTAGGGTGGATAGTAGTTGCTTTCAAGGTGGTTTTTTCTTCAGGAGATGCAGTGAAGGGTTAACAGAAGTTGACAGAAGAATCGGAGGAGATAGTGAGTTTGAGTGTGGGGGGGGGGGGGAGGGGGGTCTGCAGCAGCCCGATCACATTTGACAGATCACTTCTAAGCATGAAAAGTCTGTGCAAACATCCTCCAATCCAATTGTTCAGACTAGATAATGTGAAGTCATTTATAACCATTCATGTAACCTGTATATATGTGGTGAGTTCACACCTCTGATTGGACACTCAGAGCCTGGATACCACAGGGTTATATGAATGGTCATACATTACCTTCACATTATCTGGGTATACAGAGTGCTGGGAGCTCCATTACATAGATCTGTAGTACTGTTGTATGATTTATTGTTGTATGTTTTTAGTGGATGAGTTTTTTTTTTTATTATATACATCGCTATCTGACCACTTCTCAGCCCCCAGCTTGCATCACCCCCCCCAGACCACTTTATACAGACGTCACTCAGAGCTGCTTCCTACCCCCCCCCCCCATCATTTCATGGTCACTTTCCTTCCCCTATCTTCCCAACATCACTCCCTGGTCACCCCATAGACACAGCAAGAAATCCCTCCCCATTCTGCCACCGCCATACCCTCCGAAGTCCTCTCCTGTACCAACTGCACCCATCATACCCTCCGAACTCCTCCCCTGTACTAACTGCACCCATCATACCCTCCGAAGTCCTCTCCTGTACTAACTGCACCCATCATACCCTCCGAACTCCTCTCCTGTACTAACTGCACCCATCATACCCTCCACACTTCTCTCCTGAACATACCACCCCATCATACCCTCCACACTCCTCTCCTGTACTAACTGCACCCATAATACCCTCCGAACTCCTCCCCTGTACTAACTGCACCCATCATACCCTCCGAACTCCTCTCCTGTATTAACTGCACCCATCATACCCTCCGAACTCCTCTCCTGTACATACTGCCCCCATCATACCCTCTACACTCCTCTCCTGTACATACCGCCCCATCATCCCTTCCGCATTCCTCTCCTGTACATACTGTCCCCCATCATCCCCTCCACACTCCTCTCCTGTACAAACCGCCCCCCTCATACCCTCCCAACTCCTCTTCTATACATACTGCTCCATCATACCCTCCACACTTCTCTCCTATGCATACTGCCCCCATCATACCCTCTGCACTCCTCTCCTGTACATACTGCCCCCATCTTACCCTCTGCACTTCTCTTCTGCAGAACCCTGTGCATTCAGATGTAAAGGGGAACTCTGCAGATTCAGATCTGAAGGAGAACTCTGTTGACTCTGATATAAAGGGGGACTCTTGTGATTAACTCCATATGATTAGAAATTTTATTTAATCACAAAAATATATGTACAGTGTATACTAAATAAAAAAAATTAGCTGTGCATTGCTTTGTACAGAGGTAATGAATTTAATGTACTACAAAAAAATATATATATTGGCGTGCGCTGCTAATGTGTTCGGGTTTGGCTTGACGAAAAGGTGGCAACCCTACGCTGCACTGTGAGGCAAATTGTCGCCAACCCGTTCCGCCTGCTCCGCGCTCCACTGTGAGGCAAATTGGATGCCGGCCAGCCCGCTCCGCTCCCCGCACGCTCCATTCACCTGGGCTTTGGGCCCAGGTGAATGGAGCGTGCAGGCAGAACAGGGGAACAGTCAGCGGGCGGGACAGTCAGCAGGTGAGCGGGCTTGCTGGCCAAACAGCGGGCGGGGGAGCAGAGAGATGACATCATCTCTCACTGCCCGCCCTGCATCACTGCAGTTCCGCCCCCACTGTGCGGGCAGCAGAGAGATTACATTATCTCTCTGCTGCCTGCCTTTACTCTGGGACACAGCAAGTGGCAAGTGACAATCTGCAACGTGTGGCAGGTGACGTTGTGGCAAGTGACAATCCGCAATGTGTGGCAGGTGGCGTTGTGACAAGTGACAATCTGCAACGTGTGGCAGGTGACGTCGTGGCAAGTGACAATCCGCAATGTGTGACAGGTGGCGTCATGGCAAGTGACAATCCACTACGTGTGGCCGGTGACATCGCGGCCGCCGGCCACGCACAGGTCCTTTTATACTCCTATATACATGTATAGAGCCATGACAGGTCCTCTTTATACTCCTACATACATGTATAGAGCCATGACAGGTCCTCTTTATACTCCTACATACATGTATAGAGCCATGACAGGTCCTCTTTATACTCCTACATACATGTATAGAGCCATGACAGGTCCTCTTTATACTCCTACATACATGTATAGAGCCATGACAGGTCCTCTTTATATTTCTATATACCGTATTTTTCCGTGGATAAGACGCTATTTTTTCCTAAAATAATAGCCTGTAAATCGAACAGCGTCTTATACACGGTCAGTCAGCCTGGGAGACAGCCGCGCAGGTGCGTCGCGGCCCATAGCTTGTCAAGTGGCTTTCTCCAATCACGAGCCGTATGTTACTGACGTCAGCTAGAGCTGGGGGTGGAGGTGGAGAGTGATCAGATGCGATCCTGTTGGAAGTGGAGATGCACAGATGCAACAGGGACCGGAGTGTTCTGGGACCAAGATGTCAGAAACTAATAAAAGTAAGTGATTGTCTTACTCTACCAAATCAAACCAAATGTAGCCAGCTATGCAAAAAAGAGCATGGGAATAGAGCTGCAGAGAAACAGTTTGGACTTGCCTCCGCAGAGTGTATGATAGACAGTGGAGAAAACAGGAAGAACAACCCCTGCATAATATACTAGTATTTAAACGTTACCTGCGGTAATTACTAAATAAAAATGTGTTCTGTTTTACCTATGTGTAAAATATTGATTTCTTAATTTTGGGTTGGAAAAATCTTGTACATGGGGGCGTCTTATAGACAGGAAAAATACGGTACATGTATAGAGCCATGACAGGTCCTCATTATACTTCTATATACACGTATAATGCCATGACCTCTTTATACTCCTGTATACATGAATAGAGCCATAACAGGTCCTTTTTATAGAGCCATGACAGGTCCACTTTAGTTATCATGATATAAAATGATGGATGTGGGGGCATTTTGGTGGGCGTGATTTTTTTTTTGGGGGGGGGGGGGCAGCATTTCATTCTTGGTACCAGGCAGCACAATGTCTTGGGCCGGCACTGCTCGCGGCTATAATGAATTGTCGGCTTTTATCAATACATAGAAAAGTCATTGATAAAAAAAAAAAAAAAAGCGTGGGGGTTCCTCCAAATTCAATTACCAGGCCCTTTAGGTCTGGAATGGATATTAAGAGGAACCCCGCCGCAAATTTAAAAAAAAATGGCGTGGGGTTCCCCCTAAATATCCATACCAGGCCCTTGAGATCTGGCATGGATTTTAAGGGGAACTCCACCCCAAATAAAAAAAAAATGGCGTGGAGTCCCCCAAAAATCCATACCAGACCCTTATCCGAGCATGCAACCTGGCCGGCCGCAGGGGAAGAGGGGGGGACAAGAGAGCGTAAATTTAAATTACACAGTGAAGGAAGTTCCCCACTCAGGCCAATGACGTAGGCGGGGTCGGACATACCGAGGGGGCGGACCTGATGGGGAACCTACTTCGCTGTGTAATACATGTATAGACCCGCCCCTTCTCATGTTCCGCATCTGGTCCGCTGAGCGGACCTGATGGGGAACTTTAGAAGGGGCGGGTCTATACATTTAAAACACAGCGGAGGAAGTTCCCCATCAGGTCCGCACAGGCACAACCAATGACGGACAGCGCTGGACATCGGGATTTAAAAAAAATGGCGTGGAGTCCCCCCAAAAATCCATACCAGACCCTTATCCGAGCACGCAACCTGGCCGGCTGCAGGGGAAGAGGGGGGACGAGAGAGTGGCCCCCCCTCCCTCCTGAACCGTACCAGGCCACATGCCCTCAACATGGGGAGGATGTCCCCATGTTGATGGGGACAAGGGCCTCATCCCCACAACCCTAGCCCGGTGTTGTGGGGGTCTGCGGGGGGCTTATCGGAATCTGGAAGACCCCTTTAACAAAGGGGACCCCCAGATCCCGCCCCCCCCAATGTGAATTGGTAAGGGGTACATTGTACCCCTACCATTTCACGAAGAAAGTGTCAAAAAATGAAAATAAAAACACACAAACACCTTGAAAAAGTCCTTTATTAAAAAAAAAAATAATAATAAAAAAAAAACAACATTCCAGCGATGAAATCCAGTGTCCCGCGGCGATCCCGATGTCCAGCGCTGTCCGTCATTGGTTGTGCCTGTGCGGACCTGATGGGGAACTTCCTCCGCTGTGTTTTAAATGTATAGACCCGCCCCTTCTAAAGTTCCCCATCAGGTCCGCTCAGCGGACCAGATGCGGAACATGAGAAGGGGCGGGTCTATACATGTATTACACAGCGAAGTAGGTTCCCCATCAGGTCCGCCCCCTCGGTATGTCCGACCCCGCCTACGTCATTGGCCTGAGTGGGGAACTTCCTTCACTGTGTAATTTAAATTTACGCTCTCTTGTCCCCCCCTCTTCCCCTGCGGCCGGCCAGGTTGCATGCTCGGATAAGGGTCTGGTATGGATTTTTGGGGGACTCCACGCCATTTTTTTTTAAATTTGGGGTGGAGTTCCCCTTAAAATCCATGCCAGATCTCAAGGGCCTGGTATGGATATTTAGGGGGAACCCCACACCATTTTTTTTTTAAATTTGTGGCGGGGTTCCCCTTAATATCCATTCCAGACCTAAAGGGCCTGGTAATTGAATTTGGGGAACCCCCACGCTTTTTTTTTTTTTTTTATCAATGACTTTTCTATGTATTGATAAAAGCCGACAATTCATTATAGCCGTGAGTGAGTTTTAAATGACTTTTTTTCCTTCAAAAATGACACTTTGTGCAGGGACAGTTCTAAGCACGGGAAACATGCGCCACTTTACATGCATATCATACACACCCCCCAGGTACGAAATTTAAAGGAATATTTCACTTTTATTGTTTCATTTTAAGCATTATTAAAATCACTGCTCCTAAAAAAACGGCAGTTTTTAAAACTTTTTTTTGCATTGATACATGTCCCCTGGGGCCGGACCCAGGTCCCCAAACACTTTTTAGGACAATAACTTGCATATAAGCCTTTATAATTAGCACTTTAGATTTCTCCCATAGACTTTTCGAATTTGCCGCGAACACCCCAAATTGTTCGTTGTTCGGCGAACGATCGAACAGGCAATGTTCGAGTCGAACATGAGTTCGACTCGAACTCGAAGCTCATCCCTACACTTGGCTGTACAGGCTGTGTCCACATTTCTTAGGGAATCTGGATACTTTTCACTGGCTCTTCAAGAGTTCATTCTACAGTCACTTGATTACCTACTTACCCACAGCTTTTTTCATGTTTGACAGGGGCTATTACCTCCAAAGATGCGGGGCCTCTATGGGGGCAAAATTTTCGCCCTCACTTGCCAACCTCTACATGGGTTTGTGGGAGAGGTCCCGCATCTTTGGACATGATAGCCCCCGTATAGAAACTATCTTCTTCTGTCGGTACATAGACTATCTGCTCTTTATATCGTCTGATGAGGAGACCGATTTGGATGTCTGGTTGACATACTTTAACTGCAACGATCTTAACCTCCAATTTACGGGAACACTCCAGACAGTGACCATTGACTTTTTGGATGTTAAACTCTCGGGTTTACATGGTGTGGTGGTCACTAGCCTTCATAGGAAGCCCACAGCCGGCAATGCTCTTTTAAGAGCCGATTCTGGCCATCCCAGCCATACCGTCCGTGGGGTCCCATATGGACAATTTCTCAGGCTCAGACGACTATGCAGTAGGTCAAAGAACTATGTAACCGAGGCAGATCAAATGGCCCAGAGATTTAACGACCAGGGGTACTCTAACTAAATCATTGACAGAGCTCGTACTGCTGCTAATGCCATCCCTAGAGACACACTATTGCGTGACTGCACTAGGAGACGTAATCACACCTCTATCACGTCTTTCAAAAATGTCCCAGCTTTTCCCACCCCTTTTAGTTTAGAATACAATAAAATAAAACATACGGTCACCAAATATTTACCAATTTTATTAAATGACCCAGCCTGTCAGGAAATTCTTTCCAAGGGCCTCAAATCAGTGTCACAGAGAGCCCCCACTTTGGGGAACCGGCTTTCACCCAGCCTTTTCTATAGCAAGCCTCCCAATTCTAACTGGTCCAAGGCACTTTTAAATGTGGTACCAAGGGGTGCAATTACTGTAAACATATTAAAACAGGCCAGCTCATACATTCCAGGTCTACCAACAAAAGTTTTGACATCAAACAATTTATTAATTGTAATACTAAATTTATAGTCTATGTCATTAACTGCGATTCGTGCCATGTTCAATACGTTGGACGCACTATTCGCAGATTAAGGGATTGATTGTATGATCATCTCTATGACATAGAGAAAAACAAGAACACAAATGTCGCTAGACACTGGAATGTAGTACACCATCGGGATGTTTCTAGTCTCTCCATTCAGGGGATTAAAAATATAAATACCCCAGCGAGAGGGGGAGACAGGTTTAGGATACTGTGCAGACGTGAGGTATACTGGATATTCACGTTACATATGAGAATACCAGTGGGGTTAAATTTTGAATGGGTCGTTTTCCATTATTATGATTGACTTGTTCTATTCCCCCCTTCCTCACGTCAGCGCAGTCCTTTCCTATTCCCGCTCTGCCCCTTTTCTGTTTCCGTTCCTTTCCTTTCATTTATAGTCTCCTTTTGGGGTGGCCTTTTGGAGTTTTCTTGCTCCTTCAGTTTATTGATTTGTTTATTCATCCATTTTTTGTCCATTTTTGCTCATTCTTAGTTTGTTCATTTTTACAGTAAATTTTGATCTCCATAGTACCCTTAAACATTCTGTGGACATCTCATGTCCACGTACAACATCCTCTCTTTCCCATATACATTCTCTGCTCTCAATTCCCATTACATCGGCAACTGGGTCACAGCGTTCTGCATCATATATCGGGTGATCATTGGAACCGGAGAAAACATGGGTTTAGTAGGGCATTACATATGAAACACTTGCCTTGAACGGGTCTTCACAAGCACTGGAGCTTCTAGTTTCCTAGAAACAGAGAGGATGCATTTTCATGGGGGTACTTACGGAGTTTCATGGAGTGTCTGACCTGTCTATCTGTGCGATTCATCTGCAGATGTCAGACAATCAGGTCTTCTAGGTGTATGTCTGTTTATGCGAGGGTCCTGTTTCATGAGCCACACTTGTTCCTCTTTTTCTCTTATTTTTCCTTTTTGTTTTTTCCATAGTTTATGAATTAACCTTCATGGACTTTTTTAACTTTGTAAGAAGAGGAACTGGTTCATGCACTTGCACATTGGAAATTAGTGCAACATTGTATATGTTATGTGTTATGTTTGATGGTTTCTATTCTTGGGTCATTAGTGTTTAAATCACATTGTGTTTTAAGCTCATATAACTTCTTTTATTCCAAACTTTTAGACTTTTATTCCAAAACTTTTCCAAACTTTTAGATGGCGTTTTTTATAATTTTTTGTAGCATGTTTGTTGTTTATATGCCTGAATAAATTGCTGGACACTGATATGAACTTTTTCTAAGTGTGCAATATGTACCATAACTGTGATGGTGGGATACTTAGCCACTCATGACCATATAATCGCATATATATATATGAGAGTTTAATTAAATTTATTCTTATTTCTATTTTTAATTTGACTTTATCTTTATCTCATTATATATATTCCTTCATTTATAGAGCGGCTTTTCCACCAGTGTCCAACACGAAGCCCACAATTGGGTCGCACTTTATCTTGACCCTCTCGTATGGGCTTTGATGCATTACACTTCACCCCTTGCAACTCGATCTTTTTTCTGATTTTTGTGTTCTTTTTTGATCTACTTGACTTTGATTAATCCGTGTAGGGTGCACTTCACTATTTTATCATTATATATTCCGATTGTCAAAATTTTACATTTTACATTTTTTTTTGTATACTCTTGTACTATACAACATCATATCATAGCAGTCCAGCATCAGGCCATATACGGTATATATATGTATGTGTATACATACATATATACATCTATCTATTTATCCATTCATGCACTACCAGCCAAGTCTATAACGATATTTATACAGTTTGGTGCCCGATGTACCACAATGAACCATCACACTATTGTTAGTCACATATCTCTCTTCCTTTGGTTGAGGACTTGACACGGTTTTTTATTGGACAATTATGGTCCATCTATCACACAATTTATCATTATTTCTCTCTCCCACACACATATACTATGTTCTGCCATGCAGATGTACTTGTTTAACTACACACTCATCATCATCATTATTGTTTAATTAATGTAATTTAATTTCACGAGTTTCACTTAGTGATGTGTCATGTTTATGTTTATGTATTTGCACACCTTATTATTATATACCATGACACACCGGTCATGGGTATATTTACTAACTTTATTTTGGTTGCCTTCATTAAGCAACCTCTGCACATATACATACTTAATTTCACTTATAGTCACTTTTACATGCTTTTTCACTTTTAATTCAACTCAATTACATTTTATTCCATTTTTTTAACCACTTGCTTACTGGGCACATAAACCCCCTTCCTGCCCAGGCGAAATTTCAGCTTTCGGCACTGCCACGCTTTGAATGACAATTGCGCGGTCGTGCGACGTGGCTCCCAAATAAAATTGACGTCCTTTTTTTCCCACAAATAGAGCTTTCTTTTGGTGGTATTTGATCACCTCTGCGGTTTTTATTTATTGCGCTATAAACCAAAAAAGAGCGACAATTTTGAAAAAAAAACACTATTTTTAGATTTTTGCTATAATAAATATCCCAATTTTTTTTTTTAAAAACTTTTTTTTCTCATTTTAGGCCGATACGTATTCTTCTACATATTTTTGGTTAAAAAAATCCCAATAAGCGTTTATTGATTGGTTTGCGCAAAAGTTATAGCGTCTACAAAATAGGGGATAGAATTCTGACATTTTTTTCATTTTTATTTTTTTACTAGTAATGGCGGTTATCTGCGATTTTTGTCAGGACTGCGATATTGCGGCGGACACATCGGACACTTTTGACACATTTTTGGGACCATTCACATTTATACAGCGAACAATGCTATAAAACTGCACTGATTACTGTATAAATGTGACTGGCAGGGAAGGGGTTAAATGTGTGCCCTATGAGTGATTGCTACTGTGGGAGGAGGGGACTGACTGGGGGAGGTGACCGATCTGTGTCCCTATGTACAAGGGACACAGCATCGGTCTCCTCTCTCCCTGACAGGACGTGGATCTGTGTGTTTACACACACAGATCCATGTCCTTGTCTGTGTACCGGCCGATCGCGGGTACTTGGCGGACATCGCGGCCGCCAGGCATGCGCATCGGCATCTCAGTGATGCGCCGGGCATGCGCGCGCCCCCCAGTGGCCGGAGGAGCGGAGGCCGTATAATGACGGCCTCCCGGCATTTTAGAACCACTTTGTGGCCGTCATTTGTCGTATGGCGGGCGCAAAGTGGTTAAACCTTAATTGATAGTTCACACATATTTTCATTTTATTATCATCATTATTATTATTTTTTCTGCCCATTCCACATCACATATGTCACTTTTTTGTTCTCTCTACAATTTGATTTACTTTATTTTATCATGTTCACAGGGGCTGTTTAATTACACATTTTCTTAAATGAATAGTTAATTAGACAAATCTCACCACCCTTGTCCACGATCATGTGACCTTATGAGAGTTATATAAATTTGTTATGTGACATTGTACTAGTCAGCTATGACTAAACACTAGATATAGTGTGAAACGTGTCAGTTGTCTAAGGTTTTTGTTTGCTGTGACTTGTAGTGCTGTCCTCATTTTAATAAAGGCAACTATTGTTCAAGAGTGCGGCTGTCCAGAAATACATCCTTGTTTTTCCTGCTTTGCTGATTGCATTGTCTTTACTTGAGATCTCTGTGGGTGGATCACCACCAAGGTTTCCATCTGGAGCGGCTATCTTCCTTTCCCCAGGAATGTCATGCTGTTCACTCATATTGCACAACTTTGTCAAGGGACTGAGAATTCCTGCTTGTAATGGGCCTTTGCTGAACTAGTGATATCCTACTAGTTCCCTCAGGAGTGAGCAGCAGCTGTGCTTTAAAAAACAAGTTTGTGCAGGAGGAGGGAAGAAGAGGACTTTTTGTAAATAGGGAGGAAGTGTCCCCTTGTTCATGGTTCTAGGTGCATGCCAATGAGACCAAAAGACTCCATATTTAAACCTCCCGGCTGCACAGAGACTTTGCTGTCTGATCTGCAGCTTGTACCTGTGAAATCCTGTTCCGTTTGACCCGGCTTGCTTGACTACGTTGCTCTCTGTTATCCTGACCCTGGCTTGCCTTGTGACTATGCTTACCTCTCCACTGCATGATATCCTGTTGCCAAACCTTGCCTGCCTCCTGACTATTCTCGGCCTGTCGTTATATCTGCTTGATTGTCTTTTACCAAACCCAGCTTGTCTGACCACGCATCCAGTGTCTTCACAGCTCTGCACTTACCTGCTTCCTGTTCCTGCTTCCTGTCTGCATTAGCTGAACTGACTACACCTGCCGTTAACCTGCCGGTCTACTCTGGGAAGTCATCTGCTGCATGGAAGACAATCCGGGCACCCTTACACCACCCGGCTCTGGTGACCACTGTTCCCAACATCGATGGCCCTTGAACCGGGGTTGTACGCGAGGCCTTCCCATTGCACATCATGCTCATTTATCAGGTACGTGACAGTTCTGGACATTTTACAAGTTGGGAATCCCATAATTCCCTACCCCATCCAGGTTATCAACCCCTAATAAAACATCAAAAACAAGCCAAGGACTGATTTCTGCGATGGACTGTATGAAGGAAATGCTATGTGACTGGCTTATTGGACATAGAGAGAAAAGATTCGACATTATAGAGACATGAAGATTCGACGAAGCATCTAAAAACATATGATCACCGCTAGCGGACATTTACGGTCAAATACTCCGCCCATAGGCTATAGAAGAATTCTAATATTGTTTATCTAGTAATAATAATTAATAATTATAATTATTACTAGTCAAACAACATTAGAATTCTACTATAGCTTTTAGTTTTTCAGTGTTCACATGTCTACTTATTGGTGAAAAACGGTATTGTATCTCTTTCATTTGCACTATGCTCTGTGACTGCTTCCCCTGTAGAAAGACTTCCATCCTCCAAGCAAAAGTAAATGACAGCAGATGAGAAACCTATTATAAAATACAAGAAAGGAGGCTCCTCCCTTTTTTCCATATATTGGAATTTACAATCATTTTAGAATTAGCAAGTTTTAAACAGAGATAATGGACATCCCCTTTAAGTACAAAATATATGCCAACAATTTTCATATTTTATCAATTGTACCAAATGGGGGAACTGAAGATCCTGAAAAGCATCTGTAAATGTGAATCCAGTATAGGAAGCATGGATGGTGAGAGCAATCAATCATACCCTGTACACTTGCCTGGAATTTCAATCATGAGAAAATTTGAATGGTCATATATCTCCGATGACATGTTGTGGAGTTAAATCATAATGAGTTTCAGAAAAAAATATATCAGGCATGAAGCATGTTAACCATTTCCCAGTGAGAGTGATCCATGTATGAGAAGACATAATTTATTTATGTGGCATGCTAAAAGCACATTATGTTATACAAGACTAGAGTACACCAGTAAATAACGAGGATGCACAAACAAAGGAAGTTGAGGGCTTTTCACCTGACTGCACAAAGACCACTTCCAGTATATAAAATTAGTCACAAGGAAATAAGTGAGTAAGATTCAATTAGCTATGTATTGTAAATACTGTATTTTACAGCTCACCAATAGGCACTCAACGCATTGGTGTTTTAACCTGTTCCAAAGATTAATAGATACCAACCTTGCTGAATAATACCCCTAGAAGCACCTTTTTATTTAATGGTGCATCTCTGTTGACCGCACATTTTGTTGCCATGACTATTTATGGAGAGAGCCTTAGTTGTAACAACACATTGGCTAAAAATCTAACTCCATATGCTTCTTATAAAGTCACTACAAATAGCCATAGCAACACAACATTCCATTTTGGGGCCTCATCCTCCTTACCATTGTTCACAGGATCTGATCGCAATCTAGCACAGTGCAAGAATATCTGGAAAACCCCAGCAAGCATTGAGGGTGACCACCCACACTCTGCATGAGTTTGCTTTACCATAGGAAGGGTATCCAACAATCTTATGAACGTGAGTATACTCTTTTTGCTATGCTTTCTATATATGTACTGTACAACTGAATACTACTCTTAGAAAGACCTCTTTCACAGCTTTGTATCCTTTTTCTTTTTTCTGCTCATCTAGAGCACAGTTGACTGTAAAGTCAAAAGTATCAACTTGCCCCTATACCCTACTTGGCAATTTAAGATTTACATTGGGAATGAAAGATGGCCCGTCCCGATTTTTTTTCTCTAAGTACAAATTTTATGCCTCACACTTTACCCAATTCAGGCATTGGCCCTCTATAGGTGAGTTAACTAACTCAAATCATGCTTTTGGCTTGGATCTATGGAGAGCGCTACAGTTGAAACACTTCTTCTATTTTCTCACTGCCAAAATAATGTCCGTTAAGCCCATTTAAACAACTTTGAGTTGAATTAGGCCCTCTTAGACACTCCCCGTCTACCTTATATGACTGACTCTTTGCCCCAAAACATAGCTTTAAAGCCACTTTTCTGCAAAGCTAGGCAGAAATTTTTTAAATATTATTCATAAAGTAATAAGGTCAGAAAATTCTGCACTTTCTACTCAAAACTTTGGTTTGCTCTAAATATCAAGAAACTTTTTACATTTTAACTAGATGGTACCTCAATGGGCATTTTTCATATGTTTTGCTCCACTTTTTGGAAAACTGTGAGGACCTACCAAAAGTTTATGGGTTTTGTAATCTCAGGGGACCCATCTTTTATCAAAACCTGTTTCCGCCTTACATGGAAGAATTCCTCCCCTCCCTGAAAATCAATGTGACTAAACAAGGTGGAGGACCTTAGGAAGATGAAGGAACTCACTCTCTCCTCTCTATGTTCTAGTCCTTCCTCGTTCTTTGCCCTCCCATCAACCCTTTTTCTACTCCATAGACCTGTTGCTCCCATCAGCACTATCTTCCACATTCTAGGATATAAAAAACACGGACACTCTAACTTGAGATCAGTATACCAGTCTTTTCTCTCTCTTCGGTTGTATCTTCCTGCCTTCTCCTATATAGATTTTGGTGATAATTCTGTAACTTTATATGGGTAAGGAAACATTCAGTTAACGAGATATGCAGATACATGCTGAGATTTATTCTTAATGCCATACTTAAGTGTACATTTCCTAAATGTCTATGTAAATCGGTTTAATATGATAAACTAAGGCATGTCTATATCCTTGTTACTGTTCGAGATTCTGAGTTTATATTAAATAAAGAATTAACAAAAATATCTGTGAATATAAAGCAGGTACATGCTGTCTCTAATAGTCAATACTAGCAGTAATTTTTTTTTTTTTTTTACACAATCTCGTTGCGGCGTTGGAATTTTAAGGATGCAGACAAATAACCAAAGAGAAATATCCATATAACCTGGCAGTGGTTTGGGCACTCGCTCTGCATCATGTGACCACAGATGAAAGTAATTATGTCCACAGGTACAATTATTACTTCCCTCATTCAACCTTGCTAGTATTAGCAAAAACTTTTTATAACACAGAGGCCCACCTTACAACCCATCCCCTGGATCCTGCTCCCTCGCAAATGCTATGCTCACCCCCTGACTCTATTCTACACTCTCTAACTGACATATTCAACCTCTCTCTTCTGGCACCTTCCCCAACTCTCTAAAACATGTGCTAGTCACCCCAATTCTTAAAAAGCCCTCACTGGACCCCACCAATCTTAACAACCTACGCCCCATCTCCTTATGCCTTTTCTCCTCCAAACTCCTTGAACGATTGGTCTACAACCAACTGAGTGACCATCTGACTAAGAACAAACTTCTTGATCCCCTTCAGTCCGGATTTTTCCCTTAACGCCCCACGTAAACCGCTCTCCGTAAACTTACAATGGACCTACTAATGGCTAAAACCAATGGACACTACTCTGTACTACTCCTCCTGGACCTCTCTGCTGCCTTTGACACAGTGGACCAACTCCTCCTCTAAAAGCTCCACTCCTTTGGTCTCTGTGACTATACTCTTCGCTGATTCTCATCCTACCTATCCCACCACTTCTTCAGTGTCACTTACAACTCTACTTCCTCTTTTTCTCTTCCTTTCTCCATCTGGGTCCCCCAAAGTTCTGTTTATGAACCTCTCCTGTTCTCAATCTACACCTCCTGGCCGGGTCAGTCGATTGCCTCCTATGGCTTTCAATATCATTTCTACGTGGATGACATCCAAATCAATTTCTCTACCCCTCAGCTCACTCCATCAGTCTCCTCATGGATCACTAATTTACTAACAGACATATCAGCCTGGATGTCACATCACTTCCTCATACTCGACCTATCCAAAACCGAGCTCATGATATTTCCTCCCCCATGTGCTTCTTCCCCTGATTCCTTGGTCAAAATCAACAGCTCAACTATCAACCTGCCCCCCCCCCCCATGCCAAGGTGTATTTCTGGACTCTGAACTATTCTTCCAGCCCCACATCCAATCGATTTCCAAAGCTTGTCACCTCAACCTTCGCAACATCTCCAAAATATGCCCCTTCCTTTAAATTCTTTATTTCTGTATTTTTTTTCCTATAGACAATGTCAACAACATAATAGAAACCATAATAAGAAGCATTTTACACATTATCAGTTATGTTATCTTAGCAATAATAAATCCAAAAAAACAAGAAAAAGTATTGATTGTCTATTTCTTTACTTACCCCTCCCTCCCTCCCGTTCTATGTATCGCAGTCATCTGCGCCTATCCCCTTTAACTCCGAAGGTTAAAAAAAAAAATTACATTTAAGAGAAATACAATTCCCCTCCCTTGCCTGCTGGGCTCAGTTGACGGAAATGACATCTCCCCTCAGGAGCTTCTAGCCCCTATTCTCTATCTTCTCCAAATAATTTTTTTCCCTCTTCCGATTTTACAAATTCTTCCCACGGTGCCCATATGTCATTAATTTGTTCCGTTCTTCCCATAGCACTGGGCCATAGATTTTCCATTATCCAAATTCGTCTAATTTTTTCCAGCCACATAGAAATAGGGGGTGTTCGGATTTCCTTCCAACACATAGATATGCAGCTTTTGGCTGCATTCACCATGTGACATATTATTGAGTTTTTGTATCTTTTCATCGGAATTTGGGAACTTTGTAGCAGGAAGAAGGCTGCATCATCCGGAACCTGATATTCCATAAACATTTGCGTTATCCTCTGAACTTCCAACCAAAACCGTCTTATCATAGGGCATTGCCAAAAAATATGAAAAATAGTCCCCCATTCACCACAGTTTCTCCAACATCTATCTGACTCTTCTGGAAAAAATGTATTTAAAACTACTGGGGTATAGTACCATTGTGTTAACAATTTATAATTAGATTCCTGTATTTTGGTACATCTAGAGGTACTCAGTGCCAATTGTTCTATTTTCTTACTCTGTATTGAGGGGAACCTTTGATTCAGATCTTCAGTGCTGTATTCTGGCCTAGGCCGACTAGACCCAGGCCTAGGGCGGCACTTTGCGGGGGGCGGCCGGCCGCCCCCCCACACGAGAATTGCACCCGCGCCCTCCTCCCGACTCCCGCACGCAGGGCCACTATCTGGGGAGTACTGCTAAGCAGTGCAGTGACTCACGCCGGGTGCGAAGGGGGCCAGGAAGCAGTTGAAAGAGGAGCCGTCAAGCCGCTGCCCCCCCACAGCCGTAATTCTGTTGTGGCCAATGATGGGGAGGGAAACAGCGGGCATGAAGCTGGGCAGCGGGCGGTGGCGCAGCGAGTCCTATTAGAGCCGCTCTCTCTCTCTTCTCTCTTCGGGTTACAGAAAGGGAAGGGGGGCGGCAGGGGAGATACAGACAGCCCGCAGCTCTCCTCTCCCTGTCACAGCGCCGCTGCCGAGTTCTCTGGCAAATAGAGTAGTGGCGCTGTGACAGGGAGAGGAGAGCTGCGGGCTGTCTGTATCTCCCCCGCCGCCCCTTCCCTTTCTGTAACCCGAAGAGAGAGAGAGTGGCTCTAATTGGATTTACTGCACCTTCCCCATGATTGGCCACAGCAGAGGGCCAATCAGAAGACTTTGGGGCATCATGGGAAATGTAGTTCCGGCCACAGTGTGTCCATAGACACCAAGCTACAGCCCCCAGCATGCACCAGGGAGCCACGCTGTACCCCGCAGCACCAGGGAGCCACGCTGTACCCCGCAGCACCAGGGAGCCACGCTGTACCCCGCAGCACCAGGGAGCCACGCTGCACCCCGCAGCACCAGGGAGCCACGCTGCACCCCGCAGCACCAAGGAGCCACGCTGTGCCCGCAGCACCAGGGAGCCACGCTGTACCCCACAGCACCAGGGAGTCATGCTGTACCCCGCAGCACCAGGGAGCCACGCTGTACCCCGCAGCACCAGGGAGCCACGCTGTACCCCGCAGCACCAGGGAGCCACGCTGTACCCCGCACCACCAGAGAGCCACGCTGTACCCCGCACCACCAGAGAGCCACGCTGTACCCCGCACCACCAGAGAGCCACGCTGTACCTGCACCACCAGAGAGCCACGCTGTACCTGCACCACCAGAGAGGGAGAAATACTGAGCCACTGCCAGGATACAGACATGCTACACTACTGACTAGAGTCACCCCGTGCAACCCAGAGTGAGCGAACGTCCACCCAGAGGGATCATTGTTGCAATTTCGCTGGGACTGGTAAGAGGGCCTGTTGGCCATTATCCATTACTATTCCCAGGGACTGAGCCATTAGGAAGTGCCTAGCCTGCTATTCTCTAGGCCTTATTGACCGCCACAACATCCCTCTCTGTCCTCTTCCCACAGCGTCCCTCTGTCCTCTTCCCACGGCGTCCTTCCCCCACGGCGTCCCTCTGTCCTCTTCCCACGGCGTCCTTCTCCCATGGCGTCCCTCTGTCCTCTTCCCACGGCGTCCCTCTGTCCTCTTCCTACGGCGTCCCTCTGTCCTTCTAATGCGGCGTCCCTCTGTCCTCTTCCCACGGCGTCCCTCTGTCTTCCTCCCATGAAGATGACAGGGCGGGTCTTAAAAAGGAAGGGGTGTGGCTTTGACAGGAAGGGGTGGGTCATATTTAAATAAGAGGGTGCGCAAGTTTAGTCAGGCCTAGGGCAGCACAAAACCTAAATACACCACTGCAGATCTCTCTCCCATTTACTCAAACTTCTTATTTTATACTCCTCTGGAGGTGTTACTAGGAGAGCATATATTTTGGATATAACATGGGAGATTGGTTCCTTTTCTTCACAGTATGTCTCAAATCTTGTGCATGGTCTACAATATTTCTCCATTGGGCCTAGGGATATCAGAAAATGTCGCACTTGTAGTGCCTGCCAGGCCGACATTTCAAATTGGCCACCCTGTTGGGTCATATATTCTATAGATGGCCAGTTATCTAAATTCGTAAAGTGTGATACTTGATATAATCCTCTATCTCTAAGTCCCTGAAAGCCTCTTACCTCCAATCCTGGTGGAAATGCTGGATTTCCCAGGATTGGTGTCAAAGTGTTCTGTAGATACTCTAGGGTTCCGACTTATCTTATATCCCACTTGTAATGTAGGGCCTATTATAGGGTGCGTTTTCAATAAGGAAGGTAGAGATGTATAACACCAAATGGCTCTGCTCAATGGAATATTTGTTATTTGTTGTTCAATTCTGATCCATAATTTATATTCTGTATGCCTGCACCAGTCAATAATCCTACCTAACTGAGCTGCCTGATAATACTTATACATATCTGGGGCTGCAATTCCACCCCGCTCCTTCGGTATTGTTAATAAGCTTCTATTGATCCTAGGTCGTCTGCAGGCCCAAATAAATTTCGAAAACTATGTCCCTATCTAGTTAAAATAGGACCTGGGGATATATATAGGTAATGCCTGAAAAAGATACAGAAACCTAGGGACTATATTCATCTTTAAGATGTTATACCTCCCGAACCAGGAGTGCA
This sequence comes from Rana muscosa, assembly GCA_029206835.1. Classification (NCBI taxonomy): domain Eukaryota; kingdom Metazoa; phylum Chordata; class Amphibia; order Anura; family Ranidae; genus Rana; species Rana muscosa. The sequence goes on from CM055128.1 coordinate 76,342,499, forward strand.
TGCCCTTGTTCCATTTTTTTAGAAGTATTTTGACAGTCATTAGTAATGGTCGGAAGTTCGGGTCAAAGATCTTTGTTAAATTTGAGGGGATCTGTGTCCCTAAGTAATTAAATGCCGTTGTCGTCCATCTAAATTTAAAGTTGTATTGAAGGTTTCTGCTTAGGTGTCCTTGCATCGCCACTCCCATAGCCTCCGACTTACTATAATTTATCCTGAAGCCAGACAGAGCTCCGTACTGTTCTATTTTTTTTAGCAGATTGGGCAATGATATTTGTGGAGAGACTAAGGAAAACAGTAAGTCATCAGCATAAGCTGATACCTTAAATTCTTCTCCTCCTATTCTTATTCCCACAATGTCAGGGTTCTGTCTGGTCCTATTCAATAAGGGTTCTAGTGTCAGAGCAAATAGGAGTGGCGATAAGGGACACCCCTGGCGGGTCCCATTTGAAATCGGGAATATTTTAGAGTATACTCCATTTGCCTTTACCGTAGCTTGTGGTTTTGAATACAGTTCAGTTATCCACTGTAACATCCGATTCCCAAGCCCCATGTGTCTCAGTACTCCTAACATAAATCTCCAATTCACCCTATCAAAAGTTTTTTCCGCATCCGTGTTTATAAACACACTAGGGCTTTTTAATTGGTTTGCTTGTTGAACTAAATTTAGTACTTTAATGGTACTATCTCTTGCTTCATGTTTGGGAATAAATCCCACTTGATCTAAGTGTACTAACTGAGACACATGGGGTTGTAATCGAATGACTAGAGTCTTTGTAAATATCTTTAAATCTGTGTTCAATAAAGATATCGGTCGGTAACTATTACAGCACGTCAGGTCTTTACCTTCCTTTGGTGAAATCGTGATGTGTGCTTTTAATGTATATGGTGTAAAGGTAGTTTCCTGTCCAATCGCATTCAATAATTTGGTCATGTATGGGCTTAATAAAGGATAGAAACTTTTAAAGTATTGTATAGAAAAACCGTCTGGTCCAGGAGCCTTTCTGTGTTTTATCGTTTGTATTGCTGTAAATATTTCCTCGGATGTAATGGGTGCTTCTAATTTTCTTCGAGCCGGAGATGGTAATCGGGCTAGTTGTGAGGAGGCTAGATATTCATCTAGAGACGAGTGAGGCAAAGAGGGAGGTGCTAAATTGTACAATGAGGAGAAATACTCCCCAATTTCCTGTGCGATATCTTTCAGGATCGAGAGTTTTTGGTCTCTTTTTCCCTTAATATAAGGTATATATGATCATGTTTGTTGTTCTTTCAATTTTTTTGCTAATAGTTTGCCGCACTTGTCTCCGGATTCATATGTCGCCCGTCTCCCTCTTTGTAGTACCGCCTTTGCTTTATATCGTAGGATATCTGATATCTGTCGTCTTAAATGTGCTAATTCATTTCCTACTCCCCTTTCTGATGTCTCTTTATGTAGTATCTCTAATTCTTGGACCTTTCCCAATAACTCATTTATTTCCTTTTCTCTAGCCTTCTTTACTCGGAGCCATGTTTAATTAAAATTCCCCTTATAACTGTTTTATGTGCTTCCCATACAATTCCAGGGTCACTTTCTGCACTATCATTTATTTGGAAATACCATGTAATTTCTTTACTCAGATCTGCTAGAATTTCTGGTGATTGTAATAAGCTCTCATTCAATCTCCAGCTCCATTCCATAGGATGGACTGCCCCTGATAGTGAGAGTTCTATTATGATTGGAGCGTGATCTGACCAGGTTATACTACCTATTAATATATCCTGCACACTGGAGATTAATTGCTGCGGTATCAAAAAAGATCAATCCTTGAATATAATTGATGTGGATTAGAGAAATCCCTCTCCTCTGTGTGCAGGATACGCCAAACGTCTATCAGTTGATTTTCACAAAGTTTTTGAAGAATACGCTTCCTTGTCCCAATAGGCACTGAGGAGGAACCTCTAGAGGTATCAATTCTTGGATCCAAAGGTATATTAAGATCGCCCCCAGAATTAGTTTGCCTTCGTTAAATTTTGTCAATTTTGATAGCATTTTTCCAAGGAAGTTATCTTGATTAACGTTAGGAGTATAGATGGTAGCTAAAGTCACTTTTGTATTCCCAATAAATCCTTTCAAGAATAAATATCTCCCTCCTGGGTCTGCGTATTTATCCAACAAGGACCATGCTATTCTATTGGATATTAAGATAGTCACCCCCTTAGTTTTGGCCTCTTTGTTAGACGCCAAGTATACATTGGGGAAGTATCTATTTTGGAGATATGAGAATTTTCCTTCCTTAAAATGAGTTTCCTGTATCATTCCAATATCTGTTTTAGTCTGTCTCAGGTCATGGTGTAGCATCCTAAGTTTTTCCGGAATATTCAGACCCCTCGTATTTATGGAGGTCACCTTCAGTCCTCCCATCTTCTCTGGTCCAGCAGGCAAAGGGGGGAGTAATGGGCCATATCCCCATGGCTAGGGATGAGCCGAACACCCCCCCGGTTCGGTTCGCACCAGAACTTGCGAACGGACCCAAAGTTCACCAAAGGGACACATATCAATGCAAAAAAAAGGTTTTAAAAACGGCCGTTTTTTTGGAAGCAGTCATTTTAATGATGCATAAAATGAAAAAAAAAGTGAAATATTCCTTTAAATATCATACCTGGGGGGTGTCTAAAGTATGCCTGTGAAGTGCCACATGTTTCCTGTGTTTAGAACTGTCCCTGCACAAAATGACATTTCTAAAGGAAAAAAAGACATTTAAAACTGCTTGCGGCTTTAATGTCATGTCTTGTCCTGGCAATATGGATGAAAATCTTTGAGAAAAATGGCATGGCTACCCCATCACCCCCCCCCCCCACCCCAGCCCATTACCAGCCCCTTTGGGTCTTGTATGGATTTTAAGGGGAACCCCGCACCCAAAATAAAAAAAGGCCCTATATACTCTGAACAGCAGTATACAGGCAGTGAAAACAAGACAGGAACTGTAGGTTTGTTCTTAAGTAGAATCTGTTTGTAATTTTGAACAGGTACACTGTTTAAGTGTAGCTCCAGCCAAAAAAATCTATTTTTAAACTTTTTGGAAAACATAGGGAAGGGTTATCACCCCTGTAACATTTGTTTTGCTGGCTGTGCACCTGTTCAGAAGATTTCACCTCACTTTCCGTCCCAATGACAAATGTTTTTGGAAAAGTGGGGTTTTTATTGAAACAAGGATTGGTGATAAAGGATCAGTAGAGAGGAGACACCTTTTACCCATATTAACTCTTACAGGAGAGAATTTCCCTTCCTATGGGTAGATTTCCTCTCACTTCCTGTTGTCTTCTTCCGTTTGCAAGTAGGAGTCGTTTGTCAGTTGGATGTTTGAAAGTAGGGGCCTGCCGTATATACTCTGCAGAAATTTGCCCCTTAGGTGTCGGTGTTGCCACAACACTGTAACCCCTCACAGTTACTCTTGGTGGGCACTGGAACGCCCTGCTTTGAACTATTATATCAGGAATTGTAATTACATGCCATTTTTGAACAGTGGTAGGAAAAATTGGGCCTTTGGTGGTGGTGCTGGTGCTACAACACTGTCAGCCCTCACAGTTACTCTTGGTGGGCGCATGAATGGGCCCTACTCTAAATTATTAGATCAAGAATTGTAATTACATGCCCCTGTTGAACAGGGGCAGAAAAATTGGGCGTTAGGCACTGGTGCCACAACACTGCAACCCCTCACAGATACTGTACTTGGTGAGCCAATGAGCCCTGTTGCAAAGTATTGCATCAAAAATTGTAATTACACGCCCCTGTTAAACAGGGGCTGAAAAATTGGGCCTTAGGCACTGGTGCTGGTGCCACGACACTGCAACCTCTCCCAGATACTCTAGTTGGAGTGCAGGAATGAGCCCTGCTTCAAAGCATTGCATCAAAAATTTTAATTACAGTACATGCCCCTGTTAAACATAAGTCAACATAACAGGACAGTCACTCAGCATCAGCATCAGTCTTGAAGGGATGTGACATTTGAAAATAAATTATTCTGTTATATCAGCTTCAGGTGCTTGGTAGCTGGTGGTGATCCAAGACTCGTTCATCTTTATGAAGGTCAGTCGATCAACCGAGTCGGTGGACAGGCGCACCCTGTGATCCATGACAAAGCCTCCAGCAGCACCGAATGTGCGTTCCGAAAGAACGCTGGATGCAGGACAGGCCAGTAGCTCAATTGCATACTGTGCAAGCTTTGGCCAGTGATCCATCCTCAAGACCCAGTAAGCCAGAGGATTTTCGGTGGGAAAGGTGTCCAAGTCTGACCTTGCACCTAGGTATTCCTGCACCATGTATATCAGACGCTGGCGATGGTTGCTGGAACCGATCATACCTTGGGGCTGCGGACTAAAGAATTGTCTGAACGCTTCGGTCAGACGGCCACCTTCCCCACCGCTCCTTCTTTGACTGACCGAAGCCTCAGCAACTCGTTGTCCAGGACCAGGAGTTTGTAACCTCCCAGTCTCTGGGAACGCGTTACACAGACCTTTCTGCAAGGCCTCCCGAAGTAGTTGTCTCATCCTCTGCTCCCTCTGCGCCGGCAAGATAAGGTCCGCAACCTTACCCTTGTACCGTGGATCAAGGAGAGTGGCCAGCCAGTAATGGTCCCTCTCCTTGATCCGAAGAATACGAGGATCCTTCCGCAGACTTTGCAGGATCAGGGAGGCCATGCAGCGTAGGTTAGCTGAGGCATTCGGCCCGGAGTCCTCTGGGGCACTAAGGACGACATGATCCGCAGCCACCTCCTCCCAGCCACGTACAAGTCCACGGGTTTGTTGGGACTATAAATCATCCCTAAAAGACTGCTGCTGTTGATGCTGAGTGCCATGCTCCACCTCCATGCTGACACAATCCTCCTCCTCCTCGTCCTTTTCCTGTGTGATGGGTGGGACACAAGGAACACTGTCCGGGTAAAGGGGGCCTTGAGAGGCAAGGAAGTCCTCCTCTTCCTGCCTCTGTTCTGCCTCAATTGCCCTGTCTATTATTCCACGTAGCATATGCTCCAACAGGTGGACAAGAGGTACAGTGTCACTGATGCATGCACTGTCACTGCTCATCATTCTCGTGGCCCCCTCAAATGGTGCCAGGACAGTGCATGCATCCCTGATCATGCCCCACTGGTGTGGTGAAAAAAACCCGAGCTCCCCTGACCCTGTCCTGGTGCCGTAGTCGCACAGATACTCATTGATGGCCCTCTGCTGCGTGTACAGCTGCTGCAGCATGGCCAATGTTGAGTTACACCTGGTGGGCATGTCACATATAAGGCGGTTCTTGGGCAGGTTCAACTCCTTTTGCAGCTCAGCCAGCCGAGCACTGGCATTATATGATCTGCGGAAATGCACACAGACTTTCCTGGCCTGCCTCAGGACATCCTGTAAGCCCGGGTACCTGCCCAAGAACCACTGCACCACCAGGTTAAGGATGTGTGCCACACAGGGCACATGGGTCAGTTGTCCCTGTCGGAGGGCGGAGAGGAGGTTGGTGCCATTGTCGCAAACCACCATTCCTGGCTTAAGCTGGTGTGGCGTCAACCACCTCTCGGCCTGCCCCTGCAGAGCAGACAGAACCTCTGCCCCAGTGTGGCTCCTGTCCCCCAAACACACCAGCGCAAGAACGGCATGGCATCTTTTTGCCTGCGTACTTGCGTAGGCCCTTGAACACCTACGGAGCACCGCTGGTTCCGGAGACAAAGCACAGGAAGAGGCCATGGAGGAAGAAGAAGAGGAGGGGGTGGAGGAGAGAGGTGTGTCACAACCAGTTTTTAGCATTTTGGAGGCGTGGCGGCGGAACAAACTCCAACACTACTGCACCTTGTCCTGCATCCTTCCCAGCTGCCAAAAGAGTGACCCAATGGGCCCATGAAAGAAAGGTAACGTCCCTGTCCATGCCTGCTGGACCATGTGTCAGCGGTAATATGCACCTTAACGCTGACCTCCCTGTCCAGCGAGGCATGGACATTGCCTTCCACATGCCGGTAGAGAGCCGGAATCGCCTTCCGTGAGAAAAAGTGGCGTTTGGGAACCTGCCAATGAGGAACCGCACATTGCATAAACTCACGGAAGGGGGCCGAGTCTACCAACTGAAAAGGCAGCAGTTGAAGTGCTAGCAATTTAGCCAAGCTAGCATTCAACCGCTGGGCATGTGGATGGCTGGGAGTGAACTTCTTTTGACGGTCCAGCAGCTGGGGCAGGGAAATTTTCCTGCTACAATCGGACGTCGGTGTACTGCTAGCAGAGTGCCCGCAAGTACTTGGCTGTGACACACCTAATTCTACACCTTCATTCCTCTCAGTGCAGGTTTCAGAGAGGACTGAAGGTATAGTGGGGTTGGAGATCCCAGCTGATGCGGAGCAAGGAGAGGTCCGCTTTGTTCTTTGGTGTAGGTCTTTAAGGTAGGCTTGCCAATGAGCTGCATGGCAGGTCCACATATGTCTGGTCAAGCATGTGGTGCCCAAGCGGCTGATGTTTTGGCCACGCGAGATACGCTTGAGGCATATGTTGCAAACAGCAGCGGTGCGATCTGATGCACTCAACTCAAAAAAGGCCCACACCAAAGAACTTTTGGAATAATGGGCAGAGGCAGCGCCCTGCACAGGCGGAGCTCTGCGGTGTGATTCAGTCGGTGTGCTGCCCTTACGCTGGCCCCCGGAGGGCATCCTGCCTCGTTGGAGATGTGCATCCTCCTCATCCTCCTCTCTCCTATCAGGCACCTAAAATCCCCTCCCTCCTCATCACTGGAATCAATCTGGCAGTATGCTGCAACTGCTGGAACATGACTGCCAGATTGCTGTCCTTCTTGAGCACCCCCTCTCTCTGCTCTCACGCTACTGCCTTCCTCTAGCTGGGTATCATCTTCAGACCCTTTGAAACGCTGGGCATCCTCCTGGAGCATGTACCCAACACTGTGCTCAATCAGTTCGGGGGACTCCTCAGGAGGACACGGTGGGTCTAGGGAAGGAGTGACTGATGATGACATTGAGGACACTTTGGCAGCTGCTTTGCCAGTACCCTGAGCCTGGGTGAGAGAGGATGAGGAGGACGAGGAGGGCTTGGTCATCCACTCTACCAAGTCTTCGGCATGATGTGGCTCAACCTGTCCAGCTGCCGAAAATAAGGACAAGCGTGTCCTATGGCCACGTGCTGATGACGATGCACCGCGTCCACGACCAGCACTGTTGTCTCTAGACACAGAGCCTGCTTGCCCTCTTTTATTGGCTCCTGACTGTCTGCCTCTCCTTGTTTGCCTTCCAGACATTCTAAAGGCCTACAGGGAGATGGGAAAACCAGCAATAAGGGATAGCTTCAGGTGTATATTTTGCAAGAAGCACACTACGCCTGCTGTAAGTGCTGCAGATGCCTGCCTGTGTTACACAACAGGAAAATGCAGCAATAAGGGCTAGCTTCTGGAGTATATTTTGCAGGAAGCACACTACGCCTGCTATAACTGCTGCAAATGCCTGCCTGTGTTACACAACAGGAAAACGCAGCAATAAGGGCTAGCTTCTGGAGTATATTTTGCAAGAAGCACACTACGCCCGCTGTAAGTGCTGCAGATGCCTGTTAGTGTGACACAAAAGAAAAAAAACTACGAGCAATAAGGGGTAGCTTCAGGTGTATAATGTGCAGGAGGCACACTACGCCGGCTGTAAGTGCTGCAGATGCCTGCCTGTGTTACACAACAGGAAAACACAGCAATAAGGCCTAGCTTCAGGTGTATATTTTGCAGGAGGCACACTACGCCTGCTGTAAGTGCTGCAGATGCCTGCCTGTGTTACACAACAGCAAAAAACAGCAATAAGGGCTAGCTTCAGGTGTATATTTTGCAGGAAGCACACTACGCCTGCTATAACTGCTGCAAATGCCTGCCTGTGTTACACAACAGGAAAACACAGCAATAAGGGCTAGCTTCTGGTGTATATTTTGCAAGAAGCACACTACGCCCGCTGTAAGTGCTGCAGATGCCTGTTAGTGTAACACAAAAGAAAAAAAACTACGAGCAATAAGGGGTAACTTCAGGTGTATAATGTGCAGGAGGCACACTACGCCCGCTGTAAGTGCTGCAGATGCCTGCCTGTGTTACACAACAGGAAAACACAGCAATAAGGCCTAGCTTCAGGGGTATATTTTGCAGGAGGCACACTATGCCTGCTGTAAGTGCTGCAGATGCCTGCCTGTGTTACACAACAGGAAAACACAGCAATAAGGCCTAGTTTCAGGTGTATATTTTGCAGGAGGCACACTACGCCTGCTGTAAGTGCTGCAGATGCCTGCCTGTGTTACATAACAGGAAAAAGCAGCAATAAGGGCTAGCTTCAGGTGTATATTTTACAGGAAGCACACTACGCCTGCTATAACTGCTGCAGATGCCTGCCTGTGTTACACAACAGGAAAACACAGCAATTAGGGCTAGCTTCTGGTGTATATTTTGCAAGAAGCACACTACGCCCGCTGTAAGTGCTGCAGATGCCTGTTAGTGTAACACAAAAGAAAAAAAACTACGAGCAATAAGGGGTAGCTTCAGGTGTATAATGTGCAGGAGGCACACTATGCCCGCTGTAAGTGCTGCAGATGCCTGCCTGTGTTACACAACAGGAAAACACAGCAATAAGGCCTAGCTTCAGGTGTATATTTTGCAGGAGGCACACTACGCATGCTGTAAGTGCTGCAGATGCCTGCCTGTGTTAGCAAAGGTGCTAGTGCGTTGCCTGACCACAATGACACACAATGACCACAATAACAACAATACAAAAAACAACTGTGTGCTCCTGCTCTTTTAAGGAGGGCTGGGCTCCCTCCAGTCATCCGCCCTTCATCTATCCATCAGCATACATGTGCTTCCACTGAGGAGACTTTAAATTTTAGAGTTAGGACTGCAGTAAACAGGGAGCCTTGACGGGGCCTGCAGCTTACACATGTATTTTCAAATGCATGCAACTAAACCCCTGTTTTTAACGCACTGTTAGACAGGTGAATTTGGTTGGTTGCTGATTGGTTGGTAAGTTGAGCTTGGTTATTCTGTGTTTTTGTTGACATGCATCCGCCCTTCCAATGCTCCTTGCTGTGAAGACCAGTCATAGGTAGGGGCAGTGACAGTTGTTTTCTGTATTTTTGTCATTGTGGTCAGGCAAGGCACTAGCACCATTGCTTCCATGTGCTGGGTGTTTAGTGTGCTCCTGCTCCTTTAAGAAGGGTTGGGCTCCCTCCAGTCATCTGCCCTTCATCTATCCATCAGCATACATGTGCTTCCACTGAGGAGACTTTAAATTTGAGAATTAGGTAACCAGTCATAGGTAGGGGCAGTGACAGTTGTTTTTTGTACTGTAATAAGCCATATCCTACTAGAAACACGAGCACTAATTCTACGCACGTGGAAGACAAAAACGAACATAAACCTCTCTGATGTAACCAGAGCAGTCCACAGAAATTATACGTTTGAACGACTAATAGCAATTAACACTCTACAATGTACTAAGTTTGATAAATGTTGGTCTATAGGGATCCTCAAACTACGGCCCTCCAGCTGTTGTGGAACTACAAATCCCATGAGGCATTGTAAAACTCTGACATTCACAGACATGAATAGGTATGATGGGAATTGTAGTTCCTGAACACCTGGAGGGCCGTAGTTTGAAGACCCCTGGTCTATATGGCCTAAAAAATTATAGAGCTTTCCTAACGTCTCATGTGACCTCTGTACTATATATACTTCTGTTCTTTCTTTTACTTTCCTTTATGACTACATTGATATTTTGTTCTTATTCTTTTGGAGATTTAATGTGTACTTATCACTTGACCAAACCTTACCTCTGAATGCATATCGTGTATATCGAATTACCTTTCTTGATTTGTACAATGCTTTATATGAAAAATTCAATAAAAAATGTAAAGAATAATAAAAAAAAAGACCCCTGTAACACAGAAGGTCATACTGCGCCTTTTTTCCACTATCCTGGGGAATTTGGTGTATACGGATGGCAATTTGTCTCAGCTGGTAAGCAATTTACCAACATCAAAATTGCAAGGGTCCAATAGGTCCCTGTAGCTCGAGCGCGCTGGGAGCAGAAGCACGTTGTCCACTTTGGACATGTATATTTAGCTGAAGCCACGTCCATTCCATATGTCTAATAATTGTGACTTCCATCTTATTAAATGTGGCTTAATACTACTATTCAGTAGCTGATACCTACAATATTCTAACAATCTCAGAAGTTACTGGAGCATAGAGTCTTGTTTTAGTGCCAATAGCGGCGCTACTGTTAAGATTTTATTTTAATACCGTTTTATTGTGATGTATATGGACCGAGCCTGAGTATGCCCGATAGGCTCTGTTTTGTATCTAAACTTGAAACCAAATAAAAAGAATAAAATAAAAAAAAGATAATGATGTATGAGTACCGTACAGTGCAGTAATACTTTGAGCCCAGCTGCAGGTTGATGCTGCCCCTATGGAGCAGGTACATGACTGGGCTCAGAAGAGGGTTGAACGAGTCTGCCCCCAGGAGACTGAGGGCATCTGGTGGCAAAAAAAGAATTGTTGAAACAAGCAACATCAGATTATAGTTTTTTTGCAGCAAAAAGCTATTTCTTTTATTCTACTATTACTTCACTATTAAATGTTAACAGGAGTTGAAATGAACAGTTAAGGTACAGATATGAATATACTGTATTCATTATACTTTTAGGCATTGAGATTAGAAATTCTAGCAGGAAGGAACAGTGTTTTAAATTCCACTTGCTAACCACTGCTGCAAATAATTGAAAGTTCAGCAACAGGTTGCCACAGGTTTCCAAACTGCAAGACATCGTCTGTAAACATTGTGCTTAAATTAAACCGTTAGTAGCAATCCCAGGGCTACGCATTCTGCCCTACGTGTACACATAATTTGCTTTCAATTACGCCTTCACTGTTTGGATTCTCTGAAAATGCAGAGCACCATCTGTCTGCCTTGCCCCAATGCCCCTGGAAGGCATTTTATTACCATCAGGGCTGCTGCGAATAACTTAGAAGTTACCTGTATTTAAAAATACATTAAAACGCCTGGGTATCAGCATTGACTGCTCATTGTGGTTTAAGGCGTGAAAAATGATTAAATCTTTGGCCATAGGTAGAGCCAGGTAGAGATATAACATATGATGTGCCTTTGTAACAGTACTGTACATCTTAACTTTTCATTTTGTTAAAAGGTATAGTTTAAAATACGTGAGAAATAGCTCGTGCTCTCAGGAACTCATGGTTGGGTTTGGGTTGGGTTTTCAACACAACATTAGCATGAACCAATCCATTCCATTCCCTAAGCATGTAAACATAGTGGTACTTTTATAATCCACTCCATTGTTTGTTTCTGAAGGCACAAGTATTATTATTATAAGTATAGCGAATTTATATAGCACCAACAGTTTGTGCAGCGCTTTACAACATTAGAGCAGACAGTATAGTTACAATTCAATTCAGGAGGAATCAGAGAGCCCTAAGTAAGCTATAAACTTCCCCTCTAACTACTCTCCCTGGGAGTTGTCTTTGGCCTGTGGCAGCCTTTTTACCACTTCTCTATGCTGTGTCAGAACCAATATGGTGACAACCAATTGTGTATAGTGTACAAACTATTTGGGAAACCTCTTTGAATTCCATGGCGGGGGGGGGGGGGGGTGAATTTCTTAATTAGTTCTGCCATCTGTAGACTATTAAAGTGGCTGTAAACTTCAGTTATGGAATCTGAGCAAAGCACATACACTATATTGTCAAAAGTATTGGGACACCTGCCTTTGCACGCACATGAACGTTAATAGAATCCCAGTCTTAGTCCATAGGGTTCAATATTGAGTTGGTCCACCCTTTGCAGCTATAACAGCTTCAACTATTTTTGGAAGGCTGAGCCCAACCTCTGAAAAACAACCCTCCACCAAATGATTCGGACCAGTGCATAAAGCAAGGTCCATAAAGACATGGATGAGCGAGTTTGGGGTGGAGGAACTTGACTGGCCTGCACCTGACCTCAACTCAATAGAACACCTTTGGGATGAATTAGAGTGGAGACTGCGAGTCAGGCCTTCTTGTCCAACACTAGTGCCTGACCACAGAAATGTGCTTCTGGAAGAATGGTCAAACATTCCCATAGACACACCCCTAAACCTTGTGGGCAGTATTGCCAGAAGATTTGAAGCTGTTATAGCTTCAAAGGGTGGCCAAATTCAATATTGAACCCTACGGACTAAGACTGGGATGCCATTAAAGTTCATGTGCGTTGTGACAGCAGGAAGGTAAAGTCACCTGGTTGCATCCAGGGGGGTAGATATATTTCTCCCAGATTCAGGCTTTATGCCGACTTATACAACTAGGGAGTTGATGAAGCCCAGCTGAGGCTAGTGGGCTCATGAATGACTCATACCTCTAGGGAGAGTGCTGGGCGTCGTGAGGCAGGGAGTTGATGAGACCAGCTGAAGCTTGTCAGCTCGTTTAAGGCCTCTATAAAAACTCCCAGATTCATTAGGTGTTTGCTCATGCCTGGACCCAGACCTGTGTGGACTGTCTAGGGAGAGTGAACCCCTGTGCGGTGAGACAAAGCCTGTGTGGCTATTTGTTTGGACATTGACTAAACCAGGGACTTAGGGACTAGGACAGCACCAGGCTGATCCCAGTTGTTAGTTAGGGAAACCTGCATGTTTAGTCAGAGGTCAAACTGACCAGGATTTATTTTGTTTATGTTTCTTTTTGCTTTGCTGTGTTTTTGTCACTGTAAATAGAGAAATAAACCGCACCTTTTGATCTTGAAAACCACAACCTCCGTCTGCTGGGCCTGTTTTTGTGTGGGGAGCCCATCCAGGGGGTCACACACACCCGCTACCGAGTTAACCCCCTCACAGCGTGTAAAGGCAGGCATCCCAATACTTTTGACAATATAGTGTATATCTGTAGAGTTTACTTATCTCTCTTCAAATCTCTTCAAATCTCTAAGTGTGGTTTCTCTTCGGTGCTTCTAAGAAGTTTTCCAACACATAAGATACATTTGTGGCGGGGGGGGGGGGGAGCTCAGCAGACAACCTGTCTATTCAGAACACAGTTATTCTCCTGTGTGGAGGTGGGTGTGATTTATTTCCTCCAATCAGCTCTCACACAGTGTAACTGCAGCCTCCCTGTCCCCTCCTGACAGATGAAGAAATATTTTAACACTTTTCTGCCCTTTAGAAGTGGTGTAGAGAAGAGAAGACTGTAGATAAACAAGTAAAACATATGTAGGAGAATTTGTTTCATCTCTGTGTATCATCCAAGGCTGTTCACTTCACTGGGAATATGTGAGGGTTTACAGCCACTTAGAGTAAGCTATCGTCAAAGGAAAGGCACAGGAAGTCAGGACACTGCCAGGAGGGATATGTACCATGCCAAAATAAAATTAAAAAATTGAAAAAAACAAACAATATCTCTTCACATAATTGTCAGCTCTTCCTAACAAGAGCAACACACATTGACAATAGTGGGAGTCTACCCCATCATAAAAAAAAAAATAACCGTGGTGGGTTATTCATTAGTTCAGATTATTAAAACCTATCACTAAACAGACCAGTGGCAAAGGCTATGCACCATATTATTGTTTGTTCCTAATTTCTGGCATCAAACCTGCAAATTTTTCAGCCAAAAAATGTGTGATTCTTGAAACCAAGGGATCCGTGGTGAACTCATGAGGCACATTGTAGATGTTCTAAGATAGCAAATCTTCACTTTTTTAATTTAAGTCCACTTTAACCACTTAAGCCCCGGACCATTATGCAGGTTAAGGACCAGAGGTGTTTTCAGAATTTTGCACTGCGCTGCTTTAACTAGAAATTGTGCGGACATGCAATGTTGTACCCAAACGAAATTTGCGTCCTTTTCTTCCCACAAATAGAGCTTTCTTTTAATGGTATTTGATTGCCTCTGCGATTTTTTTTTTTGCGATATAAACGGAAAAAGACTGAAAATTTTGAAAAAAAATGATATTTTCTACTTTTTGTTATAAGAAAAATCGAATAAACTAAATTTTAGTCATACATTTAGGCCAAAATGTATTCAGCCACATGTCTTTAGTAAAACAAATGTCAATAAGCGTATATTTATTGGTTTGCGCAAAAGTTATAGAGTTTACAAACTAGGGTACATTTTCTGAAATTTACACAGCTTTTAATTTATGACTGCCTATCTCATTTCTTGAGGTGCTAAAATGGCAGGGCAGTACAAACCCCCCCCCCCCAAATGACCCAATTTTTGAAAGAAGACACCCCAAGGAAATTGCTGAGAGGCATGTTGAGCCCATTGAATATTTTTTTTTTTTTTTTTTTTGTCCCAAGTGATTGAATAATGACAAAAAAAAAAAAAATACAAAAAGTTGTCACTAAATTATATATTGCTCACACATGCCATGGTTATATGTGGAATTGCACCCAAAAATACATTTTGCTGCTTCTCCTGAGTACAGGGATAATACATGTGTGGGACTTTTTGGGCCCCCGAAAACCAAGCACCGCCTTCAGGATTTCTAAGGGCGCAAATTTTTGATTTCACTCCTCACTACCTATCACACTTTCGAAGGCCATAAAATGCCAAAATAGCACAACCCCCCCAAATGACCCAATTTTAGAAAGTAGACACCCCAAGAAATTGCTGAGAGGCATGTTGAGCCCATTGAATATTTTTTTTTTTGTCCCAAGTGATTGAATAATGACAAAAAAAATAAAAAAATTACAAAAAGTTGTCACTAAATGATATATTGCTCACGCATGCCACGGTTATATGTGGAATTGCACCCCAAAATACATTTTGCTGCTTCTCCTGAGTACGGGGATACCACATGTGTGGGACTTTTTAGGAGCCTAGCCGCGTACGGGACCCCGAAAACCAAGCACCGCCTTCAGGATTTCTAAGGGCATACATTTTTGATTTCACTCCTCACTACCTATCACAGTTTCGAAGGCCATAAAATGCCAAAATAGCACAAACCCCCCCCCCAAATGACCCCATTTTGGAAAGTAGACACCCCAAGCTATTTGCTGAGAGGCATGGTGAGTATTTTACAGCTCTCATTTGTTTTTGAAAATGAAGAAAGAAAAAAAATATATATTTTTTTTTTTCAATTTTCAAACTTTGTGACAAAAAGCGAGATCTGCAAAATACTCACCATACCTCTCAGCAAATAGCTTGGGGTGTCTACTTTCCAAAATGGGGTCATTTGGGGGGGTTTGTGCCATCTGGGCATTTCATGGCCTCCGAAACTGTGATAGGCAGTGAGGAGTGAAATCAAAAATGTATACCCTTAGAAAGCCTGAAGGCGGTGCTTGGTTTTTGGGGTCCCGTACGCGGCTAGGCTCCCAAAGAGTCTCACACATGTGGTATCCCCGTACTCAGGAGAAGCAACAGAATGTATTTTGGGGTGTAATTCCACATATGCCCATGGCATGTTTGAGCAATATATCATTTAGTGACAACTTTGTGCAAAAAAAATAAAATAAAAAATAAATTGTCTTTTTTTCCGCAACTTGTGTCAACATATAAAATATTCCATGGACTCGACATGCCTCTCAGTATATAGCTTGGGGTGTCTGCTTTCCAAAATGGGGTCATTTGGGGGGGGGGGGGTTTGAACTGTCCTGGCATTTTATACACAACATTAAGAAGCTTACATCCACTCTTCTAACCACTTGAAGACAAAGCCCTTTCTGACACTTTTTGTTTACATGAAAACATATTTTTTTTTGCAAGAAAATTATGTTGAACCCCCAAACATTATATATTTTTTTACAAAGGCCCTACAGATTAAAATGGTGGGTGTTGCATTTTTTTTTCCACACAGTATTTGCGCAGCAATTTTTCAAACGCATTTTTTGGGGAAAAAATACACTTTTTTAAATTTTAATGCACTAAAACACACTATATTGCCCAAATGTTTGTTGAAATAAAAAAGATGATCTTAGGCCGAGTACATAAATACCAAACATGACATGCTTTAAAATTTCGCACAAACACGCAGTGGCGACAAACTACATACATTTTTAAAAGCCTTTAAAAGCCTTTACAGGGTACCACGTTAGATTTACAGAGGAGGTCTACTGCTAAAATTACTGCCCTCGATCTGACCTTTGTGGTGATACCTCACATGCATGATGCAATTGCTGTGTACATATGATGCCAGACCGACGCTTGCGTTCGCCATTGCGCAAGAGCAGGGCGGGACAGGGGTGCTTTTTTTAATTTATTTTTTAAACTGTTCTTTCCATATTTTTTTTTTTATCATTTTTATTGTTATCTCAGGGAATGTAAATATCCCCTATGATAGCAATAGGTAGTGACAGGTACTCTTTTTTTGAAAAAACTGGGGTCTATTGGACCCTAGATCTTTCCTCTGCCCTCAAAGCATCTGACCACACCAAGATCGGTGTGATAAAATGCTTTCCCAATTTCCCAATGGCGCTTTTTATATCCGGGGGGACATTCCCTCCCACTGCTTGTAAAAGCAGTCCAGAGGCTAATTATTCACTGGGATTGCTTTTACATGAAAGCCGGCCGCTGGCTGAAAATAATGATACCAAGATGATACCTAAACCCGCAGGCATCAATCTGGTATAACCAAAGTCCAGCAACATACCAGTACAATGCTGGTCCTTGTTGGACATGTATTGTAATCTTTTTTTTCATGCAGCCTGTTGGCTGAACGAAAAAAAGAGATTGATCGGTGGGTATGCCCACCATTAGAATACCTCCCTTCATTCATCCACTTCTAATGATGGGCATACATGCACCATTTATATATGCCGAAGCATGGGGGCATCCTCCTGCAAAAGTTATGCCGCACACACATGGTCAGACTTTTCCACAGGCATGCCTCAGTCGGAATTTTGACCGTATGTACGCGGCATTTAGGAGCAAAATCGCTCCTCCACCCCTGCTGCCCCCATGCTTCGGCATATATGCTCTTTTTTTTTTAACGTGGTGGTGAAATTACCTCCTACAGCACTGGAGTCGTCTGTCTCTGCGAACGCTGCAGATATGTGTGTTGTGTTTTGTAAGTGACAGTGATCGATCGATACTGCACTTGGGTGGCCTGGGCTGGACGGAGGGGCAAAACGCAGGTGCTAGCAGGTATCTGAGCTGATCCCGCTAACACTGCGTTTTTGGGAACCCTAAACTGCTGGGGACGCTAGTATAGATCTGATCAGATCAGATATTGATCTGTTCAGCTACTATACCACTAAGGGGGGTGTATGCTTAACGCGTGGGTGTTAGCGCTACTGGCACTAACCTGACGCTGCCTGGGGCGACGCAGACCCTCTCTGACGCTAAAACCTAATTGATATTACCCGCCGGGCGATCAGGGGATTAAACCTTTATTGGGTTGTATACGGCGGGTGACCTGACACTATAAAAAGCAAACTAACTAACCAGCGTCACCCGTAACACTTATATGGTGATCACTGGTGAAAGGGTTAACTAGGGGCATTCAGGGGGTTAAACCTTTATTAGGTAATATATGGGGGGTACCCGACGCTATAAAAACCTGCGGCGAACCTAAAAAAAAATACCTGGCTACCTATCGGCATCACTGACACTAAGACAGCGATCAGAAAAACGATTGCTTAGTGACACTGGCAAAAGGGGGTGAAAGGGTTACCTGGGGGGGCGATCAAGGGGTTAAACCTTTATTAGGTAATATATGGGGGTACCCGACGCTATAAAAACCTGCGGCGAACCTAAAAAAAATAACTGGCTACCTATCGGCATCACCGACACTAAGACAGCGATCAGAAAAATGATCGCTTAGTGACACAGGTGAAAGGGTTACCTGGGGGGGGCGATCAAGGGGTTAAACCTTTATTAGGTAATATATGGGGGTACCCGACGCTATAAAAACCTCCGGCAAACCTAAAAAAAATAACTGGCTACCTATCGGCATCACCGACACTAAAACAGCGATCAGAAAAACGATCGCTTAGTGACGGCGGTGCTAGGGGGTGAAAGGGTTACCTGGGGGGCGATCAAGGGGTTAAACCTTTATTAGGGGGGGTTAGGGGGCTACACTGGACCTAAAACTAACTGTCCTGACACTTTTACAGTCACAAATGTCACTGATTGCAGTGATCAGTAAATAAATGGTCACTGCATTCAGTGACACTGTGACTGGGGGCTGGGGGGTGATCTGGGGGGTGATCTGGGGGTGTCTTAGGGGGCCTGGGGGGGCAATCATGTGCCTATGTGTCCTGGTGTTAGTGTAGTGTTTGTGCACTAACCTGTGTGTCTTCTCTCATGCGGCGCTCGGTATATGTGAGCGCCGCATGAGGGATGACATCACTTCCTCCTGCCTGTGTAAGCACTACACAGGCAGAGGAAGCTTTTCATTCGCCGGGAGCGATCGCGAGGGGGTAACCAGAATCGAATGGCGGCCCCCTCATCACGGATCGCTCCCGAAGCGGACGCTCACTGTACCGGAGGGGGGTCCAATTGGACCCCCCACCCATACGAAGGCAGGCACGTACAGGTACGTGATTGTGCCTGTCCGTGCCATTCTGCGGTCGTTAAGTGGTTAAAGAGTAACTCCACTTTTGTTGAGAAAAAAACAATCCCCTCTGGGTGATCTATGTACATTGCAGGGGGTTTTAACAAAATGTGTTGCAGATTGAATAAGAGGGTCTGGTTCACTATAATAACCTGCTGCACTCTCAGTGCTCTGATGAGGAAAGCCGCATTGTCTGCATTCTTTAGAAATACTTGGGGAATATCTCACCAAAACTGTGATTTCTATTGCAGGGAATGCCTATAATTTAACTTGTGTTTTAGTGCAGATCACTAAAAACATAAGTAAGCCAATCACACAAACAAGAAATTACATTGCTGATAGGTTCACAATACTGTTCTTGTGTCACTGATAGATGAAAGACATAAAAGGCAGGTTGCTTACTTACAGCAAATATATTCACTAGCATGAAAATGATTGATGAATAGTGATGAGCCGAACACCCCCGGGTCCGGTTCGCACCAGAACCCGCGAACGGACCGAAAGTTCGCACGAACTTTAGAACCCTATTAAATACAACGGATGCGAACGTTTGAAATCTAAAGTGCTAATTATAACGACTATCATGCATGTTATTGTCCTAAAAAGGGTTTGGGAACCCGGGTTCTGCACCAGGGGACATGTATCAATGCAAAAAGAAGTTTTAAAAACAGCCAATTTTCTGGAGCAGTCATTTTAATGATGCATAAAGTGAAAAAACAAAAGTCAAATATTCCTTTAAATATCGTACCTGGGGGGTGTCTAAAGTATGCCTGTGAAGTGCCACGTGTTTCCCGTGTTTAGAACTGTCCCTGCACAAAATTACATTTCTAAAGGAAAAAAAGCCATTTAAAACTGCTTGCGGCTTTAATGTAATGTCTGGTCCCGGCAATATGGATGAAAATCTTTAAGAAAAATGGCATAGCTACCCCATCACACCCCCCCCCTACCCCAGCCCATTACCAGCCCCTTTGGGTCTTGTATGGATATTAAGGGGAACCCCGCACACAAAAGAAAAAGGGCCCTATATACTCTGAACAGCCGTATACAGGCGGTGCATACAAGGCAGGGACTGTAGGTTTGTTCTTATGTAGAATCTGTTTGTAATTTTGAACAGGTACATTGTTTAAGTGTAGCTCCAGCCAAAAAAATCTATTTTTAAGCTTTTTGGAAAACATAGGGAAGGGTTATCACCCCTGTAACATTTGTTTTGCTGTCTGTGCAGTGTGCACCTGTTCAGAACAGTTCACCTCACTTTCCGTCCTAATGACAAATGTTTTTTGAAAATTTGGGGTTTTTATTGAAACAAGAATTGGTGATAAAGAATCAGTGGAGAGGAGACACTTTTTTTCCCATATTAACTCTTACAGGAGAGAATTTGCCTTCCTAGGGGTAGATTTCCTCTCACTTCCTGTTGTATCCTTCCGTTTGCAAGGAGGAGTCATTTGTAAGTTGGATGTTTGAAAGTAGGGGCCTGCCGTATATACTCAGCTGAAATTTGCCCCTTACATGTTGGTGTTGCCACAACACTGTGAGCCCTCACAGTTACTCTTGGTGGGCGCATGAATGGGCCCTGCTGTGAATTATTAGATCAAGAATTGTAATTGCATGCCCCTGTTGAACAGGGGCTTAAAAATTGGGCCTTTGGTGGTGGTGGTGGTGTTGACACAACACTGTAAGGCCTCACAGTTAGTCTTGGTGGGCGCAGGAATGGGCCCTGCTGTGAATTATTAGATCAAGAATTGTAATTACATGCCCCTGTTAAACAGGGGCAGAAAAATTGAGCCTTAGGCACTGGTGTCACAACACTGCAACCCCTCACAGATACTGTACTTGGAGCACAGCAATGAGCCCTGTTGCAAAGTATTGCATCAAAAATTGTAATTACACGCCCCTGTTAAACAGGGGCTGAAAAATTGGGCCTTAGCCACTGGTGCTGGTGCCACGACACTGCAACCACTCCCAGATACTCTAGTTGGAGTGCAGGAATGAGCCCTGCTGCAAAGCATTGCATAAAAAAATGTAATAACACACCCCTGTTAAACAGGGGCTGAAAAATTGGGCCTTAGCCACTGGTGGCGGCACCCAGAAACAAAAATGTTCTTCCAAGCTATCATCGTCAATCGGATCATTGAGGAGGAGGAGGATAGTCAGTCAACATAACAGGACAGTCTCTCAGCATCAGCATCAGTCTTGAAGGGATGTGACATTTGAAAATAAATTAGTCTGTTATATCAGCTTCAGGTGTTTGGTAGCTGGTGGTGATCCAAGACTGGTTCATCTTTATGAAGGTCAGTCGATCAACAGAGTCGGTGGACAGGCGCACTCTGTGATCCGTGACAAATCCTCCAGCAGCACTGAATGTGCGTTCTGAAAGAACGCTGGATGCAGGACAGGCCAGTAGCTCAATTGCATACTGTGCAAGCTCTGGCCAGTGATCCATCCTCAAGACCCAGTAAGCCAGAGGATTTTCGGTGGGGAAGGTGTCCAAGTCTGACCTTGCCCCTAGGTATTCCTGCACCATGTATATCAGACGCTGGCGATGGTTGCTGGAACCGATCATACCTTGGGGCTGCGGACTAAAGAATTGTCTGAACGTTTCGGTCAGACGGCCACCTTCCCCACCGCTCCTTCTTTGACTGACCGAAGCCTCAGCAACTCGTTGTCCAGGACCAGGAGTTTGTAACCTCCCAGTCTCTGGGAACGCGTTGCACTGACCTTTCTGCAAGGCCTCCCGGAGTTGTCTCATCCTCTGCTCCCTCTGCGACGGTAAGATAAGGTCCGCAACCTTACCCTTGTACCGTGGATCAAGGAGAGTGGCCAGCCAGTAATGGTCCCTCTCCTTGATCCGAAGAATACGAGGATCCTTCCGCAGACTTTGCAGGATCAGGGAGGCCATGCAGCGTAGGTTAGCTGAGGCATTCAGTCCGGAGTCCTCTGGGTCACTAAGGACGACATGATAAGCCACCTCCTCCCAGCCACGTACAAGTCCACTGGTTTCTTGGGACTGTAAATCATCCCTAAAAGACTGCTGCTGATGATGCTGTGTGCCAGGCTCCACCTCCATGCTGACACAATCCTCCTCCTCCTCCTCCTCCTCTTCTTCCTGTGCAATGGGTGGGACAGAAGGAACACTGTCTGGGTAAAGGGGGCCTTGAGAGGCAAGGAAGTCCTCCTCTTCCTGCCTCTGTTCTGCCTCAAGTGCCCTGTCCATTATTCCACGCAGCGTATGTTCCAACAGGTGGACAAGAGGTACAGTGTCACTGATGCATGCACTGTCACTGCTCACCATCCTCGTGGCCTCCTCAAATGGTGCCAGGACAGTGCATGCATCCCTGATCATGCCACACTGGCGTGGTGAAAAAAACCCGAGCTCCCCTGACCCTGTCCTGGTGCCGTAGTCACACAGGTACTCATTGATGGCCCTCTGCTGCGTATGCAGCCGCTGCAGCATGGCCAACGTTGAGTTCCACCTGGTGGGCATGTCACATATAAGGCGTTTCTTGGGCAGGTTCAACTCCTTTTGCAGCTCAGCCAGGCGAGCACTGGCATTATAAGATCTGCGGAAATGCACACAGACTTTCCTGGCCTGCCTCAGGACATCCTGTAAGCCCGGGTACCTGCCCAAGAACCGCTGCACCACCAGGTTAAGGACGTGAGCCACACAGGGCACATGGGTCAGTTGTCCCTGTCGGAGAGCGGAAAGGAGGTTGGTGCCATTGTCGCAAACTACCATTCCTGGCTTAAGCTGGTGTGGCGTCAACCACCTCTCGGCCTGTCCCTGCAGAGCAGACAGAACCTCTGCCCCAGTGTGGCTCCTGTCCCCCAAACACACCAGCGCAAGCACGGCATGGCATCTTTTTGCCTGCGTACTTGCGTAGCCCCTTGAACGCCTACGGAGCACCGCTGGTTCCGAGGACAAAGCACAGGAAGAGGCCACGGAGGAAGAAGAAGAGGAGGGGGTGAAGGACAGAGGTGTGTCACAACCAGTAGTAGCATTTTGGAGGCGTGGCGGTGGAACAACCTCCAACACTACTGCACCTTGTCCTGCATCCTTCCCAGCTGCCATAAGAGTGACCCAATGGGCCGTGAAAGAAAGGTAACGTCCCTGTCCATGCCTGCTGGACCATGAGTCAGCGGTAATATGCACCTTACCACTGACCGCCCTGTCCAGCGAGGCCAAGACATTGCCTTCCACATGCCGGTAGAGAGCCGGAATCGCCTTCCGTGAGAAAAAGTGGCGTTTGGGAATCTGCCACTGAGGAACCGCACATTGCACAAACTCACGGAAGGGGGCCGAGTCTACCAACTGAAAAGGCAGCAGTTGAAGCGCTAGCAATTTAGCCAAGCTAGCATTCAACCGCTGGGCATGTGGATGGCTGGGAGTGAACTTCTTTCAACGGTCCAGCAGCTGGGGCAGGGAAATTTGCCTGCTAGAATCGGACGTTGGTGTACTGCTAGCAGAGTGCCCGCAAGTACTTGGCTGTGACACACCTAATTCTACACCTTCATTCCTCTCAGAGCAGGTTTCAGAGAGGACTGAAGGTATAGTGGGGTTGGAGATCCCAGCTGATGCGGTGCAAGAAGAGGTCAGCTTTGTTCTTTGGTGTGGGTCTTTAAGGTAGGCTTGCCAACGAGCTGCATGGCAGGTCAACATATGTCTGGTCAAGCATGTGGTGCCCAAGCGGGTGATGTTTTGGCCACGCGATATACGCTTGAGACATATGTTGCAAACAGCAGCTGTGCGATCTGATGCACTCGACTCAAAAAAGGCCCACACCAAAGAACTTTTTGAATAACGGGCAGAGGCAGCGCCCTGCACAGGCGGAGCTCTGCGGTGTGATTCTGTCGGTGTGCTGCCCTTACGCTGGCCCCCCGAGGGCACCCTGCCTCATTGGAGATGTGCCTCCTCCTCATCCTCCTCCTCCTCCTCTCTCCTATTAGGCACCCACGTGGAGTCAGTGACCTCATCATCCCCTCCCTCCTCATCACTGGAGCCAATCTGGCAGTATGCTGCAGCTGCTGGAACATGACTGCCAGATTGGTGTCCTGTTTGAGCATCCCCTCTCTCTGCTCTCACGCTACTGCCTTCCTCTAGCTGGGTATCATCATCAGACCCTTTGAAACGCTGGGCATCCTCCTGGAGCATGTACCCAACACTGTGCTCAAACAGTTTGGGGGACTCCTCAGGAGGACATGGTTGGTCTAGGGAAGGAGTGACTGATGATGACATTGATACCAGGGAAGAGGACGCTTTGGCAGCTGCTTTGCCAGTACCCTGAGCCTGGGTGAGAGAGGATGAGGAGGATGAGGAGGGCTTGGTCATCCACTCTACCAAGTCTTCGGCATGATGCGGCTCAACACGTCCAGCTGCCGAAAAGAAGGACAAGCGTGTCCCATGACCACGTGCTGATGGCGATGCACCGTGTCCACGACCAGCACTGTTGTCTCTAGACACAGAGCCTGCTTGCCCTCTTTTTTTGGCTCCTGACTGTCTGCCTCTCCTTGTTTGCCTTCCAGACATTCTAATGGCCTGCAGGGAAATGGGAAAAGCAGCAATACAGGCTAAGATAAGGTGTAATATGGTCAGGAGGCACACTCCACCCGCTGTAAGTGCCACAAAATCCTGTTGGTGTAACACACCAGGAAAAAGCAGCAATACAGGCTAAGTTAAGGTGTAATATGGTCAGGAGGCACACTCCGCCCGCTGTAAGTGCCGCAAAATCCTGTTGGTGTAACACACCAGGAAAAAGCAGCAATACAGGCTAAGTTAAGGTGTAATATGGTCAGGAGGCACAATCCGCCCGCTGTAAGTGCCGCAAAATCCTGTTTGTGTAACACACCAGGAAAAAGCAGCAATACAGGCTAAGTTAAGGTGTAATATGGTCAGGAGGCACAATCCGCCCGCTGTAAGTGCCGCAAAATCCTGTTTGTGTAACACACCAGGAAAAAGCAGCAATACAGGCTAAGTTAAGGTGTAATATGGTCAGGAGGCACACTCCGCCCGCTGTAAGTGCCGCAAAATCCTGTTGGTGTAGCACACCAGGAAAAAGCAGCAATACAGGCTAAGTTAAGGTGTAATATGGTCAGGAGGCACACTCCGCCCGCTGTAAGTGCCGCAAAATCCTGTTTGTGTAACACACCAGGAAAAAGCAGCAATACAGGCTAAGTTAAGGTGTAATATGGTCAGGAGGCTTAGCAACAATGACACTGACACTGTCCCCTGCCTATCCTTCTCTCTCCCTGCACACAAGGTTTATAAAAGTATATGACACTGACACTCTCCCTGCCTATCCTTCTCTCTCCCTGCACACAAGGTTTAGCAAAGAATATGACACTGACACTGTCTCCTGCCTATCCTTCTCTCTCCCTGCACACAAGGTTTATCAAAGTATATGACACTGACACTCTCCCTGCCTATCCTTCTCTCTCCCTACACACAAGGTTTAGCAAAGAATATGACACTGACACTCTCCCTGCCTATCCTTCTCTGTCCCTACACACAAGGTTTAGCAAAGAATAGATTTGACACTGTCCCTGCCTATCCTTCACTTTCCCTGCACTGGCGGCCTTTTATAGTGTGGGGCGTGTACTAAACCCCCTCAGCTATAATTGGCCACAGGCATCCTGCCTGTGGCCAATCATTGCTCTCTTCGCTGCCAGCGCTGTGATTGGCCAAGCATGCAGGGTCACAGTGCATGCTTGGCCAATCACAGCGCCGGGATTACACTGCGATGGCGCAGTGTATTGTGGGCCGTTCGCGTCACTCGAATTTGGCGCGAACGGCCCAAATCGTTCGTTGTTCGCCGAACGCGCAAACAGCCGATGTTCGAGTCGAACCTATGTTCGATTCGAACACCGAGCTCATCCCTATTGATGAATAATGTATATCAAAAACTAATTTTTTAGTCTTCATAACAAAAAGAAGTAAAAAAAAGTGCAACTTCTGTTCTGTATCATCTTTCTCTTTAAATATCAGTTGTTAGAAATAAAAAAAAAATAGCTGATTATGAAATACGACATAGATACAGTAAACAAAAACAAATCCTATCTTAGTAAAAGACCAGCTTTCATAATAAAACACATTAAAAAGACTGCAGAGCGGCACCCCTACCGATGCCATATTAAATAGTCCATGTTTCGTACTATGTTTACTAAGATATGGGAGTTACGTAGTTGAAGAGGGTTTTATCTCTCTCTACATAAAATTGTATTGAAAGAAACAGGACAGAAGAAAATGGATTCTGTGTAATCAGAGAGAACACAGGCATCCACTTTATATTGCATTTGAAGCCACTTCAATTCTGCGAGATGGAGGAGATGTTTGCTGCAAATGATATACAATGCTCCTGGTGGAAGCACTTTCATGTAACTGAGATCAAAAGGGTTGTGTGTTTCTATCTTCTCTTGGTCAAGAGACTGCTGTACACATAGACAAACTAATATCAAACGCAGCCAAAGACTGAGCAAGCCACCGTCACTCCCATTCGTTAAAAGGACGGTAAATCTCAGTTTTTCTCCTTTGTCTTGGATGTACTGCATCATTTTGTTAAGTAACTGCATAAAGTAACTCCAAGTAATAGTGAAGATGACATGCAGAGTAAATATCAAACATGTTTTCCATCAAAGAGTAAATTATTATAAAAGTTGCAAAGTTGGTGACCAGTGAGCTTTGCCAAGGAATTCTTTAGTGGTCTTAAAGCCCATTTCCATTTTTTTTAAAGCTCCTGTTTAAACAGTAGCACAAAGTATGTAAGCAAAAGACACACCACTGTCGAGTCCCTAATTACCTAGACCATGATGAATTAGCGTGCAAAATATATCTGGTTGAACCCAAAAGTTTGAACACCCCAGTTTTTACTTTATCCTATTGTAGCAACCAGACCCCTTTTCCCTACCTTTGGCTCACTTGTGGGAAAAGGGGCACACCATGCCACATGCCCGTACCCTCCTGTGTGAAATGGTTAAGCAGTGTAAATGTAACTGGGTCTCTATGGCTAGGTTCTCCAGAGAATGGTTCCCGTCTTCACTGCAATAAAGACAAGTCTCTATTTTCCCCAATAACTCCAAGGTCCACACCAGTTGCAACTCCCTCGTAGAGTTCATTTTCTCATATGCAGTCACTAGATAGAAAAGGGTGGATGGAGAACAGGACAGCAAAAGGGTGTTGGAGTAGGTCCAGGCACAAACAAATTTACTATTCACTACCTGTTTCTTCAAGTAGGCTCAGCTCACCCAGATAGTCTCCCATTAGAGTAGATCCTAGCAGCCAGAGTGATGCTCGAATTAGATTACACACACAGTCTCTGCATAAACTGTTACGGGTGAACTTTGGGTCTTTGCCAGGGACCTGGTGAACTTTGGGTTTCTGCCACAGACCTGGTGAACTTTGGGTCTCTGCGACAGACCTGGTGAACTTTGGGTCTCTGCCACAGACCTGGTGAACTTTGCTTGTGGTATTAGGCCTCTTTCAGGGAGATGACATCCCTCCAGAGAGTTACCTTCACGGTGATCTCTCACCAGTCCCTCGGAACGGTCCCCCAGCCTCCTCTTCCAGATACGGGTCTCCTCGCAAGGCAGCACCCTGGGATTCCTCTTCCCTCGATGGGCCCCAGCCAAAGGTGCTAGAACCAAGGCCTTCAGTTGCAGCCCCAGGGCTAAAAGTGCCTGGGACTGATCCGCCAGTGTACCGGTCAGGAACCCCACCCCAAGGCTAAAGGTGCCCGGGTGGAAGAAATAGGTTTCTTGTAGTGAGGAAGACTAAAGATGTCTAAGCACAGTGTTCAAAATGATTCAGTAGAGTATTCCTAAAGTAAAGATGTCTGGGCAAAGTGTCCCAGTGAAAAGGTGACAAAGGATGGGTAAAGGTTAGGCAATTGCCCTCTCACCAACGACCAGATCGATATGATGTCTTCCAGACAGTAACTCGTGTAGCAACACTTGTACAGCGGATCCCTCGTCTCGATCTCCCGATGTGAAGCTTGGTACACCGACTGGCAGATGACCAGAGTGGTGCTGACTGGATGTCAAACTGCAGTGCTAGGCCCCTCAGGTATGGGTTGGAAGGTTGTACTCCACGTGGTAGGCCCTGACCCCTCTCTCCATGCACAAAGAGGTCCATCTTGTGCCAGGCCCGAGAGGAAGAGAGCACCGCGCTGGCTTTTGCTTCTTTTATAGCTACTCCCAGCAATCTTCCAAATGGTAGCAAAGATCCCTGGGATGTGTAGTCCAGGCACATAATCATGCAAAGCAATTATCTGACGGGAGAACTACTCATCCCACAATCCTTTTTGTTTGGCATACAAATATGATGTCACCTGATACACTGATCACTAGAGGGACAGGCGATGCTCTGAAATAACGGAGGGTATGGTGCTATACGATTGTAGTCCATATTGCTACAAATGCAATGTTGTAAAGAATAATTTATTATAATATAACAATTTTGGTTGTTAAATAGTTCCTTTTTCTTGAGGTCTATAAATAAGGCCAAAAAAAGCTACAGCCAAGGAGGAAAGAGGGACAGAGGGATTTGGTTTCAAAAGATGAGTTGGGAACTATGGTACTTAGGGTTCGTTTTTTGTGGTTGTGGATAACCCAACTAATATATAGCACCAAATCCCCATAAGTATATGAACAAAGACGGAAAGGGTGGGATTTTTGGAGGTGCAGAAATACAATACATCAAGTAAATTATAATAAAATATTTTTATTTTGAACAACAAAACAAAAATAGAGACAATAAAAATATATAGAGAGTGGTAGTACAACAATACAGTTTTAAAGGGACAGTCTGGTGGAATACATTCCCTTGAATAAAACATTTTATTATAATTTACTTGTTATATTGAATTTCTGCACCTCCAAAAATCCCACCCTTTCCGTCTTTGTTCATATAACTATGGTACTTACTCTGTCCTTGTTTCAGCAATGCTCTCCAAGTCCCTGTTCTTGATCCAGCACTAGCCAATTCTAGGTTAATTAATGCCCAGAGTCATCCAGCCCATTTCCTTTGAGCCTGGGAAGTCAAGAACACCCAGGGCTTACAGGAGAATATTTCAGGGCAAATAATGCAATGTCATTACATGGAGATGATCTTTGGGACTACCCACCAAAGGAGAAAGACCAATAGGATGAGAACCAGTGATGTCACATGACTGGATGAAATATTCCTATAAAAAGTTATGTTTGTAGAGATTATTTAAAAAAAAAAAAAACCAGGAAGGGTTCTCCAGTGAGTGGAGGGAATTGGGGGGTTAAGGTGAGATTGGTCTTTAAAAGTGGAATTCTAGGTGAACCGTTTCTGGTAGTATGTTTTCGATGGAGCGTGAAAGAGTTAGAATCTGTTTATGTACCCACTGAGATTTCCTTACTTGGGAGGACAAGGCTTACAAAGTTTTAGAAGCAATAGGGAGTCCTGGTGACAATTCACCATCACTCAGCCCGGGATTGTCATCACGGCCACGCCTGAGGATTCCTTTGCCCTTCCTGTGCTTGATAGACAGCTGACAAGAAAAAAAGGGGGGGGGACCTGACTGCTGACCAGACTTTAGTTACACATATTATCAGTGCCAGGACTAGAACAGGAGAAAGTGTCTACAGCAGTGGTTCTCAACCTTTCTAGGGCCGTGACCCCTTGATAAAATTTACCAAGTTGTGGGGACCCCCAACAGTAAAATTATTTTTGTAGCATGGGTTGTCAGCACCCAAGGCAAGACAAGTAATTTGCGCCCCTAACCCACGGACATTTAGCGCTCCCTGAGTCCCTTCCACTCGTACAGTATTAAAACCCCTTATGGTACATTTTAGGATGTACCACTCTTTCTCTTTGTTCACTGTGTCTCCGAATTTGTGGTGTCTTGTAGCAGTGACACCTATGCTGAAATCAGGAGATATGGTCTCCTCCAGCCCCTCCCACTTCACATTCCTCACCAGTCAACTGACCTTTAGTCTCTGCCCCCCAGCCATGCCGTGAACTGAATGGGCGGCTGCAAAGAGGCTAAGTGGGCGGCCGTGGGCTTCAGGAATAGCCCAGCTGGGCAGCCACAGCCTCCAGGGACAGTCCTGGTGGTCAACCGCAAAAAGGTTGGGAGAGCGATGCAGGCTTTAGGAACAGCCCAGGATTCGGGGACCCCTGGCTAATCATCATTCAACCCCGAGGGGGTCCCGACCCCCAGGTTGAGAACCACTGGTCTACTGCATAGCAGGAGCGTGGGTCTCTTGGTGAAGGCAAGGAGAAATCACAACTCTGATTCACTAAAGCCACAGCCTCAGACTTTAACTCTCTACAGGGCACCCTGTTCATTCATCTACAGTGCAGCTGAGGCTGCAGGGAAAGGATTGCTGATCAATGTGCTCAATTAATTTCTCTGTCAAAAGTGAGACATCAGGTGTCTGTACAGTCCCCTGATATTTCATCCAAGCTCCCCCAACAGCATTAAGAAACAAAATAGTAAAAAATAATTAAAAATAAATTGTAAAATAAAAAATGAAGGCCTCATTCACACAGGTTCTTTAGTCTATATGAATGAGCAGTTTGTTCTTGCAGCTGAAGCTGCCTGTCACTCTATGGGGACGCAGCAGCTGTATGAATACAGCCACAGATCCTAATTTGACAGGTTTGCAGGTGTCGGTGAGTGGCCCCGAATGCACACTACCTGTGTTTGGGGCTGTAAGCCTGCACCCACACACCTATCAAATTGGGGCCTATGGCTGTGGTTGTACAGCTGTTGCGTCTCTATAGTGTAACATAAGCTGCCTGCACACAGCTCCCGCCACATTGTGATTCACATTGTACAGGCCATAGTGACCATGTGAATGAGCCCCAAGACCTCATTCACACACATAGCTTTATTTATTAAATCAATACAGTTTATCTTAGATTTAACTGGAATTTTGTATGTTGTATTTTGTTTCTGTCTGCTAATGATTTTAGTGTATTTTAGCAAAAATATTGTTTTGATATTTTCGAGAGCGGAGGCGGCCCTGTCAGGTGGGCTGTACAGGGCCCCATGATTTCTAACAGCAGCCCTGCTGGTGACACAGAGGGTCCAATGAGGTTTATGATAGGGATGCACCTAAACCATTTTTTTACGAGTACCGATACTTTTTTTTAGTACTCACCAATACCAATTACTGCTACCTTCCGCAACTTTTTTGTTTACACTTCAGCTGTCAGCAATGGTACAAAGCATTGAAAAGTTATTTACAAAATAAAATGAAATAAATAATTTTTTTAAATGTTGAGCTTTTTTCAATGTGAAACGTGTAAATATATGTTAAAGGTGTAAAAATATTAACAAAGCATACACACAGCCCATGACCGCTTACAGAAGTTTAGTTTGACCTGGTCTTGTTGGACGCATTTTAGGACTACGGATTACTATAAGTCCTTCTTCTAGAATGCTGTCCTGAAGTATTTGAAGTAAAAACAGTCCACACAGTAATCTTTCCTGCGTTTTGATCGGGTGCAGGGGCCTGGGACGGAGAGCGGCCCCCACCACCCCCCACCTCACGCTTCTCTTTTCGCCCCACTTCTCTCTATTTTCTATTCTTGACTGCTACCCTCTACCTACCTTTCTTCTTCTCCTTTTACCCCTTTCCCACGCCTATGTCAATGTAAACCTCTTCTCTGTCCACTCCCCCCCCCCCCCGATATGATTGTTATTTTTCTCTATTTGTCTTTCCCAATACCGAATTAACCGACCAAAAGATAGCCTGGAGCCTTACTAGGGGCTCCCAATACCTATACAACCAGTGCAGTTTCCGATTTCAGAAGTTTTACCATGACCCCGGATAGGCCTGCTGATATTGGCCTATGGCGGGTCCTTGCACTCTTACACGGGTTTACTTGCTCTCTTTCAGTTAATGGTTATTGCTCTGTGTTAACATTGGTTAGTCTTGAAATGTCCATGAGCCTGTATGTCTTGTATGTACATGTAACCTTACTTTTCTTTCAATAAAATCATTTATGGAAAAAAAAAAAAATATTAACAAAGCAAACAAAAAAACTTTTTTATTATTAATAGTTTACACAATAGAAGTGAAAAGAAAAAAAATGCAGCAGGAAAATAATAATTAAATGGAGAAGGAGAATAAGGAGTTAAAAAGGCTGATTAGAGTAATTTTTTATTTTTTTTTACAGGTTGTTTTAAACTGATTTAAAAAGGAAACTGCCCTAAAAATACAAATCCTAATAAAGCAGCAACTCTCCTGCGAGATAAACACAGTAATTAGTGTAGCCAGGAGCTGGATGTCTACCTATTCCTGTAATCAGGAGACGCTGTGTGGTATTGTTACTGGGGGAACTGTTTCCCTCTAGTGTTGAGTGTGATGCCGACCTGCTACCTTCCTTATCAGAGACAAGACAGAGCAAAGCATCTTGGGACATGTAGTCCGTATGGATTGGATTTGTCCTCTGGCTGTATAACGTGGAACTACAATTACCAGCTGGCTGATTGAGAAGACCACTGGGAGAGACTATAAGAGGGAGGGATTGAGGCCTGGCATGCTCTCTCGGGACCGGCGTGGATCTGTATGCAGGGAATCTCTGTCAGTGCAAGCTGTAGCTGAGTCATGACCTGCTCTGGCAGAGTTATCCTGTCAGGAAGGGCATACCAGAAATGTCAATGGCGATATCGGCGCATCTTCGCGCATGCGCGGTAGCGGCGCATCAGCGCACGCTGATGCGCGCATGCGCGATAGCGGTGCGCGCGCGGGCACACGCAGGAGCGCGCGGCGGCGGCTCTTGGCGCCAGATGGGGCTATTTAAAGGGGCTGATGGCTGGGCTCTGTGCTGTTTGGTCTACAGCGTTACCTGAGACCTCTGACCCCTGTTTACCTGTATGCTGCTCCAGCTGACCCTTCCTGGCTTGTTTGACCATTTCTGCTGATCTACCTGCACCTGACCCTCGGCCTGTGTTGACTACGTTCCTGCCTGCTCCTCCTGCTACCTTGTTGCCAGCCCGTTGCCGAACCTGCCTGTACCTGAGACCTGCCAGCTGCCTAAACCTGCTCATACCTGATCCTGCTCCAGTACTTACCTGCTTGGGACTCCTGCTACCTTGTTGCCAGCCCGTTTCCGAACCTGCCTGTACCTGAGACCTGCCAGCTGCCTAAACCTGCTCATACCTGATCCTGCTCCAGTACTTACCTGCTTGGGACTGGTGTACCCACGCTTCCAGCCCATCTGACCGCACCTGTCTGAGCTCCAGTTGTCAGTCTGTCAGCTGTTTCCGGATCCGTTCCAGTCTCCGCCTCAGCCCCGGTCCAGCTCGCCACCAGCAACTCTACCAGGCTCTCGTGCGACTCTGCACTCCTGCGCCTCCTGTCTTCACTACCAGGGGCCTCGAGTGAGAGGTGTAAGGGAGGCCTCCCTCTGCATAATCAGACTCTTCCACCAGGTACGTGACATATCCAGAGGATATCTGGAAGGACACCTGTGGACAGCTCCCTGTGGCTGTTTGGTGTCAGCCTGGAGGCCGCTCGTATTCCATCCATCCTGCAGTGGTGTCAGATTCAAGTGAGCCATTGTGCGGTGCCATGGAGGCTGTCATACCTTGAGCCACGTTTCTGTGAGATCATCATCTTCACCATCATCTTTATCATCATCTTCATCATCATTATCATCGCAACCATCATCATTATCTCTTGTTCCAGTGTGGTTATAGACACTGTATATAGACACCATTGTCTTCTGCACCCATTATCATCTGTAGTTCAAGGATCTAGACTAAAACATCATAGACACTATATACAGACATCCTTGCTATTCATTGTTCTGCTGTTGCTTGTAGTTCCACAGGAAGTAACATCTTTAAGTCAGTGATCACTGTGAATTCAGTTACATCATAATATACACAGGAAGATTGTTTGCTGTTTATTCACCACTATTGAGTCAGTTATCTTGCTTTACTATCCAAAGTTTCCTTGTATGCAATTAAACATCAAAGAGCTAGCTGAAGATCAACTGGATTGCCACACAGCAACACAGGACTACTTTCACCTCCCTCCCCTCCTCAGGGATTTGTTTTTTTTCTGAAGCTCATATATCATTCACCAAGAATTCTCTGAAAGAGCAGGTTGAATTGAAATACATTTCTCTTTGCTAAAAGTTGTACTTGTTATTTACTGTTCTGCATTTATGTGTGAAGGAGCAGTAGAGAGGGGTCTGACACTCATAAGAGCCATTTCTCTGTTCTACTGTAGCTTATTCACATAGGTACTATATGCACTAAATGCACTCGGTTGAGCACAGAGCTTATATAAATAATACTCATGAAAATAAAAAATATAATAGAAAATTGTCCCAAATGTGAATTGCTTATACTGATAGGATAGCCAGTGAGTCAATATTAACACCAACATGAACAGTGAACGATGTCCAAATTAAATAAAGTGCCTTCCAAAAAGATGTTAACATCCACCACCACTGATAAAAGTGCAACCTCCACCGCAAGAAATGCTTGCTTACCAGCTGATAGGGACCTCCTATTATGGATGCTTTAACCACTTGCCTACAGGACACATTCACCCCCTTCCTGCCCAGGCCAATTTTAAGCTTTTAGTGCTCTCACACTTTGAATGAAAATTACTCAGTCATGCAAAACTGTACCCGTAGTGGGTTTTTCATTTTTTGTGCTATAATTAAAAAAAGACTGAATATTTTGTTTAAAAATGCCTTTTTCTTTGTTTCTGTCAAAATTTTGCAAATTAGTAATTTTTCTTCATAAATTTTGGCCAAAATTTATACTGCTACATATCTGGCAAAAATAACCCAAATCAGTGTATATTATTTGGTCTTTGTGAAAGTTATAGAGTTTAAAAACCATGGTGCCAATCATTGAAAATTGATCACACCTGATGTACTGAAGGCCTATCTCATTTCTTGAGATACCCCCCAAATGACCCCTTTTTCAAAAGTAGACATTCCAAGGTATTTAGTTAGTCGCATGGTGAGTTTGTTGTAATTTCTTCCCACAATTCTTTGCAGATTTTTTTTTTTTTACAAAATTGTTATATTAACAGGTTATTGCTCTCACACAACATATGCATACTTGCAGTTACACCCCAAAACACATTCTGCTACTCCTCCTGAGTATGGCGATACCACAATACCACACATGTGAGACTTTTTCACAGCCTAGCCACAAAGCCCAACATGCAGGGAGCACCGTCGGGTGTTCTAGGGGCATAAATTCTATTCTAATATTCTTACAATCTAATGTCATAACAACCTATCACACTTTTTAAGGTCCTGGAGCACCAGGACAATGGAAGCACACACAAAATGACCCCATTTTGGAAAGCAAACACCCCAACGTATAATCTATGAGGCATAATGAGTCTTTTGAACGTGTCATTTTTTTCCACAAGTTTTTAGAAAATGTGGAAAAAAATTAAACCACGCTTTATTTAACACAAAAGTTGTCCAATTATAAAATATTTCCAACACATAGCATGTACATAGCAAAAATTACACCCCAAAATACATTCTGCTACTCCTCCTGAGTATGGTGATACCACATGTGTGAGACTTTTAGACAGCCTGGCCACATATAGAGGCCCAACATCCAAGTAGCTTCTTCAGGCGTTCCAGGAGCATAAATTACACATATAATTTCCTGACAAACTATCACACTTTTGAAGGCCCTGGAGCACCAGGTCAATGGAAACGCTCACAAAATGACCCCATTTTGGAAAGCAAACACCACAACGTATAATCTATGAGGCATAATGAGTCTTTTGAACATGTAATTTTTTCCCACAAGTTTTTAGAAAATGTGGAAAGAAAATGAAAATGCATTTTTTTTACACAAAGTTGTCTATTTGTACAATATTTCTAACACATAGCATATACATAGCAAAAATTGCACCCCAAAATAGATTCTCCTACTTCTTCTGAGTATGGCGAGACCACGCGTGTGAAACTTTTACACAGCCTGGCCCCATACAGAGGCCCAACATTGAAGTAGCACCTTCAGGCGTTATACGAGCATAAATTATACATCTCATTTCTCAACCACCTATTACACTTTTGAAGGCCCTAGAGCAGCAGGACAATGGAAAAGCCCACAAAATGACCCCATTTTAGAAAGAAAACACCCCAACGTATAATCTATGAGGCATAATGAGTCTTTTAAACATGTCATTTTTTCACACAAGTTTTTTGACTCTGTATCTGCTAGGAATATATTGTTTTATTCGTAGCTGGCCTGAAAAGGGTACCAGGGACTCATCCACACATATATGGTGATAGGGGACAAAGAGTTCTGTATATCTTTGGGGGAAAAAATTATTAGTGGGCGAATTTTACATAATTGATCATAATTTGGATGATTTCGGGGAGGGCACTGAGTGTTGTCTCTGAAGTGAAGGAAGCGCATTATTATCTCATATCGGGACCTGGACATTACAGCAAAATAAATGGGCATATGGTGGATGGGGTTGTTGGGCCAGTAGGCATGTCCTTAAATTTTTTGGGTGAACCAATGTTTATGGTGAGGCCCATAAACATTTTGAACTCCTCCAAAGTCAAATCTCTCTACTCAAATGGAACGGCACATGATGATTGGGGGTTGTTGGCAATATGCTGCTGGGCCACGATAAATTGCAGCAAAGTGTCGGGCAAAAATAGGTAAAAACAATACATTTCTGAGAAATTTGGGGTATTGGCCTGCACACCTGGTGAAAGGGAGAATACTTGCTAATCCCAAGCTGAAAGGTAGCCATGTTAGGTTGGCAAGACCATCTGGGAGGTATGTAGCAACCCTGACTCTTGGGGGACGTGACACTCCAGTGCTGGTAGTTGGGGATTTGAAATTCCTGTGCTGGTACTTGGGGGTGATACTGCAGCGCTGGTGCTGGTGCTGGGCCTGGGCATTTGTTCATGGGGTCTTTCGCTTGCAGCAGCGCTGGTACTGGGCCTGGGAATTTGTTCTTGGGGTCTTTTGCTGGCGGCAGTGCAGGCGGTCACTGATGGCAGTCTCTGATGGGACAGGTGCACTTTATGGGCACTGATGGGCACTGATCTGGTGACTATTGGGTGACAGGTGCAATGGGGAGGTAGGGGCGATGTGCCAAGTTCTCTTTATTTGTGTTTTGCTTGTGCAGTACAATACCCACACAGATCGGTAACTCACTGCTCCTGGCTTTTCTCTCCTCACACTGGAAACGGTGTGTGAGGAGAGAAGAGCCGGTAACAGCTAGTTACCGGTCTGTGTTTACATTTAGTGAGCGGTTGTGAATGGATCACAGCCGATCACATGGTAAACAGCTGCCGGGCATTGTCTGTTTACCATGCTTGGTGATGAGCAGTGTTCCTGGGAACGCACCGCCACCAACATCCCCACACAGCACACTCCTGATCGCGCGCATCCGCCGTGTTAATGGGGGAAATACCATCTGTGATCGGCCGTGACTGTTAATAAACATTACCCAACTGTTTTTTTTGGACAGCTGTCAATGGGGGAATCCCACTGAAAGCTGAATGAGTTATCAGTTGCTAAGGATGCGGCAGCCCCGCTGCTTAACAACAAAATTATTATTATTTTTTTTACATTTCAGCTGTCAATGGGGGAATCCTGCTGACACATGAAAGAACCAAGCCTGGAAGTATCGGTTTCAGGTATTGGAGCATTTGCACGAGTACAGATACTTGTGCAAATGCTTAGTAAACTGTTAATGGTATTAGTGCAACCCTAGTTTTTGACAATGACTTGGACTTTCAATACAGTCGGTTCTTCCAGACTTAGAAACATATGGGGGAAGTATCCTATGTGATTCATGTTAGGGCTATTGTAAAGTTACTCTAGGCAGTTCCAAGCTGTTACAGTGGAGTTAGACTCCCCAGCACATAAAATCTTTTTGATATTTCATGTAGAATCATTTTGATATTTCATATAAAATCATTTTGATATTTAATACACGTGTCCAGTTCCTACCATTAACTATTACGTTTGTGCAGAAAACTGCACCTTCCCTGCATGCATAAGGACAATGTGTATGGACTATAATTGGAATGCAGTCCACAGGAGAAAAAACAGCAGTGCAATTTTCACTAATTAGAAAATTAGTTTTTGTCCAAGAATCTTCAGATAAACTTCGGAAATACAAAAGCACCTTCTACTGAAATCCAGTCCAATAATGTAAACCTAGTGTTTTAAATTGGATATGCCTACAGAGCTGCATACATCGACATATTTTTATATCTACAGGGAACTGTCATTTCTACAGCCATTCAAACAGCATATGCAGCAAACCTAAGTGTAATAGAAAATAAATAGAATAAACATTCACACCAAATTTCTATGACCTACATGCAAAAACTGTCAATGACTATTTGTCATAGTTTGTGCACATAAACATTTTTTGGCCTGTTAGCAAAGGTCCTTCTGAAATGCATTGACCTATTTTATCACTGCAATCCTCTGCTTTTACAGTACATTAATGCTAAAACAGTTTTGTCTAAAGGACAATTGGCATGAGGGGTCTATCAAGCATAATGCAGGACCCACAAGTGTGTTTAGTTGCTATGGTATCTTAAAAGTGGAAAACAAGGCAAATATTCATATCACCCTTCAATCCAGTGATGAACTCATTAAAAATCATTTAACTATCTGTAAAGCCTTAACTTTTTTTTACATTTTAGCTGGTGAAAGGAAGGGTTAGAACGTATGTTGGGTTTTCATTGTCTTGGTAACCATAATCACTGGGACAGTAAGAGAAGGGAAATCACAGAATAAAAGAAGATGAGGGAAAATCATTAATTGAGAACCAGAAGTAAAGGGGAAAACTGACGGGGTCCTTGCTATCCCATATTCTATCCAGAAAAGTTTTGACTGTACATAGATTCCACCATTACCATAATTTCAGGAGGAAAAGGTAATTATATGGGACATTTAATTTTTTTTTTTATAACTTTAGAGGATTGTATTGCTTCCTCCTCCATACTAGTAAAAGCTTTTCCACTGTCCTACCTTCTCCATTGTGACTAAGATGAAAAAGACAAATTCTGGGCCACCCGGATGCATCTGGAATATCCACATCATGTATCCCATAAGCAGGGGTCAAGTCCTGGGAAAAAAAAGTGTGGGAACTCACTCCCCTCCCCACCTCAAAAAAAAAAAAAAGTGTGTGTGTGTGTGTGTGTGTGTGTGTGTATATATATATATATATATATATATATATATATATATATATATATATATATATTATATATATATACACATATATATATATTGTGACAGCAGGAAGGTAAAGTCACCTGGTTGCATCCAGGGGGGTAGATATATTTCGCCCAGATTCAGGCTTTACGCCGACTTATACAACTAGGGTGGAGAGTTGTATAAGCCCAGCTGAGGCTAGTGGGCTCATGGATGACTCATACCTCTAGGGAGAGGGCTGGGCGTCGTACAGACAGGGAGTTGATGAGGCCAGCTGAAGCTTGTCAGCTCATTTAGGCCTCTATAAGAACTCCCAGCTTCATTAGATGTTAGCTCATGCCTGGAACCAGACCTGTGTGGACTGTCTAGGGAGAGTGAACCCCTGTGCGGTGAGAAAAAGCCTGTGTGGCTATTTGCTTGGACATTTAAAACCAGGGACTTAGGGACTAGGACAGCACTAGGCTGATCCCAGTTGTTAGTTAGGAAACCTGTATGTTTAGTCAGAGGTCAAGTTGACCAGGATTTATTTTGTTTATATGTTTCTTTTGGCTTTGCTGTGTTTTGTCACTGTAAATAGAAAATAAACCGCACCTTTTTTTTGATTTTGAAAACCACAACCTCCGTTTGCTGGGCCTGTTTTTGTGTGGGGAGCCCATCCCGGGGGTCACACACACCCGCTGCCGAGCTAACCCCCTCACAGTTGGTGGAGAACCAGTGGCAGTTTTTTTTAAGCCAGCATGGAGGAGATACTGAAGCAGCTGGCTCTAGCAAATGCCAATCAACAGCAGACAAATGCAGGTTTGCAAAAGAGCCTTGCAGCTCAACAACAGAACTTCGCAGCCCAGCAGCAAGCTCATCAACAGAGCCTTGCAGCCCAGCAGCAAGCTCACCAACAGAGTCTGGAAGCTCAGCAACAAGCCCAGCAGCAATCTGAGGCCCGCTTCATAGACCTGTTACAGAAGCAAGAGCAGAGACTACAACAAATGGAAGCAGTAATGCAGCAACGTCCGCAGACCAGTGAGGAAAGCCGTCCCACTAATACCGCGTCCTTTGGGGTGAGTCGTTTATTGACAAAAATGACTGGAGAGGATGATCCAGAGGTATTTTTGACCACATTTGAAAGGACTGCTGAAAGAGAAAAGTGGCCTGAGGAGCAGTGGGCTGGACTGGTGGCTCCTCTGTTAACTGGTGAATCGCAGAAGGCTTACTATGACCTAGAGCCTGACCAAGCAAAAGACTATGTGATGCTAAAAGCTGAGATATTGGCAAGGCTGGGTGTCACCCAGGCTGTCCGGGCTCAGCGTGTGCATAACTGGACTTTCCAGCTTGGAAAACCCCCCAGGTCTCAAATGTATGATCTCATTCACCTGAGCAGAAAGTGGCTACAGCCAGAGACTTTGTCCGCACCAAAGATTGTGGAACGTGTTGTAATGGATCGGTTTTTGAGAGCTCTTCCTACTGCCATCCAAAACTGGGTAAGCCATGGAGACCCAGAGACGGCCGATGGTCTTGTGGATCGTGTGGAGAAATACTTGGCTACAGAGAACCTGACGGCCTCTTCCAGAGACACTCGGACTTTCCACCCTAAGACCAGACCATCCCCAGGGGCGGATAAGAGGATTCCAAGGGGTAAGGGTGGAGAGAGTGAGAGGGTGGGAGCTCTACCCCAAGTTTGGCGAGAACAGCCTGGGAAATCAGCGGCTCAAGAGGCGGCAAGAAGGATCGTTTGCTACCGCTGCCGGCAAGCGGGACATATTGCAGCCAATTGCCCGGTTGTGGAGGAACCCATGCAGTGTGACTTTCTGACGGGCAGACGTCAGTCGCTGTGTGCGACAGTCGCATGCACTGCCATTCGAGGAATTGAGAAACATTTATGCAAAATGTGTGTTAATGGTAGAAATGTTGTGGTATTGCTGGATTCAGGTAGCCTTGTGACCCTGATAAAGGCTGAGTTAGTTAAAACAGAGGTCTCTGGGAATAGCAAGGTAGCTGTTATTTGTGTGCATGGGGACACCCGAGAGTATCCAGTGACTACAGTGTGTTTCGAGACCCCCAAAGGTACCCTCTCTCATCCAGTGGGCTTAGTATCTCAGTTACCGTATGACGCCATTGTGGGAAGGGATTTTCCGAAGTTCTGGGAACTGTGGGATGATCCTGAGCCCCCCACTGGTGCCCCTATGTACCAGGAATGTGATAGCCAGAACTCCCCTGAGAGTGGTGAGGACTCTCCGGAATTTCCCTTATCAGTATTGGCAGGGGAGACTCAAGAAACTGGAGAGGAGCCCACCTCCTCAGACGAAAACCTACCGTCTGTGGAGTTTTCTGATCTTGAGGTTCACAGGGAAAACTTTGCCACAGAACAGTTGAAAGACCCCGCCCTAATAAAGGCACGCGAAAACGTAGTGAAAATAGATGGCGAGTTAGTGAACCCAGATAATACCTGCACTTACCCATACTTCAGCGTAGAGAAGGACCTACTGTATCGGGTGGCAAAAACGGCAGAAGAAACCGTTGAGCAGCTTGTGGTGCCCAAACCTTACAGGAAGTTGGTGTTGGAGTTGGCCCATGGGCACATTCTTGGAGGTCATCTGGGGACAGAGAAAACCCGAGAGAGGGTATTACAGAGATTCTATTGGCCGGGGGTGATGAAGGACATAGAAAATTATTGTTCCTCCTGCCCTGTGTGTCAGAGGTCGGCCCCGATGCCACATTTCCGTAGCCCGCTGGTCCCTCTACCCATCATTGAGGTCCCGTTTGAGAGGATCGCCATGGATTTGGTAGGTCCTATAATCAAGTCCGCTAGGGGGCACCAGTACATATTAGTTATAATGGACTATGCCACCCGTTATCCAGAAGCGATCCCTCTCCGAAATACCTCGGCCAAAACCATAGCCAAAGAGCTATCTCTTGTGTTTAGCCGGGTGGGTATTTGTAAAGAACTGCTTACGGACCAAGGTACACCCTTTATGTCCCGGGTTATGAAGGAGCTGTGTAAATTGTTCAAAGTGACGCAATTAAGTACATCTGTGTATCACCCCCAAACCGATGGGCTGGTTGAAAGATTCAACAAAACCCTAAAACAAATGTTGAAGAAAGTGGTGGATAGAGATGGAAAGGATTGGGACTGTCTACTTCCTTATCTGATGTTTGCTATTAGGGAGGTGCCCCAATCCTCTACGGGATTCTCCCCCTTTGAGTTACTGTATGGGAGACACCCAAGAGGGCTGTTGGATATTGCCAAGGAAACTTGGGAAAGTGAGAGTTCTCCCCACAGGAGTGTGATTGAGCATGTCGCCCTGATGCAAGACCGAATTGCACAGGTAATGCCCATCGTGAAGGAACATTTGGCCCAAGCGCAGTTAGCACAGCAGAGAGTGTACAACCGTGGAGCCAAGACCCGTACCTTTTCCCCGGGGGATAGGATACTGGTACTTGTCCCTACGGTTGAAAGTAAATTCCTTGCCAAATGGCAAGGCCCCTACGAGATAATGGAAAAAGTGAGTGAAGTGAATTACAAGGTCAGACAACCAGGAAGGCGAAAGCCCGAACAGATCTATCACGTTAATCTGTTGAAAGCCTGGAGGGATAGAGAGTCCCTAGTCGCAGACACTTGGTCACCAGCTCAAACTGGTTGCATGATTCCTGAGGTTGGAATAGCAGCCACCTTGTCACAACCCCAACAACAGGAGGTTAAGGAGTTTGTGCTTCGCAACAAGGAGGTATTCTCTGAGCTGCCGGGACAAACATTTGGGGTAGAGCATGACATCATTAC
The DNA here is from genome assembly GCA_029206835.1 of Rana muscosa. Classification (NCBI taxonomy): domain Eukaryota; kingdom Metazoa; phylum Chordata; class Amphibia; order Anura; family Ranidae; genus Rana; species Rana muscosa. The sequence goes on from CM055128.1 coordinate 76,384,948, forward strand.
CCCGCCCGGTGAAAGGGTGAAGTTAAAACCCTATCGGATCCCAGAGGCCCGACGGGAGGCAATACGGGAGGAAGTACAGAAAATGCTGAACTTAGGGGTGATAGAGGAGTCCCAAAGTGATTGGTCTAGTCCCATTGTGTTGGTGCCTAAACCGGATGGGAGCTGGCGATTTTGTAACGATTTTCGTCAGTTGAACAAAGTTACAAAATTTGACACCTACCCCATGCCACGTATAGATGAGTTGATCGACCGGCTGGGAACAGCCCGATACATGACGACTCTTGACCTCACAAAAGGGTATTGGCAAATCCCCCTGGCCAAATTGGCCAAAGAGAAAACCGCATTTGTAACCCCAGACGGGGCGTTCCAATATAAAAGAATGCCGTTCGGGTTACAGAATGCGCCGGCCACATTCCAGCGGAAAATGGACCAGATGCTGAGGCCCCATCGGAAGTATGCTGCGGCTTACCTGGATGACGTAATTGTCCATAGCACAGATTGGGCCTCACATCTGCCAAAAGTGCAAGCAGTCCTGGACTCTGTTCGGGAAGCGGGGTTTACGGCTAACCCCAAGAAGTGTACCATTGGGCAGGAGGAGGCCAAATATCTTGGGTACACCATTGGGAGGGGAGTAATAAAACCCCAACTCAACAAAGTCGAGGCCATCCAGAGTTGGCCACGTCCCAACAGCAAGAAGCAGGTACGAGCCTTTCTGGGAATCGCTGGGTATTATCAGCGATTCATTCCCCACTTTGCTTCTAAGGCTGTGCCCCTAACCAACCTAACGAAGGGGAAAGGGTCGGTCATGATTAAATGGACCCCCGAGGCTGAGGCAGCATTCCAATTCTTGAAACAAGCCTTATGTAGCCAGCCAGTGTTGTACTCACCCGACTTCTCTAAAGACTTTGTCGTACAAAGTGATGCGTCAGATGTGGGGTTAGGAGCAGTATTGTCCCAGGTCTGGAACGGGGAAGAGCACCCAGTCATTTACCTCAGCAGGAAGTTGAAGTCCCATGAGGTAAATTACGCCACCGTTGAAAAGGAGTGTTTAGCGGTGAAGTGGGCTCTAGATTCCCTTCGGTACTACCTGCTAGGTAGGCACTTTGACATGGTTACGGATCACGCTCCGTTAAAGTGGATGGCTCAAAACAAGGAAACAAATAGAAGAGTGAATAGGTGGTTCCTGGCCCTCCAGGAATTCAACTTCACAGTAAAGCATCGCCCTGGCGTTCAAATGGGGAATGTGGATGCTTTGTCTCGAGTACATGAATGCCTGATTGCTGGTGTTCCAACCCCGAGGTTAAAACAAGAGGGGGGGGGTATGTGACAGCAGGAAGGTAAAGTCACCTGGTTGCATCCAGGGGGGTAGATATATTTCGCCCAGATTCAGGCTTTACGCCGACTTATACAACTATGTGGAGAGTTGTATAAGGCTAGTGGGCTCATGGATGACTCATACCTCTAGGGAGAGGGCTGGGCGTCGTACAGACAGGGAGTTGATGAGGCCAGCTGAAGCTTGTCAGCTCATTTAGGCCTCTATAAGAACTCCCAGCTTCATTAGATGTTAGCTCATGCCTGGAACCAGACCTGTGTGGACTGTCTAGGGAGAGTGAACCCCTGTGCGGTGAGAAAAAGCCTGTGTGGCTATTTGCTTGGACATTTAAAACCAGGGACTTAGGGACTAGGACAGCACTAGGCTGATCCCAGTTGTTAGTTAGGAAACCTGTATGTTTAGTCAGAGGTCAAGTTGACCAGGATTTATTTTGTTTATATGTTTCTTTTGGCTTTGCTGTGTTTTGTCACTGTAAATAGAAAATAAACCGCACCTTTTTTTTGATTTTGAAAACCACAACCTCCGTTTGCTGGGCCTGTTTTTGTGTGGGGAGCCCATCCCGGGGGTCACACACACCCGCTGCCGAGCTAACCCCCTCACAATATATATATATATATATATATGTATTTGTATATATATTAATTACGTACTCCTTTTTTTTAACAAATAAAGTGCAAAAAAAATTCTAAAGTGCCAGTTTATGAGGACACCTCCAAAATTCACATGCATTAAACAAATAAATATAGAACAGATGTACCGGTAACAACAAAATTATTTAACTTGTATTCTATACTAATAAAAAAACACCACAATGTGTGATAATGGTTCAATGCAGACTCACCATTGTCTATCATTACAGCCTCACTGTGCCTATCAACGCAGACTCACTGTGCCCATCAATGAAGCCTCACTGTGCCCATCATTGCAGACTTACTGTGCCCATCATTGCAGCCTCATTGTGCCCATCAATGCAGACACACTGTGCCCATCAATGCAGACTCGGTGCCCATCAATGCAGCCCCACTGTGCCCATCATTGCAGCCTCACGGTGCCCATTAAATGCAGACTTACCTGTGCCCATCATTGCAGATTCACTGTGCCCATCATTGCAGTGTCACTGTGCCCATCATTGCAGCCTCACTTTGCCCATGAAATGTAGACTCAATTGTGCCCATCATTGCAACCTCACTGTGCCGATGAAATGCAGACTCACTTGTGCCTGGATCACACACAGCATGGATCTCCTGCTGTGTCATGGAGCTTGGGTCTGCAATGCAGCACTGTAACAAAGTCCCGCCTCCTAGACTGGCTTCTGTGATAGGAGGAACACTGATCCAATGCTGGGAAGTGTAATCAGTGTTCCGCTATTACAGGAGCTGGTCTAGGAGGCAGGACTTTGTTACAGTGGCCGGCCGCTGAACATTTGAGTGTGTGAGCAGGAGCATAGATAATTTTTTGTTCTGGGGGTTTTCAGCAGCCGGTACTGAGTAAAAGTATTTTTAAATAAAATAAATTGTGCCAAATCCATAAAGATTGGAAAAAGAATTGCATGGATGTTTTGTACCATAAAAGTCTGCTCTATGCAAGCCTTGCATTCTGTTAGCAAGGGCCCAGGCAAAGCTCCTCCCCCGAAGCCCAAGGTGGGAAGTGCTGCAAGCCAATGAGAATCTGCAAAAATCACATGATGTCGTGTGTAGTGCTGCAGCAAGGGTTAATAGATCATTGGGCATGCAACAAGCTCATGCTGTTCACTCCCGGAATGTTGGGCTCGGATTTACTGACACAATTCTATACCGCCAGGCAGCATTGAACACAACGGGAACAGCACCCATAGTCCTGCCCACTGCTAGAGTGAGTCTATCAGTGAGTTTCTCATTATATGGGTCCAGTGTACTCAGGTTTTGATTTCAGAAGTATGAGAGCCATGCCTTCACAATCACCTGTTTGGTGACTGTAAGGATGTGTGTTTTGAGGGTGAACTGAGACTTAGTCAGTCCTTCTGGCTTTTCGGTTGAGAAGGGCTTCTAGTGAGTTCAGAGGTACTGTGACCAATTTCTAAAGTGTTAATAAAAGTATAATAAAGATCTCAGCTTCATACTTTGGAGAAACAATGAACAGCTGCGCTACAACATTAGAAGATCGATATTGATACCAGTCATAAAAGTGCATATAAACACATATAACATAAGCCCATAAGTGAAGGTATATGTCTAATGCCAAATAGGTGAATATGAAAAATTAGTGAATATATCTAATGTGAAAAATGGATTGAAAACTTGTGAATGAAAGTCCTAAAATTAGCTAAAAGAAATCCAAGATGGAATTAATTTGTGGAATTTGAGCATCAACCCTCAATATTCTTCTATCCCTTCCACGAATTACCTCCATCTTGGATTTCTTTTAGCTAATTTTGGGAGTTTTATTCACAAGTTTTCAATCCATTTTTCACATTAGATATGTAGCGGGGTCTCTAAATTTATGTGGGACACCCAGGTGTGTAAGTATAGGAATAGTGGACCACTTGTGTTCGTGGAGGATTGGATGGTGTAATAATCTCCTTGGCCTCTGGGTGGCGGGGTACCTGGAGGCTCAAGGTAGATTTGCCATGATAGTGCTACCCTTTTTGTCCCTTTCCGGAGATGGTACGGCGAGGGCGGGGAACCCGCCGTGGTGTCGATGGGAGGAGATAAAAGGGGGAGACGCCCTAACCACGAGGTTCTTCCGGAGGATCTTCTTCACGCGCCCAGGCACCTTAGGCCTGGGTGCGGGCGGTTTTGGATTCCGGCTCAGGTGCCCGAGGCCTGACCGGAATGGAGTCGGAGTCCATCCCAGGCACCTTCAGCCTGGGGTGAAGTACTGAACTAGGAGGCCTGGGGTCCAGTGACTTCGACTGGATCCCGCGAGGGTGGAGACGTCCGAGGGTCCCTGATAGGGATGGGCCCGGTGCTCGATTCGAACCCATGTTCGAATCGAGCATCGGGCGTTCGCTCGCTCGTCGAGCCCAGAACTATTTGGGCCGTTCGCATCACATTCGTGTGATGCGAGCGGCCCCGCAATGCATTGCGGCCGGCGCGGCCGGCGCAGTGCATTGCTGGCTGATGATTGGCCAAGCATGCACTGTGACCCCGCATGCTTGGCCAATCACAGCGCCCGAAACTCGGAGAGCAATAATTGGCTACAGGCAGGACGCCTGTAGCCAATTACAGCTCAGGGGCTTTAGTACACGCCCCACCATTTAAAAGGCCACCACGCCATCGGCCCCGGTCACATGAGTTCCGGCTTTAGGAGAGATTAGTCTGCTGATTCAGTCTTTGCTTGATACTGAAAGATTTGCTCTTCTTTGCTAAACCATTGGCTATTTCTTTGCTAAACCATTGCTACCTAAGTCATTGATCGTTCATTGCTGCTGATTGCACAGTTAGTGTGTTATTAGCTGCTGCTGGGGATTAGTCTGGTGCGTGCTTACTGTTAGTACAGTATTGCAGTAGTACCAACCGCAGTGCTGTTAGCACAGCATTGCACCCCAACAGCACCCATAGGACTTCTAGTGTGTTAGTGGCAGCAAACAGAGCTCCTATATTTTCTTCTCAGCAGCACCCATAGGACTTCTAGTGTGTTAGTGGCAGCAAACAGAGCTCCTATATTTTCTTCTCAGCAGCACCCATAGGACTTCTAGTGTGTTAGTGGCAGCAAACAGAGCTCCTATATTTTCTTCTCAGCAGCACCCATAGGACTTCTAGTGTGTTAGTGGCAGCAAACAGAGCTCCTATATTTTCTTCTCAGCAGCACCCATAGGACTTCTAGTGTGTTAGTGGCAGCAAACAGAGCTCCTATATTTTCTTCTCAGCAGCACCCATAGGACTTCTAGTGTGTTAGTGGCATCACACAGAGCTCCTATATTTTCTTCTCAGCAGCACCCATAGGACTTCTAGTGTGTTAGTGGCAGCAAACAGAGCTCCTATATTTTCTTCTCAGCAGCACCCATAGGACTTCTAGTGTGTTAGTGGCATCACACAGAGCTCCTATATTTTCTTCTCAGCAGCACCCATAGGACTTCTAGTGTGTTAGTGGCAGCAAACAGAGCTCCTATATTTTCTTCTCAGCAGCACCCATAGGACTTCTAGTGTGTTAGTGGCAGCAAACAGAGCTCCTATATTTTCTTCTCAGCAGCACCCATAGGACTTCTAGTGTGTTAGTGGCAGCAAACAGAGCTCCTATATTTTCTTCTCAGCAGCACCCATAGGACTTCTAGTGTGTTAGTGGCAGCAAACAGAGCTCCTATATTTTCTTCTCAGCAGCACCCATAGGACTTCTAGTGTGTTAGTGGCAGCAAACAGAGCTCCTATATTTTCTTCTCAGCAGCACCCATAGGACTTCTAGTGTGTTAGTGGCAGCAAACAGAGCTCCTATATTTTCTTCTCAGCAGCACCCATAGGACTTCTAGTGTGTTAGTGGCAGCAAACAGAGCTCCTATATTTTCTTCTCAGCAGCACCCATAGGACTTCTAGTGTGTTAGTGGCAGCAAACAGAGCTCCTATATTTTCTTCTCAGCAGCACCCATAGGACTTCTAGTGTGTTAGTGGCAGCAAACAGAGCTCCTATATTTTCTTCTCAGCAGCACCCATAGGAATTCTAGTGTGTTAGTGGCATCACACAGAGCTCCTATATTTTCTTCTCAGCAGCACCCATAGGACTTCTAGTGTGTTAGTGGCAGCAAACAGAGCTCCTATATTTTCTTCTCAGCAGCACCCATAGGACTTCTAGTGTGTTAGTGGCAGCAAACAGAGCTCCTATATTTTCTTCTCAGCAGCACCCATAGGACTTCTAGTGTGTTAGTGGCATCACACAGAGCTCCTATATTTTCTTCTCAGCAGCACCCATAGGACTTCTAGTGTGTTAGTGGCAGCAAACAGAGCTCCTATATTTTCTTCTCAGCAGCACCCATAGGACTTCTAGTGTGTTAGTGGCAGCAAACAGAGCTCCTATATTTTCTTCTCAGCAGCACCCATAGGACTTCTAGTGTGTTAGTGGCAGCAAACAGAGCTCCTATATTTTCTTCTCAGCAGCACCCATAGGACTTCTAGTGTGTTAGTGGCAGCAAACAGAGCTCCTATATTTTCTTCTCAGCAGCACCCATAGGACTTCTAGTGTGTTAGTGGCAGCAAACAGAGCTCCTATATTTTCTTCTCAGCAGCACCCATAGGACTTCTAGTGTGTTAGTGGCAGCAAACAGAGCTCCTATATTTTCTTCTCAGCAGCACCCATAGGACTTCTAGTGTGTTAGTGGCAGCAAACAGAGCTCCTATATTTTCTTCTCAGCAGCACCCATAGGAATTCTAGTGTGTTAGTGGCATCACACAGAGCTCCTATATTTTCTTCTCAGCAGCACCCATAGGACTTCTAGTGTGTTAGTGGCAGCAAACAGAGCTCCTATATTTTCTTCTCAGCAGCACCCATAGGACTTCTAGTGTGTTAGTGGCAGCAAACAGAGCTCCTATATTTTCTTCTCAGCAGCACCCATAGGACTTCTAGTGTGTTAGTGGCATCACACAGAGCTCCTATATTTTCTTCTCAGCAGCACCCATAGGACTTCTAGTGTGTTAGTGGCAGCAAACAGAGCTCCTATATTTTCTTCTCAGCAGCACCCATAGGACTTCTAGTGTGTTAGTGGCAGCAAACAGAGCTCCTATATTTTCTTCTCAGCAGCACCCATAGGACTTCTAGTGTGTTAGTGGCAGCAAACAGAGCTCCTATATTTTCTTCTCAGCAGCACCCATAGGACTTCTAGTGTGTTAGTGGCAGCAAACAGAGCTCCTATATTTTCTTCTCAGCAGCACCCATAGGACTTCTAGTGTGTTAGTGGCAGCAAACAGAGCTCCTATATTTTCTTCTCAGCAGCACCCATAGGACTTCTAGTGTGTTAGTGGCAGCAAACAGAGCTCCTATATTTTCTTCTCAGCAGCACCCATAGGACTTCTAGTGTGTTAGTGGCATCACACAGAGCTCCTATATTTTCTTCTCAGCAGCACCCATAGGACTTCTAGTGTGTTAGTGGCAGCAAACAGAGCTCCTATATTTTCTTCTCAGCAGCACCCATAGGACTTCTAGTGTGTTAGTGGCAGCAAACAGAGCTCCTATATTTTCTTCTCAGCAGCACCCATAGGAATTCTAGTGTGTTAGTGGCATCACACAGAGCTCCTATATTTTCTTCTCAGCAGCACCCATAGGACTTCTAGTGTGTTAGTGGCAGCAAACAGAGCTCCTATATTTTCTTCTCAGCAGCACCCATAGGACTTCTAGTGTGTTAGTGGCAGCAAACAGAGCTCCTATATTTTCTTCTCAGCAGCACCCATAGGACTTCTAGTGTGTTAGTGGCAGCAAACAGAGCTCCTATATTTTCTTCTCAGCAGCACCCATAGGACTTCTAGTGTGTTAGTGGCAGCAAACAGAGCTCCTATATTTTCTTCTCAGCAGCACCCATAGGAATTCTAGTGTGTTAGTGGCATCACACAGAGCTCCTATATTTTCTTCTCAGCAGCACCCATAGGACTTCTAGTGTGTTAGTGGCAGCAAAGAGAGCTCCTATATTTTCTTCTCAGCAGCACCCATAGGACTTCTAGTGTGTTAGTGGCAGCAAACAGAGCTCCTATATTTTCTTCTCAGCAGCACCCATAGGACTTCTAGTGTGTTAGTGGCAGCAAACAGAGCTCCTATATTTTCTTCTCAGCAGCACCCATAGGACTTCTAGTGTGTTAGTGGCAGCAAACAGAGCTCCTATATTTTCTTGTCAGCAGCACACATAGTACCTATAGTGTGTTAGTGTCAGCACCCATAGGACCTACAGTGTGTTGTGAGCACACATAGGAGTTCTATTTTTTATACTATATACACTACCGACTACAATGGCTGGAAGACCGCCAAGGAGAGGCAGAGCGTGCCGAGGCAAGAACACAGGGCAGGCAGGCTCTGTTTCTAGAGACAACAGTGCTGGCCGTGGACGTGGTCGTGCATCGTCATCAGCACGTGGCCATGGGACACGCTTGTCTTTGTTTTCGGCAGCTGGACATGTGGAGCCGCATCATGCCGAAGGCTTGGTAGAATGGATGACCAAGCCCTCCTCATCCTCCTCATCCTCTCTCACCCAGGCTCAGGGTACTGGCAGAGCAGCTGCCAACGCGTACTCAATGGCATCATCAGCCACCCCTTCCCTAGACCCACCATGTCCTCCTGAGGAGTCCCCCGAACTGTTTGAGCACAGTGTTGGGTACATGCTCCAGGAGGATGCCCAACGATTCGAAGGCTCGGATGATGATACCCAGCTTGAGGAAGTCAGTAGTGTGCGCGCAGAGAAAGGGGATGCTGAAGGACAGCAATCTGGCAGTAGTGTTCCACCAGCTGCAGCTTACTGCCAGGTTTGCTCTAGTGGTGAAGAGGGAGGGGATGATGAGGTCACTGACTCCACGTGGGTGCCTGAAGGGAGAGAGGAGGAGGAGGAGGAGGATGCAGCGTCACATGTCCAACGAGGCAGGATGCCCCCTGGAGGCCAGCTAGAGGCCAGCACAGCAACTGTACCACACCGCAGAGCTCCGCCTGTGCAGGGCGCTGCCTCTGCACGTTATCACAAAAGTTCTTTGGTGTGGGCCTTTTTTGAGACGAGTGCATCAGATCGCACCACTGCTATTTGCAATATTTGTCTCAAGCGTATCTCGCGTGGCCAAAACATCAGCCGCTTGGGCACCACAAGCATGAGCAGACATATGTCAACCTGCCATGCAGCTCGTTGGCAAGCACACATAAAAGACCCACACCAAAGAACAAAGCGGACCTCTCCTTGCTCCTCATCAGCTGGGATCTCCATCCCCACTATATCTTCAGTCCTCTCTGAAAGCTGCTCTGAGAGGACTGAAGGTGTAGAATTAGGTGTGTCACAACCAAGTACTTGCAGTACACCGACGTCCGATTGTAGCAGGCAAATTTCCCTGCCCCAGCTGCTGGACCATCGAAAGAAGTATACTCCCAGCCATCCACATGCCCAGCGGTTGAATGCTAGCTTGGCTAAATTGCTAGCACTTCAACTGCTGCCTTTTCAGTTGATAGACTCGGCCCCCTTCCGTGAGTTTGTTCAATGTGCGGTTCCTCAGTGGCAGGTTCCCAAACGCCACTTTTTCTCACGGAAGGCAATTCCGTCTCTCTACTGGCATGTGGAAGGCAATGTCCATGCCTCGCTGGACAGGGCGGTCAGCGGTAAGGTGCATATTACCGCTGACTCATGGTCCAGCAGGCATGGACAGGGACGTTATCTTTCTTTCACGGCCCATTGGGTCACTCTATTGGTAGCTGGGAGGGATGCAGGACAAGGTGCAGTAGTGTTGGAGGTTGTTCCGCCACCACGCCTCCAAAATGCTACTACTGGTTGTGACACACCTCTCTCCTCCACCCCCTCCTCTTCTTCTTCCTCCATGTCCTCTTCGAGTGCTCTGTCCTCGGAACCAGCGGTGCTCCGTAGGCGTACAAGGGGCTACGCGAGTACGCAGGCAAAAAGATGCCATGCCGTGCTTGCGCTGGTGTGTTTGGGGGACAGGAGCCACACTGGGCCAGAGGTTCTGGCAGCTCTGCAGGGGCAGGCCGAGAGGTGGTTGACGCCACGCCAGCTTAAGCCAGGAATGGTCGTTTCTGATAATGGCACCAACCTCCTCTCCGCCCTGCGACAGGGGCAGCTCACCCATGTGCCCTGTATGGCTCACGTCCTCAACCTGGTGGTGCAGCGGTTCTTGGGCAGGTTCCCAGGCTTACAGGATGTCCTGAGGCAGGCCAGGAAAGTCTGTGTGCATTTCCGCCGATCTTATAATGCCAGTGCTCAGCTGACTGAGCTGCAAAAGGAGCTGAACCTGCCCAAGAACCGCCTAATATGTGACATGCCCACCAGGTGGAACTCAACGTTGGCCATGCTGCAGCGACTGCACACGCAGCAGAGGGCCATCAATGAGTACCTTTGCGACTACGGCACCAGGACAGGGTCAGGGGAGCTTGGCTTTTTTTCCCCACGCCAGTGGAGCATGATCAGGGATGCATGCACTGTCCTCTCACCATTTGAGGAGGCCACGAGGATGGTGAGCAGTGACAGTGCATGCATCAGTGACACTGTACCTCTTGTCCACCTGTTGGAGCATACGCTGCGTGGGATAATGGACAGGGCACTTGAGGCAGAACAGAGGCAGGAAGAGGAGGACTTCCTTGTCTCTCAAGGCCCCCTTTATCCAGACAATGTTCCTTCTGTCCCACCCATCACACAGGAAGAGGAGGAGGAGGAGGAGGAGGATTGTGTGAGCATGGAGGTGGAGCCTGGCACTCAGCATCAGCAGCAGCAGTCTTTTAGGGATGATGTACAGTCCCAACAAACCAGTGGACTTGTACGTGGCTGGGAGGAGGTGGCTGGCGATCATGTCATCCTCAGTGACCCAGAAGACTCCGGACCGAATGCCTCAGCTAACCTACGCTGCATGGCCTCCCTGATCCTGCAAAGCCTGCGGAAGGATCCTCGTGTTCTTCGGATCAAGGAGAGTGACCATTACTGGCTGGCCACTCTCCTTGATCCACGGTACAAGGGTAAGGTTGCGGACCTTATCTTGCCGTCGCAGAGGGAGCGGAGGATGAGACATCTCAGGGAGGCCTTGCAGAAAGGTCTGTGCAACGCGTTCCCAGAAACTGGGAGGTTACAAACTCCTGGTCCTGGACGACGAGTTGCTGAGGCTTCGGTCAGTAGCAGAAGGAGCGGTGGGGAAGGTGGACGTCTGACCGATGCGTTCAGACAATTTTTTAGTCCGCAGCCCCAAGGTATGATCGGTTCCAGCAACCATCGCCAGCGTCTGATATACATGGTGCAGGAATACCTAGGGGCAAGGTCAGACTTGGACACCTTTCCCACCGAAAATCCTCTGGCTTACTGGGTCCTGAGGATGGATCACTGGCCAGAGCTTGCACAGTATGCAATTGAGCTACTGGCCTGTCCTGCATCCAGCGTTCTTTCCGAACGCACATTCAGTGCTGCTGGAGGATTTGTCACCGATCATAGGGTGCGCCTGTCCACCGACTCGGTTGATCGACTGACCTTCATAAAAATGAATCAGTCTTGGATCACCACCAGCTACCAGACACCTGAAGCGGATATAACGGAATAATTTATAATGTCACATCCCTTCAAGACTGCCTATGCTGATGCTGAGTGACTGTCCTGTTATGTTCACTGACTATCCTCTTCCTCCTCCTCAATGATCCATGCCACCACACCAGTGCCTAAGGCACAATTTTTCAGCCCCTGTATAACAGGGGCGTGTAATTACAATTTTTTAAAAAGATGCTTCGCAACAGGTGTGACTGCTGTGCTCAGAGTACAGTATCTGTGAGGGGTTGCAGTGTTGTGGCACCAGCACCAGTGCCTAAGGCACAATTTTTCAGCCCCTGTTGGGGCGTGTAATTACAATTTTTAGGCAATGCTTTGCAACAGGTCTCATTGCTGTGCTCAGAGTACAGTATCTGTGAGGGGTTGCAGTGTTGTGGCACCAGCACCAGTGCCTAAGGCACAATTTTTCAGCCCCTGTATAACAGGGGCGTGTAATTACAATTTTTTAAAAAGATGCTTCGCAACAGGTGTGACTGCTGTGCTCAGAGTACAGTATCTGTGAGGGGTTGCAGTGTTGTGGCACCAGCACCAGTGCCTAAGGCACAATTTTTCAGCCCCTGTTGGGGCGTGTAATTACAATTTTTAGGCAATGCTTTGCAACAGGTCTCATTGCTGTGCTCAGAGTACAGTATCTGTGAGGGGTTGCAGTGTTGTGGCACCAGCACCAGTGCCTAAGGCACAATTTTTCAGCCCCTGTATAACAGGGGTGTGTAATTACAATTTTTTTAAAAGATGCTTCGCAACAGGTGTGACTGCTGTGCTCCAAGTACAGTATCTGTGAGGGGTTGCAGTGTTGTGGCACCAGCACCAATGCCTAAGGCACAATTTTTCAGCCCCTGTTTAACAGGGGCGTGTAATTACAAATCTTGATCTAATAGTTCACAGCAGGGCCCATTCCTGCGCCCACCAAGAGTAACTATGAGGGCCTACAGTCTTGTGGCAACACCGTCCACCACCACCACCAAAGGCCCAATTTTTCTGCCCTGTTCAACAGGTGCATGCAATTACAAATCTTGATCTAATAACTCACAGCAGGGCCCATTCCTGCACCCACCAAGAGTAACTGTGAGGGCTTACAGTCTTGTGGCAACACCGTCCACCACCACCACCACCACCACCAAAGGCCCAATTTTTCTGCCCGGTTCAACAGGTGCATGCAAGTACAAATCTTGATCTATTAACTCACAGCAGGGCCCATTCCTGTGCCCACCAGTCTTGTGGCTACACCAATATCTAATAGGGCAAATTTCTGCAGAGTATATACGGCAGGCCCCTACTTTCAAACATCCAACTTACAAACGACTCCTACTTGCAAACGGCAAGAGAAAACAGGAAGTGAGAGGAAATCTACCCCTAGGAAGGAAAATTCTATCCTGTTAGATTTAATTTGGGAAAAAGGTATCTCCTCTCTACTGATGCTTTATCACCAATCCTTGTTTCAATTAAAACCCCACTTTTCCAAAAACATTTGTCATTGGGATGGAAAGTGAGGTGACATGTTCTGAACAGATGTGCAAAGACAGCAAATGTTACAGGGGTGATAACCCCTCCCTATGTTCTCCAAAAAGCTTAAAAATAGATTTTTTTGGGATGTAGCTACACTTCATAATGTACCTGTTCAGATTCTACTTAAGAACAAACCTACAGTCCATGTCTTGTTTGCACCACCTATATACTGCTGTTCAGAGTATATAGGGTTGTAGGTATAGGGTTTTATTTTGGGTGCGGGGTCCCCCTTAGTATCCATACAAGACCCAAAGGGGCTAGGGTGGGGGGGGGTGATGGGGTAGCCATGCCATTTTTCTCAAGGATTTTCAGCCATATGGCGGCCAGGACAAGACATGACATTAAAGCCGCAAGTGGTTTTAAATGGCTTCTTTTTTTCCTTTACAAATGTCATTTTGTGCAAGGACAGTTCTAAACACGGGAAACACATGCCACTTCACAGGCATACTTTAGACACCCCCCAGGTACCGTATTTAAAGGAAAATTTCACTTTTTTTTTTTTCACTTTATGCATCATTAAAATGACTGCTCCCGAAAAAACTTTAGTTTTTAAAATTTCTTTTTGCATTGATATATGTCCCCTGGGGCAGGACCCGGGTCCCCAAACCTGTTTTATAACATTAACATGCATATTGGCCGTTGTAATTAGCAATTTTGATTTCGAATGTTCGCGTCCATTATAACGAATAGGGTTCGAAAATTCGCGCGAACTTTCGGTCCGTTCGAAGGTTCTGGTGCGAACCGAACCCGGGGGTGTTCGGCTCATCCCTAGTCCCTGAGGTGGATGGGGCCCATGTCTGAGGTGAGGAGGCCGGGGAGGTTACCCGTCCAGAGAGTCTGGAGCAGCATCAACCCAGTGACGGATGGGCCTCTGGTAACTCCCTTGGAGGGACATCTTCCCCTGACAGGGGCCGCAGCGCAGCGAAGGTACTCCTATCTACGTTTTCTTGAGTCGCTGGTAGAGACTCCCAGATTCTAAGTCCTTTCTAGCTGAATGCTATAGTAACTGCTGGCGAGATCGCAGTGGTTTAGTTAATAACCAGGATAGTGCCTCGACCTGCTCACCCCCGTATCAAAATGTTATCAAGTCGCAACCAGTTGGCTACTGAAGCACTGTTTATTGTGAGATGTACAATAAAGCAAGAGTTGGACTGTGATCAGTGTGTGGAACTCTGGTTAATGGGAGCAGAGGGAAGTGTTGACACAGCAGGACTGTATTCTATAACAGAACACATAGGCCCGAGGAAATATCTGGTGCTGGCCTTCACCTCACCCACAGCTATGGGGAGGACATGGGCCGTAGCGCATCTCACCCTGTCGTGTGACATACCCCTAGACAAAGGAGATGAGGTGAGGCCGCTACACGTGGGGTTCGTGAGTCCGGGATGATATGTGTTTTAACTTTGGAAGAAAGAATGGCTGTGTCTGGACTTTGCTGCCCGGAGGAGTTCCGAGCAGGTCGGCCATGTGATTGGCCAAAGTGCATCCCTGCTCAAAGTAGTCGAAATGACCCTAGGACGGGAAAGGCCCATGCAGAGGAGCGAGAAGAGGGAGGAGTTCAGCCGTGTGAAGTACTACATGTGGGGGCTTTTATTGCACTGCGCCACGAGGCACCCCGTGACTGTACAGTTCGTGGGCGGAGCTTGAAGGAAGCCCGTGAAAACGTGCAAGTCATGGGAGGAGTCTGGCCATGTGGAGGAACTCACGTGGAGACTTTGGCGCGTGGTCAGTGCGTGATGGAGCAGCAGATAGTCGGGATGGCCTCAAGCTCCCCGTGGATTCCGGTTCCCTACCCCACAAAGATGACTAAGTTCACTGCTCCCCTTACAGACACGGGGATAAGACTCAGGCCCCGAGGGCAGTTGGCTTTGTACTTATGCAGAGACACGGAGGCCCTCGGCGTGATCTGTCCCAGGTGCTCGGGACTGATGGTCCACCTGAAGCCATTCGGGCGTTGCGGGGCATGCAAAGAGTTCTTGTTCGAGGTGGAGCCATCCACAGTAAGGCCCCGGGCCCTTCGCCTCAACAGCCTCACAGGTACCGCTACTCTAGAAGAAGAGATCCAGGCCTTTGCGGAGGTTCCCGTACGCACTGACCAGGGCGATGTGACTGCCCAATCAGAGACTGAGAGAGAAAAATCAGAGGATGCTGCTTCGGTCACCACAGATTCTCTGCTCCCACCTACGAAGAGGAAAGTTGGCCTGGTGCAGGCCTCCTGTGGTCGTGGTCGAGCTTCACCCCGTCGCTTGCCTGGCCTGGATGGATCCGGTTGGAGGAGTCCTGGACATCACAGTTCTACAAAAGGTCAAGGTGAGCCAGGGGCTGGGACTGTGGTGGTGTTTGGAGGTGTCGGGGGTCCACAGCCGGTGGAGCCCGCAAGGGAGGGTAGTACCACGTCTACCAGAGACTACCTTCCTGCCGAGATGTATGACACTTCCGACCTAGAGTCGCTGTCAGATTGTGGAGATGACGGGGAGATTGATGAACTGTTTCATCGGAAGGGCTGGGACAAACGCCCATTGCCTGTGTTACGTGTACCGCAGAATTCCCCTATGTCAATAGGAGACAGCACGCCCCGGGTACAAGCCCCGGAGTCTACGAGGAAGTCTAGTCCTCAGAGTGCCTTCCCACAATCTACAACATCGCCCGTCTTGGTGGCGGGGATGAAGCGAGCCTCACTACGAGCACCGAGAGAAAAGCCATCAGAGGTAGTGAAAGTACCTCGGCATCCGGAGGCCATCGTTCAACCCGGAGAAGGTGAGCGGGAAGCCATGCCTCCTTTGGCCAGATTGCAACGACTTTTCTCACAGAGAGTCGCCCGTGAGTATGGGTGGGAATATCCCTACTTGCCTCGGGACTTACTTTTTGAAGTTGAGGTCATACGCCAGAGATGGTATGACGAATTTGTTTAGGAAAAGCTCAAAGTACCCCATGCACAAAGATATTTGTCCTGTTCGCCATCCGTGTCGAAAAAGTTTCGGAACTGCAGAGCAGACTGGATGTGGGGTCACCATATCCACGCAGACAAGGTGCGCATCTGCTGGAAAGATGGAGAGGATGCTGACTATTCGATTGAGGTTTTTGATAAAAATCTGAAGCCCTTGTTCTTGCCTGACCTGAAGTTCTACTTGTGAGAAGAGACTCACTTGTTGTTCCTTTCCTACAATCTTCTAGAAGTGTTCCCGCTGGAGCATCCGAACTGTGCCCTAGTTTTTTATTTGGGTTTTTGTTTTCCACTCTTCAGGAGGAATGAGAGAAGTTTTTTTTTGTTGTTCTCTCTTCCTCACAGTTCAAAGACAGACTTTGGGGTAGAATTAGTGTAGGGACGCAGGAAGAATGAAGATTGCACCAAGTGTCATTACCGCGGCACTGTCACCAGGTGGCAGTGTTGTGCAACGGCTGTTTGTTTTTTTTTCTCACACGCATCACTTTACTCATTGGAGCGAATGGGTCTATTGGTTGATGGACCCATTCATTCCAAATTAACAAAAAGAAAAAAAAGTGTCAGGATGTGGATTTCCTTGTGTGTTGTTTTTTTTCCCTCTGCAGGAGATTCGTCTGTCAAGACTGCTGAGTGTGGGGTGGTTCTTAGACAGTGATGGGAGGGATTGTATATGTGTACATGATAGAAGTTTTTAGGGAAAAGTTTTATTGTTTTATATTCCCTTTCCCCTTGAGCAGGTCTTGGTATGGTTGAGGTTCAAAATTTTAGGTATAGCCTCTGGGGCTAAGCTTGTGTCCTCACTCCATGGGAGACATGGGTTCGCACCAGACGCTGGGGACCAGCGTCAAATCACAGGGGGGAGTATGTAGTGGGGTCTCTAAATTTATGTGGGACACCCAGGTGTGTAAGTATAGGAATAGTGGACCACTTGTGTTCGTGGAGGATTGGATGGTGTAATATTCTCCTTGGCCTCTGGGTGGCGGGGTACCTGGAGGCTCAAGGTAGATTTGCCATGATAGTGCTACCCTTTTTGTCCCTTTCCGGAGATGGTACGGCGAGGGCGGGGAACCCGCTGTGGTGTCGATGGGAGGAGATAAAAGGGGGAGACGCCCTAACCACGAGGTTCTTCCGGAGGATCTTCTTCACGCGCCCAGGCACCTTAGGCCTGGGTGCGGGCGGTTCTGGATTCCGGCTCAGGTGCCCTAGGCCTGACCGGAATGGAGTCGGAGTCCATCCCAGGCACCTTCAGCCTGGGGTGAGGTACTGAACTAGGAGGCCTGGGGTCCAGTGACTTCGACTGGATCCCGCGAGGGTGGAGACGTCCGAGGGTCCCTGAGGTGGATGGGGCCCATGTCTGAGGTGAGGAGGCCGGGGAGGTTACCCGTCTGGAGAGTCTGGAGCAGCATCAACCCAGTGACGGATGGGCCTCTGGTAACTCCCTTGGAGGGACATCTTCCCCTGACAGGGGCCGCAGCGCAGCGAAGGTACTCCTATCTACGTTCTCTTGAGTCGCTGGTAGAGACTCCCAGATTCTAAGTCCTTTCTAGCTGAATGCTATAGTAACCGCTGGCGAGATCGCAGTGGTTTAGTTAATAACCAGGATAGTGCCTCGACCTGCTCACCCCCGTATCAAAATGTTATCAAGTCACAACCAGTTGGCTACTGAAGCACTGTTTATTGTGAGATGTACAATAAAGCAAGAGTTGGACTGTGATCGGTGTGTGGAACTCTGGTTAATAGGAGCAGAGGGAAGTGTTGACACAGCAGGACTGTATTCTATAACAGAACACATAGGCCCGAGGAAATATCTGGTGCTGGCCTTCACCTCACCCACAGCTATGGGGAGGACATGGGCCGTAGCGCATCTCACCCTGTCGTGTGACATACCCCTAGACAAAGGAGATGGGGTGAGGCCACTACAGATATATTCACAAATTTTTCATATTCACCTATTTGGCATTAGACATATACCTTCACTTATGGGCTTATGTTATATGTGTTTATATGCACTTTTATGACTGGTATCAATATCGGTCTTCTAATGTTGTAGCGCAGCTGTTCATTGTTTCTTTGGTTATTATTTATGGTATCACATAATTACAGTTGCTGCTGTGTTTTTTCTTGTTTTCAGTTAGCGCGGTTCATTCCCCTTCCCATTCATACATTGGAAACTTATGAGCTAAATCCCACCACAGACGTTGGGCTATGTTTCTCAAAAGTCAAGGGCAAGAAAAAAATTATTCCTTTCAATAGTGTCAGTTGACATGAAAGTGCGACCCAGAAAAGAGAATGGACGGAGGGTCGGCATGACTGAAGTGAGGAACAAGTCCAAGAAGGATTAAATTTGGTCATTTAGTGGTGAAGGGGCGTAGTTCTTACCTTCTTGGAGGCTGAAGGTCATATGGGCAGGGAGGAGCCGCAAGAGTAGTTTGTGCAAGGGATGCTGGGTATTCATTCCGGAAAGTTCAGGTGAAGAGGAAACTTCCCCTCCCTCCCGCCCTGTATTCTGGGTTACTGGGGTATTAGGGGTTGTGGGGTACTCTTTTGTGGTAACTAATTTATAGGCAAATACTTATCTAAAAAACAAACAAACAAGGAATCATTGTCACAGCAGTTTAGCGGGTCAGGGGGTCTTTGGGGGATCAGTGTGTAACTATATTGTTTAAAAATTGGGGGTCCATCTAGGGTATGGCACTCCCACCTGGTTGATTATTGGTGGTTATCCCAGGAGCTAGGTCGCATGGAGGAAAATGTAAGAAGGTGTAAGGTCGTAACATCTTCGGGGTGCGGCTGAGGACATGGGCCTTAAGGACACCAAAGACCCCTTCATGGCTTCATTGTTAAATTGTTTTAATTAATGTTATTTATTAATTTGTTAATAAAAGGTCTGCTGTGGCCATTTAAACCCATGTCACGCAGTTTTGTGTCTTTATTTAAAAGGGTTAAAGGACCAAGGTTGACAAATCTTTTAGTCATGCTCTGTGTTGGTGAGCACTGCCAACTTGTTGCATGTGAATCAGTCCACTGCAATACCTTATAAAACACCAGAATGCGATACAAGGAATGCTCTGCAAAAAGCTACTGTTGCTAATTATGCTACTTCTGTGCACTGCAATGCTTGTAAAAAATGCATTGCAAGGCAGCATAGAGTGGTGTAAAACTGCATGTCAACAACACGTCAGTGAGTATACAAAATGCATGCCTTTTTAAATGTATTCTGTATGATCAAGCTCTATGTGTAAGCGAAGAAAGCTTAGCCTGAGAATGCATGGGTGATACTGACGTGTTACAGCTGGTGACAGGGCTTTAGCAAAGTTGTCAAAGTAATAAACTGTGACAGAGATATCAATAAACACTGATCCTTTGGAGCTGTGAGTGGGTTGCCATGTCACATGATGATGACACATAACACAAAATGCCACTGCAGATTTGTCCCAACTACATCAGCTGCGGACACAGCAAGACATCAGAATCATATTTAAAGAGACATTCCAGTCGAAAATGAAGAACATTCTTTCATGCGGCTATAATGATTTCTGCCTAGCAGTAAAAAAATATTTTTCAATCTCTCTGCTGAAAGTTTGTGGTTGTTTCAGTGCTATGTGATTGGAGCTGACAGTAAGGCCCCTACATAGTATGCATTGTGCAATTTGCAATGTGTTGACTTGCATTAAAGGGACCCTGTTGCTAGTCCAATAACTGCAACAACAATCTTTTTTTATGTATTTAACATATTTTCAGCATGGTATTCAACTTGTAAAGCCCCCCCCCCCCACTTGTGTAGACATCCAAAAGCCCTGAGTCTTCTGTTGGGTGCTGCCATCTTGGATGGGATGTCAGCAGACTCATAGCTGACATACAAGTGAATCTCTATAGTTACATAGTTAGTCAGATTGAGAACATACCATCTGCAACATAGTTCAACCAATAGAGGAAAAAAAGCGAATTTACCTATTTCACTTTACAAAAAATCTCTTGTTATGCATCTTATTAATGCAGCTAAACTGTGTATACCTATTCATTGGAGGGATGTTTCACCCCCATGTGTATCTGAATGGTTAACCACTTCAATACCATGCACTTATACAGCTTCCTGCCCAAGCCAATTTTCAGCTTTCAGCGCTGTCGCAATTTGAATGACAATTGCGCGGTCATCCTACACTGTACCCAAACAAATTTTTTATCATTTTGTTCCCACAAATAGAGCTTTCTTTCGGTGGTATTTGATCGCCTCTGCGATTTTTTATTTTTTGCACAACAAATAAAAAAAGAGCGAAAATTTTGAAAAAAACGAAGTTTTTCTTTGTTTCTGTTAATTTTTTTTGTAAATAAGTACCTTTTCTACTTCAATGACGGGCACTGATAAGGCGGCACTGACGGGCACTGATAAGGCGACACTGATGGGCACCGATGAGGTGGCACCAATGAGGTGGCACTGATGAGGTGGCACTGATGGGCACTGATGATGGGCACTGATAGGCGGCACTGATGGGCACTGATATGTGGCACTGGTATGCGGCACTGATTGGCACTCATAGGCGGCACTGATTGGCACTCATAGGCGGCACTGATTGGCACTTATAGGTGGCACTGATGGGCACTTATAGGCGGCACTGATAGGTGGCACGGACGGGCACTGATAGGTGGGCACTTATGGGCACAGATGGGCACGGATGGGCACTGATAGGTGGCGCTGATGGACACTAGTAGGTGGCACTGATGGACACTGATGCCCAGCAATGCCAGCCACCACACATTGTGGTGGTGCCATCATAGTGCCAGTCAGTGCCCATTTGTGGGCACTGATTGGCATATTTTTTTATTTTATTTTTTATTTTATTACATGTGGATGGCCATGGGGGCCATCCACATTCTTGGGGCTTCCTGGGGCGTCCTGTGGGGCTTCCCTGGTGGTCTAGTGTGGGTATCCGAGGGGGGGCTGCGCTGATAAACGATCAGCGCGAACCCCCCCTGTCAGGAGAGCCGCCAATCGGCTCTCCTCTACTCGCGTCTGTCAGATGCGAGTGAGGAAGAGCCGATCAACGGCTCTTCCTGTTTACATCGTGATCAGCCGTGATTGGACACGGCTGATCACGTGGTAAAAAGCCTCCGCCGGAGGCTTTTTACCGAGATCAGTGTAGCGGTGGGTCAGACTGACCCACCGCTCCACCGATCGCCGCGATGCGCGCCCCCCCCGGGCGCGCGGCGGCTGTTATCCCACAGGACGTCATATGGACTATTGTGTAGTAGTATAGTGTAGTGGTCAGTATAGGAATCAGGTAGGTTAGTGTGTAGTGTAGTGGTCAGGGTGTAGTGGTCGATGTAGGAATCAAGTAGGTCAGTGTAGTTGTTGGTATAGGAATCATATAGGTTAGTGTAGTGGTCAGTATAGGAATCAGGTAGATTAGTGGTCAGGTAGGTCAGTTTAGGAATAAGGTAGGTCAGTTTAGGAATAGTTCAGTACTATTGTAGGAAAGGAAGGGACTCAGGGAGTGCGAAAAGTCCGCAGGTTAGGGGGCGCAAATTACTTGCCTTGCCCCGGGCACTGACAACCCACGCTACGCCACTGACTATGGGAACTGAGTACTGTACTCTTAGGGGGCCTAAGGGCAATGTGAGAGGTTGAGGTGCTCTGTGAGCCACTATGAGAGATCAAGTGGCACTAAGGGAGCTGGGAAGAGCTGTGAAAGGTTAAAGGATCTGCAGCTAGCTGAAGGCCCAGGAGAAGAGAGGCCGTGGCCCGGCAATTGACTACATCCCAGTCATTGAGAACCACTGTCCTATAGTATTTCCTCTTCATTCCTCCTCCAGCAGCTACATATAAGGTTATATAGGGAGGTGAAGCTGTTAGCTTTGCTAAAAGCTAAGAAAATAAACAGAACAAATAAATATTAAACCCCATACCCACAGTTTATCCAGAGGAAGGCAAAAAAATCCTATATAAAGAATGACAAAGAGAAAAAAACAATTGGGACTTTATGTGAGGCATAGGACAATTGAAGTTCCCAGCCTCTATCCCTAAATTGCAAAACTAACTAGAGGGGAGAAAAGTTGGGACTTTGTGTGAAGCATGCAGCATAAATGGATACAAAACATGTCTGGCAAATATTTCATAGTAATAAAAACCTCTCTATCATAATACAGTATAAGCAAGGAACTTTCTTGTTCATACATCACGGGACACAGAGCGGCATAGTCATTACTATGTGGGTTATATAGAATTACCTTCAGGTGCTGGCACTGGCAACTTCCAAAACAGGAAGTACCCTCCCCTATATAAGCCCCTCCCATCCGGGAGTACCTCAGTTTTTTGCCAGTGTCTAAGGTGTTGGCCAAGGTTAACATGTATTCATCTGGGCTTGTGTACAGGTTCTCTGGGCCTTAGCAAGCTATTCCGGATCCGACCAAAAAAGCTTCATAGCTAAACGGTCGGTACCCGGGCCTTGCAGAGAAGAGCAAGGTTTTGCCTGTAATGCCTCTCTTAGGAGGGCTGGACCCTGGGATCCAGAGCTCTGGTCATACCCAAAACCAAGAGGCTATCTGTGCAGGGTGCTATACAGGTCCAGGGGAGTGGAATCCTTGGGAACCCGGTCCCTGAAGGTCTAGTACAATGCCTGCCGTGAGAGGTGAAGTTTGGGCTTCTGTGGACCAAACAAAGTCCTGCGGCGGGGAAAAGGTAAGTGGGGGCCCCTCAGGAACTTGGTTCTATTGAGGGGACCCCCAAGCCTAATATGTCTTTCTGCCTGTTACCTAAAGGTATTCCCGCTAATAGCTGTATATGCCTAAGAAATCCTAGAAATGTCTTTTCATAAAGGAAGTTTTTAAAAAAAAAAAAAAAAAAAACTGTAAACCTGGAAATGTTTTTCATAAAGGAGGTTTTAAAAAATAAAAATAAAAAAAAAGACAAAAGTGCGGTACCTGTGTTTGTCCACTAGAGGCCGCTGTGGAACGTCTTTTTTTCTTGGGACTATTCCTTCCATGGTGAAAGTCCAGGCAGATGAGTGAGCTCTCTATCAGGGAAGCTGCATTCCTCTGTCATGCTGCCAAGTAGTTTCCTTCCATCCCCGAGTCCTGGTGAAACAGGGACCCTGGCTCCTCTCCCTACATGGCGCACACGCTTTCTTTTATAGATTTAGCTTCAAAAAAGGGGGCGGAGCCTGGCGGATGACGCGCTCTGTGCGCCTAGCGCTTCTGCGCATGTGCGGGCGTCCCAGCAAGATAAAAGGACTCAGTCCACGCTGCTTGCTATGGACACAGAGCATGAAAAGGAGCTGGTAGCATGGTATATGGGCTTACAGCGGGCGGTTGATACAGGCATCCCCAGAAAGACGCATTAGTAGACACCCACTGATGTACATAGCAGCAAATTGCATTAGACTATTTCAGTAAAGGGGTGTATTGCGGCTGGAATACCTCAGCTTTGAACTAAGGAATATGCCGCCTAAAAAACTCCGGGATATACCTCTCAGGAAGTGTAGGGGGTCTCCATCGGGCTCTGAGGATCTGGAGTAGTCATCTGCACCTTCCTCCCCTGAGAAATCAGAGGTTAATACCCATAAACCCCCGGGAGTGCCAGGTACTGCGGCTGTCCTCAGTCCACCTGCTCCTGCATATATAACAGAGGAGGTTTTTGCCTCAACTCTGGAGGGATTGGAGCAGAGATTGGCAGCATTGATCGCTTCTTCTCTACAGGAAAGAAAGCGCGCCAGATCTCCATCACCTCCATTAGAGTGCCTGTTGGCAGAGCAACAGTCCCAAGAAGGGACTGACCTACCTGAAGGGGATCAGGAGGAGGTTAACTCTGTTTTTGAGGAATCGACAGTAGATGAACCATTTTCAGCATCACAGACTGAAAGATTGTGGGTCCAGACCCTAACTGACATGGTTCGATCTGCATTTAAAATGCCTCTTGTTGAACCATCAACTACTGCTGTCTCCTCATTGGGGTCGCTAAAAGCTCCCCAGATTAATTGCTCCTTTCCAATACATCCATGATTGGAAGGACTTATATACCAGGACTGGGAACATCCTGATAAACTATTTGTTCCGCCTAAGAAATTTCCGGTGATCTATCCCATGGAGGAAAAGTTCACCCAGAGATGGAATGTTCCTACGGTGGACGCAGCCATCTCTTCTGTGAACAAATCACTGACATGTCCAGTAGATAATGTTCAAATGTTCAAAGATCCAGTAGATAAAAAATTGGAATCTTTATTAAAATCTGCTTTTTCCACAGCAGGGGCTGTTACACAGCCAGCAGTGGCAGCTATTGGGGTCTGCCAAGCTTTAAAGGATCAGATGAAAATGGTCCTGAGGGATTTGCCAGACCAGCAGGCCCAGGCTCTGGCTGATCTGCCTGGAGCATTATGCTTTGCGGTTGACGCCATCAAGGATTCCATCCATCAGGCCTCCCGCCTCACGCTGTCTTTGGTACATATGCGTAGGCTTCTGTGGCTCAAGAACTGGTCTGCTGAGGCTCCCTGTAAGAAGCTCTTAGTTAGCTTCCCATTTCATGGGGAACGCCTTTTTGGCGAAGACCTGGATAAGTATATCCAGAAGATTTCCAGTGGTAAAAGTACTCTCTTACCGAGTAAAAAGAGGTCTAGGGGTCCATCTTTTAAGAGGACTACCCCTCCTATCCCTGGGACGTCTGCTACTAAGCAGTTCCGACGGCCTCCTCGGTCAAACTCAGGGGGTAAAAATCAGGGACAGTCACAGGGTAATAAGAAACCCTGGATCCGAAGGGGTACTAAACCAGCCTCCAAGTCAAGCCTATGAAGGGCTGCCCCCACTCAAATGGGTGGGGGGAAGACTTCAGTTGTTCGCAGAGACCTGGCGGGAGACGATCAAAGACAGATGGGTGCTCTCCGCAGTAACTCTGGGATACAAGTTGGAGTTAAAAGAGTCTCCTCCTTCCCATTTTATGTGGTCAGGCATGCCAAAAGACCCTCTGAAAAGAGGGTCTCTCCTATTGGCGTTAGAACAACTATAGCTCCAAGGAGTAATTATGGAGGTTCCTATGGAAGAGTGGGGGTTGGGTTTCTACTCAAAACTTTTCACAGTCCCGAAACCAAACGGGGACATAAGACCCATATTGGACCTAAAGAGTCTAAACAAATTTCTAAACGTCCGGTCCTTCCGGATGGAGTCGATCCGATCGGTCACCGCTGCCCTACAGGGGGAGGAATGGTTAGCCTCGATCGACATCAAAGATGCTTACTTGCATGTTCCCATCTTTCCAGGTCATCAAAAATTTCTACGCTTTGCAGTAGAAGGGCGCCATTTTCAGCTCAGAGCCTTACCATTCGGTCTGGCCACAGCACCACGAGTGTTCACAAAAATTCTGGCCCCACTGTTGGCCGATCTAAGAACACGAGGTGTAACGATAATGGCATACCTAGACGACCTGTTGTTGATGGACCACTCAGTTGCCAAGCTAGAAGTGGTAATTGTCGATACAATCAAGTATCTAGAATCTCACGGTTGGGTCATCAACCTGGACAAGTCAGCCCTACAGCCAGTGAAAAACCTGGTATATCTAGGGCTACGGCTGGATTCAGACCAGAGGAAGATTTTCTTACCTCTAGACAAGGTATCCTCTTTGAGGGTCTTGGTCCGTCTGCTTTGTGCAAAAAGACAGCCGTCCATACGCCTGTGCATGAGGCTGCTAGGAAAGATGGTAGCATCATTCGAAGCTGTGCCATACGCCCAATTCCACTCAAGGAATTTACAGAGGGCCATATTGTCAGCCTGGAACGGAAAAATTCAGGCTCTAGACTTCCTGATGGCTTTGTCCCCTTCCGTTCGGAAGAGTCTCTGCTGGTGGTTGATCCCCCAGAATCTCCAGAAGGGAAAACCCTTCAGTCCGATATCCTGGAAGGTGGTCACTACAGATGCCAGCCTTATAGGCTGGGGGGCAGTACTGGAGCAATGGTCTCTCCAGGGCAGATGGTCAAATGTAGTAAAAACCCTGCCCATCAATCTCTTAGAGATACGAGCAGCCCGGTATGCCCTAGTAGCCTGGACATCCAGACACCAAGGGTCCCCTGTCAGAATTCAATCAGACAATGCCACAGCAGTGGCATATATCAATCATCAGGGAGGCACCAGGAGTCGTGCAGCCCAGAGGGAAGTAAGTCACATCCTGGAATGGGCAGAAAAGCATGTCCCATGTATATCAGCTGTCTTCATTCCAGGGGTGGAGAATTGGAAGGCGGACTTTCTGAGTCGCCAACAGTTATGCCCAGGGGAATGGTCCCTTCATCCCGAGGTCTTCCGAGCAATATGTCAGCGGTGGGGAACACCGGATGTAGATCTGCTAGCATCCAGATTCAACGCAAAGGTGGACAGATTTGTCTCCCGGACAAGGGATCCCCTCGCTTGCAGCTCGGATGCTCTGGTGTTCCCTTGGGATCAGTTCAGACTGATATAATTGTTGCCTCGACTCCTTCGCAGAGTCAGGTTGGAAAAGAAGCCGGTGATCCTGGTGGCTCCAGCGTGGCCCCGAAGGGCCTGGTACGCGGAGATCATCAAAATGTCTGTGGGGAGTCCTTGGACCCTTCCACATCGTCCGGACCTGCTTTCGCAAGGACCGATATACCACCCTTCCTTACTAACTCTAAGTTTAACGGCCTGGCTATTGAATCCCACATCCTAAAGAAGAGAGGTCTCTCTAACTCTGTAGTATCAACTATAATCAATGCCAGGAAGCCTGTATCCAGGCAGATCTACTATAGAGTTTGGAAAGCGTACATCACTTGGTGCGAGGCCAGAAAATGGCATCCACGTAAGTACGTTATAGGCAGAATTCTGGACTTCCTACAGTGGGCTGTAGACAGGAAGTTTGCCTTAAGTACTATCAGGGGTCAGGTTTCGGCCTTATCAATACTATTTCAAAGGCCCCTGGCTATTAGGGATGAGCTTCGTGTTCGAGTCGAACATACGTTCGACTCGAACATCGGCTGTTCGATCGTTCGACGAAGATCGAACGATTTGGGCCGTTCGCGCCAAATTCGAGTGACGCGAACGGCCCACAATGCACTACGCCATCGCAGTGTCATCCAGGCGCTGTGATTGGCCAAGCATGCACTGTGACCCCGCATGCTTGGCCAATCACAGCGCCGGCAGCGAGGAGAGCAATGATTGGCCACAGGCAGGATGCCTGTGGCCAATTATTGCTGAGGGGGTTTAGTACACGCCCCACACTATAAAAGGCCGCCAGCACGGCGGCCTAGTGTAGTGTGTTCCGGAGCAGGGATAGAACAGCATAGGCAGGGACAGTGACTTTTATTTCTTTCTTGCTTAACCTGGATTCCTTTAGTTTAGGGAAAGAGAAGGATAGGTAGGGAGAGTGTCAGTGTGTTTTGTGCTTGTGCTATATTGTGCTTAAAAAAAACATTTTTTCTAGGGACAGAAAACTGTAGGTAGGGAGAGTGTGTCAGTTTCTTTCACTGTTAAAGTCCTTGTTTCCAGGGACCTGGAAGGACAGTGAGTGAATTCTCCTTGTGCTATATTGTGCTTAAAAAAAACATTTTTTCTAGGGACAGAAAACTGTAGGTAGGGAGAGTGTGTCAGTTTCTTTCACTGTCAAAGTCCTTGTTTCCAGGGACCTGGAAGGACAGTGAGGTAATTCTCCTTGTGCTAAATTGTGCTTAAAAAAAACATTTTTTCTAGGGACAGAAAACTGTAGGTAGGGAGAGTGTGTCAGTTTCTTTCACTGTCAAAGTCCTTGTTTCCAGGGACCTGGAAGGACAGTGAGGTAATTCTCCTTGTGCTAAATTGTGCTTAAAAAAAACATTTTTTCTAGGGACAGAAAACTGTAGGTAGGGAGAGTGTGTCAGTTTCTTTCACTGTCAAAGTCCTTGTTTCCAGGGACCTGGAAGGACAGTGAGGTAATTCTCCTTGTGCTAAATTGTGCTTAAAAAAAAACATTTTTTCTAGGGACAGAAAACTGTAGGTAGGGAGAGTGTGTCAGTTTCTTTCACTGTCAAAGTCCTTGTTTCCAGGGACCTGGAAGGACAGTGAGGTAATTCTCCTTGTGCTAAATTGTGCTTAAAAAAAACATTTTTTCTAGGGACAGAAAACTGTAGGTAGGGAGAGTGTGTCAGTTTCTTTCACTGTCAAAGTCCTTGTTTCCAGGGACCTGGAAGGACAGTGAGGTAATTCTCCTTGTGCTAAATTGTGCTTAAAAAAAACATTTTTTCTAGGGACAGAAAACTGTAGGTAGGGAGAGTGTGTCAGTTTCTTTCACTGTCAAAGTCCTTGTTTCCAGGGACCTGGAAGGACAGTGAGGTAATTCTCCTTGTGCTAAATTGTGCTTAAAAAAAAAATTTTTCTAGGGACAGAAAACTGTAGGTAGGGAGAGTGTGTCAGTTTCTTTCACTGTCAAAGTCCTTGTTTCCAGGGACCTGGAAGGACAGTGAGGTAATTCTCCTTGTGCTAAATTGTGCTTAAAAAAAACATTTTTTCTAGGGACAGAAAACTGTAGGTAGGGAGAGTGTGTCAGTTTCTTTCACTGCCAAAGTCCTTGTTTCCAGGGACCTGGAAGGACAGTGAGGTAATTCTCCTTGTGCTAAATTGTGCTTAAAAAAAACATTTTTTCTAGGGACAGAAAACTGTAGGTAGGGAGAGTGTGTCAGTTTCTTTCACTGTCAAAGTCCTTGTTTCCAGGGACCTGGAAGGACAGTGAGGTAATTCTCCTTGTGCTAAATTGTGCTTAAAAAAAAAAATTTTCTAGGGACAGAAAACTGTAGGTAGGGAGAGTGTGTCAGTTTCTTTCACTGTCAAAGTCCTTGTTTCCAGGGACCTGGAAGGACAGTGAGGTAATTCTCCTTGTGCTAAATTGTGCTTAAAAAAAACATTTTTTCTAGGGACAGAAAACTGTAGGTAGGGAGAGTGTGTCAGTTTCTTTCACTGCCAAAGTCCTTGTTTCCAGGGACCTGGAAGGACAGTGAGGTAATTCTCCTTGTGCTAAATTGTGCTTAAAAAAAACATTTTTTCTAGGGACAGAAAACTGTAGGTAGGGAGAGTGTGTCAGTTTCTTTCACTGTCAAAGTCCTTGTTTCCAGGGACCTAGAAGGACAGTGAGGTAATTCTCCTTGTGCTAAATTGTGCTTAAAAAAAACATTTTTTCTAGGGACAGAAAACTGTAGGTAGGGAGAGTGTGTCAGTTTCTTTCACTGTCAAAGTCCTTGTTTCCAGGGACCTGGAAGGACAGTGAGTGAATTCTCCTTGTGCTATATTGTGCTTAAAAAAAACATTTTTTCTAGGGACAGAAAACTGTAGGTAGGGAGAGTGTGTCAGTTTCTTTCACTGTCAAAGTCCTTGTTTCCAGGGACCTGGAAGGACAGTGAGGTAATTCTCCTTGTGCTAAATTGTGCTTAAAAAAAACATTTTTTCTAGGGACAGAAAACTGTAGGTAGGGAGAGTGTGTCAGTTTCTTTCACTGTCAAAGTCCTTGTTTCCAGGGACCTGGAAGGACAGTGAGGTAATTCTCCTTGTGCTAAATTGTGCTTAAAAAAAACATTTTTTCTAGGGACAGAAAACTGTAGGTAGGGAGAGTGTGTCAGTTTCTTTCACTGTCAAAGTCCTTGTTTCCAGGGACCTGGAAGGACAGTGAGTGAATTCTCCTTGTGCTATATTGTGCTTAAAAAAAACATTTTTTCTAGGGACAGAAAACTGTAGGTAGGGAGAGTGTGTCAGTTTCTTTCACTGTCAAAGTCCTTGTTTCCAGGGACCTGGAAGGACAGTGAGGTAATTCTCCTTGTGCTAAATTGTGCTTAAAAAAAACATTTTTTCTAGGGACAGAAAACTGTAGGTAGGGAGAGTGTGTCAGTTTCTTTCACTGCCAAAGTCCTTGTTTCCAGGGACCTGGAAGGACAGTGAGGTAATTCTCCTTGTGCTAAATTGTGCTTAAAAAAAACATTTTTTCTAGGGACAGAAAACTGTAGGTAGGGAGAGTGTGTCAGTTTCTTTCACTGTCAAAGTCCTTGTTTCCAGGGACCTGGAAGGACAGTGAGGTAATTCTCCTTGTGCTAAATTGTGCTTAAAAAAAACATTTTTTCTAGGGACAGAAAACTGTAGGTAGGGAGAGTGTGTCAGTTTCTTTCACTGTCAAAGTCCTTGTTTCCAGGGACCTGGAAGGACAGTGAGGTAATTCTCCTTGTGCTAAATTGTGCTTAAAAAAAACATTTTTTCTAGGGACAGAAAACTGTAGGTAGGGAGAGTGTGTCAGTTTCTTTCACTGTCAAAGTCCTTGTTTCCAGGGACCTGGAAGGACAGTGAGGTAATTCTCCTTGTGCTAAATTGTGCTTAAAAAAAACATTTTTTCTAGGGACAGAAAACTGTAGGTAGGGAGAGTGTGTCAGTTTCTTTCACTGTCAAAGTCCTTGTTTCCAGGGACCTGGAAGGACAGTGAGGTAATTCTCCTTGTGCTAAATTGTGCTTAAAAAAAACATTTTTTCTAGGGACAGAAAACTGTAGGTAGGGAGAGTGTGTCAGTTTCTTTCACTGTCAAAGTCCTTGTTTCCAGGGACCTGGAAGGACAGTGAGGTAATTCTCCTTGTGCTAAATTGTGCTTAAAAAAAACATTTTTTCTAGGGACAGAAAACTGTAGGTAGGGAGAGTGTGTCAGTTTCTTTCACTGCCAAAGTCCTTGTTTCCAGGGACCTGGAAGGACAGTGAGGTAATTCTCCTTGTGCTAAATTGTGCTTAAAAAAAACATTTTTTCTAGGGACAGAAAACTGTAGGTAGGGAGAGTGTGTCAGTTTCTTTCACTGTCAAAGTCCTTGTTTCCAGGGACCTGGAAGGACAGTGAGGTAATTCTCCTTGTGCTAAATTGTGCTTAAAAAAAACATTTTTTCTAGGGACAGAAAACTGTAGGTAGGGAGAGTGTGTCAGTTTCTTTCACTGTCAAAGTCCTTGTTTCCAGGGACCTGGAAGGACAGTGAGTGAATTCTCCTTGTGCTATATTGTGCTTAAAAAAAACATTTTTTCTAGGGACAGAAAACTGTAGGTAGGGAGAGTGTGTCAGTTTCTTTCACTGTCAAAGTCCTTGTTTCCAGGGACCTGGAAGGACAGTGAGGTAATTCTCCTTGTGCTAAATTGTGCTTAAAAAAAACATTTTTTCTAGGGACAGAAAACTGTAGGTAGGGAGAGTGTGTCAGTTTCTTTCACTGTCAAAGTCCTTGTTTCCAGGGACCTGGAAGGACAGTGAGGTAATTCTCCTTGTGCTAAATTGTGCTTAAAAAAAACATTTTTTCTAGGGACAGAAAACTGTAGGTAGGGAGAGTGTGTCAGTTTCTTTCACTGTCAAAGTCCTTGTTTCCAGGGACCTGGAAGGACAGTGAGTGAATTCTCCTTGTGCTATATTGTGCTTAAAAAAAACATTTTTTCTAGGGACAGAAAACTGTAGGTAGGGAGAGTGTGTCAGTTTCTTTCACTGTCAAAGTCCTTGTTTCCAGGGACCTGGAAGGACAGTGAGGTAATTCTCCTTGTGCTAAATTGTGCTTAAAAAAAACATTTTTTCTAGGGACAGAAAACTGTAGGTAGGGAGAGTGTGTCAGTTTCTTTCACTGTCAAAGTCCTTGTTTCCAGGGACCTGGAAGGACAGTGAGGTAATTCTCCTTGTGCTAAATTGTGCTTAAAAAAAACATTTTTTCTAGGGACAGAAAACTGTAGGTAGGGAGAGTGTGTCAGTTTCTTTCACTGTCAAAGTCCTTGTTTCCAGGGACCTGGAAGGACAGTGAGGTAATTCTCCTTGTGCTAAATTGTGCTTAAAAAAAACATTTTTTCTAGGGACAGAAAACTGTAGGTAGGGAGAGTGTGTCAGTTTCTTTCACTGTCAAAGTCCTTGTTTCCAGGGACCTGGAAGGACAGTGAGGTAATTCTCCTTGTGCTAAATTGTGCTTAAAAAAAACATTTTTTCTAGGGACAGAAAACTGTAGGTAGGGAGAGTGTGTCAGTTTCTTTCACTGTCAAAGTCCTTGTTTCCAGGGACCTGGAAGGACAGTGAGGTAATTCTCCTTGTGCTAAATTGTGCTTAAAAAAAACATTTTTTCTAGGGACAGAAAACTGTAGGTATGGAGAGTGTGTCAGTTTCTTTCACTGTCAAAGTCCTTGTTTCCAGGGACCTGGAAGGACAGTGAGGTAATTCTCCTTGTGCTAAATTGTGCTTAAAAAAAACATTTTTTCTAGGGACAGAAAACTGTAGGTAGGGAGAGTGTGTCAGTTTCTTTCACTGCCAAAGTCCTTGTTTCCAGGGACCTGGAAGGACAGTGAGGTAATTCTCCTTGTGCTAAATTGTGCTTAAAAAAAACATTTTTTCTAGGGACAGAAAACTGTAGGTAGGGAGAGTGTGTCAGTTTCTTTCACTGTCAAAGTCCTTGTTTCCAGGGACCTGGAAGGACAGTGAGTGAATTCTCCTTGTGCTATATTGTGCTTAAAAAAAACATTTTTTCTAGGGACAGAAAACTGTAGGTAGGGAGAGTGTGTCAGTTTCTTTCACTGTCAAAGTCCTTGTTTCCAGGGACCTGGAAGGACAGTGAGGTAATTCTCCTTGTGCTAAATTGTGCTTAAAAAAAACATTTTTTCTAGGGACAGAAAACTGTAGGTAGGGAGAGTGTGTCAGTTTCTTTCACTGTCAAAGTCCTTGTTTCCAGGGACCTGGAAGGACAGTGAGGTAATTCTCCTTGTGCTAAATTGTGCTTAAAAAAAACATTTTTTCTAGGGACAGAAAACTGTAGGTAGGGAGAGTGTGTCAGTTTCTTTCACTGTCAAAGTCCTTGTTTCCAGGGACCTGGAAGGACAGTGAGTGAATTCTCCTTGTGCTATATTGTGCTTAAGAAAAACATTTTTTCTAGGGACAGAAAACTGTAGGTAGGGAGAGTGTGTCAGTTTCTTTCACTGTCAAAGTCCTTGTTTCCAGGGACCTGGAAGGACAGTGAGGTAATTCTCCTTTTGCTAAATTGTGCTTAAAAAAAACATTTTTTCTAGGGACAGAAAACTGTAGGTAGGGAGAGTGTGTCAGTTTCTTTCACTGCCAAAGTCCTTGTTTCCAGGGACCTGGAAGGACAGTGAGGTAATTCTCCTTGTGCTAAATTGTGCTTAAAAAAAACATTTTTTCTAGGGACAGAAAACTGTAGGTAGGGAGAGTGTGTCAGTTTCTTTCACTGTCAAAGTCCTTGTTTCCAGGGACCTGGAAGGACAGTGAGGTAATTCTCCTTGTGCTAAATTGTGCTTAAAAAAAACATTTTTTCTAGGGACAGAAAACTGTAGGTAGGGAGAGTGTGTCAGTTTCTTTCACTGTCAAAGTCCTTGTTTCCAGGGACCTGGAAGGACAGTGAGTGAATTCTCCTTGTGCTATATTGTGCTTAAAAAAAACATTTTTTCTAGGGACAGAAAACTGTAGGTAGGGAGAGTGTGACAGTTTCTTTCACTGTCAAAGTCCTTGTTTCCAGGGACCTGGAAGGACAGTGAGGTAATCCTCCTTGTGCTAAATTGTGCTTAAAAAAAACATTTTTTCTAGGGACAGAAAACTGTAGGTAGGGAGAGTGTGTCAGTTTCTTTCACTGTCAAAGTCCTTGTTTCCAGGGACCTGGAAGGACAGTGAGGTAATTCTCCTTGTGCTAAATTGTGCTTAAAAAAAACATTTTTTCTAGGGACAGAAAACTGTAGGTAGGGAGAGTGTGTCAGTTTCTTTCACTGTCAAAGTCCTTGTTTCCAGGGACCTGGAAGGACAGTGAGGTAATTCTCCTTGTGCTAAATTGTGCTTAAAAAAAACATTTTTTCTAGGGACAGAAAACTGTAGGTAGGGAGAGTGTGTCAGTTTCTTTCACTGTCAAAGTCCTTGTTTCCAGGGACCTGGAAGGACAGTGAGGTAATTCTCCTTGTGCTAAATTGTGCTTAAAAAAAACATTTTTTCTAGGGACAGAAAACTGTAGGTAGGGAGAGTGTGTCAGTTTCTTTCACTGTCAAAGTCCTTGTTTCCAGGGACCTGGAAGGACAGTGAGTGAATTCTCCTTGTGCTATATTGTGCTTAAAAAAAAAAAATTTCTAGGGACAGAAAACTGTAGGTAGGGAGAGTGTGTCAGTTTCTTTCACTGTCAAAGTCCTTGTTTCCAGGGACCTGGAAGGACAGTGAGGTAATTCTCCTTGTGCTAAATTGTGCTTAAAAAAAACATTTTTTCTAGGGACAGAAAACTGTAGGTAGGGAGAGTGTGTCAGTTTCTTTCACTGTCAAAGTCCTTGTTTCCAGGGACCTGGAAGGACAGTGAGGTAATTCTCCTTGTGCTAAATTGTGCTTAAAAAAAACATTTTTTCTAGGGACAGAAAACTGTAGGTAGGGAGAGTGTGTCAGTTTCTTTCACTGTCAAAGTCCTTGTTTCCAGGGACCTGGAAGGACAGTGAGTGAATTCTCCTTGTGCTATATTGTGCTTAAAAAAAACATTTTTTCTAGGGACAGAAAACTGTAGGTAGGGAGAGTGTGTCAGTGTCTTTCACTGTCAAAGTCCTTGTTTCCAGGGACCTGGAAGGACAGTGAGGTAATTCTCCTTGTGCTAAATTGTGCTTAAAAAAAACATTTTTTCTAGGGACAGAAAACTGTAGGTAGGGAGAGTGTGTCAGTTTCTTTCACTGTCAAAGTCCTTGTTTCCAGGGACCTGGAAGGACAGTGAGTGAATTCTCCTTGTGCTATATTGTGCTTAAAAAAAACATTTTTTCTAGGGACAGAAAACTGTAGGTAGGGAGAGTGTGTCAGTTTCTTTCACTGTCAAAGTCCTTGTTTCCAGGGACCTGGAAGGACAGTGAGGTAATTCTCCTTGTGCTAAATTGTGCTTAAAAAAAACATTTTTTCTAGGGACAGAAAACTGTAGGTAGGGAGAGTGTGTCAGTTTCTTTCACTGTCAAAGTCCTTGTTTCCAGGGACCTGGAAGGACAGTGAGGTAATTCTCCTTGTGCTAAATTGTGCTTAAAAAAAACATTTTTTCTAGGGACAGAAAACTGTAGGTAGGGAGAGTGTGTCAGTTTCTTTCACTGTCAAAGTCCTTGTTTCCAGGGACCTGGAAGGACAGTGAGTGAATTCTCCTTGTGCTATATTGTGCTTAAAAAAAAAAAAATTTTCTAGGGACAGAAAACTGTAGGTAGGGAGAGTGTGTCAGTTTCTTTCACTGTCAAAGTCCTTGTTTCCAGGGACCTGGAAGGACAGTGAGGTAATTCTCCTTGTGCTAAATTGTGCTTAAAAAAAAACATTTTTTCTAGGGACAGAAAACTGTAGGTAGGGAGAGTGTGTCAGTTTCTTTCACTGTCAAAGTCCTTGTTTCCAGGGACCTGGAAGGACAGTGAGGTAATTCTCCTTGTGCTAAATTGTGCTTAAAAAAAACATTTTTTCTAGGGACAGAAAACTGTAGGTAGGGAGAGTGTGTCAGTTTCTTTCACTGTCAAAGTCCTTGTTTCCAGGGACCTGGAAGGACAGTGAGTGAATTCTCCTTGTGCTATATTGTGCTTAAAAAAAACATTTTTTCTAGGGACAGAAAACTGTAGGTAGGGAGAGTGTGTCAGTTTCTTTCACTGTCAAAGTCCTTGTTTCCAGGGACCTGGAAGGACAGTGAGGTAATTCTCCTTGTGCTAAATTGTGCTTAAAAAAAACATTTTTTCTAGGGACAGAAAACTGTAGGTAGGGAGAGTGTGTCAGTTTCTTTCACTGTCAAAGTCCTTGTTTCCAGGGACCTGGAAGGACAGTGAGTGAATTCTCCTTGTGCTATATTGTGCTTAAAAAAAACATTTTTTCTAGGGACAGAAAACTGTAGGTAGGGAGAGTGTGTCAGTTTCTTTCACTGTCAAAGTCCTTGTTTCCAGGGACCTGGAAGGACAGTGAGGTAATTCTCCTTGTGCTAAATTGTGCTTAAAAAAAACATTTTTTCTAGGGACAGAAAACTGTAGGTAGGGAGAGTGTGTCAGTTTCTTTCACTGTCAAAGTCCTTGTTTCCAGGGACCTGGAAGGACAGTGAGGTAATTCTCCTTGTGCTAAATTGTGCTTAAAAAAAACATTTTTTCTAGGGACAGAAAACTGTAGGTAGGGAGAGTGTGTCAGTTTCTTTCACTGTCAAAGTCCTTGTTTCCAGGGACCTGGAAGGACAGTGAGGTAATTCTCCTTGTGCTAAATTGTGCTTAAAAAAAACATTTTTTCTAGGGACAGAAAACTGTAGGTAGGGAGAGTGTGTCAGTTTCTTTCACTGTCAAAGTCCTTGTTTCCAGGGACCTGGAAGGACAGTGAGTGAATTCTCCTTGTGCTAAATTGTGCTTTAAAAAAAAAAATTTTCTAGGGACAGAAAACTGTAGGTAGGGAGAGTGTGTCAGTTTCTTTCACTGTCAAAGTCCTTGTTTCAAGGGACAGAGAAGGACACCTGAAGGTAGCCCTTATTGCTTTTTTCCCATCTCCCTGCAGGCCATCTATTAGAATGTCTGGAAGGCAAACAAGGAGAGGCAGACAGTCAGGAGGCAATAAAAGAGGGCAAGCAGGCTCTGTGTCTGGGGGCAACAGTGCTGGTCGTGGACGCGGTGCATTGTCATCAGCACATGGCCATGGGACACGCTTGTCCTTCTTTTCGGCAGCTGGACATGTTGAGCCACATCATGCCGAAGACTTGGTAGAGTGGATGACCAAGCCCTCCTCCTCCTCCTCATCCTCTCTCACCCAGGCTCAGGGTACTGGAAAAGCAGCTGCCAAAGCGTCCTCTTCCCTGGTATCAATGTCAGACTCATCATCAGTCACTCCTTCCCTAGACCCACCATGTCCTCCTCCTGAGGAGTCCCCCGAACTGTTTCAGCACAGTGTTGGGTACATGCTCCAGGAGGATGCCCAGCGTTTCGAAGGGTCTGATGATGAAACCCAGCTAGAGGAAGGCAGTAGGGTGAGAGCAGACAGAGGGGATGCTCAAGAAGGACACCAATCTGGCAGTCATGTTCCAGCAGCTGCAGCATACTGCCAGATTGCCTCCAGTGATGAGGAGGGAGGTGATGATGAGGTCACTGACTCCACGTGGGTGCCTAATAGGAGAGAGGAGGAGGAGGAGGATGAGGAGGAGGCACATCTCCAACGAGGCAGGATGCCCTTTGGTGGCCAGCGTAAGGGCAGTACACCGACGGAATCACACCGCAGAGCTCCGCCTGTGCAGGGCGCTGCCTCTGCCCGTCATTCAAAAAGTTCTTTGGTGTGGGCCTTTTTTGAGGCTAGTGCATCAGATCGCACAGCTGCTGTTTGCAACATATGTCTCAAGCGTATATCGCGTGGCCAAAACATCAGCCGCTTGGGTACCACATGCCTGACCAGACATATGTTGACCTGCCATGCAGCTCGTTGGCAAGCCTACCTCAAAGACCCACACCAAAGAACAAAGCGGACCTCTCCTTGCACCGCATCAGCTGGGATCTCCAACCCCACTATAACTTCAGTCCTCTCTGAAACATGCACTGAGAGGAATGAAGGTGTAGAATTAGGTGTGTCACAGCCAAGTACTTGCGGCCACTCTGCTAG
This sequence comes from Rana muscosa, assembly GCA_029206835.1. Lineage (NCBI taxonomy): Eukaryota > Metazoa > Chordata > Amphibia > Anura > Ranidae > Rana > Rana muscosa. The sequence continues at coordinate 76,422,440 of CM055128.1, forward strand.
CAGTACACCGACGTCCGATTCTAGCAGGCAAATTTCCCTGCCCCAGCTGCTGGACCGTCGAAAGAAGTTCACTCCCAGCCATCCACATGCCCAGCGGTTGAATGCTAGCTTGGCTAAATTGCTAGCGCTTCAACTGCTGCCTTTTCAGTTGGTAGACTCGGCCCCCTTCCGTGAGTTTGTGCAATGTGCGGTTCCTCAGTGGCAGGTTCCCAAACGCCACTTTTTCTCACGGAAGGCTATTCCGGCTCTCTACCGGCATGTGGAAGGCAATGTCTTGGCCTCGCTGGACAGGGCGGTCAGCGGTAAGGTGCATATTACCGCTGACTCATGGTCCAGCAGGCATGGACAGGGACGTTACCTTTCTTTCACGGCCCATTGGGTCACTCTTTTGGCAGCTGGGAAGGATGCAGGACAAGGTGCAGTAGTGTTGGAGGTTGTCCCACCGCCACGCCTCCAAAATGCTACTACTGGTTGTGACACACCTCTCTCCTCCACCCCCTCCTCTTCTTCTTCCTCCATGGCCTCTTCCTGTGGTTTGTCCTATGAACCAGCGGTGCTCCGTAGCCGTTCACGGGGCTACGCAAGTACGCAGGCAAAAAGATGCCATGCCGTGCTTGCGCTGGTGTGTTTGGGGGACAGAAGCCACACTGGGGCAGAGGTCCTGTCTGCTCTGCAGGGCCAGGCCGAGAGGTGGTTGACGCCACGCCAGCTTAAGCCAGGAATGGTGGTTTGCGACAATGGCACCAACCTCCTCTCCGCCCTCCGACAGGGACAACTGACCCATGTGCCCTGTGTGGCTCACGTCCTTAACCTGGTGGTGCAGCGGTTCTTGGGCAGGTACCCGGGCTTACAGGATGTCCTGAGGCAGGCCAGGAAAGTCTGTGTGCATTTCCGCAGATCTTATAATGCCAGTGCTCGCCTGGCTGAGCTGCAAAAGGAGTTGAACCTGCCCAAGAACCGCCTTATATGTGACATGCCCACCAGGTGGAACTCAACGTTGGCCATGCTGCAGCGGCTGCACACGCAGCAGAGGGCCATCAATGAGTACCTGTGCGACTACGGCACCAGGACAGGGTCAGGGGAGCTTGGTTTTTTTTCTCCACGCCAGTGGGGCATGATCAGGGATGCATGCACTGTCCTGGCACCATTTGAGGAGGCCACGAGGATGGTGAGCAGTGACAGTGCATGCATCAGTGACACTGTACCTCTTGTCCACCTGTTGGAGCACACGCTGCGTGGAATAATGGACAGGGCACTTGAGGCAGAACAGAGGCAGGAAGAGGAGGACTTCCTTGCCTCTCAAGGCCCCCTTTACCCAGACAGTGTTCCTTCTGTCCCACCCATCGCACAGGAAGAGGAGGAGGAGGAGGAGGAGGAGGAGGAGGATTGTGTCAGCATGGAGGTGGAGGCTGGCACTCAGCATCATCAGCAGCAGTCTTTTAGGGATGATTTACAGTCCCAAGAAACCAGTGGACTTGTACGTGGCTGGGAGGAGGTGGCTGCGGATCATGTCGTCCTTAGTGACCCAGAGGACTCCGGAGCGAATGCCTCAGCAAACCTACGCTGCATGGCCTCCCTGATCCTGCAAAGTCTGCGGAAGGATCCTCGTATTCTTCGGATCAAGGAGAGGGACCATTACTGGCTGGCCACTCTCCTTGATCCACGGTACAAGGGTAAGGTTGCGGACCTTATGTTACCGTCGCAGAGGGAGCAGAGGATGAGACAACTCCGGGAGGCCTTGCAGAAAGGTCTGTGCAACGCGTTCCCAGAGACTGGGAGGTTACAAACTCCTGGTCCTGGACAACGAGTTGCTGAGGCTTCGGCCAGTCAAAGAAGAAGCGGTGGGGAAGGTGGCCGTCTGACCGATGCGTTCAGACAATTCTTTAGTCCGCAGCCCCAAAGTATGATCGGTTCCAGCAACCATCGCCAGCGTCTGATAAAAATGGTGCAGGAATATCTAGGGGCAAGGTCAGACTTGGACACCTTCCCCACCGAAAATCCTCTGGCTTACTGGGTCTTGAGGATGGATCACTGGCCAGAGCTTGCACAGTATGCAATTGAGCTCCTGGCCTGTCCTGCATCCAGCGTTCTTTCGGAACGCACATTCAGTGCTGCTGGAGGATTTGTCACGGATCACAGGGTGCGCCTGTCCACCGACTCGGTTGATCGACTGACTTTCATCAAGATGAACCAGTCTTGGATCACCACCAGCTACCACACACCTGATGCTGATATAACAGACTAATTGATTTTAACATGTCACATCCCTTCAAGACTGATGCTGATGCTGAGTGCCTGTGCTGTTATGTTGACTGGCTATCCTCCTCCTCCGAGTCCTCAATGATACGATTGATGATGATAGCTTGGAAGATCATTTTTGTTTATGGGTGCCGCCACCAGTGGCTAAGGCCCAATTTTTCAGCCCCTGTTTTACAGGGGCGTGTAATTACAATTTTTTTAGCAATAATTTGCCATAGGGCTCATTGCTGTGCTCCAAGTACAGTATCTGTGAGGGGTTGGAGTGTTGTGGCACCAGTGCCTAAGGCCCAATTTTTCAGCCCCTGTTTAACAGGGGCGTGTCATTACAATTTTTGAAGCAATACTTTGCAACAGGGCTCATTGCTGTGCTCCAAGTACAGTATCTGTGAGGGGTTGTAGTGTTGTGCCACCAGTGCCTAAGGCCCAATTTTTCAGCCCCTGTTCAACAGGGGCATGCAATTACAATTCTTGATCTAATAATTCACAGCAGGGTCCATTGCTGCACCCACCAAGAGTAACTCTGAGGGCTTACAGTCTTGTGGCAACGCCACCACCACCACCACCACGAAAGGCCCAATTTTTCAGCCCCTGTTCAAAAGGGGCATGTAATTACAATTCTTGATCTAATAATTCACAGCAGGGCCCATTGCTGCACCCACCAAGAGTAACTGTCAGGGCTTACAGTGTTGTGGCACCAGCACCACCATCAAAGCCCCAATTTTTACTACCACTGTTCAACAATTATATGTAATTAAAATTCCTGATATAATAGTTGACAGCAGGGCGTTCCAGCACCAACCAAGAGTAACTGAGTGCTTACAGTGTTGTGCCAACACCAACAACTAAGGGGCCTATTTCTGCAGAGTATATACGGCAGGTCCCTACTTTCAAACATCCAACTTACAAACGACTCCTACTTGCAAACGAAAGAAGACAACAGGAAGTGAGAGGAAATCTACCCCTAGAAAGGAAAATTCTCTCCTGTAAGAATAAATATGGGAGAAAGGGGTCTCATCTGTACTGATGCTTTATCAGCAATCCTTGTTTCAAGAAAAACACCACATTTCAAAAACAGTTGTCATTGGGACGGAAAGTGAGGTGAAATGTTCTGAACAGGGGCACAGACAGCAAAACAAATGTTACAGGGGTGATAACCCTTACCTATGTTTCCCAAAAAGTTTAAAAATAGATTTTTGGGCTGGAGCTACACTTCAACAATGTACCTGTTCAAAATTACAAACAGATTCTACATAAGAACAAACCTACAGTCCCTGTCTTGTATGCACCGCCTGTATACGGCTGTTCAGAGTATATAGGGCCTTTTTTATTTTATGTGCGGGGTTCCCCTTAATATCCATACAAGACCCAAAGGGGCTGGTAATGGGCTGGGGTAGGGGGGGGGGTCATGGGGTAGCTATGCCATTTTTCTTAAAGAATTTCATCCATATTACCGGGACCAGACATTACATTAAAGCCGCAAGCAGTTTTAAATGGCTTTTTTTTCCTTTAGAAGTGTCATTTTGTGCAGGGACAGTTCTAAACACGGGAAACACGTGGCACTTCACAGGCATACTTTAGACACCCCCCAGGTACGATATTTAAAGGAATATTTGACTTTTTTTTTTTCACTTTATGCATCATTAAAATGACTGCTCCCGAAAAACGACCGTTTTTAAAACTTCTTTTTGCATTGATACATGTCCCCTGGTGCACAACCCGGGTTCCCAAACCCTATTTATGACAATAACATGCATAATAGTTGTTATAATTAGCACTTTAGAATTCGAACGTTCGCATCCATTGTATTTAATAGGGTTCTAATGTTCGTTCGAACTTTCGGTCCGTTCGCGGGTTCTGGTGCGAACCGAACCCGGGGGTGTTCGGCTCATCACTACTGGCTATGCATTCACTTGTCAAATCCTTTATGCAAGGGGTGACTTGTATTATTCCACAGATTAAAGCTCCCATATGCCCATGGGATCTAAATTTGGTTCTGTCGGTTCTGCAGAAGCAGCCATTTGAACCTTTGCGGCACATTTCCTTGGTTCTACTCACCAGAAAATTGATATTTTTAGTAGCCATATGCTCGACTAGAAGAGTGTCGGAATTAGCCGCCATGTCCTGTAAAGAGCCATATCTGGTTATTCATAAGGACAGAGTAGTATTACGTCCTCACCCAGCCTTTCTTCCTAAGGTGGTATCGAGGTTTCACTTGAACCAGGATGTGGTTCTTCCTTCTTTTTTCCCCAAACCAAGCTCGGTAGAGGAAAAGTTATTGCATTCTTTGGATGTAGTAAGAGCAGTTAAAACTTATCTAAAAGCCACTGCTCAGATTTGTAGAACGGATTCTTTGTTTGTTCTGCCGGAAGGCCCCAGAAAGGGTCAGGCAGCATCAAAATCTACTTTAGCCAAGTGGATTCGACAGGTCATAATACAAGCCTATGGCTTGAGAAGTAGACCGCCTCAGTTCAAAGTTAGGGCGCACTCCACGAGAGCAGTTGGAACTTCATGGGCAGTGCATCACCAGGCCTCCCTGGCTCAAATTTGTAAGGCCGCAACATGGTCTTCAGTACACACGTTTACTAGGTTCTACCAGGTGGACGTTAGAAGTCAGGAGGATGTCGCCTTTGGGCGCAGTGTGTTGCAGGCCGCAAAAGATCCTCATGCCTGATGGCGCCCAGCTTATGTATGGTGTATCCCCCCCCCTCATTTGGCATTGCTTTGGGACGTCCCACATAGTAATGACTATGCCGCTCTGTGTCCCGTGATGTATGAACAAGAAAATAGGATTTTTAAAACAGCTTACCTGTAAAATCCTTTTCTTGGAGTACATCACGGGACACAGAGCTCCCACCCCTCTTTTGGGGACACGTATTGCTTTGCTACAAAACTGAGGTACTCCCGGATGGGAGGGGCTTATATAGGGGAGGGTACTTCCTGTTTTGGAAGTTGCCAGTGCCAGCACCTGAAGGTAATTCTATATAACCCACATAGTAATGACTATGCCGCTCTGTGTCCCGTGATGTACTCCAAGAAAAGGATTTTACAGGTAAGCTGTTTTAAAAATCCTATTATTTTATATAAAATAAAATATTTTAGGGCAAATCACAGTGGAATTTACCTAATAAAAGTATAAATTATGAACCAATACTGGTTCCAAACAGTGATAGGGAGTAGGATTAGCATAGTGTAGTGAGCCTACATATGGGTATAGCATAATAAATGGTGTAAATGGTGACACTGTATGACCCTAAAACATGGAAAAAAATAAAATAAAATCCACAGTGTGGGAAACCAAATAAGAAGAAGGGAAGGGGGCAATTTGTTACCTTAGAATCTAGATCTGTACTAGATCCATTTGTGCACAGTGTCAGCAGAAACAGCAACAAGGAGTGTCTGAACCCATTGAGGGGAGTATAAGTACTCCAAGACCAGCCAATGGGTGACCACCCATTGTACTATGCTGTTACCACTGTAGATGTTTTATATTTATGCTACTCATATGGACCAAAAGAGTCTGGCATTACCATGTATTACTATGTTACTATGCTATGATGTTTGTATGCATTACATGTATGGAATAAAATATTTTATATAAAATAGTTCCTTGATTATACTGTATTATGATATAGAGGTTTTTATTACTATGAAATATGTGCCAGATATATTTGGTATCCATTTACACAGCATCATTCACACAAAGTCCCAACCTTTCTCCCCTCTAGTTAGTTTTGCTATATAAAGAAAGGTCCAATTTGGTAGGAGAATAAATAAACTGTCACTGTGGGGAAAATAAGGCCTTGAAGGAGGTCAGGGGACTCTGCAACACACTTGCTGACCCTGTATAGGATGTAGTTTCTGGAGGTAGCTGGGAGCAACTGTGAGGGATGGGGTCTCTAGACTGGGCTAAGGGCTGTGCAGGGGCAATGTGGGAGACTGGACGGCACTGTGGAGGCTGGGTGCACTGTAATACACAGTTGGGGGATGCTAGGGGGCTAGAGGCTCTTCAGCAAGCTGGGGCACTGTGAGAAGCTGGCAAGCCACTGTGGGGACTGAGTACTCTTAGGGGGCCCAATGGCAATGTGAGAGGTTGAGGAAGATTGAGTGGCACTATGGGAGCTGGGAAGAGCTGTGAAAGGTTAAGGGACCTGCCGCTAGCTGAAGGCCCAGGAGGAGAGAGGTTTTGGCCCTGCAGTTGACTACAGCCCAGTCGTTGAGAACCACTGTTCTATAGTATTCCTCTTCACTCCTCCTCCAGCAGATAAATGTAAGGTTATAGAGGGAGGTGAATGAACAAAGGATCTTGGCCATAGTAGACAGTTATTAGACACTTCCTGAAGAGAAGAGGCCTATGATTTGTAAGAAGGTAGGTGACTGTGCTTGGGAACTGACCAGTGGTGGCTGGTGTTTTTTTTGGAGGGGGTGGCAGCAAACAACCACCCATTCCCCCTGAGTGGCACACAACTACCCCCCCCCCCCCAGCAGCACACAACTACCCCCCCCCCCAGCGGCACAGAGCTACCCCCCTCTGAGCAGCACACAACTACCCCCACAAGCGGTACACAACAACCCCCCCCGAGCGGCACACAACTATCCCCCCTGAGCGGCACACCACAAACCCCCCTTATCCCCTCCGAGTGGTTGCAGGAAAGAAATCGCTCTGTTTATGGGAACCTGATATTAAGACAAATCCACAAATGCTTACTGTAACAATACATTTATTATTTTCAAAGAAATACAAAACACATACGGTACATTAAAAGATATTTTTATATCTGTCTTAAATTTGGCTTTAAGGTTCAAGATTAATATTTTTGTACATTTATTTTCCAGGAATCTTAATGACTCTTAATGACTCTGACTCAGAATGTTTGAACGCTATCTGACCTTTTTAAGCTGTCAAAACACCTGCCGCACCCAACACCATCACACATAATATGACATTTATAGATACAGAGAAGAGATATGATTTGCGCAAATATAGTTTGTGTCAATCAATCCTATTCTGTGCTTGCTTCCCCATTTTAGAAGAAAGAATCAGATATGCCTACTTTAATAAGTAAAAATAAAATAAAAATGTTTACCAGGAGTAAATGAAACCTAACAATGACCTGCTAATACTCTCAGCACACAGCAATATGTTGCAATCTCATATATTTTGAATGTCAAACCAATGCACTATTACAGTAGCAAACAACACGCCCACACTGCAGTGAACCACAACGCACTTAAGCTTTATGTTAAAAAAAAGGATTGTATTTGATTTTCTGACCGTTGCTGAGCTTTGACAGCCCATTTATAATGAATAGGTTGCCTTAAAGTAACACGCATCTTAACACGCGTTTATGAACATTTAGCAGCAGCCTGGAGAAATGTGAATGGACCTTTAAAGTCCAAACAGATATAAAAAACACAAAGGAATATGCCTCGTACACACCATCGGTTTTGGGGAAAACCGAGAACCGGCTCGGTCACTTTTCCCCTGTACACACGGCCGGTTTTCCCGACAGGAAAACTGCCAGGAAAGCTTTGGTCGGGAAAACCGGCCGTGTGTATGCTCCCTCGCAGTGTCTCCCCATAGGAAAACTGGGAGGAAAAACATGCCGCGATTCGCGATGGGAAAAAATAGAACAAGTTCTAATTTTTTTCACCGCAGTTTTTCTGTCGGGAAAACTGCTATGAGGCATACACGTGGCCGATTTTCCCGGCCAAAAGAAAACATGTCTGTTTTCCATACGGGAAAACATATGGTGTGTACGAGGCAATAAAGCTCTGTATCCAGTAATAGGGATGGGCTTTGGGTAGACCATGATTCAAGCTGACTCTAGCTCTTTGCATCTTGGTGAAATGGGGAAACTGTGGCAACAGCCTCTGAACTGTGGTTACCTGGTTTGGAAGGGCCAATCATATGGATTATCCAATGTGCCAGCCCCCTCTCCGTATAAAAGTCATGGTTCCCAAGAAACTTTTTATTGCATGTTGCAATGGATATAGAGTGGTTTGGGAAAGCTCACAGAAGGCAGGGAAAGTTAAATGGTCATGCTGGTGCCCATTACCCATTGCTGAAAGAAAAATGTCTCTCTTTGCTTACATGTACACTATATTGTCAAACGTATTGGGACACCTGTCTTTACACGCACATGAACTTTAATGGGATCCCAGTCTTAGTCCGTAGGGTTCAATACTGAGTTGGCCCACCCTTTGCAGCTATAACAGCTTCAACTCTTCTAGAAAGGCTGTCCACAAGGTTTAGGAGTGTGTCTATGGGAATGTTTGACCATTCTTCCAGAAGCGCATTTCTGAGGTCAGGTACTGGTGTTGGACAAGAAGGCCTGGCTCGCAGTCTCTGCTCTAATTCATCCCAAGGGTTTTCTATTGGGTTGACTCTGTGCAGACCAGTCAAGTTCCTCCACTTCAAACTCTCTCATCCATGTCTTTATGGACCTTGCTTTATGCACTACTGCACAGTCATGTTTGAACAGGAAGGGCCATCCCAAACTGTTCCTACAAAGTTGGGAGCATGAAATTCTTCAAAATGTCTTGGTATGCTGACACCTTAAGAGTTCCCTTCACTGTGACTCAGGGACCAAGCCCAACTTCTGAAAAACAGCCTCACACCATACTCCCCCTCCACCAAATGATTTGGACCAGTGCACAAAGCAAGGTTCATAAAGACATGAATGAGTAAGTTTGGGGTGGAGGAACTTGACTGGCCTGCACAGAGTCCTGACCACAACCCGATAGAACACCTTTGGGATGAATTAGAGTGGAGACTGCGAGCCAGGCCTTCTTGTCCAACATCAGTGCCTGACCTCACAAATGCGCTTGTGGAAGAATGGTCAAACATTCCCATAGGCACTCTCCTAAACCTTGTGGACAGCCTTCCCAGAAAAGATGAAGCTGTTATAGCTGTAAAGGGTGGGCTAATTTAATATTGAACCCTACAGACTAAGACTGGGATGGCATTAAAGTTCATGTGCGTGTAAAGGTAGATGTCCCAATACTTTTGAAAATGCAGTGTAGCCCCAGTAGACACCAAAAAAGACTGCATTGTTCCAAGTCCTGAGCATATTCCTATGCTCTGTGCACTGGGTGTTGGCTTTAAGATCTCATCCTGCTCGGCACATATGGCAAAATCGAAAGACAAGCCTCACTTTCATGAAGTCCCACCATGAAGTTTAATCAGAGAACTTGTCTCCCGACATAGTCCCTGCCCTAAGCCATGACACTCTGATGCATTTCTCCCTAATTGGGCTTATTTATATATGTAGCAACCGTCCCTCTTTCTTCACCGTCCTTGGCTCGCTCACAGGAGAAAAAGGCACACAGTCCCCACCATGTCCGTACCCCCTGGTTTGCAGAGGTTAAGCACACTTGTTTTCACTTACGGGTCTTGTAGCAGTGTTCCCCTTTAAGTTGGTTTCTGTCCCTAGAATGTAAGGACAAAGTCTCTATACCCCCAGTAACTCCAAGGTCCACACCAGTGTCAACTCCAACATAGAGATTATTTCTTTCTTTTGCATGAACAGAACATCCACAAAGTTGAGGAGAAGAGAAAGGTGTTAGGAAGACAGATCAATTCAGGCACTCTTGTTTCTTCGCCACTCGATCCCGAGTGGGTATAGCTCAACCCGGATAGTCACCCAAAGGCACTAGCAGCCGGCGTGTAACTCGAACAGTCTATTAGATTCCCTAATGGATGCGTTCGGGAGATCCTCTGCCACAGAATCTATAGTGTCCCAAACCTCCTAATGGTCCCGTTGTTTAGATCCCTGTTTTCGGATGGATGACATCCCTCCAGAGAGTTACTGGGCCCCTTCCTTCACTGTGATCTCTCACCAGTCCTTTGGAACGGTCCTCCCCTAGCCTCCTCTTCTACAAACGGGTCCCCTCGCAAGGCGGCACCCTGGGATTCCTCCTGCTGAAGTGGGCTCCAGCTAAAGGTGCTGGGCCCAGGGCTGAAGTTGCAGTCCCATGACTAAAGGTGCCTGGGACTGAAGTGCACATGGCCCCATGGCCTAGAGGGCCAGGTGCCACGCACCAGGACTCCGACTCTGGAACCAAGAAGAACCGACCCCTCCCAGGCGGCGTCTGCCCCTTATGTATCCTCTCCCAGCATGCACAGCAGGCAGACCACCCCTACTGCACAGCTGCCGAGAGAGAGGACACTCAATCGCTACTCCATCACCTGTGGTTCAACCCCGAGTACAAGTGACAGCGCCACCCATACTTCTAAAGGGGAACTGCACGCCAGGTGAAACAGCAGCAAGGCAGAGTCCAGCAATTGAAAGATTCGAGCCAACTACCACTCAAATCACCCCTAAATTTAGCATAGCGATCCCTAAATTTAGGACCCCCGCTACATATATATAATAATATATATGTAGCGGGTATTTGAATTATGTGAGGACTCTGGTGGTGTGAGGTTCCTTGGGACCCCTGGGTGGCGCTGTTGCCTTGGGCCAGAGTTGAACTCACAACGCAAACTGTGCCCTTTTGTCCTCCCCTGGAGCTGGTACAGCGGGGCGGGGAACCCGCTGTGGCGCGAAGGGAGAGGTCATAAGAGGGGCGGAGGCCCGGATTTTGGAGAAGAGTCGGAGGACGTGGCCACACCCAGGCACCTTCTGCTTGGGTGCTGGCATTCCGGTGTTCCAGGCCTAGGCGCCCTTGGCCTAGCTGGAGCGGAGATGGAGTCCATCTCAGGCACCTTTAGCCTGGGGTGAGGTACTATGGCGGATGCCTGGGGCTCAGTACCTCCGACTGAGTTCCGCAAGGGTGGAGGAATCCGAGGGGGCCCTAATGCCTTGGGTGCCCGTGTCTGAGTTCGTGAGGACTGGTGCGCAGTAACTTCTCCGAAGAGTCCGGCGCAGCATCGCTGGTGACGGAGAGGCCTCCACTTCTCCCTTGGACGGATTTCTTCCTCTGACAGGGGCAAATTGAGCGAAGGTAATTCACGTTCTATATTATCTAGTCAGTGGCAGTGACTATCCACCACTGGTGACAGCACAGTGGGCAGCAGTAAGAAGGGAAAGGATTGTGCCTCGATCTGTCCCCCATTTCCAAAGGAGAGAGATTGTTTTATTGCTTGGCAAGAAGAATAAAACTGAGTTGTGCCTATTAACTGTGTGGAACTTGGGTTACTAAGCAAAGGAGTCAGGGACGAAGGACTGGACTTGGCTCTAGGACACCTACACAAAAGCCCAATCTCTGGCCTTCACCTCCTAGTTACGGGAGGACATGGGCCGTGGTGTGTATCATCTCTCCCCCAGGTACCCCTAGACAACAGCCATATAACCGATAAGGCAAGGGAGAGGGGTGAGGCCGCTACACGTGGGAGCATCGTATCCGGGATATGTGTATGGTGTCTGAATTTGAACTTTGCTGCCCGGAGGAGTTCCGAGTAGGTCGGCCATATTGGCCAACGCGCCACGAGGCAACCCACAACTGCGTAGTTCGTGGGCGGGGCAAGGAAAAAGCCTGCGAACAAGTGCAGAACGTGGGAGGAGTCTGGCCACGTGGACGTACGCACGTGGAGATTCCGGCACGGGTGGGTCAGTGCGCAATGGAGCAGCAAAGAGAGAGGATGGCTTCAAGTGCTCCGTGGATTTCCGTTCCTTCCTTCGCGGATATGTCTTCTCTAGCTGCTCCGATCATGGATACGGGGATAAGACTAAGGCCCCGGGGGCGATTGGCTCTCTTTACCTGTAGAGACATGGAAGCCCTCGGTGTGATCTGTCCCGGCTGTTCGGGACTGGTGGTCCAGCTGAAGCCGTTTGGGCGCTGTGAGGTCTGCAAAGAATTCCTCTTCGAGGTGGAACCATCCACAGAAAAGCCTTGGGCTTTCCACCTCAACTACCTCACAGGGACTGCCACTCTGGAGGGAGAGATCGATGCTGGTGCGTTCCACGTGCGCACTGATCCGGGCGAAGGGACTGCCCAAACAGAGGTAAAAAGAGAAAAATCCGAGGATGCTGCCTCGGTCGCCAGCAGCTCCCTGCTCCGACCGCCGAAGAGAAAAGTCGGCCTAGTGATGGCCTCGTGTGGTCGTGGAAGAGCTTCGCCCCACTGCTTGCCTGGCCTGGATGGCTCAGGTAGGAAAAGTCCTGGACATCCCTGTTCTTCAAAAGGCCCAGGTGAGCCAGGGGTTGGGACTGTCTGTGTGGTTGAAAGTGGCGGTAGTCCACAGTCGGTAGAGGCCGTCAAGGGGGATAGTTCCATGACTGGGAATTATCTGCCCGCGGAGTGCTACGACACCTCTGACCTAGATTCATTGTCTGACAATGGCGATGATGGGGAGTGTGAGGGGGTTAGCTCGGCAGCGGGTGTGTGTGACCCCCGAGATGGGCTCCCCACACAAAAACAGGCCCAGCAAACGGAGGTTGTGGTTTTCAAAATCAAAAAGGTGCGGTTTATTTTCTATTTACAGTGACAAAACACAGCAAAGCAAAAGAAACATAAACAAAATAAATCCTGGTCAACTTGACCTCTGACTAAACATACAGGTTTCCTAACTAACAACTGGGATCAGCCTAGTGCTGTCCTAGTCCCTAAGTCCCTGGTTTTAAATGTCCAAGCAAATAGCCACACAGGCTTTGTCTCACTGCACAGGGGTTCACTCTCCCTAGACAGTCCACACAGGTCTGGTTCCAGGCATGAGCTAACATCTAATGAAGCTGGGAGTTCTTATAGAGGCCTAAATGAGCTGACAAGGTTCAGCTGGTCTCCTCATCTCTGTCTGCACGACGCCCCACACTCTCCCTAGAGGTATGAGTCATCCATGAGCCCACTAGCCTTATACAACTCTCCACCTAGTTGTATAAGTCGGCGTAAAGCCTGAATCTGGGCGAAATATATCTACCCCCCTGGATGCAACCAGGTGACTTTACCTTCCTGCTGTCACATACCCCCCCCCCCCCTCTTGTTTTAACCTCGGGGTTGGAACACCAGCAATCAGGCATTCATGTACTCGAGACAAAGCATCCACATTCCCCATTTGAACGCCAGGGCGATGCTTTACTGTGAAGTTGAATTCCTGGAGGGCCAGGAACCACCTATTCACTCTTCTATTTGTTTCCTTGTTTTGAGCCATCCACTTTAACGGAGCGTGATCCGTAACCATGTCAAAGTGCCTACCTAGCAGGTAGTACCGAAGGGAATCTAGAGCCCACTTCACCGCTAAACACTCCTTTTCAACGGTGGCGTAATTTACCTCATGGGACTTCAACTTCCTGCTGAGGTAAATGACTGGGTGCTCTTCCCCGTTCCAGACCTGGGACAATACTGCTCCTAACCCCACATCTGACGCATCACTTTGTACGACAAAGTCTTTAGAGAAGTCGGGTGAGTACAACACTGGCTGGCTACATAAGGCTTGTTTCAAGAATTGGAATGCTGCCTCAGCCTCGGGGGTCCATTTAATCATGACCGACCCTTTCCCCTTCGTCAGGTTGGTTAGGGGCACAGCCTTAGAAGCAAAGTGGGGAATGAATCGCCGATAATACCCAGCGATTCCCAGAAAGGCTCGTACCTGCTTCTTGCTGTTGGGACGTGGCCAACTCTGGATGGCCTCGACTTTGTTGAGTTGGGGTTTTATTACTCCCCTCCCAATGGTGTACCCAAGATATTTGGCCTCCTCCTGCCCAATGGTACACTTCTTGGGGTTAGCCGTAAACCCCGCTTCCCGAACAGAGTCCAGGACTGCTTGCACTTTTGGCAGATGTGAGGCCCAATCTGTGCTATGGACAATTATGTCATCCAGGTAAGCCGCAGCATACTTCCGATGGGGCCTCAGCATCTGGTCCATTTTCCGCTGGAATGTGGCCGGCGCATTCTGTAACCCGAACGGCATTCTTTTATATTGGAACGCCCCGTCTGGGGTTACAAATGTGGTTTTCTCTTTGGCCGACTTGGCCAGGGGGATTTGCCAATACCCTTTTGTGAGGTCAAGAGTCGTCATGTATCGGGCTGTTCCCAGCCGGTCGATCAACTCATCTATACGTGGCATGGGGTAGGTGTCAAATTTTGTAACTTTGTTCAACTGACGAAAATCGTTACAAAATCGCCAGCTCCCATCCGGTTTAGGCACCAACACAATGGGACTAGACCAATCACTTTGGGACTCCTCTATCACCCCTAAGTTCAGCATTTTCTGTACTTCCTCCCGTATTGCCTCCCGTCGGGCCTCTGGGATCCGATAGGGTTTTAACTTCACCCTTTCACCGGGCGGGGTAATGATGTCATGCTCTACCCCAGATGTTTGTCCCGGCAGCTCAGAGAATACCTCCTTGTTGCGAAGCACAAACTCCTTAACCTCCTGTTGTTGGGGTTGTGACAAGGTGGCTGCTATTCCAACCTCAGGAATCACGCAACCAGTTTGAGCTGGTGACCAAGTGTCTGCGACTAGGGACTTTCTATCCCTCCAGGCTTTCAACAGATTAACGTGATAGATCTGTTCGGGCTTTCGCCTTCCTGGTTGTCTGACCTTGTAATTCACTTTGCTCACTTTTTCCATTATCTCGTAGGGGCCTTGCCATTTGGCAAGGAATTTACTTTCAACCGTAGGGACAAGTACCAGTATCCTATCCCCCGGGGAAAAGGTACGGGTCTTGGCTCCACGGTTGTACACTCTCTGCTGTGCTAACTGCGCTTGGGCCAAATGTTCCTTCACGATGGGCATTACCTGTGCAATTCGGTCTTGCATCAGGGCGACATGCTCAATCACACTCCTGTGGGGAGAACTCTCACTTTCCCAAGTTTCCTTGGCAATATCCAACAGCCCTCTTGGGTGTCTCCCATACAGTAACTCAAAGGGGGAGAATCCCGTAGAGGATTGGGGCACCTCCCTAATAGCAAACATCAGATAAGGAAGTAGACAGTCCCAATCCTTTCCATCTCTATCCACCACTTTCTTCAACATTTGTTTTAGGGTTTTGTTGAACCTTTCAACCAGCCCATCGGTTTGGGGGTGATACACAGATGTACGTAATTGCGTCACTTTGAACAATTTACACAGCTCCTTCATAACCCGGGACATAAAGGGTGTACCTTGGTCCGTAAGCAGTTCTTTACAAATACCCACCCGGCTAAACACAAGAGATAGCTCTTTGGCTATGGTTTTGGCCGAGGTATTTCGGAGAGGGATCGCTTCTGGATAACGGGTGGCATAGTCCATTATAACTAATATGTACTGGTGCCCCCTAGCGGACTTGATTATAGGACCTACCAAATCCATGGCGATCCTCTCAAACGGGACCTCAATGATGGGTAGAGGGACCAGCGGGCTACGGAAATGTGGCATCGGGGCCGACCTCTGACACACAGGGCAGGAGGAACAATAATTTTCTATGTCCTTCATCACCCCCGGCCAATAGAATCTCTGTAATACCCTCTCTCGGGTTTTCTCTGTCCCCAGATGACCTCCAAGAATGTGCCCATGGGCCAACTCCAACACCAACTTCCTGTAAGGTTTGGGCACCACAAGCTGCTCAACGGTTTCTTCTGCCCTTTTTGCCACCCGATACAGTAGGTCCTTCTCTACGCTGAAGTATGGGTAAGTGCAGGTATTATCTGGGTTCACTAACTCGCCATCTATTTTCACTACGTTTTCCCGTGCCTTTATTAGGGCGGGGTCTTTCAACTGTTCTGTGGCAAAGTTTTCCCTGTGAACCTCAAGATCAGAAAACTCCACAGACGGTAGGTTTTCGTCTGAGGAGGTGGGCTCCTCTCCAGTTTCTTGAGTCTCCCCTGCCAATACTGATAAGGGAAATTCCGGAGAGTCCTCACCACTCTCAGGGGAGTTCTGGCTATCACATTCCTGGTACATAGGGGCACCAGTGGGGGGCTCAGGATCATCCCACAGTTCCCAGAACTTCGGAAAATCCCTTCCCACAATGGCGTCATGCGGTAACTGAGATACTAAGCCCACTGGATGAGAGAGGGTACCTTTGGGGGTCTCGAAACACACTGTAGTCACTGGATACTCTCGGGTGTCCCCATGCACACAAATAACAGCTACCTTGCTATTCCCAGAGACCTCTGTTTTAACTAACTCAGCCTTTATCAGGGTCACAAGGCTACCTGAATCCAACAATACCACAACATTTCTACCATTAACACACATTTTGCATAAATGTTTCTCAGTTCCTCGAATGGCAGTGCATGCGACTGTCGCACACAGCGACTGACGTCTGCCCGTCAGAAAGTCACACTGCATGGGTTCCTCCACAACCGGGCAATTGGCTGCAATATGTCCCGCTTGCCGGCAGCGGTAGCAAACGATCCTTCTTGCGGCCTCTTGAGCCGCTGATTTCCCAGGCTGTTCTCGCCAAACTTGGGGTAGAGCTCCCACCCTCTCACTCTCTCCACCCTCACCCCTTGGAATCCTCTTATCCGCCCCTGGGGATGGTCTGGTCTTAGGGTGGAAAGTCCGAGTGTCTCTGGAAGAGGCCGTCAGGTTCTCTGTAGCCAAGTATTTCTCCACACGATCCACAAGACCATCGGCCGTCTCTGGGTCTCCATGGCTTACCCACTTTTGGATGGCAGTAGGAAGAGCTCTCAAAAACCGATCCATTACAACACGTTCCACAATCTTTGGTGCGGACAAAGTCTCTGGCTGTAGCCACTTTCTGCTCAGGTGAATGAGATCATACATTTGAGACCTGGGGGGTTTTCCAAGCTGGAAAGTCCAGTTATGCACACGCTGAGCCCGGACAGCCTGGGTGACACCCAGCCTTGCCAATATTTCAGCTTTTAGCATCACATAGTCTTTTGCTTGGTTAGGCTCTAGGTCATAGTAAGCTTTCTGCGATTCACCAGTTAACAGAGGAGCCACCAGTCCAGCCCACTGCTCCTCAGGCCACTTTTCTCTTTCAGCGGTCCTTTCAAATGTGGTCAAAAATACCTCTGGATCATCCTCTCCAGTCATTTTTGTCAATAAACGACTCACCCCAAAGGACGCGGTATTAGTGGGACGGCTTTCCTCACTGGTCTGCGGACGTTGCTGCATTACTGCTTCCATCTGTTGTTGTAGTCTCTGCTCTTGCTTCTGCAACAGGTCTATGAAGCGGGCCTCAGATTGCTGCTGGGCTTGTTGCTGAGCCTCCAGACTCTGTTGCAAAGTTGCGTTTGTCTGCTGCTGGGCTGCAAGGCTCTGTTGATGAGCTTGCTGCTGGGCTGCGAAGTTCTTTTGCAAACCTGCATTTGTCTGCTGTTGATTGGCATTTGCTAGAGCCAGCTGCTTCAGTATCTCCTCCATGCTGGCTTAAAAAAAAAAACTGCCACTGGTTCTCCACCAACTGTGAGGGGGTTAGCTCGGCAGCGGGTGTGTGTGACCCCCGAGATGGGCTCCCCACACAAAAACAGGCCCAGCAAACGGAGGTTGTGGTTTTCAAAATCAAAAAGGTGCGGTTTATTTTCTATTTACAGTGACAAAACACAGCAAAGCAAAAGAAACATAAACAAAATAAATCCTGGTCAACTTGACCTCTGACTAAACATACAGGTTTCCTAACTAACAACTGGGATCAGCCTAGTGCTGTCCTAGTCCCTAAGTCCCTGGTTTTAAATGTCCAAGCAAATAGCCACACAGGCTTTGTCTCACCGCACAGGGGTTCACTCTCCCTAGACAGTCCACACAGGTCTGGTTCCAGGCATGAGCTAACATCTAATGAAGCTGGGAGTTCTTATAGAGGCCTAAATGAGCTGACAAGGTTCAGCTGGTCTCCTCATCTCTGTCTGCACGACGCCCCACACTCTCCCTAGAGGTATGAGTCATCCATGAGCCCACTAGCCTTATACAACTCTCCACCTAGTTGTATAAGTCGGCGTAAAGCCTGAATCTGGGCGAAATATATCTACCCCCCTGGATGCAACCAGGTGACTTTACCTACCTGCTGTCACAGGAGATAGACAAAATCTTCCACCAGAAGGGATGGGACAGAATGAAGTTACCCTCGGCCTGTGTTACAAGGGACCCACCTATGTCTACTGGGGATAGTACACCCTGGGTGGAGGCCTCGGCGCCGAGGGAAGAAGCTGGTCCCCTGTCTGAAGTTCCCTTTCTTGATTCAACATCCATTTCACCTGTTCCTGTTGCGGGAGTGCAACGTCAATCACTGCGGGCTCCTAGGCCCAGGTCTACTGAGCTGGTGAATGCACCTCGTCATCCAGAAGCGATTGTTCCACCCGGAGAAGGAGACCGAGCTACTATGCCACCTTTGTCAAGGCTGCAGCGTCTCTTTGGCCAGAAGGTTGCTCAGGAATATGGGTGGGAATACCCGTATCTGCCTCGGGAACTGCTCTATGAGGTGGAGGTCTTCCGGCAAAGATGGTATGATGCCTTTGTGTGGGACAAACAGCAAGTACGGCGGTACCTTTCCTGTTCACCAACGGTCACCAAGAAGTTTCAGGACTGTAAAGCTAAATGGATGTTGGGAAGACACATTCATGCGGACAAAGTGGTGATCTGTCGCAAAGAAGAAAAGAGTGTTGAGTACCATGTGGAGGCTTTTGATGATCGTTTAAAGCCTATATCATTGCCTCGTCCAAGGTTTTACCTGTAAGAGAAGAAGGGAGGGAAAAAGACTCTCGTTTGCTTTCTTTTCATTCCTGGCTGAACTTTCCAGAGTGCCTTTTCCAGAACACAGGGACTGTGCCCTAGTTTTTTTTTGTATTTGGGCAATTTTACTCGTTGGAGATATGGGAGCTGTTTTTGTTTGTTCTCCCTCCTTCTCCTGGCACTCAAAAGAAATCAGTGACTTTGGGTTTTAGATTTGAAAAATGTTCAAGCGGAAAGTTTATCTGGAAGTAATGAGTGTCTTGACCGCGGCACTGTCACCAGGTGGCAGTGTTGTGCAACGATTGTTTTTTTTTTTTCATT
Source organism: Rana muscosa (assembly GCA_029206835.1). Classification (NCBI taxonomy): domain Eukaryota; kingdom Metazoa; phylum Chordata; class Amphibia; order Anura; family Ranidae; genus Rana; species Rana muscosa. Next base: position 76,441,575 of record CM055128.1, read on the forward strand.
ATGCAGCACTTATTGGAGTGAATGGGTTTCTCCCAGGATAGACTCATTCATTCCAAACAAACACACATGTTGATAGGATGTATGTTTCTTTTCTTTCCCTCTGCAGGAGATTTGTCTGTCAAGACTACTGAGAATGGGTGGTCCTTAGAAAGTCAGAGGGAGGGAGGAATGTAAATGTGTGAGATATTTAAAGTGTTTTATTGAAAAGTTTTATAGTTGCATTGTTTTAGGTTTTTTTCCTTTTCCCATTCAGGTCGTGGCACAATTCAGGGTTAAATTTGTGTAGTTTGGTTTCTGGGATGAACTTATGACACCACCCTTCGTGGGGTATGGGTTTGTACCAGACACTGAGGACCAGTGTCAAATCACCAGGGGGAGAGTGTAGCGGTTATTTGAATTATGTGAGGACTCTGGTGGTGTGAGGTTCCTTGGGGCCCCTGGGTGGCGCTGTTGCCTTGGGCCAGATTTGAACTCACAACGCAAACTGTGCCTTTTTGTCCTCCCCTGGAGCTGATACAGCGGGGCGGGGAACCCGCTGTGTCGCGAAGGGAGAGGTCATAAGAGGGGCGGAGGCCCTGATTTTGGGGAGAGAGTCGGAGAACGTGGCCGCACCCAGGCACCTTCAGCTTGGGTGCCGGCGTTCCGGTGTTCGAGGCCTAGGCGCCCTTGGCCTAGCTGGAGCAGAGATGGAGTCCATCCCAGGCACCTTTAGCCTGGGGTGAGGTACTATGGCGGATGCCTGGGGCTCAGTACCTTCGACTGAGTTCGGCGAGGGTGAGGAATCTGAGGGGGCCCTAACGTCTTGGGTGCCCGTGTCTGAGTTTGTGAGGACTGGTGCGCAGTAACTTCTCCGAAGAGTCCGGCGCAGCATCGCTGGTGACGGAGAGGCCTCCACTTCTCCCTTGGATGGATTTCTTCCTCTGACAGGGGCAAATTGAGCGAAGGTAATTCACGTTCTATATTATCTAGTCAGTGGTAGTGACTATCCACCACTGGTGACAGCACAGTTGGCAGCAGCAAGAAGGGAAAGGATTGTGCCTCGATCTGTCCTCCATTTCCAAAGGAGAGAGATTGTTTTATTGCTTCGCAAGAAGAATAAAACTGAGTTGTACCTACTCACTGTGTGGAACTTGGGTTACTAAGCAAAGGAGTCAGGGACGAAGGACTGGACTTGGCTCTAGGACACCTACACAAAAGCCCAATCTCTGGCCTTCACCTCCTAGTTACGGGAGGACATGGGCCGTGGTGTGTATCATCTCTCTCCCAGGTACCCTTAGACAACAGCCATATAACCGATAAAGCAAGGGAGAGGGGTGAGGCCGCTACATATACTTGTATATTTGTGAATATACTCAATCGGGGTGAACCGTGTCAGAGGGCGTGGCTTAGGGCGGGGACTATGTCGTAAGCCAAACGTCATGGTGGAACCTTATGAAGTGGGGCTTTGACTTTAGGTTTCACCATACATGTAGTCAACGACACACAGGAAGATTACTTTACAGTTATCTAGCAAATTAGGGAGAGATTTGAGGATTTTAATTAAAAGCTGGTGCTGATAGCTGAAAAAACGTCTCTCTATCTTTGCATAGAGTCACACACACTCACAGAGTATATTTGGAAGTGCTACTGAGAGATTTTGAGAGTGTTATCAGGGATAGCTACATGCTGGTGGTCATTGGAGAAAGCGTTCATACATACTGTATATTGAAGCCAGTGTGTGTTTTGCACTCTAATGACTTTCGAGATATACCAGAGCATTTTTCCTGGCAGATTTACCTTTCTGTGTGTATCACAGCTGTCAATCTGCCATACCCCTCCCCCACTCTTTTTTTTTTTTTTTTTTGAGGGGGGGTCATTTTTTTGAAGGGGGTGAATTTGTCTATATGACCTGTATTATCTCCAAAAAAAATTATTAAAGATGATAAAAAGTCTGAGCAAAAGGGTGGTTTTAGAGTTTAAAAACTGTATGTACTCACCAGAATATTTTGAGTTATTTTTTTCAGCAAAATTAATACACTAAAATGTTGATTGTATAATGAAAAGCTGTCCGTTTTGGGTCCTAATAGATTAGTTATTGTTTTTTTTTTTAACCACTTCAATACCATGCACTTATGCACCTTCCCGCCCAGACCAATTTTCAGCTTTCAGCACTCTCACACTTTGAATGACAATTACTTAGTCATGCTACACTGTATCCAAACAAATTTTTTATCATTTTCTTCTCACAAATAGAGCTTTCTTTTGGTGGTATTTAATCGCCACTGGGTTTTTTATTTTTTGCGATATAAGCAAAAAAACAGCAATTTTAAAAAAAAAAAAACACTTTTTTTTAGTTTCTATTGTAAAATTTTGCAAATAAGTAATTTTTCTTCATAAATTTGTGCCAAAATGTATACTGCTACATATCTTTGGTAAAATGAACCCAAATTAGTGTATATTATTTGGTCTTTGTGAAAGTTATAGAGTCTACAAACTATGGTGGCAATCACTGAAAATTTATCACATCTGATCACGCCTGATGTACTGAAGGGATATCTCATTTCTTGAGACACTAACAAGCGAGGAAAGTACAAATACCCAAAATTACCCCTTTTTGGAAAGTAGACAGTCCAAGGTATTTACTAAGAGGCGTGGTGAGTTTTTTGAAGTTGTATTTTTTTCCCACAATTCTTGGGAAAATTTAATTTTTTTTTTTTTTTTACACAAACTGGTCATATTAACAGCTTTTTTCTCTCACACAGCATATGCATAATTGCAACTACACCCCAAAATACATTCTGCTACTCCTCCTGAGTGTAGCGATACCACATGTGTGAGACTTTTACACAGCCTGGCCATATACAGAGGCCCAACATTGAAGTAGCACTTTCAGGCGTTCTACAAGCATAAATCGCACATATCCTTTCTCAACCACCTATTACACTTTTAAAGGCCCTGGAGCACCAGGACAATGGAATTTTCCACAAAATGACCCCATTTTGGAAAGCACACACCCCAACGTATAATCTATGAAGCATTATGAGTCTTTTGAACGGTTCATTTTTTTCCAGAAGGTTTTGGAAAATGTGGAGAAAAAATGAAAATGCATTTTTTTTACACAAAGTTGTCCATTTATAAGATATTTCTAACGCATAGCATATACATAGCAAAAAATGACACCCCAAAATGCATTCTGCTACTCCTCCTGAGTATAGCGATACCACATGTGTGAGACTTTTACACAGCCTGGCCATATACAGAGGCCCAACATTGAAGTAGCACTTTCAGGCGTTCTACAAGCATAAATCGCACATATCCTTTCTCAACCACCTATTACACTTTTGAAGGCCCTGGAGCACCAGGACAATAGAATTTTCCACAAAATGACCCCATTTTGGAAAGCACACACCCCAACGTATAATCTATGAAGCATTATGAGTCTTTTGAACGGTTCATTTTTTTCCAGAAGGTTTTGGAAAATGTGGAGAAAAAATGAAAATGCATTTTTTTTACACAAAGTTGTCCATTTATAAGATATTTCTAACGCATAGCATATACATAGCAAAAATGACACCCCAAAATGCATTCTGCTACTCCTCCTGAGTATAGCGATACCACATGTGTGAGACTTTTACACAGCCTGGCCATATACAGAGGCCCAACATTGAAGTAGCACTTTCAGGCGTTCTACAAGCATAAATCGCACATATCCTTTCTCAACCACCTATTACAATTTTGAAGGCCCTGGAGCACCAGGACAATAGAATTTTCCACAAAATGATCCAATTTTGGAAAGCACACACCCCAACGTATAATCTATGAAGCATTATGAGTCTTTTGAACGGTTCATTTTTTTCCAGAAGGTTTTGGAAAATGTGGAGAAAAAATGAAAATGCTTTTTTTTACACAAAGTTGTCCATTTATAAGATATTTCTAACGCATAGCATATACATAGCAAAAATAACACCCCAAAATGCATTCTTCTACTCCTCCTGAGTATAGCGATACCACATGTGTGAGACTTTTACACAGCCTGGCCATATACAGAGGCCCAACATTGAAGTAGCACTTTCAGGCGTTCTACAAGCATAAATCGCACATATCCTTTCTCAACCACCTATTACAATTTTGAAGGCCCTGGAGCACCAGGACAATAGAATTTTCCACAAAATGACCCCATTTTTGAAAGCACACACCCCAACGTATAATCTATGAGGCATTATGAGTCTTTTGAACGGTTCATTTTTTTCCAGAAGGTTTTGGAAAATGTGGAGAAAAAATTAAAATGCATTTTTTTTACACAAAGTTGTCAATTTATAAGATATTTCTAACACATAATATGTACTGTACATAGCAAAAATTACACCCCAAAATGCATTCTGCTACTCCTCCTGAGTATGGCGATACCACATGTTTGAGACTTTTACACAGCCTGGCCACATACAGAGGCCCAACATCCAAGTAGCACCTCCAGGCATTCTAGCAGCATTAAAGGGGTTGCTCCGCCGGAAAAAAATAAATAAAAGCCAGCAGCTACAGCTACAGCAGCTGCTGGCTTTTAATATTTGGACACTTACCTGTCCTGGAGTCCAGCGACGTCCGCAGCAGAGGACGAGCGACCGCTCGTCGCTCTGCTGCTCCCTCCGCCATCCTCGCTGAGGGAACCAGGAAGTGAAGCCCTGCGGCTTCATGCCCGGTTCCCTACGGCGCATGCGCGAGTCGCGCTGCGCCGTTCTGATTGGTGCTCCTGTGTTCTGGGAGCCGAGTGTCTCCCAGAACACCAAGGGAAGTCTGCGGGAAGTGACGTAACTCCCGCAGATTCCCGGAGACAGGACTCCCGGATGTGGGTGAAAATACCTGTCTTAGACAGGTATCTTCACCCCCCTCCCCCCTGAAAGGTGTCAATTGTGACACCGGAGGGGGGGAGGGTTCCAAATAGCAAAAGTTGCTATTTAGGGTGGAGCTCCACTTTAATTGCACATATAATTTTCTGACTACCGATCACATTTTTGAAGGCCCTTCATATATCTAACACATAGCAGTTACATACCAAATAACAAAAGATTACCTGTGGTTTTAGAAGTGCAGTGGTCCACAGAGGAGAGCATCGGTCCAGGCAGCAGGCAGGGATGAGGTCAGCGACAGCAAAAGCAATCATCCAGGCAGCAGGCAGGAATACTGTCCATAGTTCGCACAGGCAGAGATACTGTCAGCACAGCCAGAGCACAGCCAAAGCACAGGTCCATGTAGCAGGCAGAGGTGTCCTATCCTATCCTATCGATGATATCTTCGATATATTGGAGGTAGTGGAGTCGGTGATTTTGAGTTGCTTTTTGGTAGCAGACAAACGAATTAAAAAGGGCCATGTGAAACAGGTGAAACGCAACTTTTTTGTGCCAATAATGGGACTTTCTGGTTGATAAGTAGGGCTGTAGCATCTGGTCGTTTAAATCCACCCCCCCCCATGTACAAATTGTAGTCGTGGACACATTCAGGCTTTACAATGGAGCCGCGTCTTCTTGGGATCTCCACCATGGTGTCATTGTGGATCGTAGAGAGGATGTGGACATCTTTCTTGTCCCTCCACTTCATGGCCAACACCTCCTTGTTCCTCATGGATGCCGATTCTCCAGGTCGCAATTTTTTTGTCAATACATTTTGTGGGAATCCCTTCCGGTTTTTTTTGAAGGTACCGCAGGCCGGGGTTTGTTTACTGTAAAGGTGGCGAAAAAGGGGCAGGCTGGTATAATAATTATCAACATATAAATGGTAACCTTTTCCGAACGGGGGTATGCCAACTCCCAGACAATTTTCCCACTGGTTCCAATATATGTGGGGCAATCACGGGGCTGGAGCTGGGAGTCTTTGCCTTCGTAGATCCTGAATTTGCAGACGTATCCAGTGGCTCGATCACATAATTTATTTAATTTTAACCCATACCTGGCTCTCTTGCTTGGTATGTACTGCTTGAACTGCAGTCGGCCGGTGAAATGTACGAGGGACTCGTCCACACAAATTTTTTGGTCTGGGATGAAAACTTCTTCAAATCGCTGGGAAAAGGCATTGATTAGGGGGCGTATCTTGTACAATTTGTCGTAGTTGGGATGATCTCGGGGAGGGCACTGTGAATTGTCATTGAAGTGGAGAAAGCGCATAATCATGTCGTATCTTTTCCTGGACATGACAGCGGAATATATGGGCATGTGTTGGATGGGGCGTTTGGACCAATATGAATGGACTTCGTTCTTTTTTGTAAGCCCCATATTGAACATAAGGCCTAAAAATAATTTAAATTCCTCCAATGTTAGACGCCGCCACTGGAACATGCGGGCGTAGGAAGAATCGGGGTTGGCAGCAATAAATTGGGATGCATACAGATTCGTTTGATCCACTATATTCTGCAGCAAATCTTGTGGGAAAAATAAACAAAAATAATCAAATTTAGAAAAATTTGTAGTGTCGGGCTGCACACCTGGCTGTGCGGTGAAAGGGGGGATGATAGCGGATCCTGAGTTGGCAGGCAACCATAAGGGGTTTGCCAGGGCATCGGGAAGGTAGGATTGGGGCTGGATTCTTCGGGTTGGGCGTGCATTTCCATTGCTTGTACTGGGCTCCTCTTCCTGGGGTATGGCGCTGCTGGTGGTGGGCAGTTCTCCTGATCTTGGTGCTGATCTTGGTGCCAATCGCATTCTTTTGGGAGGGACGGTTTCCTCCGGGGACTCGGACTCTGAGCCACTATCCTCCACTGGCTCGTATTCCGAACCAGAATCGGATAATGGGAGCTCCCCGCTGCTCTCATCATCCGACATGGCAAGAATGGCATATGCCTCCTCAGGTGTGTAAACCCTTTGGGACATTATGGCAGTGCTTATTGGTGGGCCTGTGTAATGGTACTGCTGGTGGTAGTGGTGGCGGTCTGTGTGGTAGTACCGATGGAGGTATTAGTGGTGGGCCTGTGTGGTGGTACCGATGGCGGTATGGGTGGTGGTGGTACCAATGGCGGTACAGGTGGTGGTGGTACCGATGGCGGTATGGGTGGTGGTGGTGGCGGCGGTACCGATGGCGGTACAGGTGGCGGTACGGGTGGTGGTGGTAGCGATGGCGGTATGGGTGGTGGTGGTACCGATGGCGGTACAGGTGGTGGTGGTACCGATGGCGGTACAGGTGGTGGTGGTACGGGTGGTGATGGTACCGATGGCGGTACAGGTGGTGGTACAGGTGGTGGTGGCACTACCGACGGTGGTACGGGTGGTGGTACTGGTGGTGGTACCGATGGCGGCACTAGTGGTGATACTGGTAGCGGGCCTGTGTGGCAGTATAGATGCTGGGCCTGGTGGCGGTACTGGTGGTGGTACTGGTACCGATGGCGGTACTGGTAGCCTGTGTGGCGGTGCCAATGGCGGTACCGATGGAGGTGGGCCTGTGACAGATGATTGACAGATGGGCTGATTGATTGACAGATGGGCTGATTGATTGATTGACAGATGGGTTGATTGATTGACAGATGGGGTGATTGATTGACAGGTGGGGTGATTGATTGACAGATCGGCTGATTGATTGACAGATGGGCTGATTGATTGACAGATGGGCTGATTGACAGATGGGCTGATTGACAGATGGGCTGATTGATGTGCTGGGCTGTTTGACAGGTCCTCTTTATGGGGGGGGCGTGTTGTGCACTGTAAACTTATGTAGACAAACTACACTGAGCTAACTTACTGATCTCTTCTCTCTCCTCACAGATCGGTGTGTGAGGAGAGAGCAGGGATCAGGTAGTAACTCCTGTGGAGTTTGTTTACATTTGTGACCGGCTGTGATTGGACACAGCCGGTCACGTGGTAAACAGCCAATTCATTGGCTGTTTACTTTGATCGGGGACGCGCTGTGTCCAAGGGACACTCGCCTTCCCCGATCCCCGCTCTCCAAGCCTGTGGCGGCGCGCACGGAGCGCGCCGCCGAGTTTGTTTTGACAGGTGATCGGCTGTGACTTTGACACAGCCGATCACATGGTAAACAGGCAATGAAATTGGCTGTTTACCGTGATCGGAGAAGCGCTGTGTCCGAGGGACACATGCCGTCCCCGATCACCGCGCTGCGCGCCCCCGCGGGCGCGCAAGGCATTATCCTGCAGGACGTCATATGACGTCCAGTATCGATATTGCAACCACTTCCCGGACGTCAATTCGCTATTGACTGGGCGGGAAGTGGTTAAGACCGTGCATGTCCTCGCTCCAATATTTTTTTTTTCTTGGGTGGGGTTTTTACAGTAAAATGAAAAGTTTTAACCACTTCAGCCCTGGAAGAATCTACCCCCTTCCTGACCAGAGCACTTTTTGCGATTCGGCACTGCGTCGCTTTAACTGACAATTGCGCGGTCATGCGATGTGGCTCCCAAACAAAATTGACGTCCTTTTTTTCCCACAAATAGAGCTTTCTTTTGGGGGTATTTGATCATATCTGCGGTTTTAATTTTTTGCGCTATAAACAAAAAAAGAGAGACAATTTTGAAAAAAACAATGGGTCTGATTTACGAACCGTTTGCGCCTTGAGTTGAGGCGCACGCCGAGGCGCAACGGCCGTTTTTGTATTTACGAAACGTTTGCGCCGGTAACGCATTGCCTTTTCCCCATTTACTAAAGTGTTCTCGGCGCACGGGAGGAGGCGCGCAGTGCACCACCATGGACCTGGCGCACCGCATCTTCAAATCAAATTTAAAAGAAGCTGGAAGTTCCAATATTAGGGGGTGATGTGGGGTGATGTGAGGAAGTATAGTAACAACTGCCCAAGTAACAAATATGTCCAAAATCGAATGAGAAAGTAACTTTTTCAGAACAAGTCTGCTGCGCCTGCAAGTACGTTTAGAACTGCGTGAGGTCTATTTGTGCACTTTGCATGCGGCATTTGCGCACGTTCAAGTGCGTCGGCTCACTGCGCCGGCAAAATCTCAGTAAATGTCAAGTAATGTAAATGCATTTGTGTGGGTTTAACAGGCGCACCTCTAAACTCGTTTTTTTTGTACGCTGGTTCACTTTTATGTTTTTTTTAAGGATATTTGCACACAGGTCATGTTAGCGTGTTACGTTGTTAACATGTTACATGTACCTTGTTAAAATTATGTAAAAAAACTCTTGCTACTCTATCTCCTCATAAAAGTGCATTTAATGCATATGTTTTCTTTGGGCTAGTTTTTGCTTTTAAATGGGAACTCTACAGTACACTCCAATGCTCTTGTCTCCCCCTTCTAATGCATCTGTTTTCTTTGGGCTAGTTTTTGCTTTTAAAGGGGAACTCTACACTACAATGCTCTTGTCTCCCCCTTCTAATGCATATAATTCTTTGTGGCTAGTTTTTTGCTTTTAAAGGGGAACTCTACACTCCACTCCATTCTGAGCTGCCTTTACCAATCTCAACCACTTTTGAAGTGCCTGAGCACCTCCTACCCCCAAGCATCCACCCCCTTTCATTAGCTGGCTTGCTTTGTTTGGCTAGGGGTTTGTTAGTGCGTGGGAGGGGGGTGTTTTTTTTTATGTGGGGGTTCTCATTTCACGCCTTTCCAGATCCAAATGGCCTTGTATGTATTGGGGAGGCAGGCTCTTTTTTTTTTTTTTTGGAGTTAAATTCTTGCAGCTGCAATGTCGATTTGTAAGTTTGCTCTAAAGCCGTACATCTTTAAAGCAGCATTTTGGATACATGCTACAGATGCACCACTTTACAGGCAGAGTAACCCCCCCCCCCTCCAAGCTCACTCTATAGAGACACAGTCCAGATGCTTTTCTGCGTCCCTGTGCGATTATGATGCGTTTTTTGTGCATTTTACAGCATTCCAGTACAGTCCAGTGCAGGAAAAATGCAGCATGTTCTACTCTATTTTCTGGAACTGAAACACACTGGAACTGCAAGCAATGGTGTTAACTATGCCATTGAAAAACATATAACCGACTTTCCATGCGTTTTTGAGGCATAAAAAACCGCACTGGACTGCATGTGGTCTGAACTGGCCCTTAAGCAATTTGGCATATTTAAAGGCACTTCTTGTTTCGTTTTTGGGGTTCTCCAAATTGGTGACATTGATATGTGTCCCTTATGGGAGGACCTGGGCCCCCATACCTATTTTAAGGCCAATAACTAGAAGATAAGGTAGCCAAGTGGGGACTAGCAAAATTACCAAGTCACTTCCCATAGACTGCAATGGTATTTGTTGTCTAACTTTTGCCCATGTTAGGCTCTTTGTTTGCCCCCCCTGGATCGTTTTTTTTTGTCCCATCTCTAATTTAGTAGCATGTTGGATGATGTGCTTAATTTTGGACAGGGGGTGGCTTCTTTTGTGCTAGATGCATTTGGGTTGGTCTGGGCATGCTCAGGGACTTTTTTTGGTGCTTTTTGTGTGTGAACAGCACTTGGATGTTTCTGGGCATGCTCAGAGAGCGTGTTTATTGGGTTAGTAATTTAAGGACATCCTTAACAGGTGTACCCACTTTGAAGTTCAGTCTCTACATTGGGTGAACTTGCATTTTGTGTGTTTCATGGACTGTGCATGTGTTTTCAATTGCCTCATTAGCACACAAACCTAGGTTATATTAAGCTTGCAGAGCATTCTCTACCTTGCCCGGAAAAGAGGCAAGATTGTGTGTGTGGGGGGCCGGCAAGAGAGTACATTTTTGTCTCCTTATCGAGTTTGTTACATGTATTTTCGCATTGTATTTTGTTTGTTATGTCTTTGAAAAACATATGTTTTGTTTTACTTTGGTTTATTTTTATTTTTAGGTTGGGGATATTTTCCTCCAAATTTTTTTTTGATGTTGTTAATGTGTGTCGTTTGTTCACTTTGATTTAATTGTCTGTGCTGCATTATTTTGCAAAATGTTTCTCAAGATGTTGCGACTAGTGTTTCAATTTAACATACATGTTTTTATAGCTTTCCTTGCTCTTTTCCAGTCCTGTTTTGTTGACCAATAAAATTTGTTGCAAACTTGGATGTTTGCTTGTGTTATTCTTCATGCATCAAATTTCACAGCTTCAGCTTAACTAGGCTGATTGGCATGTCAAAACATAACGTGTGATTTGTCTAACCTGGTGCCTTCATGGTAGCATATGCATGGATTGTGTGCTGCCATGGATAGTCACTAGGAAAGGAAAAATACAGAGCGGTAAGTATTCAATTTTCCTTTTTACTGCAGTGGTTCTCAGCCTCAGTCCTCAAGTATCCCGACAGGACATGTTTTGTGAATTTATCTTATCTAAAATTGCTGTCCAAAATAACAACCCATTGACTGTGATTTTAAGCACATGTGCAAGATGAAGGAAAACCAGCAAACATGGCCTGTTAGGGGTACTGCAGAAGCACTGATTTAGAGCACTGCGCTAAAATCGAGCTCAAGGCATTTCTATTCTAATTGTGGGCATTTGAGGGAAACCAAGTGAGTGTTAGAACCCCTGCTTGTCTTTTTTAGGTTGGGCTTTGTGTCCCTTTTCTTAAAATTGTCTTCACTTTCTGTCACACAGCCAAACAGGAAGTGAGAGTAAAACCTTACCAATGTCTTTTCTTGGGTACACACAGATCAATCTAACTAGTGTCCCCATTAAGCATATTACACTCTAGTACTTTGTTGTGTACACCCCAAATCATTAGGTAGTTTAGGGTTGTTTAGTAAAGGCAAATCCACTCTGCAGTACAAGTGTAGTTGCTGAAAATCTGAGGGGAAGCACTGGTGATTTTAACATCCAATCATGTAGAAGCAAAGATGGTGTTTTTTTATTTTCCTTGCATGTCCCCCTCGGATATCCAGAAAGTGCACTTGTAGTGCAAAGTGGATTTGCCTTTAGTAAATAAACCCCAAAGTCCAAGATACCTAATAATTTGGGGTGTACACAGCAAAATGCTGGAGTGCAATTTTCATAATGGGGAAACTATTTAGATTGACCTGTGTGTCCCCAAGGAAAGACATTGGTAGGGATTTACCCTCACTTCCTGTTTGGCTATGTGACAGGAAGTGAATAAATTTGAAGGAGAAAGGGTGAAGACAACTGCCAAATTTTACCACTATCAGGGGTGAAGACATCCCCAAAAACTGACCAGACTTCTAATCCCTCTGCACTCTATCCCCAAGCAAAAATAATAAAGGATTTCATTTAGTTTAACTTTGCAAAGACACGTTCCTAAGTACAACTGTGATGCATGTCGATGGCCCATTTAGCCCTTGTTTAATAGAAAACACCAGTTGCCTTTCACTAGAAACATTTGTTAGTCCAGTCCTGGAAATCTGCATATGCTTTACTCTTAATTTCCATAAAAATTTAGTTCCTGCAGCTAAATGCGACAAATGTATGTAGATGCGCGACTGCTGTGTGCGTGCGTGCAGGTATGTGCATATGTGGTTCTCGGAAAGCGGTGGCCAGCACACAGGAATGACATCACGCCCTTACAGAAAGTTGCTTGTACTGCTGCTAAGTTCTCTGAGGAAGAGATATTAGTTATTTGCAAATTAAGAATTTTTTTTTTTTTTTTTAACATGGGGTGGTGTTTGTGTGGGTCCCTTACACACATTCAAACATTTTAGGGCCAATTTTAAAAGGATCCGATTTACAGCTATTTTTAGATTGTGGGAGGAAGCCCACATAGGCACAGGGAGAACATGCAAACACCAGGCAGTATGGTGTCACGGCCGGGATTGGAACCAGCGACCCTTTTGGTTGCTAGGTGAAAGTGCTAACCACTACACCACTGTGATATACAAAAATGTATCTAGAGATGTAGGGTCTTGTGTCTACTTGTGAAAATACAAGTGGGTCATGGCACATCTACATTCCAAATTTGGCACTTAAGATGGTGATGCACTATGCAATCTGATTGGCCAATCTCTGTACAACTCGAGATTTTGGAAAAATAGGTAATAGGAATACTTGAAGAATTATTTCAAAGTTTTGGAAATCAAACAGGCTCTTGCCTAATCTAATTTTTATATATTTTTTTAATTTATTAAATTTTGTTAAGATTGCAGTGTATGGTCACCTTTAAAGATCAAGATCTGAAAATATTAATTTATTGGGTTTAGAAACACTTTTCTGGTCTTTGTAATGTATTAAAATATTTGTGTGAAAATAGAACAAAAAAAAATTCAAAGATATATTAGAAGGAATAGGAATGAGATTGGCATCAAAAGGGTTAATTAAGTGAGAACACCTACTAATTGCCTAACAAGACACATCCAATGAGATGGGCGTGCGCTATTATCAATGAGAAAACAGCAGTTACCCTGGCAACAGTTGCCGTTTACATATTTATTATTGCGTTGCGCGTCAGCTTGCGCCGGTTTGCACGCCCAATCAATGATTTATCTGGCGCACCAATTAACCACTTGAGACCCGCGCTATAGACGAAAGACGTCTGCAGCGCGGCTCTCAAGTGCCGGGTGGACGTCCCTGGACGTCCTGCTGTTTTCATACCCCCTGCGCACAGCCGAGGGCACGCGGCGGGGAACAGTTGTGCCCGCCGTGTCACGTGTTGTCGATGCGCGTGCCTGGCGGCCGCGATGCCTGCCAAGTACACGCGATCGGCTGTTACAGAGGCAGGACATGGATCTCTGGGTGTAAACACAGAGATCCCCGTCCTGTCAGGGAGAGAGGAGACCGATGCTGTGTCCCTTGTACATAGGGACACAGATCGGTCACCTCCCCCAGTCACTCCCCTCCCCCACACAGTTAGAATCACTCCCAGGGAACATATTTAACCCCTTGATTGCCCCCTAGTGTTAACCCCTTCCCTGCCAGTCACATTTATACAGTAATCATTGCATATTTATAGCACTGTTTGCTGTATAAATGGGAATGGTCCCAAAATAGTGTCAAAAGTGTCCGATATGTCCGTCGCAATATCGCAGGCCTGACAAAAATCACAGATATCTGCCATTACTAGTAAAAAAAAAAATATATAATAAAAATTTCATAAATCTATCTCCTATTTTGTAGGCACTATAACATTTGCGCAAACCAATCACTATACGCTTATTGCAATTTTTTTACCAAAAATATGTAGAAGAATACGTAAAGAAATTGGGATATTATTATAGCAAAAAGTAAAAAAATATTGTGTTTTTTTCAAAATTTTCTGTATTTTTTTTTTTTGCGCAAAAAATAAAAACCGCAGAGGTGATCAAATACCACCAAAATAAAGCTCTATTTGTGGGAAAAAAAATGATAAAAATATCATTTGGGTACAGCGTTGTTTGACCGCGCAAATGTCATTCAAAGTGTGTCAGCGCTGAAAGCTCAAAATTGGTCTGGGTACGAAGGGGGTTTAAGTGCCCAGTAAGCAAGTGGTTAAGGTCTGAAGCCGCGCAGCGCATTGTTCTTAGTAAATCAGCCCCAATATCTTTTTCTTTTTGCTATAATAAATATCCCACTTTTTTTTAAAAAAAACATATTTTTCTTCAGTTTAGGCCGATATGTATTCTTATACATATTTTTGGTAAAAAAAAAAATCGCAATAAGCGTATATTGATTGGTTTGCGCAAAAGTTATAGTGTCTACAAAATAGGGGATAGTTTTATGGCATTTTTATTATTATTATCTTTTTACTAGTAATGGCGGCGATCTGCGATTTTTATTTGAACTGCGACATTATGGCGGACACATCGGACACTTTTTACACTATTTTGCGACCATTGTCATTTATACAGTGATCAGTGCTATAAAAATGCACTGATTACTGTGTAAATGACACTGGCAGGGAAGGGGTTATACACTAGGGGGCGATGAAGGGGTTAAGTGTGTCCTAGGGAGTGATTCTAACTGTGGGGGGGCTGGGCTACAAGTGACACGACAGTGATCACTGCTCCCGATGACAGGGAGCAGTAGATCACTGTCCTGTCACTAGGCAGAACAGGGAAATGCCTTGTTTACACAGGCACCCCCCCCCCCCCCGTTCTGCCTCTCCATGACACGATCGCATGCACCCGGCGGACATTGAGTCCGCGGGACCCGCAGGCATGCTCACGGCCGCACGGCAGGAAATTCAAAGCAACGTACATGTATGTTGCTTTGCGCAGCCGTGCCACTCTGCCGATATATATGTACAGGCGGCGGTCGGCAAGTGGTTAAAGACACACACAAACTCATAGTGCTGATCACACTGGCGCTTGAGCATAAATAAATTTAGACCATACTCACCACAACATGTACACAGTTACGAATGGCTATTGGGGTCCTAGTCAAATTGGGTCTTTAGCGTAAATAAATTGTGTAAATAGATAAGAATAAATTATACTATAATGTTAATTTGAAAAGGATGCCTTGAACACGCCCACCTAACTGAAAAGCACCACTCAGCGCTTAGGAATCAGCAATATTGGTTTAAAATCAATATATAATCCAAACAGTAATAAAAAATTGTGATAATGATCACATTAAAAAACAATATAAAAAGTCCTCAGAATGAAAGAGTCCTTAAGAATATTGGAGCGCCGCTTTACCAAAAGTATTCAATTTCGACAAGATTCCATATATTTTTCCATATGAGGGAGATAGTAGTGAGACCGGATCAAATAGTGACTTGTGTTATGTTGATTTTAAAGCAAACACCTTCCACCATAAGAGTTTCACCACGTGAAGCGTTCTCCCCTTTGGGGTTGCACTCACCACAAATCGAGATAATACACGCCTTTGATCAACCTCTGGTCATCCACCGTTCTCAATTGAACCTTCACCACGTTTGTTTTGCAAGGATACCATGTGGAAAAAATTGTAATGTCCACATAGCGTGATACTGTTTAAAGATTTAATGTTATCCCAAACAAAACACCCCTTACAAGTCAAACGTACAGTGATTAAAATAATATGAGGCAATGTAAAGTGCAAATGCAGTGTTATTCACCGGGACAGCAGTGCAGGTCAGGGGGAGATGTCTATGTTGACCGTCAGCTACACTTCCTGGTATCTCGGCGTCCTGTGAACCGCATACGCTATGTAAGAGAACTGTCAGAATACGTTCTGTGCGCACACATGCGCATGCGCGTGCTCATGGGCAACGGCAGATTCCTACGTGTGCTAATGCGCATGTGCATCGCACTGCGTGCATGCGCAGGAGCATGCCCCTAGCCCCAGTTGGCACCAGACGGCATATTTAAAGGGTGCCCCGACTCCTGAACAGTGCTGACTGGTCTTCAGCTGTGTTCTGATATCCTGAATCCTGTTTAATCTCTGCTTGATACCAGTTGCTGAACTTGGCTTTCCTCGACCCTGTCTCTGGACTCTGATTACCTCTGATTACTGGTTCCTGATCCCGGCTTCCATCTGACCTGCTTCTGCTTAATGTCTGCTACTGAACTCGGCTAGTCTTGTGACCTCGCTCCTGTCTCCTGCTTGGCTTCACACAGTCTCCAAGTGCCTGTGCCAGCTGTCTTCCATCTCAGCTTCCCTGGGTCCAGCTCCTTACCGGCTGCTCTGCCCGAACTTCCACGCCTGCAACTCTACGTACCAGTTCTGCACGCAACACGTACAGGCACTCGTGTTCCTCCTGACCATTGCCACCATCTGTTCCACCTCCAGTGGGGCTTGGGCCGGAGATACAAGAGAGGCCGACCTCATCATCTCAGACTCCTACCAGCTACATGACACGCTACTTCCGGTTAACCACGGAGATGGTTCAGGTTCCATGCTGTCATCCTGATCCTTACTTCAGGTTAAACGGAAGTAGCGTATGCGGTTCACAGGATGCCTAGATACTAGGAAGTGGAGATGACGGTCACTCGGTCAGTATAGACATCTCCCTCTGACCTGCACTGCTTTAAAATCAACATAACACAGGTCACTATTTGATCCGGTCTCACTACTATCTCCCTCATATGGAAAAATATATGGAATCTTGTCGAAATTGAATACTTTTGGCAAAGCGCCACTGCAATATTCTTAAGGACTCTTTCTTTCTGAGGACTTTTTATATTGTTTTATATAATGTTAATTTGTACATTTAAAAATGTCTGTTGGGGTTTCTATTTAAAGTGGTTGTAAACTCAAAAATGTTCATTTATTTTTTTACCTAAATGCATTCTCTGCATTAAGGTGAAAAAAATACACTACCTATTCTACCCCTTCCCATCCCTAAACACTTACCTGACTTAGTCACCAATCCAGCACTATCCCATCTGCAGTACTGCACCTCTCTCTTCCTGGTCCCACAGGGCGCACAGATCAACTCCTGGGGGCATGATTTACTGGCACTGTGTGTGTCTATGGACACACTTGGGGAGCGCACCTACATGGGTGCCACCTTAGCACCTGACTTACTGAGCCGGCACCCGGAGGAGAGGAAGAGTGGACAACACAATGACAGGGGACTCCAGAACAGGAGATGAGAGGCCTCCCTGTACAAAATTTATGCACAGAGCAGGTAAGTGTAACATCTTTTTTAATTTGAATTAAAAAAAAATGAACATTCAATATCACTTTAATGTATTAAAGGCTAAGTTCACCTTTGTTCCCTTTTCTTTTTTTTTGATCACACCCGCCACGTGCTCTCTGCAGGGCATAGGCGCATGCTCTGTGATCAAAATGTCTGGAAAACACTACTGATCACAGATTAGGGTAAAGAGCCAATCAGCGGCTCTTTAGCACACGATCAGCTGTGTCCAATCACAGCTGATCACACATGTAAATAGAAGCTGGTTATCGGTACTCCATTCTTCATAACCGGCCTCTCTAAAAGGGACATGTACACTGATAATTAGGGCACTAATTATCAGTGTCCTGATTATCAGTGCAGTCCCAACAGTGCTGCCAATCTGTGCCCACCAGTGCTTCCAATAATTGCCCACCAGTGCTGCCAATAAGTGCCCATTAGTGCTGCCAATCAGCGCCCATCAGTGCCTCCTCAGTATCACCTATCAGTGCCGCCTACTAGTGCTCATTAGTGCCATCTATCAGTGCCCATCAGTGCCGCCTATCAGTGCCTCCCCATCAGTGCTCACCAGTGCCGCCTCATCAGTACCCATCAGTGCAGCCTTTCAATGCCCATCAGTGCCGCCTCATCAGTGCCCATCAGTGCAGACTCATCAGCACACATCAGTGAAGGAGAAAAATGACCTGTTTGCAAAATTTTATAACAAACTTTGAAAACAAATTCAGTCTTTATTCGTTTATTTAGCAAAAAAAAAAAAAAAAACAGAGGTTATTAAAAACCACCAAAAGAAAGCTCTATATGTGTGATTTTTTTTTTATAAAAATGTCATTTGGGTACAGCGTTTCATGACCATGCAATTGTCATTCAAAGTGCGACAGCGCTCAAAGCGGAAAATTGGACTGGGCAGGAAGAGGGTAAAAGTACCCAGTAGGCAAGTGGTTAAATTAGGGATTGAGCACAAATGAATTTATTCTGGTAAGGTGTTCAGGACAATATAAAAAAAATTTCAGGGAATAAATGAAACAGTAACTCTAGATTTAAAAGAGTTGTTGGTTGTTCTGTTCAAATTAGGACTTGAGTACAATTTAGTTAATATTGGTAACATACTCGCAACAATATTTGTAGTGTTTTTTCTGGGAATAAATAATACTGTAATGTTGACTTCCACAGTTACAAATGACTATTTTGTTCCTATACAAATTGGATCTCGGAATGTACTCACTACAATATTTGGAGTGTTTTTTCTGAGAATGAATTATACTGCAAGGTTGATTTTTAGATTTAAAAATGGATGTTGGTAGTCCTGTTCAAACTGGGGCTTAGACACAATGTAATTTCCCTTGGTGTACATTTATATTTTTTCCTTTTCGGCCTAGACGGCCATTTCTCTGGACTTTCAGTTATATGGAACTCTTTGCATGTTGTGCCAATTAAGTGATTGGTTACTTTAGTACTTATGTTCATTAGCGCTGCACTATATTCTTATCTATTAGCAATGTAATTAATGCTGGAAACGTAGTCACTACAATTTTTGGGGTGATTTTGTAGAAATAACTGATACTGTAATATTGATTTTGGGGTTTCTATTAGAACTTGGGCGTGAGCGCAAATAAATAAAATCTGGGAATATACCAGTGGCGGCTGGTCTATAAGGGGTGCCCCCCCCCCCCAAAGTTAGTTTGCCAAATAAGAAAGCTAATCATAGAACATCTTAAAGTTAAAACATTTTAGTCATATTATCATTTATTTAAAAATAAATTGTTCTATGTGTGTGCACTGTGTGGGGCGCCCGACTAATGGGTGTCTATTAGGTCCATCAATTTTTGACAAGCATGTGATTTGAGCCTGAGGCTTTAATTGGCTTGTGTTAGGTTAGGTTGTCCTTGGGGCGCAGTGCTCTCCCACTTCTGATTTTAGCAAATCAATATTTGCTATTGTGTCACTTCCGGTTTCCGGCTTCTCGTCCCAGCCAATCAGGTGGCTGAAGATTTGGAACCCGGAAAGAAGTACGGGTTAACATGGAAGCCACCGGGTATCAGGGGAGCAGTGACAACCCAGCCCTCCAGCGCTCCGTTTATACAGTTGTGTTTATAAGTTTACATACCCTGGCAGAATTTATGATTTCTTGCCCATTTTTCAGAGAATATGAATGATAACACAAACTTTTCTTTCACTCATGGTTAGTGTTTGGCTGAAGCCATTTATTATCAATCAACTGTGTTTACTCTTTTTAAATCATAATAGCAACAGAAACTACCCAAATTACCCTGATCAAAAGTTTACATACCCTAGTTTTTAATACCGTGTATTGCCCCCTTTAACATCAATGACGGCTTGAAGTCTTTTGTGGTATTTGTGGATGAGGTTCTTTATCTTCTCAGATAGTAAAGCTGCCCATTCCTCTTGGCGAAAAGCCTCCAGTTCCTGTAAATTCTTGGGCTGTCTTGCATGAACTGCACGTTTGAGATCTCCCCAGAGTGGCTCAATGATATTGAGGTCAGGAGACTGAGATGGCCATTCCAGAACCTTCACTTTATTCTGCTGTAGCCAATGACAGGTTGACTTGGCCTTGTGTTTTGGATCATTGTCATGTTGGAATGTCCAAGTACATCCCATACGCAGCTTCCTGGCTGATGAATGCAAATGTTCCTCCAGTATTTTTTGATAACATACTGCATTCATCTTGCCAACAATTTTGACCAAATTTCCTGTGCCTTTGTAGCTCACACATCCCCAAAACATCAGCGATCCACCTCCGTGTTTCACAGTAGGAATGGTGTACCTTTCATCATAGGCCTTGTTGACTCTCCAAATGTAGCGTTTATGGTTGTGGGCAAAAAGCAATATTTTGGTCTTATCACTCCAAATGACTTTGTACCAGAAGCTTTGAGGCTTGTCTCTGTGCTGTTTGGCGTATTGTAAGTGGGATACTTTGTGGCATTTGCATGTGTAGCGGGGTGTTCCCCTTTAATGCAGAGAGACTACATTACCCGGAACCCCATTCGGCAATGTTCCGCCGCAGAGACTCATGGGAGGGGTTATAAAAGGAGGAGGCGAGGCTGAGCTCGGCCTCTTTGGGACACGAGACTTCAGAGACTGATCCTCCTGTGCGGATGTGCCGTGACCTATGAGTTGTTCTTAGTGCTCTTATCGAAGACCCCTTTTTAGAACTGAACCTACCGTTCGCATAGTCAAGTTTCTACTCCATCTTTACCTACCCCATTGGATTACAGAGTTTGTACTCTGTTAATGTGCACCACCGTTAAAGATCTGCCGGTGAGGAAAAAAAGAACTAAGTTGTAGATACCAGAACCAGGCCTGGTGGGGTTTCTAGGGTGGTTTGGTTACTGCGCCACAGGGCACTTAGCTAACGGTCGCCCGCGTGGCGCACTTGTTATGTGTTAACCCTATAGTGTGTTAGTGTGGCTGGGCTTTACATTACAAATGATTATTCTGTAAACTGTTATTGATGTTACCCTTTTTCTTTACTAAGAGCTACAGTAAAATCTTACATTTATTTAAATTCAGTATTGTTTCAATGCTCAGTTATTCATACAGTATAAGACATACAATTTACTGTCAGTACTAGCTGTGCCAGTAGGGGGTAGAGCATATTGCCGGGGGTTGGCGGAGCTGTCTTCAGGGCCCAAACTAAATCAGCGGCCTTCTTGGTTGGAGGTAACGCTACACGTGGGGGTTCTCGTCCGGGATCCTGGTGCAGCGGGTGAACGCCGGAGGTGCCGGCATGGACCCCATGGATCCACGAGCGGTAGAAGAATGGTGCAAAGCCTCTAACGCAGAGCCAGACCAGTCGATGGTCATCAGCCTCCCTGGGGAGGCATGGTCGACTGAAACGGTAGAGGAGTTGATGAAGTCGGTGTCCCCGGGTCACACGCTGTGGGTGACGGAGATGGAGTCAGACCCAGACACCTCATATCAGTGTGCATTAGTGGAGTACTGGAACGGGATGCCAGAGGCCTGTAAGCGCAGGTGTGTGCGGACGCCAGACGGCGGAACTTGTAGGTTGGCGCACGCGGTAACTGAAAGAAAGGAGCCATCACCAACGGGATCACCGCAGGCTGCGGCCCGCGCCCCACCAGAAGAGAGGGACAGGGCGACGCCCCCGGTGGCGCCTGCACCTGCCACTGTTATATCACCAGAATTGATGGGTGCGATAGGGGATCTGCTGGCCAAGTGTCAGAGGGCAGGCGCGGTGCATGTGGAGGCTGGCTGCCGGGGACTGGGGACGTTCTCGGGGAGGCTCCCTGTCCCCGCGGGGGAGGAGGACTTTGACGCCTGGGTGGAGCGGGCATTGCAGGCAGTGGAGGCATGGGAGGTTCCTGGAGCGCAGAGGAGGCAGCGAGTGGTGGAGAGCCTTAAAAGTGCAGCAGCGGGGGCGGTGGGGGGTTTTCGGTTTGGGAATGCGGATTGCGCGACTCGGGACTGTCTGGCCATGCTGCAGGAGGAGTTTGGTCAATTGGAAGGGGTGACTGAGATGGTCTGCCGGTTTGAACACGCTTTCCAACAGCCGGAGGAGAGACTTTCCGAGTGTGTTAGAGGACTGAACGGGTTGTTGTGCGGGATTGTGTTGGGGAGGGGGATGAGGCCCCAGGACACAGATGCGGCGGGAGTGAGGCGGGTCTTGAAGGGAGCGCTGTGCTCGGATCCAGTCTGGTTGCACCTGGGGGCCTTGGGAGGGGGAACGTTGCTGACTTATGCTGACTTGATGGAGATCGTCAGAGATGAGGAGGCACTGCAACAGGACCAACAGTTGATTAGGGCAAGTGTTGTACCCGCACGGGTGCTGGTCAATCCAGTGATGACCCCTGAAAGAGATTCGGAGATAGACACCCTGAAAGCTCAAATGTCCAAGGTGTTAGAGATGTTGACCTCTCTGATGGAAAAAGACACAGAGGGTCCCAAGAGAGAAGTACCAAGGAAGGAATTATTCCCAGTTGCCTCAGCACCCGCATCTTCACAAGAATGGGGGGATGTCGTCTGCTTTAACTGTGGAGGAATTGGACATGTTGCGGCTGTGTGCTCCAGTCCCAGAGAGAAGAGGGTAGATGGCCGCAGGCCGGCGAGAGGCTTCAGAGGGCCCCGGTGGGGGAGTCAACTGGGTGCCCATCGCCTTCAGTGAGCTCCAAGCTGAAAGCAAAGCAGAAAATAACAGGAGATAAAACGCCTCGGGGGAAACACAACATTCCTCAACAGAGGTATACCCCAGAGAAAGGGGGTAAGACCCCTCAGAGGAGGCACAGCACTCCCCAGAGGGGGTGCACACCTAAGGAAAACAATAGTGTCCCTCAGCGGGTCCCTACACCCAGTGGGAGGAGGGAAGTCAATGCATGCCAGACTCAAGAGGGACTGAAGTCCAAAGGGGATTGGACGAGAGGAGGTTCAAAGAGAAAAAGTCTGAAGAAAGCGACCCCTGCCTGGCCTTACCCGGAGAGGCTGGTGGGCCCATCT